>CM029023.1:27074511-28450761 GCA_016801055.1 Panax notoginseng | reverse complement strand
AACCAGGTCGTTCCCAAGAAAGAGGGGGCTTTCCAATAAGGATTTCTCCCTCTTGACGCGCAATTAGATTATCTAACATCTCCTTGACAGAACTTCTAGACATTGTCAATATTACAAATAATAATATGAATAACTTTGTCGTCTCAATTATTGATTTAATAACATAATAAATTATACAAATGATGTTGTGACAATAATTGAATCAATAATATGAGAGATATGATGCAGCAATTACTGTAGCAATAATTGAGTATAACTGGGTGACTTCTTACATAAGCATCAATAAACAATACCGTGTACTACTATACAACCACGCGTATTACTGTTCTTTTATCACCGATTATTTTATGACAACTTGCTTACTTTAAAAAAAGTTTCACATATCACCCTTAACTTTAACATTTTATCAATTTAACCATTTACTAAATAGAATAATTATAAAAAAATTGAATACTTTCATTTTATAAAATTTGGGGTCACACATATATGTGTTCTCTTATCTTACCAATATCCCACATTGTCTAATTTTTGTTCTCTTGTCTTGTGACACCCCCAAATTCAGGTCCTCTAACCTCAGATTCAGTGCTCACGATCTATCATCATCATCATAAGTATTCTATAACTATTACGAAATAATAAACATACATTGTTCATTATTATAAAGTCTCATAACACGGTCCCAAGGTTTCCATAACCTTAACTTTAAATACACCATTTATCATACAAATAGTTTACTTAAGAAATTCCATCAAATAATAACTAAATTGACATTCAGTCTAAATTACTCCTGGATCTTGCCCTTGCCCTTGTCCTTCGTGTTTGATCCTTCGGGCTTAACTGAAATAGATGTCATGATATAGCAAGAGTAAGCAACTAATTTGCTTCACAAGTTTATATAGACAAGGGAGATATATCATGACTTAGAAAAAAATATTGCGTTCAATGTTCAACAATAATATAAGATTGTGAAGGAACATGAACTAATAATCAACAATTGAATATTCGATAATTGAATAACATGAACTGAGTGGTTTTGAATAACCATGAACATTTACTAAGGTGCTCAGTGATTAAACTGGACCTCTTAATAAGTTTTGGTATTCAAGGGGATCAGCCTTTCATACCTTGTGATTTATGCATAAACACTTAATAATCCGGCATTGATATCATGCCTTAATCAAATTCGTCCTTTTCTCAGTCAAGAGTTCTTACTATATCAATTTAATAAGAACAGTTATTTAAAACACATTTGATTTAACAAATTTAGACATGCTTGATCTAGCTGATACAATTAGCATAGATCTATTTCATAAACAGTTTATAAATGAAGAACTTTAATTTAATTCACAGTTCAATAACAGTAGAACGGAATTCAATTGCACAAAGTGCGAATTTTAATAATCAATATAGACGTGAATAATCATCAATAATTATTCACTAACATGCTTTGAAAATAATAACTCGAGCTTGAGTTAGGAAACTTGCCTCGATCGTAGGTTACGGCTACGAAATTAAATTTCTATCCACTATGCAGTTAAATTATTTTCCTTTGAGAGACCTATAAATTAATCTTTCAATTAGTCAAAGCATAACATTAGATTATGTAATCACATAGATATTATACATTACATTTAGTTCTTATAAACATTATCATGTCTAGATAGTGTTACTATTAATTAACGACTACCTTTAATTCACATAATATTATTAACTTAGATAATATTTAATTCACCTTCTAGTATTATTGGTTTACTAATAATACTTTCAATCATTTACTAATATTTTATTCACTTACTAATATTATTAATTATTTAATAATATTTTATTCCTTTACTAATGTTATTATATTTAATAACATTTTATTTAATCTCAAATATTATTATTTAATAATATTTTAATCATTTAATAATAATACTTTAATCTAATATTATTAATCTTTTAATAATATTTTAATCTAGGATTAATATATTAATCTAATATTATTAATTATTTAATAATATTTTAATAAAATTTTAATCTTAATATTTTTATTTACTTAACAACATCATATTATAATATTATTAATATTATAATAATATTCCAATGATTTACTAAATTAATAAATAATTTATTCTAATTGTTCATCCTTTATTAACCCTTTATTTAATATCCATAAAAGGTCATAAATAATATTTATTATTATAAATTACCAACATGCCCTAACATAGTCATGATATAATATATTATGAGCATTCAAGCATAAAAATCACATTTTTCTCATTAAAGACATCATTTAACTATTTATTTCTTTTTATTCATAATTTAACCATTTTTAGGAAAAATAGCAAACTGATTCCAAAAATTCTCAACTTCTGGATTTTGACAGAATATAAACACACAATGATCTCCTAATTTTTCTGGAATTTTAGAAAATGATTTACTATTTTTAAAGTGTCTAAAACACTCGAATTTGCCCTATTTTTCATAAATTGAGTTTTGCTCAGAAAACTCTGAAATTTTCAGTGTATGCTCTCGTAACATATATGAAGCTACTGTAAAAATTTCGGAATTTTCCAGTGTATACACAGTGAGACATTCGAAGGTTAATATTTCGGAGTCCTTTACGGAAATAGTCATTACGCACAATATATAACTCGAAACGTGTCCGTTCTTTTTCCTGCATGTACATAACTTCTCAAGGTACCTCTGTGATTTTTCCCAGATTTTTAAAAGAGAAGAAACTGACCAAAACAGCCTCATGAAAAACGGATCAGTAGCTAATTTAGGGTTTTTAAAGCCTCAACATGCAAAGCGGACTGTTTTGGGAAAAATAGTCTCAAAAGTTTCAAAATTTGCTAGATTTGTATTCTACCACTTGGGTTTACTACATAACTCATGTATCTAGTACCCCCCTTCGACGGATCATAATTCCAAGTTGTAAAACTTGAGTTACTCAAGATTTAGTGGAAGAAAAACAAGAGTTTTCACCTTTGGAGAACATATGCTCATTTTCTTCCTCTAAGTCTTTGATCTAACACTCAAGTTACTTAGTTCCATACATGATGATATGTAGAACTAGTGTATCTTGAGTATTTGTACATAACCCCATCAAAACTCAAGCTAGCAAAACAAAGTAAAAGAAGAAGATGAAGGTAAGTTATACCTTGACTTAGTTGCTACCTTTCTTGATTTTCCAAAGTAAGTAATATACTTAGGAGGCATGAACAACTAGCACTCTTATCTCTTCTCTCTATACCAAAACCCTCTCTCTCTTTTCTCTCTATGAAGTTGGCTAGCTTGGGAGCAAAAGATAGAAGAAGAAGATGGAGAGAAAATGAGATGTTGGAAGAATGAAATGTGATTACAAAATGAAATGGGCAATTCACTAATAATCCTCCCATAACTATTTTGTTGTCCATTGGGTAAAAACTTTGTATTATTATTTCCATTAGGCTAGACATGATTAAATGTGCATAATGGAGTGGCATCCAATGGAAGCTTGACAACATTGTCCTTGTGTTTAATAATTTCTACTAATGGACAAGTTAGCTTAATTATTCCACTTAGGATCCTCTAGCCCATAATATCCTCCATTTAGCTTTTATTTTAAATGCCCAATTTTGATTAATCAAATGTCTAGAATACCCCTAATCAAGTGGGCTAAGTATTGGATTGTGTTTTATTTCTTTTGGGCTTCTCCTTTAATTGTTTTGGGCTATATACTAAACATAGTCTAACAATTTTAATAATGTTACCCAATTTGATTATTTAGGGCTTCCATTTCCAATCATATGAAGTTTAATTACTTATACATGTGACTTTATCTCATAACCTAATTAGATTTACAAGAATTAGGTTTAAAATTTTTAGTCACTTGAAATACTATGTTTACCCACTTAAGTTAGTATACATATTAAATACTAACTTTTTCGTATTACCATAACCCGTAGGTTATTTAATAGTCTTACCTAATGTATAATTAGGTTACAAAGCTTTCATTTTTAATGAAATCTATAAATGTATGTATCCATAAGTATAGTATATATGTTAATTGCCACATGCACCACTTCACATAGGTGGTTACATATTAAATCCTTATATAACACAAAGTTTAAAAAAAAAATCGATAATGTACATACATATATGGTGACTTAAAATTCACGGTTATTACATCCTCCCCCTTATAAGAATTCCGTCCTCAGAATTTCATATAAGGTTACTCAAAAAGGTGTGGATAATTTTCTCTTATCTTTTCTTCGAGTTCCCACGTGGTTTCTTCAGCATTGTGGTTCCTCCAAAGAACTTTTACAGAATGTATAACCTTATTTCGTAATTTCTGTTCCTTTCTATCTAAAATTTTGACCGGAATTTCCTCGTACGACAAATCTCTTTCGACCTGAATTGGCTCGTACGATATCACATGCTTGTAATCAGGCTTATATGGTCGTAGCACTGACACATGAAACACATTATGAATATGTTCCAGTTCAGGAGGTAGAGCTACCTTGTACGCCACTTCGCCTATCTTCTTCAAGATCTCGAAAGGTCCAATAAATCTCGGACTTAGTTTACCTTTCTTTCCAAACCTTATCTTCCCTTTCCAGGGAGATACTTTTAAAAATGCATAGCTTCCCACCTCAAAATCTCTCTTCTGGCGATGTAAGTCTGCATACTTCTTCTGGCGATCTTGAGCTGCTACCAGTCGGGCTCTAATCACCTTGATGGTCTCTACGGTCTGCTGCACCAGTTCTGGTCCCAACAGTCGACGTTCACCTACTTCATCCCAGCATAAGGGCGTTCTACATTTCCTTCCATACAGTGCTTCGTACGGCGGCATCCCGATGCTGGCGTGATAGCTATTGTTGTATGCGAACTCTACTAATGGAAGATGATCCTACCAGCTACCCTTGAAGTCCATCACACAAGCTCTGAGCATGTCTTCAAGTGTTTGAATCGTTCTCTCGCTTTGCCCATCGGTCTGCGGATGATACGCGGTGCTCATCCGTAGCTGCGACCCCATTCTTTCTTGAAGACTCTTCCAGAAGTTTGACGTGAAACGCGGATCCCTATCCGACACAATAGATACTGGTACGCCATGTCTCGAGATAATTTCCTTGATATATACTTTGGCTAGCTGGTCCAGACTATACCTGATCTTGATCGGCAAAAAGTGAGCCGACTTCGTAAGACGATCTACGATCACCCATATGGCGTCGTGTCCCTTTTGTGTTGCTAGAAGTCCCACCACAAAATCCATCGTGATGTGCTCCCACTTACACTCTGGAATCTCTAAAGGCTGTAGTAATCCACTCGGTCGTTGATGCTCTGCCTTGACTCTCTGACAAGTTAGACATCTACTAACGCATTCTGTAACCTCTCTCTTCATGTTTGGCCACCAAAAGTGTTGACGTAAGTCTTGATACATCTTTGTGCTTCCTGGGTGTATCGAGTACCTCGTACTATGCGCTTCTTGCAGAATCTCTTCTCTTAGTTCTGGACTAACGGTACCCAAATTCGTCCTTCAAATCTCAGCAGTCCGATGCCATCAATCTTATATTTCAATTCATCCCCTTCAGCTAACCGCTTCTTGATGTTGTCGCAATCCTCGTCCTTCTCTTGAGCCCCTTTAATCTTATCTAGTAAAGTAGGGCTCGTTGCCACTGTAAATAATTTCTCGTTGGTCTCTATCGGATACTTAACCTCTAAGTTAAGTCATTCGAAATCTTTCACCAATTCCTCTTGAATGGTTAACTTCAGTAATTTCTCTCTGTCTTTTCTACTCAGGGCATCTGCCACTACATTTGCTTTGCCTGGATGGTACAGAATCTCACAATCATAATCCTTGATCAATTCTAGCCATCGGCGCTGCCTCATATTTAGCTCTTTCTGTATGAAGATATACTTCAGACTCTTGTGATCCGTATATATCTCACACTTCTCACCATACAAATAGTGCCTCCAAATCTTCAAGGCAAAAACTACTGCTGCTAATTCCAGGTCATGAGTCGGATAACCCTTCTCATAGTCCTTCAGCTGACGTGAAGCGTACGCAATGACCTTGCCATGCTGCATCAGTACACAGCCAAGACCCTTGTATGACGCATCACTATACACTACAAATCCTCCCGTGTTGTCCGGTAAAGCCAACACAGGTGCTTGACTGAGCCTCTTCTTCAATTCTATGAAACTCTGTTCACATTTTTCCGTCCAAACGAACTTCACTATCTTTCTAGTAAGGTTGGTCAACGGCGATGCTATCTTTGAAAAATCTTGGATGAATCTTCGATAGTATCCTGCTAATCCCAAGAAACTCCTAATTTCTGTCGGTGTCTTTGGTTGTTCCCAGTTGATAACCGCTTCTACTTTTGTTGGATCTACCGAAACACCATCCTTGTCGACAACGTGACCCAAAAAATGCACTCTCCACAACCAAAATTCACACTTGGAGAACTTTGCATACAACTTCTCCCTTCTTAATGTCTCCAACACTTTCCTTAGATGTTCAACGTGATCTTCCTCTGTCTCTGAATATACCAGGATGTCATCAATGAACACGACAACAAACTTATCCAAATACTGTTTAAACACTCTGTTCATCAAGTCCATGAATGCTGCTGGCGCATTCGTCAACCCAAAAGACATTACCAGAAACTCAAAGTGTCTATACCGAGTTCTGAATGCCGTCTTTGGAACATCATCCTGTCTCACCTTCAGTTGGTGATAACCGGTCCTCAAGTCGATTTTTGAAAAGTATTTTGCCCCCTTCAACTGATCAAACAAATCGTCGATCCTGGGCAATGGGTACTTGTTCTTAATGGTGACCTTGTTCAACTCCCGGTAGTCGATACAAAGCCTTAATGACCCATCCTTCTTCTTTACGAATAAGACTGGTGCTCCCCATGGTGATACGCTTGGTCGAATGTATCCCTTATCTAACAACTCTTGTAGTTGAACCATCAATTCCTTCATTTCTACCGGAGCCATACGATACGACGCTTTGGATACCGGTGATGTCCCTGGTGCCAAATCGATAACAAACTCTATCTCTCTATCTGGTGGCAATCCCGGAATCTCATCAGGAAAAACGTCAACGAATTCTCTTACAATAGGTATCTGACCCAGTTCACCCTCGACTCGGGGGGTATCCACAATGTAAGCCAAATAACCTATACAACCCTTCCTAAGTAACTTACTTGCTTGCATCATCGTCAGACAACAAGATTGTCTCGGTGATTTACTGCCATGAAATACCACCTTTGACTTATTTGGAGTCTTTAGGTGCACGCACTTTTTCTTACTGTCAATGACCGCTCTATGACTTGATAACCAATCCATCCCGAGGATTACATCAAACTCTCCAAGATGAATCGGTATCAAATCCACGTTAAGCTTAAACCCTCTTACATTAGCACAACAGTTCCTATAGATGCAGTCTACAGGGATAATTTCTTTGTTTGCTACTTCTACATTCATTGGGCGTTCTAATAGTTCATGAGGTAAACTTAATCTTTGAGCAAATTCATCAGATACGAAAGAACATGAAGCTCCCGAATCGAATAACACATAGGCATTTATATCATTGATCAGAATTATACCTGACACCACCTCCCTGGATGCCACGGCATCTTGCACTGTCATATTGAATGTTCGTGCTGTAGGCTTGTTTGGCTGGGCTGGTCCTCCACTGGTTGTCTTAGTGTTATTGCCCCTGTTGCCATTTCCGCCATCCGTGCTTTTCTTCTTCGGGCAATCCTTGATTCGATGTCCCACGTCACCACAGTTAAAGCAACCTCCTTTCTTCACCTTAGGACAATTGGGTGAGGTATGTCCTTCTTGCCCACATGTATAACATACCGTTTTTCCTTTCAAGTACTCCCCCGAGTGACCCTTTCCACAGTTCCCAAACACCGACTTCTTTTGTTGCACACTTCCGTGCTGCATCTCCAGATTACTACCCCCACTGCTCCATTTCCGCTTCTTGTTGTTGCTACTGCCACTGCTAACATTCTGATTCCCACCTTCTGCTTTCTTCTTGTCCTTCTCCCGATTGTATTTTGAGACAGCTTCGCTTCCTCCTTCCGCTATAAGAGCTTTCTCCAACAAAGTTGAGAATGATGTGATTTGTAAAACCGCTACCTTACTATAAATCCACGGCTTTAGTCCATTTTCAAACCTTCTCGCTTTCCTCACCTCTGTGTCCACCTGATGTGGAGCGAATCTGGCCAATTCATTGAACTTCGTAGCATACTCTGATACTGACATATTCTCCTGTTTCAGTTCCAAAAACTTGATCTCCATTCTTGCTTGAATACTCTCAGGGAAGTAGTTCTCAAAGAATAACTTCTTGAATGCTTCCCAAGTCACGATTCCAGTTCCGGCTTTGTTCTGGTTGGCCTCCCACCAATAGTTAGCCTCATCCTTCATTAAGTAGGTAGCAAAAATTGTCTTCTGCTCTTCTGCTACTCTAGCAATAACGAAGGCCTTCTTGATCTCCTTTACCCACGTCTGGGCCTCTATCGGGTCTGTTGTTCCTCTAAACTCTGGCGGTCCTACTGCCTTGAAGTCCTTAAAGTTGACTAGTTGGTTGCCCGCCTGATTTCCTGCAGGTTGAGCTTGATTCCTTATGGCTTCAGCCATCATGTTGATAAAATCTTGCATTGGGTTTTGTTGAGCTCCCGCTACATTATTAACTGACTCTTCAATCTCTTGGTTTCTCAGTCCACGTCTGGGCGGCATTATCTAGTGAAACAAAATTCTAACACATGACTCGGGTTTATTATCATATGATTACTTAGCATGTAACACGCTATTTTATTTAAACAGTCAGATGATCATTATGTGAGAGTTTTAAATTACCAAGATTTGGAAGTCTTTTTCCCTGATTAGTGGGTTAAGTTTGTTTTTAAAGAACATTTTCCCAAATCAATCTACTGGATTCACATAACATTAAATAGACAATTTACTATTTAAAATTTTCCAACACATATCATAATAATACTGCATTTATATTCATACACCAATCTTCAGTGACTTACATGATTAATATAGGTATATTTTATAAATGCTACTATCCCATTTTAAACACAAAAGATGAGATTAACTCATAATGATACCTCCCTACAACACAAATAGGGATAGTACCTAACTACTTACTACCTCACACATGCTGAGGTTTACATCATCATAAAACCTTATTACACAAAAAGAAAGGTACTAATACATCTATTTACAACTGGGTCATCACATCATCACTACTGGTGGCCCTGCCGGGTCACCTGTACAGGCTCCTAGGGAAGCAACTGCTCCAGAACTCTACGTCGAACGGATCGACTAGACTCTCCTATCTCCGAGTGGACCCTCCTAGCCCCACTGCGCTGGCCCTCATACGCTGCGTCTAATGCCAGTCCTAAAGTCTCTACCCTGACCTTCATAGCATCCAGTGCAATCTCTAATAGGTCCACCTGCTTGGCCGACTTATGAAATGCCTCCTCCACCCTTATCTTATCGACAATCTCTACGTCAAGCTCGCTCTGCATCGCCAGATGCTCTACGCTCAGTGCTGCGAACTTTGCCTTCTCATTCTCTAGCTGGACTCGCATCTCTGCTAGCTCCATCAGTGCCTGATGAGCATTATCCTTATACTGCTGCTCCATATACTGATGGTTCATATTCTCCGCCTCCAGCTGCAAAATCCTTTGCTCCTGAGCATGGTTTTTCTCTAACAGGTTACTGATCATCACATCTTTCGAGGTGTCCGACACCTCCTCTAGAACGACCTCCTCCTGGTCTACAGAATGGCTCCCCTGACTATCACCTGGCATCCTATAAAACAAGGATACAACATCAGTACTACAATAAAATATATTCATTGATGAAATGAAACAATATTTTATTAAGTACAACACATACTCGATGAATTTCCATAATCCATCTCCTAACATACTTTATAAGAGTTTTCTACTAAGGTTATAACCTAGGTTTCGCATTCCTAATGTTTATAACCTACAGCTTTGATACCAACCTGTGACACCCCCAAATCCAGGTCCTCTAACCTCAGATTCGGTGCTCACGATCTATCATCATCATCATAAGTATTCTATAACTATTACGAAATAATAAACATACATTGTTCATTATAATAAAGTCTCATAACACGGTCCCAAGGTCTCCATAACCTTAACTTTAAATACACCATTTATCATACAAATAGTTTACTTAAGAAATTCCATCAGATCATAACTAAATTGATATTCAGTCTAAATTACTCCTGGATCTTGCCCTTGCCCTTGTCCTTCGTGTTTGATCCTTCGGGCTTAACTGAAATAGATGTCATGATATAGCAAGAGTAAGCAACTAATTTGCTTCACAAGTTTATATAGACAAGGGAGATATATCATGACTTAGAAAGAAATATTGCGTTCAATGTTCAACAATAATATAAGATTGTGAAGGAACATGAACTAATAATCAACAATTGAATATTCGATAATTGAATAACATGAACTGAGCGGTTTTGAATAACCATGAACATTTGCTAAGGTGCTCAGTGATTAAACTGGACCTCTTAATAAGTTTTGGTATTCAAGGGGATCAGCCTTTCATACCTCGTGATTTATGCATAAACACTTAATAATCCGGCATTGATATCATGCCTTAATCAAATTCATCCTTTTCTCAGTCAAGAGTTCTTACTATATCAATTTAATAAGAACAGTTATTTAAAACACATTTGATTTAACAAATTTAGACATGCTTGATCTAGCTGATACAATTAGCATAGATCTATTTCATAAACAGTTTATAAATAAAAAACTTTAATTTAATTCACAGTTCAATAGCAGTAGAACGGAATTCAATTGCACAAAGTGCGAATTTCAATAATCAATATAGACGTGAATAATCATCAATAATTATTCACTAACATGCTTTGAAAATAATAACTCGAGCTTGAGTTAGGAAACTTGCCTCGATCGTAGGTTACGGCTACGAAATTAAATTTCTATCCACTATGTAGTTAAATTATTTTCCTTTGAGAGACCTATAAATTAATCTTTCAATTAGTCAAAGCATAACATTAGATTATGTAATCACATAGATATTATACATTACATTTAGTTCTTATAAACATTATCATGTCTAGATAGTGTTACTATTAATTAACGACTACCTTTAATTCACATAATATTATTAACTTAGATAATATTTAATTCACCTTCTAGTATTATTGGTTTACTAATAATACTTTCAATCATTTACTAATATTTTATTCACTTACTAATATTATTAATTATTTAATAATATTTTATTCCTTTACTAATGTTATTATATTTAATAACATTTTATTTAATCTCAAATATTATTATTTAATAATATTTTAATCATTTAATAATAATACTTTAATCTAATATTATTAATCTTTTAATAATATTTTAATCTAGGATTAATATCTTAATCTAATATTATTAATTATTTAATAATATTTTAATGAAATTTTAATCTTAATATTTTTATTTACTTAACAACATCATATTATAATATTATTAATATTATAATAATATTCCAATGATTTACTAAATTAATAAATAATTTATTCTAATTGTTCATCCTTTATTAACCCCTTATTTAATATCCATAAAAGGTCATAAATAATATTTATTATTATAAATTACCAACATGCCCTAACATAGTCATGATATAATATATTATGAGCATTCAAGCATAAAAATCACATTTTTCTCATTAAAGACATCATTTAACTATTTATTTCTTTTTATTCATAATTTAACCATTTTTAGGAAAAATAGCAAACTGATTCCAAAAATTCTCAACTTCTGGATTTTGACAGAATATAAACACACAATGATCTCCTAATTTTTCTGGAATTTTAGAAAATGATTTACTATTTTTAAAGTGTCTAAAACACTCGAATTTGCCCCATATTTCATAAATTGAGTTTTGCTCAGAAAACTCTGAAATTTTTAGTGTATGCTCTCGTAACATATATGAAGCTACTGTAAAAATTTCGGAATTTTCCAGTGTATACACAGTGAGACATTCGAAGGTTAATATTTCGGAGTCCTTTACGGAAATAGTCATTACGCACAATATATAACTCGAAACGTGTCCGTTCTTTTTCCTGCATGTACATAACTTCTCAAGGTACCTCTGTGATTTTTCCCAGATTTTTAAAAGAGAAGAAACTGACCAAAACAGCCTCATAAAAAATGGATCAGTAGCTAATTTAGGGTTTTCAAAGCCTCAACATGCAAAGCGGACTGTTTTGGGAAAAATAGTCTCAAAAGTTTCAAAATTTACTAGATTTGTATTCTACCACTTGGGTTTACTACATAACTCATGTATCTAGTACCCCCTTCGACGGATCATAATTCTAAGTTGTAAAACTTGAGTTACTCAAGATTTAGTGGAAGAAAAAATAAGAGTTTTCACCCTTGGAGAACATATGCTCATTTTCTTCCTCTAAGTCTTTGATCTAACACTCAACTTACTTAGTTTCATACATGATGATATGTAGAACTAGTGTATCTTGAGTATTTGTACATAACCCCATCAAAACTCAAGCTAGCAAAACAAAGTAAAAGAAGAAGATGAAGGTAAGTTATACCTTGACTTAGTTGCTACCTTTCTTGATTTTCCAAAGTAAGTAATATACTTAGGAGGCATGAACAACTAGCACTCTTATCTCTTCTCTCTATAACCAAAACCCTCTCTCTCTTTTCTCTCTATGAAGTTGGCTAGCTTGGGAGCAAAAGATAGAAGAAGAAGATGGAGAGAAAATGAGATGTTGGAAGAATGAAATGTGATTACAAAATGAAATGGGCAATTCACTAATAATCCTCCCATAACTATTTTGTTGTCCATTGGGTAAAAACTTTGTATTATTATTTCCATTAGGCTAGACATGATTAAATGTGCATAATGGAGTGGCATCCAATGGAAGCTTGACAACATTGTCCTTATGTTTAATAATTTCTACTAATGGACAAGTTAGCTTAATTATTCCACTTAGGATCCTCTAGCCCATAATATCCTCCATTTAGCTTTTATTTTAAATGCCCAATTTTGATTAATCAAATGTCTAGAATACCCCTAATCAAGTGGGCTAAGTATTGGATTGTGTTTTATTTCTTTTGGGCTTCTCCTTTAATTGTTTTGGGCTATATACTAAACATAGTCTAACAATTTTAATAATGTTACCCAATTTGATTATTTAGGGCTTCCATTTCCAATCATATGAAGTTTAATTACTTATACATGTGACTTTATCTCATAACCTAATTAGATTTACAAGAATTAGGTTTAAAATTTTTAGTCACTTGAAATACTATGTTTACCCACTTAAGTTAGTATACATATTAAGTACTAACTTTTCCGTATTACCATAACCCTTAGGTTATTTAATAGTCTTACCTAATGTATAATTAGGTTACAAAGCTTTCATTTTTAATGAAATCTATAAATGTATGTATCCATAAGTATAGTATATATGTTAATTGCCACATGCACCACTTCACATAGGTGGTCACATATTAAATCCTTATATAACACAAAGTTTAAAAAAAAATCGATAATGTACATACATATATGGTGACTTAAAATTCACGGTTATTACATGTCTTACCTCTATTTTATAAATAGGGGAGACCACCAATAATTTTTGTAAGTCTTGAATATTATATTATGGCCTTTCTTGTGTTTTTTCTATTATATTAATAGAGAAGACTTCAAGCCAATCCTACAAAGCTAAGTAAAAAATTTATTTAAAAATGATTTTTTACTGGTACAATCGGTTCGGTTCGGTTAGGGATGCACAAAAGGCCCGAGGCATGTGGCTTGGCCTTGGTCTGGCCTAAGCCCGACCTGGTCAAAGCCTGGCCTGGTTAAGGCCTGGCCTGATCAGGTCTGGCCTGGAAGGCTTGAAAAGGCCGCTTTTTTTAGACAAAAATCTGGCCTAGCCTGCCAAAAGGCCTGGCCTTGGGACTGGCTTGGCCTGACATGAGGCCTAGCCTGGCCTGAGACCTTACATGATTTTTTATCCAATTATTTGTAATTTTTGAACTTTAAATTTATAATTATTCATCAATAAAGTATAAATATTTACTTATTTATTATTGTAATTTATAAATTATAATACATTAGTTTTAATTAATACATTAATAAAATTTAAAATTTTAATTATTCATTCTTGATTTCTTGTTGATACATTTAATTAATATACATCTTCAATGAATATAACTAGTTAGTATATTTAATATTAATAATAAGTTAGTTACTTAGTTGATTAAATATTAATAATAAGTTAATTTATTGTAAATACTAAATTACTAATATTTAACATTAAAATTTTATTAATATTCTTTGTTACTTTAATGTTAAATATTAACATTAATTAATACATCAATAAACTAATTTTTAATATTAAATATTAATAATAAGGTAGTTTCTTGTAAATACTTAAGTTCTTCATTAATTTGGATATGCTAAATTCTTGGGGGGATTTATGATTTTGGTTATATTTTAGGTATTCTGTTATACCAATTTAAATAAAAATTCCTTAAAGTAATTAGAAAACTAACTAGAATTAATACTTGAGATATAACTATGTAAGAGTTTAATGATCATAAATGAAAAGATATATGTGTGTTTAAACTTTACAAAATATATGTCCAACCGATCCTAATACGTACTATAAGAAAATAAAATCGAAACTAACTTTATATTCAAAAAATAAAAGTGTAATCTACAGTATTTAAGTAATCTACAATATTTTCTACGAAGTGCATAGTAGACAATTAGACATATATTTAAGAAATCAATTTGTTTTATATTCTAGTTACATCTAAATTACATTTTTTTTTGTAATTTAAGATGAATATATTTATTTTTGTTCTAATCATTCAACTTATATTAGTGTGTAGTAGAATGTTAAAATAAAATAAATCTCAAAAATCTTACATCATTTTTACAAAATTTATTAATTTATAATTTATATTTTTAATATTTAATATGCAACATTAAAAAAAAGGGATCAGAATAGTCAAGGCCTGGCCTGGCCTTGGGCCTTGCCTTGGGTCTGGGCCTGACTTGGCCAGGCCTGCAGGGCTAGCCAGGCCACAGGCCAGCGACCAAGGCCTGGCCTGGCCTGGCTTAGAGGTTAAAAGTCAACTGCCTGGCCTGACCTGGTCAAAGCTCAAGGCCTAGCAGGCCCAGGCCAGACCAGACCAGGGTGGCCTGTTGTGCATGCCTAGGTCCGATATGTACCGGACCTATGAAATTAGGAACCGAAAACCAACCGAACCGGTCCTAAACCTTTTTTTACCAAACCTTTCGGTTCGGACCGGTCCGGTTCACCTAAAAAATCAAAAATACCGAAATTGGTGAACAGCCCTACTTTCCACCTTCTTATTGCAAATTGGTTTCACCACTTCTTTATTTGATACATCAATGTTTATGTATTATTCTGATACTGTGAAACTAGTTATGCTGGTGTATGTAGACGATATAGTTATTATCGGTAACTCCTCTGTGGCTGTAGATCAGTTAATTAATTTTCAATCAAAGATTTGGGCAGCTTTCAATATTTTTTGGGTGGTTATTTATCAACCTAATGGCATTTTATTGTCTCAACAAAAATATATCATGGGTATACTCCATCGGGCAAACATGAGTACTTGTAAGCCATTAAAAACTCCTTCCTCGGTTCAGGACAAACTCTCGAAGTTTGATGTTAAACCCTGCAACGATCCGAAGTTGTATAGGCAGGTCGTGGGAGCCTTACAAATGTTACTTTGACACGACCGAATTTTTTGTAATAATCATTAGATAGCTGTTAAACAGATTGTCCGATATCTCCAATCTATAGCTCACCTTGGCTTATTATTTGTTAAGTCACAATATCCAATATAACTTTAGGCCTTTACCGATTCCGATTGGGCTGGCAGTTTAGATGAACGACGTTCCATCGGCGGGTATGTATTTATGTGGAATCAAATTTGGTGTCTTGGTCTTCTAAAAAGCAACGGACAATTGCTCATTCTTCAACGGAAGCCGAGTAAAAGTCCCTTGCTGATATAGCTGCGGAACTCTCTTGGTTACAGATTCTTTATGGTGAGTTAGGCATTTTTTTAAACAATCCTCCGGTGATTTGGTGTCACATATCTAGCTGTTAATCCTTTTTTTCATGCATGCACTAAACACATTGAGATTGACTTCTGTTAACGCCAACATATTCTCCTGCGTCCCAATCACGTAAGACGCCCTGATCTTGCACAGTTCAACAGGTCAACACCGGAAGCTTGACGGCCTGACCGTCGGGGGATAGCTCCGGCGTGAGAGTCAGTACAGGCGATCACAAGGTTAACGATGGAGGAAAAATATTGACTAGTGTCTGAGAGAGAAAGAAAATAATAATTGTGTGTTGTGTTTTGTTACCTCTTTTTTCCTTGTGATCCTTGCCCAATACGTTCCCTAGACCCGGTTTACCGTGCCACCCACTATCTCCTGACACCTCCCCTCACCACAGGTCACCTCAGCCGAAAGTATGTAGCTTACTTCCCTACCTGCTACCACTGTTACTTCCCGCCGGTAATCGGAGTCCCATCCTCATTAATGTCATGCAGGAAGGTGGCAGACATTGTAAGACCCCAACTTATTAATGAATAAAATCAAATTTTCTCTAAATATTATTGTGAATAATAAGGGGTTAATTTGATATAATACTTTGGTTATGGGTGAAATGTGCAAATTTTACAAAATAAGCAAGTGGTTATAAAATATTCATTTTGTCGGAGAATATTCGTTTGGTTGTGGAATATTCTTGCTGTCGGGGAATATTCGTACGACGGCGCAGCCTTGTGTGGGCCCCATAACGGAAAGCGATTGGATGAAGAAAACGACAAGTATAAGTTATTTATAAATAACGGCGTAGTTTTTACCGTTAATACTGTTGGAATACCCGGTGGTTAAAATACAGTAGCACACGGTATTGCACCAATTATTGATTCTTACGTAAGAAGGCACTACTCAATAATTGTTACAGCAGTTATTGTTCAATATTTTATTTTATTGATTCAATAATTGTTGCGTTGATATTTTATATTATTATTGTTTCAATAATTGTTGCTGCATAGTATTTTCCATTATCAGATCAATAATTCATATTATTTGAATAATATTATTAGATAACATTATTGGCAATGTCTAGAAAGTTCTGTCTAAGGAGAGGTTTGGTCATCTAATTGCGCGCCAGTAAGAAAAAATCCTTATTGGAAAGCCCCCTCTTTCCTGGGAGCGGCCTGGTTGTCATAAATGTGATTCTGTAATATTATTTGTGAATAATTAATTATTGATTCATATGATAAGGAAATATTTATTTTATGTGGATATAAATGAGGGATATATTTTTGTGGTTAAAAATGAAGGAGTTAATGTTGAGGTTTTTATCGGTATTTTTGTCGGAATGGAGGTATTAAAAATCAAAATTTTTGAGATATTTTGCGGGGGTTATAATTTTTAATCCGACCGTTGGATCGTGGTAATTTTTGGATATGTTATACATATATAAGTTGAGTATATGTCCACAAATTTTGAACCGTTAAAAATTAACATATGATTTATTATGAATTTTACGAGATGACTGGTTCAGAAATTATTGAATTTTCGGAGTTTATCATTTTAATGGAAAATTCTAGAATTGGTGGGCCCCACTCTTGGTTGGTGAAGAAATGTGCTGAGATTTTTATTCAAATGTGGTGGGTGGGAATAGTAGCAGGTAAAGCCATCAGGTTGCAGGTTAAGTCTGCTTCGGCGTGCTAACATTTTCCTATAAATAGAAGGCTAAGTTAGAATTGAAAATCACACCAGAAACAAGTTTTTTCTCTTTCTCTCTCTAGATTATTGAGTGTATTTTGTGAGTATTTAGATACTTTGAGAGTTTCTATTCATCAGAGCAAGTTTCTTTCAGCCTTATACCGGTATTTCGACCAGAAGTACTGATATTTTGAGGTAAGGGATATTATTTTCTTCTTAAATGATATTATTTTCTTCAATATCATTATGCTGAAATATTGATATGAGTTTTTATCAAATTTAAAACTTTTTGTGTCGGGGTTACTATTCACGTATACGGCACTATTCACGTATACGGTACTATTCACGAATACGGCACTATTCACCGAAAAATAAAAATTTTCCCTTTTTGTCCAAGATGTCTATTATGGTTACTATCTTTGATTGTATCCATATTTTGATCTTTATTTTTGAATTCTGATTCACAATTGATTATTATGAAGTATTATTGATCTTGGATAAACTGTTATACGAATCTCTAATATTTGTCCTTCTGTCTCACTGGATTCGTTCTCTTTAAGATATTTTTCATTATCCTCAGTCCTAAATGATGATATTACTGAATATCTTTGGCCTGTAGTGCAAAGATGTATGATTACTTGATGAATATCTTTGGCCTGTAGTGCAAAGATGAACAGGTGTTGAGATGAACATGACTGACAGGTGATACAAATGAATATCTTTGGCCTGTAGTGCAAAGATGAATATTTGGATAAAAATGATTATTAATTGATGTTACAGGGATAAAATATTAATGATGGACTTTTAAATCTTAGAAGATAGTAGAATTTTTTCTCTACTTGACTCTTCTAATGGTTTGCTGTTTCCGCTGCAGTTGTTGATCTAAAACTTGTTGTCGATTATATTCTATCATATTTTTCCCTGTTGAAGACTAACGATAATTTGTTGTATATTATCTTAGTCATAATATTCTTTACTGGGCTAGTTGAGCTCACCCTTTTCCTTTTTGTTCCATTTTTTTCTTCTCAGGAGGTGAGAACATAGCAGGATCTAGTCGGGGTATGGAGTGATGGTTCTAGAAAGATGTTTTAGCAGTCCTCACTATTTCTGTAAAATAGTGTTTGAATAATTGTAATGAGGATTTATTTGAGTGTGGATATTGTCCAGAAGACAATATTTGTATTTAAACTCACAGTATGTGTTGTCGTATTTTGCACGACAATTGTATTATTGAAGTTGTAGTTGCTTTCTGTACCATGTATTTGGCGACTCAGAATGGGTGTTGTATACCTATTTTGGGGGCGTCACAGACATAACAGTCAATCACTACCTTTTGTGATGATTATCGGTCAAAGGCAGGATAAGTGACAGCTTGCATAATAGACCGATCCAATGACTAAGCCCAATAACAGAGAGATGGTCCAGGCTGACCGGACCCAACCGAAATACCCCCATAACACAATCCAAAGGATAAGCCCATTCGGCCTGCCCCAGTATGAAAAGTATTATGGCCCAACATTGCTCCCAGTCTTTTATTAAACAGGATGTTAATGGAAGACTGTAAATTGTGAAAGGGATTTGTAATAAACCAAAAGGGGCAAAAAGAAATCTCACCGAAGCCCAACTGATAAGTAACAGTCATTAATTCAAGTGGATCCAGAAGCCCAAATGGCACATGCCCAACAGCCTTAAGGACGAAAAATGAATATCCAGTGAACGCCAACCCACTTTGGATAACCCATTAAAACCAAAATCGGACGTTACCCCTTCCTCTCTCACATCATTACCTCCAATTAATGTGCCGCCCTTGGTTTTCGTGCAAAATTTGAAAAGACCACTCACTATAAGAGCTGCCACCCATTCACCTTGGATGGTTCCTTGCTATTTCAAATTTACAAGAGCTTATTGCATTCTCTTTCTCAAATTTCTTCGTTTTCTCTACAAATTCTCAACAATGGCATCTCAAAACTCTGATAAAAGTTCTCCACTTCGTGTAACCCCCATCTCCGCCGTGACTCCCCACTTAAGCCCTAACAAAGAGGCTCTGAGCTCAAACCCCCAAATTGATTCTCCGAGTAAGGAAGCTCCGCCTCTAGAATCACTTCCCAACCCCTCCGAATTTTTTAAGAATGAGGAAGATTTTCCTCACGCTAACACCCCCTCCACTGTTACTGAGGTCGAGCTCCGCAACAGTCGGGCTCGCTATCAAATACCAGATACCCACAGGGTGAGGATTGCAGTCTCCCACGAAAGAATGTATCAGCGCCCCAACGGTTGGACCGTCGTCCCGATAACGTTCTTGGAGAAGGGGGTGAGGTTTCCCCTTCATGCCTTCTTGATCACCCTCCTAGGGTTTGTTAGAGTTGGGTTCGCCCAATTGGTGCCGAATTCATATATCCATATACTGGCTTACATAGCCTTCTGCTACGAGATAGGAGTTCCTCCCGCTGTTGTTTCTTTCTTTACCCTCTTCTCGGTAGGGAAGTCTCGGGAAAAAGGCTTCAAGGTGCTAAGTAAAATAGCCCCTAAGCCCAATGCCAGAATCGAGAAGCGGTCTCTAATGGACACTCCTTCGAGCAACCGAGGATGGCACAATAAATGGTTCTTCGTCAACGGGCCCGAAATCTCCTCTATCCCGGACTGGACTACTTCTGATCACGTCTCTGCAGACTTCAGAGATATATCCGAGGAGCGTATAAGAGAAATGACGCGTATCATAGAGAAGATACCTCTGAAGGAGTGGAGCTTCGGCCTCCTGAGCAAGCAAGCGTGGTTGTATGACCACAAATGTGAGTTGACTTGTATCAATGTACAGTTTACTGATTTATACTAGTAGTGTCTAAATTGATTCTTTGTATGTGTAGTGTCTCTTATCAAACCGACTTCGATCGATCGAAAGGATCTGGATAGGTACCTCTCCGGTAAGCCTTCATCACCTTCTGCCGAAGTCCCCCCTGAGGAACCTTCGGCCTCCGAAGATCAAAACATCGAGGATCAATCGCCACACTTCATCGCTGAAGAGGAACCTAACCGACCTCAAAAAAAGAAAAGGGCTATTCGGAAAGTCCGGACAAACCCTTAAGGATCTCAACCCGCTTCTGCAGCGAGTTTGATTGACATGCCTATGAAGGAGTGGATGCAAGCCCTCCGTATCAAGAAAAGGAGGACCAAGGTAACCCCTCTGTCTACTGACGAACTCCGGATTCCCACTGCTGAAGTTGATCCTCCGATCATCGTTCCTGTATAGATCCATGTTTCTGAAGACGAGCTCAAAAAATAAACCGAATCTCCACCTCTGACCCGTAAAAGAAAATAATCTTCCGACAATCAACCACCACCGCCTCCCGAACCATCTATTCCCTCTATGGCACGATCCTCCCCCTCAGCCTTCAGGCGAGAAGCTGCATCTTCTCCCGCCGTATGGCCGGAGTTTAATGCCAACTTTCCCTTCCAGCTGTTCGATTCCTTCGTCCGGGAGACTGATGACCATCGGTTCGGGAACAGCTCAATTAGGGATTTAATTGAAGAAGGCATGAGTTACCAGGCTAAGGTGAGTTACTTGTCCAATCTGAATATTTGGAAATTGTGTGCTTCTTCTAATAATTCACCGATTGTCTTTGAATGTCTGTAGGCAAATGCTGTCTTCGGGAGACTTCTTCCCCGATATAGAGGATCCGAAGCCGAAGAAGACGCAGCCCGGCGAGAGAACGCTATTCTGGCGTCGGCTCTGAATAAAGAGAGAGGGGCCCATGGTACCGCTCTCTTCAATAACGAATGCCTCTAGAAGGATGTGAATAAGTTAAAAGAGAAACTGGAGACAGCCGAGGCCACCCACCAAATAACCGTTAATACGAACATAGACCTGGTTCGTCGAAATGAGGTCCTTGTGGGAAAAAACGAAATAATGGTGAAAACTAACAAGAGCCTGGCGCTGCAAGTAAATGAATTCGAAGCTAGGGATTTGAGACATCTGAAGGAACGGGCAAAACTCGAAGAGGAGCTTCGAGAACTTCGTGCTTTGAGAGATTTGGGTCCCCTTTTGACCGAAGATCTTCGGAGAGAAGTTCAACAAGAATATCAGAAATTAGCTGAGTTGAACGAGGAGATCGTCCAAATGTTCTCGGATGGATATGACGAATGCCGAAACAAAGACAAGGCAAGACTTGTCACAGCCAAGGTTGATCCGACCATTCTCGACTCTTCGGAAGATGAAACTGATTCCTGAAGATGATTCTCTTTTCCCTTAGCTGTAGGATTTCTGTAAAAGTTTCTATCGTTTTGTAAACAGTATTATGTAAATAAAATATCAATATTATTCCTTATGAATTTGGTGTATTTACTGTTTATCAACACTTCAATATCGATTCAACTTAAAAAACGTACAAGCTCCTTCGTGGACTTAACTTAAACTGTTAATTAACAACTAGGCAAGTCGTATAACAGACAAGATGAAGTTAAAGAATGTGGCCTTCCGAACTCAACACTTAGAAAAAATTAGGTAATAAAGTAAATGAATACTTATTCGTTACCAAAGTGTGAGGTAGATGCCGTGAAGGGCCTGACGAAGTCTAAAGGATGACACTTGCCTACCACGAAGGGCCTGACAACGTCTTAAGGATGACACTTGCCTACCACGAAGGGCCTGACAAGGTCTAAAGGTCGACAATTGCCTACCACGCAGGGCCTGACAACGTCTTAAGGATGACACTTCCCTACCACGAAGGGCCTGACAACGTCTTAAGGATGACACTTGCCTACAACGAAGGGCCTGACAAGGTCTAAAGGTCGACAATTGCCTACCATGCAGGGCCTGACGACGTCTTAAGGATGACACTTGCCTACCACGCAGGGCCTGACAAGCTCATAAGGACCACCTGCCGATGAGGCTACCATCGAATGGTTAGCGAGTCCACCCGAACCTCCTTACACCAATGATGTTTGCCTACCACGCAGGGCCTGACAAACTCATAAGGACCATCTGCCGATGAGGCTACCATCGAATGGTCAGCGAGTCCACCCGAACCTCCTTACTCCGATGACATTAACAGCAACGAAGACAAGACTTGTTTGAGAAAAAGGGAATTTTTATTGATGATGACTTAAAAACATTTACAGACTTCCGGCGTACTGACATTGTAGCTACTGAAAATACTTTTGAAGCCTGCCTGCATGCCAAGTATTCTTGATCTCTGATCCGTCCAAGGCCCTCAACCGATAAGTCCCTGGCTTCGGTACTTCTATGACTTCATACGGCCCTTCCCAATTCGGCATCAGCTTTCCCAAATTCTGGGGTGCAGATGCTTCGACTTCTCTGAGAACGAAATCCCCTACTTCGAACCTGCGAAGCTTTACCCCTTTGTTATAATGCTTAGCTACTCGTCGCTGATAGGCTGCTAGTTTGACCAAGGCTATTTCTCTGACTTCTTCAAGTAAATCAAGATTGGCTTTCAGCCCTTCGTCATTGTTTATCTCTCTGAACTGGCTAACTCGAAGACTTGGAGATCCAATTTTAACTGGGACTAAGACATCAGTACCATAGACCAGTCTGAAAGGTGAATCCCCTGTTGTGGTCCTCGGAGTGGTCCGATAGGCCCATAACACGCTGAGCAGCTCTTCTGGCCATCTTCCTTCAGCTTCGTCTAATCTGTGCTTGATTCCATTCAGCAGCGTTCTGTTGGTCACTTCGACTTGTCCATTAGACTGAGGATGAGCTACCAAAGTCTTTCTGTGCTGGACCCCCAATTCTTTCAAAAATGTTTCGAATTTTGATCCCACAAACTGACGTCCGTTGTCTGAAATCACCACCTTAGGAATTCCAAACCGAAATACTACCGACTCTTTGATGAACTTTAAGCATTCCTGTTCCGTTATTAACCTGAGCGGTTTTGCTTCTACCCACTTGGTCATGTAGTCGATGGCAACTAAAACAAAGCTGACCTGACCTTTTGCTTTCGGTAGCGGACCTAGTATATCAACCCCCAAGACAGCAAAGGGTATGGGAGATAAGATCGAGTATAACTCTTCTGGTGGCTGATGTGGGATCGGACTGTTGAGCTGACACTTCTCGCACTTCTTGACGTATTCAGTCGCTTCCTTGAAGATGGTAGGCCAGTAGTATCCCTGACGAAGTACTTTGTAGGCTAATGACTTAGCAGCCATATGGTCGCCACAGATGCCCTCGTGAACTTCTCGAAGAGCATATTCAGCTTCGGACGGAGTCAAACATTTTAACAGTGGAGACGAGAAGGCCCTTCGAAACAGATCCCCATCTATCAGAACGAAATTAGCACTCTTGTACTTGATTTTCTTGGCCAGCATCTGATCCGAAGGTAAAACACCATCTGCCAGATACTCCAAATATGGAGTCAACCAGCAGTTGGTTCAGTCAACGCACATTACCGATTCATGATGAACACTAGGATGTTGCAAAATTTCCAAGTAAATCGACCCATCAAAAACGTTAACATCCGTAGTGGCTAATTTGGAGAGTGCATCGGCAATGGAATTGTCGTTACGTTCGACCCCCTAAAATTCATAGAACTGGAAATACTGAAGCCGTTCTTTCAATTCCGCTAAATACTTGATCATTCTATGACCTCGGGCTTCGTATTCCCCGGAGACTTGTTTAACGACTAACTGAGAGTCGCTGAAGATAACTATTCTTTGCACTTCGAGGCTCTTAGCTAGTCGCAATCCTGCCAACACTGCCTCATACTCTGCTTCATTGTTCGTCGCTTTAAACTGAAATTTGATGGCCTGTTGCACCTTGAATCCCTCCGGGCTGGTCAGAATAATCCCTGCTCCGCTGACGTTCGTGGTGGAAGACCCATCTGCATACAGTGTCCACGAACTCTGCTTCTGCTGAAGAACCGCAACTATGCTGTCAGATCCTTCAGCTTCTGCTACAGCTTCATCAGCTTCAGAAAACGAACACTCGACCACAAAATCTGCCAAGGCCTGCCTTTTGATGGCAGTTCGGGGATGATATTTAACGAAGAATTGAGATAACTCCATCGTCCATGCAGCTAATCTCCCCGATACCTCAGGTTTGCCCATAATCTTCTTCAAAGGCTGATCTGTGTAGACTATTACCAACCTACCCTGGAAATATTGCCTAAGCTTTCGACTAGCAGTTATTAAAGCAAAAGCAAACTTTTTAATGTTTGGGTACCTTGTTTCTGCATCCCGAAGAACATGGCTTACATAATAAACCGGGTGCTGCTTACCCCCAACTTCTCACACCAAAACTGCTCCTACTGCCAACGAACTAGCTGCTAAGTACAAATACAAAGGCTCAGCAGAAGCGGGCTTCACCAACAAAGGCGCCGAAGATAAGTAGGACTTGATGCTCTGAAAGGCATCTTCGCATTCCGAAGTCCATTGGAACGTCTTGGCATTCTTCGGCCCTTTCAACGTGTCAAAAAATGGTAAACACCTTTCTGCCGATTTGGACATAAACCTCCTCAACGCTGCAATCCTTCCAGTCAGACGTTGAACATCTTTAAATGACTGAGGAGTCTTCATGTTCAGGATCGCTTGAATCTTTTCTGGATTGGCTTCAATTCCCCTCTGACTGACCAGATAACCCAGAAATTTGCCAGCCCCTAATCCGAAGGTGCACTTAACAGGATTCAGTCTCAATTTGTGATGACGGACTGTCTGAAAGCATTCCTCCAGGTCATCCAGATTTTTGTGCACCAACATGCTCTTAACAATCATGTCATCCACATATACTTCCATATTCTTGCCCAACTGACGCCTGAAGACATAGTTCATCATCCTCTGGTAAGTGGCCCCGGCGTTGATGAGACCGAAGGTCATTTTCTTGTAGGCATATACCGAACAATGCGTAATGAACGCCATCTTCAGTATATCCTCTTTACACATGGAGATTTGATGATAGCCAGAGAATGCATCCATGAAGCTCAACAAGGCATACCCCGAAGTTGCATCGATGAGCTGGTCAATGTGGGGTAACGGGTAGAAATCCTTTGGACAAGCTTTATTCAGATCTGTATAGTCGATGCAGACCTGCCATTTCCCGTTCTGCTTCTGGACCAGCACCACATTTGCCATCCACTGTGGATAGTCAATTTCGTAGATGAAGTCAGCAGCTAACAATTTTGCAATCTCTTCATCGATGATTCGTTGGCGCTCAGGCGCAAAGATCCTCCTCTTTTGCCGAACTGGCTTCTTTGACGGGTCCACTTCTAACCGATGCTCTGCGATATCCCTGCTCACTCCCGGCATATCTTGAGGTTCCCAGGCGAAGATGTCAACATAACACTGCAGGAGTTCAATGAGGTTCGTCCTGAGAGGTTCTGGTAGACCCGAACCTATTTTCACTGTCTTGTTAGCCTTGCCCGGGATGAGCTCTATCTCTTCTGTCTCTTCAGCTGGCATGACCAACGGCTCTGAGATGCTTTCCGTGAAGGGTTCGATCTCTATTGCCATGGTCTATTTTTGCTTTGACACCCCTACCCCCGAAGTGATCACAACATTTCTGTAACATCTTCTGGCCAGATCTAGATCCCCTTTCACTTCCCAACCCCATGAGCCGTAGGAAATTTGATTTTGAAATGAGGGATTGAGGTTACAGCTGTTGGGGGGCCGTTCCGAAGATAACCGGCAGTTCGATGGTTCCAGCCACTTTGACTGGATCGTTGCTGAAGCCATATAAAGGGGCCTCCTGCCCGATCTCCATCTTCTGCCCATCAAGATGCATCCTCTGATAAATATGGACATATAAGATATCCACAGAAGACCCATTGTCGATCATCATTCGTTTCATATCCATCGAACCCACTTATGTCGTCACCACCAATGATCCCTCATGCGGTTCGATGGTTTTCGAAGGGTAATCCTCATCTGTAAAGGAAATTACCGTACCCTGGAAGGGTCTGTCAGTCTTCGGGAGGGTACCCGCCACCGACATGACCGAATCCAGATAACTTCGGCGCTTCTTTCTAACAAGCTTGCCCGAAGTACCCCCAGTGATGACATCTATCACTTGCCTTGCTGGCGGTCCAGGAGCGGAGAACACTTGCTGAACTGGTTGGGCTGCCTGAACAGGTCTTCTATCTTGCTGTTGGTTCGTTCTGGCAGCCACATAATGAACTAAAGCCCCGTCTTGCACCTTTCTCTCAATAAAATCTTTCAAACTAGCACAGTAGTTCGTATCGTGTCCCGATGCTTGATGATAGTCACAATACTTACGAGAATTCCCTTTCCCGGGCTTAATGTTATCTCGAGGTGGCTCGAAAATAGGTTGATTCTTAATCTGCTCCAAGATAACAGCCATGTCGGCATTGAGTGCAGTATATGTCCTATTTACCCTCTGAGCGGGAGCGGACGAGTGTTCTCCACCCTGTCTCCAATTATTGTTGTATTTCTTTGACCTGCCGTCATGACGACCTTTATTTCCTTCATTCTTACTCTGGTCCCCCTCTGTTCTGTCCCGATCTGTGTCCTTAAGCTGATCTGAAGAAGGGCGCTTGAGGCTATTCATGGCTTCTTCTACCACAATATAACCTTCCGCTTTGTTGAAGGCTTCTGCGAGACTCTTCGGGTGATGAAACATCAACTTATTCACCAACTTTTCTGATTTGATCAGATCTAACCCATTCTGAAACAGTCCCACGGCTTGTAGATCGTTCAGGTCTGTCACTTGGCCGACTGCTTCACGGAATCGCTTTACATATTGGCCCAAAGACTCATTCGAATACTGTCGAACCTGAGCCAACGAGCCAGTTGGTTTCCCCCTCCTTTTGTTGCTCCCGAAGCGAGCGTGGAACTTACTGCACATATCCGCCTAAGATGAAATCGAATCCGAAGGCAAAGTCCCCATCCACTGTCTGGCATCCTTTCGGAGTGTCGTGACAAAAGTATGACACTTAGCAGCATCGCTAAAGTCGTAATAATCCATCAGTCGGTCGAACTCCTGACTATGGTCATAGGGATCCCCCGATCCGTCATAACTTTCAATGTGAGGCAACTTCTTGGCGGGGTCAGCTTTTTCTTTCAGAATCTCCGCGAAAAAAGGGGATGCCTTCTTTCCCGAAGTATCTTTCGTTTTCTGTACCTCGGCAAGCTGTCTCCGAAGCTCCTTTACCTCTTTGACCAGATACTCCACGCCCTCGGGTTGGGACGATGCTACTTTTTTCGGTGGCTCCTCCCTCCTCTGAATGGACCGGTCTCTTGCCATAGAACCCCTAACTTTCGAGGGGCTTTTACGATGACGATGGTCCACAGGGCGGAGTGCCCTCGGTGGACTTTCGGGTGTTCGACCCCTAGATCTGCTTCGTCTTTGAACCCGACTGCCGTGGTGGGAATGCGCAACAACAAGCGCCTTCTTAGTATTCTCCGGAGTACGATCCCTGGATCGACCTCTTCGTTCACTTCGACCCTGCTCCTTAGAACCGACAGGGTGATGTACCCTCTTCGATCTTTGAGGAGTAGGGCTTCTGGACCTTCTTTTTTCTCGAGGTTGACCCCGAGACTCACGCCCTGAATGAACAGGTTCTTTCTCACTCCGATGCCCACGTTCTTCAGATTGGACATAGCTGGACGCTTCGTCCCTCAACTCTGTCATTCGAGACATCTGCTCAGCTATATCCTGTCGTTGCTTCACCAGTGCCTCCATGGCCCTATCAGCTTCGTCTGCCATCTTAGCCAAGCGGGCAGCCTTTTCGTCTTGGTCATCCCGGTATCGAGTTCTAGGCGAGGTGCCTTCTACTCGTCTCCGGCCATGACCAGACCCTTTCTCTGCTGTGAAAACTAGCCTTCTCTTAGCTTTGCTCACAGCCCTCGGACGAGAATCTCCATGCGATTGTTTGGACGCCGTGCTGGCATGAACACTTAGTGCAGGTCCCAAACGGTCCTTGACAGATACTCGCGGTATTGATTCACTGGCAGCCATCGGCTGCCCCTCAGGTGTAGGTGTCCTACTCTTCCCCATGAACACCGACGTAGAACAAACACGGTTTGTGATTGAAAAATACTCAGGACACTAGAACTCACCCCTCCTTCTAGCGCCAATGTTAACGCCAAGATCTTCTCCTGCGTCCCAATCACGTAAGACGCCCTGATCCTGCACAGTTCAACAGGTCAACACCGGAAGCTTGACGGCCTGACCGTCGGGGGATAGCTCCGACGTGAGAGTCAGTACAGACGATCACAAGGTTAACGATGGAGGAAAAATATTGACTAGTGTCTGAGAGAGAAAGAAAATAATAATTGTGTGTTGTGTTTTGTTACCTCTTTTTTCCTTATGATCCTTGCCCCATACGTTCCCTAGACCCGGTTTACCATGCCATCCACTATCTCCTGACACCTCCTCTCACCACCGGTCACCTCAGCCGAAAGTATGTAGCTTGCTTCCCTACCTGCTACCACTGTTACTTCCCGCCGGTAATCGGAGTCCCATCCTCATTAATGTCATGCAGGAAGGTGGCAGACATAACAGTCAACCACTACCTTTTGTGATGATTACCGGTCAAAGGCAGGATAAGTGACAGCTTGCATAATTGACCGATCCAATGACTAAGTCCAATAACAGAGAGACGGTCCAGGCTGACCGGACCCAACCGAAATACCCCATAACACAATCCAAAGGATAAGCCCATTCGACCTGGCCCAGTATAAAAAGTATTATGACCCAACAACTTCCATTTTGTCCGGGAAAAGTTTGTTAAAGGAAAGTTGTATACTCGTAATGTCTCTAGTGCGGATCAGATAGTCGATATTTTCACTGAAGCTCTGTGCTGCCCGCGCTTTCAGTTTCTTCGAGACAAGCTGACAGTTCTTCCAGCCCATCAGCTTAACGGGGGGCGGGGGGCGGGGGGGGGGGGGGGGGTATTGACTCAAGTATCTAGGACTCTTATCAGTAGTTCAATGAACCAATTCGTTAAGGCTGTTGTGAACCAAAGTCTCTAGGACTCTTATCTCTGCTACTTAATTGTGTTTGTAACAAAGTCTGTTTTGTATTACAATCTATGTAACAAACATTATCAAAATACTAATATATAAAAACATATACAACGGCTCTCGGTAGTAGAGTGTTTTCCGCCATATTAATTGATATTATCTTCCTCTGTTTCTTTTCTGTTGTTTAACCTCACCCCAATACATATTCTGCAACTATACATAATCATTTTGTGCTTTGATTCTTCAAATCAAGTAATGCATAAAAAATCTACAAACCAACTCCCCAATTAATAATCAAATAAACAAAAAAAACCCACTGAAAGCAAAGATGAACAAATTTGTAGCCTACAAACTTGCAACTCAGGTTTGAAAATTGCCTTCCATCAAAATTGACTTCCATCTTCATTTAAAATCCATCAATCATTGTACCCATACCATACCCAACAAAAATTCAAAACTGCTACTTCGTTGTACTTGAAAATCCTTATAAAACTTCTTATTTATATTGTATTTCTTATTTAGAATATGCTCCATACGTCTAAGAAAACATTAACATTTAATAATCCGACTTTTTTAAAAAATATATATTTGCCTAGAATATACTTTAAGCATAATCTTGTTTCATTAATTATTTTCAGATGGGAGGAGTACAGGTAATCAAACTTCTAAATGCTATCATCTAGTTTACTTTTTTGCATATATTAAGTTTTTAAATTAAAATTTAAATAGTACCCTTTGGTGCATTTGTAGAGTACTGGACAAAGGCCCAGCATAAGCTTCTTTTCTCTTGGATTGCAATTTCTTTTTTAGAACCATTTCGTTAATTTGACACTGAGACTTGTGGCTCATGAATTTACACTTGAAGCATACAAATGTTTGTCTCATGCTCAACAATGCATCAGAATATCTCATTTAGCTGCCAAAAATAAAAAATAATCCTAAAAACATTTTTATTTTAATTTTATATTTTCACACTTATTTTTCTTAAATTAGTTAATATATATTTTTTGACACCAATATCTTATTAGATACAAATTTTGAGTCTTAAATTCCTAATGCACTACTCCATCCATTCCAAAATAATAGACGTTTTTAGGGTTTTTTTTTTTTCCAAAATATCTGACGTTCTACAATCCCAAGAATATTTTGGCATTTGATTTCCCTCTCTACCCTTCCTTCTCCCCATTATTATCAGATTCAGAGAACTGACGTCTTCATCTTTCTTTCTCTCTCTCCTCTGTTTTTTTTGGAAAATAAGAACATCCCCTAAATCCTAATCTATTAGATCTGCGATTACCCCAAAGGCTCTTGAAATCCGAGAAGGCGTCTGCCCTTCCTTCTCCACCACAGTCACCGTTTCTTCTTCTTCTTCAAGACTCACAAGGAATAACAGGAGAGCAGGAGAGGGAGAGAGGGAGAGAGGGAGAGAGGAAGAGAAGTAGATATGGAAGACAGAGAGCTACTACAGATCCGGCCGATTACATCTGAAAAACTTGCCGAAAATAGTCTAGATCCAATTCATAATACCAGGCAAAATAGTCCATCTCAAATTCTGAGCTCATATTTTAGTTTTACCTACTACAGATCGATTCACTACTACAGATCTGTCAAATATATTTACTCTTAATATGAAGACAGAAGAGAATACGAGAGGGAGACTGATCTGTAGTAGTGATCCGTCAAATATATAAAAAAATATGAGGGAATAGAGAGAGAGACAGATGTGGAAGACAGAAGAGAATACGAGAGGGAGGGGGAGTCCGGTGTTAATGGAGAATTAAATGAGATCTATTAATTAAAGGTAAAATAGTAAAATTGTATACATTCTTAATCTAAGTAAAAACCTCCGGAACGTCAATTATAATGGGATGGAGGGAGTATCTCAATAGTATTTTTTTTAGATTCACAAGTTCATCTGAAATGTCATAACTGAAAATATTGGTGATAATTTATTGAATCCTTCATATATTTTCGATGTAAGATTGAGATGCTATAATTTGATAGCCATAATATCAGATGAAACGCCAAATCCATAAATAACAATATAGGAGAATAACATAGAATAAATGGAGCATGTTAGGGAGTTTTGGATGTGATCTGTGGCCCCATAGTTATTCAACCAATAAAATTAAATTAAGATGTTGCAGAAGAGTTGTTGATATTGGTCATGTCAAGGAGAAAATTAAAGAGGTGCATGCACACGATCGCGAAAGACAATTGAAGAAGGTGGGTATATGAGAAATTAGAGTGTAGAAAAATATTTTGAACGACAATTTCAGTGAAGTTGCTTAGGCAGATAAACAATGAGTTATTACATGGCAGTTTCCTTGGGAGCCCATAAAATTGGCGATGTGTTATTTTCATTAGTCAACTACTTTAACTCTTTTTTATTTATTTGTCCGATCCAATCAGTACTATATATATATATATATATATATATATATAGCGGAAGACAGTAAAAAAAATAGAAATAATTACAGAAATTGAATATATGTACTTTGCAATCACATAAATTCACAAAGTAAGGATAAATTGACTAAATAACTAAGTATTTTATAAAGCAGAATAATAATAATGAGAGTTGCCCTAATTACATCAAAACGTCATATAAATACTAAACTGCAAATTGGAAAACCTAATTATGAAAGAACTAATGAAATTACGAAAATATCCAAAACGCCTCTTTCCATGCCTCTTTTGGGCTTCAAACGGTATAGATCATGGCCTTTGGCCATTTATTTTGTATGCCTCGACGTTATCTTCGTTTTGATATATTATGAGCCCCGTAACTCCAAACGGAACAAAAGTTACGCCCCAAAACATATCACTCTTTCTTAAACTTGGATTTCCTTCCTTTTCCGACTTGATCTCCCACTTGGACCGTGTCATTCCCCTCCACTTGAAAAAAACTATCACTGAGTTGTCACTGGACACTACAATAGGATCTTCATACATAAGACCATCAGTAGCGTGGAAAGGATAAAGATCAGCTACATTAAACGTTCGCAAAATTCCCATACTAGCAGGCAAATCTACCACATAAGCATTATCATTAATCTTCAGCAGAATAGTATACGGACCATACTTCTTTTGTTGCAGTTTACCGTAAGTACCAACAGGAAATCGCTCCTTGCGTAAAAACACCATCACCTAATCCCCCTTCTCAAAAGTCACACGTTTGAGGTGTTTGTCAGCAAGCAACTTATAACGTGTATTCGCCTTCTCAATCTGTTGTTTCACCTTGGCATGCGTAGCCTGAATTTCATCCGCCATATTTATAGCAGCTGCACTAACCTCAATCCCCTTAGTTAAACTGACCAAATCAAGAGTATGATGGGGACAGTTAGTATACACAACAAATAATGGAGACTTTCTTGTAACACTATGCTTGGCACTTGTCGGCGTAGGGATTTTTATTTGTCCCTTTTCGTTACCTGTTCTATTGTATTCTCATTTAGGTGAGATTTGTTTGAAAAAACAAGTGAAAAAGGTCCGACATGTGTAATGTCGACGATGGACTGTTAAGAGTCGCCAGTTGATTTTTTTAATTGGTTGTACCAACACAACCGAGAAAATGTTTGCACATTGACCCAGTGATGTGACACTGCTAAACGGGTTTGTGAAATCGAGATTCATTTAGGGTCCGGGGACTTGATTATGCGGAGAGAAGGTGTTAGGCACCCCCCGATATCCGTGTTGCCACGGTGACCGCCACTTTTCAAGAAACTGTTATATGAATGTGTGTGTGTGTGGGTCAATGTGGTGTTATTTGAAAGTAGTGCTATGCCTCGTTCGCACCTATATACATAGGGTTTGAATTTTGTATAAAAATTCAGTTTTAACAAGATATAACAGTTGTAACGACCCCAAAATAGGTTCATTCCACCCAACCCATTCTGAGTCGTCAAATACATGGTACAGAAAATAACTACAACTTTATTACAACAATTGTCGTGCAAAATACAACAACACATATGCTGTGAGTTTGGATACAAATATATACCAAATGTGACTCATGTTCCAACCGTGGACATCACCTCACAATAACACCTTACATAAAGGTATAGTCAAAAACTGTTTTAGAAATTAGAATCTTTGGGAAGTGCTCAAGGAAACCTTCGTACATGGGAGGCCACGCATCTAGGTTATGATAGATATCATATGGCCACAGAATTATCCTTGATTGACCCAATAGACCCCAAAGAAAAACGAGAAGATTACTATCATATTCTTCCCAATGGTGAGTCTTCTCTTGACTTATCATTATCTCCACTGTCTCTAATTGAGAATTATACTTCAAACAAACACCAAGATTATATAGGTAGTGCCCATAGATATACTCAGCAAGTGGATGAGCACAACCCTGTCTTATGATGACACGAGGTTGTATGTCATTAGACATCTTGTATGATAGTGACAAAACACCCTTCCAACGTTGGGTTCGCCTCACCCTATTTTCTTCACCAAATATAACTACTAAATGATGACCACCGTTCTATTCCCTTGTTACCCCCGCTCGACCCAGCTACACTCTTATTACCTGAAAGGAATTGTGAAGCAAAAGGGTGAGCACAACTAGCTCAGTAAAGAATATCATGACTAAAGATAATTCAATTATCAATAGCCTTCATCAATAATAAATCAGAGATTTAGAACATATGGTAAATGATAAAAATTCAACCATAGTTGCAGCGGAACGAGCAATCCATTAGAAGAGTCAAATAGACTATAAAGTCTATTATCTTCTCCATGTTAAAAATCCATCAACAATGTTTTATCCCTGTAACATCAATCAACAATTCTGGTCCACAATCATATGAATAACTCATAATCATAACTGTAGTTCTAAATTCCTCTTCTCATCCAGAACAAAGATAATTTTCATCACCTGAAACATCAAACATCATGGTTATACCAAATCACAGTTCCTGTTCATAACCATACTAATAACTTCATCTTTGCACTACGGGCCAAAGATATTCATCAACAAGTCAACTTTGCACTACAGGCCAAAGATATTCGTCAACAGTTCATCTTTGCATTACTGGCCAAAGATATTCAACAACAGGTCATCTTTGCACTACGGGCCAAAGATATTCATCAACAGACCATCTTTGCACTACAGGCCAAAGATATTCATCTACAATTCATCTTTGCACTACAGGCCAAAGATATTCCTCAACAATTCATATTTGTACTACATGCCAAATATATTAATATCTCAAAGAATATATAATCATTTAAGAATTTATATAAACAATAATTATAACCATGTTGATCATTTCACCTTTGCACTTAAGCTAAAGATATTCAATTATAAATTCAATGGTCATGATCATACCAGTCAACAATTCAACTTTGCACTACTGGCCAAAGAGAACCCATAGTCATGATCATACCAAAAATCTACCCATCTTTACACTCAAGTCAAAGAGAAATATCATCATTAGGGTTATAAAAATGTTATATATGATAATAAAATCAATATAATCAACATATAGATTTAATCTCAAGAGTAATATTCATAAATCAACTATAATTTGGTTAGAAAAAGAAACCAATTTTGTCGTGAATAGTAACTCGTGAATAGTAACTCATGAATAGTAACTCGTGAATAGTAACCCCGACTCAAAAAGGTAGAAATTCCATAATAAAATTCATACCAATATTTCGGTATAATGACATTGAAAGAATAACATTTCTTAAGCTTATAAACAATTTATTTTATTTGTTTACACTTTACTAATTAATGCATTTAATCATCATAAAATGCCAACTCTTAAGATTTCATCATCAATAACCAAAACCCTCATCAAAAATCTGCATATACCTCATATATAGGATTCTCAAGCCATAAAATCCTATTTTCCAATTTTCTTACTTCACATAACATATTTAATTCATTTTCTCATAACTAGACTATCTTCATGAAAAATACCAAATCCGTTCCAAAAATATTTCTTTTCTGGAATTTAGCATAATATAGTCCCATAGTAAACATATATTTTTCTCAGAATTTTTAAAAGTCATTTACTATTTTTCATATGGCCAAAATAGCCGAATATTTAGACATTTATCAAAAATTGTACTTTTGTCTAAAAATTCTAAAATTTACAGAGTATACTTCTATCATATACATGTACTCCCAATAAAAATTTCATCAATTTTGAAGTTAACCACAAGGAATTATAAGCTGTTACTTTTAAAATAGTCTTTTCTCATAAAATTCATAACTCTCAATCTATACATCCAAAAATCACCATTTTTGGACACAATCAAGAAAACTCATCAAAATATCATTTCAAATTTTTCCAGAATTTTTGAAGGTCAGAAAAATTACGAAATTAAAAATCATAACAACCCTTAAAATCCCTTACTATCCCTTACTATCCCTTACTATCCCTTACAATCCCCTACCTCAAAAGTGCAGTATTTCTGACTGGAATGCAAAGCCGAAGAAAACTTGCACTGAATAGCAACTCTCAAAGTATCTAAATACTCACAAAATATGCTTCATAATATAGAGAGAGAAAGAGAGAAAGCTTATGTTTTTTGTGTGATTTTCAATTCTAACTTAGCCCTCTATTTATAGGAAAATTTTGGTAGGTTTGACCTGCAACCTGATGGCTTTACCTGCTACTATTCCCACCCACCACATTTGAAATATAATTCAGCACATTTCTTCACCAACCACAAGTGGGGCCTACCAATTCTAGAATTTTCCACCAAAATGATAAACTCCGAAAATTCAATAATTTCTGAACCAGTCATCTCGTAAAATTCATAATAAATCATACGTTCATTTTTAACGGTTCAAAATTTGTGGGCATATACTCAACTTATATATGTATAACATATCCAAAAATTACCACGATCCAACGGTCGGATTAAAAATTATAACCCCCGCAAAATATCTCAAAAACCCTGATTTTTAATACCTCCATTCCGACAAAAATACTGATAAAAACCTCAACATTAACTCCTTCATTTTTAACCACAAAAATATATCCCTCATTTATATCCACATAATATAAATATTTCCTTATCATATGAATCAATAATTAATTATTCACAAATAATATTACAGAATCACATTTATGACAACCAGGCCGTTCCCAGGAAAGAGGGGGCTTTCCAATAAGAATTTCTCCTTACTGGCGCGCAATTAGATGACCAAACCTCTCCTTAGACAGAACTTTCTAGACATTGCCAATAATGTTATCTAATAATATTATTCAAATAATATGAATTATTGATCTGATAAAGGAAAATACTGTGCAACAATAATTATTGAAACAACAATAATATAAAATATCAACGCAATAATTATTGAATCAATAAAATAAAATATTGAACAATAACTACTGTAACAATTATTGAGTAGTGCCTTCTTACGTAAGAATCAATAATTTCAAAAATACTAAGCAATACCGTGTGTTACTGTGCAATAACGCGTATTACTGTATTTTAACCACCGGGTATTCCAACAGTGTTAACGGTAACAACTACGTCGTTATTTGTAAAAACTCAAATTTGTCATTTTCTTCACCCGACAGTTATTCGTTATGGGGCCCACAAATAGCTGCGCCGTCGTACGAATATTCCCCGACAGAAAGAATATTCCACGACCAAACGAATATTCCCCGACAACAATGATTATTTTATAACCACTTGTGTATTTTGAAAAAAAAAATCATATATCACCCTTAACTTTAATATTTATCAATTTAACCATTTACTGAATAGTAATTATAAGAAAAATTGAATACTTTTATTTCATAAAATTCGGGGTCTTACAATCTCCCCTCCTTATAAAATTTCGTCCCCGAAATTTACGTACCTGGTATTTCAAAGAGTTGAGAATACCTTCCTTTCATTTCAAATTTCATCTTCTCTGTCATCATAATTTCTCCATTGCTCATCTCCTGTATTTCAAATAACATTCTAGAATACAGCTTCAAAACAAGTGTTAATTTAACAAATTAACATATCACATAATATCCCAATATTATGACTGACCAACAAATAAGCTTAGGTAGGACACACTAGCGAAGGATTTACTCATCTCTCCCCTCCTAGTTGTATTCCCCGATCTCCGCCAGAGATCATATCCCTAAGCTCTGATACCACCTGTGACAAATGTCCCATCAGTGGACATCACCTCACAGTGGTACCTATCAGTTTGCCACCGCAGAACGGCGTCCCCTACGGAGAGTCTGGCTTCGGTGCATCCCCCATCAACAGGAAGTCACCAGCGAGAGGCTCGGGGCTCTTTACTTATAGCTCTGATACCACCTGTGACAACCCCAAAATAGGTTCATTCCACCCAACCCATTCTGAGTCGTCAAATACATGGTACAGAAAATAACTACAACTTTATTACAACAATTGTCGTGCAAAATACAACAACACATATGCTGTGAGTTTGGATACAAATATATACCAAATGTGACTCATGTTCCAACCGTGGACATCACCTCACAATAACACCTTACATAAAGGTATAGTCAAAAACTGTTTTAGAAATTAGAATCTTTGGGAAGTGCTCAAGGAAACCTTCGTACATGGGAGGCCACGCATCTAGGTTATGATAGATATCATATGGCCACAGAATTATCCTTGATTGACCCAATAGACCCCAAAGAAAAACGAGAAGATTACTATCATATTCTTCCCAATGGTGAGTCTTCTCTTGACTTATCATTATCTCCACTGTCTCTAATTGAGAATTATACTTCAAACAAACACCAAGATTATATAGGTAGTGCCCATAGATATACTCAGCAAGTGGATGAGCACAACCCTGTCTTATGATGACACGAGGTTGTATGTCATTAGACATCTTGTATGATAGTGACAAAACACCCTTCTAACGTTGGGTTCGCCTCACCCTATTTTCTTCACCAAATATAACTACTAAATGATGACCACCGTTCTATTCCCTTGTTACCTCCGCTCGACCCAGCTACACTCTTATTACCTGAAAGGAATTGTGAAGCAAAAGGGTGAGCACAACTAGCTCAGTAAAGAATATCATGACTAAAGATAATTCAATTATCAATAGCCTTCATCAATAATAAATCAGAGATTTAGAACATATGGTAAATGATAAAAATTCAACCATAGTTGCAGCGGAACGAGCAATCCATTAGAAGAGTCAAATAGACTATAAAGTCTATTATCTTCTCCATGTTAAAAATCCATCAACAATGTTTTATCCCTGTAACATCAATCAACAATTCTGGTCCACAATCATATGAATAACTCATAATCATAACTGTAGTTCTAAATTCCTCTTCTCATCCAGAACAAAGATAATTTTCATCACCTGAAACATCAAACATCATGGTTATACCAAATCACAGTTCCTGTTCATAATCATACTAATAACTTCATCTTTGCACTACGGGCCAAAGATATTCATCAACAAGTCATCTTTGCACTACAGGCCAAAGATATTCGTCAACAGTTCATCTTTGCATTACTGGCCAAAGATATTCAACAACAGGTCATCTTTGCACTACGGGCCAAAGATATTCATCAACAGACCATCTTTGCACTACAGGCCAAAGATATTCATCTACAATTCATCTTTGCACTACAGGCCAAAGATATTCCTCAACAATTCATATTTGTACTACATGCCAAATATATTAATATCTCAAAGAATATATAATCATTTAAGAATTTATATAAACAATAATTATAACCATGTTGATCATTTCACCTTTGCACTTAAGCTAAAGATATTCAATTATAAATTCAATGGTCATGATCATACCAGTCAACAATTTAACTTTGCACTACTGGCCAAAGAGAACCCATAGTCATGATCATACCAAAAATCTACCCATCTTTACACTCAAGTCAAAGAGAAATATCATCATTAGGGTTATAAAAATGTTATATATGATAATAAAATCAATATAATCAACATATAGATTTAATCTCAAGAGTAATATTCATAAATCAACTATAATTTGGTTAGAAAAAGAAACCAATTTTGTCGTGAATAGTAACTCGTGAATAGTAACTCATGAATAGTAACTCGTGAATAGTAACCCCGACTCAAAAAGGTAGAAATTCCATAATAAAATTCATACCAATACTTCGGTATAATGGCATTGAAAGAATAACATTTCTTAAGCTTATAAACAATTTATTTTATTTGTTTACACTTTACTAATTAATGCATTTAATCATCATAAAATGCCAACTCTTAAGATTTCATCATCAATAACCAAAACCCTCATCAAAAATCTGCATATACCTCATATATAGGATTCTCAAGCCATAAAATCCTATTTTTCAATTTTCTTACTTCACATAACATATTTAATTCATTTTCTCATAACTAGACTATCTTCATGAAAAATACCAAATCCGTTCCAAAAATATTTCTTTTCTGGAATTTAGCATAATATAGTCCCATAGTAAACATATATTTTTCTCAGAATTTTTAAAAGTCATTTACTATTTTTCATATGGCCAAAATAGCCGAATATTTAGACATTTATCAAAAATTGTACTTTTGTCTAAAAATTCTAAAATTTACAGAGTATACTTCTATCATATACATGTACTCCCAATAAAAATTTCATCAATTTTGAAGTTAACCACAAGGAATTATAAGCTGTTACTTTTAAAATAGTCTTTTCTCATAAAATTCATAACTCTCAATCTATACATCCAAAAATCACCATTTTTGGACACAATCAAGAAAACTCATCAAAATATCATTTCAAATTTTTCCAGAATTTTTGAAGGTAAGAAAAATTACGAAATTAAAAATCATAACAACCCTTAAAATCCCTTACTATCCCTTACTATCCCTTACAATCCCTTACCTCAAAAGTGCAGTATTTCTGACTGGAATGCAAAGCCGAAGAAAACTTGCACTGAATAGCAACTCTCAAAGTATCTAAATACTCACAAAATATACTTCATAATATAGAGAGAGAAAGAGAGAAAGCTTATGTTTTTTTGTGTGATTTTCAATTCTAACTTAGCCCTCTATTTATAGGAAAATTTTGGTAGGTTTGACCTGCAACCTGATGGCTTTACCTGCTACTATTCCCACCCACCACATTTGAAATATAATTCAGCACATTTCTTCACCAACCACAAGTGGGGCCCACCAATTCTAGAATTTTCCACCAAAATGATAAACTCCGAAAATTCAATAATTTCTGAACCAGTCATCTCGTAAAATTCATAATAAATCATACGTTCATTTTTAACGGTTCAAAATTTGTGGGCATATACTCAACTTATATATGTATAACATATCCAAAAATTACCACGATCCAACGGTCGGATTAAAAATTATAACCCCCGCAAAATATCTCAAAAACTCTGATTTTTAATACCTCCATTCCGACAAAAATACTGATAAAAACCTCAACATTAACTCCTTCATTTTTAACCACAAAAATATATCCCTCATTTATATCCACATAATATAAATATTTCCTTATCATATGAATCAATAATTAATTATTCACAAATAATATTACAGAATCACATTTATGACAACCAGGCCGTTCCCAGGAAAGAGGGGGCTTTCCAATAAGAATTTCTCCTTACTGGCGCGCAATTAGATGACCAAACCTCTCCTTAGACAGAACTTTCTAGACATTGCCAATAATGTTATCTAATAATATTATTCAAATAATATGAATTATTGATCTGATAAAGGAAAATACTGTGCAACAACAATTATTGAAACAACAATAATATAAAATATCAACGCAATAATTATTGAATCAATAAAATAAAATATTGAACAATAACTACTGTAACAATTATTGAGTAGTGCCTTCTTACGTAAGAATCAATAATTTCAAAAATACTATGCAATACCGTGTGCTACTGTGCAATAACGCGTATTACTGTATTTTAACCACCGGGTATTCCAACAGTGTTAACGGTAACAACTACGTCGTTATTTGTAAAAACTCAAATTTGTCGTTTTCTTCACCCGACAGTTATTCGTTATGGGGCCCACAAATAGCTGCGCCGTCGTACGAATATTCCCCGACAGAAAGAATATTCCACGACCAAACGAATATTCCCCGACAACAATGATTATTTTATAACCACTTGTGTATTTTGAAAAAAAAAATCATATATCACCCTTAACTTTAATATTTATCAATTTAACCATTTACTGAATAGTAATTATAAGAAAAATTGAATACTTTTATTTCATAAAATTCGGGGTCTTACAATCTCCCCTCCTTATGAAATTTCGTCCCCGAAATTTACGTACCTGGTATTTCAAAGAGTTGAGAATACCTTCCTTTCATTTCAAATTTCATCTTCTCTGTCATCATAATTTCTCCATTGCTCATCTCCTGTATTTCAAATAACATTCTAGAATACAGCTTCAAAACAAGTGTTAATTTAACAAATTAACATATCACATAATATCCCAATATTATGACTGACCAACAAATAAGCTTAGGTAGGACACACTAGCGAAGGATTTACTCATCTCTCCCCTCCTAGTTGTATTCCCCGATCTCCGCCAGAGATCATATCCCTAAGCTCTGATACCACCTGTGACAAATGTCCCATCAGTGGACATCACCTCACAGTGGTACCTATCAGTTTGCCACCGCAGAACGGCGTCCCCTACGGAGAGTCTGGCTTCGGTGCATCCCCATCAACAGGAAGTCACCAGCGAGAGGCTCGGGGCTCTTTACTTATAGCTCTGATACCACCTGTGACAACCCCAAAATAGGTTCATTCCACCCAACCCATTCTGAGTCGTCAAATACATGGTACAGAAAATAACTACAACTTTATTACAACAATTGTCGTGCAAAATACAACAACACATATGCTGTGAGTTTGGATACAAATATATACCAAATGTGACTCATGTTCCAACCGTGGACATCACCTCACAATAACACCTTACATAAAGGTATAGTCAAAAACTGTTTTAGAAATTAAAATCTTTGGGAAGTGCTCAAGGAAACCTTCGTACATGGGAGGCCACGCATCTAGGTTATGATAGATATCATATGGCCACAGAATTATCCTTGGTTGACCCAATAGACCCCAAAGAAAAACGAGAAGATTACTATCATATTCTTCCCAATGGTGAGTCTTCTCTTGACTTATCATTATCTCCACTGTCTCTAATTGAGAATTATACTTCAAACAAACACCAAGATTATATAGGTAGTGCCCATAGATATACTCAGCAAGTGGATGAGCACAACCCTGTCTTATGATGACACGAGGTTGTATGTCATTAGACATCTTGTATGATAGTGACAAAACACCCTTCCAACGTTGGGTTCGCCTCACCCTATTTTCTTCACCAAATATAACTACTAAATGATGACCACCGTTCTATTCCCTTGTTACCTCCGCTCGACCCAGCTACACTCTTATTACCTGAAAGGAATTGTGAAGCAAAAGGGTGAGCACAACTAGCTCAGTAAAGAATATCATGACTAAAGATAATTCAATTATCAATAGCCTTCATCAATAATAAATCAGAGATTTAGAACATATGGTAAATGATAAAAATTCAACCATAGTTGCAGCGGAACGAGCAATCCATTAGAAGAGTCAAATAGACTATAAAGTCTATTATCTTCTCCATGTTAAAAATCCATCAACAATGTTTTATCCCTGTAACATCAATCAACAATTCTGGTCCACAATCATATGAATAACTCATAATCATAACTGTAGTTCTAAATTCCTCTTCTCATCCAGGACGAAGATAATTTTCATCACCTGAAACATCAAACATCATGGTTATACCAAATCACAGTTCCTGTTCATAATCATACTAATAACTTCATCTTTGCACTACGGGCCAAAGATATTCATCAACAAGTCATCTTTGCACTACAGGCCAAAGATATTCGTCAACAGTTCATCTTTGCATTACTGGCCAAAGATATTCAACAACAGGTCATCTTTGCACTACGGGCCAAAGATATTCATCAACAGACCATCTTTGCACTACAGGCCAAAGATATTCATCTACAATTCATCTTTGCACTACAGGCCAAAGATATTCCTGAACAATTCATATTTGTACTACATGCCAAATATATTAATATCTCAAAGAATATATAATCATTTAAGAATTTATATAAACAATAATTATAACCATGTTGATCATTTCACCTTTGCACTTAAGCTAAAGATATTCAATTATAAATTCAATGGTCATGATCATACCAGTCAACAATTCAACTTTGCACTACTGGCCAAAGAGAACCCATAGTCATGATCATACCAAAAATCTACCCATCTTTACACTCAAGTCAAAGAGAAATATCATCATTAGGGTTATAAAAATGTTATATATGATAATAAAATCAATATAATCAACATATAGATTTAATCTCAAGAGTAATATTCATAAATCAACTATAATTTGGTTAGAAAAAGAAACCAATTTTGTCGTGAATAGTAACTCGTGAATAGTAACTCATGAATAGTAACTCGTGAATAGTAACCCCGACTCAAAAAGGTAGAAATTCCATAATAAAATTCATACCAATATTTCGGTATAATGATATTGAAAGAATAACATTTCTTAAGCTTATAAACAATTTATTTTAATTGTTTACACTTTACTAATTAATGCATTTAATCATCATAAAATGCCAACTCTTAAGATTTCATCATCAATAACCAAAACCCTCATCAAAAATCTGCATATACCTCATATATAGGATTCTCAAGCCATAAAATCCTATTTTTCAATTTTCTTACTTCACATAACATATTTAATTCATTTTCTCATAACTAGACTATTTTCATGAAAAATACCAAATCCGTTCCAAAAATATTTCTTTTCTGGAATTTAGCATAATATAGTCCCATAGTGAACATATATTTTTCTCAGAATTTTTAAAAGTCATTTACTATTTTTCATATGGCCAAAATAGCCGAATATTTAGACATTTATCAAAAATTGTACTTTTGTCTAAAAATTCTAAAATTTACAGAGTATACTTCTATCATATACATGTACTCCCAATAAAAATTTCATCAATTTTGGAGTTAACCACAAGGAATTATAAGCTGTTACTTTTAAAATAGTCTTTTCTCATAAAATTCATAACTCTCAATCTATACATCCAAAAATCACCATTTTTGGACACAATCAAGAAAACTCATCAAAATATCATTTCAAATTTTTCCAGAATTTTTGAAGGCCAGAAAAATTACGAAATTAAAAATCATAACAACCCTTAAAATCCCTTACTATCCCTTACTATCCCTTACAATCCCTTACCTCAAAAGTGCAGTATTTCTGACTGGAATGCAAAGCCGAAGAAAACTTGCACTGAATAGCAACTCTCAAAGTATCTAAATACTCACAAAATATGCTTCATAATATAGAGAGAGAAAGAGAGAAAGCTTATGTTTTTTTGTGTGATTTTCAATTCTAACTTAGCCCTCTATTTATAGGAAAATTTTGGTAGGTTTGACCTGCAACCTGATGGCTTTACCTGCTACTATTCCCACCCACCACATTTGAAATATAATTCAGCACATTTCTTCACCAACCACAAGTGGGGCCTACCAATTCTAGAATTTTCCACCAAAATGATAAACTCCGAAAATTCAACAATTTCTGAACCAGTCATCTCGTAAAATTCATAATAAATCATACGTTCATTTTTAACGGTTCAAAATTTGTGGGCATATACTCAACTTATATATGTATAACATATCCAAAAATTACCACGATCCAACGGTCGGATTAAAAATTATAACCCCCGCAAAATATCTCAAAAACCCTGATTTTTAATACCTCCATTCCGACAAAAATACTGATAAAAACCTCAACATTAACTCCTTCATTTTTAACCACAAAAATATATCCCTCATTTATATCCACATAATATAAATATTTCCTTATCATATGAATCAATAATTAATTATTCACAAATAATATTACAGAATCACATTTATGACAACCAGGCCGTTCCCAGGAAAGAGGGGGCTTTCCAATAAGAATTTCTCCTTACTGGCGCGCAATTAGATGACCAAACCTCTCCTTAGACAGAACTTTCTAGACATTGCCAATAATGTTATCTAATAATATTATTCAAATAATATGAATTATTGATCTGATAAAGGAAAATATTGTGCAACAATAATTATTGAAACAACAATAATATAAAATATCAACGCAATAATTATTGAATCAATAAAATAAAATATTGAACAATAACTACTGTAACAATTATTGAGTAGTGCCTTCTTACGTAAGAATCAATAATTTTAAAAATACTATGCAATACCGTGTGCTACTGTGCAATAACGCGTATTACTGTATTTTAACCACCGGGTATTCCAACAGTGTTAACGGTAACAACTACGTCGTTATTTGTAAAAACTCAAATTTGTCGTTTTCTTCACCCGACAGTTATTCGTTATGGGGCCCACAAATAGCTGCGCCGTCGTACGAATATTCCCCGACAGAAAGAATATTCCACGACCAAACGAATATTCCCCGACAACAATGATTATTTTATAACCACTTGTGTATTTTGAAAAAAAAAATCATATATCACCCTTAACTTTAATATTTATCAATTTAACCATTTACTGAATAGTAATTATAAGAAAAATTGAATACTTTTATTTCATAAAATTCGGGGTCTTACAATCTCCCCTCCTTATGAAATTTCGTCCCCGAAATTTACGTACCTGGTATTTCAAAGAGTTGAGAATACCTTCCTTTCATTTCAAATTTCATCTTCTCTGTCATCATAATTTCTCCATTGCTCATCTCCTGTATTTCAAATAACATTCTAGAATACAGCTTCAAAACAAGTGTTAATTTAACAAATTAACATATCACATAATATCCCAATATTATGACTGACCAACAAATAAGCTTAGGTAGGACACACTAGCGAAGGATTTACTCATCTCTCCCCTCCTAGTTGTATTCCCCGATCTCCGCCAGAGATCATATCCCTAAGCTCTGATACCACCTGTGACAAATGTCCCATCAGTGGACATCACCTCACAGTGGTACCTATCAGTTTGCCACCGCAGAACGGCGTCCCCTACGGAGAGTCTGGCTTCGGTGCATCCCCCATCAACAGGAAGTCACCAGCGAGAGGCTCGGGGCTCTTTACTTATAGCTCTGATACCACCTGTGACAACCCCAAAATAGGTTCATTCCACCCAACCCATTCTGAGTCGTCAAATACATGGTACAGAAAATAACTACAACTTTATTACAACAATTGTCGTGCAAAATACAACAACACATATGCTGTGAGTTTGGATACAAATATATACCAAATGTGACTCATGTTCCAACCCGTGGACATCACCTCACAATAACACCTTACATAAAGGTATAGTCAAAAACTGTTTTAGAAATTAGAATCTTTGGGAAGTGCTCAAGGAAACCTTCGTACATGGGAGGCCACGCATCTAGGTTATGATAGATATCATATGGCCACAGAATTATCCTTGATTGACCCAATAGACCCCAAAGAAAAACGAGAAGATTACTATCATATTCTTCCCAATGGTGAGTCTTCTCTTGACTTATCATTATCTCCACTGTCTCTAATTGAGAATTATACTTCAAACAAACACCAAGATTATATAGGTAGTGCCCATAGATATACTCAGCAAGTGGATGAGCACAACCCTGTCTTATGATGACACGAGGTTGTATGTCATTAGACATCTTGTATGATAGTGACAAAACACCCTTCCAACGTTGGGTTCGCCTCACCCTATTTTCTTCACCAAATATAACTACTAAATGATGACCACCGTTCTATTCCCTTGTTACCTCCGCTCGACCCAGCTACACTCTTATTACCTGAAAGGAATTATGAAGCAAAAGGGTGAGCACAACTAGCTCAGTAAAGAATATCATGACTAAAGATAATTCAATTATCAATAGCCTTCATCAATAATAAATCAGAGATTTAGAACATATGGTAAATGATAAAAATTCAACCATAGTTGCAGCGGAACGAGCAATCCATTAGAAGAGTCAAATAGACTATAAAGTCTATTATCTTCTCCATGTTAAAAATCCATCAACAATGTTTTATCCCTGTAACATCAATCAACAATTCTGGTCCACAATCATATGAATAACTCATAATCATAACTGTAGTTCTAAATTCCTCTTCTCATCCAGAACAAAGATAATTTTCATCACCTGAAACATCAAACATCATGGTTATACCAAATCACAGTTCCTGTTCATAATCATACTAATAACTTCATCTTTGCACTACGGGCCAAAGATATTCATCAACAAGTCATCTTTGCACTACAGGCCAAAGATATTCGTCAACAGTTCATCTTTGCATTACTGGCCAAAGATATTCAACAACAGGTCATCTTTGCACTACGGGCCAAAGATATTCATCAACAGACCATCTTTGCACTACAGGCCAAAGATATTCATCTACAATTCATCTTTGCACTACAGGCCAAAGATATTCCTCAACAATTCATATTTGTACTACATGCCAAATATATTAATATCTCAAAGAATATATAATCATTTAAGAATTTATATAAACAATAATTATAACCATGTTGATCATTTCACCTTTGCACTTAAGCTAAAGATATTCAATTATAAATTCAATGGTCATGATCATACCAGTCAACAATTTAACTTTGCACTACTGGCCAAAGAGAACCCATAGTCATGATCATACCAAAAATCTACCCATCTTTACACTCAAGTCAAAGAGAAATATCATCATTAGGGTTATAAAAATGTTATATATGATAATAAAATCAATATAATCAACATATAGATTTAATCTCAAGAGTAATATTCATAAATCAACTATAATTTGGTTAGAAAAAGAAACCAATTTTGTCGTGAATAGTAACTCGTGAATAGTAACTCATGAATAGTAACTCGTGAATAGTAACCCCGACTCAAAAAGGTAGAAATTCCATAATAAAATTCATACCAATACTTCGGTATAATGACATTGAAAGAATAACATTTTTTAAGCTTATAAACAATTTATTTTATTTGTTTACACTTTACTAATTAATGCATTTAATCATCATAAAATGCCAACTCTTAAGATTTCATCATCAATAACCAAAACCCTCATCAAAAATCTGCATATACCTCATATATAGGATTCTCAAGCCATAAAATCCTATTTTTCAATTTTCTTACTTCACATAACATATTTAATTCATTTTCTCATAACTAGACTATCTTCATGAAAAATACCAAATCCGTTCCAAAAATATTTCTTTTCTGGAATTTAGCATAATATAGTCCCATAATAAACATATATTTTTCTCAGAATTTTTAAAAGTCATTTACTATTTTTCATATGGCCAAAATAGCCGAATATTTAGACATTTATCAAAAATTGTACTTTTGTCTAAAAATTCTAAAATTTACAGAGTATACTTCTATCATATACATGTACTCCCAATAAAAATTTCATCAATTTTGAAGTTAACCACAAGGAATTATAAGCTGTTACTTTTAAAAAAGTCTTTTCTCATAAAATTCATAACTCTCAATCTATACATCCAAAAATCACCATTTTTGGACACAATCAAGAAAACTCATCAAAATATCATTTCAAATTTTTCTAGAATTTTTGAAGGTCAGAAAAATTACGAAATTAAAAATCATAACAACCCTTAAAATCCCTTACTATCCCTTACTATCCCTTACTATCCCTTACAATCCCTTACCTCAAAAGTGCAGTATTTCTGACTGGAATGCAAAGCCGAAGAAAACTTGCACTGAATAGCAACTCTCAAAGTATCTAAATACTCACAAAATATGCTTCATAATATAGAGAGAGAAAGAGAGAAAGCTTATGTTTTTTTGTGTGATTTTCAATTCTAACTTAGCCCTCTATTTATAGGAAACTTTTGGTAGGTTTGACCTGCAACCTGATGGCTTTACCTGCTACTATTCCCACCCACCACATTTGAAATATAATTCAGCACATTTCTTCACCAACCACAAGTGGGGCCTACCAATTCTAGAATTTTCCACCAAAATGATAAACTCCGAAAATTCAATAATTTCTGAACCAGTCATCTCGTAAAATTCATAATAAATCATACGTTCATTTTTAACGGTTCAAAATTTGTGGGCATATACTCAACTTATATATGTATAACATATCCAAAAATTACCACGATCCAACGGTCGGATTAAAAATTATAACCCCCGCAAACTATCTCAAAAACCCTGATTTTTAATACCTCCATTCCGACAAAAATACTGACAAAAACCTCAACATTAACTCCTTCATTTTTAACCACAAAAATATATCCCTCATTTATATCCACATAATATAAATATTTCCTTATCATATGAATCAATAATTAATTATTCACAAATAATATTACAGAATCACATTTATGACAACCAGGCCGTTCCCAGGAAAGAGGGGGCTTTCCAATAAGAATTTCTCCTTACTGGCGCGCAATTAGATGACCAAACCTCTCCTTAGACAGAACTTTCTAGACATTGCCAATAATGTTATCTAATAATATTATTCAAATAATATGAATTATTGATCTGATAAAGGAAAATACTGTGCAACAATAATTATTGAAACAACAATAATATAAAATATCAACGCAATAATTATTGAATCAATAAAATAAAATATTGAACAATAACTACTGTAACAATTATTGAGTAGTGCCTTCTTACGTAAGAATCAATAATTTCAAAAATACTATGCAATACCGTGTGCTACTGTGCAATAACGCGTATTACTGTATTTTAACCACCGGGTATTCCAACAGTGTTAACGGTAACAACTACGTCGTTATTTGTAAAAACTCAAATTTGTCGTTTTCTTCACCCGACAGTTATTCGTTATGGGGCCCACAAATAGCTGCGCCGTCGTACGAATATTCCCCGACAGAAAGAATATTCCACGACCAAACGAATATTCCCCGACAACAATGATTATTTTATAACCACTTGTGTATTTTGAAAAAAAAAATCATATATCACCCTTAACTTTAATATTTATCAATTTAACCATTTACTGAATAGTAATTATAAGAAAAATTGAATACTTTTATTTCATAAAATTCGGGGTCTTACAACAGTGATGTTTTAAAAGAGGTTTTTCAAACCCTGTACTCAATAGTAATTGAGGCCTTTGATTCTTCCATTTTATTAAACGTTCGGCTTGATTGCTTTTATTTTCGAGATGCGAAGCATCTTCGAGAAAATAATGTACAAAATAGTGTCGAATCCCTCCTAGGTATGAAAACCATCTGAAGAAATCCAAACACCGTAAATAAATTTACAAGCTGCTTACAGCTGAAAATGTCCATCAAGGGAACCGAATCTAGATTCAATGGACTGAATCTGTGATCACAGGATTCCTAGGCTCACATGAGGCCGCAATTGATATAAACGCAGTAAGCAGGTATATATATAAAAGCTATAAATATATATATACAGACATGATCAACCACCATGAAGCACCTCCATGGGGGATCGAAAATGTAAGGAAAGCTGTAAAAGCGATAAACCGCCACGGAGGAAACTCTAGGCGAGACGAAATGTATAGAAAGCTGTAAAAACGGTCAACCGCCACGAAATAAACTCCAGGCGGGACGAAATGTAAATATATATATATATATATATATATATATATATATATATATATATACACACGAAAGCATTTAAAACGCACTAGACATAAGTCTAGGCTCATCGAACCGAGTTCGACACGCAGTTCATATATATATATATATATATATATATATATATATATATATATATATATATATATATATATATATATAAATTGGAAAGAAACCACGGACCGAAGTCCGGGCATACACACGTAACACGACTCTCAATGTGAAGAATAGTGTGTGCAAAGATAAAGAGAAAGGCTTGAAAATGTGTGAGAAGGCTTACAGTGGGCTACCAAAGAAGACTTCAATAACTTGAAATGGATGAATATTCGGCTTCCGCCGGTAAAAAGTAGCTATATATGAGCTTACAAGTGTTTAAAATGAGAAAGCACTCAGTTTGGGCTGTGTACAGAGCAAATTAGATAGGGCTTCCTCGCCTTTTTCTCTTACAAAATTGTCACCCCAAGCCCTCTATTTATAGAGGGGGGAGCCGCAGGTGTACCTGTGGCTGCCCGGGGTAACCCGGGCTTCGCGGGTCCAGCCGTCTCGAAGTACGTGCACGCGTACAACGTGATGTTCGCTCGAACTTTTAGAATTACAATCCGGGCATCCAACTGAGGTATGTAAGACCTATTTTGGACCGTCGTTGTCGGGAGTTAAGCAATGACATGGTATGAGAGGTTGTACGAAGTCAGGAAGATGGGACAATGCTCTCCGGTCTTCAAGCTTCAAATTCTATCCGTTACCCTGCGTAATAGTCACTCGGGATTGAACTTCCTTGGTTCTTGTGGGACATTGTTGTGTAGAAATGTATGTATGAAATGTTGAGATGGCGTGATGTGGCGTCAAGGTGGCAAGATGACGACTTTGCCCCTCACCGGGGTTATCTCCAGTTTGGGCAGATAAAGCAGACGTTGCTCAGGGTTATCTCTGAGATGGGACTGCTACAAGTGTTGAAGGAGTGTTATCTCTGAGGTGTGCCTATATTCCCAGTGTTATTACCAGGCCTTTTACTGAGTGCCTCGGTGTAAGCATCGAGGTTGAAGCTGATTGCATGCATTTGAAATAAGCACTTTTGGGGTTATCTCCAGAACTGCAACTGCCTTCCTTGGGGTTATCTCCAAGGTTGGAATATGCTATTCCCAGTATTGGGACTGAGACGGAACATTTCAGGGTTATCTCCGGGATGAATCGGTCTTCTCCGGTGGAATTTTCGGTATTAGAACTGCAGGCCTCGGGGTTATCGTTGAGGTTGGAAATTATGCTCCCGGTGTGTGTTCTGGGGTTGAATCTGAGCTTCTGGTAGTATTCGAAATGGATGTGAGCTATCTTCCAGGGTTATATTTGAAAGACGAATCTGCCCTCCTGCAATGTCACTAACAGGTGTGCTGAAAATTTCGAGTGTCTACAACACTGTTATAGGTGAATTCTGTATGCGCTAAAGTCAGGTCCCAATTTCGAGGCTTCTCTCCGCATATACAGCGAATCAATTTTCTCAGGGTACGATTTAATGATTCAGTTTGTCCATCAGTTTAAGGATGGGATGTGCTACTAAAATTCAAAGAAGAATCGAACTGCTTCCATAAAGTCTCCCAGAAATAGCTCAAAAACTGAGTATCACGATTTGAAGTGATAGACTTGGGCACACCATGCAATCTGACAACCTCCCGAAAGAATAACTTAGCCACTGCTGGAGCATCTGAGGTTCTCTTACAAGGAATAAAATGTGTCATTTTGGAAAAACGGTTAACAACCATAAAAGCCGAATCAACCCCTCTTTGGGTTCTCGGTAAGCCAACCACAAAGTCCATCAACAAATCTTCCCAAATATTTTCAGGGACCGACAAAGGTGTGTAAAGACCAGCATTTGACAACTCTCCTTTACTCGTTTGGCACACATAGCACTGTCCCACCAATTTCTCCACATCAGGTCGTAACTTGGACCAATAAAACTGTTTCTTTACCGTAGATAAAGTTTTATCGCGTCCCAAATGTCCAACAAGCCCATCGCAATGCAAGTTACAAATAACTTTCTCCTATAAAGAAGATATAGAAATATATAATTGGTTCTCCCGCATCAAAAACCCCTCTTGTAGGTAAAACCCAGACACATGTACCCAAAAAACACATTGTCTCCAGATTTTTGAAAAATCCAGATCATGTTCGTACAATTCCTTCAAGTACTCAAATCAAATAATTTCATGACTAATGGTAACAAGTAGGGACACTCGACGACTTAAAGCATTGGCAACCTTATTTTGTACCCCTGCTTTATACACCAGACGAAAAGGAAACTTCTGAAGAAACGTACACCATCTCTAGTCTTGAAGGTTGTTTTCCACTCATCTCCAGGTTGTATTCAAACTTGGTGGTAGCCATTGCGCAAATCAATTTTGGTAAACACCTTCGAACCGTACAACTGATCAAGCATGTTATCCAATCGTGGAATTGGGAACTTGTAACCGACTATAATTTTGTTGATAGCTGTGACGCCCCCAAAATAGGTATACATCACCCATTCTGAGTCGCCAAATACATGGTACGGAATATAAATACAAACTTAATTATACAACTATCATGTAACATAAGCTGAGAGTTTTAACACGAATATTGTCTCCAAGACAATATCTAAACTCAAATGAAGTCCTCATTACAATTATTATTACACTATTTCACAGAATAGTGAGGACTACTAAAGAAACCATCTGGACCATCACTCCATTCCCCGACTAGTCCCAGCTATATTATCATTTTTTGAAGAGAACAATGAAAGCAAAGGGTGAGCTCAACTAGCCCAGTAAAGAATATTATGACTAAGATAATGCAAAATAAATTATCCTTAGCCTTCAACACTGTTAAACTGATAGAATACAATGGATAACATGTTTAACTACAACAGAACAAACAATCCATTAGAAGAGTCAAGTAGAGTATGATATCTACTATCTTCTATGATTTAAAAGTTTATCATCAATTTTATCGCTCAGACTCAGCTCAATAAAATAATCTACATCACTGAATTATTCATGTACTACGGGCCAAGAATATTCATTATTATCACATCCACGAATCATCCATGCACTACGGGCCAAGGATATTCGTTATTATCACCAATGGTCATGATTATACTAATACATAGTCATAATCATACCAATCAACAGTCCATCTAGGCTCTACGGACCAAAGATGACTTTCATCACAATATAAGCGTGAGGATGATGACAATGATATAAGAATTCAATTAAATGATAGCAAGGATAAATTTTAATGATTTATAATTTATTTTATCCAGAATTTAATAATGTCTAAATTGTCAACATGATATTACTTTGTGGAGTAAAATTCAAGAATAATATTGTATCAAAAATGATTTGAACAGAAAAAAAATTAATTTTTGTCATGAATAGTACCTCGAGTGAATAGTACCCCGACATGAAAAGATTAAAAATTATCAAGAATGTTCAGAATAATATTTTCATGAAAAGATACTAGATGAAGTGCAAATTTCAAGGATATTCTACTAATTTCAATGAGTATAGAAGCAATACTTAACAAAATGAGTGTAGAATTCGGAATCTGAAATGAAATAATATTACTTACATACTACAAAGTATGAAAGAAATTATTATTTCTTACGAATATTGAACAAAAATAATATCCCTTACGACTGTTGAACGAAAATAATATTCCTGACGACTGTTGAACGAAGATAATATTCCTTACGAATATTGAACGAGAATAAAATTACTTACGAATACGAAAAATAATATCATAAGCGAATATGAAATAAATAATACCCCTTACCTTAAAAAGAAAGTACTTCTGACTAGTATAGTGGGGATATTCTTGAAGAAAACTTGCACTGTTTTCTACACTCAAAGCTTCCTTAACCTCTAAACATATACGCTCAATATTATAGAAGAAGAATTCTTTAATTCTGGTGTGATTTTCATTTCTAAACGGAGTATCCTATTTATATGAGAATGGCATGATACTATTTGGATGCACAGTAAAGGAAAAATCACGGACTGCACAGTGGGGGAAATCACGGGCGCGCATCGCGAAATTTTTTTAAAATTTTAATTTTACTATACTACACTATGCAGTACTATGCAATACTATGCAGTACTATGCAAACAATAAAATATAATATATTCTATTTTATATAAAAAATAAAACTTATAATATATATATATATATATATATATATATATATATATATATATATAAGTAATAAAAAAACTGAGATAACTTTCTACTAACTATTCTGAAAAATGAGTAAGTGGGGGTCCATATAATAAGCAAAATTTATAACAAATACTTCATAAAAATCCTCTTTATTTATCTCAATTCACTTGGCTTCACAAAACACATTTTTAATAACATTTTTTATCATTATTATAACTCGCAATATTAACAACCAGACCATTCCTAGGAAAGAGAGAGCTTTTTGATAAGGATTTCTCCTTATTGGCGCGCAATTAGGTGACCAAACCCCTTTCCTCGACAGAATTGTCTAGACATCGTCAATAATACAAATAATAATATGAATAGCTTTGTCATCTCAATTATTGATTTAATAATATAAAATATTGTGTAGATGATACTGTGATAATAATTGAATCAATAATATGAGATACTATGCAGCAATTATTGTGGCAATAATTGAATAAAACTGAGTGACTTCTCACGTAAGCATCAATAATCAAAGATATTGTACAATATCGTGTTCTACTATGCAACCACGCGTATTACTGTACTTTTATCACCGAGTATTTCAACAGTTAATGGTAAAACTTTTCCCGTTATTTTTATAAAAAGATATTTCTGTCGTTTTCTAACTCCGACAGTAATTCCGTTGTGGGGTCTACTAATGATTGTGTCGTTGTATGAATATTCCCTGATAAAACTAATATTCCTTAACCAAACAAATATTTTATGACAACTTGCTTACTTTGCAAAATTTGTAAATATTACCCACAACTATAACATTGTATCAAATATACACCATAATATTCAAAATGATATTTAGAGAGAATTAATCTTTATTCATAAAAGTTGGGGACTTACAATCGCCCTGTTGTCCACACACATACGCCAACTACCATTAGCCTTAATACCAATAAAGCAGGAATAATACACAGACTCATGCTCTTTTGTATATGCCCATTTTCCAGCAACTCTTCCACCTTTTCTCGCAGGATCTCATTCTCCTTCGCACTCATCCTATAATGAGGGAAATTTGGCAAACTCGCACCAGGAATCAAGTCTATTTGGTGTTGTATATCTCTCATGGGTGAGAGTTCATTTAGTAGTTTGTCCGACATAATCTCACTTAATTCAGCCAACAAAGGCTTAACTACATCGGGTACTATAACTTCCTTCGACTTTCCTTGCATGACATCCTTCACTACCATACAAAATAAATTTTTCGACTCCTTCATATCTGCCATAAATTCTTTGCGGGTATGTGCTATTGTCAAGAACACCTTCCCTTCCACTTTAGAAGCTGTAGGTTAGGTATTTCTTTTCAATGGCAACAAAAGTATACCGTACAACATCTCTCTCAATTCAGTAGATATTGTCTATTCCCAAATATTGCGCATTAGTGTCATACTGCCACTGTCGTTCGAATAAAACATGACAAGTATCCATATCTATGATGTCACAATAAACTGTATCTACATACTTACTGATTGAAAATGGAACCTTACACCTTTCAGTCAATTTAACTTCTCCCACAGATTTAATCTAACCAATCGAATAAGGACTAGGGTACTTCTCTATAGGTAAGTGCAATTTCTCTACGACCTCCTTCCCAATGATATTTTCTTGGCTATCACTATCAATAATCAAATCAAACATCTTACCAATAATTGCACACCTCATTTGGAAATGTATATGGCGCTGGGTTTCCTTTGCCTATTTTGGAGACAAAAATAGTTTCCTCAAGACGTATACTTGATCTTCTGCTTCATACTCATCGTCTTCTCTCTCAACTTCATAAACATTCTCAGATTCTTCATTATCTTCCTTTTTCTCATCATGGTTGACAATGTTCACATCACGTCTCCTACAATCTGCTGATGTATATCCCAATCCACTGCACTTATTACACTTATCCCTATAAGTTTTGGCATATGGTTTAGGTGCCTTTTCTTGCCCCCATTGGCTATTTTCCTTAGGCCTTTTCCGTCACAGCTCGATCACCTCATTGAAACTGTTGTCCTTGATGATTCTGTGGTGTTTAGAACACAGGGTTATGTCCATTGTTCCACCCACAATTCTTATCTCCAAAATTTTATCCTCTCTCTGGATAGCTTCTGCGAATAGCCTCAAAGCAAGGTTTCTCCTGCAGTATAATTTCAGCTTTTAAGGCCAAATTCCTGGCTTCCTAAACACTAAGCACTGTTTGTACTCCAATTTTCTCTTTAATTGCCTATTTTCAGGCCTTCATAATACCTAAATGCTTTCAGAATTGCGAACTCCTGTAACCTAGTACGTTCCATTAGCCTCTAAAATTATGTTGTGTACTCATGGATAGATTTATTACCCTACCTACAATTTTGCAATTTCTAAAACATAATTTGTTCATAATCCAATGGTAGGAATTGTTCCCTTAACATCCTTTTCATCCGACTCCATTTTTTCACTGATATTTTTCCTTGTCTCCTCCAAGTGGTCTGCACGTTATCCCACCATATACCAGTAGCCCCTTTTAGCTTGTAAGCCACCAACTTGACCTGTTTATCCCGTGGGGTTGACGCGAAATCAAAGAATCTCTTTACCTCATATAACCGGTCCAAAACTGACTCAATATCAAAAAGCCCCATCAAAAGCGGGAAGGTCCACTTTGATGTGGAAATCCTTATTTTGGCCCCTAAGATTGTTTCTAGCTCGGAACTGGTTGTGACGCTCCATAACCCAATTTTCAGGCTCCTCATATGCACCAAACTCCTCCTCATCAGAATCTGCTCTTCTACGTTCCTGTCCATGCCCCTTATGGTTACGTAGCCTATTATCTCCGCCAGTATCACGTTCATAACCTTGACGCATGTTGACCTTACCAAAAAGTGCTTTCTTGACCCTGTCGAACCTTTTGTTTATCCTTTTAAGTACCACTCCTACATCACCAAAATTAACATCCAGCCTATTGAGTCTACCGATTAGGATCCAGTTGTGACATCTAGATTCTGCATGCAATGCAGTCCAGATGGTCGCCATCCCCTTGTTATTACAAGGAGGTGGGTTGTCTTTTACACGTTCAGCAGCCATCAATTCACATGTTTGAATCCTAGCTCTGATACCAACTAACACAGCGGAAGACAGTAGAGAGAATAGAAACAATCACAAGAATTTAATCTATGTACTTTGTAATCACAAGAATTCACAAAGTAAGGGATAAATTGACTAAATAGCCAAGTATTCATAAACCAAAATAATAATAATGAGAGTTGTCCCTAATTACATCAAAATATCATATGTTAGTTCTCGGAGGCACAATAGTTATCTAGAAGGGGGGTCAAATAGATATTTAAAATTCTTTTCGTTTTACTTTGTTAGTTTTGATAATGATTCAAATACAACGGAATTAAGATTAGTTTGTTTCCCTTTTAGATATAGTGAGTTATTGAGAGTGAGGCAGTTAAAGCAGATATAGCAGTTATAGCAAGAATGTAAGAGACACAGCAGTTTTAAGTGGTTCAGAGCACTTAAAGCTCCTAGTCCACTCTTCTACTCCTCGAGTAAGAAATTCACTAAGGATATCTTTACACTTTCTGAATCTCACAGATTCCTTCTAGATCATCAATCTAGGAACTTATTAGTTCACTCTTGAACTCTTCAAGTCCAGTAGACTTGGTTCTTCTCAATTTACTTAGAACTCTTCAAGACCTTCTGACTTGGAACTCTTACTTCAATTGATTGATAGTTGTTGAGTTTTTAGTTGGTGCTACTCAGTTGCCGTTAAGCACTTGCTCGAAAGAACTGAGTAGCTGAGCAAGCTTTCTCTTTTTCTCAGATCGTAGAGTTAAGCGTTGAGTGTTCTTCAGCGTTTTGTTCAATGCTTGCTTACTTTTCTCATCTGCAGATGTTTCTCATATATGTGATCTTTGAAATCTATTCATTGAAGCCATTTGTTGAAGCATTAAATGCGTTTAACATTTTTGAACTTTAATGGAGACGTTTCTGCATATCTTCTAAATTGCATTCTGGCCCACTTACACAACAGACTGCTTTCTCACCTAACACCTGAAAAGATATTTTCCTCTGTCTTATGGTCCTTTCCTTAGCTTCTTCAATACGTTTCTTTCGTTGTATACTAAGGATATCTTTTGTACCGTTGGGACTGGTGAAGACTTCAACGTTTAAAACACATTCCACATTTGTTGGAATTTGTCTCCAAACAAAAGGTGGGGCTCGATGCTTCTGACATAAGGCAGACGATACTCTACGATCCAGATCGTGGTGTCTTGTCACCTTGGTGCTTGGTCTGATGCTATCAAATAAGAGCACTACGATTTCTCTTAAAGACTTGCACACTGCGATCTTCACTTGCTTGTTTTGCAAGCTCTACATTTCTGAGAGCACACTACGTTCTCTGAGTTGGCTCGGCAAACGTTGGGACCACTCTACGATTTTTAAAGAGGTCCGTCATGCCAGGCACGATACGATCCTTGATGCTATACGTTCCTGCCTTGGCTCCTGTAATCTTGATCAGCTTGATACACTATGATATCTTCGAAGCCTATCTATTACATCTCAAGATCAACCTAACAATTTTGATCTCTTTATCTATACATTCATTTACAGAATGATACACATTAAGAGTTTAGATCAACCTAACAAATTTGATCTATCACTAAGTCCTTGTACATATATTCCTTGAAGGACTTTACATACAATCATGAGCTTTTACTTTAAACATCAAATCAAAATATGCACTCTCCCAATAATCTCTCCTTATTTGATGTTGACATAACATAGGAGATTTGTTATCATGATTGTTAGTTTCTAGATACATTTGTAGGAAAGTAAATATGACTTAATATTTTAGTGAGCAGCTGAAATTTTTAGAGAATAAGCATGAATTTATTGATGTTTGAGAAATAGATATTACAATTTTGCTTTACATCAATAAGAATTTAATTTTTCACTTATCTCTATTTCTTTGATCTTTTGCGTGGAGGATTGGCGTACTCCTCAGCTCTCCTTTTCCTGCTTACTTCATCTCTCCTGGCTAGATCTTCCAGCTCACTTGGGCTTAGCCTAGGATTGTGATCATGCCTATTCATGAATGCAGGATCTCTAATTGGCATTCTTAGGCCTGTGGTGGTCACATTTTGTGAGCTGGTAGTTGGCCCTAGACTCCTTATTGGTTGAGCCATTAAAACTTTCTGCTGATCAGATCGTTGTGTCTGATGCCCGGATCGTGGAGTCTATTGGTGATACTACCTTGGAAGAGGACTCCTTGATGATTGAGCTAAGAATGTGCCTTTGCCTTAATCTCCTTTCCCTTTATTCTCCCCCTTTATGTCAGCATCAAGGGTTCGAATGTCTTCTGAGAGGCGAGTCACTCCTTGGACAAGCTCGTTGAGTTGACTTTGGGTTTGAGCAATGTCCTCTCGATTTTCTTTGATTAGAGTATCAGATCAAGCTTCCCTTCGTTGGAGGATGTCTAGGACATTGTTAGTCTGTTGTCCTTGGCTTATGAAAAAAGCTTGGAATTCTTTTACGGCAGTTTGCAGATTGATGATGTTGTCCAACATAAGTTTGTTCTGAACTTCTTGAGTCGTCTGTAAGACAAGAACATCATCCCTGTGACGTTTAGCTGCTTGAAAGTGGATCTAATTCCTATCATTTATGCTCTTCACCATTTCTTTTATGATTTCCCTAAGCTTCTTTGTTAGCTCAGAGCTTAGGGTGCTTGGGAGATCATTGGCAGCATTGATCATTTTAGTCAGTCTCAGTTGAATAAGTTCAGTGTGAGCTTCAAGACTATCATCTATGTCCTTGATCACTTTCTTCGACACTTCTGATAACTCAAATTTGGTGGGCAGATCTGAAAGGAGTTCACTGAGTCGTCGATTGTTTGGAGGAGGAGGAGGTGGATATCTTGTGTATTGATCTTGCAAGGTGTAGAGAGCAAGATCAAGGTTGAAGTATTCATTTGAGGACGAGGAGGGAATATCTGATTGAGGGGCTTGTGTTTGGGTTTCTGGAGTAGGTGGCTCTACGATTTGAGCGTGGGACTCTACGATGGGGCTAGAGTCAATGATCGTAGAGATGATGTGAGTTGGGATCGACAACGTATACAAACGGCACAGGATCGACAAAAGAGTTATGCGGATCTTCATCGGAAGGACGTGGAATTTAATATTGGGGATCATGTATTGTTACGTGTTGCACCATGGAAGGGAGTTACAAGATTTGGGAAGAGAGGAAAGCTCAATCCAAGATTTGTTGGTCCATTTGAGATTCTTGAGCGAATAGGAAATGTGGCATATAGACTCGCATTACCTCCAAGCATGTCTCGTGTTCATAATGTTTTTCACATATCTATGCTTCGTAAATATGTTAAAGACCCGAACCACATTATTGAGTTAGAACCAGACGAGATAGCTGAAGATTTAACGTACGAGGAGGTACCTGTTAAGATCTTGGATAGGAAAGAGCATGTCCTACGCACGAAGGTTATACCACAAGTTAAGGTTTTGTGGAGAAACCATGCTATTGAAGAAATGACCTGGGAGTTGGAATCAGAAATGAAAGCGAGGTATCCTCTCCTTTTTGAAACATCAGGTACGTACGTCAATTTCGAGGACGAAATTTCATAAGGAGGGGAGGTTGTAAGACCCCAACTTATTAATGAATAAAATCAAATTTTCTCTAAATATTATTGTGAATAATAAGGGGTTAATTTGATATAATACTTTGGTTATGGGTGAAATGTGCAAATTTGGCAAAATAAGCAAGTGGTTATAAAATATTTATTTTTGGTCGGTGAATATTCGGTTGGTCGTGGAATATTCTTGCTGTCGGGGAATATTCGTACGACGACGTAGCCTTGTGTGGGCCCCATAACGGAAAGCGATTGGATGAAGAAAACGACAAGTATAAGTTGTTTATAAATAACGGCGTAGTTGTTACCGTTAATACTGTTGGAATACCCGGTGGTTAAAATACAGTAGCACACGGTATTGCACCAATTATTGATTCTTACGTAAGAAGGCACTACTCAATAATTGTTACAGTAGTTATTATTCAATATTTTATTTTATTGATTCAATAATTGCTGCGTTGATATTTTATATTATTGTTGTTTCAATAATTGTTGCTGCACAGTATTTTCATTTATCAGATCAATAATTCATATTATTTGAATAATATTATTAGATAACATTATTGACAATGTCTAGAAAGTTCTGTCTAAGGAGAGGTTTGGTCATCTAATTGCGCGCCAGTAAGGAGAAATCCTTATTGGAAAGCCCCCTCTTTCCTGGGAACGGCCTGGTTGTCATAAATGTGATTCTGTAATATTATTTGTGAATAATTAATTATTGATTCATATGATAAGGAAATATTTATTTTATGTGGATATAAATGAGGGATATATTTTTGTGGTTAAAAATGAAGGAGTTAATGTTGAGGTTTTTGTCAGTATTTTTGTCGGAATGGAGGTATTAAAAATCAGGGTTTTTGAGATAGTTTGCGGGGGTTATAATTTTTAATCCGACCGTTGGATCGTGGTAATTTTTGGATATGTTATACATATATAAGTTGAGTATATGTCCACAAATTTTGAACAGTTAAAAATGAACGTATGATTTATTACGAATTTTACTAGATGACTGGTTCAGAAATTATTGAATTTTCGGAGTTTATCATTTTGGTGGAAAATTCTAGAATTGGTGGGCCCCACTTGTGGTTGGTGAAGAAATGTGCTGAATTATATTTCAAATGTGGTGGGTGGGAATAGTAGCAGGTAAAGCCATCAGGTTGCAGGTCAAACCTACCAAAATTTTCCTATAAATAGAGGGCTAAGTTAGAATTGAAAATCACACCAGAAACAAGTTTTCTCTCTTTCTCTCTCTAGATTATTGAGTGTATTTTGTGAGTATTTAGATACTTTGAGAGTTTCTATTCATCAGAGCAAGTTTCTTTCAGCCTTATACCGGTATTCCGACCAGAAGTACTGATATTTTGAGGTAAGGGATATTATTTTCTTCTTAATGATATTATTTTCTTCAATATCATTATGCTGAAATATTGATATGAGTTTTTATCAAATTTGGAACTTTTTGTGTCGGGGGTTACTATTCACGTATACGGCACTATTCACGTATACGGCACTATTCACGAATACGGCACTATTCACCGAAAAATAAAATTTTCCCTTTTTGTCCAAGATGTCTATTATGGTTACTATCTTTGATTGTATCCATGTTTTGATCTTTATTTTTGAATTCTGCTTCACAATTGATTATTATGAAGTATTATTGATCTTGGATAAACTGTTATACGAATCCCTACTATTTGTCCTTCTGTCTCATTGGATTCGTTCTCTTTAAGATATTTTTCATCATCCTCAGTCCTAAATGATGATATTACTGAATATCTTTGGCCTGTAGTGCAAAGATGTATGATTACTTGATGAATATCTTTGGCCTGTAGTGCAAAGATGAACAGGTGTTGAGATGAACATGACCGACAGGTGATACAAATGAATATCTTTGGCCTGTAGTGCAAAGATGAATATTTGGATAAAGATGATTATTAATTGATGTTACAGGGATAAAATATTGATGATGGACTTTTAAATCTTAGAAGATAGTAGAATTCTTTCTCTACTTGACTCTTCTAATGGTTTGTTGTTTCCGCTGCAGTTGTTGATCTAAAACTTGTTGTCGATTATATTTTATCAGATTTTTCCCTGTTGAAGACTAACGATAATTTGTTGTATATTATCTTAGTCATAATATTCTTTACTGGGCTAGTTGAGCTCACCCTTTTCCTTTTTGTTCCATTTTTCTTCTCAGGAGGTGAGAACATAGCAGGATCTAGTCGGGGTATGGAGTGATGGTTCTAGAAAGATGTATTAGCAGTCCTCACTATTTCTGTAAAATAGTGTTTGAATAATTGTAATGAGGATTTATTTGAGTGTGGATATTGTCTAGAAGACAATATTTGTATTTAAACTCACAGTATGTGTTGTCGTATTTTGCACGACAATTGTATTATTGAAGTTGTAGTTTGCTTTCTGTACCATGTATTTGGCGACTCAGAATGGGTGTTGTATACCTATTCTGGGGGCGTCACAGTTGGTATCAGAGCTTAGGGATATGATCCCTGGCTGAGATGTGAGACAAGAACTAGGAGGGGAGAGACGGGGAATTCCTTCGCTAGTATGACCTGACTAAGTTTATTTGGTGTTTATTTGGTCGGTCAGAGTATAGGGATAATATATGACATGACTATTAACCCTTGTTTTATGGCAGTATTTAAGAATGGCAGCTGAGAACGTTAATAATGGAGTAAATCAGACCGTGGAGACACCTTTGATCACTACCCAGGGGAACGTGCAACAGGAAGGCAATATTCCTCCTGTAAACAACGTTACCGAGCAAACGATGAATGATGGAATGTTTAGGAGCTTTTTGCAGTTCATGCAAAATCAGACGAGGGAGACTCGTGTGCAGAATACGGGTGGAAATGATAACAACGCGCGGTTTGTCACAGCTAAGCAGTTCAAAGAATTGGGACCACCAGAATTTAAGGGAAAGCCGGATCCGATCATGGCGGAAACGTGGGTCAAGCAAATTACCAAGATATTTGATGTCTTGGGATGCACGGAGGAACAGAAGGTTCCATTCGCCACATTTATGTTCCGCGGTGAGGCAGACTACTGGTGGGAGTCTGTGAAGCGTACCCAGCCTGACGCACTCAACATGTCCTGGGAAACATTTCAAAAACTGTTCAATGACAAGTACTTTCCTGAAAGTATTCGTCATATGAAGGAGGTTGAGTTTATTAGACTGGAACAAAAAACATGACGGTGTCCCAGTACGAGGCGAAGTTTGCAGAGTTATCCAGGTTTGCACCTCATTTGGTCGAAAATGAGGAACGAATGACAAGGATGTTTCTGAGAGGTCTAAAACCCGAGATTCGACAATATCTTATCTCTCATAAATTTTCTTTATATTCAGATGTTGTAAACAGGGCTCAATTATTAGAGCGAGATAATGAGTATGTGCAACCGAGGGACCACAACCAGGGTCATACCGGTGGCAGCAGTCATCGAAGCAATGAAAACCAGCAGGGAGGAAAACATTCGGACAAAAGCGGTAACCACTCTGGTGGTAATCGTGGTCGTGATAATAGAAGGAGCGAGTCGGGAGGAGATTTCAAGAAGAGAAGGTACAACAATGATAACGTGAAGACGTCAGCACAAACATCAACTGTTTCTAGGGGAGGAGAACGACCACCGGTCGTATGTTACAAATGTGGGAAAGAGGGACATATCAGCCCAAACTGCCCACAACAATCCAAGGTATGTTATAACTGTGGAAAGGAAGGTCATATAGCTCGAGAGTGTTCTGTAGCAAAACCAAGTTCAGCGGGGATGGTGACTCCAAAAGTTATCCCGGATAAGTCGAAATCAGCGGTTCCTGGAAGGGCGTTTGTCGTTACTGGCCAAAACGCGAGAAACCCGAACGAGGTGATCACGGGTAAGCTAATCTTGAATTCTTGCGAAGTTTATACTTTACTAGATACCGGTTCTACCCATTCTTTTATCTCTCCTGCTTGTGCTCAACGTTTAAACTTGACTCCGGAGAAATTGGACTTTAACTTATCTGTTGAAACTCCGTTGGGTGAAACCTTCGTTACATCTACAGTTTATAAATCTTGCATGATCCAAGTTGGTACTATCACATTACCTGTTGATCTTATCTCTTTAAAGATACTTGCTTTTGATGTGATTTTAGGAATTGATTGGTTAACCACTCATCATGCTAAAATTGATTGTTTTTGTAAGGTTGTTAGTTTTCATATTCCTAACCAACCTGTCATACGAATTCAAACTACTAAACCACTAAAATCAGTCACTGTCATATCAAGCCACAAAGCTATTCGTTTATTGAAAAACGGATGTCAAGCTTTCTTAGCCCATGTTATGGATTTGAACAAAGACAAGTCAGATTTGAATAATATTTCTATTGTTAGAGAATTTCCCGATGTATTTCCTGAAGAACTTCCCGGTCTACCCCCGGAACGAGAAATTGAATTCTTTATTGACCTTGAACCCGGTACAAAGCCCATTTCTAAAACTCCATATCGAATGGCTCCTATTGAACTTCAGGAGTTAAAAGTCCAACTACAGGAGTTGTTGGACATCGGTTTTATTCGTCCTAGTACGTCTCCTTGGGGTGCTCCTGTTTTATTTGTAAAGAAGAAAGACGGGAGTATGCGACTTTGTATTGACTATCGAGAATTGAACCATGTCACCATCAAGAATAGGTATCCGCTACCTCGCATTGATGACCTGTTTGACCAGTTCCAAGGAGCACAATTCTTTTCAAAGATCGATCTTCGTTCTGGATATCATCAGCTGAAGATTAAAACTGAGGATATTCCAAAGACTGCCTTCAGAACTCGGTACGGGCATTATGAATTTTTAGTAATGTCTTTTGGATTGACTAATGCTCCTGCTGCCTTCATGGATATGATGAACCGTGATTCAAAGAATATTTGGATCAGTTCGTTGTTGTCTTTATTGATGACATCCTCATCTATTCCAAAAGGCGTGAAGATCATGAGCGCCATTTGAAGCTGGTATTGCAAAGGCTTCGTGAAAACAAGCTATATGCCAAACTGAAGAAATGCGAGTTTTGGCTTGAGGAAGTAGCATTCCTTGGGCACGTGGTGTCAAAACATGGAGTATCTGTCGACCCGGCGAAGATTGAAGCCATACAAAGTTGGGAGCAACCGAAGTCGGTAACCGAAGTACGTAGCTTTCTGGGCTTAGCTGGTTATTATCGGAGATTTGTGGAAGGATTTTCTCGAATCGCTACTCCGTTAACTCAGCTGACTCGGAAAGATACAAAATTCGTATGGAGTGAGGAATGCGAGAAGAGTTTCCAAGAACTCAAGAGGAGACTCATTTCGGCACCTGTTTTGACAATACCATCTGGTTCGGATGGATTTGTTATCTACAGCGATGCTTCAGGCAAAGGGTTAGGATGTGTTCTCATGCAACATGGGAAAGTCATAGCCTATGCCTCACGACAACTCAAAGAATATGAGAGGAATTATCCTACTCATGATTTGGAGTTGGCAGCAGTCGTTTTTGCGTTGAAGATCTGGAGACACTACCTGTATGGGGAGAAAGTGGAGATCTATACAGATCATAAAAGCCTCAAATATTTCTTCACCCAAAAGGAACTCAACATGCGGCAGCGACGTTGGCTCGAGCTGTTGAAAGATTACGATCATACCATCCAATACCATCCTGGAAAAGCAAACGTAGTAGCTGACGCATTGAGTAGAAGATCATATGCGGGTACGAGTGCAATGTTTTTAACACAAAGGCCCATTTTGTATGACTTGCAAAGGATGGAGATAGAGATGAAGGCTCCAAGTACCCACATGATGATATCAAATATACGAGTAGAACCGACTTTAATCGATAAAGTTAAAGCTGCTCAAGCTACGGACATGGAGCTGATGCGTATGAAGAAGAAAGTGCAAGAAGGTGCTATTCCAGAAGCAAGAATCGATGAAGAAGGAATACTTCGAGTCAACTCCAGACTTTGTGTTCCTAACGATTTTGACTTGAAGCATAGAATAATGATGGAGGCACACAACACACCGTTTGCAATCCATCCTGGGAGTACCAAAATGTATCACGATCTTCGACATAAATTTTGGTGGAGCAATATGAAAAGAGAGATCGCGGAGTTTATCTCGAGATGTTTAACTTGTCAACGTGTAAAAGCGGAGCATCAAGTACCAAAGGGTCCATTGCAACCACTTGAGATTCCGAAATGGAAGTGGGAACACATTACTATGGATTTTGTTACGGGTCTTCCCAAGGTTTCTCAAGGCATAGATGCGATTTGGGTTATTGTTGATAGATTAACCAAGTCCGCTCATTTCTTGCCGATACGTGAGACTTATTCCCTTGAACGTCTTGCTAGTATGTACGTGAACGAGATTGTGAGATTGCATGGCATGCCAGTATCCATAGTTTCGGATCGTGACCCAAGATTCACTTCACGATTTTGGGTTAGCTTGCAGAAAGCTATGGGCACGGATTTACGATTCAGTTCAGCATACCATCCTCAAACGGACGGACAATCAGAGAGGACTATTCAAACTCTTGAAGATCTATTAAGACTTTGTGTCTTAGATCTCAAAGGGAGTTGGGATAAGTACCTACCATTGGTGGAATTCTCCTACAACAACAGTTATCAGGCGAGCATAGGTATGGCTCCATTTGAGGCGTTGTATGGAAGAAAATGTCGTTCTCCAGTATGCTGGGACGAGGTGGGTGAAGCAACATTGTTGGGACCAGAATTGGTACGCATTACTACAGAGAAGATCCAAACGATTCGACAACGTATACAAACGGCACAGGATCGACAAAAGAGTTATGCGGATCTTCATCGGAAGGACGTGGAATTTAATATTGGGGATCATGTATTGTTACGTGTTGCACCATGGAAGGGAGTTACAAGATTTGGGAAGAGAGGAAAGCTCAATCCAAGATTTGTTGGTCCATTTGAGATTCTTGAGCGAATAGGAAATGTGGCATATAGACTCGCATTACCTCCAAGCATGTCTCGTGTTCATAATATTTTTCACATATCTATGCTTCGTAAATATGTTAAAGACCCGAACCACATTATTGAGTTAGAACTAGACGAGATAGCTGAAGATTTAACGTACGAGGAGGTACCTGTTAAGATCTTGGATAGGAAAGAGCATGTCCTACGCACGAAGGTTATACCACAAGTTAAGGTTTTGTGGAGAAACCATGCTATTGAAGAAATGACCTGGGAGTTGGAATCAGAAATGAAAGCGAGGTATCCTCACCTTTTTGAAACATCAGGTACGTACGTCAATTTCGAGGACGAAATTTCATAAGGAGGGGAGGTTGTAAGACCCCAACTTATTAATGAATAAAATCAAATTTTCTCTAAATATTATTGTGAATAATAAGGGGTTAATTTGATATAATACTTTGGTTATGGGTGAAATGTGCAAATTTTGCAAAATAAGCAAGTGGTTATAAAATATTTATTTTTGGTCGGTGAATATTCGGTTGGTCGTGGAATATTCTTGCTGTCGGGGAATATTCGTACGACGACGCAGCCTTGTGTGGGCCCCATAACGGAAAGCGATTGGATGAAGAAAACGACAAGTATAAGTTGTTTATAAATAACGGCGTAGTTGTTACCGTTAATACTGTTGGAATACCCGGTGGTTAAAATACAGTAGCACACGGTATTGCACCAATTATTGATTCTTACGTAAGAAGGCACTACTCAATAATTGTTACAGTAGTTATTATTCAATATTTTATTTTATTGATTCAATAATTGCTGCGTTGATATTTTATATTATTGTTGTTTCAATAATTGTTGCTGCACAGTATTTTCATTTATCAGATCAATAATTCATATTATTTGAATAATATTATTAGATAACATTATTGACAATGTCTAGAAAGTTCTGTCTAAGGAGAGGTTTGGTCATCTAATTGCGCGCCAGTAAGGAGAAATCCTTATTGGAAAGCCCCCTCTTTCCTGGGAACGGCCTGGTTGTCATAAATGTGATTCTGTAATATTATTTGTGAATAATTAATTATTGATTCATATGATAAGGAAATATTTATTTTATGTGGATATAAATGAGGGATATATTTTTGTGGTTAAAAATGAAGGAGTTAATGTTGAGGTTTTTGTCAGTATTTTTGTCGGAATGGAGGTATTAAAAATCAGGGTTTTTGAGATAGTTTGCGGGGGTTATAATTTTTAATCCGACCGTTGGATCGTGGTAATTTTTGGATATGTTATACATATATAAGTTGAGTATATGTCCACAAATTTTGAACCGTTAAAAATGAACGTATGATTTATTACGAATTTTACAAGATGACTGGTTCAGAAATTATTGAATTTTCGGAGTTTATCATTTTGGTGGAAAATTCTAGAATTGGTGGGCCCCACTTGTGGTTGGTGAAGAAATGTGCTGAATTATATTTCAAATGTGGTGGGTGGGAATAGTAGCAGGTAAAGCCATCAGGTTGCAGGTCAAACCTACCAAAATTTTCCTATAAATAGAGGGCTAAGTTAGAATTGAAAATCACACCAGAAACAAGTTTTCTCTCTTTCTCTCTCTAGATTATTGAGTGTATTTTGTGAGTATTTAGATACTTTGAGAGTTTCTATTCATCAGAGCAAGTTTCTTTCAGCCTTATACCGGTATTCCGACCAGAAGTACTGATATTTTGAGGTAAGGGATATTATTTTCTTCTTAATGATATTATTTTCTTCAATATCATTATGCTGAAATATTGATATGAGTTTTTATCAAATTTGGAACTTTTTGTGTCGGGGGTTACTATTCACGTATACGGCACTATTCACGAATACGACACTATTCACCGAAAAATAAAATTTTCCCTTTTTGTCCAAAATGTCTATTATGGTTACTATCTTTGATTGTATCCATGTTTTGATCTTTATTTTTGAATTCTGCTTCACAATTGATTATTATGAAGTATTATTGATCTTGGATAAACTGTTATACGAATCCCTACTATTTGTCCTTCTGTCTCATTAGATTCGTTCTCTTTAAGATATTTTTCATCATCCTCAGTCCTAAATGATGATATTACTGAATATCTTTGGCCTGTAGTGCAAAGATGTATGATTACTTGATGAATATCTTTGGCCTGTAGTACAAAGATGAACAGGTGTTGAGATGAACATGACCGACAGGTGATACAAATGAATATCTTTGGCCTGTAGTGCAAAGATGAATATTTGGATAAAGATGATTATTAATTGATGTTACAGGGATAAAATATTGATGATGGACTTTTAAATCTTAGAAGATAGTAGAATTCTTTCTCTACTTGACTCTTCTAATGGTTTGCTGTTTCCGCTGCAGTTGTTGATCTAAAACTTGTTGTCGATTATATTTTATCAAATTTTTCCCTGTTGAAGACTAACGATAATTTGTTGTATATTATCTTAGTCATAATATTCTTTACTGGGCTAGTTGAGCTCACCCTTTTCCTTTTTGTTCCATTTTTCTTCTCAGGAGGTGAGAACATAGCAGGATCTAGTCGGGGTATGGAGTGATGGTTCTAGAAAGATGTATTAGCAGTCCTCACTATTTCTGTAAAATAGTGTTTGAATAATTGTAATGAGGATTTATTTGAGTGTGGATATTGTCTAGAAGACAATATTTGTATTTAAACTCACAGTATGTGTTGTCGTATTTTGCACGACAATTGTATTATTGAAGTTGTAGTTTGCTTTCTGTACCATGTATTTGGCGACTCTGAATGGGTGTTGTATACCTATTCTGGGGGCGTCACAGAAGTTGCCTGAAAATCCATGAGCTAGCATAGAGATGGATGGATATTCTTTGAAGCTCCAAAACATGTAATTCCAGGAGTTTAGAATTTGAGCTTGATAAAAAGGCATCATGGGGAGATAAGAGAACAGCTGATTATAGAGAAAACTCCTATACCCATCACAGGCCACACCTGTGATCTTAAGTTCATCATCATCTTCGTCTTCTACTTCTTCTCTATCTCATTTTGAGAATTCCACTATATCAATGACTTCCTTTTTACATTCTTGCTCAGGTTCTCCCTCATTTTCTGCAAGAGCAGCTTCTTCTGTCATGGGGATATCATGAGGCTCCCCCTCAACATAATCATCCATCTGTAGGACTAGTAGCTCCCCTTCAGCTGAAGCATTTTCTATGGTGAGAACTTCAGGTATCTCCCCCTTAGCTTGAGCTATGTCCTTTTGGCTTTCTTTGGATAGTTCCTTTTCAGCAGCCATCTTTTTGTCTTCTTCTTTGAGTATTCCTTCATTGACAAGGATGTACTTTTTAACCAATTTTTGTCTTGGTTTTCTAGGCTGAGCCACAGCCTCAGGACTTCCTTGAGCTCCAACTTTGTCCTGTTGATTAGCCAGAACATCTGGTACAGCAACTTCCTTGCTAGAGGTGTTCGGTCTGGTCTTTACGATCGGTAGAGACTTTACGATCGAAGAGACAGATGGCCTCTTGGACTTGTGACTGATTTTATTCTTCTTCAGCAGCTGTGATATAGTAGCTCTGTCTTCATCTGCCTCAGTCTACTGTTCTTTTCTTCTTAAGATCCTCAGAGTCTCAAGGTCAAAGGACTCTACAGGTATATCAGTGGTAGACCTTTGAGGTTCTTCTGCCATTTTAGTCTTTAGCTTTCTCTTACCCTTGCTTTTTCTGACTAGGGCAGTGGGTTCTTCCTTGTTGATTTCTTCCTCTTCTTCTTTAGTCTCTTTGACGACTGACATGTTTCTTGGAATCCCTGAATCCTTTATATCACCAGTTCTTCCACTGGACTCAGACACCATACGTACATTTTCTACTGGATTCCTCTTCCAGTTTTCAAATAGTTGCTCGGTCATCCATTTGTTTGGATTGATGGACTCTCCTTCATCGTCCCCAATCTTATCACCCAGAGCAGACTGTAGGATGATACTGATGAATCGCCCGTAGAGCATCTTTCCAGAGCTCTTTGACATCTTCAAGCTGAGAATCCATTTCCCAATCCATTCAAGCAGCAAGGCTCCATAGTTAAGTTATATCCCACAACTGATGGCTGTCATGAGCTTGAACTACACCTTGTTTATAGAATCGTGGCCTGAGCTCTTGCAGCATATGCACTTTCCCACAATGTCTGACAGAAATTCGTACCTTTGAGGAAATTCCTTCTTCTTGTATCCTTTGACAGTGGGGAATTTCTTGTGATGCATCCTTTTAAGGCCTTCATGGAAGTCAATGCCATCTATGAACGAGAACCCTTTGGATTTGAAACCTAGGGCTAGGTTGATGTCCTCAGTCTTTAGCTTGATTTCCACGTCCTTGACTTTCGTGATGACCTCATTTTCGAACACCCAATTCCTATAAAACTCCTTTATCAACTTCGGGTAGATCCTTGTGCTCGTACCCATAGCTTCTTCAAGGCCGGCTTTCTTTATCATGGATAATGTTTTGAGAAATTTGTGGTCAGCTGTCTTGAACTCATCGAAGCAGAGTCTGTAACCAGAGATGACATTTGAGGCTGCCATTAATTTCTTTGCACTGTGTGTGATTGTTTGAGCTTTTCTGATAGTTAGGGTTTCTGCATGTAGAGAGAGATGTGCTTTTTGCACTTCTGATTTTAAAAAGGCATTTTCAAACTGTACTTGTAACTTCCCTCTCTCCATTTGCTTAGTGGGGCATGTGTGAAATTTTGCTTTGCTCTACAATTTTGACTGAGGAGGATTGTACTGATTTACCCTTAGCTCCTTCTGAGCTAATGTATCTTTTGGAAAGACTACAATCGTTGAGGTAGTCTTGATGATCGTCGAGTCTGTTCTGCAGTCGTTAAGTCTACTCTGCAATCGTCAGATCTGAACTGCAATCATCGAGTCTGCTCTAGTCCTTGTGATGAACTTTTGACTTAGCATTCTTCTAGGTTTAAGGTAGCTCGGGAAGGGCCAACCTCATAGAGTGAATCAAGGGTTAGGTTTGTTCCTGAGGCACTTGACAGAGAGAGATTGATTAGATTTGTTGAACTTTGTCAACACGGATACTCCTTTGTTCTGTTTATGGAGCTCTGTTATTGTTGAGTTGGCAATACGATCATTGAGTCCGCACTACGATCGTTATCTTTCATGTCACTGCAGCTCTACAATCGTGCTTCCTTTGGTCATGTCTACGATTTCAAACGTAGCCTTTATATCTACATGGTTAGCACAAACTAGAACATAGATTTCATGGTTGTAAGTTTAGCATGCCTAGCTAACTTATTAGTTTGTTAATCCTGGATTCATCTAGAGGCTTTGTAAAGACATCAACAAGTTGATTTTCAGTAGGGATATATTGTAAAGATATAGTTCTATTTTGCACATGATCCCTAATGAAGTGATACCTTATTTCTATATGCTTAGTCCTAGAATGCATGACAGGATTATGAGTTATTGCTATGGCACTTGTGTTATCACATTGAATAGGTATTGATTTGAATTCAAACCCATAATCTGCTAGCTAATTTTTTATCCATAGGATCTGAGCACAGCAGCTGCCAGCAGCAATGTATTTAGCTTCTACAGTTGAAGTGGATACTGAATTTTGCTTCTTGCTAAACCAGGACACAAGTCTGTTTCCTAGCAATTGACAAGTGCCACTAGTACTTTTTCTATCTATTTTATAGCCTGCAAAATCAGCATCTGTGTTGAACACTCTATAGGCTTTACTGTCTATGGCATAACCAAGAAAAATTCCTTCGTCTGACTTGGGTTAGAACTTTGTCAGATACTGCTTCCCATTGTTGAGAATGTAGCATGCACAGTCGAATACATGGAAGTAGCTGACATTTGTCTCTCTTCCTTTTCACAGTTCGTAGGGTGTCTTCTTAATCATAGAGTGTATCAGTGACCTGTTCTGAGTGTAGCATGCAATGTTGACGGCTTCTGCCCAGAAGTATTCAGGAAGATGTGTTGCTGCTAGTAGAGTTCTTCCAGCCTCTATCAACGTTTTGTTCTTTCTCTCAACTACTCCATTTTGTTGAGGAGTTCGTGGAGCTGAGAAGTTGTGACTAATGCCATTGTCTGTGCAGAACTGGTCCATTTCAGCGAAGTCAAATTCTCTGCTATGATCACTCCTTATAGCCTTGATTTTCTCCCTTTTCTCATTCATCACCAGTCTGAACATCTTGATCAGTTGGGAGCTTGTTTCATCTTTCGACCTTAGAAAGAATACTCATGTAAACATGGTGTAGTTGTCCACTACGACCAGTGAGTATCTCTTCCCTCCAAGGCTCGTTGTTGAAATTGGCCCAAACAGATCTATGTGAAGCAGCTGCAGGGGCTTGTCAATTGAGTTAGAAGTTTTGCTCTTGAATAAGCTTCTGGTCTGCTTTCCAAGTTGGTAGGCATTGCAAGGCCTTTCTTTGACGAAGCTGAACTTGGGTAATCCTGTTACTAGATCTTTTGAGGCTAGTTTGGATATGCTCTTGAAGTTGAGATGAGACAGTCGTCTATGCAAAAACCAGCTCATTTCTTCATATGCTTTATCCAGAAAGCATATTGTCTCGTCTGAGCTCAGTTATCCAAGATTTACTGTGTAGACATTTCCTTCTCTTGTCCCAGTTAGCTTTATAGCAGATGTCTTCAAATCTCTGGCTTGACACTGATTGTTGAGGAATGTTACTTGATGACCCTTGTCGCAGAGTTAGCTTAATTATGCTTAGAAGATTATGTTGTAGTCCTTCCACATATGCCACTTTACTAAAGGACACTGCACCATTCCCAGCTGAGCCATATCCTCTTGTCTTGCCATAGCCATTATCTCCAAAGATGACTGAAGGACCCTCCTTCTCTATGTAGTTAGACAGAAGGGCCTTGTTCTCAGTCATGTGCCTTGAGCATCCACTGTCCAGATACCAAGTTGTGATCGTAGAGCTCTTTTCCTGTGGTAGCATAAAACTTTCGTTTTGGTACCCATACTTGCTTGGGTCCTACTTTGTTAGTAGACTTGGGAACCCAAATCTGCTTGATTTTGGGTCTCACGTGCATGAAATTATAATAGCATTTTACAGCCTTGTGACCAACTTTATTGCACACAAAATATCTAATATGATGCAAGCATGTGTGTTTGTGAGAATTCTTCCTCCATTTGGACTTTTGTGGATCTTTAGTCATCCTTCTGTTAAACTGATTTTCCTTCTTTCATGTGTCCTTGTGTTTCATGATTTGTGAGGAGTGAGGAGTGTACCTTACCTCTACTGCACCTTCCCAGTTGATTCGTAGAGTTGGTCTTACTTGACTCTACGATCCTTCGAGGTTGGTGAGAGTGGCTGGGTTACTCTTCTCTTTTCTGAAACCCAGGCCAGCATGAGATCCCTTATTCCTTGGAATATGGATTGAATCAGTAGAGTAAGGTTTGACTGGCTCATCCTTCTGTGAGGATTTCACAAATATAATGTCTCTACTAAAACTCAAAGCAATACTAGTGCTAGTTTCCTTTACCTTTTCCACACATGGCTCTGAGGTAGATTCCCCAAAGCCTAAACCTGTTCGGTCAGAGACACTTCTCTAGCTAGAGATTAGGGAGTCCATGGATGAAGAGGATTTATTCCATGTAGAGATTGTCTTTTCTAGTTCCTCAATTTTAGAGGTTAGACTTGACTTTCTTTGTGCATTGAGCTCATTGGTCTGTTTTAAGAGCTTATTCTCAGCTTCAACCTTGGAGAGAGAGAGTCAATACTTAGAAGGACTGTTTCCAGTTCTTCTTGAACTTTCTCTTTCTTCTTTTGAAGAAGTGAATAGTCCTTAGACAGAACTCTAAACTATTTCATGTATTGATGCAGATCAGATGTTATGCCATGCAGTGCAGTTCTTAAATCATCAATGTCTACATCAGGAGAGTTGAAGTCAAATACCTCATCTATACTTACTTCATGTATGTTGGAGTTCTGTTTGTCCTTTGCATTCTTGGCCATCAGGCAAAGATTTGCCATTTGAGGATCTTCATCATCTCCCGATTTAGGAGTTGAGTCATTGTCTGAGTCACTCCACGATCCTCCAGCTATAAGGCTTTTGTCTCTCTTCTGAGGCCTTTTGTTGCCTTTGTATTCCTTCTTTGGATGTGATTTCTTCTTTAGTTCTTCTCTGAGAGGTTTGTTGCAGTTGGCAATAAAATGGTCAGGCTTCTTGCAATTGTAGCATAGATCATTCATTTGCTCCTGGCTGCTGTAGTTGTTGACCTTCTTTGTCTTGCTGGTTTTGCCTTGACGCATGAACCTTCTGAGTCTTTTTACCAGCATTGCAAAGTCCTCATCATCATCTTCATCATAATCAGAGTCAATTTCAGTGTTGACCTTGGAGGTACTTTCAGTTGCTTTGAGAGCAACCCCCTTATCCTTCTTTCTTCCTTCTGATAGAGTTTCTGCTCGTTGAGTCAGCTCTAGTTCGTATGTAAGAAGGTTGCCATATAACTGTTGAACAGTCATCTCATTGAGATTCTTTGACTCTCTGATAGCAGTGGTTTTGGCATCCCACCTACTTGGTAAGGCTCTCATAAACTTTATGATTAGATCTTTGTTTGGATAGATCTTTCCATAGGCTCATAGAGAGTTGAGCAGAACGTTGAATCGCTCGTAGGTGGCAGTGACATTTTCTCCTTGAACGTGTGCAAACATTTTATATTGCTGTGTCAGGAGAGATTGTTTATTTTCTCTGACTTCTTCTATTCCTTCGTCCATGATGAGCAGTGCTTCCCAAACCTCCTTTGCTGTTGACCACATTTTCGAACAGATCGTCTTCTAAGGATTGAAAAAAAATATTCTTGGCCTTTTTATTGAGTTGAATAGCTCTCTTCTCGTTGTCAGTCCATTCTTCTTTGACCTTGATCTATATTCTGTTTGGATCGTCTGTAGTTGGTGCAAGCTTTGTAGGAATGTAAGGCCCATTTTGAACAGTTTCAAACAGATCTTCATCTATTGAATCCATGTATGCTTGCATCCTAACTTTCCAGTTGGCAAATTTATCTTTGTTGCACATAGGTGGCTTGCTACCTCCTCCAGTTCATGATTCGCTTGGTAAGTGTGCCATTGGATCTACTTAAGCTTTGTAGGCTATATAATAGAACCTGCTCTGTGACGACCCCAAAATTAGGTATACATCACCCATCTTGGGTCGTCAGATACATGGTACAGAATACAAATACAACTTACTAATACAACTGTCGTGTACAATACGACAAAACATAAACTGTGAGTTTGAATACAAATATTATCTTCTAGAGAGTATTCATACTCAAAAGGAGTCCTCATTACATTTATTAACACACTATTACATAGAATAGTGAGGACTACTAACTAATACTATCATTCGGACCATCACTCCGTTCCCCGACTTGCCCCAGCTACGTTCTCATTTCTTGAAGAGAACAGTGAAAGAAAGGGTGAGCTCAACTAGCTCAGTAAGAAATATTATGACTAAGATAATACAGAATAAATTATCATTAGTCTTCAATAATGTTAAACTGATAAAATATAATAGACATCAAGTTTAACTGCAGCGGAACAAGCAATCCATTAAAAGAGTCAAGTAGAAAATAAACTCTACTATCTTTTATGATTTAAAAAGTTTTTCATCACTTTTATCGCTGAGACTCAGCTTAATAAATAATTCACATCATCCCTGCACTACGGCCAAGAATATTCGTTAGGGTCACGACCACAAATTCCATGCACTACGGGCCAAGGATATTTGTGTATTCATCAATGGTCATGATCATGCCAACAACTGTCCATCAATGCACTACGGGCCAATGAGGACTTTTACCACATCATTTGTAACATTACGATCATGATTATACCGAATAATCTCTGGTCATAATCATACCAAGTCCATCTATGCACTACAGGCCACAGATGACTTTCAACATTTTATAAACATGAGGATGATGACAATGATATAAGAATTCAATAAAACAAGTTCAAGAATTAATTTATCCAGGAATTAATAACGTCCAAATTGTCAACATGATACTGCTTTGTGGAGTAAAATTCAAGAATGATCAGGAGAATATTTTCATGAATAGATACTAGATGAAGCGCAAATGTCAAAGATATTCCACAAATTTCATGGAGTATAAAAGTCAAAACTTAACCAACTGAGTATAATAAAAAATGGAATAACAAAAGAAATCACCATGCATGCGATAGACCGCACAGACAGGTTATTCTAACAGAATAATAAATAATGGAACCAGGTCCGGCGTAAACGCACAGACAGGATATTCTGACAGAATAATAAATAATGGAACCAGGTCCGGCGTAAACGCACAGACAGGATATTCCGACGGAATAATAAATAATGGAACCAGGTCCGGCGTAAACGAACAGACATGATATTCCGATAGAATAATAAATAATGGAACCAGGTCCGGTGTAAAACACACAGACAGGATATTCCAACAGAATGATAACAAGACGGAACCAGGTCCGGTGTAAAACACACAGACAGGATGTTCCAACAGAATAATAATAAAAACGGAACCAGGTCCGGTGTAAAACACACAGACAGGATGTTCTAACAGAATAATAATAAAAACGGAACCAGGTCCGGTGTAAAATTAAAGAATACTTAGAAGAATATCACCAAGTATAGGATAGACCACGTATACCGGTTATTCCAACAGAATAATAAGAAATGGAATAACAACAGTTCTCTTCATGAATAAGAAAGAATAACACCCCTTACCGTTTTAAAGAAGAGCTGAAATAAGGAAGTAGTTAAGTAGCAGAATACTCTTCTTCTCTCTCTCTCTCTATAGTTTCTCTCTATAGTTTCTCTCTCTAGAGTTCAGTGAATTCGTAAGAAATAATGAATGAATGAGCTGCTATTTATAGAAAAATAGAATGCATAGTAACTAATCCATGAACGGTCCAGATTGATTACTTTAATCTAACGGTCCATATTTAAAGAAAAATCTTTTAAATAAAATATAATATATTCTATTTATAGAATAACTTTAATAAAGTATTCTGTTTTATATAAAAAGATGTTTCTGTTTTATTACGTTAATAATACGAATAAAACAAAACGTCATTATCGCTAAATAATTTATATTATTAACTGACAATAATTGAATTAAACTGAGTGACTTCTCACATAAGCATTAATAATCAATACCGTGTGCTACTATGCAATCACACGTATTACTGTACTTTTACTACCGAGTAGTTCAACAGTAACAATGGTAAAACTTCCGCCGTTATTTTTAATAAAATATTTTTGTCATTTTCTCAATCCGACAATAATTCCGTTGTGGGGTCCACCAATGATTGTACAGTCGTACGGATATTCTCCGACAAAAAGAATATTCCCCGACCAATCGAATATAATATGACAACTTGCATACTTTGCAAAATTTATAAATACTACCCATAACTATTATATCAAATCCACACCATAATATAAAAAAAAATTATTTCGAGAAAAATTAAATATTTATTCATAAAATTTGGGGTTTCACAATCTCCCATTCTTATGGAATTTCGCCCTCGAAATTTACGTACGTACTTGGTATGCCGAACATGTGAGGATACCTTGACTTCACTTCAAATTCTAACTCTTGAGGTATAACCTTTAAGCATCGAATACGATCATTCTTATCTAAGATGTTAACACGTATCTACTCATACGTTAAATCTTTCGCTATCTCGTCTGGTTCTAAATTAATAATGTTGTTCGGGTCGTCCACATATTTACGTAACATCGATACGTAAAAACAATGTTCTGAACACGCAACATACTTGGCGGTAAAACGAGTCTATAGGCCACAGTTCCTACTTCATCGAGGATTTCAAATGGGCCAATTAAATTGAGAGTTGAGATTTCCTCTCTTCGTCGATTCTTGCTTCTAGAATAACGCCCTCTTGAACCTTCTTCTTCACATTTATCAGCTCTGAGTATGTAGCTTGAGCGACTTTAACTTTATCGATTAAAGTCAATTTTAATCGTATATTCGTTATCTTCACGTGGGTTCGTATATTCGCACTTGTAACCATATACGATCTTCTACACAACGCGTCAGCTACCACGTTCGCTTTTCCACGATGTTATTGAATGGTACGATCGTAATCTTCAACAGCTCGAGCCAACGTCTTTGGCGCATAATACGTTCGTTTTAGTTGAAGAAATATTTGAGGGTTTAAGAAATGGGTTTTGTACTGGGGTCAATACAAAATTCAATTTTACGCTCTGGGGTAGGCTAAAAAGTCTTCAAGAATACGTCAAGAAATTTATTAACAATAGAAATATCGTTCAAAACTGTGACCCTCATCCAAGACTTGGATAACACGTCACATTGATACCTATCAACTTGCCATCGTCATTTACAACGTCTCCTACGGAAAGTCTAGCTTCGGTGCATTCCACACCAGGAAGTCAACAACGAAAGGAACGGGGATTTTTACTTATGGCTTGATATAACAATGATTGACTTTAGTGGTTTGGTTACTTGAATTCGCATAATAGGTTGGTTAGGAATATGAAAGCTAACAACCTTACGAAAAGCATGATGAGCAGTTAACCAATCGTTTAAAAAAATCACATCAATGCAAGTATTTTCAAAGAGATAAGATCAACAGGTAACGTGAAAGTGTTGATTTGAACAAGATTTATAAATAGTGGAGGTAACAAAGGTTTCTCCCAACGGAATTTCAACAGATAAATCAAAGTCTAACTTCTCCGAAGTTAAGTTCAAACATTGAACACAACTAGATGAAATAAAAGAGTGAGTAGAACCGGTATCTAACACGGTATAGACTTCGCAAGAGTTTATGACTAACATACCCGTGATAATTTTATTCAGGTTCCTCGTCACGAAAAAAACGCTCTCTCTTAAACTACTGGCTTTGGCTTTTCTGGGACGGTCTTTGGTGCCTCCATCCTATCTGAACTTGTCTTCGGTGAACGACAAAATCGGGCTAAGTGACCTTCTCTTCCATAATTATAGCATGCTTTGGATGGCATCGCGCAGTTTGGACTGATGTGTCCCTCCCCTCCGCATTTGAAGCATATGATAGGTGGTCGTTCTCCTTCCTTAACAACGGGTGCTGATGCTGACGTCTTTCTATCATTGTTGAATTTCCACTTCTTGAAATGTTCATTCTTATTGTTTTGACCATGATTACCATTGAAGTGGTTACCATTTCTGGCATGTTGATTCCCTCCATGCTTATTGTCACCGCTTTGATGACTGTTATCACCAGTATTATCATTTTTTCGACTGCTCTCTTTTGGTTGCGTTGACTCGTTATCGCGTTCTACTAACTGAGCCCTATTTACAACATCTGAATACAGACACAGTTTATGAGAAATAAGATATTGACGTATCTCCGGTTTCAAACCTCTTAAAAACATCCGCGTCATTCTCTCTTCACTATCCACCAAGTGGGACGCAAATCGGGATAACTCGGCAAACTTGGCTTCGTACTACGACACGGTCATGTTATTTTGCTCCAACTTGATAAATTCCACCTCCTTCATGTGACGAATACTTTCGGGAAAGTACTTGTCATTGAACAGTTCTTGGAACTTCTCCCAAGACATCTTGAGTGCATCAGGCTGGGTACGTTTTACAGATTCCCACCAGTAATCTGCCTCTTCACGCAACATAAAGGTGGCAAAGGAAATCTTTTGCTCCTCGGAGCATCCCAAGACATCAAATATCTTGGTGATCTGTTTTAACCACGTCTCCGCCTTAAGTGGTTCTGGCTTTCCCAAAAACTCCGGTGGTCCTAGCTCCTTGAATTGCTTAGCGGTGACCAACCGTGGGTTGTCATTGTTTTCTCCTTCATTTTGGATAGGAGCCGCTTTCGCCCGTTGTTGCATGAATTGCTCCTTGAACTGCTTAGCGGTGACCGTCCGAGAGTTATTTTGTTGCTGCATGAATTGCATAAAGTCTCTGACCATCCCATCATTCACCATTTCATCGGTGTTATTATTTTTATTAGGATTATTGTCCTCTAGTTGCACATTATCCTGAGCATTGATCGTTGGTGATTCAATGGTCTCATGTGCTTCATTGTTTATCTCAACATTTTCGGATGCCATTTGTAAATACTGCAACAAAACAAGGGTTAATTAACATATAACATATTATCCATATACTTTGACCGACCAATTAAATACCAAATAAACTTAGGTAGGTCATACTAGCAAAAGGATTCCCCGTCTCTCCCCTCCTAGTTCTATTCTCACATCCTAGCCAGGGATCATATCCCTAAGCTCTGATACCAACTGTGACTCTCGTGGTGCTTCAACCACAGTACCTCACAATGGTACCTATCAGTTTGCCACCGCAGAACGGCGTCCCCTACGGAGAGTCTGGCTTCGGTGCATCCCCCATCAACAGGAAGTCACCAGCGAGAGGCTCGGGGCTCTTTACTTATGGCTCTGATACCAACTGTGATGACCCCAAAATTAGGTATACATCACCCATCTTGGGTCGTCAGATACATGGTACAGAATACAAATACAACTTACTAATACAACTGTCGTGTACAATACGACAAAACATAAACTGTGAGTTTGAATACAAATATTATCTTCTAGAGAGTATTCATACTCAAAAGGAGTCCTCATTACATTTATTAACACACTATTACATAGAATAGTGAGGACTACTAACTAATACTATCATTCGGACCATCACTCCGTTCCCCGACTTGCCCCAGCTACGTTCTCATTTCCTGAAGAGAACAGTGAAAGAAAGGGTGAGCTCAACTAGCCCAGTAAGAAATATTATGACTAAGATAATACAAAATAAATTATCATTAGTCTTCAATAATGTTAAACTGATAAAATATAATAGACATCAAGTTTAACTGCAGCGGAACAAGAAATCCATTAAAAGAGTCAAGTAGAAAATAAACTCTACTATCTTTTATGATTTAAAAAGTTTTTCATCACTTTTATCGCTGAGACTCAGCTTAATAAATAATTCACATCATCCCTGCACTACGGCCAAGAATATTCGTTAGGGTCACGACCACAAATTCCATGCACTACGGGCCAAGGATATTTGTGTATTCATCAATGGTCATGATCATGCCAACAACTGTCCATCAATGCACTACGGGCCAATGAGGACTTTTACCACATCATTTGTAACATTACGATCATGATTATACCGAATAATCTCTGGTCATAATCATACCAAGTCCATCTATGCACTACAGGCCACAGATGACTTTCAACATTTTATAAACATGAGGATGATGACAATGATATAAGAATTCAATAAAACAAGTTCAAGAATTAATTTATCCAGGAATTAATAACGTCCAAATTGTCAACATGATACTGCTTTGTGGAGTAAAATTCAAGAATGATCAGGAGAATATTTTCATGAATAGATACTAGATGAAGCGCAAATGTCAAGGATATTCCACAAATTTCATGGAGTATAAAAGTCAAAACTTAACCAACTGAGTATAATAAAAAATGGAATAACAAAAAAAAATCACCATGCATGCGATAGACCGCACAGACAGGTTATTCTAACAGAATAATAAATAATGGAACCAGGTCCGGCGTAAACGCACAGACAGGATATTTCGACAGAATAATAAATAATGGAACCAGGTCCGGCGTAAACGCACAGACAGGATATTCCGACAGAATAATAAATAATGGAACCAGGTCCGGCGTAAACGCACAGACAGGATATTCCGACAGAATAATAAATAATGGAACCAGGTCCGGTGTAAAACACACAGACAGGATATTCCAACAGAATGATAACAAGACGAAACCAGGTCCGGTGTAAAACACACAGACAGGATGTTCCAACAGAATAATAATAAAAACGGAACCAGGTCCGGTGTAAAACACACAGACAGGATGTTCTAACAGAATAATAATAAAAACGGAACCAGGTCCGGTGTAAAATTAAAGAATACTTAGAAGAATATCACCAAGTATAGGGTAGACCACGTATACCGGTTATTCCAACAGAATAATAAGAAATGGAATAACAACAGTTCTCTTCATGAATAAGAAAGAATAACACCCCTTACCGTTTTAAAGAAGAGCTGAAATAAGGAAGCAGTTAAGTAGCAGAATACTCTTCTTCTCTCTCTCTATAGTTTCTCTCTATAGTTTCTCTCTCTAGAGTTCAGTGAATTCGTAAAAAATAATGAATGAATGAGCTGCTATTTATAGAAAAATAGAATGCATAGTAACTAATCCATGAACGGTCCAGATTGATTACTTTAATCTGACGGTCCATATTTAAAGAAAAATCTTTTAAATAAAATATAATATATTCTATTTATAGAATAACTTTAATAAAGTATTCTGTTTTATATAAAAAGATGTTTCTGTTTTATTACGTTAATAATACGAATAAAACAAAACGTCATTATCGCTAAATAATTCATATTATTAACTGACAATAATTGAATCAAACTGAGTGACTTCTCACATAAGTATTAATAATCAATACCGTGTGCTACTATGCAACCACACTGTACTTTTACTACCGAGTAGTTCAACAGTAACAATGGTAAAACTTCCGCCGTTATTTTTAATAAAATATTTTTGTCGTTTTCTCAATCCGACAATAATTCCGTTGTGGGGTCCACCAATGATTGTACAGTCGTACGGATATTCTCCGACAAAAAGAATATTCCCCGACCAATCGAATATAATATGACAACTTGCATACTTTGCAAAATTTATAAATACTACCCATAACTATTATATCAAATCCACACCATAATATAAAAAAATTATTTTGAGAAAAATTAAATATTTATTCATAAAATTTGGGGTTTCACATGCTCTGATACCAATTGTTAGTTCCCGGAGGCGCAATAGTTATCTAGAAGGGGGGTTGAATAGATATTTAAACTTCTTTTTGTTTTACTTTGTTAGTTTTGATAATGATTCAAACACAGCGGAGTTAAGATTAGTTTGTTTCCCTTTTAGATATAGTGAGTTAATGAGAGTGAGGCAGTTATAACAGTTATAGCAGATATAGCAGTTATAGCAAGAACGTAAGAGACACAGGGGTTTTAAGAGGTTCAGAGCACTTAAAGCTCCTAGTCCACTCTTCTACTCCTCGAGTAGGAAATCCACTAAGGATATCTTTACACTTTCTGAATCTCACATTTTCCTTCTAGATCAGCAATCTAGGTACTTCTTAGTTTACTCTTGAACTCTTCAAGTCCAGTAGACTTGGTTCTTCTCAGTTCAATTAGAACTCTTCAAGTCCTTCTGACTTGGAACACTTACTTCAGTTGATTGATAGTTGTTGAGTTTTTGGTTGGTGCTACTCAGTTGCCGTTAAGCACTTGTTCGAAAGAACTGAGTAGCTGAGTAAGCTTTCTCTTTTTCTCAGATCGTAGAGTTGAGCGTTGAGTGTTCTTCAGCGTTTTGTTCAATGTTTGCTTACTTTTCTCATCTGCAGATGTTTTTCATATATGTGATCTTTGAAATCTATCCGTTGAAGCCATTTGTTAAAGCATTAAATGCGTTTGACATTTCTGAACTTTAATGGAGACGTTTCTGCACATCTTCTGAATTGCATTCTGGCCCACTGACACAGCAGACTGCTTTCTCACCTAACACCTGAAAAGATGTTTTCCTCTGTCCTATTGTCCTTTCCTTAGCTTCTTCAATACGTTTCTTTCATTGTATACTAAGGATATCTTTTGTACCGTTGGGACTGGTGAGGACTTCAACGTTTAAAACCCATTCCATATTTGTTGGAATTTGTCTCCAAACAAAAGATAGGGCTCGATGCTTCTGACACAAGGCAGATGATACTCTACGATCCAGATCATGGTGTCTTGTCACCTTGGTGCTTGGTCTGATGCTATCAAATAAGAGCACTACGATTTCTCTTAAAGACTTGCGCACTGCGATCTTCACTTACTTGTTTTGCAAGCTCTACGTTTCCAAGAGCACACTACGATCTCTGAGTTGGCTCAGCAAACGTTGGGACCACTCTATGATTTTCGAAGAGGTCCGTCAAGGCAGGCACACTACGATCCTTGATGCTCTACGTTCCTGCCTTGGTTCCTGTAATCTTGATCAGCTTGATACACTACGATCTCTTCGAAGCCTATCTATTACATCTCAAGATCAACCTAACAGTTTTGATCTCTTTATCTATACATTCATTTACAGAATGATACACATTAAGAGTTTAGATTAACCTAACAAATTTAATCTATCACTAAGACCTTGTACATATATTCCTTGATGGACTTTACATACAATCATGAGCTTTTACTTTAAACATCAAATCAAAATATGCACTCTCCCAACATCATATAAATACTAAAATGCAAACTAGAAAACCTAATTATGAAAGGACTAATGAAATTATAAAAATATCCAACTACTACTAATTAATAATTAGAAAACCTCGGAGGGCCAAAACGCCCCTTTCCATGCCTCTTTTGGGCTTCAAATGGTATATATCATGGTCTAAGGCCATATATTTTGTAGGCCTTGTCGTTAGCTTCGTTTTGATATATTATGGGTCTCGTAACTCCAAACGGATCAAAAGTTACGCCCCAAAACATATCACCCTTTCTTAAACTTGGATTTCCTTCCTTTTCCGACTATATCTCCTACTTGGACCGTGTCAATATATATATATATATATATAAGGAGTGATTCATAGTAAATATGTGTTAAAATATTATTTAAGCAAACACATCTCTAACCGTCTATAAGAGAATCTCCGGATATATATATATATATATATATATATATATATATATATATATATATATATATATATATATATATATATAGTTGGGTATTACATAGTAGAGCTATGGCGACGGGTTTTTTGGGCTATCGCGACGGTTCACCCGTCGCTATGGCGACGAGTGAAACCGTCGCTATAGCCCAAAAATATGTCGCCATAGCCGACTGTGTAATACACAACTGTGTACATACATTTTTTCCCATATATATATATATATATATATATATATATATATATATATATATATTATTTAGTCAAAAAGGGGTATGTGGCTCTATTTTAGAGAGAAAATGAGGGAAAAGTTGGAAAAATGAAAAGAGTCCTTTTATTTATTGAGATAAATTTATGTCGAATTATAATTCTAAACCTTATCAATATATGAGATTGATAAGTATTATAGGACTACCCCACTTATTACACATCACTATAAAAAGGTTATCACTAATAATAACCATATAATTGTCAATTAAAAAGTTGACGTAAATTTTCACAATATATATCATTTTCCAAAATAAAATTTGAAAGACTAGAGGAATCCCCATTTCAGGTTGTAGCAATGTCCTTAGTGGTTCTTATATATATTGCTGACTAGCTTGGTTAGTGCACAAGATGGTGATTAATGGAAATCTGCAACTGCAACATTTGCTAATGAAACACAAGCTAACCTCTTAAATTTACAATAATCAATCATACGAAAATTAAAGTAAAAATAAAGTTAATATTTAAAGCATAAATCCACTCACCTCTTAAATTTTTAGACATCTGTGAAAACAAATTATTGTGAAACTAGTATGGATATAGGATATAGGATCTAGAACTTAGTTATAGAAATTTTGGGGCAAACATACCAATGACGATTGAGGCTTGTGTTTCATTAGCAAATGTTGTAGTTGCATATTTTCATTAATCATCATCTATTATTAGATATAAAGAGCATACAAGGAAGTTAATAAGTTAAGATAAGGTTTTAAAGTAAGATTTTACTAATAGTCAAATTCTGACTGATAATGTGTTTCGTTATCAATCTTACATACAATATAGGTTGTGCAAAAAACGCAGAAATTAGTGTAATGGTAAAATACAAGTAAAAACAAGTTTTTCAGAAGTTGCATGCGTCATGTCTAACGAGTTGTATTGGGAAGTTTTTTGAGACTTCATATCACCAATACATGAACCAGTCAATTACTTCAAAATTACATGCATATCACCAATACATGAACCGCATTAAAGCTCCTTGAATATCCAAATACGTACATGAATCTTGAATACTCAAAAACATTATATCCAAATAGGGTTAAATACTTTTTTGGTCACTCAACTTTATGTCAATTTACAAATGAGTTAATAAACTTTTTTTTTCTTATAATCAACTCATTAAACTTTTGTTTACTTACAAAACATTAGAAAATCCGTTAAGTCTGTTGACTTTTAACGGAAATGTCCACATCAGTTGTATACGTGTAAAAAAAATTCTTATGTAGCGCAAATCATCCAATGTGGCTTTCTTACTTGGAAATTGAAGAAATAATTTATGCAGAGAATGAAAGATTTATTCTAAATAAAATAACATATATCAAAATAAATTAGAAAAGTTAGACAAAAAACAAGAAAATAAATGAAATATATATTCAATTATTTTTTAATTATTATCAGATGAATTTTTTAATTATTATCAAATGAAAAATATATTTTTAATGTTTTTGTTTAATTATTTATAAATATAATAATTAATATCAAATGATATAACAAGAAAGCTTAAAGGAAGGCTTTGATAGAGTACACAGATATGCCACTGAAGATGCAGATCCAAGCCATGGCCTCTACTTCTCAAGCTTTGGATCTATACAATGTTCTTGACTGCAAATCCATTGTTGCCCACATCAAAAAGGTATTTTATATATATATATATATATATATATATATATATGGCTATGTCATCCAATCTCTCTCTCTCTCTTCCTCTCAAAAAGGTATCCATTTTCTAATTCTTGAAAAGTTTGATTGGCAGGAGTTCGATAAGAGATATGGGAATGGATGGCAGTGCGTTGTGGGATCAAATTTGGGTGTTTCTTCTCTCATGCTACAGGAACTTTCATCTATTTCACTCCCGAGACTCTCAACTTCCTCATCTTCAAAGGGGCTGCTTCTTCACCTCCATCCTCTCCGTGATGAGCAGTCAAGGAAAGGGAAAAATGCCTATGAAAACGTTCGCCATCTCGGATCTGAATTCTTTATCTCACATCAAAATACTTAAAACCTCCTCCTAACACAATCTCTAAGGCTCCGACTTAATATACCTTTATGAATAGAAATACAAATAGACAGATAGATGAATTCACTTGGAAGAATCAAAATGTGGTGTTTGTATCTCTCTCTAGAATGCTTTTTAAATCAGAATTGTCGTCGTGTCTAAGATTTTGGGTTTCTATATCGGGAAATATGGGTTTACAGAGGAGAGAGAAAGAGAGGAATGTGGGTTTACATTTGTAAAATTCATTTGATAATAATTAAAAAATAATTGAATGTTAGAAAACCTTTGACATTCTTGTCTCTTCCTCTCCCCGTCTTTTCATATTCCCCATCTCTCTCTTCATGGCTATATATATATATATATATATATATATATATATATATATATATATATATATATATATATGTGTGTGTGTGTGTGTGTGTGTGTGTGTGCGCGCGCGCGCGCGTGTATCAGATAGAAGAAGTGGGTGAATAGAAGTAGCAAGGCACACTCATGCGAGTGATTTTGAGAGATATCAAATGAATTGTAGATGATCACTTGAATACAAGATATTATCGATATAAATTTTATTTGATATACATTTTGTTTTATCTTTTATTTTATAACACGTTATCAACACGAATTGCTCATCACTTTCGTCTTGAAGATAATCATATTTGATTTGAAGGAGAAGCATGAAGCACTACCCAATTTTGGGAAGAAAAAAAAAGGTTCTCTCAAATCACTATAAGTATTATTTCATAACAATTAAATTTGATATACATATAAACAATTTGTTTAACAAAAGACGCGTAAGACAATAATGATAATGGACAACTCTGAAGTTTCTGAGAATACAAATTACGTAAGTACACTACTTTTGCGATGTAGTAGTATTAGTATAAACAAATAATTACTCCACCTCCCAATTCTCCCACTTTAAAAGTGACTAGAAAAGGGTAAATATGTGACAACCCCAAAATAGGTCCATTCCATCCAACCTATTCTGAGTCGCCAAATACATGGTACAGAAAATAACTACAACTTTATTACAACAATTGTCGTGCAAAATACAACAACACATATGTTGTGAGTTTGGATACAAATATATACCAAATGTGACTCATGTTCAAACCGTGGACATCACCTCACAATGACACCTTACATAAAGGTATAGTCAAAAACTGTTTTAGAAATTAGAATCTTTGAGAAGTACTCAAGGAAACCTTCGTACATGGGAGGCCATGCGTCTAGGTTATGATAGATATCATATGGCCACAGAATTATCCTTGGTTGACCCAATAGACCCCAAAGAAAAACGAGAAGATTACTATCATATTCTTCCCAATGGTGAGTCTTCTCTTGACATATCATTATCTCTACTGTCTTTAATTGAGAATTATACTTCAAACAAACACCAAGATTATATAGGTAGTGCTCGTATATATACTCAGCAAGTGGATGAGCACATCCCTGTCTTATGATGACACGAGGTTGTATGTCGTTAGACATCTTATATGATAGTGACAAAACACCCTTCCAACGTTGGGTACACCTTACCCTATTAGATTCACCAAATAAAATTACTAAATGAACTTTTCTATACTGCTTCGGGAGAACATCCACAGCTAGAGACCACCGTTCTATTTCCCCGTTACCCTCGCTTGACCCAGCTACACTTTTATTACCTGAAAGGAATTGTGAAGCAAAAGGGTGAGCACAACTAGCTCAGTAAAGAATATCATGACTAAAGATAAATAAATTATCAATAGCCTTCAACAGAATTAAATCAGAGATTTAGCAGATATGGTAGATGATAAAAATTTTCAACCATAGTTACAGCGGAACGAGCAAACCATTAGAAGAGTCAAATAGACCATAAAGTCAATTATCTTCTCCATGTTAAAAATCCACCAACAATGTTTTATCCCTGTAACATCACTCAACAGTTCCTTTCCACAATCATATGAATAACTCATAATCATAATTGTGATTCTAAATTCCTCTTCTCATCCAGGACGAAGATAATTTTCATCGCCTATCTTTACCTGAAACATCAAAGATCATGGTTACACCAAATCATATTTTCTATTCATAATCATACTACTAACTTCATCTTTGCACTACGGCCAAAGATATTCATTTGTATCATCAGTTGGTCATGTTCATCTCAACAGCTGTTCATCTTTGCACTATTGGCCAAAGATATTCAACATGTCATCTTTGCACTACGGGCCAAAGATATTCATCAACAATTCATCTTTGCACTACAGGCCAAAGATATTCAACAACAGTTCATATTTGCACTACAGGCCAAATATATTTATATCTCAAAGAAATATATAATCATTTCAGAATTTATATAAACAATAATTATAACCATGTTGATCAATTCACCTTTGCACTTAAGCTAAAGATATTCATTTATAAATTTAATGGTCATGATCATACCAGTCACCAATTCAACTTTGCACTACTGGCCAAAGAGAACCCATAGTCATGATCATACCAATAATTTACCTATCTTTACACTCAAGCGAAAGAGAATTTTAACATCAAGGTTATAAAAATGTTATATATGATAATAAAAACAATATGATCAAAACATGGATTTAATTTCAAGAGTAATATTCATAAATCAACTATAATTTGGTTAGAAAAAGAAACCAATTTTGTCATGAATAGTAACTCGTGAATAGTAACTCACGAATAGTAACCCCGACATGAAAAAGGTAAAAATTTTACAATAATATACATACCAATATTTCGGTATAATGATATTGAAAGAATAATATTTCTTAAGCTTATAAACAATTTATTTAAATTGTTTACACTTTACTAATTAATGCATTTAATCATCATAAAATGCCAACTCTTAAGATTTCATCACCAATAACCAAAATCTTCATCAAAAATCTGCATCTAACTCATATATGATTCTCAAGGCATAAAATCCTATTTTCTAATTTTCTTACTTCACAAAACATATTTAATTCATTTACTCATAACTAGACTATTTTTATGAAAAATAACAAATCAGTTTCAAAAATATTTCTTTTCTGAGATTTAGCATAATATAGTCCCATAGTGAACATATATTTTTTTCAGAATTTTTAAAAGTCATTTACTATTTTTCATATGGCCAAAACAGCCGAATATTTATACATTTATCAAAAATTACACTTTTGTCCAAAAATTCTAAAATTTACAGAGTATACTTCTATCATATACATGTACTCCCAATAAAAAATTTATCAATTTTAGAGTTAACCACAAGGATTTATAAGCGGTTACTTTTAAAATAGTATTTTCTCATAAAATTCATAACTCTTAATCTATACATCCAAAAATCACCATTTTTGGACACAAACAAGAAAACTCATCAAAATAGCATTTCAAATTTTTCCAGTATTTTTGAAGTTCAGAAAAATTACGAAACTGAAAATCATAACAACCCTTAAAATCCCTTAATATCCCTTACCTCAAAAGAGCAGTACTTCTGATCGGTATAAGGCTGAAGAAAACTTGCACTGATGAATAGAAACTCACAAAGTATCTAAATACTCACAAAATACACTTAATAATCTAGAGAGAGAAAGAGATAAAACTTATGAATTCTGGTATGATTTTCAATTCTAACTTAGCCCTCTATTTATAGAAAAATGTTAGCACGCCGAAGCAGACTTAACCTGCAACCTGATGGCTTTACCTGCTACTATTCCCACCCACCAATCACATTTGAATAAAAATCTCAGCGCATTTCTTCACCAACCAAGAGTGGGGCCCACCAATTCTAGAATTTTCCACCAAAATGATTAACTCCGAAAATTTAACAATTTCTGAACCAGTCATCTCGTAAAATTCATAACAAATCATACGTTCATTTTTAACGGTTCAAAATTTGTGGACATATACTCAACTTATATATGTATAACATATCCAAATATTACCACGATCCAACGGTCGGATTAAAAATTATAACCCTCGCAAAATATCTTAAAAACCCTAATTTGATTTTCAATACCTCCGTTCCGACAAAAATACAGATAAAACACCTCAACATTAACTCCCTCATTTTTAATCACAAAAATATATCCCTCATTTATATCCACATCAAATAAATATTTCCTTATCATATAGATCAATAATTAATTATTCACAAATAATATTACAGAATCACATTTATGACAACCAGGCCGTTCCCAGGAAAGAGGGGGCTTTCCAATAAGAATTTCTCCTTATTGACGCGCAATTAGGTGACCAAACCTCTCCTTAGACAGAACTTTCTAGACATTACCAATAATATTACCTAATAATATTATTCAAATAATATGAATTATTGATCTGATAATGGGAAATATTGTGCAGTGACAATTATTGAACAACAATAATATAAAATTTTAACGTAACAATTATTGAATCAATAAAATAAAATATTGAACAGTAATTACTGTAACAATTATTGAGTAGTGTCTTCTTACGTAAGGATCAATAATTCAAAAATACTGTGTAATACTGTGTGCTACTGTGCAATTAACGCGTATTACTGTATTTTAACCACCAGGTATTTCAACAGTGTTAACGGTAACAACTACGCCGTTATTTGTAAAAACTCAAATTTATCATTTTTTTCACCCAACAGTTATTCTGTTATGGGGCCCACAAATGGCTGCGCCGTCGTACGAATATTCCCCGACAGAAAGAATATTCCACGACTAAACGAATATTCCCCGACAACAATGAATATTTTTTAACCACTTGTGTATTTTGAAAAAAAATTCATATATCACCCTTAACTTTAACATTTATCAATTTAAACATTTACTGAATAGTAATTATAAGAAAAATTGAATACTTTTATTTCATAAAATTCGGGGTCTTACAAAATATTTTTATTGTCTTTTTATAAATTTATACTTAGTTATTTAATTTCTTACGTATTTATATATTTATATAGATGTCAAATCTTATGAATTTGAATTTGTTGTCCTTAATATATATCGAGAAAGTATTACTTGTCATGGACTCTTGATATTGATATTCATATAAAGACAACTTTGGAGATATAATTAAGATTGACAAACATGCATCCCTGCAGGATCATGCAAAATTAATTATTTTTATTCGCAATCATCTCCATAAAAAAAATATTGATAAAGACATGTTAGAAAAAATATTTATTATATTTCATACATCGAATATGCTCCTGCAGCAGCAATATCGAGAGCGTAAGTTCACAAAATATTCCTTGAATCGATAAAGAAAACTATGTTCCCATAAGTGATATTATGTCTTCTAGTGGCTGTACAAAATAATGAGTTTTTATTGAAAAACTAACAATCTCGCCCGGCCGATTCTACTACATTCCCTGAAGTGAATGGAACCTCATTTGATAATCATAGAAGAAATTATGGTTATGGTTGTGTTAGTGGGCGTGAAAAGAACAATTAATATAGAAAAATGAATGTACCTGTCGTACTCCTAAATATTTGGTAGATTTGTACCAAGACTCCATAAAAGAAAAGTAAGTAGAATTAAAATTAACTTTATTGATCATAATGATCCTGAAGATTCCATGAATTATTTTGACTTTTCAAATGGAGTGGATATAACTAATTTTGATATCTATGATTTCCTTGATGATGGTGATAGAAATGTTCATACCAATTAATTATTTTTATTTCATTGTATTATAACATTATAATAAGTATTTTTATTATATGTTTTATTTATGCTTCAAATAATAAAGTTAAATTTATATTTTTGCATATATGAAGTTGTATGAGCCAGAAGCTCATCAAACTTAATTAAAGGTTCTGGAAGAGAGATTATTCATCAAACATAATTAAAGGCTCTTGAAGAGTGATTATTCATCAAACTTAATTAAAGTCTCTGGAAGAGCGATTATAATGTTGTCAAAGGACACAAAACTTTGTATAGATGATTCTTTATATTTTTCTGAGGCAAACAGAAATTTGCTCAGCTTTAAGGATATATGTTATAATGGTTATTATATGGAAAACAATAACGAAAGAAGTGAAGAATTTCTTTATATTGCTGCAATAGTATTAGGCCAGAAACTCATATTAGAAAAACTGTATATTTTTTTTTCTAGGTTATATTACACTAAAATGAGAATAGTTAAACCAAATATTGTAATACACCAGAAGTGTTCAGATCTAAATATTTTTATGCTTTGGCATAATCATCTAAGGTCAATAATGATGTGTTGAATTATTAAAAACTCCCATGAACATCCCCTAAAGAACCAGAAGATTCCTTTACCTATAGATTATATCAAAGTAAATTAATTACTAAACCATCACAGTTAATTATTGTTATTTAGTGGTCATCTTTCTAAGAAAGAATTCAAAGTGATATATGTGGACCAATACACCAACATTGTGGTATACTCAAGTATTTTATGTTTTTGCTTGATGTATTAACCAAATGGTTATATTTATGTTAAACATCCTATTAATTGCACATTCACATACTAAATATGGTGTAGCTGAATCACTTATCAAGAGACTTCAATATATTGCTTGACCTTTAATTGATTATGAAATCAAAATTATATGTTTATTGTAAGACCCCGAATTTATGAAATAAAAGTATTCAATTTTTTTATAATTATTATTTTATTTAGTAAATGATTAAATTGATAAATGGTTAAAGTTAAGGGTGATATTTGAATTTTTTTGCAAAGTATGCAAGTTGATATAAAATATTCGTTGTGTCGGGAAATATTTGTTTGGTCGGAAAATATTCTTTTGTCAGGGAATATTCGTTCGATGACACTATCATTGGTAGACCCCACAACGAAATAACTGTCAGAGTTAGAAAACGACAGAAATATCTTTTATAAAAATAACAGCGAAAGTTTTACCGTTAACTGTTGAAATAACCAGTGGTAAAAATACAGTAATACGCGTGGTTTCATAGTAGCACACGGTATTGATGCTTACGTAAGAAGCCACTCAGTTTACTCAATTATTGCTACAGTAATTGCTGCACAATATCTCACGTTATTTGATTCAATTATTGTCATAGTATCATCAACATAATATTTTATATTTTTAAATCAATAATTGAGACGACAAAGTTATTCATATTATTATTTGTAATATTGACGATGTCTAAAAAATTTTGTCGAGGAGAGATTTGGTCACTTAATTGCGCGCCAATAGGGAGAAATCCTTATCGGAAAGCCCCCTCTTTCCTGGGAATGATCTGGTTGTTAAATATTGTGAGTTATAATATTAATGATGAATAATTATTGAAATATTAAAAATGTGTTTATTAAGGATAAGTGAATTATAAAAGTTAAAGGGGAATAATGCAAGCTTGGAAAACTTTAGAGTACCAAAGTGTAATAAGTAAATCAATCTGGACCATTGATGATGGTTTTAATAGCAAATCAATCTGGACTATTGATGGTCGTTTTAATAGTAAATCAATCTGAACCATTGATGGTGATTTTAATAGTAAATTAATCTAGACCGTCGGTGGTCGTTTTAAAAGTAAATCAATCTGGACCGTCTGTGGTGTTTTTAAAAGTAAATCAATCTGGACCGTCGGTGGTGTTTTTAAAAGTAAATCAATCTGGACCGTCGGTTGTGGTTTTAATAGTAATCAATATGGATTGTCCGTTTTAATAGTAAATCAATCTGGACCGTTTATGAATCAGTTACTATTTAGTCCATTCTCCTATAAATAGAAGCTTAATTCTTCTTTCATTCTCACTAATTCACTGAGATTCACAAGAGACACTATAGAGAGAGAAACTATAGAGAGTAAGAAGAAGAGTATTATGCTACTTCACTATTACAGTATCCAGTCTTCTACTAAGGTAAGGGATATTATTTGGTGTATTCGTAAGGGATATTATTTATTGTATTCATAAGGGATATTATTTGTTGTATTAATAAGGGATATTATTTGTTGTATTCGTAAGGGATATTATTCGTTGTATTCGTAAGGGATATTATTTATTGTATTCATAAGGGATATTATTTGTTCTATTCGTAAGGGATATTATTTCTTTTGATATTCTTAAATCTAAACTTACTATGGTAAGTATTGCTTCTGTAATCCCTAAAATTAGTAGAATATCCTAGAGTTTTGTTCTTCATCCAGTATCGTTTTATTGGAATATTGATCTGAACTTTTTTATTAAATATCAATATTATCACCTGGGATACTATTCACGGGATACTATTCACCCATGTACTATTCACTCGAATATTATTTACTCGGGTATTTGGGACACTTTTCATGTCAGGGTACTATTCACGAGTTACTATTTATAGGTTACTATTCACCCTATTACTATTCACTAGAATATTATTCACTTGAGTATTCGGGGTACTTTTCATGCCGGGGTACTATTCTCGAAGTACTATTCACCAAAAAAATTATTTCTTTTCCGTTCAAATTATTTTTGATACATGAATATTATTCTTGAAATTTACTCCACAAATCAGTATCATGTTGACAATTTTCATATTTTTAAACTCTGGATAAATTTAAAGTTTTTAATATTTATCCTTGATTTTGTTTGATTGATGCTTATATCATTGTCATCATCCTCATGCTTATATTGTAACGAAAGTCATCTTTGCCCCGTAGTGCATAGATAAACTGTTGATTATTAGTTTTACAGTTGTATATCTTTGGCTTACGTGCAAAGATGGACTGTTAATTATTGGTTTTACAATTGTATATCTTTGGCTTACGTGCAAAGACGAACTGTTGATTGATAACTTTGGCCCGTAGTGCAAAGATGGATAGGTGTATGACAAGATCATGACCACTGGTGATACTAACGAATATCCTTGGCCCGTAGTGCATGGATAATTCGATAATGTGATTAGCAGGATCATGACCATTAGTTAACAATTATATGTCTTTGGCTGTAGTGCACTGACAGACAATTGATTGGTATGATCATGACCATTGGTTTTATAGTTGAATATCTTTGGCCTGTTGTGCAAAGATAGACAACTGATTGGTATGATCATTGCTATTACATTTGAATATCTTTAGCCTTTGGGGTAAAGATATTGAGTAAACGTTCTATTAAGCCTTTGTGGCAAGGAGAAACTATTGATTTACATGATTATAAATATGAATTGCAAGTTTAACTATAATCTTTAGTAGTTCAGGTGAAGATAGGTGATGCAAGTTCTCTTTGTCTTGGATACAACAAAGAACTGTTGATGAGTATTACAGGAATGAAATATTAAAGATGGACTTTTAATTTGGAGGAGATAGTAGACATTATGTTCTACTTGACTCTTCTAATGGAATGTTGATTCCGCTGCAATTATGGTTGATAAATGAATTATCTTATTCATAAGATTCTTTACTGGGCTAGTTGAGCTCACTCTTTGCTTTCATTGTTCTCTTCAGAAAATGAGAAAGTAGTCGGGACTAGTAGGGGAACGGAGTGATGGTCAAAGATGGTTCTTAGTAGTCCTCACTATTTTGTAAAATAGTATGATAATAATTTTAATGAAGACTCCATTTGAGTTTGGATACTGTCTAGAAAACAATATTCGTGTTAAACTCTCAGCTTATGTTTTGTCGTATTCTATACAATAGTTGTATAATTAAGTTTGTAGTTGTATTTTGTACCATGTATTTGGCGACCCAAGATGGGTGATGTATACCTATTTTGGGGGCATCACAATTGGTATTAGAGCTTAGGGGTGTGGTCTCTGGCGGAGATCCGGGATTAGAACTAAGAGGGGAGAGACGAGTAATATCCTTCGCTACTGTGTGTCCTACCAAAGCTTAATTTTCTTACTTAAGTTGACAAATTGCGATGTGTCAATTAACCTTTATTTTGAAGATGTATTCTAGAATGATATCTGAAATATAGGAGATGAGTAATAGGAAGATCATGATACAGAAGAAATAACCGGGAATGTACAATCCGAAAAGAAAGCAAGGTATTCTCATCTCTTCGAACTACCAGATACGTAAATTTCGAGGGCAAAATTTCATAAGGAGGGGAGATTGTAAGACCCCAAATTTATGAAATAAAAGTATTCAATTTTCTTATAATTATTATTCTATTTAGTAAATGGTTAAATTGATAAAAGGTTAAAGTTAAGGGTGATATTTGAAATTTTTTGCAAAGTATGCAAGTTGATTTAAAATATTTGTTATGTCGGGGAATATTCGTTTGGTCGGGGAATATTCTTTTTGTCAGAAAATATTCGTTCGACGACACTATCATTGGTGGACCCCACAACAGAATAACTGTCGGAGTTAGAAAACGACATAAATCTCTTTCATAAAAATAACGGCGAAAGTTTTACCGTTATATTGAAATAACCGGTGGTAAAAATACAGTAATACGCATGGTTTCATAGTAGCACACGGTATTGATGCTTACGTAAGAAGCCACTCAGTTTACTCAATTATTGCTACAGTAATTGCTGCACAATATCTCACGTTATTTGATTCAATTATTGTCATAGTATCATCTGCATAATATTTTATATTTTTAAATCAATAATTGAGTTGACAAAGTTATTCATATTATTATTTGTAATATTGACGATGTCTAGAAAATTTTATTGAGGAGAGGTTTGGTCACCTAATTGCGCACCAATAGGGAGAAATTCTTATCGGAAAGCCACCTCTTTCTTGGGAATGATCTAGTTATTAAATATTATGAGTTATAATATTAATGATGAATAACTATTGAAATATTAAAAATGTGTTTATTAAGGATAAGTGAATTATAAAAGTTAAAGGGGAATAATGCAAACTTGAAAAACTTTAGGGTACCAAAGTGTAATAAGTAAATTAATCTGGACCATTGATGGTGGTTTTAATAGCAAATTAATCTGGACCATTGATGGTGGTTTTAATAGTAAATCAATATGGACCATTGATGGTAGTTTTAATAGTAAATTAATATGGACCGTCGGTGGTGGTTTTAAAAGTAAATCAATCTGGGACGTCGGTGGTGGTTTTAAAAGTAAATCAATCTGGACCGTCGGTGATATTTTTAAAAGTAAATCAATCTGGACCGTCGGTTATGATTTTAATAGTAATCAATATGGATTATCCGTTCTAATAGTAAATCAATCTAGATCGATCATGAATCAGTTACTATTTATTCTATTTTCCTATAAATAGAAGCTTAATTCTTCTTTTATTCTAACTAATTCACTGAGATTCGCAAGAGACACTATAGAGAGAGAAACTTTAGAGATCAAGAAGAAGAGTATTCTGCAACTTCACTATTGCAGTATCCAGTCTTCTACTAAGGTAAGGGATATTATTTGGTGTATTCGTAAGGGATATTATTTGTTATATTCATAAGGGATATTATTTATTGTATTCATAAGGGATATTATTTGTGACGCCCCCAAAACAGGTATACAACACCCATTCTGAGTCGTCAATAACATGGTACAGAAACAACTACAACTTTATTAATACAACATAAAAACTGTGAGTGTAAATACAAATATTGTCATCTAGACAATATCCATACTCAAATAAGTCCTCATTACAATTATTGGTACAATATTTTACAAAAAAAATGATGAGGACTATTAAAGCAACTTCCTAGAACCTTCATTCCATATCCCGATTAGTACTTGCTACATTCTCGCCTCCTGAGAAAAAAATGGAACAACAAGGAAAAGGGTGAGCTCAACTAGCCCAGTAAAGAATATTATGACTAAGATAATATAAAACAAATTATCGTTAATCTTCAACTGGGAAAAATCTAATAGAATACAATAGACAACAAGTTTTAAATCCATATTCGCAGCGGAAAATAATAATTCATAGAAGAGTTACGTAGAGAATGAAATCTACTATTATCTATGAATTTAAAAGTCCATCATCAGCATTTTATCCCTGTAACATCAATCAATATTCATCTTCGCACTACAGGCCAAAGATATTCACCAGTTGGTCATGTTCATCTAAACACCTGTTCATCTTTGCACTACAGGCCAAAGATATTCATCAGAAATCATTAATCTTTGCACTACAGGCCAAAGATATTCAATTATATCATCATTTAGGACTGAGGATGATGAAAAATATTTTAAAAGAAACGAATCCAGTGAAACAAAATAATAAATATTAAGAATTCGTATTTCAGCTATTCCATGTCCAAAAATACCTCATAAATAATCATAGTGGAGTAAAATTCAAGAATGATCAAAACATGGATACAATCAAAACTAGTATCCAGAATAGATATTTTGGACGAAAAGAAAAAAAATTCATTTTTCGGTGAATAGTAACTCGTGAATAGTAACCCCGACATGAAAAGTTCTAAATTTGATAAAAAGTTCAAATCAATACTTTGACATAATGATATTGAAGAAAATAATATCATTTAAGAAGAAATAACATCCCTTACCTCGGAAAGACGGTACTTCTGACTGGAATACTAGATATAGTGTTGAAGGAAACTTGCACCGTATAGCAACACTCAAAGTATCAAATACTCACAAGAATACGCTCGATATAGAGAGAGAAATAGAGAGAAACTTGTGTTTCTGGTGTGATTTTCAATTCTAACCTAAGCACCCTATTTATAGGAAAATGCTTAGAACACCAAAGCAGAAAATTTAATATAATAATAATATATTTATCAAATTTTCTTTAGCCCACCTCTAGACATCTAATCTCAGCCCATTTATATCACATGTTAGCCCACTTAAATGCCAAAAAATGTTTTTCTTCAAAATAATAAATAAAACTTCTAAAAATCAATTATTTCGGAACTTCAGAACTTCAATAATTCATAATAAATAGCCCTTTTATCAGAAAATTCGAATCTCGAGAGTTTTTATAGGAAATTCAATTCTCTACAACTTTGCAGAAGAAAGTTTTTCCAAATTCCAAACAGAAATTGACCGAAATCCACAAACGGGCGATTTTACAGTCAATAATAAATTTTCGGTCAAGAATTGTGTCCACCAACACACAAAATATGTGTTAATCATTTAATGCCACAAAAATACTCTTCCTCCTCATATACTCATATATCCCACATTCATTGTAAAAATATCACCATCAATATATTATTAAAATAATATATTTAAATGAATTATTTTATCAGAAAAAGATAAAATATTAATTTTTAACAATTGTCACATTAAAAATTTTCTCCATCTATATCCACATAAAATCAATATTTTCCTCATCATATAAATCAATAATTAATTATACACAAATAATATTACAGAATCACAGTACTGGCAACCAGGCCGTTCCCAGGAAAGAGGGGGCTTTCCAATAAGGATTTTTCCTTACTGGCGCGCAATTAGATGACCAAACCTCTCCTTAGACAGAACTTTCTAGACATTGCCAATAATGTTATCTAATAATATTATTCAAATAATATGAATTATTGCTCCGATAATAAAAAATACTGCGTAGTGACAATTATAAAATATCAACGTAGCAATTATTTAATCAATAAAATAAAATATTGAACAGTAATTACTGTAATCATTATTGAGTAGTTCCTTCTTACGTAAGAATTAATAATTGGTGCAATACCGTATGCTACTGTGCAACAACGCGTATTACCGTGTTTTAACCACCGGGTATTCCAACAGTATTAACGGTAACAACTACGCCGTTATTTATAAACAACTTATTTTTGTCATTTTCTTCATCCAATCGCTTTCCGTTATGGGGCCCACAAAAGACTGTGCCGTCGTACGAATATTCTCCGACAGTAAGAATATTCCACGACCAAGCGAATATTCCCCGACAACAATGAATATTTTATAACCACTTGCTTATTTAAAATATTTGCGCATTTTACCCATAACTAACCACATTAATCAAATCAACCCTTACTATTTCAGAATAATAAATAGAGGAAATTAAATTTCATTTATTAATAATTTGGGGTCTTACAACCTCCCCTCCTTATGAAATTTCGTCCTCGAAATTGACATACGTACCTGGTGTTTCGAAAAGATGAAGATACCTCGCTTTCATTTCCATTTCCAACTCCCAGGTCATTTCCTCAATAGCATAGTTTCTCCACAAAATTTTAACTTGTGGTATGACCTTCGTGCGTAGGACATGCTCCTTCCTATCCAAGATCTTGACAGGTACCTCCTCGTACGTTAAGTCTTCGGCTATCTCGTCCGGTTCTTACTCAATAACGTGGTTCGGGTCTTTCACATATTTACGAAGCACAGATATATGAAAAACATTATGAACACGAGACATACTTAGAGGTAACGCGAGTCTATAGGCCACATTTCCTACTCGATCAAGAATCTGAAATGAACCAATAAATCATGGATTGAGCTTTCCTCTCTTCCCAAATCTTGTAACTCCTTTCCATGGAGCTACACGTAATAATACATGATCCCCAATGTCAAATTTCACGTCCTTTCGATGAAGATCCGCATAACTCTTTTGTTGATCCTGTGCCATTTGTATACGTTGTCGAATCGTTTGGATCTTCTTTGTAGTCATTCGTACCAACTCTGGTCCCAACAATGTTACTTCTCCCACCTCATCCCAACATACTGGAGAGCGACACTTTCGTCCATACAATGCTTCAAAGGGAGCCACACCTATACTTGCCTGATAACTGTTGTTGTAGGAGAATTCCACCAATGGTAGGTACTTATCCCAACTTCCTTTGAAATCTAGGACACAAAGTCTTAATAGATCTTCAAGAGTTTGAATAGTCCTCTCTGATTGCCCGTCCGTTTGAGGATGGTATGCCGAACTGAACCGTAAATTCGTGCCCATAGCTTTTTGCAAGCTAACCCAAAATCTTGAAGTGAATCTTGGGTCACGATCCGAAACTATGGATACTGGCATGCCATGCAACCTTACAATCTCATTCACATACATACTAGCAAGACGTTCAAGGGAAAAAGTCTCCCGTATCGGCAAGAAATGAGCAGACTTGGTTAATCTATTAACTATAACCCAAATAGCATTTATGCCTTGAGAAACCGTGGGAAGACCCGTAACGAAATCCATGGTAATGTGTTCCCACTTCCATTTCGGAATCTTAAGTGGTTGCAATGGACCCTTTGGTACTTGATGCTCTGCCTTTACACGTTGACAAGTTAAACACCTCGAGATAAACTTTGCAATCTCTCTCTTCATATTGTTCCACCAAAATGTATGTCGAAGATCACGATGCATTTTAGTACTTCCAGGATGGATTGTAAATGGTGTATTGTGTGCCTCCATCATGATCTTGTACTTCAAATCAGAATCGTTAGGAACACAAAGTCTGGAGTGGACTCGAAGTATTCCTTCTTCATCGATTCTTGCTTCTGGAATAGCACCTTCTTGCACTTTCTTCTTCATACACATCAGCTCCGGGTCTGTAGCTTGAGCAACTTTAACTTTATCGATTAAAGTTAGTTCTACGCGTATACTTGACATCATCGCACTCGTTCCTGCATATGATCTTCTACTCAACGCGTCAGCTACCGCGTTTGCTTTTTCAGGATGGTATTGAATAGTGTGGTCGTAATCTTTCAACAGCTCGAGCCAACGTCGTTGCCGCATGTTGAGTTCTTTTTGAGTGAAGAAATATTTGAGGCTTTTATGGTCTGAATATATCTCCATTTTCTCCCCATATAGATAGTGCCTCCAGATCTTTAGCGCGAAAACGACTGCTGCCAACTCTAGATCATGAGTAGGATAATTCCTCTCATATTCTTTAAGTTGTCGCGAGGCATAGGCTTTGACTTTCTCACGTTACATGAGAACACATCCTAACCCTTTGCCTGAAGCATCGCTGTAGATAACAAATCCATCCGAACCAGATGGTATTGTCAGAACAGGTGCCGAAATGAGTCTCCTCTTAAGCTCTTGGAAACTCTTCTCGCATTTTTCGCTCCATACGAATTTGATATCCTTCCGAGTCAGCTGAGTTAACGGGGTAGCGATTTGAGAAAACCCTTCTACGAATCTCCGATAATAACCAGCTAAGCCCAAAAAGCTACGTACATCGGTCACTATCTTCGGTTGCTCCCAGCTTTGTATTGCTTCAATCTTTACCGGGTCCACAGATACTCCATGTTTTGACACCACGTGTCCTACGAATGCTACTTCCTCAAGCCAGAACTCGCATTTCCTCAATTTAGCATATAGCTTATTTTCACGCAGCCTTTGGAGTACCAGCTTCAGATGGTGCTCATGATCTTCACGGCTTTTGGAATATATGAGGATGTCATCAATAAAGACAACAACGAACTGATCCAAATAATCCTTGAATACTCGGTTCATCATATCCATGAAAGCCGCAGGAGCATTTGTAACAACCCCAAAATAGGTCCATTCCATCCAACCCATTCTGAGTCGCCAAATACATGGTACAGAAAACAACTACAACTTTATTACAACAATTATCGTGCAAAATACAACAACACATATGTTGTGAGTTTTGATACTAAAATATACCAACTGTGACTCTGGACACTAACTTGGATAGCACCTCACAGTGGCACCTTACATAAAGGTATAGTCAAAGACTGTTTTAGAAATTAGAATCTTTGGGAAGTGCTCAAGGAAACCTTCATACATGGGAGGTCATGCGTCTAGGTTGTGATAGATATTATATGGCCACAGAATTATCCTTGGTTGACCCAATAGACCCCAAAGAAAAACGAGAAGATTACTATCATATTCTTCCCAATGGTGAGTCTTCTCTTGACATATCATTATCTCCACTGTCTCTAATTGAGAATTATACTTCAAACAAACACCAAGATTATATAGGTAGTGCTCGCAAATATACTCAGCAAGTGGATGAGCACAATCCTATCTTATGATGACACGAGATTGTATGTCATTAGACATCTTGTATGATAGTGGCAAAACACTCTTCCAACGTTGGGTTCGCCTCACCCTATTGGATTCACCAAATATAACTACTAAATGAACCTTTCTATACTGCTTAGGGAGAACTCCACAGCTAGAGACCACCGTTCTATTCTCTTGTTACCCCCGCTCGACCCAGCTACACTCTTATTACCTGAAAAGGAATTGTGAAGCAAAAGGGTGAGCATAACTAGCCCAGTAAAGAATATCATGACTAAAGATAATTAAATTATCAATAGCCTTCATCAGTAATAAATCAGAGATTTAGAACATATGGTAGATGATAAAACTTCTCAACCATAGTTGCAGCGGAACGAGCAATCCATTAGAAGAGTCAAATAGACTATAAAGTCTGTTATTTTCTCCACTTTAAAAGTCCACCAACAATATTTTATCCCTATAACATCAATCAACAATTCCTGTCCACAATCACATGTATAACTCATAATCGTAATTGTAGTTCTAAATTCCTTTCTCATCCAGGACAAAGATAATTTTCATCACCTGAAACATCAAACATCATGGTTATACCAAAACACATTTCATGTTCATAATCATACTAATAAATTCATCTGTGCACTACGGTCTAAAGATATTCATCAACAAGTCACCTTTGCACTACATGCCAAAGATATTCAACAACAGGTTATCTTTGCATTACGAGCCAAAGATATTCATCAACAACTCATCTTTGCACTATAGGCCAAAGATATTCAACAACAAGTCATCTTTGCATTACGAACCAAAGATATTCATCAATAATTCATCTTTGCACTACGGGCCAAAGATATTCATCAATAATTCATATTTGCACTACAGGCCAAAGATATTCCTCAACAGTTCATATTTGCACTACAGGCGAAATATATTCATATCTCAAAGAAATATATAATCATTTCAGAATTTATATAAGCAATAATTATAACCATGTTGATCATTTCACCTTTGCACTTAAGCTAAAGATATTCAATTATAAATTCAATGGTCATGATCATACCAGTCACAATTCAACTTTGCACTACAGGCCAAAGAGAACCCTAGTCATGATCATACCAATAATTTACACCCATCTTTACACTCCAGTGAAAGAGAATTTCAACATCAGGGTTATAAAAATGTTATATATGATAATAAAATCAATATAATCAATACATAGTTTTAATCTCAAGAGTAATATTCATAACTCAACTATAATTTGGTTAGAAAAAGAAACCAATTTTGTCGTGAATAGTAACTCGTGAATAGTAACTCGACACAAAAAGGTAGAAATTCCACAATAAAATACATACCAATATTTCGGTATAATGATATTGAAAGAATAATATTTGTTAAGCTTATAAACAATTTATTTTAATTGTTTACACTTTACTAAATAATGCATTTAATCATCCTAAAATGTCAAACTCATAAGATTTCATCACCAATAACCAAAAACCCTCATCAAAAATCTGCATATACCTCATATATGATTCTCAAGCCATAAAATCATATTTTCTAATTTTCTTACTTCACATAACATATTTAATTCATTTACTCATAACTAGACAATTTTCATGAAAAATACCAAATCAGTCCCAAAAATATTTCTTTTCTGAGATTTTGCAGAATATAGTCCTATATTGAACATATATTTTTCCCAGAATTTTTAAAATTCATTTACTATTTTTCATATGGCCAAAATCGCCGAATATTTAGACATTTATCATAAATTGTACTTTTATCCAAAAATTCCGAAATTCACAGAGTATACTGATATTATATAGATATACTTCCAATAAAAATTTCATCAATTTTGGAGTTAACCACAAGGAGTTATAAGCGGTTATTTTTAAAATAGTCTTTTCTCATAAAATTCATAACTCTTAATCTATACATTCAAAAATTACCATTTTTGGACACAATCAAGAAAACTCATCAAAATATCATTTTCAATTTTTCCAGAATTTTTGAAGGTCAGAAAAATTACGAAACTGAAAAACATAACAACCCTTAAAATCCCTTACTATCCCTTACCTCAAAAGTGCAGTATTTCTGACTAGAATGCAAAGCCGAAGGAAACTTGCACTGAATAGCAACTCTCAAAGTATCTAAATACTCACAAAATATGCTTCATAATATAGAGAGAGAAAGCTTATGTTTCTGGTGTGATTTTTAATTCTAACTTAGCCCTCTATTTGTAGGAAAATGCTAGCACGCCGAAGCAGACTTAACCTGCAACCTGATGGCTTTACCTGCAACTATTCCCACCCACCACATTTGAATAAAAATCTCAGCACATTTCTTCACCAACTAAGAGTGGGGTCTACCAATTCTAGAATTTTCCACTAAAATGATTAACTCCGAAAATTCAACAATTTCTGAACCAGTCATCTCGTAAAATTTATAATAAATCATAAGTTCATTTTTAACGGTTCAAAATTTGTGGCCATATACTCAACTTATATATGTATAACATATCCAAAAATTACCACGATCCAACGGTCGGATTAAAAATTATAACCCCCGCAAAATATCTCAAAAATCCTGATTTTTAATACCTCCATTCCGATAAAAATACTGATAAAAACCTCCACATTAACTCCTTCATTTTTAACCACAAAAATATATCCCTCATTTATATCCACATAAAATAAATATTTCCATATCATATGAATCAATAATTAATTATTCACAAATAATATTACAGAATCACATTTATGACAACCAGGCCGTTCCCAGGAAAGAGGGGGCTTTTCAATAAGGATTTCTCCTTACTAGCGCGCAATTAGGTGACCAAACCTCTTCTTAGACAGAACTTTCTAGACATTGCCAATAATGTTATCTAATAATATTATTCAATATGAATTATTGATCTGATAATGGGAAATACTGTGCAGCAACAATTATTGAAACAACAATAATATAAAATATCAATGCAACAATTATTGAATCAATAAAATAAAATATTGAACAATAACTACTGTAACAATTATTGAGTAGTGCCTTCTTACGTAAGAATCAATAATTGGTGCAATACCGTGTGCTACTGTATTTTAACCACCGGGTATTCCAACAGTATTAACGGTAACAACTACGCCGTTATTTATAAACAACTTATACTTATCGTTTTCTTCATCCAATCACTTTCCGTTATGGGGCCCACACAAGGCTGCGTTGTCGTACAAATATTCCCTGACAGCAAGAATATTCCACGACCAAACGAATATTCTCCGACAAAATGAATATTTTATAACCACTTGCTTATTTTGAAAAATATTCATATATCACCCTTAACTTTAACTTTTTATCAATTTAACCATTTACTAAATAGAAAAATTGAATACTTTTATTTGATAAAATTCGGGGTCTTACAGCATTAGTCAATCCAAAAGACATGACTAAGAATTCATAACGCCCGTACCGAGTTCTAAAGGCAGTCTTCGGAATATCCTCAGTTTTAACCTTCAGCTGATGATATCCAGAACAAAGATCGATTTTTGAAAAGAATTGTGCTCCTTGTAACTGGTCAAACAGGTCATCAATAAGAGGTAGCGGATACCTATTCTTGATGGTGATATGGTTTAATTCCCGGTAATCGATACAAAGTCGCATACTCCCGTCTTTTTTCTTTACAAATAAAACAGGAGCACCCCAAGGAGATGTACTAGGACGAATGAAATCAATGTCCAACAACTCTTGTAGTTGGACTTTTAACTCCTGAAGTTCAATAGGAGCCATTCGATATGGGGTTTTAGAAATGATCTTTGTACCAGGTTCAAGATCAATAAAGAATTCTACTTCACGTTCTGGGGGTAGACCGGGAAGTTCTTCAGGAGATACGTCAGGAAAGTTACTAACAACATGAATATTATTCAAATTTAACGTGTCTTTATTCAAATTCATAACATGGGCTAAGAAAGCTTGACATCCGTTTTTCAATAAACGAATGGCTTTATGACTTGATATGACAGTGATTGATTTTAATGGCTTTGTTGCTTGAATTCGAACAACAGGTTGATTAGGAATATGAAAACTAACCACCTTACGAAAATAATCAATTTTGGCATGATGAGTAGTTAACCAATCAATTCCTAAAATCACGTCAAATGCAAGTATCTTTAAAGAGATAAGGTCAACAGGTAAGGTGATGGTGCCAACTTAGATCAAACAAGATTTATAAACAGTGGATGTGATGAAAGTTTCCCCTAACGGAGTCTCCACGGATAAATCAAAGTCTAATTTCTCCGGAGTCAAGTTTAAACGTTGAGCACAAGCAAGAGAAATAAATGAATGGGTAGCACCGGTATCTAGTAAGGTATAAAATTCACATGAATTTATGATTAGCTTACCCGTGATCACCTCGTTTGGGTTCCTCGCATGTTGACCAGTCACGACAAACGCTCTTCCAGGAACCGTTGACTTTGACTTTTCTGGGGCAGCCTTTTGAGTCACCGTCCCCGCTGAACTTGGTTTCGCTACCGTACAATCTCGAGCGATATGTCCTTCCTTTCCACAATTATAGCATACCTTGTACTGTTGTGGACAGTTTGGGCTGATATGTCCCTCTTTTCCACATTTATAGCATATGACCGGTGGTCGATCTCCTCCCTTGGAACCAGTTGCTACTGGTCCTGACGTCTTCGTATTATCATTGTTAAATCTCCTCTTTTTAAAATCTCCTCCCGACTCGCTTCTTCTATTTTCATGGCCACGATTACCACCAGAGTGGTTGCCGTTCTTGTCTGTATTTTTCTTTCTCCGCTGGTTATCATTGTTCTGATGACTGTTGTCACCGGTATGATCCTGGTTGTGGTCCCTTGGTTGACCATACTCGTTATCTCGCTCTAATAATTGAGCCCTGTTGACAACATCTGAATAGAGAGAAAATTTATGAGAAATGAGATATTGACGTATGTCGGGTTTCAAACCTCTCAGAAACATCTGCGTCATACGTTCCTCATTCTCCACCAAATGAGGTGCAAACCTGGACAACTCTGCAAACTTCGCCTCGTACTGGGACACCGTCATGTTGTTCTGCTCCAGTCTAATAAACTTCACTTCCTTTATATGACGAACACTTTCAGGAAAGTATTTGTCATTGAACAGTTTCTGAAATGTCTCCCAAGACATGCTGAGTGCGGCTGGATGGGTACGTTTCACAGACTTCCACCAGTAGTCTGCCTCGCCACGGAACATAAAGGTGGCGAATGGAATCTTCTGTTCCTCCGTGCATCCCAAGACATCAAATATCTTGGTAATTTGCTTGACCCACGTTTCCGCCATGATCGAATCCGGCTTTCCCTTAAATTCTGGTGGTCCCAACTCTTTGAACTGCTTGGCTGTGACCAGCTGTGCGTTGCTATTGTTTCTTCCTATATTTTGAACAGGAATCTCCTTCGTCTGGTTTTGCATGAACCGCAAAAAACTTCTAAACATCTCATCGTTCATCGTCTGCTCAGTGGTGTTGTTCACAGGAGGAACATTGCCAGCCTGTTGCACGTTCTCCTCATTGGTGAGTATAGGCATCTCCACCGTCTCATTTATTCCACTGTTAACATTCTCAGTCGACATTCTCAAATACTGCCATAAAACAAAGGTTAATTTAACAAATTAACATATCACATAATATCCCTATATTATGACCGACCAACAAATAAGCTTAGGTAGGACACACTAGCGAAGGATTTACTCGTCTCTCCCCTCCTAGTTCTATTCCCCGATCTCCACCAGAGATCATATCCCTAAGCTCTGATACCAACTGTGACGCCCCCAAAACAGGTATACAACACCCATTCTGAGTCGTCAATAACATGGTACAGAAACAACTACAACTTTATTAATATAACATAAAAACTGTGAGTGTAAATATAAATATTGTCATCTAGACAATATCCACACTCAAATAAGTCCTCATTACAATTATTGGTACAATATTTTACAAAAAAATGGTGAGGACTACTAAAGTAACTTCCTAGAACCTTCATTCCATACCCCGACTAGTACTTGCTACATTTTCGCCTCCTGAGAAGAAAATGGAACAACAAGGAAAAGGGTGAGCTCAACTAGCCCAGTAAAGAACATTATGACTAAGATAATATAAAACAAATTATCGTTAGTCTTCAACAGGGAAAAATCTAATAGAATACAATAGGCAACAAGTTTTAAATCCATATTCGCAGCGGAAAATAATAATTCATAGAAGAGTTACGTAGAGAATGAAATCTACTATTATCTATGAATTTAAAAGTCCATCATCAGCATTTTATCCCTGTAACATCAATCAATATTCATCTTCGCACTACAGGCCAAAGATATTCACCAGTTGGTCATGTTCATCTAAACACCTGTTCATTTTTGCACTACGGGCCAAAGATATTCATCAGAAATCATTAATCTTTGCACTACAGGCCAAAGATATTCAATTATATCATCATTTAGGACTGAGGATGATGAAAAATATTTTAAAGGAAACGAATCCAATGAAACAAAATAATAAATATTAAGGATTCGTATTTCAGCTATTCCATGTCCAAAAATACCTCATAAATAATCATAGTGGAGTAAAATTCAAGAATGATCAAAACATGGATACAATCAAAACTAGTATCCAGAATAGATATTTTGGACGAAAAGAAAAAAATATCATTTTTCGGTAAATAGTAACTCGTGAATAGTAACTCGTGAATAGTAACCCCGACATGAAAAGTTCTAAATTTGATAAAAAGTTCAGATCAATACTTCGACATAATGATATTGAAGAAAATAATATCATTTAAGAAGAAATAACATCCCTTACCTCGGAAAGACGGTACTTCTGACTGGAATACTAGATATAGTGTTGAAGGAAACTTGCACCGTATAGCAACACTCAAAGTATCAAATACTCACAAGAATACGCTCGATATAGAGAGAGAAATAGAGAGAAACTTGTGTTTCTGGTGTGATTTTCAATTCTAACCTAAGCACCCTATTTATAGAAAAATGCTTAGAACACCAAAGCAGAAAATTTAATATAATAATAATATATTTATCAAATTTTCCTTAGCCCACCTCTAGACATCTGATCTCAGCCCATTTATATCACATGTTAGCCCACTTAAATGCCAAAAAATGTTTTTCTTCAAAATAATAAATAAAACTTCCAAAAATCAATTATTTCGGAACTTCAGAACTTCAATAATTCATAATAAATAGCCCTTTTTATCATAAAATTCGAATCTCGAGAGTTTTTATAGGAAATTCAATTCTCTACAACTTTGTAGAAGAAAGTTTTTTCAAATTCCAAACAGAAATTGACCGAAATCCACAAACGGGCGATTTTACAGTCAATAATAAATTTTCGGTCAAGAATTGTGTCCACCAACACACAAAACATGTGTTAATCATTTAATGCCACAAAAATACTCTTCCTCCTCATATACTCATATATCCCACATTCATTGTAAAAATATCACCATCAATATATTATTAAAATAATATATTTAAATGAATTATTTTATCAGAAAAAGATAAAATATTAATTTTCAACAATTGTCACATTAAAAATTTTCTCCATCTATATCCACATAAAATCAATATTTTTCTTATCATATAAATCAATAATTAAGTATACACAAATAATATTACAGAATCACAGTACTGGCAACCAAGCCGTTCCCAAGAAAGAGGGGCTTTCCAATAAGGATTTCTCCTTACTGGCGCGCAATTAGATGACCAAATCTCTCATTAGACAGAACTTTCTAGACATTGCCAATAATGTTATCTAATAATATTATTCAGATAATATGAATTATTGCTCCGATAATAGAAAATACTGCGTAGTGACAATTATAAAATATCAACTTAGCAATTATTTAATCAATAAAATAAAATATTGAACAGTAATTACTGTAACCATTATTGAGTAGTGCCTTCTTACGTAAGAATCAATAATTGGTGCAATACCGTGTGCTACTGTGCAACAACGCGTATTACCGTGTTTTAACCACCCGGTATTCCAACAGTATTAACGGTAACAACTACGCCGTTATTTATAAATAAATTATTTTTGTCGTTTTCTTCATCCAATCGCTTTCCGTTATGGGGCCCACAAAAGATTGCGTCGTCGTACAAATATTCTCCGACAGTAAGAATATTCCACGACCAAGCGAATATTCCCCAACAACAATAAATATTTTATAACCACTTGCTTATTTAAAATATTTGCGCATTTTACCCATAACTAACCACATTAATCAAATCAACCATTACTATTTCAGAATAATAAATAGAGGAAATTAAATTTCATTTATTAATAATTTGGGGTCTTACATTATTTGTTGTATTCGTAAGGGATATTATTCGTTGTATTCGTAAGGGATATTATTCGTTGTATTCGTAAGAGATATTATTCGTTGTATTCGTAAGAAAAATTATTTGTTGTATTCGTAAAGGGTATTATTTATTTTGATATTCTTAAATCTAAACTTACTATGCTAAGTATTGCTTCTATAATCTCTGAAATTAGTAGAATATCCTTAAGTTTTGTTCTTCATCCAGTATCGTTTCATTAGAATATTGATCTGAACTTTCTTGTTAAATATCAATATTGTCACCTGGGGTACTATTCACGGGTTATTATTCACCCAGTTACTATTCACTCGAATATTATTCACTCGGGTATTTGGGACACTTTTTATGTCGGGGTACTATTCATGAGTTACTATTCACGGGTTACTATTCACTAGAATATTATTCACTCGAGTATTCGGGACACTTTTTATGTCGAAGTACTATTCACAGGGTACTATTCCCGAAGTACTATTCACAGGGTACTATTCACGGGGTACTATTCACCGAAATATTTATTTTCCATTCAAATTATTTTTGATACATGAATATTATTCTTGAATTTTACTCCACAAAGCAGTATCATGTTGACAATTATGATATTTTTAAACTCTGGATAAATTTAAAGTCTTTAATATTTATCCTTGATTTCGTTTGATTGATGTTTATATCATTGTCATCTTCCTCATGATTATATTGTAACGAAAGTCATCTTTGGCCCGTAGTGCATAGATGGACTGTTGATTATTGGTTTTACAGCTGTATATCTTTGGTTTACGTACAAAGATGTGAAAGTAGTATACAAACAAGCCAATCATGTTTGATGATAAAGCATATACTTTGTAACAATCTTATTCATTTATTAATAAAAAGTATTAATTTATTAAAAGCTTTTAATTATCTACATGATGCTGCTTTATAATATGTGATAAACCCATAGTATTAAGTAATATTTTTAGAATAATGATGATGCTCATTCTAATGAGATCTAAATTCTTAGAAAGCTTAAAACTAAAATAGTTCTCAATCGTTGGATTACTAAATTGGGGATTATTGAATCCGGATAGATTGGTACATACGTTGCTTGCTCATTTGATGAGGATGATTGATCTCATAATCATTTATGTGGAGACACTAAAGCAAGTATGTAGGTGCTTATTGGAGAATAAGTTCACTGAACGTGGCTCGCTAAGGAATACCTAATGGAGTTTTACTTGCCTGTCAATAGAAATTCCTATAGTGATAGTAGTACAAGTGATCCTTAGACTTGAGATCATCATAGTATCTGTAACACCCCAGTCCCACATCGAAAGATAGGGGAAAAATTTGTCTACATATAAGGAAATAAGTTACTACCAATAGTACCTTCAAGTCATGACCTTTTGGGTGAGCCTGTGGTGGGCTAAGATGACCCAAGAAGATACTATTGGGTCAGTAGTTTGAGGCCTTATTTTGATAAATTTGATTCGATTCGAACTTGAGATTTGACCCAAGATTTGTTCCGGACTCGGGATTTGACCCGGGTTGTTTCAGTATCTTGTGTATGATAAGTTATACTTTGACTTATTCCTTAAGACCCTTAGGGTATATCAAAGGGTATGATTGGGTATAATAAGTTATATATGGAGATAATGTATGATCAATAAAGAATCTATCGCTTCTAGTAAAAGAAGAGAAATGTCTTATGTGATTCGATAAATGACAACTCAGTAGTCCTTGGTCAAGGCAGAATGAAATTAGAAAGGAGTTTCTAATTTGCATTATTTGGTGTTGTGCATTTAAGATTCGAAAAACATAAAATTAAATAAAATAAGACTTGACAGTAATTCCATGTCTTATATTTAATTGGGACATTGTATGGTGGAAGGATTGTATTGTACGGTAATTATTTACCCAAAGGTTCTTTTATGATTAATGTTGAAATCTATATTATCTGAAAAGTCGTTAATCGCTAGGGAGGCTTATCCCTATTGTAGAATAAATATTATTTATTTAAATAATTTATTAGTTTAATTTATTTATTTAAATAAGATTAGAATTGTTCTAATTGATTTATTCACAACCGGTTTAATATGGAGAACCTAAAGGGTCACACCATAAAAAAAATAATTATTTAAGAAGTTAATGGCATAACTGTAATAATATGTTAAGTGTATTTAATTTAATCTATGGTGATAGAATAAATTAAATAGCTTAATATTTATTATTTAATATTTTAGAAATATTAAATAAATAAATTAATAAGAAGAGTCTTATTAATATTATTATAATTATTATTATTTTAATTTTTAAAGAGTTGAAAATTAATTTAATATAAGTACTCTCATTTATTCCTAATAAAATAAGGAGGCTAATTAATTAAAAGATTGTAATTAATTATTCCGAATAAGATTGGGAGCATAATTAATTAAATGAGTTTAATTAATTAAAATAAAATCTAATTTTTTTAATTGTTAAGGAGGGTTGGCCACATCTATAAATAAGATGAGTCTTATTATGGGTGAGGTGGTTGATATTTTTAAAAACACGTGAATATGTAATTCCAATAGTTGGGAGAGTACACCTTTTTCTATGAGAGATAAAAAAAATTAGGGTTTTGCCAAACACCCATCTTCTTGAATCTTTTTTCTTCCTTGGTGGATCACCTCTAGAGGCCAAACACTTGGGTGGCTAATGTTGATCAAAGGAAGGAACCCAACCCGGTGGATTCAAGTTGAACACGAAAATGATTTGAAGGTGAACTTGTACCTGAGGAAGCTCGAATCTTCTAGGGTATGATTCTCATTCTTTATCTTTTCGTTTAATTAATAATTGTGCATAAAAGATGATCCGAGTATATTGTTTGTAAAAATTTTAAACTCTGATTTTCCATCCTTCCGCTTATTTTTGCAATTTGATTGCGTTCATGAATATTACAAACCTAACAAGATGGATTGTTGATTATTAGTTTTACAGTTATATATCTTTGGCTTGCGTGCAAAGACGAACTGTTGATTGATAGCTTTAGCCTGTAGTGCAAAGATGGACATGTATATGACATGATCTGACCACTGGTGATACTAACAAATATCCTTGGCCCGTAGTGCATGGATAATTCGATGATGTGATTGGCAAGATCATGACCATTAGTTAATAGTTATATGTCATTGGTCGTAGTGCACTGACAGACAATTGATTGGTATGATCATGACCATTGGTTTTATAGTTGAATATTTTTGGCCCGTTGTGCAAAGATAGACAACTAATTGGTATGATCATTGTTATTACATTTGAATATCTTTAGCCTTTGGGGTAAGGATATTGAGTAAACGTTCTATTAAGCATTTGTGGCAAGGAGAAATTATTGATTTACATGATTATAAATATAAATTGCGAGTTTAACTATAATCTTTAGTGGTTCAGGTGAAGACAGGTGATGCAAGTTCTCTTTGTCTTGGGTACAACAAAGAACTGTTGATGAGTATTACAGGAATGAAATATGAACAATGGACTTTTAATTTGGAGGAGATAGTAGACATTATGTTCTACTTGACTCTTCTAATGGATTGTTGATTCCGCCGCAATTATGGTTAAAAACTTTTATTATCTACCATATGTTCTAAATCTCTTATTTATTCTGATGAAGGCTATTGATAAATGAATTATCTTAGTCATAATATTCTTTATTGTGCTAGTTGAGCTCATCCTTTGCTTTCATTGTTTTCTTTAGAAAATGAGAATTTAGTCGGGACTAGTTGGGGAACGGAGTGATGGTCCAAGATGGTTCTTAGTAGTCCTCACTATTTTGTAAAATAGTATGAAAATAATTGTAACGAGGACTCCATTTAAGTTTGGATACTGTCTAGAAGACAATATTCGTGTTAAACTCTTAGCATATGTTTTGTCGTATTCTACACGACAGTTGTATAATTAAGTTTGTTGTTGTATTCTATACCATGTATTTGGCGACCTAAGATGTGTGATGTATACCTATTTTGGGGGCGTCACATTTATGCTTGAGGTCATGCTATTTTACATGTTGCATCATAACCTTAACATATGATTTTTTTTAAAGCACGTTTCAAGGATTGTCCTTGTTAATGAAACAGTCTTCCCACCATTAGGGGGAGAAAAGTCATTGCCTGAAGCACGACGTGAGATCGTTGCCTGAAGCACGACGGGAGATTAATTGGAATGTTTCAACGTTATTTAATCTTGATCCTCATACAAATCAATATGAACTAGAAGTTTAAAGGATTATTCATTTACAATGAATTGCAAATCAATTATCATAATTATACACCGATAATAAGAAAATAGTGATATCTCACAATCTAGCTGCTAATACTCTAGCAGAGATTGAAGTACTTATAGGACAATCAGTTAATACAGCAGCAATTTGAATCAAAGTCACACCTGAAACGTGGAAGAATGATCGGTGTTCCCCAGAAGAAGAATTTCTAGAAAAACAAGTTGCAGCCTATAACGAGGCTATACCTATGAAACAGGCTACAAAAAATTATTGATCTATCCAAAACTTATGAAAAAAAATCTCTTGTAAATAAAATTCTTGAAGAGTTATCCCCTAAAGAAGATGAGTTATCTCCTAAAGAGGATCAGGTACCTGAAAATAACGAGATCTCGATACATTATGTATATACAGGAGACGGATATATTGGATAGAATTAAAATTATTGTCGACAACATATTTTCATATAAATTTGTTCTTGATATTACCAGAAGTAATGATTATGAATGAACCACAAATCATTGATGAATGTTCAAAGTAGAAATGTTTGGCTAATGTGGAAAGAGACGATTCAAGTAAAATTAAATTCACTAAGTAAATGTGAAGTTTTGGACCTGTAATACGAACACCTAAAAGGCGTAATGCATGTTGGATATAAATGGGTATTTGTACGTAAGCAAAATGAGAAAAATGAAATTATAAGGTATAAAGCGCGACTTGTAGCACAAGATTTCTCGCAGATACCTGATATAGATTGTAAGACCCCGAATTTTATGAAATAAAAGTATTCAATTTTTCTTATAGTTAGTATTCAATAAATGGTTAAATTGATAAATGTTAAAGTTAAGGGTGTTATATGAATTTTTTTCAAAATACACAAGTGGTTATAAAATAATCATTGTTATCGGGGAATATTCGTTTGGTCGTTGAATATTCTTTCTGTCGGGGAATATTCGTACGACGGCGCAGCTATTTATGGGCCCCATAACGAATAACTGTCGGATGAAGAAAATGACAAATTTAAGTTTTTACAAATAACGACGTAGTTGTTACCGTTAACACTGTTGGAATACCCGGTGATTAAAATACAGTAATACGCGTTATTGCACAGTAGCACACGGTATTGCATAGTATTTTTGAAATTATTGATTCTTACGAAGGAAGACACTACTCAATAATTGTTACAGTAATTACTGTTCAATATTTTATTTTATTGATTCAATAATTGCTACGTTGAAATTTTATATTATTGTTGTTCAATAATTGTCACTGCACAGTATTTCTCATTATCAGATCAATAATTCATATTATTTGAATAATATTATTAGATAACATTATTGGCAATGACTAGAAAGTTCTGTCTAAGGAGAGGTTTGGTCACCTAATTGCGCGCCAGTAAGGAGAAATTCTTATTGGAAAGCCCCCTCTTTCCTGGGAACGGCCTGGTTGTCATAAATGTGATTCTGTAATATTATTTGTGAATAATTAATTATTGATTCATATGATAAGGAAATATTTATTTTATGTGGATATAAATGAGGGATATATTTTTGTGGTTAAAAATGAAGGAGTTAATGTTGAGGTTTTTATCAGTATTTTTGTTGGAATGGAGGTATTAAAAATTAGGGTTTTTGAGATATTTTGCGAGGGTTATAATTTTTAATCCGACCGTTGGATCGTGGTAATATTTGAATATGTTATACATATATAAGTTGAGTATATGTCCACAAATTTTGAACCGTTAAAAATGAACGTATGATTTATTATGAATTTTACGAGATGACTGGTTCAGAAATTGTTGAATTTTCGGAGTTTATCATTTTGGTGGAAAATTCTAGAATTAGTGGGCCCCACTTGTGGTTGGTGAAGAAATGTGCTGAATTATATTTCAAATGTGGTGGGTGGGAATAGTAGCAGGTAAAGCCATCAGGTTGCAGGTCAAACCTACCAAAATTTTCCTATAAATAGAGGGCTAAGTTAGAATTGAAAATCACACCAGAAACATAAGCTTTCTCTCTTTCTCTCTCTATATTATGAAGCATATTTTGTGAGTTTTTAGATACTTGGTGAGTTGCTATTCATCAGTGCAAGTTTTCTTCAGCATCATATCAGATATCCAGTCAGAAGTACTGCTCTTTTGAGGTAAGGGATTGTAAGGGATAGTAAGGGATATTAAGGGATTTTAAGGGTTGTTATGATTTTCAGTTTCGTAATTTTTCTGATCTTCAAAAATTCTGGAAAAATTTGAAATGATATTTTGATGAGTTTTATTGATTGTGTCCAAAAATGGTGATTTTTGGATGTATAGATTGAGAGTTATGAATTTTATGAGAAAAGACTATTTTAAAAGTAACTGCTTATAATTTCTTGTGGTTAACTCCAAAATTGATGAAATTTTTATTGGGAGTACATGTATATGATGGAAGTATACTCTGTTAATTTCAGAATTTTTGGACAAAAGTATAATTTTTGATAAATGTCTAAATATTCGGCTGTTTTGACCATATGAAAAATAGTAAATGACTTTTAAAAATTCTGAGAAAAATATATGTTCACTATGAGACTATATTATGCTAAATCTCAGAAAAGAAATATTTTTGGAACGGATTTGGTATTTTTCATGAAAATGGTCTAGCTATGAGTAAATGAATTAAATATGTTTTGTGAAGAAAGAAAATTGGAAAATAGGATTTTATGGCTTGAGAATCCTATATGAGGTATATGCAGATTTTTGATGAGGGTTTTGGTTATTGACGATGAAATTGTAAGAGTTGGCATTTTATGATGATTAAATGCATTAATTAGTAAAGTGTAAACAATTAAAATAAATTGTTTATAAATTTAAATAATGTTATTCTTTCAATATCATTATACCGAAATATTGGTATGAATTTTATTGTAGAATTTCTATCTTTTGTGTCGGGGTTACTATTCATGAGTTACGAATATTACTCTTGAGATTAAAACTATATGTTGATCATATTATTTTTATCATCATATATAACATTTTTATAACCCTGATGTTGAAATTCTCTTTCACTGGAGTGTAAAGATGGGTAGATTATTGGTATGATCATGACTAGGGTTCTCTTTGGCCTGTAGTGCAAAGTTGAATTGTGACTGGTATGATCATGACCATTGAATTTATAATTGAATATCTTAAGCTTAAGTGCAAAGGTGAATTGATCAACATGGTTATAATTATTGTTTATATAAATTCTGAAATGATTATATATTTCTTTGAGATATGAATATATTTGGCCTGTAGTGCAAATATGAATTGTTGATGAATATCTTTGGCATGTAGTGCAAAGATGGCATGTTGATGAATATCTTTGGCCTGTAGTGCAAAGATGAACTGTTGTTGAATATCTTTGGCCCGTAGTGCAAAGATGGTTTGTTGATGAATATCTTTGGCCCGTAGTGCAAAGATGGTTTGTTGATGAATATCTTTTGGCCCGTAGTGCAAAGATGGTTTGTTGATGAATATCTTTGGCCCGTAGTGCAAAGATGGATTTATTAGTATGATTATGAACAGGAAATGTGATTTGGTATAACCATGATCTTTGATGTTTCAGGTAAAGACAGGCGATGAAAATATTATTCGTCCTGGGTGCGAAGAAAAATTTAGAGTCACAATTATGATTATGAGTTATTCATATGATTGTGGAAAGGAACTATTGAGTGATGTTACATGGATAAAACATTGTTGGTGGATTTTTAACATGGAAGAGATAATGGACTTTATGGTCTATTTGACTCTTCTAATGGATTGCTCGTTCCGCTGCAACTATGGTTGAAATTTTTATCATTTACCATATGTTCTAAATCTCTGATTTATTATTGATGAAGGCTATTGATAATTTAATTATCTTTAGTCATGATATTCTTTACTGAGCTAGTTGTGCTCACCCTTTTGCTTCACAATTCCTTTCAGGTAATAAGAGTGTAGCTGGGTCGAGCGAGGGTAACGGGAAAATAGAACGGTGGTCTCTAGCTGTGGATGTTCTCCCGAAGCAGTATAGAAAAGTTCATTTAGTAGTTTTATTTGGTGAATCCAATAGGGTAAGGTGTACCCAACGTTGGAAGGGTGGTTTGCCACTATCATACAAGATGTCTAACGACATACAACCTCGTGTCATCATAAGACAAAGATGTGTTCATCCACTTGTTGAGTATATCTACGAGCACTACCTATATAATCTTGGTATTTGTTTGAAGTATAATTCTCAATTAGAGACAGTAGAGATAATGATATGTCAAGAGAAGACTCACCATTGGGAAGAATATGATAGTAATCTTCTCGTTTTTCTTTGGGGTCTATTGGGTCAACCAAGGATAATTATGTGGCCATATGATATCTATCATAACCTAGACGCATGGCCTCCCATGTACGAAGGTTTTCTTGAGCACTTCCCAAAGATTCAAGTTTCTAAAACAGTTTTTGACTGTACCTTTATGTAAGGTACCTTTGTGAGGTGCTGATACATGATGGTGTCCAATGTCACATTTGGTATATATTTATATCCAAACTCACAGCGTATGTGTTGTTGTATTTTGCACGACAATTGTTGTAATAAAGTTGTAGTTGTTTTCTGTACCATGTATTTGACGACTCAGAATGGGTTGGATGGAATGGACCTATTTTGGGATTGTCACAGGTGGTATCAGAGCTTAGGGATATGGTCTCTGGCGGAGATCGGGAAATAGAACTAGGAGGGGGGAGATGAGTAAATCCTTCGCTAGTGTGTCCTACCTAAGCTTATTTATTGGTCAGTCATAATATCGGGATATTATGTGATATGTTAATTTATTCAATTAACCCATGTTTTGAAGCTGTATTCTAGAATGATATTTGAAATACAGGAGATGAGCAATGGAGAAATTATGATGACAGAGAAGATGGAATCTGAAATGAAAGGAAGGTATTCTCAACTCTTTGAAATACCAGGTACGTAAATTTCGAGGACGAAATTTCATAAGGAGGGGAGATTGTAAGACCCCGAATTTTATGAAATAAAAGTATTCAATTTTTCTTATAGTTACTATTCAGTAAATGGTTAAATTGATAAATGTTAAAGTTAAGGGTGTTATATGAATTTTTTTCAAAATACACAAGTGGTTATAAAATAATCATTGTTGTCGGGGAATATTCGTTTGGTCGTTGAATATTCTTTCTGTCGGGGAATATTCGTACGACGGCGCAGCTATTTGTGGGCCCCATAACGAATAACTGTCGGATGAAGAAAATGACAAATTTAAGTTTTTACAAATAACGGCGTAGTTGTTACCGTTAACACTGTTGGAATACCCGGTGATTAAAATACAGTAATACGCGTTATTGCACAGTAGCACACGGTATTGCATAGTATTTTTGAAATTATTGATTCTTACGAAGGAAGACACTACTCAATAATTGTTACAGTAATTACTGTTCAATATTTTATTTTATTGATTCAATAATTGCTACGTTGAAATTTTATATTATTGTTGTTCAATAATTGTCACTGCACAGTATTTCTCACTATCAGATCAATAATTCATATTATTTGAATAATATTATTAGATAACATTATTGGCAATGACTAGAAAGTTCTGTCTAAGGAGAGGTTTGGTCACCTAATTGCGCGTCAGTAAGGAGAAATTCTTATTGGAAAGCCCCCTCTTTCCTGGGAACGGCCTGGTTGTCATAAATGTGATTCTGTAATATTATTTGTGAATAATTAATTATTGATTCATATGATAAGGAAATATTTATTTTATGTGGATATAAATGAGGGATATATTTTTGTGGTTAAAAATGAAGGAGTTAATGTTGAGGTTTTTATCAGTATTTTTGTTGGAATGGAGGTATTAAAAATTAGGGTTTTTGAGATATTTTGCGAGGGTTATAATTTTTAATCCGACCGTTGGATCGTGGTAATATTTGGATATGTTATACATATATAAGTTGAGTATATGTCTACAAATTTTGAACCGTTAAAAATGAACGTATGATTTATTATGAATTTTACGAGATGACTGGTTCAGAAATTGTTGAATTTTCGGAGTTTATCATTTTGGTGGAAAATTCTAGAATTAGTGGGCCCCACTTGTGGTTGGTGAAGAAATGTGCTGAATTATATTTCAAATGTGGTGGGTGGGAATAGTAGCAGGTAAAGCCATCAGGTTGCAGGTCAAACCTACCAAAATTTTCCTATAAATAGAGGGCTAAGTTAGAATTGAAAATCACACCAGAAACATAAGCTTTCTCTCTTTCTCTCTCTATATTATGAAGCATATTTTGTGAGTTTTTAGATACTTGGTGAGTTGCTATTCATCAGTGCAAGTTTTCTTCAGCATCATATCAGATATCCAGTCAGAAGTACTGCTCTTTTGAGGTAAGGGATTGTAAGGGATAGTAAGGGATATTAAGGGATTTTAAGGGTTGTTATGATTTTCAGTTTCGTAATTTTTCTGATCTTCAAAAATTCTGGAAAAATTTGAAATGATATTTTGATGAGTTTTATTGATTGTGTCCAAAAATGGTGATTTTTGGATGTATAGATTGAGAGTTATGAATTTTATGAGAAAAGACTATTTTAAAAGTAACTGCTTATAATTTCTTGTGGTTAACTCCAAAATTGATGAAATTTTTATTGGGAGTACATGTATATGATGGAAGTATACTCTGTTAATTTCAGAATTTTTGGACAAAAGTACAATTTTTGATAAATGTCTAAATATTCGGCTGTTTTGACCATATGAAAAATAGTAAATGACTTTTAAAAATTCTGAGAAAAATATATGTTCACTATGAGACTATATTATGCTAAATCTCAGAAAAGAAATATTTTTGGAACGGATTTGGTATTTTTCATGAAAATGGTCTAGCTATGAGTAAATGAATTAAATATGTTTTGTGAAGAAAGAAAATTGGAAAATAGGATTTTATGGCTTGAGAATCATATATGAGGTATATGCAGATTTTTGATGAGGGTTTTGGTTATTGACGATGAAATTGTAAGAGTTGGCATTTTATGATGATTAAATGCATTAATTAGTAAAGTGTAAACAATTAAAATAAATTGTTTATAAATTTAAATAATGTTATTCTTTCAATATCATTATACCGAAATATTGGTATGAATTTTATTGTAGAATTTCTATCTTTTGTGTCGGGGTTACTATTCATGAGTTACGAATATTACTCTTGAGATTAAAACTATATGTTGATCATATTATTTTTATCATCATATATAACATTTTTATAACCCTGATGTTGAAATTCTCTTTCACTGGAGTGTAAAGATGGGTAGATTATTGGTATGATCATGACTAGGGTTCTCTTTGGCCTGTAGTGCAAAGTTGAATTGTGACTGGTATGATCATGACCATTGAATTTATAATTGAATATCTTAAGCTTAAGTGCAAAGGTGAATTGATCAACATGGTTATAATTATTGTTTATATAAATTCTGAAATGATTATATATTTCTTTGAGATATGAATATATTTGGCCTGTAGTGCAAATATGAATTGTTGATGAATATCTTTGGCATGTAGTGCAAAGATGGCATGTTGATGAATATCTTTGGCCTGTAGTGCAAAGATGAACTGTTGTTGAATATCTTTGGCCCGTAGTGCAAAGATGGTTTGTTGATGAATATCTTTGGCCCGTAGTGCAAAGATGGTTTGTTGATGAATATCTTTTGGCCCGTAGTGCAAAGATGGTTTGTTGATGAATATCTTTGGCCCGTAGTGCAAAGATGGATTTATTAGTATGATTATGAACAGGAAATGTGATTTGGTATAACCATGATCTTTGATGTTTCAGGTAAAGACAGGCGATGAAAATATTATTCGTCCTGGGTGCGAAGAAAAATTTAGAGTCACAATTATGATTATGAGTTATTCATATGATTGTGGAAAGGAACTATTGAGTGATGTTACATGGATAAAACATTGTTGGTGGATTTTTAACATGGAAGAGATAATGGACTTTATGGTCTATTTGACTCTTCTAATGGATTGCTCGTTCCGCTGCAACTATGGTTGAAATTTTTATCATTTACCATATGTTCTAAATCTCTGATTTATTATTGATGAAGGCTATTGATAATTTAATTATCTTTAGTCATGATATTCTTTACTGAGCTAGTTGTGCTCACCCTTTTGCTTCACAATTCCTTTCAGGTAATAAGAGTGTAGCTGGGTCGAGCGAGGGTAACGGGAAAATAGAACGGTGGTCTCTAGCTGTGGATGTTCTCCCGAAGCAGTATAGAAAAGTTCATTTAGTAGTTTTATTTGGTGAATCCAATAGGGTAAGGTGTACCCAACGTTGGAAGGGTGGTTTGCCACTATCATACAAGATGTCTAACGACATACAACCTCGTGTCATCATAAGACAGAGATGTGTTCATCCACTTGTTGAGTATATCTACGAGCACTACCTATATAATCTTGGTATTTGTTTGAAGTATAATTCTCAATTAGAGACAGTAGAGATAATGATATGTCAAGAGAAGACTCACCATTGGGAAGAATATGATAGTAATCTTCTCGTTTTTCTTTGGGGTCTATTGGGTCAACCAAGGATAATTATGTGGCCATATGATATCTATCATAACCTAGACGCATGGCCTCCCATGTACGAAGGTTTTCTTGAGCACTTCCCAAAGATTCAAGTTTCTAAAACAGTTTTTGACTGTACCTTTATGTAAGGTACCTTTGTGAGGTGCTGATACATGATGGTGTCCAATGTCACATTTGGTATATATTTATATCCAAACTCACAGCGTATGTGTTGTTGTATTTTGCACGACAATTGTTGTAATAAAGTTGTAGTTATTTTCCGTACCATGTATTTGACGACTCAGAATGGGTTGGATGGAATGGACCTATTTTGGGGTCGTTACATAGATTATGAAAAAATATATGCTCCTATAATGGATGCAATTACATTCAGGTTTTTAATTAGCTTGGTAGAAAAAATTTAATAGATTTTGTTACATCATATCTGTATGGATCATTAGATAATTATATCTACATGAAAATTCCTGAAGGATATATAATGCCAGAAGCATAAATTCTATATCTCAAAGTATGTATTTTATCAAGCTATAAAGATTCTTATATGGGTTAAAGCAATCCAAATGCATATTGTGGTATAATCGCCTGAGTGGATATCTTTTGAAAGAACGATTTGAGAATAATCCAATTTGTGCATGCATTTTTATCAAAAGATCATAATCTGGATTTGCTATTATTACTGTATTTATTGATGAAAGATCTTACTCCAAAAGAGTCGACAAAAACAACAAATTTGAGATGAAAGATATTGGTAAGACAAATTTTTGTCTTGGCTTACAAATTGAACTATTGAATTCTTGTTTATCAATCAACATACACAAAAAAGTCCTGAAGCAACTTTACATGGATAATGTTAATCCTATGAGTACTCCAATGATAGATTAGTCACTTGATATCAAGAAAGGTCCGTTTTGTTCATAAGAAAAAGATGAAGAAACTTTTGGTCCTGAAGTACTATATCATCGTGAAATTGGTGTTTTGGTCCTAAAGTACTATATCTTAATGTAATTGGTGCTTTAATGTATCTTGCAAATTTCACACGACCTGATATAACATTTGCAGTTAACTTATTAGTAAGATATAGTTATGAAATTCTTATTTATCAATCAACATACACAAAAAAAGTTCTGAAGCAACTTTACATGGATAATGTTAATCCTTTGAGTACTCCAATGATAGATTGGTCACTTGATATCAAGAAGGATCTGTTTTGATCATAAGAAAAAGATGAAGAAACTTTTGGTCCTGAAGTACCATATCATCGTAAAATTGGTGTTTTGGTCCTGAAGTACTATATCTTAATGTAATTAGTGCTTTGATGTATCTTATAAATTTCACACGACCTGATATAGCATTTGCAGTTAACTTATTAGTAAGATATAGTTATACACCAACTCAGAGACATTGGAATAGAAGTAAACTTATTTTTCGATATCTTCGTGGGACTATTGATTTTGGATTATTTTATCCAAATGGATTAATACCACAGTTAGTTGGATATGTTGATTCCACACAAAGATCATTTATGGAAATACTACTATTTTATGGTGATCTGTTAAGTAAACAATTTATACTACTTCCTCAAATCATGCAGAGGTTATCACAATTCACAAAGAGAGTCGTGAATGTTTTTGGTTAAGATTGGTAATTCAAAATATTCGTAATAGCTAGGATTATTATCAATCATAAATAGTCTAACGATATTATATGAAGATAATACCGCGTGTATCACTCAAATAAGAGAAGGCTATATCATGGGTGATAGAACCAAGCATATTGCACCAAAATTCTTTTATACACATGAGCTCTAGAAGAGTGACGATATTGATGTCAAGCAGATACGATCATGTGATAATTTGGTTGATATGTTCACTAAGCCATTACCAACTGTGATTTTTAAGAAGATAGTGCACAATATTGGCATGCGTTGACTTAAGGATATTTTTATCATGAATAATGAAAATTTTATGCTGTCATGAGGGGTAATAAAAAGAATATGTGTTGATTGTACTCTTTTTCCTTCGCTAAGATTTTTTCCCATTGGATTTTCCTTTGCAAGGTTTTAATGAGACAATCCTAAGGCACTAGAAGTTATTCAAGAATATTTTACTCTTTTCCTTGGCCAAAATTTTTCTCCACATGATTTTTTTCTTTGGTAAATGAGGCATATTCTTAGAAAGTGGTCATCTAAGGGAGTGTTAGAAAACCTTTGACATTCTTGTCTCTCCTCTCCCTGTCTTTTCATATTCCCTTTCTCTCTCTCCATGCTTATATATATATATATATATATATATATATATATAAAGAGAGAGAGAGAGAGAGTCCGGATCCAGTCCGGGATCCCGGACTCTATAAAATCCGGACCTTTATTTTTTATTTTATTTTTTGCTTTTTTTTTTTTTGAAACAACTAAAAAAAAAAAAAATTTATGGAATTGAAATTTTTTCATAATAAAGTGTTTTGAGCGTGATTTGGGTACGTATAACAAAATATGGTGGTACAGTCTGTGCAGACTGTACCACCACTTTTTGGTATGGGTATTCAAAACACACCCAAAACATTATATTATGAAAAAATTTCAGTTCCATAAAATATTAAATATTTTTTTTTAGTTGTTTTAAAAAAAAAGCAAAAAAAAAAAAAAGGTCCGGATTTTAAGAAAATCCGGACTCCCGGACCGGATCGGTTGTGTATATATATATATATATATATATATATATATATATATATATATATATATATATACAGAGAGCCGTTCTAAAGCGAACCAAATAAGCGGACCAAGGAACGGCTCTTGTATATATATATATATATATATATATATATATATATATATATATATATATATATATATATATATACATACAGAGCCGTTCTAAAGCGGACCAAATAAGCGGACCAAGGAACGGACCAAGGCAAGATATTATCAATATACATTTTGTTTTATCTATTATTTTATAACATTGAATATATTTTTCATTTATTTTCTTATTTTTTTTTGGTTAACTTTTTAAATTTATATTATTATATTTGTAAATAATTATATAAAAATTTATTTGATATTAATTACAAAAATAATCAAATATATTTTTCATTTATTTTCTTATTTTCTTTTCTAATTTATATTATTATTTGTAAAAAATTAAATAAAAATTTATTTGATATTAATTACAGAAATAATTAAATCTATTTTTCATTTATTTTCTTATTTTTTTGGCTAACTTTTCTAATTTATTTTGACATATGTTATTTTATTTAGAATAAATCTTTCATTATCTCCATAAATTATTTCCCCAATTTCCACATAAGAAAGCCACATGGGATGATTTGTGCCACATAATTTTTTTTACATGTATGCAGTTGATGTGGACATTTTCGTTAAAAGTCAACGGACTTAACGAATTTTCTAACATTTTGTAAGTAAACAAAAGTTCACTGAGTTGACTGTAAGAAAAAAAAATTAGTAACTCATTTGTAAATTGATATAAAGTAGAGTGATCAAAAAAGCATTTAATCCTATCCAAATACATGAATCTAGAATACTCCAAAACATTGAATTAAGTTTAATTCTCGACAGATTATTGGGAAGTTTCCTCCAACTTTCGTAAGAAATTGGTAAAGAATTAAGAGATATTTTATTCATCCACTCGTTTAGAAAATTAGATGATAGACTTTGAACAAGTCTTTGCTCTAAATCTAGTGTCATTAATTCATCCACTTGTTTTCTAGTGTCTTATATATATATTCTACCTGTTACTAGCTAGTAGTATTAACCTACTGATTTTCTCTCTATTCAAATCTACCTTCCTTTCTCATCATTTTCATCATCTTGTGTCAATGGCTTCTACAAGTAACCAAATTGGCTCATCTTCTTCGTCGTTTACTCCTCGTTGGAACGTCTTCTTGAGCTTTAGAGGTGCAGATACACGGGGAAACTTCACCGGTCATCTATACAAAGCTCTAGATCAGGCTGGAATCCAGACCTTTATGGATGATTCCGAGCTACCAAGAGGAGAAGAAATATCACCTGCGCTGCTGAAAGCAATCCAAGAATCAGATATTTCTATTGTTGTGATCTCAAAAAACTACGCTTCTTCAACGTGGTGTCTTAATGAGCTTATGAAGATCCTCGAATGCAGGAAAACAATGGGGCAATTGGTTCTTCCTGTATTTTATAAGGTTAATCCCTCGGATGTGCGTTATCAATGTGGGCGTTTTGCAGAAGCGTTTGACAAACATAAAATCCGTTTTCTGAGCGACATGAATAAGGTGGAAAAGTGGCGAGCTACGTTGACTGAAGCTGCACAGTTATCAGGATACCATGTTGATGCGAATGGGTAAGTCTAGAACTAGAAGGCCTAAATCCCTGTACTGCTTATCATTTTGTTTTGTGCATGTCATTGGAGTATAAAAATTATCATAAAAATCATTAAAAATATAATATACTAATCATCCATAGGATTCAATTATTTAATAAAAAATAAAAATTAATTACTCTATGGAATAATAATTTATAACATAAAATTAAAAACAACAATAATTTTATAATTATTTAAAAAGACTTCCCGTTCTTTTCAACCAATTAAAAAATAATATTAGTAATATAATTTACAAGAAAAAAAGATCATCTTACTTAATTTTAATTTTTTACCATTATTAGATAAAATTTTATTACAATTAGATAATACAGTTTGAAAAAAAAATTCATTCAGATCGTTTTAACTACCTTGAATTTGTTACTCTTGATTAAATATAATTGTAATTATATTCAAGTATAAATATAATTTTAAAAAGAAAATATTTAGTTATTAGAACTATTTTACCTAATAAATCTAATAATATATGTATAATATTTTTTTTACGATATCATAACTTTATAGTAAAACTCCATGTTTTACACGAGGTGTATATGATAGTTTAATACTCCATATAGCAAAAAATCGTTATTCAATCCTTAAATTTAGGGATAGAAACCTAAAACTTAGGAAACAATATTATTTTTTCATTTTTTATTTGATTTCTAAATCTTTTTGTTCTATATTTTTACGATCATAATTATCTATATTTAGGAAACTATATTTTTGATATCATCTTAAATTTAGGGATAGAAACCTAAAACTTAGGAAACAATATTATTTTTTCATTTTTTATTTGATTTCTAAATCTTTTGTTCTATATTTTTACGATCATAATTATCTATATTTAGGAAACGATATTTTTGATATCATCTTTTATTTTTTATTTATTTGATTATATAATATTTTTATTATTAAATTATATACGTATAACAATTTAAGTCTAAATAAGATTGTACGGTTACATAAATACAATGATAGTTCAATCTATTAATTTTTCATCAATAATTAGTTATACATTATTAGTTAAATAATATATTTTTGAAGAAAATAATTTTTCATATAAAAATCGTTGTACACAATATTAATTTATAATTTTTATTATTAATAATATATTAATGTAGTATAATACTAAAAAGTCAAACAATATACTAATTTTATAACAAAATACTTGCTTTGCATGTTATTCTGACTTCTGAGCTAGTATATATAATAAGACAAAACTTAATTTTTTTGGCCTTCCTCTTTGGTCTTTGATATAAGCCTAGAATTTAACCATTACTAAAATACTTTCTAAAGTTTTCCTAATTTATTTTTTTAATTTTAAATAGATTTAGAATTTAACTACAATTAAAACACTACACATATCTATATCTATATTTTATATACATATTATATAATAAAACAAAACTTAGTTTTTTTTTGTCTTTGTTTTTTGTATATATAGGCTTAAAACTTTAACTACAACTAAAACACTTTTTAAAATCTCTTTAATTTTTTATTTTTTTTATTTATGTTAAACAAATCCAAATAGCTATTAATAAAACTCAAACTTAGGATAACTATTTTTCTATATACTTATTTTTGGTATAGACCTAGACTATAAGTGAAACGTACACTTTTTAAAATCTCCCTAATTTTTTCTTTTAAAACAATCCTAATACTCCTATATATTAATAAAACCCAAACATGCTTTAAATATATATATATATATATATATATATATATATATATATATATATATATATATATATATATATATATATATATGAAAAAGGGAGCGTGTGTCTTACACAAAAAAGTTTGTATATGTCCTATTATTTTAAGAGATTTTATTACCATTTTTTTCATCTTTTATTTGATTTCTAAATCTTTTCTTCTATATTTTTACGATCATAATTATCTACTTTTTAGCACCAGTACTTGATAAAATTAGAAAAGTCAATCAATCATTCTCTTGTGATCATGGGAGGATCTTGAGTAAGGGCACTGGGGTCAATTGACCCACTGAATTTTAAGAGATCAAATTTTAAATTTTAAATTTTTTTATAGTGTTTAGTAATAATATGAAAATTTTAAATTAAAAAGTTACTGAATGTCTTAAACTTGTACCCATTATGCTCTCTATATCGTAATTTTTTTTATTTTATTTTAATTTTTCGTAATTTCACAAATTAAGTAGCTACTTGTGGATTTTTGCAACTAATAATAATAATTGATTATATAATATTTTTATTATTAAATTATATACGTATAACAATTTAATTCTAAATAAGATTATACTGTTACATAAATAGATTCAACTATCATCGTCGATTGTTCAATCTATTTAATTTTTCATCAAAAATTAGTTATACATTATTAGTTAAATAATATATTTTTGAAAAAAATAATTTTTCTTAGAAAAATCTCCATACACAATATTAATTTATAATTTTTAGTATTAATAATATATTAATATAGTAAAATAGTAAAAAGTAATAGTAAGTTAATTATTAAAAATAGTTGCCATTAAGTAAAATTTATGCCTTACATTAAGTAGAAATATTTTATATTCTTACGAGATGCTATAACGTTCTTACGTAGGATCAATATTTAAGTGGATAATATTGTAAAATTGGACTTTCCAAATTTAACACAATTAGGATAACGGATTACGAAGATGGAAAGAGAGCCATCCAGTCAAGTGAACATGTATATTTAATTTTCGCAGGAAACTCATTAATCCTTCTCTCCTGTGATGTACTAAATCCATTACAATAATAAGTCTTATTTACAATTTTTTTTTGTTCACAAAAAAAGTCACTTTTTAGTAATATTAGTATTAAATGACATAATATTTTCAAATTTATAGTAACATTTTATCAACTGGGGTATAACAAAATATATCCTTAACGTTGACAAAATTTATAAATTTATCATTGTATAATTTTCTATTTCAACAATGATTGGCAGGAATGAACCAAATCTTATCGACCAAATTGTGGATAGGGTTCAAATTGAAGTAAACCCCAGATATTTGAATGTTGCCAAGAAACCGGTCGGAATAGCCTCCCATGTTGAAAATATAATGCCATTGTTGAGTATTGGTACCAATGGTGTCCGTAAAATAGGAATTTATGGGATGGGTGGAGTGGGCAAGACAACTGTTGCAAAAGCTGTGTATAATGAACACTTTCGTAGTTTCCAGGGCAACTGTTTTCTTGCAAATGTTAGAGAGGTTTCGGGACAACTAAACGGTATAGTTAAATTACAAAAGCTACTTCTCTCGGAAGTTCTGAAATCAGAGAAATTTACCATCACCAACGTTGACAATGGGATCAGTTTCATAGAAAAAAAAATTCAAAAAAGAGTTCTCATTGTTCTTGATGATTTAGACCACCGAAACCAGTTAGATTCGTTAGCAGGACAATGGAACCGATTTGCTTCAGGAAGTATAATCATGATAACGACAAGGGATGAGCGTCTATTGGATCAAATTAAAGTAGACGGGAGATACGAGGTAGAGGAACTAAACAACAATGATTCTTTGGAGCTGTTCAGCCTACATGCCTTTGGAAAAACCATCCCCCCTTCAGATGATTTCATGGAACTTTCTCAGAAGATTATAGGTTATGCCGGAGGGCTTCCATTAGCTCTTGAGGTTTTTGGCTCAAATTTGTTTAATCAAGACGAGTTAGAATGGACAAGTTTTATCAAGAAATTACGGGAAAATTCCAATTCCGAGATTGAGGGAAAACTTAAGATTAGTTTTGATGCACTAGAAAATGTTGATCGAAAGGATATTTTCCTTGATATTGCGTGTTTTTTCATAGGATGGAACAAAGATGACGCAACTACAATATTAAGTGCTTGTTATTCATGTGCAGAAAATGATATTCGCATTCTAACAAAAAGATGTTTGCTAAAGTTTAATGATAAAAATGAGTTGAGAATGCATGATCTTCTTCAGGATATGGGAAGGGAAATTGCTCGTAACAAGTTTCCAGGAGAGCCTCAAAAACACAGTCGATTGTGGCGTTGTGAAGATATATACAATGTACTGAAAAAAGACAAGGTAACTGAATATACATACTGAACTTTTTAGTAGTTCAAGAAGGTTTGAAATGAAAACTTTATTTCGTATCATTGATTGATTATGAAAATATATGACGTAATCAATTTATCTCTTTTTCTTATGGTTTGTGCTTTTTTAGCTAAAAATTGCTCATTATTTTTAATTGATCTACGTTAGGGAACCGAGTCAATTGAAGGTATTGTCGCATGCGATAGGGGATTAGATCAAGTAACATTGAATACCAAAGCATTTGAAAGGATGCACCGATTAAGATTTCTTGATATCGGCGGTGTACGTCTCACTGGAAGCTTTGAACATATATTTGAAGAGTTAAGGTGGATGCGGTGGCTGAAATATCCTTCGGAGTGTTTACCATCTGATTTTCATCCACAGAAACTAGTTATCCTTGACTTGAGCCATAACCATATCACTAGGTTGTGCAACGGTAACTTGGTAAGAATTCAACTCCTTAGTCCTTAGATATGTTTATAAAAATTTTACAGTTATATATATAAAATAAAATAAATATATATCAAGATTATTATTCAAGAGTCATACTTTGAGACAACAAATGCGCAAAAAAAAAAGAAGTGACATTATATATATATATATATATATATATATATATATATATATATATATATATATATATATATGTTTATTTGTTCAACACTAGTTGGGAAACTTTCTAATACACTTTCTTTAATTTTGTTTATTCAATAGTTTTTACAACAGTTGAAGATCTTAGATCTTACGGGATGTCTATCCTTGGAGAGAACTGGAGACCTTTCTGGTTTACCAAGCTTGGAGAAATTACGTCTTGGATATTGTTTATGTTTGGTCGAGGTTCACCCATCAATTGGACATTTGGGTAAGTTGGTTCGCTTGGATTTGAGCTGCTGCACAAGGTTAACAATTCTTCCAAGCAGGGTATGCAACTTAAGGGCACTGGAAGATCTATATGTCGATGGCTGCTTGGAATTGGAAGAATTGCCCGAGGAATTAGGGAACATGGAATCCATAAGGGTGCTTAAGGCAGGCAAAAGCCCAATCAAGAAAGTACCAGATTCGATCGGACGCCTGAGAAATTTAGTTGAGTTGGATTTAAGTGGCTGCGAGGACCTCATAAATCTTCCTTCTAGCATTGGCCAGCTGAGAGGGTTGGAGCGTCTAATTCTTGATGGTTGCTCAAATCTAGAAAGTTTACCAGATTCCATAGGACAGCTTAGCAAATTAGATGAATTGGATTTAAGGAATTGTACAAACCTCAAATTTCTTCCAGACAACATTTGTAACCTAAGAGCCTTGAAGTGTCTAATTCTTGATGGTTGCCAAAATCTAAAAAGTTTACCTGAGGAATTGGAGAAGATGGAATGCTTGACAAAGCTTGAAGCATCCAGGGTCGGTCCAAACTTGTTGTGGATCAGAAGTCAAATCTTAAATTGGGGCTTTTTTTAACCATTCAATATATTAAATTAATATTTATGATTTTTTTTTAAATTAGAATTTTATTTTTTTTGCTCTTTTAGATGCAAAATTATTGATCAAATTTGTATGAGTGTACTTGTAGCTACTGATTTGGGGAAAAAAATTAGATTTTTTTAATGAGCTCTAACATATATGAATTATTAAAATTTGGAGGCTTTCGCAATTTTGGGACCTCAAGCCATTGCTTAAATGGCTTAACTATTAGACCAGCCCTGGGCCTATCAATTAAGAATTTACCAGATACCATAGGTGAACTGTCTAATTCTTGATGGTTGCTTAAACCTAGAATGGCTTCCTCAGATATTGGGGAGCATCGAATCTTTAAAGTTTCTTCAGGCAGAGGGTACAATGATTATTGAATTACCAGATTCGATTGGACGGTTGACTAAATTGTTGGACTTGGATTTGCATAATTGTAAGAACCTCAGAAATCTTCCAAGCAGCATTTGCAACCTGAGAGTGTTAGAAAATCTAAATATAAATGATTGCTCAGATCTAGAAGGGTTGCCTGAGGAATTGGGGAAGATGGAAGGCTTAAGGTGCTCAGATCTAGAAGGGTTGCCTGAGGAATTGGGGAAGATGGAAGCTTTGTGGTGGCTTTATCAATTTAAAAAAAATTCCTGATTCCATTGGAGATATGAAGAACCTCAGAGAATTACATCTGTCAGGTAGACTTGATATGAACTTAGATTTTGTATTACATTCTCCATTCACAAGATTTGTCCCACCTTCTATTACTGGTTTGTGTTCTTTAAACTCTTTGGATCTCAGCAACTAATATTTGTTTGATGAAGATATCCCAGATAATATCGGGAGTTTATCCTCACTGGAAACCTTGGATTTATCTGATAACTATTTCAGTTCCCTGCCATCCAGCCTTGTTCAACTTTCCTATTTAAGACGGTTTTACTTGAAAAGATGCAAGAGACTTTGGCTCACCATAACAGGGTGGAGATTAATTAATGTAAGTAGAATTTTATGGCTATTCAAAACAAGTTTTAAGTATTTTATTTATTATTTAGGGTAGTTCAGTTCTTTTATTCACTGTCAGACTCGATTTTTGGATGAATTTAGCTTTTCAGTTCTCTCTACATTTTTTTTTGTAATTAATGTAGTCTTTACTCAAAGCTCTAGGGTTGCCCGAGGAATTGGGAAAGATTGAATGTTCTCAGGGGTGGCAACACACCCATTACAAAATTACAAGATTCGATTGGACATTTATAAATAAATTATTTGAGTTGGATTTATTTTATTGAGAGAAGCTCAAAAACATTTCAAGTAGCATTTGCAAGTTACCCTTAAAAAAATTGGATCTCGGCTCATGAAATCTCAACGTCAAATATCCTCTCGACTGAAATATCTTCGATCCTCACTAGAATTGTTGAATTTAATATAGATTTTCTTTCAGGTTTCTCTCTCTCTCTCACTGCCTCACACATCATTTTGATTTATTTTTTTACTTATTTATTTATGTTAATTATCTAATAAGTATACTTTGGTATTGGGTTGCAATTGACCTATACCTTCTTCCACTGGGATTATTCCAGATTGGTTTGGTCTACAATTTCGTTTGATGTGCCACAAAATATAAGAAACAACTCTTTGGGTGGTGTAGTGGTCTTCATGGGACAGGCTGTGCTTGAAAAGTACTACAAGGTTTGTTAGCCATCTCTCTCATTTCTTTACCAAGTTCAGTATTTTATTTTTATGTGAAGGTGCAAATTTTAAATTCTGAAGCAAATGGTAAAAGTTTGTTGTTTATCAGTTTTCTTAAATTCTCCATCTAATTTGCTTCCCATACACCAAAAAGTTGAGAACATACAACTTAATTGGTTAGAGAAATGTGTTTTGGAGTACAATTCAAGAATGGATAGAAAGATAAAATCTCACTACTGATGTTCATACAAATTTGTTACCGGTTAGCTACTCTAGTATAGCTTCTCTCGATTATGATCCTCTCCATTACACTTTTCTCGTAATTTCTCCCGATATACATTTAGCGTCATAAATATTATATTAGCGTCACAAATATTACATTTATGACGCACTAAAATTCATCGCAAATAATCGTGTCACTGATACCCTCACTAAAAGCATTATTTGCGTTGCTAAAGGTGTATGAACCCGAAAATTTATAAGATTAATAAAATCTTGAATTTTTAAATAAAGGTTAAAGAATAAAGTCTAGATTGGAAATAGGGAATTAATTTTGAGAGGAATTTATATAGTTTACTGTTTGAAAGAGATTATTGTATAATGAGGTATATTGTTTTAGGTATTTATGATTATGTGTATGTGCAATATATGATAAATGTTAAGTGTTAATCGGATAAGATATAACATTTGTAAACCCTAATATTCGTTTAGAACCCATAATTTCATATTTGAAAACCCTAAATCCTAATTGGGAACTTTAAACCCTAATGCTACTTTGCAAACCCTAAGGGTCAAGAGTTATGGGAAACACGTGAAATGACTAAATTGCCCTTAAAGTGGTTGGGGAAATGACCAAAATACCTTCGTAGGCGTAAAATGACCAAAATACCCTTGTACTTATCTTTTAACAAAAGGATAAGATCAAATCTTGGTGACTCACCACTTGGGGATTTGCCATGTGCTTGAAATCAACTCCAATCAGCCAAAAGTGGACACATGTATCAGCCATATACATTGAATCTAAAGTTAAGATCAAAAAGGGGAGTACAGTTTAAAGAAAACCTTACTTTAGTTTATCATGCATAGCCAAACCTATCATTCGCCAAGTACACGAATTTTAGAGTTAAACTCAGTCAGAAGTTAAGTCAAAAACATCTCATAGCTCTCCAAGATCAGATTCAAAAAGGAAAAATCAAAAGTTGGTTCAAAAGGGTATAAACCCTAACCCCAAGCTAGATTTTGTATGTTTAGGTAGATTTTCAATTTTGTGTTTAAATTTGTTGTATATTATGTTATTTAGTGATTTATGTTGATAAATCATGGATCCATAACATTTAAATGCATGAAAATAGAGATTTAAGCATGTTGGAAAAACCCTAAAAATATGGCCTGACAGTCAAATGTCTGAGCCTCTAGATTCTGACCTGTTAATTGTTAGATCTGTTAGGTGTATCCTTGTTAAAGTATGTCATGAGAAGAGTAAACTGGAAGTGGAATCATGTCCATATCATGTATAGATTGAAAGCTATTCATGGTCAAATATGGTTGACCAGTCATGAAAAATTTTCTGGAAAACCCAGATTCTGCCTAGAAAGGTCTGACTAGCTTTTGCAAGGCTTAGATCTTCTTCATGTTATGTTGTTTGCTTGTCTAAGTGTATCACTTTTGTACACTGACATATGGACTACAAAACCCTGACAATGGATTACCCATTACATCAACAAATTTCAAGTTATTAATGGTCAAATATCGGTTGACCAAGCTAAAAATTCAATTTTCTAGAAATTCCAAAAAATTGAAGAACAAGCTCTGACAAGTAGTTTGACTAGCTAGATTTCTCTCATGTGATGTTGTTTGGCTAAGCCAGTGTATTACTTTTGTAGCCTGACATATCTACTTCAAGAGTGAGACACTGGATGACTTAGATAACACATAGAATTAAAGTTATTAAAGCTCAAAGTAGGCTACTCAACATTGACTGTCAATTCTGGAAATTCTAGAAACTCAAGAACAACCATAGTTGGCTAGTTTGTCAATATCTTCTTGATATGATGTAGTTAGACCTTGAAATTAGTTAGTACTTGTAGTATTACACGAGTACTGCACGATTAAGTGTATAAACGAACCGAGTCGATCCGAGTATTGAGTTGCTCAGATTTGGTTCACAAAATTTATTGAGTATAAAATAAGATTTGATTGAGGCTCATTTAGCTACCGAGTCGAGCACGATTCCGAATCGAGCCCGAGCAGTTTGGACTTTTTTAACGAATATGATCCGAGTATCAATAGTAAATTATAATTTGAGGAGGTTCGAGTAATTTATCGAAATTTAAAATGTGCTCATATTTGACTCATTTATATTTCGAGTCGAGCTCGAATCGAACTTTTAGTCGAGCGAGTACGAATTGAGTCCGAACTGTTTGCTCATTTTACAGCCTTATACACGATTGATACACTTACATGCTCAGAAAAAAAAAATTCAAATGAAAAGTAACTTTTAATATTTTGACATAAATTTTATTAATATTTTAATTTATTAATGACAATAAATTTATTTAATAATTGTAATAAATAAATTTTTTTAAAATGTGATTTTTATGTTTTAAAAATCATTTAAAAATGATATAAAGGTTTTAAAAATATTTTTAAGTTATAATAAATAACTTCTAATATTTTGACATAAACTTCATTAATATTTTAATATTAATGATAATTATTTAAAAATAATTTTAAATGTTTTAAAAATTATTTAAAGGTAATATTAAGGTTTTAAAAATATTTTGAGTTACAATAAATAACTTTCAATATTTTGACATGGATTTTATTAATATTTTAAATTATTTAAATATTAATGATAATGAAATTATTTAGTAATTAAATCATTCAAAAATGATATTAATGATTGAAAAATCATTATAAATAATAATAATTATTTAAAAATTATTATGAGTTTTTGAAAAATAGTATAAATTATAATTAAATTATCTAAAATAATATTAAAGCTTTTAAATAGAGTTTTAGTGAAAATAAACTCGATAATTATCCGATAATGCAATCGGGACGTCGAAATAATACCGAAATCAAACTAGACCGAAATAGTTTGATTTGATACATGTTCTTATGTGCTCTAACGACTATTAGGAATACATGATAATGTGTTTAAGCTGTATGATGAGTGTTAATAGCAATAATATATGTTATGATGTATTATTCTAATTGAGAGATTAATATTATTAATGATAGGTCTTTCAAATGAAGTTAAATTAAATTGTGTAACAATAGTCAACGATCAAGGTAAGTTTCCTAACTCAAACTCGAGTTATTATTTCAAAGCATGTTAATGGACAATTATTGTTGATTATTCCACATATATGATTATTGATTTGCACCTAGTGCATATTATATATGTTCATCAGGTATGAAAGGCTGATCACCTTGATTAACTTAAGATTCAGTTAAATTTGTCCATGGTCATTGTTGTCCATTCCACATTATTGGTTCAGTCATTCAATTTTTGAAATTTTGATTCATGCTTTTTTACAATCATTATATTGTTAAAAATTTGACAGTTTATTCATTTTCAATCATGATATATCTTCATTGTACTTAAACTTGTTGGGCAAAATAGTTGTTCACCCTTGCTATATCATGATAACAAATTTCATATTAAGACGAGGGCTCGAAGAAAGACAGAGGCAAAGGCAAATTCCAAGAGTAGATTATTATGCATTTAGAACTATTAAGTTATCTGATGCAAATGACATTGTAAACCTTTTAAGTTATTCAAGGTATGTATTAAGTTAAGGTTATAGACCTTGGGGTTGTGTTGTAAAAATTTATTGTATAAACAATATATATTTATATCTTTTGCAGTAGTTATAGAATGTGTATAAAGATGTTGTATTGTGACGCACCAGCTTCGAGGTAAAAGGTGCTTTGATTTGGGGGCGCTACAAATTAGATCCTCTTTACTTTATGACTGAGGTTTGTCAAGAATGGGCTATTCAAATCTGGTGTGTGTGTGTTATGCTTTTGGTAGAATTCATATGCGACGAAGGTTGCAGTACCTAACGGTTGTATTTCTGATTTATCGTGTAAAAAAAATTAATAGAAAAAAAAATAGTAAGAAGACAGCTGACAGAATTCGTGTTATTTCTATCTTCTGACAGGTTATATTTGTGGTTGATGCTAGTGGAAGCATGGCATTAATCGAATGCAGAATGCAAAAGGTGCAGCACTCAAATTACTAGCAGAGAGTTATACAAGCAGAGATCACGTTCATTTTAAATATGTAAGTTATTATGAGCACAATTTTGCTTATGATATAGCTTTATAATTGTTGTTCACACATAATTGTTGTTCACACTATCATTATAGAGCTGTAATTATTAAGAATAGAAACTAAACTTTCAAATATTTTCTGGTATCATAAATACATTCAATATGAAACTTCTTAAGACAGATGGGCAATCATAGCGTATCGGACAACTGATGTTGACTGTCTTTCATTACTACGCGTATAAGATAGAATACCTCTTGCATAGAATTGCAGTTGAGATGCTGCTTTTCTTTAAGATACTTTTTAAAGCTTGATACACTAATTCGAGCAGGATGTACAAGTTGACATATGTGTCAGTGCTTTCTTCTGATTTTTCTTTCATTGGAAGTTTCATATGGAGCAATTTTTGGTACAAGGGACAAAGGACTTAAACCCTAGGCTAATCACTTGGTATCTAACTTTTCAAATCATTGTTTTTTTCTAAATCTTAAATCAAAGATAATAGTTGATTACATATATACTGGTTCAGTAAGTATCAATTTTATTATTAAAGAGCCAAGGTGAAATGAGGGGACAGTATTATTAATAAATTTAGTTCAGTATAACATTAACAATATGTATATATTGCATGTCATGCTTTTGAATGGTTGAATATTTGGTTGCATAGTTTCCATGGGTTTACTGCATAATTTCTTTCTGTTTAACATAAGGGTGCAGGTTTTTCATCTTGAAAACTTTTCCAGTCAATATCGGTGCAAGGATCCTTATGATGGCATGATGTTATGGAGCTTGGGGTGTTCCAAAAACAACAAGAGTCGTCTATTTTTGATGGTGTGTCCTTATTAGTCAGGTCAAGTTGGAAGTGTTGGTCAATCTGGACTTTAAAACATGAAGCACACTGCCTTTTCAAGAATGATCTATAATGATTATCCACAGAATGACCAAGGGAGATTTTGAGCTTCCCTGGGTTAAGTGAAACCTCAACTCTTTGGTTATTACCAGTGCAATTACTTTATGCAAGTCATTTAAGGTTTGGTGAGCTCCTTGAATGAAGAAATGTTTTTCAAAGACTGAAGTAACTCAAAAGCCAATTAAGTCGACTAAACGAGGATTTAATGCAGATTTTCTAGTGGAAATATATTTGCACTGTAGAATATGACCATGATCAATATGATTAGGAAGATAAAAAAATTAAAAATAAAAATTCTAGTACTCTATGATATAGGTCGTTTATCATATGTAAATTTTTGAACTAAGAATGAAGGTGCTTCAAGTTTGACTTTATGCCTAACTTTTAAGTAAAATGTGCTTGAGCTCATTTACTACAACCAATTCATAGCATTTGTCTGTGCTCTTAGCCCCTTGGGTTCAGATCCAGTCTTTTCTTTCAGAATCTGCATTCAGCATGAATAGGCTGCCGCTTCACTTTCCCACCCATCCCCTAGGGGGCCGATATCAGCTCAAAAGCCAATTCCTTCACTTCATTAGAAACAATAGCCTAAGTTGTGTGCAGCTGAGCATCTTCTATTCGCTGGGATAAAGCTTTTCCTCTGCAGGGGCCTTGTGCAGTAAATCCCCTACCTGCGGTCAACCGTCGTCGTAAAGTAGTCTCCGCGAAGCTTTCGGGAAGAGGAGTAGTCTTCTGTGTAAGCATAGTATTTTTGGTTGAACCCGCCCAACCCAATTAGGACGAACCGAACCTGAGAGACACATCTTTTTTCCTTTTGGGTGGGTACTCCGTGTAGTGGGTACCTCGTAGGACCTCGACCCGCCTACTCGGGTCTTGTATGGATATAAAGGAAGGGGTGCTCCTAGGTGTGTGTAGGGGTTGTGTTTGTTCGTACAAAGTAAATAACTGAATATCCCAAACCATATTAGAGTAATTACCACTGAGAAACATTGTTAATAAAGATTTTGTTTCTTATCTCAAGGTGTACATCTCCATTTCTTAACAGATGGGAAAGCCTAAAAAGAATTAAGAATGTGTTTTTTTTTTCATCTCTGATCATATTTATCAGTAACATGGACCAGGTCGTCATCATTCCTTTCCGTGGAGATTCTGCAGAAGTTCTCTTGCCTCCTTCCAGATCAATTTCAATGTCAAGAAAACGTCTCGAGAGACTTCCATGTGGTGGAGGTTCTCCCCTAGCTCATGGTCTTACCACGGTATGCAAATTCAGTTTAATTTATTTATTGTTGGAATAAAATGTCTAAAAACTAAAAATCCTCTCCCTATATCACAGCTTCTAACTACACACCCGAAATCTGTATCAATCTCATATCAATAACTGATGGTAGAGCCAACGTATCACTAAAAATATTTACTGATCCTCAAGCTGCTGCTGCTTCGGATGCACCTAAGCCATCTGCTTCGGAATTGAAGGTAAAAAGTTTGCACCATATAAGTTCAACAAATTACTTGCTGAATAGATGGGGAAGTAAATAATATGTCAAATATAATTAAAAATCTTAATCAATAGGTATTAAAACATTTTTTGGATTTAAAAACTAAAATTGATCATCAAAACAAATTTTTTGTTATAAAAAGATCTGAAAATTTATTAACTTTCCTTTTCCCTATAGAAAAATAAAAAAATGTGTCCCGCTACTTCTTTATGTATTGTAATTTAAAAGTAATTTAGATTTGAACCCAAAAGTGAAAATATAATGTTTAAAATATAATGTTTTTTATTGTTTGAATAGTAACAAAATGCGCTTTCTAGAAAATCACCTGAAAATATGATATATCAGCCATACATACATTTATCTTACAATAGAGTACAACACACCTATTTATAGCAAAAGCTGCAAAACAAATGAAAACTACTTGAAAGCAAATTGGTTCCTACGATGACAAATATCCCACATTCCCAAAATAACTCCTAATAAGCTAATAATAACTTCCCACTTCCTTGAACCATTACTTCTAGCATTTCCTCCACTACTTGAAATAGTTTAACCACTTCTAGCATTATTGTTAAGCACCATTATTGTTAATTTTCCTTAAAAGACAGTCATTTTACAATTGTATTTCTAATTTTGGAACGGAGAGAGTATCAACAATTCAAATTATTTATGGGTCCAAACTAAATATTATTTTTTGTCATAGTAAAAACACAAATTACCAAATGCAACCTAAATTGTTTGTTACAGTCTGTTGACCTCATACCTTTCTGCTAATTTATCATATGAAATTTCACTTGGAAATCATATGGGAAAAAATAATAATATTAAGGGATGGTTGACTTTGATTTCAATATATAATTCCTTAAAATGTATTACCATAGAGTGACCTTTTTTGTTGGATTTATTTGAAGGATGAGATTTTTGATGTGGCCGGTAAAATATATAAAGCGGGAATGTCTACAGAAAATAAGTTTGTTTCAACAGGATTTGCGAAAGAGATTGCTAGAGTTGCGCAAGGTTCGATAACTCAAAGCCTTGTTAAAGTTCAACAATATTGTTTTGGTTTCAATTCTGACAACTCTTCTTGAAAAACTTAATTTGTTTTCCAGGAAAATATTATTACTTGCCAAATGCTTCAGATGCTGTTATCTCTGCAAAAATAAAGGATGCATTATCGGCTTTGAAGAATTATTGATTATATCTAATCAACCAAATACTTGGTTCCAATTCATAAGTTAGTTTCGGTAGTTGAGATGAACTAATTTGCTTGTCGTGTGTGATATGTGTGATACATTTTTTTTTTACCATGACCAAAAGTGATATATATAGTGAGCAACTTCAGTTATGTCTCATCAGTCTATGTTGCATGAGCAATTCCAAAAACTGGTCTATTGTGTTTTGGGGCAAACCTGCAGTGATGAAGACCATGAGATAGGGGATTATCCTAGGCCATTTTAATTGAATTCCTGTACTAGGATAAATCTTACCTATTTCGGGGAAAGGAAAAGAGCACATCCACAAAAAGATTTACAAACAGATTTGGGCTTGTTTTGGTGCATTTTGAACTTTTGGAGAGTGCGTTAGGGTGATTTTTAAGCCCCAAATGTATCACCCCTGTAACACCCCCTTCCCGAAAAGGAAAGGGAGGTCACATGCAAAGCACAACAAACCTCAAAATAAGTAAACAGAGAACTAATGACTTCACATATGTAATAATGATATCCATCAATAAAGTATTAAATGCAATTCTCACTGCTAATTTATCATATGAGATTTCACTTGGAAATCATATGGGAAAAAATAATAATATTAAGGGATGGTTGACTTTGATTTCAATATATAATTCCTTAAAATGTATTACCATAGAGTGACCTTTTTTGTTGCATTTATTTGAAGGATGAGATTTTTGATGTGGCCGGTAAAATATATAAAGCGGGAATGTCTCTTCTCGTCATCGATACAGAAAATAAGTTTGTTTCAACAGCATTTGCGAAAGAGATTGCTAGAGTTGCGCAAGGTTCGATAACTTAGCCTTGTTAAAGTTCAACAATATTGTTTTGGTTTCAATTCTGATAACTTTTCTTGAAAAACTTAATTTGTTTTCCAGGAAAATACTATTACTTGCCAAATGCTTCAGATGCTGTTATCTCTGTAAAAATAAAGGATGCATTATCGGCTTTGAAGAACTATTGATTATATCTAATCAACCAAATACTTGGTTCCAATTCATAAGTTAGTTTCGGTAGTTGAGATGAACTAATTTGCTTGTCGTGTGTCACTACAAGAAAAAGAGTTATTTGCCACGGAATAAATTCCATCAGAAATAAACTATTCCCGACGAATAATCCATCGCAATTATCTCCGTCGTAACTAACTAATTAATTTGGTGCTTTTTCTTTTAGTACTTTCCCGCATGTTGTCTCTGCCTAACTATGTCTCTCTCATTTCACCAGTCATGTAGAAACAAGAAGAAAAATCTTACTCTTAACCACTTCTAAATCTGACGGTGACTCCTTCTAACTCCTTATAGATCGACGACCCAAGATCTGCAGCTCAACTCTCTCACTCAGATTTGCAGCACATCTCATTCTCCTCCCTCTCGACTCCCTCTACCCCTAGAAATAGTGGCGGCGTAGTGGTGGCGGCAGCGGCGACATAGTGGTGGCTTCTCCTTTAACTTATCTTCCATTATTGCCCAATTGAAGGTTTTAATTTCCTCCCTTGTTAATTTTTCCTAAAAATTAGGCTTTAATTAGAAATTTTGTGTTATTTAAAACTAATTTAATTAGGTTGAAATTGGAATGATTGTATTGTTAATTAGTTCAATTATTATATGTAATTCATTTCAAAATGTTGTAGTTTGTCAATGGGTATAGTAAGGCAGCACAATAACATCAAGTGTTTGTGAAATTGCTTGAGAGAGAGAGAGTTTATGTTAGCTACTAACTGTTTGTGATATTGCTTAAGAGAGTATGCTAGAATTACTTATATTGCTTATTGGGTTACCTTTACCCACATCTTTCCTCTTGACAATTGAAATGATGTGTAAGAATGATTATTGGTGAAGTGCCAAATTATTTTTGTTTGGTATTCTTTGTTTCATTTAAAATAATTAGACAACAAGTTTCTCAAACAACAATTTTATGGCCATGACAATCCTCTGTTAATGCAAATCCTTTAATTATTCTTGTTTGTGGACAGAATAATGAAATGTTATTTTGTATTCTAGATACTCAACAATGCTTGTAGAACACATTATGTGCTTTTTATGTGCTTTTTTTCTTTTCTTTTCTTTTGTTGCAAAATCCAAGTTAAGTATCATGGATAATGATAAAGATTATGATGTACAATCAGAAGAGGAATCAGTGAGTCTATTTTCTTCTTTGTTTCTTTTTTTGTCACACAACACATTAATTGACAGTAGCATTTGTCTAGAAATCCATATCTAAATAGTAATTAAATTGTCCCATAGAAAAAAAGGTTTAAAAAAAAGAAGGGTCATGCATGGCTGGCCCATAGGTCTGATTTTTGGGTGACTAAGACTGACTAGCCCAGGATCAACCTTGACCTTGAAATAATATATCATATGATACTTTTGCTTATAACTACCTATCAACTGTACAGTTGTGCCATTCTAGTCAACTATCACTTGTGACATGCTCTTAAGGTTGTTTAATGATTTTTGTTGGTCAAGAAAATGATGTTTATGCTGATATTAAAACTGAAAGACGCAGCACACAAGAAGTTCCTGTTCATCGTTCTGTAAGTTGTATGTGTTTATGGTTTCTCTCTTGATTTTTGTGTGCAGGTTTAGTGCTTAGCATGATTGTCTTGTACTTTTTATTTGGTAATATGAGGACTTCTCATTTCAACAAGTGCTTTCTTAGTAGGTTTTAAAAATTTCTATCCGCTTTATTGGTTGGCCTTTTGTTACTTAAATTCGTGAACTTTTATGGGGTATGTGTTTTGGAAATTTAGGTGTTTTTATGTTGGGTATGTGTTCTGGAAATTCAGGTGTTTTTTGACTTGGTAACCATGATACTCTTTTCTTAACTTTTTGTTAAAAAGCCAGTAAAGGAAATAAAATAGATTCCGAAGTTGTTTGACTACATCACTACATAGTATACTCTGACTGAAATATTTCCCTTGTGTTATTGTTATCATTTTGCATAATTAACTTATAGTAGTCTTTGCCCAATGGAAATGATCCCTCAAGTGCTCAAGATTTCCCTCTTGGAAGACATGTTTTGGCAGTCTATCCAGGAACAACTATATTGTATAAAGCAACTGTAGTCCAAGCTCGCAAAGTAAGTGTATACTTCCTTTGTATTACTGTAATTTGTATTTTCTTGATGTTGAATCGTTGATGATTTAACGTACGTTACTTTCAGAAAGTAAGTGTATAAGTTTGTTTAGTCTTTTTGTTTATAATCAATCACTACCCAGGTATCAATAAAGAACTCACTTGAATGCAGTAGACCAAATTCATTGAATTGGTGTATATCCATTATATTTTGAGTTGAGTTCAGTTGAATGTGGTAGACCAAATGCAACAGTGAGTAATTTTATTATCGCAAACACTTTTATTAAGTTTTCAGTTACTTTTATTGTGTTTTCAGTTTTTATTTTTTATCTTGGATATTTGTTTGTGTTGAATATTGTAGGGCATGAATTGGTTTGAAAACCAAGGAAAAATAAAAAATAGAATTTTTTTTTTAATTTTTTAAAATGTTATTTCCAACGGAATTTTTCGTGGGAAATAACTTAATTCCGTGGGAAATAACTTATTTCAGACGGAATTTCCGTGGGAAATATTCCGTCGAAAATAAGTTATTTCCCACGAAATTCTCGACGGACTTATTTTCGACCTGCATATTTCTGGCCGAATTTTCGACGAATATTTCTGTCGAAAATAAGCTAATTCCAACGGAATTTGCTTATTTCCGACGGAAAATTCCGTCGGAAATAACCTTTTTTCTTGTAGTGTGTGATATGTGTGATATAATTTTTTTTACCATGACCAAAAGTGATATATATAGTGAGCAACTTCAGTTATGTCTCATCAGTCTATGTTGCATGAGCAATTCCAAAAACTGGTCTATTGTGCTTTGGGGCAAACCTGCAGTGATGAAGACCATGAGATAGGGGATTATCCTAGGCCATTTTAATCGAATTCCTGTACTAGGATAAATCTTACCTATTCCGGGGAAAGGAAAAGAGCATATCCACAAAAAGATTTACAAACAGATTTGGGCTTGTTTTGGTGCATTTTGAACTTTTGGAGAGTGCGTTAGGGTGATTTTTAAGCCCCAAATGTACCACCCCTGTAACACCCCCTTCCCGAAAAGGAAAGGGAGGTCACATGCAAAGCACAACAAACCTCAAAATAAGTAAACAGAGCACTAATGACTTCACATATGTAATAATGATATTCATCAATAAAGTATTAAATGCAATTCTCCACATAGAGTCGAAATAATCAAACCCTAAAATTTAATCAACCTAGATGGTCAAATGCAACTCTCTCATCACACTAGCCCTGAGTCACCCCTGCAAATCTGTCGGAAGAAAAACACAGCATGAGCCAATTGCCCAGTACGGATATAAAGAGCATACAGATTTACATACAGATTTGGGCTTGTTTTGGTGCATTTTGAACTTTTGGAGAGTGCGTTGGGGTGATTTTTAAGCCCCAAATGTACCACTCCTGTAACACCCCCTTCCCGAAAAGGAAAGGGAAGTCACATGCAAAGCACAACAAACCTCAAAATAAGTAAACAGAGCACTAATGACTTCACATATGTAATAATGATATTCATCAATAAAGTATTAAATGCAATTCTCCGCATAGAGTCGAAATAATCAAACCCTAAAATTTAATCAACCTAGATGGTCAAATGCAACTCTCTCATCACACTAGCCCTGAGTCACCCCTGCAAATCTGCCGGAAGAAAAATACAGCATGAGCCAATTGCCCAGTACGGATATAAAGATACAAAAGATATACAGCTGAATGCGAAATCAACAGAGATAAAATATTGCCTCTGACAAAAAAATAAAATCCTCAAAGATTTGAATAGAATATATCTGAACCAACAGAATTAACGAAACTAACAGAAGAGTAAAGAAAATAATGAACTGAAATAATTAACCCAATGAATTGAACTAAACAGAAGCCAACAAAACTAATACAATAAAATAATAGGCTGAAACAAATGGATGGGTTATTTCATATTGATTGAGCTCAAAAATATATCTTGTCACACAGGCAAGTCAAACTAATGTCACACAGGCAAATCAAATTATGCCACACAGGCACTCACACATTGGACTGCGAATTCAAATGTATGCAAATCGGATAGGTGTGTTTGACACAACATCACAAATTCGCAGAACAGAAAATTAGAGTTAACCCATACGCCTCCCACAACAAAACACCAAATGGCCCACTTCCTCCGGAGTCCAAATGGAGACGTCGCGGACTAATCACACTGACACGAAAAGTGTCATGTCTCTTGTGCCAAGACGACATGCCTGTGGTACCCCCACAGGCGGTTATATCTCAGGTATACCCTACGGTATATTTTAATAAAAATACCATGTCACAACACATGCAACATAATACCAACAAAAGGGTTCTATATATACATGTTGAACCAAATCAAATTATAGTCACAAGGTTTCAAAAAGAAGGTAGCAATATGTACCGCTCTACAATTATCAAAATAAATAGTACTAAACATGATAACCTAATTCAAAGAGTATAAATACGAGTTATATGTATCAACTCTAAAATGAAACTAATATATTTATTTCACAGGAAACAATTATGTGAAATCATAACAAAATTCGAAATAAAGAAACAAACGAACAAATCAAATTTAACAAGACTAGTATCGCTGAAAGAGTACGGAATCCGTACCTGATACTTCCAACCCATTTATAGCACACTACACAAAATCTTACCCTCAAGTGTCAACGATATCAAATATGAAACGTTATTCACCACCTAAACATATTCACCTCAAATTAAATATAATCCAACTCATAAACTCCAAAATAATTCGTAATTCATTCAAGGTACATTTAATCATCGCCTTAAATCAATTATTAAGACTCCAAAATTTATATACGAAGTATAACTCTTTAAATTCTTTCCGTCCGAACAAAATAATAATAATTAATTTAAATAAATTTTCAAAATATTCTTCCATCTGTAACTCATTAATAAACTTATTTATTATTATTATTATTATTATTATTATTATTATTATTATTATTATTATTATGCCAATACTCAGTTTATTATTATGTTCCTGTAAATTTCTAAATTTTATAATTCTGAATAGTCTTACATAATACCATAATAATATTATTATAACATTTAATTATCTTAAAGGATGAATACACTAAATACTTATACATACATATATAATCAAGATCATACCACATATATATAAGAACCAATTCACATGTCTGCATAATAATTTTATTAATAAAAAAGTACACCTCATTCATGTGCCTATGATAACTACCTAAATTAGATAGATTCATAATTTCCCACCATACATCATCTACTAGAATAGTTCCAGTCCAAAGTATAGTCGTTGCTTACTATTTCTAAATACAGTTCATGATTAATATAAAATATTTATTTATTTATTTTACTTTCTAAATTCTCTAACTATCATCCTTCTACAGAATGCGAAAATGGGGTAATTCTCCCATCATTATATATATATATATATATATATATATATATATATATATATATATATATATATATATATTACCATATGATTACAATCAAATGCTATAATTAAAGAAAGTACAATCAATCGCTTACCGAAAAAATAATTAGCAACTGAAATATTTTCTCTCCTTCACCGCATCTTTCCGCTCTCTCCCCTTTGCCTTCTTCGTTTACTGCTATACGGGTATTAGGGAAACCCTAACTTAATATATTAAAGTTAGGTTTATTATAATTTGGTCTTTAAATCCAATAATATAATTAAAATTGGGCTCAATTAGTTGACAAGCCCAAACTTATATACTTAGAAATTAGTTTGAACCCAATTAGTTTAAAAACCCAAATTAATGTAATCACATACTTATTATAGTCCACATAAATTAAATACAATTTGACCCAAACTGCCAAATATAAGAAAAGCCCATTTTTACTAAGTTAATTTATACATCACTTATTTATACCTATTAGCCCAAATTAATTCAATAACAAGTTTGACTCAAATAAAATACAAAGTCCGAACAAACAATATGTTTTAAAAATATAAAGTTTTTTTTTTCCTGGGTATTACAACCCCACTTTTGGTTCAACGAGTTTGAGGCAAAATTCCACATTTGAGAATTTTGTTCGTCCAAACACAACTGATTCCAAACGCAACTTATCCTATACACAACTTTTTAAAATTACAAATGTTGCTTTTAAACTCCAAATTGCTTGTTTGTTTTGGCACATTTGGGGTGTTTGAAAAGTGCTGTTGGACGGGTTTTAAACCCTAAACACGCAACATAATTTTTGCGGCGGTGACTTTAAGGCTTAAAAGTTGCGCTTGTGAGTAAAAACAAATGCATTTGAAATAAGAAACGAACAAGATATTCAAGTATGTTTGGACTCTAAAAGTACTAAATCAAATTACCAAACATGCACCAAAAAGTCGTTCAAATGCACTTTTCATGTTTGGACGCAGCATTTGTTGGTTAAACATGACATGGTTGCAGACCATGTGAATACTGACCAATATCAGTGTTGCTTTATGCTTACAAGGGGCTGAACAAAGAAAGCTTTCAACTGAAAAGAATCTATTTTCTAAACCAAAAGCTTAAACCATTAGATGCAGTCGCCCAACATGTACATGAAGAATTATCAAAAGTTGCTCCCATTCAATGTGGGATTAGTGTACCAACACTCCCTCACTTGCAGGCTCTTGTTAAAGGAGTCAAACATACACAAAGTAAGTTCTAATGCCGTGTTAAATTTCCAATCCAAAAGGCCAAGCCATTAGGTTGAGCGGTCCAACAGTTATATAAATCACTCCCAAGAGTCGACTCGCATTCGATGTGGGAATAGTCTACCAACAGAGAAGTATTTATCAAAAGAATTAAAAGTTCACTTGCGCCTACACACTTGTCAAATGAGGGATTAATGGATGTCATGAATGACATATTTCCTACATAGAAAAATTAATTTATGATAAAATCAACCGATATTCCAATAGAGAAACAACATAAAGTTCTCACTTAAACATTAAGCAATTACGGATTATGCTTAAGAGGATGATCAAAGAGCAAAATGATCTGTTATATATTGCACCTTATTTTATACTTTTGTGACTTATTATATGTCATATTTAAGTTTGATAACTCATCTGTGGACATAATTTAAGTAAGTATAAAAGGTATAACTTAATGTATTATACGTGGAGAATAAGAGAGAATTTCATTTGATTTGTGTAGAAATCATTTGATTAGTGTCTATAGTGAGACATCTAATAAGGTGCAAATTTGTTTGATAAAACTATTATTTCTTGTCTCATTTAATAAAAAAGATTACTTAACACTTTATAAGTACAACTGTATAGTCTTATTTTATTTTGGAACAAGATATATTCTTGTGAGACTTTTGAAATTCTATTTAATTATAAATTTATTACTAATATGTAACTTACATCATTAATAGTTACATCATTAATAGTAATAAGTATAATTAAAATAGAAATAAATAATAGTTTAATGGTGAAACTATTATAGATATATGTATGTATTTTATGTGTTGATATAGATATACTACATATATGTATATTGAGAGAAGTCTTAGACATATACATTTTAGACATAATATTTTTGCACCATGAAAATATCTCATTCTTTTAGATATTCTTCTTACAAACAAATAACTAGTACAAAGAAGTGTTCGTGTGGAACAATTGTGAATTGCTATAACAAATTTGTTCAGTTTTGAGGCTTGGCATATATCCTAGAGGTATATCGTCTGCAACCCATAGCAAACCGATCATGGTGGGGGCGATAAAGATCTTAAGGACAGGGATCACCCGTGTCACGTCTTCTACAACAATCTTGACTCTACGAATTAAGCTACAGTTATAACAATCTTAAGGTCTTTATAGTATTTGTTGGAGTCATGATTTTGGTGAGATGGAAGACATCACGGTTTTCAAAGATAAGTATCATTTTTCTTATATCTATTTTATCAGTGGAGTTTTTATGATAATTAGTAATATATTGAGATATTAACCCACTACAAGAAAACATGTTATGCTCGACGGAATATAACTATTCTCGACGGACTTCCGTCGGAAATAATAACTCCCCAATTTTGCCCTACTGCCACGTGTCATGCTTACTATCGACCGAATATTTTTAGTCGGACATATAGTAACCCTGACCGAATATTCAGTCGACGATCAGTCTGTCGATCTTAAGTATCTCCGACTGAAAGATCGACGGACTTAATTTCGACCTGCTTATATACGACCGAATTTTCGACCGAATATTCCGTCGAAAATATGGTTAACCTCGACGGAATATGCTTATTTCCGACCGAATATTCCGTCGGAAATAATCCTTTTTGTTGTAGTGACCTAATTATTTTTATTGATAATTCCTGTTAGAAGATGGAATGTGGAGAAAAATGAAAGTGAAAAAGATTTGCAATTTACAAGTTTGTAAATTGATGTGGAGGAGACGAAGAGTCATCATGGAAAATTAACACCAAATGTTGATGTCTAAAAATTTTTCTAAAGAGATTGTGGTGTTCTTCGGATTTAATTTCAAAAGGTGTGTTTTTTAACGATTGCCTTTATTTTTATAAATGATAACTGTGTATCATTTTGTATGTGTATATACTTGAAAGTATATGTTTTATTCATTATATCATGTGTAGATGATATTATATGTTTGAGTATTATTTTACCTACATTTTGTTGTAATAAATTAATTAATTAGTTTTGTGGAATAAGAAAAGTAATTAAATTTTTGTTCATGATGGAATAAATTTAATTTTGTGCATATGTATTTTGTTTATAATATTTTATGAGTAGATAAAATATTATGATGTGTATATGTATGTATGAAATTTGAGACAATTATTTTTCTTATACACTAATTGAGATTAATTTATTATGAAAAAGTTGTAGTAAAATTTGAGAAGTTTACTTGTCTCTATGTATAACAATTAGTTGTAAATTAATTTATTTTGAGAATAAGGTAAATTTATATATGTTCTTGAACAAAATTATGCATAGAAAGTTTGAGGTAATATTTAGTGTGTAATATTACTTGATATTTGTATGCATGAATTTTGAGATAAATTACTTTGTTTGTGGATAATAAATTAATTATCAACTAATAGTTAGACAAGATATTGTAGAAGTAGATTTGGTTGGGTAAATCTTATATACAATATGATTTTGAAGTTGAAAAAACACTTAGAAATGATTTTCTTAGTATTTTTGGGATAATCGTAATTGATATATATTGATTTGTTTTTATGTGTACTTCTTGTCTAAGAAGTAGTAAATTTTAATGTGATCATATGAATTTTGTATATTCTAATTGAGATAAATATTTTATTTTTTGAATTTTATAAATATAGTGAAGTTCAAGTATTTCATATAATTATGAAGATTGTCTTGAATTCTATATTGTAAATGTCAAAAGATATATTGTTTATGATATTTCCTATCCAAGTTGGGACAAGAAAATACTTGAGGATATATTAATTCATGTGTGTGAATTTTATTTGTTTTCTACATAAATTAATTTTGTGTGATAAATTAATTTCTTAGAAAGTAAATATAAATTTTTATATTTTATATGCAAATAAATTTGTGCAATATGATGAGTTGTGCCATAATTTTTATATAATGAATTTTATACTATTTACATAGAGTAAGTGTTACGTGTTGGTATACTTGAAAAATGTATATGTATAATTTTAAGTTCTCATGTTAAATAATTTTTGGATTTGAGATTTTATGTAAATCAGAAAATAAGAGCTTGTTTTCTTATGTGGGGGTATTCTAAAAGATTCTTATGTTGAAGCAATCTATATATGAATAACTAATACATAAAATATTCAAGAACTTATTTTATTTTATTTTGAGAAGTGTTCCTTAATATTCTAATGTAGAAGTAATATTTATAGGAACATTGTCACATAAAATGTCAATTAATCTAAAATTTATTTTAAGTGGTGAGCATAATATTGTGAAGTGAAATTATTCAATGAGATTTCAATTTTTTAAAAGTGTGGGGGTGATTCTTTAAGATTTTTATTTATGGACTAAATTTGACCTTTGATTTTTGAACTATTTGGAGCATAGTTTTATTTATGTAAGAATAGTAAGGCTTGCGAATTTCTTGTTGTGAGATTCAATTTGATTGTGTGATCATATGAAATTAATGTCTTTGAAACACAAACTTTTGAATAATATTGAACTGTGAACTTATTTCACTTAATTAATTATCTAAGGTTCTACAAAGTTATAAACTGAACCTAAAAAGAATAATATTGATTTGGTGAAGGAAATCAATATAATAATTTGGTAAATAAAATACCTATTTTATTAGCCTAAATATGATCCAAAATATTTATTGAGATTTAGTTCAATAGTGAGATTGAAACTAAGTTATAAATATTAAAGTGGATACATATTAGGTGATAATATGTGCATATTTACCTTGAGTTTCTATCGGATATAGAATTATTTATATGTTTACACTAACAATATAATTATATAAACTATAATGTGATAGTTTTTGTGTATATTGATGATATGTTGATCATTTTACATAATATTGTTAACGTAAACGTGTTTAAGACATTTATTTTTTGTCTTTATGTTGAAAGACTTGTAAAATAAATGTTATCTTATTATCATGTGAAAACATAGTGAGGATTCCAACTAAACCAATTAAATTGTATTGAGAGGCTATACTAAACTAAGTTTGATATACCTTGAGATTGAAGAATTTAATAATTCTTTAATAGTAGGGTACACTAAAAGTTTATTCTGATATAGCTTTTGTAAAGCTGAAGTACACATTCGCTAGTGGGAGCCTTGTGTTTGATATGCAATGCATGAGATCAGATATTACATACAGTTTTAAACTTAGTATACTAATGATTTACATTGGTTTTTGTTAGATCTCTCAATGTTTTAATAGATCACATAAGTGTCGCTTATATTTTAGTGAGGAAAATTAAAAATTTAGTGAATTTTCACTCAATCTTGGGTTTTGTTTCTTAGATGAGTAAGAAACAAATGAGTATTTCCCATTTCACAATATGAATCTAATGTTATTATTTTATGAGGGAAGTTTAATGGATTAGGGTGTTTGTTAAAACATTGATTGTAGCCTAGTCTAAAGCCTCCCGTTTCACAATATTGTGTTAGTGAAAATTTTTATGTAGTGCAAATTATTAATCTTGGATTCATAGTTGGTTGTGATCTTGAATAAGTTAGAAAATATTCACAACTAGGTGAATATATAATTATATGTTTACAAGTAGGTGGATATATTATTACCCTTAGTGAGGGAATAAGTTACTTGGAGTAGCAAGTAATACTATTGCTTTATATGATGAAGAAAACAAATTGAATCGAAATTTATTGTTAAAACATCAAATTGTGGTCACTTCCATTGCTTAGTTCATTATGATGTGATAATGAAATTGTTTTGTATAGAGCATATGAGATTACCTTTAATGGTAAGTCTTGGCATGTTGGTTATAGACATAATTTTTGTTAGATAATTGATACAAGAAGGTATTATAATATTTATCTTCGAGAAAGTCAAGTGACGACTTGACTTATATTTTTACGAAGACTTTGACGAGATCTTAGTAAGTTTAACTACTTGTGACATGGAACTTAAACCACTTTGAGTCAGGGGTGATAGGAACCCAACCTATTCCTAGGTTACCCCTAGTTTATAGGTTCAATGGGAAAAACAAGTCACAGTTGCTGACTGTGTTATTATCGATGTGGTTCCATATGTAGTTTAAGATAGTAACGTCTGTTGTACGACCGAGGCTGAGTTATACTCTTAACAAAGTTATTGTGTTCTTAGCAACAGAAACACTTGTGAAACACTTTGTCTATATGAACTAGAAGTGGAGCCGCTTCTTATAGAAGGTTGTGGTTTACTCTCTTAGAGGTTCATGAAACAGGGTATTGCGCATGGCCATATTAGCGCAAAGCAATTGAGAATACTCACTGTGGTAGGAGGATTTTGTGTGTGTGTAACAATTCTGGTCATATCATGTAGAAGTTCAATCTACGGACACCTTCAACTTCGATGTGACTTTGAGTTGTTTACACTAAGGGAATGTTCAATGTTCGTCACACCCTCTTTTATGCACACATGCCTTGGAGTTGTTTGATAGGAAGTTGTTTGGATGAAAAATAGTTTTTCCAAACAAGTGGGGGATTGTTATATATTGCACCTTATTTTATACTTTTGTGACTTATTATATGTCATATTTAAGTTTGATAACTCATCTGTGGACATAATTTAAGTAAGTATAAAATGTGTAACTTAATGTATTATACGTGGAGAATAAGAGAGAATTTCATTTGATTAGTGTCTATAGTGAGACATTTAATAAGGTGCAAATTTGTTTGATAAAACTATTATTTTTTGTCTCATTTAATAAAAAAAACTACTTGACACTTTATAAGTACAAGTGTATAGTCTTATTTTATTTTGGAGCAAGAGATATTCTTGTGAGACTTTTGAAATTCTATTTAATTATAAATTTATTACTAATATGTAACTTACATCATTAATAGTTACAACATTAATAGTAATAAGTATAATTAAAATAGAAATAAATAATAGTTTAATGGTGAAACTATTATAGATATATGTATGTATTTTATGTGTAGATATAGATATACTACATATATGTATATTGAGAGAAGTCTTGGACATATACATTTTAGACATAATATTTTTGCACCATGAAAATCTCTCATTCTTTTAGCTATTCTTCTTACAAACAAATAACTACTATAAAGAAGTGTTCGTGTGGAACAATTGTTTGTTCAGTTTTGAGGCTTGGCATATATCCTGGAGGTATATCATCTGCAACCCATAGGAAATTTATAAATACACTAAATTTTATTATTGAAAATTTATAAATACACTAAATTTTTTATTACCCACACGTTATTTTAAATTTATATTTGACCACACTTAGAAATGTATTTATCATTTACATTTAATGTAAACCTGTATGATTAGTAGCTTTCATCAAATGTTTGCAAGTTTACAGATATCCAATTATATTGCAGTGTATGTATATATATTGCAATGTATAAATTGCTCAAACTCCATTGCATCTCGATTGTTTTTTCTTTCAGTCTTACGATATGCTATTTGTTTAATTTTCAGTTTGAGTTAGTGTACGAGGGGTTTTGCCTTGCCTCTACCAACTAGATATTTATGTAGTAGTGATATGTTAGTGGAAGTCAGACTACTGTGGCCCTAACCATCCTCTTCCTCCTTTTTCGTTTGTGTGTGTGTGTGCGTGTGTGTGTGTGTGTGTGTATATATATATATATATATATATATATATATATATATATATATATATATATATGGAGAGGCTCTAAAGCGAACCTTAAAAAGCGAACTAAAGACGAACCGTCGTCTTTGGTGTCTATGGCGACGGTTCGACCCGTCGCCAAAAACACCAAAGACGACGGTTCGTCTTTGGTTCGCTCTTTAAGGTTCGCTTTAGAGCCGGACCGTATATATATATATATATATATATATATATATATATATATATATATATATATATGTATGTATGTGTGTATTTATATTTATCCCTTGAATAAGATAAAGAAATGTTGTGGAGGGATATATATTGTAGGTAAATGAGCTATCAACCATTCTTTTTGTGCTTTTCATCCAAATGCTCATATTCAAATGCTTCCATTGGAACATAATTAAACATATTTCACATCTCTCTCTCTCTCACACACAGTCATGTATTAGCTAATTAAGAAATTGTTATAGTAGTAATTTGACTATCGGTTTTGCTTTCATCCTCAATATAAGGGTGGGGTGGGGTGTGAGTGAGTTTTAAAAAAGTTTAATAATAGTTTGTGACCTGATAAAAAGCTAGTATTCTTTTTGTTATACAAAAATAATCCTTACTTTGACATGTGCATATTTTCATATAGTTTAGGAAGCTTAGAAACCTATTTAAGATTCACTTAGTAGGAGTGAATCTCAAATAATCCCCGTTTTAGGACTGTTCTTGTATGTTTTGATCTCACTTAGGTCGGTGTTAACGACTTGAGCACGTCTTTATATTTTTTGAATTTTCGGTCAATATATCTCTTGACGTTCTTCGGGTGGATATTTAGACTACGATGTGTTAATCTATTTCGTGTACTTGAAGACCATAGGGAGGTGCTGCCGAAATTTCTGAAAAATTTAAAGATGTGTTCAAGTTGTTGGCAAAACTCACCAACACTTAGGTAAAAAGCCGAAAAAAAGCTCAAAACTCGCATCGGCCGTCCTGACGCCATGCAAACACACACATAGCACCGCGTAGGTATTAGACACGCGTTACAACTTACGTGACTCGATTTCGACATACGGAGACCGAGTTATCGCCCAGTTTGTAAAACTCGCCAACACATAGACAAAAAGTCGAAAAAGAGCCCAAAACCAGCATCGGCTGTCCAAACGTCACACAAACACACACATAGCATCGCGTAGGTATTAGAAACGCGTTACAACTTACGGGACTCGATTCCGACATACGGAGACCGAGTTATTGCCCAATTTATAAAACTCACCAACACTTAGGCAAAAAGCCGAAAAAGTGCCCAAAACCCGCATCGGCCGTCCGAATGCCACGCAAACACACACATAGCACCGCATAGGTATTAGACACGCGTTACAACTTACGGGACTCGATTCCGACATACGGAGACCGAGTTATCGCCCAAATTGTAAAACTCGTCAACACTTGTAGAACACAAACTAAAATAATTTAAATATGCTCTATTTTGGAATTCGTTATTAATATTTTAATCTCGTGGGGGTGGAGATTGCGGCACAGGCGATGCCCGTGGAGGAGATGGTGATGATCGCCGGGCTGATGCTAATGAGACTATGGACGATGGAACCGGAGGCGGGACCGGCGATGGGACTGGTGATGGGACCGGAGGCGATGACACAGAGATTCCTGATCTTCTGCTCCTTGGTTTGGCATGCTTCGTTGGGCTTGGCCCACCTAACTTGGCACAATCACTTGAAGCATGTTTATGAACTTAAGACTCCACACTCCCAAAGCCTTCGAACTCGCACCATTGTCATTCCAAGCTTCTTGAATCAAACCAATAAGCCCCTTCAACCCGAGCTCTCGTCAGGGGTCCAACCGGGCTCCATGATTGCCATTCATTCCTGAGCCAAGAATGTCCTCATCAATACCATAGCACCTTTACCAATCAACAAGTGCGCATGTAAACGACGTTTTGGCCTCCTCCATGATCCTTCAGTTTTGGAAATGCTCACAGTAACAATAGAAGACTGAAACTCAGCAACATATGTTATCAAGAGATATCCACCTTTGGTGTATTCATATACATCACCATCATCTTCATAGAGAACACCTTTAGCTTTACCTGATATTGAGAAAATTAAAGCTATATTTGGTCAACTGCATCTGTACAAGAAACTTTTTCTACAACGAAATGGTGATTTAGATAGCTAACTAATCAAGACAAAGTTTGAGGGATGTAAGCTAGAGTTTTATATCTAGAGGGATTCAGACGCTCCCACGTTCTCTCTACGTCACAATTCTAGATCATATGAGCTCTAAACTTAACATATACAGTTATTTCCAAATGTCCCTCAATATGCTCATATATATTTTCAGTTCAGAATCTTCAGATGTTCCACTCCAACTCTGACCAACTGAAAACCAATCGAAAACATAAATGTCAAATGCTCAAATAAAATGTTTTAGTGACAGAAGTGAGTTCAGGGAAACATAAAGGCTGGAAAAATCATTTATGCATCTTCCATCCTCAATTCTGCATCTGTTGTAATCGGACCAAGTTGAAACCAGTTAAAAACTCGAGAAGCGAAGTTTTCTACTGGAACATTGAGGAAAAAGTTGAAGTTTCACCCAAACTTTTGAGGCTGAAGTGTGATTTAATCTGATAACACTTGAGCAAAGGAGATACTATACCAAATATGTCAAGCAAAATGTTAAAAGGCAAAGAGCAGGAAGAATTTCCCCTTGACAAGTGACATAAGAAGATGATGAATAAACACATGAAGCTTAATTCTACACTTCTAAACTGTTTCCACAAGAATATCTTATTCCAATATATTATTCTGTGGAACTTCCAAATTATAATGAGCCTCAGATTTAACAAGATGCCTGAATTTAGAATCTCAGATGGGAGAATGAAGTTAGCGAGGGGGAGAGAGAAAGATATGATGTCTCATACAACTGATGGTTCAACATTTTAAGCAAACAATAGGAGAACATAACAATATGTAAGATGAAGTAATATATAGGAAAATGAAAACTAAAGTTCAAGACAGGATCATGTCCAAGTTTAATACAGGATCATGTCCAAGTTTAATATAGGATCATGTCCATTCAAAACTAAAAACATCATATTTTTGACCAAATGTATTAGAGAACTTTAATGTTGACAGCAAAAAAAAAGAAGAAAGTATCATGCTCATCTAAAGCCACAAGTACCGATAAATCATCACTTGGATCAGCTTCACCAACATGTTGATAAGGATGACCAAAGGGAATGATTAATCCACCTTGCAGATACAGCACTGGTAAATCCTGATATATCCATAAAATAGAAATGGTGCAAAAATGTTAGTTAAGGCTACAAGAAAGACACTTTGAAGTTTGAATATGCTCACATTGTTCGGGAATATTACCGGATGTGAATCATCAAAATCAAAATTCAACCAAATGCCTTTAGGCAATGTGTGCTGCAACTGGTTCACCCCATGGTCACGCATAGTGCTGCTATCAACAAATCAAATGTTAGACTAATTTTGCAAGTCAAAACAGAAACTAGAACCCCTTTGCATCAAAGCACTGACATTGAAATTGTCAAAGGAAATAGGAAGAAGTACATGCATAGTACCTATTTGCATAGTTATATAAAGGCAATCTATTTCATCAAAGGCAGTTTCCGCAGATAATACAAGGATAATAAAACTTCAATTGCATGATATCTGTAGTATAGTAGTACAATAGTATTATAGTTTTCTTGAACATTCCACAATCTAGTTGCAAAAGCTACTGCCACGTGAAAACAGTGTTCACATAAAAGCAGAAACAAAAAGTATTATAACAGAAAAACTATCTTTTTGTTAGTGTTATTTACAATAATGATATGACGAGATTGATTTTTAAATATCAAATGTCAGAAAAGAAAGACAGTTAGAATTAAACCGTTAATCAAGCAAAATGCATATCTTAGTTTAAATCAGGTTCTCAAACAAGTAAAAAACTGAAGTAGGTAACTTAGTTTATCTTGACTACAAGCCCTTCAGATTGGCTTAACATAGATCAAATCTATGATTAACTTGCTCTGCTCAACAATCTAAAAGGTCATTCACAAAATCTGGAAAGAACATGCAAAACATAATGGGCCTAAGCATGTCATAAGGGGAGAGAGAGTGAGAGAGAGATTGAACAACAAAGGTCGGAAAGAGAATAGTATATCAAATCAAGACTTTCCCTTAGAATTTCAATAATTTATCAATATTATTCTTCAACCACATAATGCATGTATCAAATAAATTTTAATTTTTTCACTTCATGGTAACACATTTAGGGGTATCCATATCGAGTACCTATCTAATAGGGATACACAAGTTTAAAATATCTGCTCTTTTTGATTGCCAGACTGCACAATTGGAGCATTGCATATTCGTCCTAAAGGTAACCAAATGTTCACTAGGAGTTGTAACCGGAAACTGCACGCTCACTGGAGGAGATCAGCGGGAACTGCATGCATAGATGCCCTGGAAGGAGAACAGGGTCTCAGGGGAACAAATAAGATCCTGGGGGGGGGGGCAGGGACCATGTGGACATGAAGCTGGGAACTAAAATATTGTGCGTACCACAGCGGTAGCGCCTTCTTAGTGCCAAGCGGCAAATTTCTTCGCAGTGTAACATATATGAATTATGTACTCGTTAAATATTGTTCACAAAAACAGATATTGAAGCTCGAATTTGAACAGAATTATGGAACATCTAAAAATAAATAAATTTGTTACTTAGTAAAAGATAGCTATGTCATGTGTTACATGCGCAGTTAAGTTGAGGGAGTGAGGGTGAAGTTCTTGCGTCGACACAAGTCAACACAGTTGACAGTCATAATGCTTCCTAAACTCCTTTTGGTCATCTATATAGGCCAAAATTGCCAAACATCAAAACATAACAAAACTTTCATTAAATAAATACAAATTCTTCTGGACTCTAGACTTGTTGTCCCCATCAGTAACAACATTGCTAATATCACAGCTATTGTAACAGATTCACCTAACTCCATTGCTAATATCATAGCTAAAATCGTCACTCGCAGCCAATGATGTTGTTTGAGTGCACATTGTTACCTCCACTGTAAACAGGGAACTGGGAACATATTAGCTCAACTTAAGGGGCCCGCCTTACCATTCCCCTTCCCTTTCTTGTGGAAGTAAGACAAAATTTTAAAAAATAAAAATAAAAAAGAAAGAAAGAAATAATTCTTCTTCAAACTCATTAGGAACATTTGACAATTCTCAAACATAAATGTGATTGATACCATTGCGCAAATAATTTGTATGCTGCTTCTCAATCATATAATAATAGTAAAATCGAAGCGTAACAGAGAATAAGTTTTAAAAAACTCAAGAGCAAGTCATAGATCTCTTTTAAGTGACAAAATCTCCCTTCAAAGAGGACCTCAACTCAGCAAAGAAGGCTGCACTCCACACTAAAATGAAAAAGCCATACTCCCCCATTAACATAAACATGAAACACCAAAGCAGTCTAAAAAGGAAGAAAGAAAAAGAAAAAAGTTGCGGGTTGATAATATGGATTTTTGTTAACTTTCCCATTGGTAACTTTACAGAAACTGTCATATGTGAGTTTTTGCTACTTATCCCTTGCCACATCATCCTCTTAACAAGTACATGGATTTGGGACCGTGATGTGCAGGCATGCCAAAACTGACTCATGTGTAAAAGGCGACTATAAGTACACTCTTATTTGTGCTACCGACATGTTAACTTTGAAGCTCAAGAACATTATTGATTCACCTCGGAACTTCATTCTGTGGTATTTTTGGTCGAGCCCCAAAGTCAACTAAGTCAAGTTATTTTCAGCAAAGGAAACCTGATGCAGGACAAGCTTGCACAACTTGGTTGGAAAAATATGTAAGGCTTTGGAAACACAGAGCCCAAAGGATCTAACAGCAGTTTCCTGTATTTTTAAAAAGTAGTATTAATTTTTGTTTAGGAAAGTAATAATTTTAATTTTTTTCTAGTTAAAAAAGTTGGTACTACTGTCCCATGAAATCCTATATATATGAAAGAAACATAATGAACCATACAGCAATAATATATTTGTTATTTTTGGTCCAGTTACCTAAAGTTAATACTATTCGGTAATCACTTTATTGTCAAATGCTTTAATGTTATGTGGTTATTGGAGAATTTAGCTTTCCTTTAAGTGGTGTTATCAGATAGTGTGGATTGTAAGCATTTATATACAAACCACAAGTTGGAAGGGAATATACCTCTTAACATGATTGCAAACCTCTTCGCCAAAAGACCAACTGACCAAGGTTCATGGTCTGTGGTTCCCTTTTCAGAATGCCCGCGGCAAAATGGAAACATGGCACCGACATACCTTCCAAAGAGCTTGGGTGTTGCATTTCCAGTAAATACACCTATATCTGGCCCTGAATGTGGCTGGCCTCTAAGTCCGTGGAGATGAAGTAAACTTCTGACAGAGTATCATGAAAAAAAACAAACATATAAATCAACAAAACTAAATGAAGCAGCATATTTAACTCCAATCCAACCAACCAAACAAATTCCAAGCCAAAAACCCAAAAAAATTAGAACAATAAAAGTTCCAAGAAAATATTCAGTTTGTTCAGAAAATGAGAAACACGGTGCACAATGTAGCACTCAAGCTCTCACCATAGAGTCGATTTAATGCCAACTAAAATGCAGGTCATTTCAGTACATGGAATGTGACACCTCAGTCCCACATTGGGATGCTTTGATATGTATATAAGGACTCAATCTACCATTACTAATACCTTTAGTCATGACCTTTTGGGTGAACTTGTAGTGGCTAAGATGACCTAAGAAGATATTATGGAGATAATGGATTGTGCCTTTGGTACGTTATGACTTGATTCGGACTCGAAATTTGTCCGAGATGTTACATGGTGGAACGTGAAGAACTTGGCATGGGAACTTCTGAGTTCAAGAAGTTTTCAATGTATTTGGATAATCCTCAAAATGCAGCCAATAAAGCTGGAATGAATTTGAAAAATATTCAGAATATAATCAACCAGGTTGCGACACCAAAATCGAAGTAGCCCAGTATATAGGACAGAAGTAACTGGAAAAAACTTTTGAGAGTATAAGTGAAATGTAGATCGAGTCCAAGAGGAAAGCATAAACCTCAATTGACCAAAGCTGGATAAACTATAATCATATTCAAAACAGAATAAAACGGGCTCTAATACCAAAACTAATGGAATGAAGTAAAATAGAAAATAGTTGGATTGAAGGCATTCAGAGGTTATAGATGAAATGTGGTAGGTGAGCCCCTCCTTGGATAGATCTAGCATGATCTAATCTTCAAAATATAGCAATTGAAGCGGGAATAAATTAGAAAAAGAAATTTTAAAAGAAATGAACCGAATCAAATTCATTTTGCCTAGAAAGATTAAAGTAAAACATTTTTGTAGACCATAGAATAAATGCAGACCAAGGAACTTTACATTGGCTGATGACTACATTTGACGATGACTTGCAAGACTAAAACACTTCTTTGACCATTTGAATTACCATAATTACTTCCAAAAATATATATCCAGATCATATTCTAGAATTTCAGGACATTTCCAGAACATCTATTATTAATTTAAGAAGACTTCTTCACGTTAGTTCCTCTTACTTTAGTAGGCTTGAACTGATCTCTAGTTCACCTCTTCTGGCTCACAGATTTGATGTTGTTTATGGGATGACTAGTAGCAACTGCATAAATTAGATTCTACTGTGTCCAGGACCTTATATTTATCAGGTAAGAATTAAATCAACTTTTCTTTATCACATTACAAATTTTAAATGCATTTGAAATTTAATTAAATTAAAGCAAAGGCAATAATGTCGTACATTCTAGAGTTCACTGTTAACTAAAGTCAAGTCAGTTACAGTACTTCCATTTCCATAGGTTTAACATCATGGTCAACTCTTCTACAACTTCCATACACCTCAATCAATACAGTACATCTATATGAATAAGTCTAAGACAATTATTATGAGTAAATGTCTATAATGGAAAATGTATAGACGATGATGCATACTAATGAAGAGAATAAAAGAACTCAAATTAAACTGGAACGCATGAATCAACCATTTCAGGCAACTGCAGAGAAAAATCGAGCTAATTACCAGTTGGAGAACCATGGAGACAATCATATGCAGGTGCTCCCAGGTAGATAGATTATCTCCGGTCCATGTTGCTGCATACCTTTGGCTACTAATAAATCTAGCTCGAGTGAGAACAAATGGACGCTTACTCTCATTAACTAATTTCATGCCTTTGTATGTTGATCTTGCCATTAGCATGCCATAAACCTATATTAATAATTAGAAACTGGTAAGAAGTTTAAATGATTTGTGCAGTATTACTACAACCAAAATTGAATGTCTTGTTATCTGCATTACTACCGTAACATATGATATATACCTACTTTTAGTGAATAATACATAAAACAAAGGGAGCAAAATGCAGGGGTGATGAATAATACATTGTGATAGTGTGCGTTATTCTGACGTCCTCCAAGTTCGGTGTCTCCACTATGAAAATTACTCTCAGGCATTGTCTTCGTTACCGTCTGAAAAGAAGCGTCTGAGACAAAGAACAAGTGGACATGTGGAAGAATGAGTTTGAGAGGAACTCGTTTAATTTCACCTTGAAGACAGCTGGTTCATTCATATCATTCCATATACCATCCACACCATTATCTATGAAATCTTTAACTAGACTCGCCCACCACAAACGAGCCTTTGATTGTGTAAAGTCAGGGAAAACACAAGGCCCGGGCCATACCTCCCCTAGAAGACACAAGTCAAATTTAGAGATTTAAGAACCAGGATATAAGTACAAGTGGAAACAGATAAAAATATCTACCAACAAAAGGCCTTCCATCGACTATTTGGATCCAAATGTCTTTTTCAGAACCACTATCATAAACAAAATAACCCTCTTCCTCTTTGATACCAGGGTCAAGCATCCAGATTGCTTTGAAACCATTATCATGAAGATCTTTCACCAAAGATTGGGGATCTGGGAAACGTTCATGCGAGCAGTAAGAAGATTTAGCTGTATAACTTGGTTACCATGGAAGGAAGCTAAACATCTTGTATAGAGAACTGATCCATATCCATATCCATATCCATATCGTAGGTATTTTCTAAATAGTAAAGATTAACATTTTATTAGATACAAAGACAGGATATAATGCAAAGGCAGAAAATTCCATCAAAAAGGAATTAAAACGAATGAAACAAGTGGAAACAGCCCCAACTCAAATAAAATGGATGAAACAAGTGGAAATAAAACGGATAAAAACGGATTTGCATTTTACCCTGGTGGAGGTTAAAAATTCAAATTTTCTTTGGAAGGAAATGATCCATAGAGAAAGGATCTCAGTGAACAAATTCCCAACCCATACTGAAATTGGCTCAAAATCAAGGTAAAGTGAATTTGGAGTTTTACATAGCAACTTCTATAAGAACCCAACTTTTATAAATTAAGATGAATTTTCTATAAATATCATTTTTGAATATTATGGAGTTAATTTGATATAATGTTATAGTTGTAGGAAATATTTATAAATTTTGCAAAGTACGCAAGTTGTTATATAATATTCGATTGGTCGGGGAATATTAGTTTTAACAGGGAATATTCGTACAACGACACAATCATTGGTGGACCCCACAACGGAATTATTGTCGGATTGAAAAAACGACAAAAATATTTTATTAAAAATAACGGCGGAAGTTTTACCATTGATACTGTTGAACTACTAGGTAGTAAAAGTACAGTAATACGTGTGTTTGCATAGTAGCACACGGTATTGATTATTAATGCTTATGTGAGAAGTCACTCAGTTTGATTCAATTATTGTCAGTTAATAATATGAATTATTTAGCGATAATGAAGTTTTGTTTTATTCGTATTATTAACGTAATAAAACAGAAACATCTTTTTATATAAAATAGAATACTTTATTAAAGTTATTCTATAAATAGAATATATTTTATTTTATTTAAAAGATTTTTCTTTAAATATGGACCGCCAGATTAAAGTAATCAATCTGGACCGTTCATGATTAGTTACTATGCATTCTATTTTTCTATAAATAGCAGCTCATTCCTTCATTATTTCTTACGAATTCACTGAACTCTAGAGAGAGAAACTATAGAGAGAGAAGAAAAGTATTCTGCTACTTAACTACTTCCTTATTTCAGTTCTTTTTTAAAACGGTAAAGGGTGTTATTCTTTCTTATTTATGAAGAGAACTGTTGTTATTCCATTTCTTATTATTCTGTTGGAATAACCTGTATACGCGGTCTACCCTATACTTGGTGACATTCTTCTATTATTCTGTTGGAACATCCTGTCTGTGTGTTTTACACCGGACCGGTTCCGTTTTTATTATTATTCTGTTGGAACATCATGTCTGTGTGTTTTACACCGGACCTGGTTCCGTCTTGTTATTATTCTGTTGGAACATCATGTCTGTGTGTTTTACACCGGACCTGGTTCCATTATTTATTATTCTGTCGAAATATCCTGTCTGTGCGTTTAAGCCGGACCTGCTTCCATTATTTATTATTCTGTTGGAATAACCTGTCTGTGCGGTCTATCGCATGCCGGGTGATTTATTTTGTTATTCCATTCTTTATTATACTCAGTTGGTTAAGTTTTAACTTCTATACTCCATGAAATTAGTGGAATATCCTTGATAATTGCGGTTCATTCAGTATCTTTTCATGAAAATATTCTTCTAAGCATTCTTGAATTTTACTCCACAAAACAGTATCATGTTGACAATTTGGACGTTGTTAATTCTTGGATAAATTAATTATTGAACTTGTTTTATTAAATTCTTATATCATTATCATCATCCTCATGTTTATAAAGTGTTGAAAGTCATTTGTGGCCTGTAGTGTAAGACCCCAACTTATTAATGAATAAAATCAAATTTTCTCTAAATATTATTGTGAATAATAAGGGGTTAATTTGATATAATACTTTGGTTATGGGTGAAATGTGCAAATTTTGCAAAATAAGCAAGTTGTTATAAAATATTTATTTTTGGTCGGTGAATATTCGGTTGGTCGTGGAATATTCTTGCTGTCGGGGAATATTCGTACGACGACGCAGCCTTGTGTGGGCCCCATAACGGAAAGCGATTGGATGAAGAAAACGACAAGTATAAGTTGTTTATAAATAACGGCGTAGTTGTTACCGTTAATACTGTTGGAATACCCGGTGGTTAAAATACAGTAGCACACGGTATTGCACCAATTATTGATTCTTACGTAAGAAGGCACTACTCAATAATTGTTACAGTAGTTATTATTCAATATTTTATTTTATTGATTCAATAATTGCTGCGTTGATATTTTATATTATTGTTATTTCAATAATTGTTGCTGCACAGTATTTTCATTTATCAGATCAATAATTCATATTATTTGAATAATATTATTAGATAACATTATTGGCAATGTCTAGAAAGTTCTGTCTAAGGAGAGGTTTGGTCATCTAATTGCGCGCCAGTAAGGAGAAATCCTTATTGGAAAGCCCCCTCTTTCCTGGGAACGGCCTGGTTGTCATAAATGTGATTCTTTAATATTATTTGTAAATAATTAATTATTGATTCATATGATAAGGAAATATTTATTTTATGTGGATATAAATGAGGGATATATTTTTGTGGTTAAAAATGAAGGAGTTAATGTTGAGGTTTTTGTCAGTATTTTTGTCGGAATGGAGGTATTAAAAATCAGGGTTTTTGAGATAGTTTGCGGGGGTTATAATTTTTAATCCGACCGTTGGATCGTGGTAATTTTTGGATATGTTATACATATATAAGTTGAGTATATGTCCACAAATTTTGAACCGTTAAAAATGAATGTATGATTTATTACGAATTTTACGAGATAACTGGTTCAGAAATTGTTGAATTTTCAGAGTTTATCATTTTGATGGAAAATTCTAGAATTGGTGGGCCCCACTTGTGGTTGGTGAAGAAATGTGCTGAATTATATTTCAAATGTGGTAGGTGGGAATAGTAGCAGGTAAAGCCATCAGGTTGCAGGTCAAACCTACTAAAATTTTCCTATAAATAGAGGGCTAAGTTAGAATTGAAAATCACACCAGAAACAAGTTTTCTCTCTTTCTCTCTCTAGATTATTGAGTGTATTTTGTGAGTATTTAGATACTTTGAGAGTTTCTATTCATCAGAGCAAGTTTCTTTCAGCCTTATACCGGTATTCCGACCAGAAGTACTGATATTTTGAGGTAATGGATATTATTTTCTTCTTAATGATATTATTTTCTTCAATATCATTATGCTGAAATATTGATATGAGTTTTTATCAAATTTGGAACTTTTTGTGTCGGGGGTTACTATTCACGTATACGGCACTATTCACGTATACGGCACTATTCACGAATACGGCACTATTCACCGAAAAATAAAATTTTCCCTTTTTGTCCAAGATGTCTATTATGGTTACTATCTTTGATTGTATACATGTTTTGATCTTTATTTTTGAATTCTGCTTCACAATTGATTATTATGAAGTATTATTGATCTTGGATAAACTGTTATACGAATCCCTACTATTTGTCCTTCTGTCTCATTGGATTCGTTCTCTTTAAGATATTTTTCATCATCCTCAGTCCTAAATGATGATATTACTGAATATCTTTGGCCTGTAGTGCAAAGATGTATAATTACTTGATGAATATCTTTGGCCTGTAGTGCAAAGATGAACAGGTGTTGAGATGAACATGACCGACTGATGATACAAATGAATATCTTTGGCCTGTAGTGCAAAGATGAATATTTGGTTAAAGATGATTATTAATTGATGTTACAGGGATAAAATATTGATGATGGACTTTTAAATCTTAGAAGATAGTAGAATTCTTTCTCTACTTGACTCTTCTAATGGTTTGCTGTTTCCGCTGCAGTTGTTGATCTAAAACTTGTTGTCGATTATATTTTATCAGATTTTTCCCTGTTGAAGACTAACGATAATTTGTTGTATATTATCTTAGTCATAATATTCTTTACTGGGCTAGTTGAGCTCACCCTTTTCCTTTTTGTTCCATTTTTCTTCTCAGGAGGTGAGAACATAGCAGGATCTAGTCGGGGTATGGAGTGATGGTTCTAGAAAGATGTATTAGCAGTCCTCACTATTTCTGTAAAATAGTGTTTGAATAATTGTAATGAGGATTTATTTGAGTGTGGATATTGTCTAGAAGACAATATTTGTATTTAAACTCACAGTATGTGTTGTCGTATTTTGCACGACAATTGTATTATTGAAGTTGTAGTTTGCTTTCTGTACCATGTATTTGGCGACTCAGAATGGGTGTTGTATACCTATTCTGGGGGCGTCACAGTTGGTATCAGAGCTTAGGGATATGATCCCTGGCTGAGATGTGAGACAAGAACTAGGAGGGGAGAGACGGGGAATTCCTTCGCTAGTATGACCTGACTAAGTTTATTTGGTGTTTATTTGGTCGGTCAGAGTATAGGGATAATATATGACATGACTATTAACCCTTGTTTTATGGCAGTATTTAAGAATGGCAGCTGAGAACGTTAATAATGGAGTAAATCAGACCGTGGAGACACCTTTGATCACTACCCAGGGGAACGTGCAACAGGAAGGCAATATTCCTCCTGTAAACAACGTTACCGAGCAAACGATGAATGATGGAATGTTTAGGAGCTTTTTGCAGTTCATGCAAAATCAGACGAGGGAGACTCGTGTGCAGAATACGGGTGAAATGATAACAACGCGCGGTTTGTCACAGCTAAGCAGTTCAAAGAATTGGGACCACCAGAATTTAAGGGAAAGCCGGATCCGATCATGGCGGAAACGTGGGTCAAGCAAATTACCAAGATATTCGATGTCTTGGGATGCACGGAGGAACAGAAGGTTCCATTCGCCACCTTTATGTTCCGCGGTGAGGCAGACTACTGGTGGGAGTCTGTGAAGCGTACCCAGCCTGACGCACTCAACATGTCCTGGGAAACATTTCAAAAACTGTTCAATGACAAGTACTTTCCTGAAAGTATTCGTCATATGAAGGAGGTTGAGTTTATTAGACTGGAACAAAACAACATGACGGTGTCCCAGTACGAGGCGAAGTTTGCAGAGTTATCCAGGTTTGCACCTCATTTGGTCGAAAATGAGGAACGAATGACAAGGATGTTTCTGAGAGGTCTAAAACCCGAGATTCGACAATATCTTATCTCTCATAAATTTTCTTTATATTCAGATGTTGTAAATAGGGCTCAATTATTAGAGCGAGATAATGAGTATGTGCAACCGAGGGACCACAACCAGGGTCATACCGGTGGCAGCAGTCATCGAAGCAATGAAAACCAGCAGGGAGGAAAATATTCGGACAAAAGCGGTAACCACTCTAGTGGTAATCGTGGTCGTGATAATAGAAGGAGCGAGTCGGGAGGAGATTTCAAGAAGAGAATGTACAACAATGATAACGTGAAGACGTCAGCACAAACATCAACTGTTTCTAGGGGAGGAGAACGACCACCGGTCGTATGTTACAAATGTGGGAAAGAGGGACATATCAGCCCAAACTGCCCACAACAATCCAAGGTATGTTATAACTGTGGAAAGGAGGGTCATATAGCTCGAGAGTGTTCTGTAGCAAAACCAAGTTCAGCGGGGATGGTGACTCCAAAAGTTGTCCCGGATAAGTCGAAATCAGCGGTTCCTGGAAGGGCGTTTGTCGTTACTGGCCAAAACGCGAGAAACCCGAACGAGGTGATCACGGGTAAGCTAATCTTGAATTCTTACGAAGTTTATACTTTACTAGATACCGGTTCTACCCATTCTTTTATCTCTCCTGCTTGTGCTCAACGTTTAAACTTGACTCCGGAGAAATTGGACTTTAACTTATCTGTTGAAACTCCGTTGGGTGAAACCTTCGTTACATCTACAGTTTATAAATCTTGCATGATCCAAGTTGGCACTATCACATTACCTGTTGATCTTATCTCTTTAAAGATACTTGCTTTTGATGTGATTTTAGGAATTGATTGGTTAACCACTCATCATGCTAAAATTGATTGTTTTCGTAAGGTTGTTAGTTTTCATATTCCTAACCAACCTGTCATACGAATTCAAACTACTAAACCACTAAAATCAGTCACTGTCATATCAAGCCACAAAGCTATTCGTTTATTGAAAAACGGATGTCAAGCTTTCTTAGCCCATGTTATGGATTTGAACAAAGACAAGTCAGATTTGAATAATATTTCTATTGTTAGAGAATTTCTCGATGTATTTCCTGAAGAACTTCCTGGTCTACCCCCAGAACGTGAAGTTGAATTCTTTATTGACCTTGAACCCGGTACAAAGCCCATTTCTAAAACTCCATATCGAATGGCTCCTATTGAACTTCAGGAGTTAAAAGTCCAACTACAGGAGTTGTTGGACATCGGTTTTATTCGTCCTAGTACGTCTCCTTGGGGTGCTCCTGTTTTATTCGTAAAGAAGAAAGACGGGAGTATGCGACTTTGTATTGACTATCGAGAATTGAACCATGTCACCATCAAGAATAGGTATCCGCTACCTCGCATTGATGACCTGTTTGACCAGTTGCAAGGAGCACAATTCTTTTCAAAGATCGATCTTCGTTCTGGATATCATCAGCTGAAGATTAAAACTGAGGATATTCCAAAGACTGCCTTCAGAACTCGGTACGGGCATTATGAATTCTTAGTAATGTCTTTTGGATTGACTAATGCTCCTGCTGCCTTCATGGATATGATGAACCGTGTATTCAAAGAATATTTGGATCAGTTCGTTGTTGTCTTTATTGATGACATCCTCATCTATTCCAAAAGCCGTGAAGATCATGAGCGCCATTTGAAGCTGGTACTGCAAAGGCTTCGTGAAAACAAGCTATATGCCAAACTGAAGAAATGCGAGTTCTGGCTTGAGGAAGTAGCATTCCTTGGGCACGTGGTGTCAAAACATGGAGTATCTGTCGACCCGGCGAAGATTGAAGCCATACAAAGTTGGGAGCAACCGAAGTCGGTAACCGAAGTACGTAGCTTTCTGGGCTTAGCTGGTTATTATCGGAGATTTGTGGAAGGATTTTCTCGAATCGCTACTCCGTTAACTCAGCTGACTCGGAAAGATACAAAATTCGTATGGAGTGAGGAATGCGAGAAGAGTTTCCAAGAACTCAAGAGGAGACTCATTTCGGCACCTGTTTTGACAATACCATCTGGTTCGGATGGATTTGTTATCTACAGCGATGCTTCAGGCAAAGGGTTAGGATGTGTTCTCATGCAACATGGGAAAGTCATAGCCTATGCCTCACGACAACTCAAAGAATATGAGAGGAATTATCCTACTCATGATTTGGAGTTGGCAGCAGTCGTTTTTGCGTTGAAGATCTGGAGACACTACCTGTATGGGGAGAAAGTGGAGATCTATACAGATCATAAAAGCCTCAAATATTTCTTCACCCAAAAGGAACTCAACATGCGGCAACGACGTTGGCTTGAGCTGTTGAAAGATTACGATCATACCATCCAATATCATCCTGGAAAAGCAAACGTAGTAGCTGACGCATTGAGTAGAAGATCATATGCGGGTACGAGTGCAATATTGTTAACACAAAGGCCCATTTTGTATGACTTGCAAAGGATGGAGATAGAGATGAAGGCTCCAAGTACCCACATGATGATATCAAATATACGAGTAGAACCGACTTTAATCGATAAAGTTAAAGCTGCTCAAGCTACGGACATGGAGCTGATGCGTATGAAGAAGAAAGTGCAAGAAGGTGCTATTCCAGAAGCAAGAATCGATGAAGAAGGAATACTTCGAGTCAACTCCAGACTTTGTGTTCCTAACGATTTTGACTTGAAGCATAGAATAATGATGGAGGCACACAACACACCGTTTGCAATCCATCCTGGGAGTACCAAAATGTATCACGATCTTCGACATACATTTTGGTGGAGCAATATGAAAAGAGAGATCGCGGAGTTTATCTCGAGGTGTTTAACTTGTCAACGTGTAAAGGCGGAGCATCAAGTGCCAAAGGGTCCATTGCAACCACTTGAGATCCCGAAATGGAAGTGGGAACACATTACTATGGATTTTGTTACGGGTCTTCCCAAGGTTTCTCAAGGCATAGATGCGATTTGGGTTATTGTTGATAGATTAACCAAGTCCGCTCATTTCTTGCCGATACGTGAGACTTATTCCCTTGAACGTCTTGCTAGTATGTACGTGAACGAGATTGTGAGATTGCATGGCATGCCAGTATCCATAGTTTCGGATCGTGACCCAAGATTCACTTCACGATTTTGGGTTAGCTTGCAGAAAGCTATGGGCACGGATTTACGATTCAGTTCGGCATACCATCCTCAAACGGACGGACAATCAGAGAGGACTATTCAAACTCTTGAAGATCTATTAAGACTTTGTGTCCTAGATCTCAAAGGGAGTTGGGATAAGTACCTACCATTGGTGGAATTCTCCTACAACAACAGTTATCAGGCGAGCATAGGTGTGGCTCCATTCGAGGCGTTGTATGGAAGAAAATGTCGTTCTCCAGTATGCTGGGACGAGGTGGGTGAAGCAACATTGTTGGGACCAGAGTTGGTACGCATTACTACAGAGAAGATCCAAACGATTCGACAACGTATACAAACGGCACAGGATCGACAAAAGAGTTATGCGGATCTTCATCGGAAGGACGTGGAATTTAATATTGGGGATCATGTATTGTTACGTGTTGCACCATGGAAGGGAGTTACAAGATTTGGGAAGAGAGGAAAGCTCAATCCAAGATTTGTTGGTCCATTTGAGATTCTTGAGCGAATAGGAAATGTGGCATATAGACTCGCATTACCTCCAAGCATGTCTCGTGTTCATAATGTTTTTCACATATCTATGCTTCGTAAATATGTTAAAGACCCGAACCACATTATTGAGTTAGAACCAGACGAGATAGCTGAAGATTTAACGTACGAGGAGGTACCTGTTAAGATCTTGGATAGGAAAGAGCATGTCCTACGCACGAAGGTTATACCACAAGTTAAGGTTTTGTGGAGAAACCATGCTATTGAAGAAATGACCTGGGAGTTGGAATCAGAAATGAAAGCGAGGTATCCTCACCTTTTTGAAACATCAGGTACGTACGTCAATTTCGAGGACGAAATTTCATAAGGAGGGGAGGTTGTAAGACCCCAACTTATTAATGAATAAAATCAAATTTTCTCTAAATATTATTGTGAATAATAAGGGGTTAATTTGATATAATACTTTGGTTATGGGTGAAATGTGCAAATTTTGCAAAATAAGCAAGTGGTTATAAAATATTTATTTTTGGTCGGTGAATATTCGGTTGGTCGTGGAATATTCTTGCTGTCGGGGAATATTCGTACGACGACGCAGCCTTGTGTGGGCCCCATAACGGAAAGCGATTGGATGAAGAAAACGACAAGTATAAGTTGTTTATAAATAACGGCGTAGTTGTTACCGTTAATACTGTTGGAATACCCGGTGGTTAAAATACAGTAGCACACGGTATTGCACCAATTATTGATTCTTACGTAAGAAGGCACTACTCAATAATTGTTACAGTAGTTATTATTCAATATTTTATTTTATTGATTCAATAATTGCTGCGTTGATATTTTATATTATTGTTGTTTCAATAATTGTTGCTGCACAGTATTTTCATTTATCAGATCAATAATTCATATTATTTGAATAATATTATTAGATAACATTATTGGCAATGTCTAGAAAGTTCTGTCTAAGGAGAGGTTTGGTCATCTAATTGCGCGCCAGTAAGGAGAAATCCTTATTGGAAAGCCCCCTCTTTCCTGGGAACGGCCTGGTTGTCATAAATGTGATTCTGTAATATTATTTGTGAATAATTAATTATTGATTCATATGATAAGGAAATATTTATTTTATGTGGATATAAATGAGGGATATATTTTTGTGGTTAAAAATGAAGGAGTTAATGTTGAGGTTTTTGTCAGTATTTTTGTCGGAATGGAGGTATTAAAAATCAGGGTTTTTGAGATAGTTTGCGGGGGTTATAATTTTTAATCCGACCGTTGGATCGTGGTAATTTTTGGATATGTTATACATATATAAGTTGAGTATATGTCCACAAATTTTGAACCGTTAAAAATGAACGTATGATTTATTACGAATTTTACGAGATGACTGGTTCAGAAATTGTTGAATTTTCAGAGTTTATCATTTTGATGGAAAATTCTAGAATTGGTGGGCCCCACTTGTGGTTGGTGAAGAAATGTGCTGAATTATATTTCAAATGTGGTAGGTGGGAATAGTAGCAGGTAAAGCCATCAGGTTGCAGGTCAAACCTACTAAAATTTTCCTATAAATAGAGGGTTAAGTTAGAATTGAAAATCACACCAGAAACAAGTTTTCTCTCTTTCTCTCTCTAGATTATTGAGTGTATTTTGTGAGTATTTAGATACTTTGAGAGTTTCTATTCATCAGAGCAAGTTTCTTTCAGCCTTATACCGGTATTCCGACCAGAAGTACTGATATTTTGAGGTAAGGGATATTATTTTCTTCTTAATGATATTATTTTCTTCAATATCATTATGCTGAAATATTGATATGAGTTTTTATCAAATTTGGAACTTTTTGTGTCGGGGGTTACTATTCACGTATACGGCACTATTCACGTATACGGCACTATTCACGAATACGGCACTATTCACCGAAAAATAAAATTTTCCCTTTTTGTCCAAGATGTCTATTATGGTTACTATCTTTGATTGTATCCATGTTTTGATCTTTATTTTTGAATTCTGCTTCACAATTGATTATTATGAAGTATTATTGATCTTGGATAAACTGTTATACGAATCCCTACTATTTGTCCTTCTGTCTCATTGGATTCGTTCTCTTTAAGATATTTTTCATCATCCTCAGTCCTAAATGATGATATTACTGAATATCTTTGGCCTGTAGTGCAAAGATGTATAATTACTTGATGAATATCTTTGGCCTGTAGTGCAAAGATGAACAGGTGTTGAGATGAACATGACCGACTGATGATACAAATGAATATCTTTGGCCTGTAGTGCAAAGATGAATATTTGGTTAAAGATGATTATTAATTGATGTTACAGGGATAAAATATTGATGATGGACTTTTAAATCTTAGAAGATAGTAGAATTCTTTCTCTACTTGACTCTTCTAATGGTTTGCTGTTTCCGCTGCAGTTGTTGATCTAAAACTTGTTGTCGATTATATTTTATCAGATTTTTCCCTGTTGAAGACTAACGATAATTTGTTGTATATTATCTTAGTCATAATATTCTTTACTGGGCTAGTTGAGCTCACCCTTTTCCTTTTTGTTCCATTTTTCTTCTCAGGAGGTGAGAACATAGCAGGATCTAGTCGGGGTATGGAGTGATGGTTCTAGAAAGATGTATTAGCAGTCCTCACTATTTCTGTAAAATAGTGTTTGAATAATTGTAATGAGGATTTATTTGAGTGTGGATACTGTCTAGAAGACAATATTTGTATTTAAACTCACAGTATGTGTTGTCGTATTTTGCACGACAATTGTATTATTGAAGTTGTAGTTTGCTTTCTGTACCATGTATTTGGCGACTCAGAATGGGTGTTGTATACCTATTCTGGGGGCGTCACATGTAGTGCATAGATGGACTTGGTATGATTATGACCAGGAATTATTCGGTATAATCATGACCGTAATGTTACAAATGATGTGGTAAAAGTCCTCATTGGCCCGTAATGCATTGATGGACAGTTGTTGGCATGATCATGACCATTAATGAATATACGAATATCCTTGGCCGTAGTGCAGGGGTGATTCGATGATGTGGATTATTTTATTAAGCTGAGTCCCAGCGATAACAGTGTTGAAAAACCTTTTAAATCATAGAAGATAATAGATTTTATTTTCTACTTGACTCTTTTAATGGATTGTTTGTTCCGCTGCAGTTAAACTTGATGTTCGTTATATTTTATCAGTTTAACACTGTTTAAGGCTAATGATAATTTATTCTGCATTATCTTAGTCATAATATTTCTTACTGGGCTAGTTGAGCTCACCCTTTCTTTCACTGTTCTCTTCAGGAAATGAGAATATAGCTGGGACGAGTCGGGAAACGGAGTGATGGACCAGATGATAGTATTAGTAGTCCTCACTATTCTATTAAATAGTGTGACAATAATTATAATGAGGACTTCTTTCGAGTTTGTATAGTCTCTAGTAGACAATAATTGTATTCAAACTCACAGTTATGTTTTGTCGTATAGTACACGACAATTGTATTAGTAAGTTGTATTTGTATTCTGTACCATGTATCTGACGACCCAAGATGGGTGATGTATACCTATTTTTGGGGGCGTCACAGTTGGTATCAGAGTTTAGGGATATGATCTCTGGCTAAGATGTGAGAATAGAACTAGGAGGGGAGAGACGGAAAATTCCTTCGCTAGTATGACCTACCTAAGTTTATTTGCATGGTATTTAATTGGTCGGTCATAATATAAGGATAATTTATGACATATCAATTAACTTTTGTTTTGTGGCAGTATTGAAAATGGCATCTGAGAATGTTGAGAATAGCAATGGAGCACGGGCGACTGTTGATTCACCACATATCAATAATCAGGATAATATGCATCAGGAAGGTGACAATCCTCATGCAAACAACAACACTGACCAGATGATGAATGATGGAATGTTCAGAAGCTTTATGCAGTTCATGCAACAGCAGGCGAGAGCGGCTCCTGTCCAAAATATAGGTGGAAAAACTGAAAACTCTCGGACGGTCACCGCTAAACAGTTCAAGGAGCTGGGACCACCGGAGTTTAAGGGAGAGCCAAAACCACTTATAGCGGAAACATGGATAAAGCAGATCACCAAGATATTTGATGTCTTGGGCTGCTCCGAGGAGAAAAAGGTTCCCTTTGCCGCCTTTATGTTGCGAGGAGAGGCAGATTACTGGTGGGAATCGATTAAGCGTACTCAACCTGCCGCACTGAAGATGTCTTGGGAGAAGTTCCAAGAGCTGTTCAATGACAAATACTTTTCCGAAAGTGTTCGTCACATGAAGGACGTGGAGTTCATCAAATTGGAGCAGAATAATATGACAGTGTCGCAGTATGAGGCTAAATTTGCTGAGTTGTCCCGATTTGCGTCCCACTTGGTGGATAATGAAGAGCGAATGACGCGAATATTTTTGCAAGGTTTGAAACCTGAGATACGTCAACATCTTATTTCTCATAATAAACTGTGTTTGTATTCAGATGTTGTGAATAGGGCTTAGTTAGTGGAGCGCGATAACGAGTCAACGCAACCAAAAGAGAGCGGTCGGCAAAATGATAATACCAATAAAAGCAGTCATCGAAGCGGTGACAACAAGCGTGGAGGGAATCAACAGGCCAAAAATGGTAACCACTTCAATGGTAATCAGGGCCAAAATAATAAGAATGGACATTTCAAGAAGAGGAGATTCAACAATGATGGAAAGACGTCAGCACCAGCACCCGTTGTAAAGGAAGGAGAAAGACCACCTATCATATGCTTCAAATGTGGAGGGGAGGGACACATCAGTCCAAACTGCGCGATGCCGTCTAAAGCATGTTATAATTGTGGAAGAGAAGGTCATTTAGCTCGATTTTGTCGTTTACCAAAAAAAAGTTCAGCCAAGATGGAGACACCAAAGGCCGTCCCAAAAAAGTCAAAACCGGTAGTGCAAGAGAGAGCGTTTGTTGTGACCTCCCAGAAAGCAAGGAACCCGAATGAGGTCATCATGGATAAGCTTATCATAAACTCTAACGAAATCTATACTTTATTTGATACCGGTTCTACCCATTCTTTTATTTCTCCTACTTGCGCTCATCGATTAAATTTGACTCCGGAGAAATTAGACTTTGATTTATCTGTTGAAACTCCATTGGGAGAAACCTTCATTACATCCACGGTTTATAAGTCTTGTTTGGTTCAAGTTGGTACCCACACATTACCTGTCGATCTTATTTCATTAAAAATACTTATATTTGATGTGATTCTAGGGATTGATTGGTTAACTACTCATCATGCAAAAATTGATTATTTTCGTAAGGTTGTTAGCTTTCATATTCCTAATCGACCTATTATGCGAATTCAAGCAACCAAACCATTAAAATCAATCGCTGTCATCTCAAGCCATAAAGCTATTCGTTTATTGAAAAATGGATGTCAAGCTTTCTTAGCTCATGTCACGGATTTAAACAAAAATACGTCAGTTTTGAATGATATTTCTATTGTTAATAAATTTCCTGACGTATTCCCTGAAGAACTTCCTGGCCTACCCCCAGAGCGTGAAATTGAATTTTGTATCGACCTTGAACCCAGTACAAAACCTATTTCCAAAGCCCCATATCGAATGACTCCTATTGAACTTCAGGAGTTAAAGATCCAACTGCAGGAATTGTTAGACATTGGCTTTATTCGTCCTAGTACTTCTCCTTGGGGTGCTCCTGTGCTATTCGTGAAGAAGAAAGATGGAAGTATGCGACTTTGTATTGATTATCGGGAGTTAAATCATGTCACCATCAAAAACAGATACCCATTGCCACGTATTGATGACCTGTTTGACCAGTTGCAAGGAGCACAATTCTTTTCAAAGATCGATCTTCGTTCTGGATATCATCAGCTGAAGGTTAGAACTGAGGATATTCCAAAGATGGCTTTCAGAACTCGGTACGGGCATTATGAATTCCTAGTCATGTCCTTTGGAATGACTAATGCTCCTGCTGCCTTCATGGATATGATGAACCGGGTATTCAAGGAATATTTGGATCACTTTGTGGTCGTCTTTATTGATGACATCCTTATTTATTCCAAAAGCCGTGAAGATCATGAGCAACACTTAAGGCTGGTACTCCAAAAGCTTCGTGAATACAAGCTTTATGCCAAGTTGAAGAAATGTGAGTTCTGACTGGAGGAGGTAGCATTCCTTGGGCACGTAGTATCAAGTCGTGGAATATCGGTTGACCCGGCAAAGATTGAAGTTATTCAAAGCTGGGAGCAACCTAAATCAATGACCGAAGTACGTAGCTTTCTTGGTTTAGTTGTTTAATATCGGAGATTCGTGGAAGGATTTTCTCGAATCGCTACTCCATTAACTCAGCTGACTCGGAAAGATACAAAGTTCGGTTGGAGCGAAGAATGTGAGAAGAGTTTTCAAGAACTCAAGAGGAGACTCATTTCAGCACCTGTTCTAACAATACCATCTGGCTCGGAGGGATTTGTCATCTACAGTGATGCTTCGAGCAAAGGGCTGGGATGCGTTCTCATGCAACATGGAAAAGTCATAGCCTATGCATCAAGACAACTCAAGGAATATGAGAGGAATTATCCTACTCATGATCTAGAGTTGGCAGCTGTTGTCTTTGCACTTAAAATTTGGAGGCATTACTTGTATGGGGAGAAGGTGGAGATCTTTACGGATCATAAAAGCCTCAAATATTTCTTCACTCAAAAGGAACTCAACATGCGACAACGACGTTGGCTTGAACTGTTGAAAGATTATGATCATACCATTCAATACCATCTTAGAAAAGCGAACGTGGTAGCTGACGCATTGAGTAGAAGATCATATGCAAGTATGAGTGCGATATTGTCAACACAAAGGCCCATTTTGTGTGACTTGCAAAGGATGGAGATAGAGTTAAAAACTCTAGGGACCCATGTGGTGATGGCGAATATACGAGTGGAACCAACTTTAATCAATAAAGTTAAAGCTGATCAAGCTACAGACCTGGAGCTGATGCGTATGAGGAAGAAAGTGCAAGAAGGTGCTATGCCGGAAGCAAGAATCGATGAAGAAGAAATACTTCGAGTCAACTCCAGACTTTGTGTTCCTAACAACCCTGATTTAAAGTATGAAATCATGATGGAGGCGCACAACACACCGTTTACAATCCATCCTGGGAGTACCAAAATGTATTATGATCTTCGTCATACATTTTGGTGGAGCAATATGAAGAGAGAGATAGCGTTGTTTATCTCAAGGTGTCTAACTTGTCAACGAGTCAAAGCGGAGCATCAAGTACCAAAAGGTCCATTGCAACCACTTGAAATTCCAGAATGGAAGTGGGAGCACATTACCATGGATTTCGTTATCGGTCTTCCTAAGGTTTTTCAAGGTATAGATGTGATTTGGGTCATTGTTGATAGATTGACCAAGTTTGCTCATTTCTTATCGATACGAGAAACTTATACACTTGAACGTCTTGCTCGTATGTACATAAACGAGATTGTAAGACTGCATGGTATGTCAGTATCCATAGTTTCTTATCGAGACCCGAGATTCACTTCACGATTTTGGGTTAGCTTACAAAAAGCTATGGGCACGGATTTATGATATAGTTCGGCATATCATCCTCAGGCGGACGGACAATCATAGAGGACTATTCAAACTCTAGAAGATTTATTAAGACTTTGTGTCCTTGACTTCAAGGGAAGTTGGGACAAGTTTTACCATTGGTGGAGTTTTTCTACAACAACAGTTATCAAGCAAGTATTGGCATTGCTCCATTCGAAGCATTGTATGGAAGAAATGTCGTTCTCTAGTATGCTGGGATGAGGTGGGTGAAGCAACGTTGTTGGGACCGGAGTTGGTACGTATGACTACAGAAAAGATTTAAACGATCCGACAACGTATAAAAACCTCACAAGATCGACAAAAGAGTTATGCTGATCTTCATCGAAAGGACGTGAAATTTGATATAGGAGATCATGTGTTCTTACGTGTTGCTCTATGGAAAGGAGTTACGAGATTTGGAAAGAGAGGAAAGCTCAATCCTCAATTCATCGGTCCATTTTTAATCCTCGATCGAGTAGGAACTGTGGCTTATAGACTCGTTTTACCGCCAAGTATGTCTCGTGTTCATAACGTTTTTCACATATCCATGTTACGTAAATATGTGGAAGACCCGAACCACATTATTGAGTTAGAACCGGACGAAATAGCGGAGGATTTGAGGTATGAAGAAGTTCCTGTTCAAATCTTAGATAAGAAGGAACATATTCTACGCTCCAAGGTTATATCTCAAGTCAAAGTTTTGTGGAGAAACCACGATGTTGAGGAAATGACTTGGGAGTTAGAATTTGAAATGAAATCAAGGTATCCTTACCTCTTCGACGTAATAGGTACATACCCTAATTTTGAGGGCGAAATTTCATAAGAAGGGGAGGTTGTAAGACCCCAACTTTTATAAATAAAGATGAATTTTCTATAAATATAAGAAGGGGAGGTTGTAAGACCACAACGGAATTATTGTCGGAGTGAGAAAACGACAAAAATATTTTATTAAAAATAACGACGAAAGTTTTACCATTGATACTGTTGAACTACTCGGTAGTAAAAGTACAGTAATACGTGTGTTTGCATAGTAGCACACGATATTGATTATTAATGCTTATGTGAGAAGTCACTCAGTTTGATTCAATTATTGTCAGTTAATAATATGAATTATTTAGCGATAATGAAGTTTTGTTTTATTCGTATTATTAACGTAATAAAACAGAAACATCTTTTTATATAAAATAGAATACTTTATTAAAGTTATTCTATAAATAGAATATATTATATTTTATTTAAAAGATTTTTCTTTAAATATGGACCGTCAAATTAAAGTAATCAATCTGGACCGTATGGATTAGTTACTATGCATTCCATTTTTCTATAAATAGCAGCTCATTCTTTCATTATTTCTTACGAATTCACTGAACTCTAGAGAGAGAAACTATAGAGAGAGAGAAGAAAAGTATTCTGCTACTTAACTACTTCCTTATTTCAGTTCTTCTTTAAAACGGTAAGGGGTGTTATTCTTTCTTATTTATGAAGAGAACTGTTGTTATTTCATTTCTTATTATTCTGTTGGAATAACCTGTATACGCGGTCTACCCTATACTTGGTGACATTCTTCTGTTATTCTGTTGGAACATCTTGTCTGTGTGTTTTACACCGGACCTGGTTTCGTTTTTATTATTATTCTGTTGAAACATCCTGTCTGTGTGTTTTACACCGGACCTGGTTCCGTCTTGTTATTATTCTGTTGGAACATCATGTCTGTGTGTTTTACACCGGACCTGGTTCCATTATTTATTATTCTGTCGGAATATCATGTCTGTGCGTTTAAGCCGGACCTGGTTCCATTATTTATTATTCTGTTGGAATAACCTGTCTGTGCGGTCTATCGCATGCCGGGTGATTTCTTTTGTTATTCCATTCTTTATTATACTCAGTTGGTTAAGTTTTAACTTCTATACTCCATGAAATTAGTGGAATATCCTTGATAATTGCGGTTCATCCAGTATCTTTTCATGAAAATATTCTTCTAAGCATTCTTGAATTTTACTCCACAAAGCAGTATCATGTTGACAATTTGGACGTTGTTAATTCTTGGATAAATTAATTCTTGAACTTGTTTTATTAAATTCTTATATCATTATCATCATCCTCATGTTTATAAAGTGTTGAAAGTCATATGTGGCCTGTAGTGCATAGATGGACTTGGTATGATTATGACCAGGAATTATTCGGTATAATCATGACCGTAATGTTACAAATGATGTGGTAAAAGTCCTCATTGGCCCGTAGTGCATTGATGGATAGTTGTTGGCATGATCATGACCATTAATGAATATACGAATATCCTTGGTAGTAGTGCAGGGGTGATTCGATGATGTGGATTATTTTATTAAGCTGAGTCCCAGCGATAACAGTGTTGAAAAACCTTTTAAATCATAGAAGATAATAGATTTTATTTTCTACTTGACTCTTTTAATGGATTGCTTGTTCCACTGCAGTTAAACTTGATGTTCGTTATATTTTATCAGTTTAACACTGTTTAAGGCTAATGATAATTTATTCTGCATTATCTTAGTCATAATATTTCTTACTTGGCTAGTTGAGTTCACCCTTTCTTTCACTGTTCTCTTTAGGAAATGAGAATATAGCTGGGACGAGTCGGGGAACGGAGTGATGGACCAGATGATAGTATTAGTAGTCATCACTATTCTATTAAATAGTGTGACAATAATTGTAATGAGGACTCCTTTCGAGTTTGTATAGTCTCTAGTAGACAATAATTGTATTCAAACTCACAGTTATGTTTTGTCGTATGGTACACGACAATTGTATTAGTAAGTTGTATTTGTATTCTGTACCATGTATCTGACGACCCAAGATGGGTGATGTATACCTATTTTTTGGGGCGTCACAACTTCATGTTTCGATTGTTTTGTACTCAATTTTCATGTTAGCTCTTCATGGTTCACAGGTTTTTCCTCCCTCTTGAATAGCCAATTAATATTTAGTACTCTAGTTTCATGCCATCCATAGGTTATTGTTGAATGCTGATTATTTCATAGGTTTTCCACCCTTTTATGATTACTACTATAGAAATGAAAATCCTGTTTTATTTGTTCACTTCTTTAGCAAATGTTAAGATTTACATGATTTGTTTAAAAAAAAACTCTTCTACTAATAAATTCTAGCCTTGAAAGTTTAAAACTGAAAAAAAAATCATTCATAATATTATGTCTAACCGTGTTTTATACTAGACTTAAATTCATATTTCTCATTTACAGACGGAGGAAGTTACTACATAGTCATGTTTATTCATAGCCACCTCCCCTCCCCCTCCCTCTCTTCTCATGTGTGTGTTGTGACAATTTGATTCTGAAGCATTCAGCGCCACAGCAGCTGTCAAAGAATTTATGTTATATAAAAATCCAAATAACAATTTTGGTCGTCCACATTTAAAGAATTGAGCAAGGAAATGAATGAACCATTGCCTAAATTTGCAAATTTGAGAGGCAGGTCAATATGCAATATGTAATATAGTTACGGAAAATCATGCCTTGTCAAAAGTGAAGCAACGGAAGTCATCCATGTAGTCGATATCCATCCATATTACATCACAAGGTATATCTTTCTCCCGAAATGTCCTGGCAATCTGTACATGTGAATAGGTAAAAGCATATGGAACATAAGGAACATAGAGCAGGTGGAAAATTGGTTTTGGCAAATAAAATATCAGAGATACGCTTTATATTGCTAAAGAAGAAACAAGACATAAGCTGTATTGGCTTGGAGATTATTTGTAAAATCATCACCAAAAAACAAAAAACAAAAAAAAGCAAAAACTTTTATATCAATTGAAAATGAATTTTCAAGCAGGTTAAAGGTTTACCATTTACTCATCAGGAGAAAAAATAAAAATAAGAAAAAAGTTGAAACGAAGGAAATAAATATGAAAATTAGTTAAAGTATTTAAATGACAACTTGATCAAATATATGTACACATTCCTATATATAGATAGAAAGAAATTCATAATGACACAGAGATAATGTAAATAACAAAAAGGACCAACCTCACGAACTCGTACATCAAAGTCATAGCTCCAACGGCATTGCTGATAACCCAGGGACCACTTTATGGGGCATAAATACAGTTCCTAGTTAAAAATTTACTCTGTCCGTCCCTAATTATTTGACGTTTTAGAGTTTTTCATTTGTCCCTAATTATTTGACGTTTGTTCAAATCTAGGAGAATTAATGATAATTTTTTCAAAATTACCCCTCATTACTCTACCTATATGAAAGGTTCAGTAAAACACAAAATAATTTTTTCACAGTTATACAAAAAGTTGGATCTTCATGAACCATAAACGACAAACATCACTAGAATCTCCAACATAAAATCAGACAGCTATTATAAGGCAGACAATGATTCTCAAAGAGATTTTTTATTTTCTTTTATTTTTGATAAGTAATCATGTAAAGTATAAAGGGCATCAAAAGGGGATGCCATCTTGCTACACTATAATCGCTTTAGTTACTCTGAAATGTGGGATGATAGTATGCAAAACTACGAAGGATTGTATCTGTATCAGTACATATGTTTGCGTGGATTTAATATGTAGAAATTAGAATATCTTAAACAGATTAACATACTTTCAAGATTCAACAGATATTAATTTCATCCCAGGGACTCCGCATTAGAGGAGAAAATTGAAATTTCAAATCCTGAGCATGTTCTTACTGGTAAAGACTCTGTACAGATCTTCATATAATATCATGGATCATCATAGCCATCCTAAAGTGACAGGCATATCATAGAACTATTCTTTTTATATCAAACATATATACATGATTGTTGAGAAAATGATGTGGGCAATGCAATGCATGTTACCATGAAATGTCATAAAAATAAGCTTAAATGCTTCTTTTCTTCTGCTTGCATGTAGTTTCTGTTCATAAATAAATAAATTTTACTTCATATATAAAATGGACAGTATTGTAAAATTGAAGCAAGGTTCTGAGAAAATTGGAAAATAACCGGTGAAAATGTTTATAACTTGGTGGCAGAGAGAGACTTGACAATATGGAGGAGTATGTTACCATGAAAGTTCATAAATCTTGATTATTAATATGACTAAAGCTTAAATGTTATCTTTTCTTCTCCATGCATTTTCTTGCATGAAGTTTCTGGTCATAACTAAATTAAGTTACCCCATACTAAAATGAACAGTCATGCCAAATTGAGCAAGGGACCTGACAAAAGTTGGAAAAGATCGAGTATAAATGTTTTAACTTTTGATAATGATGGCAGAAAGAGACTTGATAATATGGATATGTATAGCCTATTAAAAAATTCAAAACGCTTGGCACGCACTTATTGTCCTAACTACACTTTCAGGTATTGGCTTAGGGAAAACACAACAAATGGCATAAAGTAAACTTAAATAAATGAAAATTAAATAAAGAAAGCTTAGCAGTTGCAGAAGAGGGTAATTTATGGGCTTCAACCTAATGCATCTAAAAGCCAGTGCTTCCTTGCTAATGGTTCTCCCGATATATCGTCTGAGATCATCACTACCCTAGGATTTACCATAGGCTCTCTTCCTATAAATTTTTTAGGGGTCCCTCGTCTCCTCAAAACTTACAAGAAATGATTGTTTACCTGTTATTGAGAAGATTATTGTTAGGGCAACGTCTACTCTTTCTTATGCTGGTAGACTTCAACTCATACACTCCATTCTCTATGCTACCCAAAAGTTTTGGTCATCTCAATTTATTCTTCCTAAATATTTATATCTTCCATACAAAGTAGCCTTTGTAAATTCCTTTGGAAAGGCTCTAGTTTGGCTAAATATTGCTCCAAAGTTGCTTGGAGTACAATTTCCTAATCTAAGGCAGGAGGTTTCGGATTGAAAATTTTGGAGGACTGGGAATAGGACCTTTATATTACACAATTCATGGAAGCTCCTGCAATCCAACTCTACTTCTTAATTTGGAGGATTAGAGCAGGGCCTTAATATTACACAAGTTGTGAGGGAGCTCCTGCAATTAAACAGACTGTGCTTAGGCAAAAATATTTGTGGACTATTCTTATTCCTGCTGATTGTTCCTGGATTTGGATGGAAGTGCTTAAGCTTAGGGACGCTGCTTTAGTTTCTTAACTGTAACATAAGGAATGGTCAGCATATTTCTTCGTAGCATGAACCCTAGTACAATGCGGCTCCTCTCATTTCCCAATTTCCTCGTATTATTACTCAAACTCAGAATGCTCTCGTTCAAGCTTAGGAACTCCTCTCGTTCCGTTTTCAGAATGCCCACGGCAGAATGGAAACATGGCACCGACATACCTTCCAAAGAGCTTGGGTGTTGCATTTCCAGTAAATCCACCTATATCTGGCCCTGAATGTGGCTGGCCTCTAAGTCCCTGGAGATGAAGTAAACTTCTGACAGAGTATCATGAAAAAAAACAAACAAATAAACCAACAAAACTAAATGAAGCAGCATATTTAACTTCAATCCAACCAACCAAACAAATTCCAAGCCAAAAACCCAAAAAAAATTACAACACTAAAAGTTCCAAGAAAATATTCAGTTTGTTCAGAAAATGAGAAACACAATGCACAATGAAGCACTCAAGCTCTCACCATAGAGTCGATTTAATGCCAACTAAAATGCAGGTCATTTCAGTACATGGAATGTGACACCTCAGTCCCACATCGAAACATGTGGGATGCTTTGATATGTATATAAGGACTCAATCTACCATTACTACTACCATCAGTCATGACTTTTTGGGTAAGCTTGTGGTAGCTCAGATGACCTAAGAATATATTATGGAGATAATGGATTGTGCCCTTGGTACGTTAAGGATTTGATTCGGACTCGAAATTTGTCCGAGATGTTACATGGAACGTGAAGAACTTGGTATGGGAGACAAGGTCAAGCATAGATTACAAGCAGAATCACCACTCTGAGTTCAAGATGGTTTCAACATATTTGGATAATCCTCAAAATGCAGCCAATAAAAAGCGAAAATTATTCAGAATATAATCAACCAGGCTGTGACACCAAAATCGAAGTAGCCCTGTATATAGGACATAGGACAGAACCAAAATCGAAGTAGCCCTGTATATAGGACATAGGACAGAAGTAACTGGAAAAAACTTTTGAGAGTATAGGTGAAATGTAGATCGAATCCAAGAAGAAAGCATAAACCTCAATTGACCAAAGTTGGATAAACTATAATTCATATTCAAAACAGATCGAGTCCAAGAGGAAAGGATAAACCTCAATTGACCAAAGCTGGATAAATTATAATCATATTCAAAACAGAATAAAACAGGCTCTAATACCAAAACTAATGCAGTGACATAAAATAGAAAATAGTTGGATGGAAGGCATTCATAGGTCATGGATGAAATGTGGTAGGTGCGCCCCTCCTTGGATAGATCTAGCATGATCTAATCTTCAAAATACAGCAATTGAAGCGGAAATAAATTAGAAAAATAAATTTTAAAAGAAATAAACAGAATCAAATTCATTTTGCCTAGAAAGATTAAAGTAAAACATTTTTGTAGACAATAGAATAAATGCAGACCTAGGAACTTTACATTGGTTGATGACTACATTTGACGATGACTTGCAAGACTAAAACACTTCTTTGACCATTTGAATTACCATAATTACTTCCAAATATATATATTCAGATCATATTCTAGAATTTCAGGACATTTCCAGAACATGTATTATTAATTTAAGAAGACTTCTTCACGTTAGTTCCTTACTTTAGTAGGCTTTAACTGATCTCTAGTTCACCTCTTCTGACTCACAGATTTGACGTCGTTTATGGGATGACTAGTAGCAATTGCAGAAATTAGATTCTCCTGTGTCCAGGACCTTATATTTGTCAGGTAAGAATTAAGTCAACTTTTCTTTATCACATTACAAATTTTAAAGGCATTTGAAATTTAATTAAATTAAAGCAAAGGCAATAATGTCGTACATTCTAGAGTTCACTGTTAACTAAAGTCAAGTCTGTTACAGTACTTCCATTTCCATAGGTTTAACATCATGGTCAACTCTTCTACAGCTTCCATACACATCTATATGAATAAGTCTAAGATAATTATTATGAGTAAATGTCTATAATGGAAAATGTATAGACGATGATGCATAGTAATGAAGAGAATAAAAGAATTCAAATTAAATTGGAATGAATGAATCAACCATTTTAGGCAACTGCAAAGAAAAACCAAGCTAATTACCAGTTGGAGAACCATGGAGATACTCATATGCAGGTGCTCTCAGGTAGATAGATTATCTTCGGTCCATGTTGCTGCGTACCTTTGGCTACCAATAAATCCAACTCGAGTGAGAACAAATGGACGCTTACTCTCATTAGCTAATTTCATGCCTTCGTATATTGATCTTGCCATTAGCATGCCATAAACCTATATAAATAATTAGAACTAGTAACAAGTTTAAATGACTTGTGCAGTATTACTACAACCAAAATGGAATTTGTCTTGCTATCTGCATTACTACCGTAACATATGATATATACCTACTTTTAGTGAATTATACATAAAACAAGGGGAGCAATGCAGGGGTGACGAATAATACATTGTGACAGTGTGTGTGATTCTGACATCCTCCAAGTTCGGTATTTACACTATGAAAATTATTCTCAGGCATTGTCTTCTTTACCGTCTGAAAAGAAACGTTTGAGACAAAGAACAAGTGGGCATGTGGAAGAATGAGTTTGAGAGGAACTTGTTTAATTTCATTCATATATAACATAGGAAAACTTGCGAAATTATGCATGTTAAGAGCATATATTTTACAAGAGACATTTACCAGCATATCTCTAGGAACGTGCTTGATGCAACAAGTGCATCACCAACACGAACATGAAGGACTCCACCATCTAGAGTATGCTTCTCAAGATTAGACAACCCAAGATATTCTCTTGCTCTAAGTTGAAGTTTATGGAAAAGTCATTCCATGTATTAGTTAAGTGGCCAACACCCGTGAGGCAACTTAATATGTGGTCGAGCTCAACTACATCACCTTTGTGAATTTGAAGAGTTACAGAGTAAAGTTTAATGAAAAACGTAACTTCAGTAAAGAAGGAGAATGTTTGATTCCTCGTTTAAGTCCTGATATCCGATATATATTTACAGTGCAGCAGTAAGCCCATTGATGTTCAATCTTTTCCACAACATTTGCACCTTGCATAGAAAAAAGTATGAGAGTGGAAGTGTTCTCCAACTACTTTGGTTAAAGGTTTGGAAATAGAATCTTAGATTCACGGTTAATGCAGTAATAAAAGATGGAGAATGTCGACCTTACAACACAATTAAGTTTTTGTGGCAAAAGTCTCAACATTTTGTAGATTGAGTTCGTCCTTGATATTTATATGCACAAAATATAGAGAAGTAGAGTATATATAAGCAAAGTAATTTGCACTAATTAATATATGACGTCTTAAAATTTGGTACCATCCAAAACTTTCTATCTCCATCTTGAAGATGAAAGAAATATATCCAAAAGAAAAGCCAAGCTAGATAGGTACAGCTGTTACTAAAGTACTTTTTTTGGAGAAACTGTTAGAACAAATAATATTCAGTAGAGAAGTACAGGTTAAATTTCCTACAATTTCATCAATCTCCCAGCCTTCAAGCTGAAATGAAGGCCATATATCAAGCATCAGATGAGCTGCTGTACCTCCACCCTGAGAATTTCATCCATTTCTTCCTTTAGTTGTTCAACTACATTTTCATTTAGTTCACAAGATGGATAGAAATATATTAATAGATAAGGTCACATGGTAGCAAAAATATCTTCTTACCAAGCAAAGATTTGCAATGGAACCATTTGGCACAATAGCTGGTAAGCTAGCAGTACAAGCAGTGTATACAAAATGCATACAGGAAATAAAAGGCACACATGCCAGCCAACACGCATAAACCCAACACTATACAACAGAGTTTCCTTAGTCCCAAAACATGTGCTTACATTAAGCTCCTGAAGCAAATTCACCCAAAAAAAGTCACGATAGAGATGGGATACACGTCATGAAGCCAAAAATGAAAAATGACAGATAAAGCATTAAAATTGGTTATGCACCAAAGGTCTCTCCTTATCTTCAAAACATTCTGTTCCGCTCCTTCCAAATCATCCACCAAATGCACTGAGGAACAAGATCGATGCCTCCTCCATTCCTTCCTTAATTTCACATCTTGCCAAGCCTCAACCCTCCCAATGCTCTTCCATGGAAATGTCCTCACCCCATTCCCTGAAAGGACACAAAAGTTATGATTTAACTATGAACCATCCACAAAGGACCCAATAGTATGATCTATCTCAAAAAGAAACGGTGATTCTTTCTTTGTAGTTATTAAGCCTTCATCTAGCAATTATGTGTGGAATATTTAGAAAATTGGTATAATTGTTATATAATAAGCTATGAACAACAAAAACAGCATAACTAAAATGCATAACACTAGGAAAGAACTTTGTGCAAAATATAATACTCTACAAGTTACTCCCTCCGTCCCCAAAAGGATGACTAAAGGTACAAATTTTTTTACCCCAAAAGGATGAAATTAAGTACATAAAGTGAAAGGTAAATATGTTATTTAGTGAGATCCATTAGTATAAAAAAATAAAAATATTCATCACTTTATATAATTTTGAGCCACTAAGGATAAATTTAAAACTTTTTTACTCTCTTTCCTCTACTACTTTTACTTTTCTTAATATGTGAGCAAATTATAATTTGCTCATCCTTTTGAGGGAGGAGGAAGTAATAGAATATGGCAAGCGAGTTGCACATTAATTTATATTTATAAAAATTGTTGAAACATTGATCTCTTTAATAAAAATATGTAATCACGTAGAGATTTACAATGGACAAAAAAACCAGTCTCCTCCAAGAAAGTCTCTCCAATTGAACAGTAATCAATGCAGTTGAGTAAATTTTCAATGTCTCTACTACTCCCATTGCTGAGGTTATCACAAACATCCTGAATTAAAGACATGCAAGTCCAACAAGTTTTTGTAATGCCCCTTCTCTATTTCCTCTTCCTGCACCTGATGAAGGAGAAGAGTTTCAATTATAAAATCTTCCCAATCAATATCTACTTGTAGTTTTCTTTTTCTCTTTCCATTTTTTACACATCTTGAAAGGCAACAATTATTCACGTCACTTGATACATCATTTGACGGTCTCATAATATTTTCAATGCGTATCTTAGCTGCCTCAATTCTTTCTCTCCTCCTTTGATATGCCAAGCAACCACTAACAAAAGATGAAGGCATTGCATCCATTCCCACATCTTTCTCCAATATTTTCTTAAGAAAAAGTTTTTTGCACAGTTCTGACTTGCCTTTCCACCAGTCTGTACAATCAAGAAAGTTATCATGTCCCCTCATCCTTCTATCCTCCTTTCCACTTCCCAGTGTGGACTGAAAATCAGAAACCTCCTCCAAGAACTTCGAATAAATCAGTGACAAACATTCAGGTGAAATCTGAAGCTTCTCTAGATCAACAGAACTACAATTATACGACCGTTCCACCTCAAAATACTTAGAATCATTTTCATCCCCATAAGGCCGGTAACAATTAGTCAAATAATCAGCTCCTTCCTTCAAACACTCACCAACAAAATCATCTATATCAAATCTAACATTTGCTAAACTTCTCTCATTTCCACCCTTTGATATCGACTTCATCTCCATGTATTGAATCACAAATGGAGCATTCTTCACAATATTCTTAACTGTAACATCCTTTCCCCAGGGCAATGCTCTTGCAACATCCACAAGCCTCTCTAACAACTCCTTATACCTCAACCGACATGTGACAACCGCCACATTCAGTTCCATTGCCACGTCCTCAATTTTAACATCAATTTGATTCAATTGTCCTACAAATACCAAAACTGCTACCACCACCTGAACCGGCCTTCTCCCCGTTGTCACAAACCACTTCACCAAGCACTGTACTAAAAACACCCCTTGCTTCAACATCCTCTCTATTTTATCCCTCTCAACACCATTAAAACCCGAGCAATTCTTAATTGAATGTTCATATAAATTAACAATGTCAAACTCGGGCAATTTTAAGTCAAGAAAATCAACAACCCTGGTAACCATTCGACCTAATTCATGAATGTCACAACTAACTAAGGCTGCCACCTCTGTCATTGGCAAGGTTTTGGTATCTTTCCTCATAACAACATAAGCACACGCGCCAACAAATATTCTAAACCAATCACCACCGCCATATTCTCCTTCTGTAATTCTTTCAACCATATTTTTAACCTCATTAGACCTCGATGGCGAGAAATTTAACCTGAACATTAAATCTTCCATTAAAGTTTGTGCTCTATAAATTTTTGTTTCTTTGTAGGCATAGTTATTACCAGAACCAGTAGTGCCGATGCGGATCGAGGTGCCAGTGGGACCGTTAATGCCACCAGTGTGGACTTCGTAATTATTGTATTCCTGAACGGCGCAGCATGATGAGCAAACCAAATTGCCGCTTGTGCTGTCGGATATTAGAGATTTTTTACCGCAATATTGGCAGGGGAGAGACCCCTCCATGATTTTGAAGGTAAATTGAGTGAGAGTAATGTGAATACCTGTTCGAGAATTTACAAAAAGAAGGAAAAAATCAGCCGCTCGGAATTTAGGGTTCGGGGGAATTGGTGTTGTAAAAGAAGAAGGATTAGCCTATTGAATTGCTGTGAAGATTTGAACTATACATGTATGGATAGTAAGGGAGTGAAAATAAACCACTTACCGATGGTTGTTTTAGCTAGATTGCCGGTAATCTAGGGCTGACAGTCTGACAACCGTGGAACTCCAACCAAAGTGTGAAGATACTTGAGACAGTGAGAGCAGATAGCCGAGGGTGCGCAATGCATTGCAACAGAGAATTGCTATAATTTTGAGAATTTGGATGAGAGAGAGAGTTGAAAAGGGCTGTTGCAGAATGAACATTGAGCATATATCATCGGACCTAATCTAGTTTGGAGTAATATACTGGGATTTGGTAGACCATAGTCTAATTTGTAAGTCTCGGAAGACGTGAATATTGGACCGAAATATTGGATTTTTTTATTTTTTATAAAAAATTGTATAGTATTTATTTTAATAGGAATTTTTATAAAATATAGTGTTTTTGATGTAATTTAGATACATATATAAAAAATAAAGTTGTACAGTCTGTATAACCCTGTGTTTGTATATGTATCCAAATTACACCTAAAACACTCTATTTTATAAAAATTCTAGTTGGAATAAATATTATATATTTTTTAAGAATCACAAGCATAATTTTTTTTTGAAAATGTCCAATATTTTGGTCCAATAAATATATCCATGTAGAAGGACTCGTTTGTTTTTATACATATTTAACAACACAAATATTATATCTTAATGACATAATAAAATTAGTTATAAATAATTAATAACATAAAATTAAAAATTACTCATCAATAATTATATCGTTAATATTATCATTTGTGTCACTAAATGTGTATTTGATGAAAGGTATAATGAAGAATATCATTCGTCCCTCCGTTGTACTTTTCCTTTAATATTTTGTAATACATATTCAATGCCATAAAATGTTTTTTTAGTGACCGTAGCAGTGTCACATTTATTTGTCACAAATTATATTGTGTTATTTATTTGTGTGCTAAATATATATTAGGATAAATTAGAGAATAGATTTAAAGGAGATATCCTAATCTAATATATTAATATTGACATTTAGCTATTTTGAAAACAAATTGGAAAAATATTTAGAACATTTACAAATTTAATATTGATTGGTGAGAATGTGAATTTGGAAATCAAAATTTTATACTTAGATAATATGTTTAGAAATACTGAGAATCAAATATTTTTATTTTAATGTTTAGACGAGTCTAAAAATGTGTGTTATTTATTTTTTTAATATTCTTTTATCAATGTTTATTCATTGAAAGTAAATAAATCTTACTCCCTCCGTTCCAAAATTAGATATATAATTTGACTTTTGTGGTTAAACGACGACATATTAAACTTTAAATTTATTTAACTTTAGTTGATATAATTATTACAATTGTATAGTATATAACAAAAACTATTAATCACAAAATTTATTTAATTCTAAACTTTTACTGATCATACCAAATTTGAAGTTTAACATGTCGTTATTTGATTTTTAAAATCAAATTGTATATCTAATTTTGAAATGGAAGGAGTTTAAGTTTCTATATAAGTTACAAGAATATATTTTTTTATAATATGGTTAGAGGTGAAATTCAATGGATGATGAGTACAACTAAGTTGAGAGTTAATTAAAAAAATTTGTAAAAGAAAGTTAATATAAGTCTTAGAAAGATAAAATGAATAAATACTTAACATTAGTACCCCTCGTTCATTAGTAAACCATTATCTATTTCAATGTAACTGATAAAGTGAGCGCTGAAAGTGGCTGCGAAACTAAAATTTAGCAAAAAATTTATATGTACGTAAAAATTAGACACGAGTGTATTTAAATTTTATTTATTTATATTTTGACCCCAATTATGGATAAAAATATAAATATATAAAATTAAATTCACTCGTGTCCAATTTTTATGTCCACCTAAGAACTCAAAATTTAGACCGAACTTGATGAATAGGTAACTCACTCTTTATATACCCGATCAAACTCTAGTGTTAATAAAATACGAAGTATATAGACCATTTATAATAATTATTATATTTTTTAAAAAAAATCTCAAATTATATTTATATATAGGATCTTTTTGACTTGAATAAAAAATAATTACCATGTTTTTTAGAGTGGTCACTTTTATTAAAAAAAATTAGTTACTATATACAACAATATTGAGATAAAATATTAAAACGAATAAAATAGCTTATTGATGTTGTTACTACAAATAACAATACCTTGTTAAATATTTCAAGTGAATTATTGTAAATTATATATTTAATTTTTGGATTTAAGAGTCGATCATAATTGTACTGAAGTATTTTTAATACGGAGTTGACCGGAGTAAAACTTGAAATTCAATACTTACCTAAATCTAATTTGAACATATTTATCATATATTCGATGAGCCAACCCTGAACTAAATCTTAACGATTTTGAAACCGACTTGAACTTGAATAACCTTGAGTCCAACTCATATTTTTGTTACAAAAACAAACTTGATAACACGTACAAAGCTAGCAAGTAAGCTTAGAATCGATTTATCAGATAAATTTTAAATATAACATATTTGAACAACATTTTAGTTGATTACGGACCCCACTCAACAATCCAAGTTCGTCCAAAAGTTTTTTTTACTTGATTCTTAGTGATATATGATACTCCTTCCATCCCTTTTTAATTGACATTTTAAAGTTATGCACACAGATAAGGGTATAAATAAATTGAGTCGAGCTGAGTATTGAGCTGTTTAGATTTAGTTCACAAAATTTATAAAGTATAAAATAAAGTTTGATTGAAATTCGTTTAACTACCGAGTCGAGCAAGAACCCGAGCAGTTTGAACGAATATAATTCGAGTATTAATAAAAAATTAAAATTTGAGGAAGTTGGAGTAATTTATCAAATTTTAAAATTTGTTCATTTTACGACACGGATAAAGAAATGCAATTTATGTTTGTCTGATTGACTAAATTGAGTATAAAATTTCAATATTAACTTTCTAAAAGTTATTGAAAAGATGACAGATAAACAAAGTAACCTATAATCATAAAGAATTATAAGAGAAATTAAATATTTAATACTTTCTTGAAATCTACAAACCACAAATATAGTACATTGTATCATCAATAGTGAATGTGTACTAAAATTTTGTTAAAAACTTAATTTTTGACATGTTGAATCAACTTTTGGGAATACCAAAACTTATAATCAAGGAGGCATGAAAATAATAATAATAAAAGTTTCACGCTACCGAGTCACCAAACTTGAATTACTAAGTTGACTCGAGACTAACTAAAATACCTCAGTATTTGCCTTATTATATTTTGTTATAGATAGATAGATGGGAGTATAACATTTTATTCAGCGAAAACAAATGTGTTGCATTACATTTTGTCTGTTTGTTTCTTAACTTGTCTAAATCATAAAGCTATGGGACTCCCCTAACCTCATACTGATGACAAATTCTAAGAGGGGACTGTTTTGAAACAGGTCTATCCTCGGACCAAAGCTCCAAGTTAAGTGTTCCAGTTCCCCAATGTAAAAGACATTTGTAAACTTGATCGACATTGAACTGGTTCACTAAAGCCACGCCGAGGCATTTGTCAACAAGCATCCATTCACCTGAATAAATAAATTCACAAAGAAACAACCAAATCAATTGATGCTGTGAAAGGTTTCACATTATGCAAATAATACAACAGTAACAGATTTTGGAAGGGCTAGAGTATTACATGAACAGCATGGCTGTTACAGACTTACAGGTAGTGATGGCAATTTATAGCCGAAACCTGATGAGGCGGGTATTTTAACCATTGATCGAGTTTGGGGTCGGGGTCGGGGTCGGGGTTTGCACTACCCTCCCTGGCCCCGAACTTGGCCACTATATATAATTAGTTTATACTTTTATGTTTATATACATACATACATATACTAATATTTTAATGGTTATATATGTTTATAAATCTTTTAAATACTTGCATATATTTTTATAGATATTTCTGTACACTCGTATATATTTATAATTAAAATTACGTAATTATATTATATTAATAAGTATTTAAGAAAAGAAACGGGATAACCAGGGTATCTAATCCGATAAAAACTGGACAGCTAATACCCTAACCCGAACCCAATGTCAGTAGTGTAAAACCATTGGCATTCATAGTGATAGTGTGAGGCTCCATGCCTGCATCATGAGGACCCCTCTGATCTGTGTCAACAAGGGACTTGGAACACTCTCGAATACCTTGGGAACAATACAAGGTATGTGTTGAATGCGTATTAGCATATGCAACAAATACAACGTGTTGATAAGCTGGGGCGAAGCAACGTGTTGAGTAGTGGGGTCAATTGACCCCACTGAATATTTATATATATGTATATATATATATATATATATATATATATATACGGTCCGGATCAAGTGCATACCCCTTATCTTACTCATCCGTGCTCACCTCCCTTTAGGCGACGGTTTCGGTCATACAACCGTCGTCTATGCTTTTAGCGACGGACAACATATAGCCGCTAAAAGTATAGACGACGGTTGTATGACCGAAACCGTCGCCTAAAGGGGGGTGAACACGGGTGGATAAGATAAGGGGTATGCACTTGATCCTTGCTCTATATATATGTATAAATAGATTTTGTATGGGTGTAATTAAGTAATTTGACCCCATTGATTTATATATATATATATATATATATATATATATATATATGACGTAATAGATTTTTTGTGGGTGTAATTTAGTAATTTAACCTCACTGAACATTTTTTCTGGCTTTGCCAGTGTTGATAAGTGAGGATATGCATCACAATAATGATAAAAGGAGTATTTTCAGAGGAGGAAATATGTTACAATTTGATATTTCACTTTTCAGACCCTAGCAAGTTATTTTATCAGGGTGAATGCATTTTATGTAGATTTGAAATATTTATGCCATTTCCACAACGAAGATGACAAGCATATGCACATAGGCCACTTTTTCAGTTAAATGGTAAACGTTTAATTTTCACAGTATCCGTGAAATTTTATCATTAGATCATTCATATAAGTAGCTTCTATGTAATTTACTTCTACCTTTCATGACAAAATCCAACTACACAAGAAGCCAAGCTCTAGTTATTCTCTCTCCCTTCGTGCTTGCAATAAGTTCATTCAAAGTAATAGGAGTAACCTACATAACCATTATATGCAAAAATGGATACATTCATAGACTGAATCTTAGAAGCTATAAATTTGGAGGTACTAGAGAATTTTTAATATGTTAAATATACGTGAATCTAGTTTGTGTCTATTAAAAATCAACTTAGCTGGAAGAGCTTAAATATTTTACTAAAGCATGCAAGAGAATCTTATAACATTATGAAGTTCACTTTGAAGAATCATATATAACATTCATTATAATGCGTAATTTGGCGATTCTTGAGCCTAAATTGCAATCCTGGAATTCTAGTTTCGAATAGAATTAGAATCAACTTAAAATTCACATAATAATAATTTTTGAGTTACAGTTATTTTACCGTACTGTCATGTGTGTGTTTATATGTTATTAATCTCAATTCATTTCTAATCTTTTATTTTAAATAATTTATTTTATTATTTTTCTTACTTAATTTGTTTTATCCTTTTAGTTTTGTTGTCTTTCTACAATTACGCTAACATATGGTATTTATTTTCACCCTTCTCCACTAATTTGGGATAAACGGCGTAGTTGAGTTGACTCGAGTGATTTTATTGTATTTTGATACATGAATTTATATGTTGCACTTCCTTGAATAAGTTCCTTATAGTGCTAGTTCAATTTATTTATGTAGTTCTTTTGATCTCTTGTTATTTATGAGTTATATATTTGGATATATTTGGAAAGGAGAAGGGAAAGTTGAAACTTTGCTTATAATGTTTTAGGAGACTCCCAAAATTAAATTCACAAACAGGCATTTAATGAACATATGATTTTTTTTATGGTTGTGAATAAGTTCAGAAAAAAAATTATATTTACCATTAGGCCGAAGGTCTCCTTCATAGATCTGCTCACGGGAAGTTGGCCAAACTTCATGCTTTGATCCGTCGATGGAAACAAATGAGACATATGATTCCGTAGGATTTAACAGACTAAACATCGGGTGCACTCGCAAGCAAACAATCCTACAAAAGATATAAAAAATTAGTTAGCATAATTTCGAGAAGGACACCATGGAAAAGGAAGAAGAGATCAAGTGGGAAAATAAAATAAAAGTATGGATACTCTGAAGAAAGACCTGAAGTTTGCTCCTATCATCATCAAATTTTATATACTCATGCCACATAACTACTGACATTTTACTACCTTTGTCCAGAGAAGTTAATCACTTTTTAAGAGGTGCCAAAAAGCACACTTGCATGTTATACCTATAATTAGCTTTAAAAAAGTTGGAAATATATCGCGTCGCATATATTTGAAATATGAAGGTAAATATTAATAAAATAGAGTATAAATGTGTTCTTGGAAAGTAATAATATTATTAATGTACCCAAAACACCCCCCCACCACCAATAAAATAAAATAAACCATCTTTTCTGGACATTGGGACTAATTGTTTAAAGGACACATACTAGTTCTGATCACAGAAAACGGCATCCTTGCCCTTCACAACACGTTCACTTCAAGACCTTTCATTCTCTCTCTCCCCCTCTAATCTGTGTATGTGTTTTTGTTTGTGTGTGAATTGATGGCAATATAACTTGGGTTTAACATGTGACATGAAAATGAATATTCATTCATAGAAAATGCAACTTTATTGCATTTAATCATACCTATTTAATATTTATTTGTTTGTCCAGTAATTCTAGTGTAGTGGTACCCTAATTTTTTTTCCAAATTTTATTTTAAAATATAAATGACAAAAAAAGAAGAAAATGGTACACTATTGTGCAGGCTTAATCTAAACATTTAAACAAAATATTCAGGTTAATAAATGGCAGTAAAAATTGCAGGGAGATATTAAAGCATCAAGCCCATCTCTTTCCTAGTTGGAAGCCTCTTTGGTAGTTCCTTCAAACTTCTGATATTAAATGTACATACACAATTTCAAAAAAAATTATTCTCAAAGGCTTTATCCCAATTACCAACGGCGTGGAAGACCAGCCATATGAACATTCTAGTGTCTAAAAAGTATATATAAATAAAATGATGAATATTGTCAAAATCCTAAATTCCTAATACAAAACTCAGGGCTGACTCCTGAGTTAAATAAATTGGTTAGAAACAATTAGCAATTGACAAATCCTTTCTCACTATAATTTTCATTCAGATTGTTTCTTCATGTAGGTCGCATATTTGCGTTCTATTTTCCTGAAAGCGGCTAGATATGAAATTATTTTTTATATCTGATTACCGTTATGGGCTCCCCAATATATGTCCATTGAAATTAATATGATTTCACTATTCATGCAGCAGTTCAGCCGAAGCAATTTTTTTAAAGGTTTATATAATATACTAAATACTAAAGTTCAAGATCAGACCTTGAAAATCCTCCAGAACCAGCACCAACATTGCGAGCTACGATGCTCGAGTCGATCTGGAAAACTTTTGGATCATTTTTAGGCAAAGATATCATCCGTTCAATAACCAATCCACCGCCAATGTCACCTTCTAACAAAAGAGACTCAGCTTCTCCTTCCTGCTCAAGCTCCTGACTACAAAAGGAAGAACATTTAGAGAACATTAAAAAAAACAAGTGTTTTTTTATTTTTTCCAGTACTACTAACACTTGTAATATTACCCAAAAACACTATTAAAAGTAGCAAGACCCATAACTTAACATACATTAACTGAGACCAGAATACCAATTCAGTTTATTTCAACGATGAGGGCAAAACTGGAAATTCATAAAATTAGACGACATCAGCATTTTCGCTTAATCATTTTAATGGTAATCGAGGCAAGGAAATATGTATTATAAAAATATAACGCATACAAGATATCAATTTTATATCAGTTGATTTGACTGAATTTATTTTATCCATCTGAAAGTACCAAAACACTTGCATTCTATTAAAAATTATTGTAAGCAAAATTTCAAAAATTTAATTCACCTTTCAAAAATAGGTGATAATATAGTAATACTAAAATATTTCATTATAAATATCCAAGGCATGATTACCATCATTGTATCAGCAAGGAGAAAAAGATTTAGGGAATTGATATTTCTACAAGTAAAAGTGATAATTTCACAAGGTCCCTCTAGATGAACAGTAAATAAGTTCCACACTCATGTGAAAGGGAACTTGTGGAAATATCAAATTTTACTTGTGAAAATATCAATTCCTAAGATTTAATGCGGGAGGACTAGGAGTCTTTCGAAAAAGAACAAGAAGTAAAAGATATAAAAAGTCGACATCCTGCCAATCTCTATGAGCATTTGAAATAGCTATCCACTGAAAGTACCCACAGAGGAAGACTAAAGCAAATCGAAAAAATCATCTTCCAGCAAGAAGTAAAGGAAAATACAGCAATCACTAAAAATTCTAACGTTTCTCTCTATCAAATGAACATAAAAAAAAAAAAGTAAAGCACAACTAAAACATCAAGATCTTTCAATCCTTGCTCCCACCCAAAAAACCAAAATCCAATATATGACCTGTGACAAACTCTCCAAGATCCTCATGACCCAAGTCAGCTATAGTCTATAGCATCCCCTCAATCTTACTAAACAAAAATCAACCAATATGAGTTGCCATAGTATACTCACCCGACACTAACCAAGTAAAATGAACATTAAACAAAGTCACATCTCCCAAAATACAAATCTGTAATAAACCTATAGATATACTACTACTATATTATAATATTTATCTATATACTCAACTCAACAAAGCCTTTTTATCCCAATCTAGTTGTGCTTGGCTGAAAATAAATCTCATACACACACATGTATGCATATACATGACTTCAATATGACAGAAACCACAATGATTAATATGTGCGTGTGTGTCTGTGTGTTCTGCTATAGAAACTATGTTTTTTCAACAAGAGATGCAATTACAGGATTATGCATCAACTCACTCAATGATAGTGTACTCCTCAGAACATCCAGCAGATCGGTACTCAATTCCGCTATACTCTTCATACCCATTAATATCAACCCGGCTGTGAAGCCATTGAGTTCCTGCCACAGCAGAAAAAGCATAATATGAACATGTAATTAACAAGTAAGAGGACAGGAATCAGATTGCATATAGGTATGTGTAGGAATTTCACGACCATGAAATACAGATATCCCAGAAAATATATGAAGAAAACTATTTTATATTCACCAAAAGACAAATAGGTTGGTTCATTGTACATCAAGATGGAATAATACACTTTCTTACAAAACTTCTAATCTTAAATTGGTAAACTTGACTTCATAATTTCTTATTGAGCCTTCTCTGGCCATGGTTCAAGATGACAGGTGAACACCACAATCACACTTATTAGAAAGATCAAAATAACTCTTAGATACAACAATATTCGACGTTATGGGGCACTACTGTAAACAGTCATTAGCTATTGTATATTAGCCTTACTTATTTCTAACTTGATGTGGTAAGGCTCAACTTTACAGGTGACGAATTCTTGAATCTGTAGTAATATATTAAGTCCTACAGAGTTTTGAAAAAGTCAAATAAAACAAAACCATTACTTCATTAGCTTGATAAGTTAAAATACAAATGACAGACATTGGGGTGAAAAAGGAATCCTACTATTAGAATTTAGGACATATATATTTCACCAACTGATTTTCTAGTCAATTTGTTCAAATTTAAGGAAAGAACTACTATCTGACTTCTAGATATTAAAAAGAAGTTCCACGTTGCCATTCCTTTTACCAATTTCTTTAACTACTTTTCTCATGGATATCGAACAGCCAACTAGAGAATATGATATTGACATGTGTTGCTGTATTATAGCCAATTTCAATCTATTGCTCTGTATTCAATTCAATTCAGTTATCACGCCCCTTTTTGTTTGTTCTTTTTATTGGTGTGTATATATGGTCTTGCTTCCTTGTATTCTATAGGATTTTCTCCTTTACCCTGACATGGCATTTGATCTGATTCGTATAATGTTCTGCAACATTGGATAACAAAGTTGTTATGAAATTAAGCTGATCGGTACTATTGGAGTTAATGATCATGAAAATATTTTGGTGGTAAATACAAATAAATGGCACACACACAAAAGAGATAAGAATTTTATGTGGAAAACCCAAATCGAAAAAAACACGGGCGAAGACGGATAAAAGTATTCACTATGTGAAAATATACAAGTAGTAACAACTTAAATACTCAACTCAAACTCCAAACACACCCAATAATCCTCACAAGATAAATACAATAATTGGCATACACAAAACTCTAATTAAAGAATATATACTAAAGAGTATTGTAAAAACTATCTGAACTCTCTCTACTCTCTAGCATCTTCATTTGGGATGATTCAATTCTTCTGCAAGATGCTCCAATTTGTAGGCGAGTTTCACCACCTAATCTTTGTGTGAACAAGCAACTAAAGTTGACAGAAGAAAACATGCAACATTTGTTGGTTAAACATGGCATGGTTGCAGACCACATGAATACTAACCAATATCAGTGTTGCTTTGTGCTTACAAGGGGCTGAACAAAGAAAGCTATTAGCTCTCTTTGTTCAAAGATTTTGGCTTCGCATATTGTGGCTCCGTGTTTTCTTCCATAAAGTTTAGTTGATTGTTCATACACACATTAGGCCGTGAAACTCGCCTATAAATTGGAGCATCCTGCAGAAAAATTGAATCATCCCAAATCAAGAAGCTAGAAAGTAGAAAGTTATTTCGTTATATAGAGTCTCGAGCTTCAACCATAATTTTTTGCTGCGGTGTCTTCCTCCACACTTTATATAAAACTTATCTACCAAATTAAGAATATGTGCACTGCGAGCCTTCTCGTCAATTTCGGATCGTTCAACATCGGATGTTGTAGCAGCGGTTACTCTTTCCTTGCCTGTCCCAACACCTTTATACATATTTTTCTCAACGGACAATTTTTCTGTTTTTAAAAGTGCCTTATGTAAGCTGTTGGACCAACAAAACGCACACTTTTACACACCATAAATAGAAACTAATTTAGCCATCAAATTTCTCGATCTCATATTTTGTCGACATCTTGTAACTCTAATAATAACAAAAGTACCAAATAGCTCTGGTGCCAGTTTGTTATAAAATTAAGTGCAACGGTACTATTGGAGTTAAATGATCACGGGAATATTTTGGTGGTAAAATATAAATACATGGCACACACAAAAGAGAAGAATTTTAAGTGAAAAACCCAAACCAAAAAAAACCACGGACGAAGACGAATCAAAATATTCACTATGTGAAAATATGAATACAAGAGGTAACAGTTCGAACACTCAACAATCAACCGAAATCCCAAAACACCTAATAATCCTATTAGGATAAATGCCAAAATTGGGTATACACTAAACTGTAATTTAAGAATATATACTAAAGAGTATTGTAATAACTTTCTACTCTCTAACTTCTTGATTTGGGATGATTCAATTCCTCTACAAGATGCTTCAATTTATATACGAGTTCCCCTCACTTACAAGCTCTCCTTTTGGGCTCTCACAAGTGGATATTTGAGGGTCAGAGCGTGACCCTTGTTAAAGGAGTCAAACATACACAGAGTAGGCTCTAATGCCGTGTAAAATTTCCAATCCAAAAGGTCAAGCCATTAGGTTGAGCGCAGTTATATAAATCACTCTCAAGAGTCAACTCGCATTCAATGTGAGAATAATCTACCAACAGAGAAGAATTGATCAAAAGAATGAAAAGCTCAGTTGTGCCTACACAGTTGTCAAATGAGGGGTTAATGGATGTCATGAATGACATATTTCCTACATATAGGAAAAATTAATTTATGATAAAATCAGTCGATATTCCTAGAGAGAAACATCATAAAATTCTCACTTAAACATTAAGCCATTACAGATTATGCTTAAGAGGATGGTCGAAGAGCGAAATGATCTTTACCATATATCTAAACTTTGCATAGAGTTAGATGGGCACCATTTCCAACCATACATGCTAAAAAATTTACTATGATACTATAGACCTTTCAACTGATGAAAAGTTTTATGTACTTGAGCATTACCAGAAGGAATGTGCTCCATGGAAAGAATCCGGCCCCCAATCCAAGGAACCACTTTAATAGCCCAATCACCACTTTTCATTTCCATAGGAGTCCTCGACAGCTCTAGTCCCTTGCCACTGAAATTTTTTTCCGCATCTGGAATAGGCTTCGCAGTTTCTGCAATCAAATTTTCATATGTTAGGAAACAACATGGTGTAATATATAAACGTGAATCACGTTACAAAAATAGAATACAATTTATAAATGACTGAAAGGCTTCTATATGCATAAGTGTAAATAAAAGGGTCTCATTAATTCTTTAGGAACTGATTATTTTTAAAAATTAATTAATTATTATTCAACAAATTGCAGATACTGTCATTATTCTTTTTTAATATTATTATTATCATTAAAATTAATATTGTTAGTTATTATTTTTAAATGTCTAAAATTTAGTTATAAACATATCCTATCATTCAAAGAACAAACATCATTAGCATATTTTTACCTACATTTTACCTCTCCAAACAAAATGAAGACCATTTCACATGTTGGTCCCACAGTCCCAGCAACATATTGTGCACAAAGCGACTGCTCTCAGTCTCATACAATTGTTCTCAGGCAAAGCAATAACATTTAGCCAACCAATAAACCCAGACTATCATAACAATCAGATTGACTGCCTTGGAGGTAACATTGTGACAGGCTTGAAAAAAACTTCCAACAATATTTAACAGAAAATACACAAAGTTCAACATAACATAACTAAGATATTAAACTATGTAGATCGCAAAACAAGTGTATTTATCAATTATCACATCCAAATAATAAAGATGGATAAGCATCCTGGCCTCCGGAAATTACTTACAAAATATGAAATATTATTTGAAAATACCATACTTATTGATTACATTGATCATCAGTACAGGTGTCCTCCTAATTGTAGAGGAAATTATGATAACAAATAGATGACATTGAATAAACAAAAGACACATTTAAGAAGGGATTGATATTAGGTAGTTTGAGAGAAGCAGTTTACCCATACGACTCTTGTACTTTTTCTCACTTGCGGATTCCAAATTTGACACTTCACTTTCTGAAGGCATAATGATTTGCAGAACCTCTCCATCCTCTCCCCAGGCATCAAGCTGTTTGAAGAACCTCAGGATTAACAAAAAACAATACATAGAAAATTTTGAATTTGTAGCAGTTCATTAGCATCAAAACTTGGTAGGATGACTAGTTGTACTTAATTGTCAGAAAGCATACCATAGCACCTTTACCAAGCAACAAGTGTGCATGTAAACGACGTTTTGGCCTCTGCCATGATCCTTCAGTTTTGGAAATGCTCACAGTAACAATAGAAGACTGAAGCTCAGCAACATATGTTGTCAAGAGATATCCACCTTTGGTGTATTCATATCCATCACCATCATCTTCATAGAGAACACCTTTAGCTTTACCTGATATTGAGAAAATTAAAGCTATATTCGGTCAACTGCATTTGTACAAGAAACTTTTTCTACAACGAAATGGTGGTTTAGATAGCTAACTAATTAATCAAGACAGTTTGAGGGATGTAAGCTAGAGTTTTATATCTAGAGGGATTCAGACACTCCCACGTTCTCTCTACATCACAATTCTAGATCATATGAGCTCTAAACTTAACATATACGGTTATTTCCAAATGTCCGTCAATATGCTCATATATATTTTCAGTTCAGAATCTTCGGATGTTCCACTCCACCTCTGACCAACTCAAAACCAATCAAAAACATAAATGTCAAATGCTCAAATAAAATGTTTTAGTGACAGAACTGAGTTCAGGGAAACATAAAGGCAAGAAAAATCATTTATGCATCTTCCATCCTCAATTCTGCATCTGTTGTAATCGGACCAAGTTGAAACCAATTAAAAACTCGAAAAGCGAAGTTTTCTACTGGAACATTGAGGAAAAAGTTGAAGTTTCACCCAAACTTTTGAGGCTGAAGTGTGATTTAATCTGATAACACTTGAGCGAAGGAGATACTATAACAAATATGTCAAGCAAAATGTTAAAAGGCAAAGAGCAGGATGAATTTCCACTTGACAAGTAACATAAGAAGATGATGAATAAACACAAGAAGCTTAATTCTACACTTCTAAACTGTTTCCACAAGAATATCTTATTCCAACATATTATTCTGTGGAACTTCCAAATTATAATGAACTTCAGATTTAACAAGATGCCTGAATTTAGAATCTCAGATGGGAGAATTAAGTTAGAGAGGGAAAGAGAGAAAGATACGATGTCTCATACAACTGATGGTTCAACATTTTAAGCTAGCAATAGGGGAACATAACAATATGTAAGATGAAGTAATACATAGGAAAATGAAAACTAAAGTTCAATACAGGATCATGTCCAAGTTTAATATAGGATCATGTTCATTCAAAACTAACAACATCATATTTTTGACCAAATGTATTAGAGAACTTCTTTAATGTTGACAGCAAAAAAAAGTACCATGCTCATCTAAAGCCACGAGTACGGATAAATCATCACTTGGATCAGCTTCACCAACATGTTGATAAGGATGACCAAAGGGAATGATTGATCCACCTTGCAGATACAGCACTGGTAAATCCTGATACATCCATAAAATAGAATTGGTGCAAAAATGTTAGTTAAGGCTACAAGAAAGACACTTTGAAGTTTGAATATGCTCACATTGTTCGGGAATATTACCGGATGTGAATCATCAAAATCAAAATTCAACCAAATGCCTTTAGGCAATGTGTGCTGCAACTGGTTCACCCCATGGTCACGCATAGTGCTGCTATCAACAAATCAAATGTTAGACTAGTTTTGCAAGTCAAAACAGAAACTACAACCCCTTTGCACCAAAGCACTGACATTGAAATTGTCAAAGGAAATAGGAAGAAGTACATGCATGGTACCTATTTGCATAGTTATATAAAGGCAATCTATTTCATCTAAGGCAGTTTTCAGCAGATAATACAAGGATAATAAAACTTCAATTGCATGATATCTGTAGTATAGTAGTACAATAGTATTATAGTTTTCTTGAACATTCCACAATTTAGTTGCAAAAGCTACTGCCACGTGAAAACAATGTTCACATAAAAGCAGGAACAAAAAGTATTATAACAGAAAGAGAAACTATCTTTTTGTTAGTGTGATTTACAATAATGATATGACAAAAGATTGATTTTTAAATATCAAATGTCAGAAAAGAAAGACAGTTAGAATTAAACTGTTAATCAAGCAAAATTGATATCTTAGTTCAAATCAGTTTCTCAAACAAGTAAAAAAGTGAAGTAGGTAACTTAGTTTATCTTGACTACAAGCCCTTCAGATTGGCTTAACATAGATCAAATCTATGATTAACTTGCTCTGCTCAACAATCTAAAAGGTCATTCACAAAATCTGGCAAGAACATGCAAAACATAGTGGGCCAAAGCATGTCATAAGGGGAGAGAAAGAGTGAGAGAGTGAGAGAGAGAGAGAAATTGAACAACAAAGGTCGGAAAGAGCATAGTATATCGAATCAAGACTTTCCCTTAGAATTTCAATAATTTATCAATATTATTCTTCAACCCCATAATGCATGTATCAAATAAATTTTATTTTTTTCACTTCATGGTAACACAGTTAGGGGTATCCATATCGAGTACCTATCTAATAGGGATACACAAGTTTAAAATATCTGCTCTTTTTGATTGCCAGAATGCACAATTGGAGCATTGCATATTCGTCCTAAAGGTAACCAAATGTACACTAGGAGTTGTAACCTAATACTGCACGCTCACTGGAGGAGATCAGCGGGAACTGCATGCATAGATGCCCTGGAAGGAGAACATTGTCTCAGGGGAACAAATAAGATCCCAGGGGGGCAGGGACCATGTGGACATGAAGCTGGGAACTAAAATATTGTGCGTACCACAGCTGAGTCAGTAAATAAATACCTTGTGTATAATTGTGTTTCAAGATCATGATAGGGCACCCTCAAGTTACCAACATCGTACCCATATAATGCATATACTCAAGTTACCATATAAGCATATGCTTCTTATGCTCAATCAAACTATAATGCTATACCTCTAAGTTCTTGATTATGCTCAATCAAACTATAATGCTATACTCTAAGCTCTTGATTCAAGCTCAACCATGCTTCGTTTACATAAACAAAACAAAAGTTAAATTTTTTCTTTACACTAGTATCAGAAGTACAATCTGAGCATCATAATAGTTACTCAATTCATTTGCAGCCTCTGCTTCTCTACTAGAAGTATAGGAGTAACCCAATCATTGACGGTTCTAGAACCGCTAAGCTTACGTTACATGCAATAGTCCCTAGTAACGGAAAAGTACATAAGAGATCTTTGGGCCAGGCGGGCTCTCCGTAATAATTATGACTAATTTATCTCTAGACATCACTATAAAATACTAAACATAAGAGAAATCGAAAACGTAATTAGAATATGTAAAATATTGTCTAATCACCTATTACTTATATTACAAAAGGAAGAGAATGAGAACCTTGCATAAATGAGAAGACGTCCCAACATGAAGGAATTCTCATTTGTTCTCAACTTGGAATCTTTTGGATCTGCAGCAAGTAATTATGAACGTACAGAACCTATAAGAAAACCAAATTAATATGTCCTATATTGAGGAAAACTGATTCAACACCAATAGAACCCACCAATAAAGAATGTTGGAGCTGCCACTGGAATACCCCTTGTATGTGCCAAATAGAAAAGCGTGTATATGTGTGGTATAAGCCGGTAGCGCCTTCTCAGTGCTAAGCGGCAAATTTCTTCGCACTGTAACATATATGAATTATGTACTCGTTAAAATTTGTTCACAAAAAATAGATATTGAAGCTAGAATTTGAACAGAATTATGGAGCATCTAAAAATAAATAAATTTGTTACTTAGTAAAAGATAGCTGTGCTATGTGTTACATTCGCAGTTAAGTTGAGGGAGTGAGGGTGAAGTTCTTGCGTCGACACAAGTCAACACAGTTGACAGTCATAATGCTTCCTAAACTCCTTTTGGTCATCTATATAGGAGAAAATTGCCAAACATCAAAATATAACAAAACTTTCATTAAATAAATACAAATTTCTTCTGGACTCTAGAATTGTTGTCCTCATCAGTAACAGCATTGCTAATATCACAGCTATTGTGACTGATTCACCTAACTCCATTGCTAATATCATAATAGCTAAAATCGTCGATAGCAACCAATGACGCTGTTTGAGTGCACATTGTTGCCTCCACTGTAAACTGGGAACATATTAGCTCGACTTAAGGGGCCTGCCTTACCATCCCCCTTCCCCTTTTTGTGGAAGTAAAACAAAATTTAAAAAAATAAAAAGAAAAAATAAAGAAATAATCGTACTTAAAACTCATCAAGGAACATTTGACAATTCTCAAACATAAATGTGATTGATACCATTGCGCAAATAATCCGTTTGCTGCTTCTCGGCCATATAAAAATAATAAAATCAAAGTGTAACAGAGATAATAAGTTTTTAAAAACTCGAGAGCAGTCATAGATCGCTTTTAAGTGATAAAAACTCCCTTTAAAGAGGACCTCAACTCATCAAGATCTTGCCATCCTCATTGTACCAAACCCCAAACTCTGCAAAGAAGGCTGCGCTCCACACTAAAATAAAAAACCCATACTCCCCCATTAACATAAACATGAAACACTAAAGCAGTCTAAAAAGGAAGAAAAAAAAGAAACACCTGAAGCCATATGATGCAGCCTGAATTCCCAACACAAAGTTGCGGGTTGATAATATGGTTTTTGTTAACTTTCCCATTGGTAAGTTTACAGAAACTGTCATATGTGACTTTTTGCCACTTATCCCTTGCCACATCATCCTCTTAGCAAGCACATGGATTTGGGACCGTGATGTGACATGCCAGGCATGCCAACACTGACTCATGTGTCAAAGGCGACTATAAGTACTCTTATTTGTGCTACCGACATGTTAACTTTGAAGCTCAAGAACATTGGTGATTCACCCCGAAACTTCATTTTGTGGTATTCTTGGCCGAGCCCCAAAGTCAACTAAGTCGAGTTATTTTCAGCAAAGGAAACCTGATGCAGGACAAGCTTGCACAACTTGGTTGGAAAAATATGCAAGGCTTTGGAAACACAAGGAGCCCAAAGGATCTAACAGTAGTTTCCTCTAAAAAATTTGGTACTACTGTCCCATGAAATCCTATATATATGAAAGAAACATAATGAACCATACGGCAATAATATATTTGTTATTTCTGGTCCAGTTACCTAAAGTTAATATTATTCGGTAATCACTTTATTGTCAAATGCATTAATGTCATGCGGTTATTGGAGAAAATTAGCTTTCCTTCAAGTGGTGTCATCAGATAGTGTGGATTGTAAGCATTTATATACAAACCACAAGTTGGAAGTGAATATAACTCTTAACATGATTGCAAACCTCTTCGCCAAAAGACCAAGGTTCATGGTCTGTGGTTCTCTTTTCAGAATGCCCGCGACAGAATGGAAACATGGCACCGACACCCATCCACCTTCCAAAGAGCTTGGGTGTTGCATTTCCAGCAAATCCACCTATATCTGGCCCTGAATGTGGCTGGCCACTAAGTCCCTGGAGACGAAGTAAACTTCTGACAGAGTATCATGAAAAAAAACAAACAAATAAACCAACAAACTAAATGAAGCAGCATATTTAACTCCAATCCAACCAACCAAACAAATTCCAAGCCAAAAACCCAAAAAAATTTAGAACACTAAAAGTTACAAGAAAATATTCAGTTTATTCAGAAAACGAGAAACAGAATGCACAATGAAGCACTCAAGCTCTCACCATAGAGTCAATTTAATGCCAACTAAAATGCAGGTTATTTCAGTACATGGAATGTGACACCTCAGTCCCACATCGAAATATGTGGGATGCTTTGATATGTATATAAGGACTCAACCTACCATTACTAATATCTTCAGTTATGACCTTTTGGGTGAGCCTGTGGTGGCTTAAGATGACCTAAGAAGATATTATGGAGATAATATATTGTGCCCTTGGTACGTTATGATTTGATTCGAACTCGAAATTTGACCCGAGTTGTTACATGTAACCAGAAGAAGAACTTGGTATGGGAACTAATTTGAATTGTGGTGAGATAGGGTCAAGCATAGATTACAAGCAGAATCACCACTCTGAGTTCAAGATGATTTCAACGTATTTGGATAATCCTCAAAATGCAGCCAATAAAGCCGGAATGAAATGAAAAATATTCAGAATATAATCAACCAGACTATGACACCAAAATCGAAGTAGCACAGTATATAAGACAGAAGTAACTTGAAAAAATTTTGAGAGTATGGGTGAAATGTAGATCGAGTCTAAGAGGAAAGCATAAACCTCAATTGACCAAAGCTGGATAAACTATAATCATATTCAAAACAGAATAAAATAGGCTCTAATACCAAAACTAATGCAGTGAAGTAAAATAGTTGGATGGAAGGCATTCAGAGCTCATGGATGAAATGTGGTAGGAGAGCCCCTCCTTGGATAGATCTAGCATGATCTAATCTTCAAAATACAACAATTCAAGGGGGAATAAATTAGAAAAAAAAAATTAAAAGAAATAAACAGAATCAATTTCATTTTGCGTAGAAAGATTAAAGTAAAACATTTTTTAAGACCATAGAATAAATGCAGACTTAGGAACTTTACATTGGCTGATGACTACATTTTACGATGACTTGCAAGACAAAAACACTTCTTTGACCATTTGTATTACCATAATTACTTCCAAAAATATATATCCAGATCATATTCTAGAATTTCAGGACATTTTCAGAACATGTATTATTAATTTTAGAAGACTTCTTCACGTTACTTCCTCTTACTTTAGTAGGCTTGAACTGATCTCTAGTTCACCTCTTCTGGCTCACAGATTTGATGTCGTTTATGGGATGACTAGTAGCAACTACATAAATTAGATTCTACTGTGTCCAGGACCTTATATTTATCAGGTAAGAATTAAATCAACTTTTCTTTATCACATTATAAATTTTAAATGCATTTGAAATTTAATTAAATTAAAGCAAAGGCAATAATGTCGTACATTTTAGAGTTCACTGTTAACTAAAGCCAAGTCATTTACAGTACTTCCATTTCCATAGGTTTAACATCATGGTCAACTCTTCTACAACTTCCATACACCTCAATCAATACAGTACATCTATATGAATAAGTCTAAGACAATTATTATGAGTAAATGTCTATAATGGAAAATGTATAGACGATGATGCATACTAATTTAGAAAATAAAAGAACTCAAATTAAATTGGAATGCATGAATCAACCATTTCAGGCAACTGCAGAGAAAAACCGAGCTAATTACCAGTTGGAGAACCATGGAGATACTCATATGCAGGTGCTCCCAGGTAGATAGATTATCTCCGGTCCATGTTGCTGCATACCTTTGGCTACCAATAAATCCAGCTCGAGTGAGAACAAATGGACGCTTACTCTCATTAGCTAATTTCATGCCTTCGTATGTTGCTCTTGTCATCAGCATGCCATAAACCTATATAAATAATTAGAAACTGGTAAAAAGTTTAAATGATTTGTGCAGTATTACTACAACCAAAACGGAATTTGTCTTGTTATCTGCATTACTACCGTAACATATGATATATACCTACTTTTAGTGAATAATACATAAAACAAAGGGAGCAATGTAGGGGTGATGAATAATACATTGTGATAGTGTGCGTGATTCTGATGTCCTCCAAGTTCAGTGTCTCCACTATGAAAATTACTCTCAGGCATTGTCTTCGTTACTGTCTGAAAAGAAGCGTTTGAGACAAAGAACAAGTGAACATGTGGAAGAATGAGTTTGAGAGGAACTTGTTTAATTTCACCTTGAAGACAGCTGGTTCATTCATATCATTCCATATACCATCCACACCATTATCAATGAAATCTTTAACTAGACTCGCCCACCACAAACGAGCCTTTGATTGCGTAAAGTCAGGGAAAACACAAGGCCCGGGCCATACCTCCCCTAGAAGACACAAGTCAAATGTAGAGATTTAAGAACCAGGATATAAGACAAGTGGAAACAGATAAAAATATCTACCAACAAAAGGCCTTCCATCGACTGTTTGGATCCAAATGTCTTTTTCAGAACCACTATCATAAACAAAATAACCCTCTTCCTCTTTGATACCGGGGTCAAGCATCCAGATTGCTTTGAAACCATTATCATGAAGATCTTTCACCAAAGATTGGGGATCTGGGAAACGTTCCTGAGAGCAGTAAGAAGATTTAGCTGTATAACTTGGTTACCATGGAAGGAAGCTAAACATCTTGTATAGAGAACTGATCTATATCCATATCCATATCCATATCGATATCGTATGTATTTTCTAAACAGTAAAGATTAACATTTTATTAGATACAAAGAATGGATATAATGCAAAGGCAGAAAATTCCATCAAAAAGGAATTAAAGCGAATGAAACAAGTGGAAACAGCCCCAACTCAAATAAAATGGATGAAACACGTGGAAATAAAACGGATAAAAACGGATTTGCATTTTACCCATCCTGGTGGAGGTCAAAAATTCAAATTTTCTTTGGAAGGAAATGATCCATAGAGAAAGGTTCTCAGTGAACAAATTCCCAACCCATACTGAAATTGGCTCAAAATCAAGGTAAAGTGCATTTCGAGTTTTACATAGCAACTTCATGTTTCGATTGTTTTGTACTCAATTTTCATGTTAGCTCTTCATGGTTCACAGGTTTTCCCTCGCTCTTGAATAGCCAATTAATATTTAGTACTCTAGTTTCATGCCATCCATAGGTTATTGCTGAATGCTGATTATTTTATAGGTTTTCCACTCTTTTATGATTACTACTATAGAAATGAAAATCCTATTTTATTTGTTCACTTCTTTAGCAAATGTTAAGATTTACATGATTTGTTTAAAAAAAAACTCTTCTAATAATAAATTCTAGCCTTGAAAGTTTAAAACTGAAAAAAAATTCATTCATAATATTATGTCTAAGCGTGTTTTATACTAGACTTATATTCATATTTCTCATTTACAGACGGAGGATGTTACTATATAGTCATGTTTATTCATAGCCACCTCCCCTCCCCCTCCCTCTCTTCTCATGTGTGATGTAACAATTTGATTCTGAAGCGTTCAGTGCCACAACAGCTGTCAAGGAATTTATGTTATATAAAAATTCAAATAACAATTTTGGTCGTCCACATTTAAAGAATTGAGCATGGAAATGAATGAATGTACCATTGCCTAAATTTGCAAATTTGAGAGGCAGGTCAATATGCAATATGTAATATAGTTACGGAAAATCATGCCTTGTCAAAAGTGAAGCAACGGAAGTCATCCATGTAGTCGATATCCATCCATATTACATCACAAGGTATATCTTTCTCCCGAAATGTCCTGGCAATCTGTACATGTGAATAGGTAAAAGCATATGGAACATAAGGATCATAGAGCAGTTGGCAAATTGGTTTTGGCAAATAAAATATCAGAGATACCCTTTATATTGCTAAAGAAGAAACAAGAAATAAGCTGTATTGGCTTGGAGATTATTTGTAAAATCATCACCAAAAAACAAAAAACAAAAAGCAAAAACTTTTATATCAATTGAAAATGAATTTTCAAGCAGGTTAAAGGTTTACAATTTACTCATCAGGAGAAAAAATAAAAATAAGAAAAAAGTTAAAACAAAGGAAATAAATATGAAAATTAGTTAAAGTATTTAAATGACAACTTGATCAAATATATGTACACATTCCTATATATAGATAGAAAGAAATTCATAATGACACAGAGATAATGTAAATAACAAAAAGGACCAACCTCACGAACTCGTGCATCAGAGTCATAGCTCCAACGGCATTGCTGATAACCCAGGGACCACTTTGGGGGCATAAATACAGTTCCTAGTTAAAAATTTATTAGTCAAGCCACTTACATCAAGGCCCCACAGTCACGTGCATTTGCGGACAAGCACAGAATAAATGACGAAACAGCAAATTTACTTCAAAGACTTTACTTGCACTATATGAAAGGTTCAGTTAAACACAAAATAATTTTTTCACAGTTATACAAAAAGTTGGATCTTCATGAACCATAAACTTCAAACATCACTAGAATCTCCAACATAAAATCAGACAGCTATTATAAGGCAGACAATGATTCTCAAAGAGATATTTTTTATTTTCTTTTATTTTTGATAAGTAATAATGTAAAGTATGAAGGGCATCAAAAGGGGATGCCATCTTGTTACACTATAATCGCTTTAGTTGCTCTGAAATGTGGGATGATAGTATGCAAAACTACGAAGGATTGTATCTGAATCAGTACATATGTTTGCGTGGATTTAATAAGTAGAAACTAGAATATCTTAAACAGATTAACATACTTTCAAGATTCAACAGATATTAATTTCATCCCAGGGACTCTGCATTAGAGGAGAAAATTGAAATTTCAAATGCTGAGCATGTTCTTACTGGTAAAGACTCTGTACAGATCTTCATATAATGGATCATCATAGCCATCCTAAAGTGACAGGCATATCATAGAACTATTCTTTTTATATCAAACATATATACATGATTATTGAGAAAATGATTCGGGCAATGGCAATGCAATGCATGTTACCATGAAATGTCATAAAAATAAGCTTAAATGCTTCTTTTCTTCTGTGTCCATTTTCTTGCATGTAGTTTCTGTTCATAAATAAATAAATTTTACTTTATATATAAAATGGACAGTATTGTAAAATTGAAGCAAGGTTATGAGAAAATTGGAAAATAACCGGTGAAAATGTTTGTAACTTGGTGGCAGAGAGAGACTTGACAATATGGAGGAGTATGTTACCATGAAAGTTCATAAATCATGATTATTAATATGACTAAAGCTTAAGTGTTATCTTTTCTTCTCCATGCATTTTCTTGCATGAAGTTTTTGGTCATAACTAAATTAAGTTAGCCCATACTGAAATGAACAGTCATGCCAAATTGAGCAAGGGACCTGACAAAAGTTGGAAAAGAGCGAGTATAAATGTTTTAACTTTTGATATGGTGGCAGAAAGAGACTTGATAATATGGATATGTATAGCCTATGAAAAAATTCAAAACGCTTGGCAGTTGGCACGCACTTATTGATTACAAAATTGAGTAAGAGGACCATAAGCTAATTGTCCTAACTGCACTTTCAGGTATTGGCTTAGGGAAAACACAACAAATGGCATAAAGTAAACTTAAATAAATGAAAATTAAAAATAAAGAAAGCTTAGCAGTTGCAGAAGAGGGTAATTTATGGGTTTCAACCTAATGCATCTAAAAGCCAGTGCTTCCTTGCTAATGGTTCTCCCGATATATCATCTGAGATCATCACTACCCTAGGATTTACCATAGGCTCTCTTCCTATAAAATTTTTAGGGGTCCCTCATCTCCTCAAAACTTACAAGAAATGATTGTTTACCTGTTATTGAGAAGATTACTGCTAGGGCAACGTCTACTCTTTCTTATGCTGGTAGACTTCAACTCATACACTCCATTCTCTTTGCTACCCAAAAGTTTTGGTCATCTCAATTTATTCTCCCTAAATATTTATATCTTCCATACAAAGTAGCCTTTGTAAATTCCTTTGGAAAGGCTCTAGTTTGGCTAAATATTGCTCCAAAGTTGCTTGGAGTACAATTTCCTAATCTAAGGCAGGAGGTTTGGGATTGAAAATTTTGGAGGACTGGGAATAGGACCTTTATATTACACAAGTCATGGAAGCTCCTGCAATTCAACTCTACTTCTTAATTTGGAGGATTAGAGCAGGGCCCTTATATTACACAAGTTGTGAGGGAGCTCCTGCAATTAAACAGACTGTGCTTAGGCAAAAACATTTGTGGACTATTCTTATTCCTGCTGAGTGTTCCTGGATTTGGAGGGAAGTGCTTAAGCTTAGGGACGCTGCTTTAGTTTCTTAACTGTAACATAAGGAATGGTAAGCATATTTCTTTGTGGCATGAACCCTTGTACAATGCGGATCCTCTCATTTCCCAATTTCCTCGTATTATTACTCATACTCAGTTTGGTGACAATACCATGGCAGGATCTATTTTGCAGAATGGTGAATGGTGTCTTCTTCTTTCTAGACATCATGATATGATCAGGTTTAGAAACTCCTTTGATTACTCTAGACATAGCAATCCCATTCATGAGGATCAGATTCTTTGGAATCAAGTGCTTTCATCTCAAGTTAATGCTAGAGTCATTTGGGACTCTATTTGACACGGACCTCAACCTGTTACATGGTAGAATTTGGTTTGGCACAAGCTTCATGTCCCAAGATTCTCCTTTATACTTTGCTTGGCACTCCATGGTAAGATGTATACTGTGAGAACTCTAATTTCTAATGAATGATGATCTATATAACTTGCCTTGGATATTTTGTTTATAAGTTATAATCAAAAGTTTTATCTCTTGATTATTAAAAGGTGATATTTGGTTTAATTAACCTAAGCATATAATACATGATATATTAAAGATGTTTTACTATGTTTCATGCTTATTATTATGTGTGCTTGAAGTTAAAATGTGAAGCTATTCATCCTTACAAGCTTATTAGAAACTGATTAAATGATTTGGTTAAGTATATATAACATATATTGGTATTTGGAAGAGTTATAAGTGATCTATATAGACATATACATATGCAGAAAATTGTAACCAGTCCTATATTTTATGGTCTATTCTAAGATTCTTTTGAAAAGATCTAACCGTTAACTTTGTTTGAAACTTTTATTTGTAAGACACGTATATCTAGTTTGTTTATACCAAAAATCAACTTAATCGAAAGTGTCCAAGTATTTTATTGACTTCATGCAAAAGTGCAGCTTATAACATTCTGCATGCTGATATTCAGCATGTGTAGAACAATATTGAAGAGTTATAGCTCACTCATTATATAACGTAATTTGGTGATTTTTGACACTAAAATGTATCCCCGAAAGTGTACTTTCTATTAAAGTCAAATCAATGCCAAAGACTGAACAAAAAAGAGTTAATAACAATTCTATCAAACTAAAGGTTGAGATGCAAGGCTGAGAAATTTTATGAACATGTGAATGTTTTCGGTTTGCTCCCATCATGCATTCATATATAATTTTGAAGGTGAAAGTGGTAACAAAGTGATTATGCATTGAAATTAGATTGTGTTGTTTAAGTTGGAATGATAAAGGTTGGTTCCTAACCTTGAATTAGGATATGGATTCCCTCGGGGATGACTCCGGGACAAATCCCGTGAGATGGTTGGTTCCTAGTCAAAATTAGGAGGTTACTAATGGTTGGTTCCTTGCCAAAATTAGAATATTGGTTTTGTTCAAACATAACAAAGGTTAACGTACTTTTATGAGAAAGAAAATAAACGGTAAGGAAAGCATGTTGCACTGAAGTTTCATTTGCATGAATTTTCTAGTAATTGCATTATACCTTAATTTAAGGTTGTTTTAGTATTCTCTATTGGGCTTGTGAAGCTCACCTCTATATACATTTTTCAGGCTCTCCTTTGAAAAGGAAGGCAAGAAACGAAGTATGAGATGACTTGACACTACATGTGCTAAGTGTAACAGTGAATCCATGAATATGTTTTTGTGTACTTATATATCGAATACATCTTTAAAGTAAGATTCTTTTGTTTTAGATGTTTAATTTTTTTATGTATTGGTGTAATAAGAAAATGTTAAAAAAATTTATGTTGAGTTTTTGTTTGAATTGGAGCGTTTTAAATAAATTTACTTAAACTAACAAGAGTTACTTCTAAACCCATTTCCCCTTCCCCAATTCCCCTAATCATGCCTCTCTAAGGGTGGGGATGTGACATATACTGCAGATGTCATTAGAAGATTTGGCAAACATATTGATCCTCTTTGTAAGCTGTGTGAGAACTACAAAAAAGATTTTCACCACATCTTCTTTGATTCTCGGTACTCCAACTTCATTCTTACTGAGGTATTTACAACTTGCGAATGTCACCATCCCACTTCCAGCTGGGAAGATTTATTAGCACAGTTTCACAATTATTAAAGGTTGTAAGCTTAAAGCCCAAATTATTGCTCTTTGTGTCTCTACTACTGCGTACTAGGTTTGGAATGAGAGAAATACAAGGACTTTTTGCTAGAGATCCTTGATCTAATCAAACATAGATTACACTCTTCCACAAAATATCACAAACATGTTTCCAAGGATTCTGTTTTTGCTACTTTACTTAGTACTTGTTATGTTCTTCCTTCAGTTATACTAATTTCTTCACATTATGATGTTCAGAATATAGTATTGGCGCCCCTTAGCCATTGTAATATTTCCTTTCTTAATACACTTGAACAAAAAAAAATTAGAGAGGGAGAAAGAGAGAGGGTAATTGATAGTTAATCATGAGCTGGCTATTCTAAATAAACATGCCAGCTCATATATGAATTGCAATAACATAAGTGTTGTAGCATTAAATTAATAAAAAATAATTTGGTCCCCATACATAGAAATGCACTAAATAATTGATTTTAATCAAACTATTTGCAAGTGCTAATCATAATAGAACAAAGGAAAACAAGTGAGGTTTGTATTTTTTTATTCTCCTGTTTGTTTAAAAGATAAAATCATGAACCACATGAAGACAACGCTGCATGTTGAACTACTATGTCGTTCAACCGTATCCATAGGAAGGCATAAGCACTTTTTTTCACCCTTCAGCTTGTTAGCCTCTCTCTTACAAGTGTACACAATCAATATGCAAAATGGTTCAGGAAATTACCAACTGCGCGAGAGAACGATGCCAAAACATCAGTTGGTGAAGAAAATGGACCGAATGTAATGACAGGATAGGATGATGGAGCACTGAACATCACAATTGATTCTTTCCGCAAATCAACCTACTCAAAACAAAGACAAAAAGAAATTTACTACTAATAAAAAAGTTACCAATTCGATGATATGTGTATATATATAAACAAAGAGTTTTGTTACATATGACGATAAATTTATGTTAATAGTAAATACCGACGTATGATGATACATGGGATATGACGCAATTAAGAAGGGCCCACAATAATTTATTCAATCTTATCAGTCCACGTTAATCGCAATCCAACTTCATCAATAAATTTGTCAACATATAAATCATTTCTCATATATAAATATAAATATAAATATAAGACGTAAACTAGATATCACAAAAACCTCACAACGTCTTGTTGTATCAGCAAGAACGCCCAGTGCCTCTCCATTTGGAAGAACAGCTAGCACCCAAGGATGTGATTGGTACAAGGATGTAGTTCCAGGACCATAACCCCATGCATCTGTATTCCAAGTAAAAACCTATACATAGTAGAATTACTCAAGACCTAAAGAAGTTACACAAAATTATTATTGAGAATAATTCAAATCAAGTATCTTACCCTCTTCCCTGTACGTTCGAGCTGTCCACTAACTTCGCCTGTTCCATAGAATGTGGTACCAGGAGGAAGCTAAAGCAAAGGCAATCTATATAACATCAACAAGTTGCACACACACCTTAAAAGGTAATTCTTATATTGTCATACATCAAACAAAAGATGCCAAATAACTGACCTTGAAATTAACAATTTGTTGTCCATGAACACACTCAAAAGTAGGGGTATATAATGGAATTCTGCGAGTACTCGTAACAGGCATGTCCCTATCTTCTGGATTAACAAAAGAAAGGCTTGGAAACACTGCAATTCTATCATCAGCAGAGCAATCAAACCGGAAAACTCCTTCCTCTAGAATAGGTTCGAAAACCATATTTCCCGACTTCACATCCGAAGTCAATGCTGTATCTTCACCCCCAACCATCTTAGACACAGCCAAGCTTTCTCCGATCAGCCTTTTATTAAACCCCTTTTTCCTGTACATAAATTTTCGCATTTACAACATCCAAAAGTATTCTATAAAAACATTTTAAAATAACCACACTTTACCCATTCTCTAAACATTTTTCTATTTTCACAAATTAGGACTCAAATTTCCTCCTCTTAATCTTAAATTCAATACTACCCTTTTCTTCTAACAATATTAAACTTCAATTGCCTTATACAAAAACTAATATCCGTCGTCCTCCATAATCAAATTGTTCTAACAATCCAACCAAACATTATACACCAATCATATTCATAACTTTAAAAGCATATATCATCAACAACAGTACAATAATGTGCTACTCTTTCATAAACTACACAACAAATTTCAATTCTTTTCATATGGGTGACAACAATCTAAATCCAATAAAAATTCAAGGGATTAAAAAAAACCTATAAAACTGATCCCATCGAATTAAACAAATAAAATTAACCAAACAATATACACCAATCATAATTTTAAAATCACAAATCATCAACAATAGTACAATAACTTGTTACTATTTCAAAAACTACACCACTAATTAAATTATTTCCATATGGGTAACAATAATCTTATCCCAATAATAATCAAGCAATCACAAAAAAGAAAAAGTTACATATAAAACTGACCTGATTGAATTAAACAAAGAAAATCCAGCTGATGCTGATGCTGTTGCTGTACTAGTAGTAGCACTGAGTAACTCAGTGCAACGCAAGGACTTGAATTTCTTTAACTTCACCACCACATTTGATGATCCACATGGAACCCTAGAATTTAAAGTGTGAATTTGATGCCTTTTCGATAAACCCAACTCTCCACCTGCCCTGCTAGTGCTGCCAATTAATAATGATTGTGCTTCTTCCATTTGTTTGTTTGTTGCAATTTAAATTATTAGTATTATAAAATTATAGTAATTAATTGGATGATTCTTTTTATTATTTAGGGTCACGCGCGCAATGAACTAACTAACTACTGTGTTTGTTTGACATCGTGTTTGTGAAAGTCCCCGGCTTCAATCATGGAGGTACCTGACGAGGACACATTAAAAGCTTTAGTACCTCACGAGGACAAATTAAAAGCTTTAGTATTTTTTTTTCTCATTTCTATTGAAATTTAACATTCTTGTATTTAATTAAAATTTAACATTTGTGCATTCGTCTTATATTTTACGCAATTAGAAGAGACACCAGTCCCGGAATTACGAGACATTGATTTTTTATTCTATTCAGGACGGATTTTATTATAATTTATTTTTTTCTAAGTAAATATTCGACCCATAAAATACATATTAAAACAGTAAGCTAATTCACTATTCAATAATAATAAAAAAAGAATTATGTTATGTATTGCTATAAATTTGTAATTGCAAAATTTATCGATACAAAAATTGTTAGGAATTATAGGTGATAGACACATAATTCATACATTTTGTTATTCTTATTTTGTCCTTTTAATTATATTAGTTGCTTTAATTAATATATTTTGTTTTGTAAAATTTAATATTTTGTTACAATAAAGTCAAAATTTGGGTAATCGAATAATATTTAATGCTCTTATTCATGGAAGAAAAGAAACAAGAAAAATCTTACAACAAGAAGTAATGAGGTGTAAAGGAAGGGAAAGTCCATTTAAAAGATCTCTTTGAAAGAAATTGATTGCGAATAGGAGGATGTTCATTCTTAAAAAGAATTAATTGAGTTTTGATGCCTATAAATAGAGGATTACCAATAGAGATTTAGAGGATGAGATATTAGGTATTTTTTATATATTAGTTTAGGTTAGGAGTGGAATAAATTATTTCTTTTTTATACGCTCTTCGGATGATGGTTAATAAAAGGGTGTTCGTATTGTATTTGTAATCTTCTTCTTCTTTATCTTAGTTCATTTATTTATTTTTAATGGCTAGCTAATTTTTATATCTAGGATGAAGATGAAATAAAATAAGTATTCATGATAATATTCTCCATCTTTTCTATTATTTATGTTTTTTATATTTAATTAATTTCGCCTTCATGTTTCGTTATTTAAATACAATTGTTTTATATTTTGTATATGTTTTAAATTAATTAAGAGATTTTGATAAGTTATTGTTAAGATATGAGTATATTTCACATATGATTTTAAATTAATTAAGAGGTTTAATAGGTTATTGTTAATAAATGAGTTTTTCATAATCCATGCTTACTCGAAAAAGTTTTGATAGCTTATAGTTAATTCTTAAATTTTTATAATCTATACTTACCCACGTTAATTGTAAAATTACTAAATTAAAAGGAAAAAAGATTTAACTCATAGTTAAGTTATATAAATAGAAGAAATTGAATTATTTATTATGTTTATTGTTTAACGGATTCAGATTCTTAAATTGTTTCCTTATTATTAGTTTTTATATTCTAATTAGTTTAATTGTAGTTGATCGATTCTTAATCTTTATTTTTAATTCGCCTGAAATAAATATTAAAGATGTTTTAAAATTAATCTAGTCTTTGTGGATTCGACATGTACTTGTCATGTTTTCAATTTGACATTGGACACTTGCAATTACTAATTTTTATCACATCAATAGTATAAGTTATGAGTGAGTTTCATACCTACAAATCATGTATTGTTGAGCTTAATTATTGTTATCTTTAAGTATTTTTAGGATCATTTTATTTGTTTTTATTGTGTTTATTTATTGCGGGACTGAGCTGAAAGGCTAAAGATGTCATTTTGCAGCAGAAAAGAATTAAAAAAGCATTAAAAAAAAGTTAAATGACATTTTTGTAAATATGAGGACCCAGTCAAGCGCCTAGGCGCTTGGAATAGTAATAGGTTGAGCACCTAGGCGCTCGGAATAGTACTAGGTTGAGCACCTAGGCGCTCTAGCACGGCTAAACTTGGAAAATTTTGTTGTTGGGAAAAATTTTAAGCCGGGAAAAATTTTAAGCCGGGAAGAATTCTAAGCCGGGAAAAATTCTAAGCCAAAAAGGAATCTGAATGAGGGTTTGACTACTACTAATTGGAGAAGACTTGAAAAAAAGAAGACGTAACAAGAGATTTGCTGTGACGCCCCCAAAATAGGTATACAACACCCATTCTGAGTCGTCAAATACATGGTACAGAAAGTAAACTACAACTTCAATAATACAAATGTCGTGCAAAATACGACAACACATACTGTGAGTTTAAATACAAATATTGTCTTCTAGACAATATCCACACTCAAATAAATCATCATTACAATTATTCAAACACTATTTTACAGAAATAGTGAGGACTGCTAAAACATCTTTCTAGAACCACCACTCCATACCCCGACTAGATTCTGCTATGTTCTCACCTCCTGAGAAGAAAAATGGAACAAAAAGGAAAAGGGTGAGCTCAACTAGCCCAGTAAAGAATATTATGACTAAGATAATATACAAACAAATTATCGTTAGTCTTCAACAGGGAAAAATCTGATAGAATATAATCGACAACAAGTTTTAGATCAACAACTGCAGCGGAAACTGCAAACCATTAGAAGAGTCAAGTAGAGAAAGAATTCTACTATCTTCTAAGATTTAAAAGTCCATCATCAATATTTTATCCCTGTAACATCAATTAATAATCATCTTTATCCAAATATTCGTCTTTGCACTACAGGCCAAAGATATTCATTTGTATCACCTGTCGGTCATGTTCATCTCAACACCTGTTCATCTTTGCACTACAGGCCAAAGATATTCATCAAATAATCATACATCTTTGCACTACAGGCCAAAGATATTCATCAAGTAACCATACATCTTTGCACTACAGGCCAAAGATATTCAGTAATATCATCATTTAGGACTGAGGATGATGAAAAATATCTTAAAGAGAACGAATCCAGTGAGACAGAAGGACAAATATTAGGGATTCGTATAACAGTTTATCCAAGATCAATAATACTTCATAATAATCAATTGTGAAGCAGAATTCAAAAATAAAGATCAAAACATGGATACAATCAAAGATAGTAACCATAATAGACATCTTGGACAAAAAGGAAAAAATTTATTTTTCGGTGAATAGTGCCGTATTCGTGAATAGTACCGTATACGTGAATAGTGCCGTATACGTGAATAGTAACCCCCGACACAAAAAGTTCTAAATTTGATAAAAACTTATATAAATATTTCAGCATAATGATATTGAAGAAAATAATATCATTAAGAAGAAAATAATATCCCTTACGAATATTAAACGAAAATAATATTCATTACGAATATTAAACGAATATAATATTTCTCGCGAATATTGAACGAAATAACATTTCTTATGAATATTGAACAGAAATAATATTCATACGAATACGAAAAATAATATCTCTTCAGAATGTGAAATAAATAATACCCCTTACCTCAAAATATCAGTACTTCTGGTCGGAATACTGGTATAAGGCTGAAAGAAACTTGCTCTAATGAATAGAAACTCTCAAAGTATCTAAATACTCACAAAATACACTCAATAATCTAGAGAGAGAAAGAGAGAAAACTTGTTTCTGGTGTGATTTTCAATTCTAACTTAGCCCTCTATTTATAGGAAAATTTTAGTAGGCTTGACCTGCAACCTGATGGCTTTACCTGCTACTATTCCCACCCACCACATTTGAAATATAATTCAGCACATTTCTTCACCAACCACAAGTGGGGCCCACCAATTCTAGAATTTTTCACCAAAATGATAAACTCCGAAAATTCAACAATTTCTGAACCAGTCATCTCGTAAAATTCATAATAAATCATACGTTCATTTTTAACGGTTCAAAATTTATGGACATATACTCAACTTATATATGTATAACATATCCAAAAATTACCACGATCCAACGGTCGGATTAAAAATTATAACACCCGCAATATTTCTCAAAAACCCTGATTTGATTTTTAATACCTTCATTTCGATAAAAATACTGATAAAACACCTCAACATTAACTCCTTCATTTTTAACCACAAAAATATATCCCTCATTTATATCCACATAAAATAAATATTTCCTTATCATATGAATCAATAATTAATTATTCACAAATAATATTACAGAATCACATTTATGACAACCAGGCCGTTCCCAGGAAAGAGGGGGCTTTCCAATAAGGATTTCTCCTTACTGGCGCGCAATTAGATGACCAAACCTCTCCTTAGACAGAACTTTCTAGACATTGCCAATAATGTTATATAATAATATTATTCAAATAATATGAATTATTGATCTGATAATGGAAAATACTGTGCAGCAACAATTATTGAAACAACAATAATATAAAATATCAATGCAACAATTATTGAATCAATAAAATAAAATATTGAACAATAACTACTATAACAATTATTGAGTAGTGCCTTCTTACGTAAGAATCAATAATCGGTGCAATACCGTGTGCTACTGTATTTTAATCACCGGGTATTCCAACAGTATTAACGGTAACAACTACGCCGTTATTTATAAACAACTTATACTTGTCGTTTTCTTTATCCAATCGCTTTCCGTTATGGGGCCCACACAAGACTGCGTCGTCGTACGAATATTCCCCGACAGCAAGAATATTCCACGACCAACCGAATATTCACCGACCAAAAATAAATATTTTATAACCACTTGCTTATTTTGCAAAATTTGCACATTTCACCCATAACCAAAGTATTATATCAAATTAACCTCTTATTATTCACAATAATATTTAGAGAAAATTTGATTTTATTCATTAATAAGTTGGGGTCTTACAACCTCCCCTCCTTATGAAATTTCGTCCTCGAAATTGACGTACGTACCTGATGTTTCAAAAAGGTGAGGATACCTCGCTTTAATTTCTGATTCTAACTCCCAGGTCATTTCTTCAATAGCATGGTTTCTCCACAAAACCTTAACTTGTGGTATAACCTTCGTGCGTAGGACATGCTCTTTCCTATCCAATATCTTAGCAGGTACCTCCTCGTACGTTAAATCTTCAGCTATCTCGTCTGGTTCTAACTCAATAATGTGGTTCGGGTCTTTAACATATTTACGAAGCATAGATATGTGAAAAACATTATGAACATGAGACATGCTTGGAGGTAATGCGAGTCTATATGCCACATTTCCTATTCGCTCAAGAATCTCAAATGGACCAACAAATCTTGGATTGAGCTTTCCTCTCTTCCCAAATCTTGTAACTCCCTTCCATGGTGCAACACGTAACAATACATGATCCCCAATATTAAATTTCACGTTCTTCCGATGAAGATCCGCATAACTCTTTTGTCGATCCTGTGTCGTTTGTATACGTTGCCGAATCGTTTGGATCTTCTCTGTAGTAATGCGTACCAATTCTGGTCCCAACAATGTTGCTTCACCCACCTCGTCCCAGCATACTGGAGAACGACATTTTCTTCCATACAACGCCTCGAATGGAGCCACACCTATGCTCGCCTGATAACTGTTGTTGTAGGAGAATTCCACCAATGGTAGGTACTTATCCCAACTCCCTTTGAGATCTAGGACACAAAGTCTTAATAGATCTTCAAGAGTTTGAATAGTCCTCTCTGATTGTCTGTCCGTTTGAGGATGGTATGCTGAACTGAATCGTAAATCCGTGCCCATAGCTTTCTGCAAGCTAACCCAAAATCGTGAAGTGAATCTTGGGTCACGATCCGAAACTATGGATACTGACATGCCATGCAATCTCACAATCTCGTTCACGTACATACCAGCAAGACGTTCAAGAGAATAAGTCTCACGTATCGGCAAGAAATGAGCGGACTTGGTTAATCTATCAACAATAACCCAAATCGCATCTATGCCTTGAGAAACCTTGGGAAGACCCGTAACAAAATCCATAGTAATGCGTTCCCACTTCCATTTCGGAATCTCAAGTGGTTGCAATGGACCCTTTGGTACTTGATGCTCCGCTTTTACACGTTGACAAGTTAAACATCTCGAGATAAACTCCGCGATCTCTCTTTTCATATTGCTCCACCAAAATGTATGTCGAAGATCGTGATACATTTTGGTACTCCCAGGATGGATTACAAACGGTGTGTTGTGTGCCTCCATCATTATTCTATGCTTCAAGTCAAAATCGTTAGGAACACAAAGTCTGGAGTTGACTCGAAGTATTCCTTCTTCATCGATTCTTGCTTCTGGAATAGCACCTTCTTGCACTTTCTTCTTCATACGCATCAGCTCTATATCCGTAGCTTGAGCAGCTTTAACTTTATCGATTAAAGTAGGTTCTACTCGTATATTTGATATCATCATGTGGGTACTTGGAGCCTTCATCTCTATCTCCATCCTTTGCAAGTCATACAAAACGGGCCTTTGTATTAAAAACATTGCACTCGTACCCGCATATGATCTTCTACTCAATGCGTCAGCTACTACGTTTGCTTTTCCAGGATGATATTGGATGGTATGATCGTAATCTTTCAACAGCTCGAGCCAACGTCGCTGCCGCATGTTGAGTTCCTTTTGGGTGAAGAAATATTTGAGGCTTTTATGATCTGTATAGATCTCCACTTTCTCCCCATACAGGTAGTGTCTCCAGATCTTCAACGCAAAAACGACTGCTGCCAACTCCAAATCATGAGTAGGATAATTCCTCTCATATTCTTTGAGTTGTCGTGAGGCATAGGCTATGACTTTCCCATGTTGCATGAGAACACTTCCTAACCCTTTGCCTGAAGCATCGCTGTAGATAACAAATCCATCCGAACCAGATGGTATTGTCAGAACAGGTGCCGAAATGAGTCTCCTCTTGAGTTCTTGAAAACTCTTCTCGCATTCCTCACTCCATACGAATTTTCTATCTTTCCGAGTCAGCTGAGTTAACGGGGCAGCGATTCGAGAAAACCCTTCTACGAATCTCCGATAATAACCAGAAAGCTACATATTTCGATTAATGATTTAGGTTGCTCTCAACTGTGACTCATATCCCAACCTTGGATAGCACGTCACAATGACACCTATCAGTTTACTACTGCACGAATATGGCGTCCCCTACGGAGAGTCTGGATTCAGTGTATTCCACAAAGGAAGTCAACAGATAAAGGCTCGGGTACAAACTTCTACAGTTAGGTTTTTAACTCCTGAAGTTCAATAGGAGCCATTCGATATGAGATTTTAGAAATGAGTTTTGTACCAGATTCAAAGATGATACAAAATTCAATATCACGCGTAGGCCAAGAAATTCTTCAGGAAATACGTCAGGAATTTTACTAACAACAGAAATATCATTCAATTTTGACGTATTTTGTTCAAGTCCATGACATGACTAAGAAATCTTGACATCCGTTTTTTAATAAACGAATGACTTTACGGCTTGATATGAAAGAGTTTGACTTCAATGGTTTGGTTGCTTGAATTCGAATAACAGGTTGCTTAGGAATATGAAAACTAACAACCTTACAAAAGCAATCAATTTTGGCATGATGAGTAGTTAACCAATCAATTCCTAAAATCACATCAAAAGCAAGTATCTTTAAAGAGATAAGATCAACAGGTAATGTGATAGTGCCAACTTGGATCATGCAAGATTTATAAACAGTGGACCTAACGAAGTTTCAACAGATAAGTCAAAGTCCAATTTCTCCGAAGTCAAGTTTAAACGTTGAGCACAAGCAGGAGAAATAAATGAATGGGTAGAACTGGTATCTAATAAGGTATAGACTTCGCAAAAAAAATTTATAATTAACTAACCCGTGCTAACTTCGTTCGGGTTCCTCGCATTCTGACCAGTCACGAAAAACGCTCTTCCAGGAACCGCTGATTTCGACTTATCCGGGACAACTTTTGGAGTCACCATCCCCGCTGAACTTGGTTTTGCTATAGAACACTCTCGAGCTATATGACCCTCCTTTCCACAGTTATAACATACCTTGGATTGTTGTGGGCAGTTTGGGCTGATATGTCCCTCTTTCCCACATTTGTAACATACGACCGGTGGTCGTTCTCCTCCCCTAGAAACAGTTGATGTTTGTGCTGACGTCTTCACGTTATCATTGTTGTACCTCCTCTTCTTGAAATCTCCTCCCGACTCGCTCCTTCTATTATCACGACCACGATTACCACCAGAGTGGTTACCGCTTTTGTCCGAATGTTTTCCTCCCTGCTGGTTTTCATTGCTTCGATGACTGCCGCCACCGGTATGACCCTGGTTGTGGTCCCTCGGTTGCACATACTCATTATCTCGCTCTAATAATTGAGCCCTGTTTACAACATCTGAATATAAAGAAAATTTATGAGAGATAAGATATTGCCGAATCTCGGGTTTTAGACCTCTCAGAAACATCCTTGTCATTCGTTCCTCATTTTCGACCAAATGAGGTGCAAACCTGGATAACTCTGCAAACTTCGCCTCGTACTGGGACACCGTCATGTTGTTTTGTTCCAGTTTGATAAACTCCACCTCCTTCATATGACGAAAACTTTCAGGAAAGTACTTGTCATTGAATAGTTTTTGAAATGTTTCCCAGGACATGTTGAGTGCGTCAGGCTGGGTACGCTTCACAGACTCCCACCAGTAGTCTGCCTCACCGCGGAACATAAAGGTGGCGAATGGAACCTTCTGTTCCTCCGTGCATCCCAAGACATCAAATATCTTGGTAATTTGCTTGACCCACGTTTCCGCCATGATCGGATCCGGCTTTCCCTTAAATTCTGGTGGTCCCAATTCTTTGAACTGCTTAGCTGTGACAAACCGCGCGTTGTTATCATTTTCACCCGTATTATGCACACGAGTCTCCCTCGTCTGATTTTGCATGAACTGCAAAAAGCTCCTAAACATTCCATCATTCGTCGTTTGCTCGGTAACGTTGTTTACAGGAGGAATATTGCCTTCCTGTTGCACGTTCCCCTGGGTAATGATCAAAGGTGTCTCCACGGTCTGATTTACTCCATTATTAACGTTCTCAGCTGCCATTCTTAAATACTGCCATAAAACAAGGGTTAATAGTCATGTCATATATTATCCCTATACTCTGACCGACCAAATAAACACCAAATAAACTTAGTCAGGTCATACTAGCGAAGGAATTCCCCATCTCTCCCCTCCTAGTTCTTGTCTCACATCTCAGCCAGGGATCATATCCCTAAGCTCTGATACCAACTGTGACGCCCCCAGAATAGGTATACAACACCCATTCTGAGTCGCCAAATACATGGTACAGAAAGCAAACTACAACTTCAATAATACAATTGTCGTGCAAAATACGACAACACATACTGTGAGTTTAAATACAAATATTGTCTTCTAGACAGTATCCACACTCAAATAAATCCTCATTACAATTATTCAAACACTATTTTACAGAAATAGTGAGGACTGCTAAAACATCTTTCTAGAACCATCACTCCATACCCCGACTAGATCCTGCTATGTTCTCACCTCCTGAGAAGAAAAATGGAACAAAAAGGAAAAGGGTGAGCTCAACTAGCCCAGTAAAGAATATTATGACTAAGATAATATACAAACAAATTATCGTTAGTCTTCAACAGGGAAAAATCTGATAGAATATAATCGACAACAAGTTTTAGATCAACAACTGCAGCGGAAACTGCAAACCATTAGAAGAGTCAAGTAGAGAAAGAATTCTACTATCTTCTAAGATTTAAAAGTCCATCATCAATATTTTATCCCTGTAACATCAATTAATAATCATCTTTATCCAAATATTCATCTTTGCACTACAGGCCAAAGATATTCATTTGTATCACCTGTCGGCCATGTTCATCTCAACACCTGTTCATCTTTGCACTACAGGCCAAAGATATTCATCAAATAATCATACATCTTTGCACTACAGGCCAAAGATATTCATCAAGTAACCATACATCTTTGCACTACAGGCCAAAGATATTCAGTAATATCATCATTTAGGACTGAGGATGATGAAAAATATCTTAAAGAGAACGAATCCAGTGAGACAGAAGGACAAATATTAGGGATTCGTATAACAGTTTATCCAAGATCAATAATACTTCATAATAATCAATTGTGAAGCAGAATTCAAAAATAAAGATCAAAACATGGATACAATCAAAGATAGTAACCATAATAGACATCTTGGACAAAAAGGAAAAAATTTATTTTTCGGTGAATAGCGCCGTATTCGTGAATAGTACCGTATACGTGAATAGTGCCGTATACGTGAATAGTAACCCCCGACACAAAAAGTTCTAAATTTGATAAAAACTTATATCAATATTTCAGCATAATGATATTGAAGAAAATAATATCATTAAGAAGAAAATAATATCCCTTACGAATATTAAACGAAAATAATATTCATTACGAATATTAAACGAATATAATATTTCTCGCGAATATTGAACGAAATAACATTTCTTATGAATATTGAACAGAAATAATATTCATACGAATACGAAAAATAATATCTCTTCAGAATGTGAAATAAATAATATCCCTTACCTCAAAATATCAGTACTTCTGGTCGGAATACTGGTATAAGGCTGAAAGAAACTTGCTCTAATGAATAGAAACTCTCAAAGTATCTAAATACTCACAAAATACACTCAATAATCTAGAGAGAGAAAGAGAGAAAACTTGTTTCTGGTGTGATTTTCAATTCTAACTTAGCCCTCTATTTATAGGAAAATTTTAGTAGGCTTGACCTGCAACCTGATGGCTTTACCTGCTACTATTCCCACCCACCACATTTGAAATATAATTCAGCACATTTCTTCACTAACCACAAGTGGGGCCCACCAATTCTAGAATTTTCCACCAAAATGATAAACTCCGAAAATTCAACAATTTCTGAACCAGTCATCTCGTAAAATTCATAATAAATCATACGTTCATTTTTAACGGTTCAAAATTTATGGACATATACTCAACTTATATATGTATAACATATCCAAAAATTACCACGATCCAACGGTCGGATTAAAAATTATAACACCCGCAATATTTCTCAAAAATCCTGATTTGATTTTAAATACCTCCATTCCGATAAAAATACTGATAAAACACCTCAACATTAACTCCTTCATTTTTAACCACAAAAATATATCCCTCATTTATATCCACATAAAATAAATATTTCCTTATCATATGAATCAATAATTAATTATTCACAAATAATATTACAGAATCACATTTATGACAACCAGGCCGTTCCCAGGAAAGAGGGGGCTTTCCAATAAGGATTTCTCCTTACTGGCGCGCAATTAGATGACCAAACCTCTCCTTAGACAGAACTTTCTAGACATTGCCAATAATGTTATATAATAATATTATTCAAATAATATGAATTATTGATCTGATAATGGAAAATACTGTGCAGCAACAATTATTGAAACAACAATAATATAAAATATCAATGCAACAATTATTGAATCAATAAAATAAAATATTGAACAATAACTACTATAACAATTATTGAGTAGTGCCTTCTTACGTAAGAATCAATAATTGGTGCAATACCGTGTGCTACTGTATTTTAATCACCGGGTATTCCAACAGTATTAACGGTAACAACTACGCCGTTATTTATAAACAACTTATACTTGTCGTTTTCTTCATCCAATCGCTTTCCGTTATGGGGCCCACACAAGGCTGCGTCGTCGTACGAATATTCCCCGACAGCAAGAATATTCCACGACCAACCGAATATTCACCGACCAAAAATAAATATTTTATAACCACTTGCTTATTTTGCAAAATTTGCACATTTCATCCATAACCAAAGTATTATATCAAATTAACCCCTTATTATTCACAATAATATTTAGAGAAAATTTGATTTTATTCATTAATAAGTTGGGGTCTTACATTTGCAGAGAAACATAAGGGGAGAACATGAAGGAGAATTGTAAAGCTTGAAGATCAAGTTAGAGATTGGAAGCTGTAGGATTGCGGAAACAAAGTCAAAGTATACAATCTAATTGTAAACGCAACGGAAGAATGCAAAATAGCAATTTAAATTTTTTTGCAATTTCAATGAATAACCTTATGAAGCATTATTAATTGAAGAAGGATAAAAATATATATTTTAAGAGAATCAACACTTTGATTTAGACTTCAAATTATAATCCTTGCTCCTTCGCAATCTTTTCAATCCACGGATCACACGTTCGTTACAAAAGTATGCAATTCCCAATAGGTATCCACCAAGAGTAATAGATTGAAAATGTGATTTTATACTCAACAAGGTCTTGGATGGCTATTCATAATTCTTTCTATCCTAACAACTTAGGGTTTTGAGAATCCTTGCAAGAGATATTCAAGTTGAATAAGCATTAACATTAGTCTATCCCACAATAAGACTTCTATCCTAATTTTTTTTAAAAGTTAGGGTTTAAATCCCAATGTAATTAGGAACTAATAATAATAATAATAATAATAATAATAATAATAATAATAATAAGACTAATCTTATTAATTTATAATATTAGTATTTCTCCAAATACTTAATTATAAATCTTAAGCTATTTAATTTATTCCACTAATAAATTAAATACACTTAATTTATTATTATTAAGCCAATCACTTCTAAAATCATATTTCTTCCTTTTGTGGCGTGACCATCTAGGTTCAATATTAAGCTGGTAGTAGAATAAATAAATTATAACAATTCTAATATTATTTATAATGAATTAAACTCCTTTAATTCAAATATAAATAAATAATATTTATTCTACATCATGAGTGACACCTTATAAATAATATATCATGACTACCTAAATAATGTGTCAGGAATAAGCATGTGAATGATATTCCTATTAATATATGATTTGATTATGATATGTATGAATGAATATGCAAGTATGCTTGCATTAAGAAAAGTTGTAAAGTCATTTAATTTGATAGATAATAGGAACATATGTACAAGGACTTAAAATGAATTGATTAAATATGTTAGGTTGATCCTACATAAGCAAAACAACTTTGTAAAGTCCTTAAAAAGAAATGATGTACAAGGACTATAAATATAGAAAGATCAAGTTTGTTAGGTTGATCTTATAAAGTAATAGATAGGCTTGTCTGATCGTTGAGCACTGCACCAGAAAATCGTAGACTGCCAGGAAAGACGAGGAAGGATCGTAGTGTGTCGAGAAGAACTTCCTTGGAGCCGTAGTCTGCTAAGGAAGTTATGTTCAGAATCGTAGAGACAGCCTGTCTAAGAGCCGACCGAGCATCTGCCAAAGCCAAGTAAAGAATCGTAGACCACACTCGGAGTCGTAGTGTCTATTGATCACATCAGAGGTAGAGATCGTAATCGAGCCAGATCAGATGAAGACATCAAGCTTAAGGTCAGAGATCATAGAGTGTCGGCATCTGATCTTGGAGTCGTAGTGTTTGCACAACCAAAGCTGAATCGTAGAGTGCAAAACTAAGGTTTCAATAGAAGTGCTCACAATGCCAAGGCAGAATCATAGAGCAAATACGATTCTCAACAAACGAGCACTCCCAGAATATCCAAAGTATGAAGCCTCTGGTCTGAGCAGCAAAGATACATCCCACTTGAAGGAAACTAGAGAGCACTCAACGAATGACATGCAAGCTAACAGAAGATCTAAGCACCAATCCAATCAACATCCTGATTGAGTTGTGAAGCCATTCGAGATGAAGTCTTCCACAAGTTGATCAGAAGAAGACTTTAGTCAAAGTAACTGACTAATGAAAGTCAACTAGTGCAGTAGCTGTCAAGTGAACAGAAGATAACGATCTTAGAAGTAACTAGGATCGTAGTATTTGCCAAACAAAGCAGGAACAGATGAAGTGTACATAGAGATACTGGTCAGCTTATGAAGAACAAGGCTAAAGTGATTAAGCATTGGGTCAGTTCATTGATGATAAGTGAACGGGAGATCACAAGGAGAAAGAGAGCTGGACATGCCATAAATCTGAAGTGTCTTGCTATTCAGAAGAGACCAGAATAAGGAGTCAAGCTATCAGTTCCTGAGATCAGTCGAGGTAAACAGAAGTGTTGAAGCACTGTACAAGAGAAAGAAGAAGTGTTCTACATTGAGGATCCAATGAACACTCTTCAGGATCGTAGTGTTGTCTCAACCGGTCGATGAGCAACATTCAACATGACACTACGATCAGATCCAAGAAGATATGCATCAGAATCATGGAGTTCGGTCATCTGAAGATTGAAGCATTGGCAACGGTTCAATCTGAAGATTGATATTCGAGTATAGCTTATTAAGAGCATCGATGCAAAAGGACAATCTCTGATGTTCTAATTGAGAAATCAGAAGGAGGAAATAAAGTTGACTACCTGCCCAAGACATCAATGTAACATCTCTGACGGGGTAGGTGGAACAGTAACTGCAGTGTTAGAAAGTCATAAAAGGGGATGTCATGTCGCATCTGCAGTCTACCTCAAATAACTCGAGATCTGCGAAGCAATTTAAATAACTCCCAACAACTATATTCCAACGGGAAGATTGTGAAGGAGTATAAATCAACAAGAGCTTCAAAGATTAAGAGTTGCTGAAGTTGCAGAATAATTGATGTGACAACCCCAAAATAGGTCCATTCCATCCAACCTATTCTGAGTCGCCAAATACATGGTACAGAAAACAACTACGACTTTATTACAACAATTGTCGTGCAAAATACAACAACACATATGTTGTGAATTTGGATACAAATATATACCAAATGTGACTCATGTTCTAACCGTGGACATCACCTCACAATGACACTTTACATAAAGGTATAGTCAAAAACTGTTTTAGAAATTAGAATCTTTGGGAAGTGCTCAAGAAAACCTTCGTACATGGGAGGCCATGCGTCTAGGTTATGATAGATATCATATGGCCACAGAATTATCCTTGGTTGATGTGACGCCCCCAAAATTAGGTATACATCACCCATCTTGGGTCGTCAGATACATAGTACAGAATACAAGTACAACTTACTAATACAACTGTCGTGTACAATACGACAAAATATAAACTGTGAGTTTGAATACAAATATTATCTTCTAGAGAGTATTCATACTCAAAAGGAGTCCTCATTACATTTATTAACACACCATTACATAGAATAGTGAGGACTACTAACTAATACTATCATTCGGACCATCACTTCGTTTCCCGACTTGCCCCAGCTACGTTCTCATTTCCTGAAGAGAACAGTGAAAGAAAGGGTGAGCTCAACTAGCCCAGTAAGAAATATTATGACTAAGATAATACAGAATAAATTATCATTAGCCTTCAACAATGTTAAACTGATAAAATATAATAGACATCAAGTTTAACTGCAGCGGAACAAGCAATCCATTAAAAGAGTCAAGTAGAAAATAAACTCTACTATCTTTTATGATTTAAAAGGTTTTTTAACACTATGATCGCTGGGACTCAGCTTAATAAAATAATCCACATCATCGAATCACCCCTGCACTACGGCCAAAGATATTCGTATATTCATTAATGGTCATGATCATGCCAACAACTGTCCATCAATGCACTACGGGCCAATGAGGACTTTTACCACATCATTTGTAACATTACGGTCATGATTATACCGAATAATCCCTGGTCATAATCATACCAAGTCCATCTATGCACTACAGGCCACAGATGACTTTCAACAGAATATAAACATGAGGATGATGACAATGATATAAGAATTTAATAAAACAAGTTCAAGAATTAATTTATCCAAAAATTAACAACGTCCAAATTGTCAACATGATACTGCTTTGTGGAGTAAAATTCAAGAATGCTTAGAAGAATATTTTCATGAAAAGATACTGGATGAAACGCAATTATCAAGGATATTCCACAAATTTCATGGAGTATAGAAGTCAAAACTTAACCAACTGAGTACAATAAAGAATGGAATAACAAAAGAAATCACCATGCATGCGATAGACCGCACAGACAGGTTATTCCAACAGAATAATAAATAATGGAACCAGGTCCGGCGTAAACGCACAGACAGGATATTCCGACAGAATAATAATAAAAACGGAACCAGGTCCGGTGTAAAACACACAGACAGGATGTTCCAACAGAATAATAATAAAAACGGAACCAGGTCCGGTGTAAAACACACAGACAGAATGTTCTAACAGAATAATAATAAAAACGGAACCAGGTCCGGTGTAAAACACACAGACAGGATGTTCCAACAGAATAATAGAAGAATGTCACCAAGTATAGGGTAGACCGCGTATACAGGTTATTCCAACAGAATAATAAGAAATGGAATAACAACAGTTCTCTTCATGAATAAGAAAGAATAACACCCCTTACCGTAAAAGAACTGGATATAAGAGTAGTGAAGTAGCAGAAAACTTTTCTTCTATCTCTATATAGTCTCTCTTTATAGTTTCTCTCTCTAGAGTTCAGTGAATTCGTAAGAAAATAATGAAGGAATGAGCTTCTATTTATAGGAAAATGGAATGCATAGTAACTAATCCATGAACGGTCCAGATTGATTACTTTAATCTGACGGTCCATATTTAAAGAAAAATCTTTTAAATAAAATATAATATATTCTATTTATAGAATAACTTTAATAAAGTATTCTGTTTTATATAAAAAGATGTTTCTGTTTTATTACGTTAATAATACGAATAAAACAAAACGTCATTATCGCTAAATAATTCATATTATTAACTGACAATAATGGAATCAAACTGAGTGACTTCTCACATAAGCATTAATAATTAATACCGTGTGCTACTATGTAACCACACGTATTACTGTTCTTTTACTACCGAGTAGTTCAACAGTATCAACGGTAAAACTTCCGCCGTTATTTTTATAAAGTATTTTTGTCGTTTTCTCAATCCGACAATAATTCCGTTGTGGGGTCCACCAATAATTGTACCGTCGTACGGATATTTCCCGACAAAAAGAATATTCTCCGACCAATCGAATATAATATGACAACTTGCATACTTTGCAAAATTTATAAATACTACCCATAACTATTATATCAAATCCACACAATAATATAAAAAAAATTATTTCGAGAAAAATTAAATATTTATTCATAAAATCTGGGGTTTCACAATCTCCCCTCCTTATGGAATTTCGCCCTCAAAATTTACGTACGCACTTGGTATGCCGAACATAGAAATTTACGTATGTACTTGGTATGCCGAACATGTGAGGATACCTTGACTTCACTTCAAATTCTAACTCTTGAGGTATAACCTTTAAGCATCGAATATGATCCTTCTTATCCAAGATGTTAACACGTATCTCCTCATACGTTAAATCTTTCGCTATTTCGTCCGGTTCTAAATTAATAATGCGGTTCGGGTCGTCCACATATTTACGTAACATCGATACGAAAAAAAAAATGTTCTGAACACGCAACATACTTGGCGGTAAAATGAGTCTATAGGCCACAGTTCCTACTTCATCGAGGATTTCAAATGGGCCAATTAAATCGAGAGTTGAGATTTCCTCTCTTCGTCGATTCTTGCTTCTAGAATAACGCCCTCTTGAACCTTCTTCTTCACATTTATCAACTCTTAGTATGTAGCTTGAGCGGCTTTAACTTTATCGATTAAAGTCGATTTTAATCGTATATTCGTTATCTTCACGTGGGTTCAAATATTCGCACTTGTAACCTTATACGATCTTCTACACAACGCGTCAGCTACCACGTTCACTTTTTCACGATGTTATTGAATGGAACGATCGTAATCTTCAACAGCTCGAGCTAACGTCTTTGGTGCATAATACGTTCGTTTTAGTTGAAGAAATATTTGAGGGTTTAAGAAATGGGTTTTGTACTGGGGTCAATACAAAATTCAATTTTACGCTCTGGGGTAGGTTAAGAAGTCTTCAAGAATACGTCAAGAAATTTATTAACAATAGAAATATCGTTCAAAACTGTGACCCTCATCCAAGACTTGGATAACACGTCACATTGATACCTATCAACTTGCCATCGTCATTTACAACGTCTCCTACGAAAAGTCTAGCTTCGGTGCATTCCACACCAGGAAGTCAACAACGAAAGGAACGAGGATTTTTACTTATGGCTTGATATGACAATGATTGACTTTAGTGATTTGGTTACTTGAATTCGCATAATAGGTTGGTTAGGAATATGAAAGCTAACAACCTTACGAAAAGCATGATGAGCAGTTAACCAATCGTTTCAAAAAATCACATCAATGCAAGTATTTTCAAAGAGATAAGATCAACAGGTAACGTGAAAGTGTTGATTTGAACAAGATTTATAAATAGTGGAGGTAACCAAGGTTTCTCCCAACGGAATTTCAACAGAGAAATCAAAGTCTAACTTCTCCGGAGTTAAGTTCAAATATTGAACACAACTAGGTGAAATAAAAGAGTGAGTAGAATCGGTATCTAACACGGTATAGACTTCGCAAGAGTTTATGACTAACATACCCGTGATAACTTCATTTGGGTTCCTCACTTGTTGGAAAGTCATGACAACCGCTCTCCCTTGAACTACCCGGCTTTGACTTGTCTGGGGTAGCATTTGGTGTCATCACTATCGTTGGAATTGACTTTAATATAGGGCATATTCCACCCTCAACTGCTTCATCGTACTCCTGCTTCATGATCTGAATCATCAATCTTCGATCCATATCGAGTTCAGATTGACCGCTCTGTACAGGGTAATTCAAAACTCGATGTTGGGTTCTTCCAATTGCTGTCCAAAAAGAGAAATGTATATCATCTATTTTAGCCTTTTTGGATCGGACGTCTCTTTCTACAATATCAACACGTCGTGCGACTTTTACCCACGCATCCTTCATTCTCACTCGTTCAGTTGTTTCTTCTTTCAGCTGATCCTTGATATTTGAATTCTCAGATTCCAACTTTAATATCTTACACTCTGCCAAAGCATGATTTTGTTCGAGCAACAGATATCGGGTAACACAATTTTGAATCGTTACATCTCTTTGCTCCACGACTGCCTGTCGTTCTTCAGCCTGCTCTTCTAACTCATGAACACGATTTTGTAATTCTAAGTTTTGATCATAGATTTCTTCTAACCAATTCTCCTCAGGTTCCTCTTCTTCCTCTTCTTCCTCACTCTCAGCTGCTACCTCTGCCACTAACTCGGGTGCAACTATTAGTTCTTCACTTACCACGTAGATATCTCTAATTTCTTCTTCGCCTGATATTACATTATCCTGGTTGGTGATTAGAGGTGCCACGGTCTCATTCACTCCATTGTTGACATTTTCAGCTGCCATTTTCAAATACTGCTACAAAACAAAGGTTAATTAACATATAACATATTATCCATATACTTTGACCGACCAATTAAATAACAAATAAACTTAGGTAGGTCATACTAGCGAATGAATTCCCCGTCTCTCCCCTCCTAGTTCTATTCTCACATCCTAGCCAGTGATCATATCCCTAAGCTCTGATACCAACTGTGACACCCCCAAAATTAGGTATACATCACCCATCTTGGGTCGTCAGATACATAGTACAGAATACAAGTACAACTTACTAATACAACTGTCGTGTACAATACGACAAAATATAAACTGTGAGTTTGAATACAAATATTATCTTCTAGAGAGTATTCATACTCAAAAGGAGTCCTCATTACATTTATTAACACACCATTACATAGAATAGTGAGGACTACTAACTAATACTATCATTCGGACCATCACTCCGTTCCCCGACTTGCCCCAGCTACGTTCTCATTTCCTGAAGAGAACAGTGAAAGAAAGGGTGAGCTCAACTAACCCAGTAAGAAATATTATGACTAAGATAATACAGAATAAATTATCATTAGCCTTCAACAATGTTAAACTGATAAAATATAATAGACATCAAGTTTAACTGCAGCGGAACAAGCAATCCATTAAAAGAGTCAAGTAGAAAATAAACTCTACTATTTTTTATGATTTAAAAGGTTTTTCAACACTGTGATCGTTGGGACTCAGCTTAATAAAATAATTCACATCATCGAATCACCCCTGCACTACGGCCAAGGATATTCGTATATTCATTAATGGTCATGATCATGCCAACAACTGTCCATCAATGAACTACGGGCCAATGAGGACTTTTACCACATCATTTGTAACATTTCGGTCATGATTATACCGAATAATCCCTGGTCATAATCATACCAAGTCCATCTATGCACTACAGGCCACAGATGAATTTCAACAGAATATAAACATGAGGATGATGACAATGATATAAGAATTCAATAAAACAAGTTCAAGAATTAATTTATCCAAGAATTAACAACGTCCAAATTGTCAATATGATACTACTTTGTGGAGTAAAATTCAAGAATGCTTAGAAGAATATTTTCATGAAAAGATACTGGATGAAACGCAATTATCAAGGATATTCCACAAATTTCATGGAGTATAGAAGTCAAAACTTAACCAACTGAGTATAATAAAGAATAGAATAACAAAAGAAATCACCATGCATGCGATAGACCGCACAGACAGGTTATTCCAACAGAATAATAAATAATGGAACCAGGTCCGACGTAAACGCACAGACAGGATATTCCGACAGAATAATAATAAAAACGGAACCAGGTCCGGTGTAAAACACACAGACAGGATGTTCCAACAGAATAATAATAAAAACGGAACCAGGTCCGGTGTAAAACACACAGACAGGATGTTCTAACAGAATAATAATAAAAACGGAACCAGGTCCGGTGTAAAACACACAGACAGGATGTTCCAACAGAATAATAGAAGAATGTCACCAAGTATAGGGTAGACCGCGTATACAGGTTATTCCAACAGAATAATAAGAAATGGAATAACAACAGTTCTCTTCATGAATAAGAAAGAATAACACCCCTTACCGTAAAAGAACTGGATATAAGAGTAGTGAAGTAGCAGAAAACTTTTCTTCTATCTCTATATAGTCTCTCTTTATATTTTCTCTCTCTAGAGTTCAGTGAATTCGTAAGAAAATAATGAAGGAATGAGCTTCTATTTATAGGAAAATGGAATGCATAGTAACTAATCCATGAACGGTCCAGATTGATTACTTTAATCTGACGGTCCATATTTAAAGAAAAATCTTTTAAATAAAATATAATATATTCTATTTATAGAATAACTTTAATAAAGTATTCTGTTTTATATAAAAAGATGTTTCTGTTTTATTACGTTAATAATACGAATAAAACAAAACGTCATTATCGCTAAATAATTCATATTATTAACTGACAATAATGGAATCAAACTAAGTGACTTCTCACATAAGCATTAATAATTAATACCGTGTACTACTATGCAACCACACGTATTACTGTACTTTTACTACCGAGTAGTTTAACAGTATCAACGGTAAAACTTCCGCCGTTATTTTCATAAAGTATTTTTGTCGTTTTCTCAATCCGACAATAATTTCGTTGTGGGGTCCACCAATAATTGTACCGTCGTACGAATATTCTCCGACAAAAAGAATATTCTCCGACCAATCGAATATAATATGACAACTTACATACTTTGCAAAATTTATAAATACTACCCATAACTATTATATCAAATCCACACAATAATATAAAAAAAATTATTTCGAGAAAAATTAAATATTTATTCATAAAATCTGGGGTTTCACAGTTGACCCAATAGACCCCAAAGAAAAATGAGAAGATTACTATCATATTCTTCCCAATGGTGAGTCTTCTCTTGACATATCATTATCTCTACTGTCTCTAATTGAGAATTATACTTCAAACAAACACCAAGATTATATAGGTAGTGCTCGTATATATACTCAGCAAGTGGATGAGCACATCCCTATCTTATGATGACACGAGGTTGTATGTCGTTAGACATCTTTATGACAGTGGCAAAACACCCTTCCAATGTTGGGTACACCTTACCCTATTGGATTCACCAAATAATACTACTAAATGAACTTTTCTATACTGCTTCGGGAGAACATCTACAGCTAGAGACCACCGTTCTATTTTCCCGTTATCCTCGCTCGACTCAGCTACACTAATACAATACGACAAAACGTAGCTGAGAGTTTTTACACGAATATTGTCTAATAGACAGTATTCAAACTCAAAAAGGAATCCTCATTACAATTATTATCACACTAAATAGTGAGGACTACTAAGACAACCATCTCAGACCGTCACTCCATTCCCCGACTAGTCCTGGCTACGTTCTCATTTCCTAAAGAGAACAATGAAAGCAAAAGGGTGAGCTCAACTAGCCCAGTAAGAAATATTATGACTAAGATAATGCAGAATAAATTATCGTTAGGCTTCAACGGTGTTAAACAATAAACAACAAGTTTAACAACAACGGAACAAACAATCCATTAGAAGAATCAAGTAGAGCATAATATCTACTAGCTTCTATGACTTAAAAAGTCTATCATCAACTTTATAGCTGAGACTCAGCTTAACAAATAATCCACATCACTGAATTATCCATGCACTACGAGCCAAGGATATTCATTAGTATCACGTCCACGAATTATTTATGCACTACGGGCCAAGGATATTCGTGTAATCACTAATGGTCATGATCATACCAGCAACTGTCCATTAATGCACTACGGGCCAATGAGGACTTTTACTACATCATTTGTAACATTACAAGTCATGATTATACCGAATGATCCATGGTCATAATCATACCAATCAACAGTCCATCTATGCACTACGGCCAAAGATGACTTTCATCACAATATAAGCATGAGGATGATGACAATGACATAAGAATTCAATTAAATAAAAACAAAGGATAAATTTTAAATATTTATAATTTAATTTATCGAGAGTTCAATAATGTCCAAATTGTCAACATGATACTGCTTTGTGGAGTAAAATTCAAGAATAATTTTGTATCAAAAATAATTTAGACAGAAAAGAAATCAATTTTTGTCATGAATAGTACCCCGGGTGAATAGTATTCGAGTGAATAGTACCCCATGAATAGTATTTCGAGAATAGTAACCTGTGAATAGTACTTCATGAATAGTACCCATGAATAGTACTTTATGAATAGTACCCGTGAATAGTACTTTGTGAATAGTACCATATAAATGAATAGTATCCATGGATAGTACTTTGGCATGAAAAACTTAAAATTTAACAAGAATGTGCAGAAAAATAACCTTGTGAAATGATACTAGATGAAGCGCAAATTTCAAGGATATTCTACTAATTTCACGAAATATAGAAGCGATACTTTAACAAAATGAGGATATAATAAGGAATACGAGACGAAATAATATTACTCACATACTACAGAGTATGGAAGAAAATATTATTTCCTACGAATACTGAACAAAAATAATATTTCTTACTTTAAAAGAAGACTGGATACTAGAATAGTGAAGTAGCAGAATACTCTTCTTATTCCTCTCTATAGCTTCTCTCTCTATAATTGCTCTTGTGAGTCTTAGTGAATTGGTGAGAATGAAAGAAGAATGAGCTTCTATTTATAGAAAAATATAGTTTCGATAATTGCACGATTAGGGGCTCGAATTATTACAGTATATTACCTTCATATATACCTCCATTTTTAATTTAGTCTTGCAAGTATTATCAATCTTGCACCACCTTGTGACGCCCCCAAAATAGGTATACATCACCAATTCTGAGTCGCCAATACATGGTACATAATACAAATACTATCTTTAATATATAACAAGAGAGCTATGAGTTTTAATACAAATACTGTTTTCTAGACAATATCAACTCTCAGAATAAGTCCTCATAACATTTATTTTCACACTATTTCATAGAATAGTGAGGACTACTAATGCTATCTTCTGAATCGTCACTCCGTTTCTCGACTAGTCCCCTCTACGTTTTCATTTCCTGAAGAAAATAATGAAAGCAAAAGGGTGAGCTCAACTAGCCCAGTAAGAAATATTATGACTAAGATAATGCAGAATAAATTATCGTTAGCCTTCAACAGTGTTAAACTGATAAAATATAACAAACATCAAGTTTAACTGCAGCGGAACAAGTAATCCATTAAAAGAGTCAAGTAGAGAATAAAATCTACTATCTTTTATGATTTAAAAGATTTTTCATCACTTTTATCGCTGAGACTCAGCTTAATAAATAATCCACATCATCCCTGCACTACGGCTAAGGATATTCATTAGTATCACAACCACAAATTATCCATGCATCACAGCCAAAGATATTCGTGTATTCATCAATGGTCATGATCATGCCAACAACTGTCCATCAATGCACTACGGGCCAATGAGGACTTTTACTACATCATTTGTAATATTACGGTCATGATTACACCGAATAATCCCTGGTTATAATCATACTAAGTCCATTTATGCACTATATGCCATAGATAACTTTCAACAAAATATAAACATGAGGATGATGACAATGATATAAGAATTCAATAAAACAAGTTCAAAAATTAATTAATCCAAGAACCAATAACATCTAAATTGTCAACATAATACTGCTTTGTGCAGTAAAATTCAAGAATGCTCAGAATAATATTTTCATGAAAATATACTGGATGAAGTGCAAATATCAAGGATATTCCACTAATTTTATAGAGTATAAAAGCTAAAACTTTAACCAACTGAGTATAATAAAGAATGGAATAACAAAAGAAATCACCAGGCATGCGATGGACCGCACAGACATGTTATTCCAACAGAATAATAAATAACGGAACCAGGTCATGCGTAAACGCACTGACAGGATATTTCGACAGAATAATAAATAATGGAACCAGGTCCGGTGTAAACGCACAGACAGGATATTCCGACAGAGTAATAGATAATGAAACCAGGTCCGGCGTAAACGTATAGACAAGATATTTCGACAGAATAATAAATAATGGAACCAGGTCCGGCGTAAACGCACAGACATGATGTTCCAACAGAATAATAAAGAATGGAATAACAGAAGAATTTCACCAAGTATAGGGTAGCCCGCGTATACAGGTTATTCCAACAGAATAATAAATAATGGAATAACAGAAGTTCTCTTCATGAATACAAAAGAAATAATACCCCTTACCTTAAAAAGAAGAATACTGGATATATGACTAGTGCAGTAGCAGAATACTTTTTTTCTTTCTCTCTATAACTTCTCTCTCTAGAGTTTCAGTGAATTCGTAAGAAATAATGAAGGAATGAGCTTCTATTTATAGAAGAATGGACTGCATAGTAACTAATTCATGAACCGTCCAGATTGATTTACTTTAATCTGACGGTCCATATTTAAAGCAAAATCTTTTAAATAAAATATAATATATTCTATTTATAATCTAATAAAACGAATAACTTTATAAAAGATTTTACTATGCAAACACTATGCAGACACTATGTAAACACTATGCATAATAAAATATAATATATTCTAATTATTGTCTAATAAAATAGATAACTTTATAAAAGTATTCTGTTTTATATAAAAAGATTTTATTATTAGCCTAATAAAACGAATAACTTTATAAAAGTATTCTGTTTTATATAAAAAGTATTCTGTTTTATTACATTAATAATACCAATAAAATAAAACTGAGTGACTTATCACGTAAGCATCAATAATCAATACCGTGTGTTACTATGCAACCATGCTTATTACTGTACTTTTACTACCGAGTAGTTCAACAGTATTAATGATAAAACTTTCGCCGTTGATTTTATAAAGTATTTTTGTCGTTTTCTCAATCTGACAATAATTCCATTGTGGGATCCACCAATGATTGTGTCGTCGTACGAATATTTCCTGTTAAACCGAATATTCCCCGATCAATCGAATATTATATAGCAACTTGCATACTTTGCAAAATTTATAAATATTACCCACAACTATAACATTATATCAATTTCACTCCATAATATTCAAAAATGATATTTATAGAAAATTCATCTTTATTTATAAAAGTTGGGGTCTTACACACCTCCCCTAATAGTACATGCATGTGAACCAATAGTTCCATACATGTGAACCAACAATAATTTTCATGTGAACTAATAGCAATTAATTACTCATTTATCTGATTAATTGTCTGATTGGTCAATTTAACATCCATAAATCAATTATTATCGAAATAAATGTCGATTTCTATCAACACAAATAATTCCAACACAATGAAAATATTTTTATCAACAATTTCATCTTTAATCAACACAAACTTATTCATCATTAATATTATAACGCACAATATTTAACAACCAGATTATTCCCAGGAAAGAGGGGCTTTCCGATAAGGATTTCTCCGTATTGGCGCGCAATTAGGTGACCAAACCCCTTTCCTCGACAGAACTTTCTAAACATCGTCAATAATACAAATAATGATATGAATAACTTTGTCGTCTCAATTATTGATTTAATAAATATAAAATATTATGTAGATGATACTGTAACAATAATCGAATCAATAATATGAGAGATATTATGCAGCAATTATTGCAGCAATAATCGAGTATAATTGAGTGACTTCTCACGTAAGCATCAATAATCAATACCGTGTGCTACTATGCAACCACGCGTATTATTGTACTTTTACCACTGGGTAGTTTAATAGTTTAACGGTAAAACTTTCACCGTTATTTTTATAAAAGAATATTTCTGTCATTTTCTAACTTCGACAATATTTTCATTGTGGGGTCCACCAATGATTGTGCCGGCGTACGAATATTCCCTATTAAAACAAATATTGTAAGACCCTAACTTTTCTGAATAAAAATAAATTTTTCTCGAAATATATTTTTGAATATTATGATGTGGATTTGATATAATGTTATAGTTGTATGTAATATTTATAAATTTTACAAAGTATGCAAGTTGTTATAAAATATTCGATTGATCGGGGAATATTCGTTTTAATTGGAAATATTCATACGACGACACAATCATTGGTGGAGCCCACAACAAAATTATTGTCGGAGTTAGAAAATGACAGAAATATCTTTTTATAAAAATAAAGACAAAAGTTTTACCGTTAAACTGTTGAAATACCTAGTGATAAAAATACAATAATACGCTGGTTGCATAGTAGAACACAATATTGATTATTGATGCTTACGTGAGAAGTCACTCAGTTATTGTAACGACCCCAAAATCTATACAATTTAAATCCCGACTTCAGTCGTTAACCATACATTCAACCTCTAAATAATACATCATTATTCGATGTTAAACTTAATAAAATTGCGGAATATTTAAAACTTTTATACATTTTTTTCTTTCTTGCCCTGAATCGCAACCATTACCTTACATATCTTTGATTCAATCTTATGTCATGAATCGTTACAACAAAATAACTATACAAAGTCTTACATCATAACTAAATATCCATATACATTAGATAGCTCAACTTACATTTCAACAACATTTTACGTTCAAAATATGAAATACATTTCTCATAAAACATAAGTAATCTTCGTGAATATAGATCTCTATAACTCACATAGCACGTATCTTTACCTTAAAATCTTGACCTGCAAAAGTGGTTATTTGCAAGAGTGAGCTCGACAGCCCAGCAAAGTCTAACAGTTTTCATGCATCACATAACACATAATAACATGCTCGATATACATCTCATTAAAGTAACATGGCATACATGCTTTTAATTCACATAGCAAATATAAAGATTGACTTCCTTACTCAATCATCATTACTTAGCCAAAATAATGCAGTCATATATTGACTTTAACATTTCATGATTCAACATGCATAACATATCATGCAATTTAAAACAGTTCATCAAGTCCATGTAGAAAATAGGAACCGAAAGACTTGCCTTGATCGTTGTTTACCAATAATAGTTTAACAGCTTACAACTATCTGCACTTCACGTGCCCTACGCAATTAAATAATCATACACATCAAATATTAGTCACATAACAACACATAGTAGTTGTAATGTAAACTCTACTCTACGTCTCATAACCCTTCCTATCATAAATACACGATGTTCAACTTAATTGTGTTAACTTTCAACTTATATCTCCCTATATTTCATTTTCGTAATTCATTCAAGTGCTTAAGTCTTGCTAGGACTACTTATTAGTTTTATATTAAACCCATTTCATATCTTATAATATCCATTTCAATGGAATTGAAACACTTTTTAAGTTCATTAACACTTGGCACGGCGTTTCGACGTTCATTCGTCACACGCCAGATTTGCCTCTCTTGTGTATGTTTACTATGCTTCTATAACTCATCTAATACATCATATATTAATGTTAAACACCATTATATTTACTATTATTCATGTTTTGTAACTTAGGACAACATCTTTTATGGTCTGGAGCACGACACATGCATATGTGCATGTCCGACACCCTCCGATTGCCTCCGAAAACACAATAGTCCTAAAGATGACTATTTTTACCCATCCTAATGACCTCAAATTGAAACACTTAAAGAACAAAAGTTGTAGGTATACTCGTCCTCGTTCCGGATCATCTTGAATCACCTCAATCGGAGTTCGTATGAGGAAGTTATAGCCATTTTACTACAGGAGGTCAAAACTGTCCAACCCAGACCACTTTTTCGGCGCCGGGGAACGGAACAGTGGCGCTAGGGCGCGAGCTACAGCGCTGGGGCGCGAGATACAGCGCTGGGGCGCGAGCTACTGGCCCGTTTTGGCGCTAGGGGGCAAACCTTGGCCCCAGGGCGCGAAATTTGGCGCTGGGGCGTGAATTTTGACGCTGGGGCGCCGAAACTCGCAGAACCCAACCCCGAAGAACAGAACAACTAATTTTTTTGTCTATTACTTCAATTCTAATACTAATTAACATCCATAACTTCATCGCAAACTACACATAAACATTTAACAATCATCCATATAACAATTACCAACAATTAAACAACTACTTTAGAAAACTTCATTATTTGAAAACACTATTTTTAAGAAAAACTCCATTGTTAACGTTGTTTAACACTGTAATATCAATAATAACCCAAACTTGATTACTTTAAAGTACGATTCTCTGAAATTCATACCCAATTAACATACATAAGCTTCAATTTCACAATTAGCATACGATAAAATACTAATTTTGTTATACTCCAAAACATGTTCATGTTCATCCTCATGTCCACTGTAAAACTAATTTCTTCTTTCTCTTTGAACGTATTTTAGCATACAACATATATATACATTTATGCTAGTATAACCATTAAAATTATAAATACACATAATTTCCTAACCAATTATAAAATCATGGTTTTACAGAAAGTTTGTAAAGAATTTTATGTTACCGTCAAATTCAAAAACACAGAGACTTAGAAATTATAACGTAAAATATATATGTTAAGGTTATGTAACATACCTTTTTGTTGCTTAAGAAATCCTTGTTAAACACTGATAATTTGTTTTGGTGGCTTTAGAATCACAGACTTGTCTTTCTCTCAAACTCTCTCAAACTTTATGAAACTTTTCTTTCTTATTCCCTTTTCTCTCTTAGGCTTTAGCCAAATAGATTAGATGTAACTAAAATAAACTAACGTATCTTTTCAAAAGTTTTAAAACTGACGCCACTAATGGCATTATTAAAACAGCGGTTACCACAAATTATTATACATTATTTATATTTTCTTTATTTACTTTATATTATTAATAAATCAAATTTAAAAATCCAAAATCCATAAGGCTCCGTTTGGCAAAACGCTTTAAAATTTAAGACTTAATATTTATTTAAGGCTTGTTTGGCAAAATAAATTAAAACTACTTTAATTTATTTTAATAACCACTTATAATAAAGTTATTTGTCACACTTCTAATTAATTAAGTTTTCATACTTAATTTAATTAATTCTAATAACAATTCATAATATTATAACTTTCTAACTTAATTATTAAATTAGAATACTATTTCAGAATTTTCTTAACTCATTAATTATTTATTAAATAATTAATTAATCAACTCAAATCAAAACAAACAAACATTTATGCACGATAAATACATCCATTAAATATTTATATGATTCAATAAATATTTAAATATTATAATTAAAAATCTGGATTGTTACAATTATACTTAATTATTGCTACAATAATTGTCGCATAGTATCTCAGTTATTTTATTTAATTATTGTCACAGTATCATCTGCATAATATTTTATATTATTAAATCAATAATTGAGACGATAAAGTTATTCATATTATTATTCGCATTATTGACTATGTCTAGAAAGTTCTGTCGATGACAGGGGTTTGGTCACCTAATTACGCGCTAATAGGGAGGAATTCTTATCGGAAAGCCCTCGCTTTCCTGGGAATGATCTGGTTGTTAAATATTGTGAGCTATAATATTAATGATGAATAAGTTTGTGTTGATTAAAAATGTTTGTTCATTTAGTTTTCTTTAATTCTTCCGTGACCCAATTACCCTCAAAGGAGGTATTTCTGTGATTGGCTGGTTTTATTGACCAAACGTATAATTAATCTGATAAATGACCAATTAATTGCTGTTCGTTCACATGCAAATTATTGTTGGTTCACATGTATAGAACTATTGATTCACATGTATGTACTATTAGGGGTGGTGGTGCAAGATTGATAATACTTGAAGGACTAAATTAAAAATAGTGGTATAGATGAAGGTGCTATACTGTAATAATCCGAGCCCCTAAACGTACAATTATTGAAACTATATTTTTCTATAAATAGAAGCTCATTCTTTTTTCATTCTCACCAATTCACTAATACTCACAAGAGCAACTATAGAGAGAGAAACTATAGAGAGAAAGAAGAAGAGTATTCTGCTACTTCACTATTTCAGTATCCAATCTTCTACTAAGGTAAGGGATATTATTTTTGTTCAGTATTCGTAAGAAATAATATATTTTTTCATACTCTATAGTATGTGAGTAATATTATTTCGTTTCGTATTCCTAATTCTACACTTATTTTGTTAAAATATTGCTTCTATACTCTGTGAAATTAGTAGAATATCCTTAAAATTTACGCTTCATCTAGTATCGTTTTACAAGGATATTTTTTCTGAACACTATTGTTAAATTTTAAGCTTTTCATGCCGGAGTACTATTCATGGGCACTATTCATAAATATGGTACTATTCACAAAGTACTATTCACGGGGTACTATTCACCTAGAAAATTAATTTCTTTTTGTTCAAATTATTTTTGATACATGAATACTATTCTTCAATTTTACTCCACAAAGCAGTAACATGTTGACAATTTGAACATTATTGAATTCTGGATAAATAAATTATAAATCTTTAAAAATTTATCATTTGCTTTCTTTTAGTTGAATTCTTATATCATTGTCATCATCCTCATGCTTATATTGTGATGAAAGTTATCTTTGGCCCGTAGTGCATAGATAGACTGTTGATTGGTATGATTATGATCAGGGATCATTCGGTATAATAATTATGACTCATAATGTTACAAATGATGTGGTAAAAGTCATCATTAGCCCATAGTGCATTGATGGAGAGTTGTTGGTATGATCATGACCATTGGTGATTACACGAATATTCTTGGCCCGTAGTGCATGGATAATTCATGGATGTGATACTAATGAATATCATTGGCCCGTAATGCATGGATAATTCAGTGATGTGGATTATTTATTAAGCTGAGTCTCAGCGATAAAGTTGATTATAAACTTTTTAAATCATGAAAGATAGTAGATATCATGCTCTACTTGACTCTTTTAATGGATTGCTTGTTCCGCTGCAGTTAAACGTGATGTTTATTATATTTTATCAGTTTAACATTATTGAAGGCTAACGATAATTTATTCTGCATTATCTTAGTCATAATATTTCTTACCGGGCTAGTTGAGCTCACCATTTGCTTTTATTGTTCTCTTCAGGAAATGAGAACGTAGCCGTGACTAGTCGGGGAATGGAGTGACAGTCCGAAGTGGTGGTTGTAGTAGTCAGCACTATTTTATAAAATAGTGTGATAATAATTGTAATGATAACTCCATTTGAGTTTGAATATTGTCTACTAGACAATATTTATGTAAAACTCTCAGCTACATTTTTGTCGTATTGTATAAGGAAGTTTGTATTTAAATTCTTTACCATGTATATGGTGACTCAGAATGGGTGATGTATACCTATTTTGGGGGCGTCACACATTTTGTTAACAAAATTCCATTATAATTCTTGTTATATCATGCCATCAGTGCATTCAATCTCTGCCCAGAGAGGTTTGTCTATGTTGTTTGCTCAAATCATATCTAGAAATCACAAAAGATTTGGAATTTCATTCTTTTAGACCATCTATAAAAAGATTTACAGTAGTAAGCGAGCTGGGTTCTTAGTGAAGAGTAGATTGATTAATGTTTTAAAATCATAGAATGTGTTGTCTTCTAAATTGGGGCACAAAGTCTACAAATAGAGATTTGATGTGGGTTTTGCTGCTTTTTCCTCAAATGCCACTAAAATGCCCCTAATTAATGATTTCACCAAAAGGGTATTTGAATTTTTTGTAGTTTCTTTTAATTTATTAGGTTTTAGGTATTTCTTATTTTAAAATTTGTTAATGTTCATATTTTTCTTTACCTAATAATGGTTTAACAATGCATTTTTCTTATAAAATTTTAGGGATTACAAGGTAAACTTTTTATTTGTCATTTTTGTAGAAAGACAACATGGCATCAGGAAGTGTTCGGCCATAATTAGCCGACCCCTATGTGGGCTGAAGGCCTAGATTCGGAAGGGTTTGTTGAGTCCAATGGGCTGAAGCTAGTAAGGGGGTTGGTAGTGTTCGGGGTCGGGCAACCGTGTTCTTTGGGTTGGAGTCCTGATCTGATTGGTGGTGTTTGGGGTGGGGCGACCGTGTCCTTTGGGCCAAAGTCCAGACCAGGTTTATAGGGGTTCAGATGACTTGGGCCCATACAAATGGTTATTCCTCGTATGGAGTCTGATGTGACAAGGAGTTTGAATGGTTAAGGATTCCAATCCTAACCATATTTAAATACCATTTTCAAAGGTAGGTGTTTATATCCAAATTCCTCCTTATAAGGAGATTGAGTTGGAACCAAACATAGAAAACTGCCATATTTAGGAGTCCTAATTCGATTTGGAAATTAGCTTTAGGGTGATGAGAACAGCTATAAGTACAAGGCTTGACTTTAATTAACAGGTAATACACCTTTGAGCACTAAACACTAAAGCCTCCATTGTTAAATCTTGTTCAGCCTATACTTATTCTCACACCGGAGTTATCACCTGGCGGCATAAACAGTCAAGCTTCCTGTGTGATTTCGTTACTGTGCAGGTTCAAGCGCGTGGATTTGGTGATTGGACGCGCAGACGAAACTTGACGTTAACATTGGTGCTAGAAGGAGGGGTTTTAGTGCTTTAACAATCACTTTGAATTTTTTCAGTTGAAAGTCATGGCGAGCAGAGATAGTGAATCTTCAAGACAAGAAAAGTCAAAGACTCATCAAATGACACAGGTGAAAGGGTCAGTTAAAGATAGGCTAGGGTCCAAAAACCAAGAAGGTGGTTCTAAGCATGCCCCGTCAGAACGCCGGCGGCTGTTTTCAACTAGTCAACATACTCTGAATCGCCTCAGTCGCGCCGAGGACAATTAGTCCCAAGCACATGAAAGGTGTGACGCCCCCAAAATAGGTCTACACAACTCATTCTAAGTCGCCAAATACATGGTACAAAATTTAAATACAACTTCATTTATACAACTATTAATTGTCGTGTAAAATATGACAAAATATAAACTGTGAGTTTCAATACAAATATTGTCTCGTAGACAATATCCAACAGCAAAATAAGTCATCTTTACAATTATTATCACACTATTTTATAGAATAGTGAGGACTATTATAGCAACAATCTTGGACCATCACTGTAAGACCCCAACTTTTATTAATAAAGATTTAATTTTCTCAAAATATTTTTTTGAATATTATGGTATGAATTTGATATAATGTTATAGTTGTGGGTAATATTTACAAATTTTACAAAGTAAGCAAGTTGTCATAAAATATGCTATTGGTCGGAAAATATTCGTTTTATCAGGGAATATTCGTACGACGACGCAATCATTGGTGGACCCCACAACGAAATTACTGTCGGAGTTAGAAAACGATAGAAATATCGTTTTATAAAAATAACGGCGAAAGTTTTGCTGTTAACTATTGAAATACCCGATGATAAAAGTACAATAATACGCGTGGTTGCATAGTAGCACACGGTATTGATTTTTGATTCTTATGTGAGAAGTCACTCAGTTTTACTCAATTATTGCTACAGTATCTGCTGCATAGTATCTCACATTATTGATTCAATTATTGTCACAGTATCATCTACACAATATTTTATATTATTAAATCAATAATTGAGACGACAAACCTATTTATATTATTATTTGCATTATTGACGATATATGTTTAGAAAGTTCTGTCGAGAAAAGAGGTTTGGTCACCTAATTGCGCGCCAATAGGGAGAAATTCTTATCGAAAAATCCCCTCTTTCCTAGGAATGATTTGGTTGTTAATATCGTGAGTTATAATATTAATGATGAATATTGTTAAAAATGTGTTTTGTGAAGCCAAGTGAATTGAGATAAATAGAGGAGATTTTTATGAAGTATTTGTTGTAAATTTGGTTTAATTATATGGACCCCCAATTACCCATTTTTTAAAACTGTTGGTAGAAAGTTATCTCAATTTTGTTATATATATATATATATATATATATATATATATATATATATATATATATATATATATATATAAGTATTATATATATATAGTCCGAATCAAGTCCGGATGCCCGTATTTTGTTAAAATACGGACTTTTTTTTGTTACTTTTTTTTCTTAAAACAACTAATTTTTTTTAATATTTTGTAGAACTGAAATTTTTACATAATACAGTGTTTTGGATGTGATTTGAATACATATAACAAAACAGGTCTGTACAGTCAAAACATATCTGTATAGTCACACCCAAAATACTGTATTATGGAAAAATTTCAGTTTCATAAAATATTAAACTTTTTTTTAGTTGTTTTAAAAAAAAGCAAAAAAAAAATAGGTCCGAATTTTAGACAGGTCCGAGAGTCCGGACCTGATCCTCAGTATATACATATATATATATATATATATATATATATATATATATATATATATATATATAATAAATTTTGTTTTTTATGAAAAATAGAATATATTATATTTTATTATGCATAATATTTTCTTTTCATGCCGGGGTACTATTCACGGGGTACTATTCATGATAAAAATTAATTTCTTTTCTATCTAAATCATTTTTGATACAATATTATTCTTGAATTTTACTCCACAAAGTAGTTATCATATTGACAATTTGGACATTTTTAAATTCTGGATAAATTTAAATTCTTTAATATTTATCATTGATTTCGTTTGATTAATGCTTATATCATTGTCATCATCCTCATGCTTATATTGTGATAAAAGTTATCTTTGGCCCGTAGTGCATAGATGGACTATTGATTGGTATGATTATGACCAGAGATTATTCGGTATAATCATGATCTGTAATGTTACAAATGATGTGATAAAAGTCCTCATTGACCCGTAGTGCATTGATGGACAGATGTTGGTATGATCATGACTATGCGTTCTCTTCGGCCAATGGTGCAAAGATGAATTGTTGTTTGTTATGATCATTACCATTGGTGATAACACGAATATCGTTGGCCCTTAGCGCATGGATAATTCGTGGATGTGATACAAATGAATATCATTGGCCCGTAGTGCATGAATAATTCAGTGATGTGGATTATTTATTAAGCTGAGTCTTAGTGACAAAATTGATGATAAACTTTTTAAATCATAAGAGATAGTAGATATCATGCTCTACTTGACTCTTCTAATGAATTGCTTGTTCCGTTGCAGTTAAACTTGTTGTCTGTTGTATTCTATTAGTTTAACACTGTTGAGGGCTAACGATAATTTATTCTGTATTATCTTAGTCATAATATTTCTTATTGGGCTAGTTGAGCTCACCCTTTTCTTTCATTGTTCTCTTCAGGAAATGAGAATATAGTTGTGACTAGTCAGGGAATGGAGTGATGGTCCAAGATGGTTGCTATAGTAGTCCTCACTATTCTATAAGAATAGTGTGATAATAATTGTAATGAGAACTTATTTTGAGTTTGGATATTGTCTATGAGACAATATTTATATTAAAATTCACAGCTTATGTTTTTTCGTATTCTGCACGACACTTAACAGTTGTATAAATTATGTTTGTATTTGAATTATGTACCATATATTTGGCGACTTAGAATGAGCGATGTATACCCATTTTGGAGGCATCACAGTTGGTATCAAAGCTTAGAGATATGATCCCTGGCTGAGATGTGAGGCTAGAACTAGGAGGGGTGAGACGGGTAAATCGTTCGTTAGTATGACTTACCTAAGTTTATTTGTTATTTAATTTGTCGGTCAGAGTATTGGGATAATATGTGGTGTGATGCCCCCAAAATAGGTATACATCACCCATTCTGAGTCGTTAAATACAAGGTACAGAAACAAATACAACTTCATTAATACAATTATCGTGCAAAATACGACAACACATATACTGTGAGTTTAAATACAAATATTATCTTCTAGACAATATCCACACTCAAATAAAGTCCTCATTATAATTATTGATACACTATTTTACAAAATAGTGAGGACTACTAAACCAACTATCTTGAATCATCACTCCATACCCCGGCTAGTTCCTGCTAAATTCTCACCTCCTGAGAAGAAAAATGGAACAAAAAGAAAAATGGTGAGCTCAACTAGCCCAGTAAAGAACATTATGACTAAGATAATATACAACAAATTATCCTTAGTCTTCAACAGGGAAAAATCTGATAGAATATAATAGACAACAAGTTTTAGATCAACAACTGCAGCGGAAACAACAATTCATTAGAAGAGTTAAGTAGAGAATGAAATCTACTATCATCTATGAATTTGAAAGTCCATCATCAATATTTTATCCCTGTAACATCAATCAATATACATCTTGAATCAATATTTATCTTTGCACTACGGGTCAAAGATATTCATCTGTATCACCAGTTGGTCATGTTCATCTCAACACCTGTTCATCTTTGCACTACGGGCCAAAGATATTCATCAGGTAATCATTAATCTTTGCACTACAGACCAAAGATATTCATCAAGTATCATCATTAAGAACTGAGGATGATGAAAAATATTTTAGAGAACGAATCTAGTGAGATAAAAGGACAAAGATTAGGGATTCGTACTTTATATAATCCAAGTTTAAAAATTCTCCATAATAAACCATAGTAGAGTAAACATCAAGAATAAAGATCAAAACATGGATACAATCAAAGATAGTAACAATAATAGACATCTGGGACAAAGAAGAAGAAATTTTATTTTTTGATGAATAGTACCGTATACGTGAATAGTGTCGTATACGTGAATAGTAACCCCGACACAAAAAGGTAGAAATTCCACAAGAAAAATCATACTTCGGGAACAATACTCGTGAATAGTACCGTAATCGTGAATAGTATCGTATACGTGAATAGTAACCTCGACATGAAAAGGTAAAAATTTTATAATAAAATTCATACCGACATTTCGGTATAATGATATTGAGAGAATAACATCATTTACGAAGAAAATAACATCCCTTACCTCAAAATAATGGTACTTCCGATCGGAATATCAGATGTAAAGCCGAAAGAAACTTGCACTGAATAGCAACTCTCAAAGTATCTAAATATTTAAAAAACTACGCTCGATAATATAGAGAGAGAAAACTTATGTTTCTGGTGTGATTTTTAATTCTAACCTAAGCGCCTATTTATAGAAAAATGCTAGAACGCCATATGAGACTAAATAATAAAATAATATTATTCTTTTTCTTATCTTCTACGCCATCTTTGAACACAATTCAACCCACCACAATTGAAAGATTAATTCAGCACATATTTTCTACACCAACCAAAAGTGGGTCCCACCCATAATTTTAATAAAAATATTTAATTTCTGAAACTTCAATAATTCATATAAAATAACCCTTTTATCAGGAAAATACGAATTTTATGTCCATTCCATAGGAAATCGAATTCTTTACAACTTTACTGTGAGACCCCGAATTTTATGAAATAAAAGTATTCAATTTTTCTATTTTGATAAATGGTTAAATTGATAAAAGGTTAAAGTTAAGGGTGGTATGTGAATTTTTTTTTTAAAGTAAACAAGTTGTCATAAAATACCTGGTCACTATTCACGAGTTACTATTTACGGGTTACTATTCACCCAAATTACTATTCACTCTAGTATCGTTCACTCGAGTATTTGGGACACTTTTTGTGTCGGAGTACTATTCACGAGTTACTATTCACGAGTTACTATTCACGGGTTACTATTCACCCAAATTACTATTCACTCTAGTATTGTTCACTCGAGTATTTATGACACTTTTTGTGTCGGAGTTACTATTCATGAGTTTCTATTCACGAGTTACTATTCACGGGTTACTATTTATCCAAATTACTATTCACTCTAGTATTGTTCACTCGAGAATTTGAGACACTTTTTGTGTCGGAGTTACTATTCAGGAGTTACTATTCACGAGTTACTATTCACAGGTTACTATTCACCCAAATTACTATTCACTCTAGTATTGTTCACTCGAGTATTTGGGACACTTTTTGTATAGAAGTACTATTCACGAGTTACTATTCACGGGGAATATTCGTACGACGGTACAATCATTGGTGGACCCCACAACGGAATTATTGTTGGATTGAGAAAACGACAAAAATATTTTATTAAAAATAACGGCAGAAGTTTTACCATTGATACTGTTGAACTACTCGGTAGTAAAAGTACAGTAATACGTGTGGTTGTATAGTAGCACACGGTATTGATGCTTATGTGAAAATTCACTCAGTTTAATTCAATTATTGTCAATTAATAATATGAATTATTTAGCGATAATGAAGTTTTGTTTTATTCGTATTATTAACGTAATAAAACAGAAACATCTTTTTATATAAAACAGAATACTTTATTAAAGTTATTCTATAAATAGAATATATTATATTCTATTGTGCATAGTATTTTGCATAGTAAAATCTTTTTATATAAAACAGAATACTTTATTAAAGTTATTCTATAAATAGAATATATTATATTTTATTTAAAAGATTTTTTTTTTAAATATGGACCGTCAGATTAAAGTAAATCAATCTGGACCGTTCATGGATTAGTTACTATGCATTCCATTTTCCTATAAATAGAAGCTCATTCCTTCATTATTTTCTTACGAATTCACTGAACTCTAGAGAGAGAAACTATAGAGAGAAAGAAGAAGAGTATTCTGCCACTTAACTACTTCTTTATTTCAGTTCTTCTTTAAAACGGTAAGGGGTGTTATTCTTTCTTATTCATGAAGAGAACTTATGTAATTCCATTCTTTATTATTCTGTTGGAATAACCTGTATACGTGGTTTACCCTATACTTGGTGGAATGACCTGTATATGCGGTTTACCCAAAACTTGGTGATCTTCTTCTATTATTCCATTTTTTATTATTATGTTGGAATAACCTGTTTATGCGAAGTACCGCATACTTGGTGAAATTCTTTTATTATTCCGTTCTTTACGATTCTATCGGAATATCCTGTCGGTGTGAATTTCACCTGACCTGGTTCCATTATTTATTATTCCGCATTTATTATTCTGTCGGAATATCCCGTCGGTGTGAATTTCACCTGACCTGGTTCCATCATTTATTATTCCGCATTTATTATTCTGTCGGAATATCCTGTCGGTGTGAATTTCACCTGACCTGGTTCCATATTTATTATTCCGCATTTATTATTTTGTTGGGAATAACCTGTCTGTGCGGTCTCTATCGCATGCATGGTGAATCCTTCTGTTATTCCATTCTTTATTATTCTGTTGGAATAACCTGTCTATGTGGATTGCCACATGCATGGTGAATGATCCTTTATATTCATTCCTTATTAAATTGTGGAAATGATCTGTATACGTGGATTACTGCATGGCTGGTAAAAATCTATTTGCAGTTTCATATATTCTTTATTATACTCATTTGGTTAAAGTTTTGATTTCTATACTCCATGAAATTAGTGGAATATCCTTTATATTTGCGCTTCATCTAGTATCTTTTCATGAAAATATTCTTCTGAGCATTCTTGACTGTTACTTTACAAAGAAGTATCATGTTGATAATTTGGATATTATTAGTTCCTAGATAAACTAATTCTTGAACTTGTTTAATTGAATTCCTATAACATTGTCATCATCCTCATGTTTATTTTATGTTAAAAGTCATCTTTGGCTTACGTGCATAGATGGACTTAGTATGATTATGACCAGGGATCATTCGGTATAATCATGAACTGTGATGTTATAAGTGGTGTGGTAAAAGTCCTCAGTGGCTTGTAATGCATTGATAGACAGTTTGTGGTATGATTATGACCAGGGATTTTTTGGTATAGTCATGATCATTGATGACTTAATGAATATCCTTGGCCCGTAATACAAGGATGATTAGAAGATGTGGTTTATTTATTAAGCTGAGTCTCAGTGATAAAAGTTGATGAAAACATTTTTAAATCATAGAAGATAGTAGGTTTTATTCTCTACTTGACTCTTCTAATGGATTGCTTATTCCGCTGCAGTTAAATTTGATGTCTATTGTATTTTATCAGTTTAACATTGTTGAAGACTATTGATAATTTATTCTTCATTATCTTAGTTATAATATTTCTTACTGGGCTAGTTGAGCTCACCCTTTTTTTCAATGTTCTCTTCAGGAAATGAGAATATAGCTGGGACGAGTCAGGGAAAGGAGTGATAGTCCAGAAGATAGCATTAGTAGTCCTCACCATTCTGTTAAATAGTGTGACAATAAATGTAATGAGGACTCCTTGAGTATGGATATTGTCCAGATGACAATATTCCTATTAGAACTCTCAGTTTATGTATTGTCGTATGTTACACGACATTTGTATAATTAAGTTTGTATTTGTATTTTGTACCATGTATCTGACGACCCAAGATGGGTGATGAATACCTAATTTTGGGGGCGTCACAGTTGGTATCAGAGCTTAGGGATATGATCCCTGGCTGAGATGTAAGATAAGAACTAGGAGGGGAGAGACGGGGAATTCCTTCGCTAGTATGATCTACCTAAGTTTATTTGGTATTTAATTGGTCGGTCAGAGTATAGGGATAATATGTGATATGTTAATTAACCCTTGTTTTGTGGCAGTGTTTGAAAATGACATCTAATAATGTTGAGATAAGCATTGGAGCAAAATAATATGACCATATCGCAGTACGAGGTTAAGTTTGCGGAGTTATCCCGGTTTGCATCCCATTTGGTCGATAATGAGGAGCGAATGACGCGAATGTTTGTAAGAGGTTTGAAACCCTATATACGTCAATACCTCATTCTCATGTTTATATTTTGTTGAAAGTCATCTGTGGCCTGTAGTGCACAGATGGACTTGGTATGATTATGACCAGGGATTATTCGGTATAATCATGACCATAATATTATAAATGATGTGGAAAAAGTCCTCATTGGCCCATAATGCATTGATGGATAGTTTTTGGTATGATTATGGCTATGGATTCTCTTTGGCCGTAGTGCAAAGACGAATTATTTTATGGCATGATCAGGACCGTTGATGAAAACATGATTATCTTTAGCCGTAGTGCTTGGATAATTCGTGGTCGTGATACTAAAGAATATCCTTAGCCGGAGTGCAAGGGTGATTCGATGATGTGGATTAATTATTGAGCTGAGTCTCAGCAGTGAAATATTAATTCATAGATGTGGTAAAAGTCATCTGTGGCTTACGTGCATAGATGGACTTGGTATGATTATGACCAGGGATTGTTCGGTATAATCATTACCGTAATTGAAAACACAATTATCTTTGGCACGTAGTGCATGGATAATTCGTGGTCGTGATACTAAAGAATATCCTTGGCCTGTAGTGCAGGGATGATTCGATGATGTGGATTAATTATTGAGCTAAGTCTCAGCAATGAAATATTAATTCATAGATGTGGTAAAAGTCATCTGTGACTTACGTGCATAGATGGACTTGGTATGATTATGACCAGGGATTGTTTGGTATAATCATGACCGTAATTGAAAACACGATTATCTTTGGCACGTAGTGCATGGATAATTCGTGGTCGTGATACTATTAAGCTGAGTCTCAGCATTATTGATTTTACAGTTGTATATCCTTGGCCTGTAGTGCGAAGATTAACTGTTGATTATTGGTTATACAGTTGTAAATCTTTAGCCGTAGTGTAAAGATTAATTTATTAGTATGATTATGAGCAGGAATTGTGATTTGGTATAACCATGATTTTTGATATTTCAGGTGAAGATAGGTGATGTAAATTTTCTTCTTCCTGGGTGCGAAAAGTAATTCAGAATCACAATTATGATTATGAGTTATTCATATGATTGTGGACAGAAATTGTTGATTGATGTTACAGGGATATGGTCACTGACGGAGATATTAGTCTAGAAGACGAGTAATATACTTCGCTAGGGTGTGACTTACCTAAGCTGAAATTGTTTACTTAATAAGTGGATAAATTGTGGTATGTCGATTAACCTTTGTTTTGAAGGTATATTCTAGAATGATATTCGAAATACAGGAGATAAGAAATGGAAAAATCATGATAGAGCGGAATTATCCGGAAAGGTACAATCCGAAAAGAAAGTAAGGTATTCTCATCTCTTCGAATATCAGGTACGTACGTTAATTTCGAGGGCGAAATTCCATAAGGAGGGGAGATTGTGAGACCCCGAATTTTATGAAATAAAAGTATTCAATTTTTCTATTTTGGTAAATGGTTAAATTGATAAAAGGTTAAAGTTAAGGGTGGTATGTGAATTTTTTTTTAAAGTAAACAAGTTGTCATAAAATACCTGGTCACTATTCACGAGTTACTATTCACGGGTTACTATTCACCAAAATTACTATTCACTCTAGTATCGTTCACTCGAGTATTTGGGACACTTTTTGTGTCGGAGTACTATTCATGAGTTACTATTCACGAGTTACTATTCACGGGTTACTATTCACCCAAATTACTATTCACTCTAGTATTGTTCACTCGAGTATTTAGGACACTTTTTGTGTCGGAGTTACTATTCATGAGTTTCTATTCACGAGTTACTATTCACGGGTTACTATTCATCCAAATTACTATTCACTCTAGTATTGTTCACTCGAGTATTTGAGATACTTTTTGTGTCGGAGTTACTATTCAGGAGTTACTATTCACAGGTTACTATTCACCAAAATTACTATTCACTCTAGTATTGTTCACTCGAGTATTTGGGACACTTTTTGTATCGAAGTACTATTCATGAGTTACTATTCACGGGGAATATTCGTACGACGGTACAATCATTGGTGGACCCCACAACAGAATTATTATCGGATTGAGAAAACGACAAAAATATTTTATTAAAAATAACGGCGGAAGTTTTACCATTGATACTGTTGAACTACTCGGTAGTAAAAGTACAGTAATACGTGTGGTTGCATAATAGCACACGATATTGATGCTTATGTGAAAATTCACTCAGTTTGATTCAATTATTGTCAATTAATAATATGAATTATTTAGCGATAATGAAGTTTTGTTTTATTCGTATTATTAACGTAATAAAACAGAAACATCTTTTTATATAAAACAGAATACTTTATTAAAGTTATTCTATAAATAGAATATATTATATTCTATTGTGCATAGTATTTTGCATAGTAAAATCTTTTTATATAAAACAGAATACTTTATTAAAGTTATTCTATAAATAGAATATATTATATTTTATTTAAAAGATTTTTTTTTTAAATATGGACCGTCAGATTAAAGTAAATCAATCTGGACCGTTCATGGATTAGTTACTATGCATTCCATTTTCCTATAAATAGAAGCTCATTCCTTCATTATTTTCTTACGAATTCACTGAACTCTAGAGAAAGAAACTATAGAGAGAAAGAAGAAGAGTATTCTGCCACTTAACTACTTCTTTATTTCAGTTCTTCTTTAAAACGGTAAGGGGTGTTATTCTTTCTTATTCATGAAGAGAACTTATGTAATTCCATTCTTTATTATTCTGTTGGAATAACCTGTATGCGTGGTTTACCCTATACTTGGTGGAATGACCTGTATATGCGGTTTACCCAATACTTGGTGATCTTCTTCTGTTATTCCATTCTTTATTATTATGTTGGAATAACCTGTTTATGCGAAGTACCGCATACTTGGTGAAATTCTTTTATTATTCCGTTCTTTACGATTCTATCGGAATATCCTGTCGGTGTGAATTTCACCTGACCTGGTTCCATCATTTATTATTCCGCATTTATTATTCTGTCGGAATATCCTGTCGGTGTGAATTTCACCTGACCTGGTTCCATCATTTATTATTCCGCATTTATTATTCTGTCGGAATATCCTGTCGGTGTGAATTTCACCTGACCTGGTTTCATATTTATTATTCCGTATTTATTATTTTGTTGGGAATAACCTGTCTATGCGGTCTCTATCGCATGCATGGTGAATCCTTCTGTTATTCCATTCTTTATTATTCTGTTGGAATAACCTGTCTATGTGGATTGCCACATGCATGATGAATGATCCTTTATATTCATTCCTTATTAAATTGTGGAAATGATCTGTATACGTGGATTACCGCATGGCTGGTAAAAATCCATTTGCAGTTTCATATATTCTTTATTATACTCATTTGGTTAAAGTTTTGATTTCTATACTCCATGAAATTAGTGGAATATCCTTGATATTTGCGCTTCATCTAGTATCTTTTCATGAAAATATTCTTCTGAGCATTCTTGACTGTTACTTTACAAAGAAGTATCATGTTGACAATTTGGATATTATTAGTTCCTGGATAAACTAATTCTTGAACTTGTTTAATTGAATTCCTATAACATTGTCATCATCCTCATGTTTATTTTATGTTAAAAGTCATCTTTGGCTTACGTGCATAGATGGACTTAGTATGATTATGACCAGGGATCATTCGGTATAATCATGAACTGTGATGTTATAAGTGGTGTGGTAAAAGTCCTCAGTGGCTTGTAATGCATTGATAGACAGTTTGTGGTATGATTATGACCAGGGATTTTTCGGTATAGTCATGATCATTGATGACTTAATGAATATCCTTGGCCCGTAATACAAGGATGATTAGAAGATGTGGTTTATTTATTAAGCTGAGTCTCAGTGATAAAAGTTGATGAAAACATTTTTAAATCATAGAAGATAGTAGGTTTTATTCTCTACTTGACTCTTCTAATGGATTGCTTATTCCGCTGCAGTTAAATTTGATGTCTATTGTATTTTATCAGTTTAACATTGTTGAAGACTATTGATAATTTATTCTTCATTATCTTAGTTATAATATTTCTTACTGGGCTAGTTGAGCTCACCCTTTTTTTCAATGTTCTCTTCAGGAAATGAGAATATAGCTGGGACGAGTCAGGGAAAGGAGTGATAGTCCAGAAGATAGCATTAGTAGTCCTCACCATTCTGTTAAATAGTGTGATAATAAATGTAATGAGGACTCCTTGAGTATGGATATTGTCCAGATGACAATATTCCTATTAGAACTCTCAGTTTATGTATTGTCGTATGTTACACGACATTTGTATAATTAAGTTTGTATTTGTATTTTGTACCATGTATCTGACGACCCAAGATGGGTGATGAATACCTAATTTTGGGGGCGTCACATTTGCAGCTTTAAGTTCTTCTAAATTCCAAACAGAAAATGTCCGAAATCCATATACGGACGATTTTTATTAACTCCATTCTAACAAAATACAAATAAAACACCTCAACTTTAATTCCTTCAATTATATCCACATAAAAATAAATATTTCCTTCATTTATATCCACATAAAATAAATATTTCCTTGTCATATAAATCAATAAATAATTATTCACAAATAATATTACAGAATCACAATAATAACAACCAGGCCGTTCCCAGAAAAGAGGGGGCTTTCCGATAAGGATTTCTCCTTACTGACGCGCAATTAGGTGACCAAACCTCTCATTGACAGAGCTTTCTAGACATTGCCAATAATGTTATCTAATAATATTATTCAAATAATATGAATTATTGATGTGATAATGGAAAATATTGTGCTGTGACAATTATTGAAACAACAATAATATAAAATATCAACGCAATAATTATTGAATCAATAACATAAAATATTGAATAGCAATTACTGTAACAATTATTGAGTAATGCATTCTTACGTAAGAATCAATAATTCAAAAATATTGTGCAATACCGTGTGCTACTGTTGTGGCACCCCCAAATCCGGTACTTCTATTTCCACAGAATTTGGTGTTCACTGTACAAACATCATCCATCTATCTACCCATAAATAAATGCAAACCATGCAATAAGGGTTCGCTAGTCTAACAAGGTTTAACAATAATTGATAACTTAACTTGAATAGAATCTCAAAAGGTATACAATAGAATAAGTATTGTATAACAGTATCATGCTTGAAAGATTTATAAACTTTAATATACAAAACAGACTTGATCAATAATAATGAGAACTTGCTAAATGTAGAAAGGTGAATTAATCAACTTATATAACGATAACAAGTAGGGTTAGAAAAACTTGCCTCATGGGTAGATTACACTTAATTAACTCGTTCTTTGAATTAAATCCTACATATCAATTATGTTCACAATACCAGTCAATAATAACGTACTAAACATCATAAGTTATTCTTTGTCTAATCTCGAATTCATGACTATATTGAGTCAAATTATCATACTTGTTTTCACATAATATAATACTACACGAACAACAAGTTAATTACATAATCAACGATTCAAATAACATGTAATTATCTTCTTGACTTGGTAAAAAACTCATTTTAATATCTCATTATATGTCTAACAAGTTTTTATATTCATTAGACTAGGTTACTAACTCATTTCTATACTTGAACATTAAAAAAAACATTTTCTGGACATTCTGCTAAGTGGCGCTGTGGCGGCACTTTTGTACTGGGTCTTGGCACTGCGGCGCCGTGGCGCTACGGCTTGGTCGTTGGCGCTGCAGCGCGAGTATCGGTCCTGGAGTTGGTGTCGCGGCGCGACACTCCAGACTTTGAATTCCCAGTTCGTGAAGAACACAGAATTCAGCGAAATAAATACTATAAAATCCTTAATTCTCCAAATTAAACATACCCACATATTAGAATTCATACATAATCAATACCCAACATTTATAGAGTGATTTTAACCCATTAAAACACATCATCACAGAATTAACTTATGCAAATTGTACTGTTCTTGATGTTCTTGAAGGTTTTTGAACAAACATATAGAATTTAATACTACGGATTCGTTATAAGACCAAATCCAACTATTCCAGTTTTGTTTTGTTCGTTTTAGTATGCATAATCATATACAAGTAGAAATTTTGTAGAAAAATTTATGGTTGACATATTAAAGTTACGTATAAGGGCCATATGGCCATATAACGCACTCTGTAAATTTTTGAAATAACGAGTCATAGTATTATGAAACTTATGATATAGAATATATATATAAAACATGCCACTACTCGAATTATTACATATATCCCTAACACAACTTTCCAAATTTATAGAGATTCACAGAAGACTTTATGTAAGACCCCAAATTTTATGAAATAAAAGTATTCAATTTTTCTTATAATTACTATTCAGTAATTGGTTAAATTGATAAATGTTAAAGTTAAGGGTGATATATGAATTTTTTTTTCAAAATACACAAGTGGTTATAAAATATTCATTGTTGTCGGGGAATATTCGTTTGGTCGTGGAATATTCTTTCTGTCGGGGAATATTCGTACGACGGCGTAGCCATTTGTGGGCCCCATAACAGAATAACTGTCGGATGAAGAAAACGTCAAAATTAAGTTTTTATAAATAACGGCGTAATCGTTACCGTTAACACTGTTAGAATACCCGGTGGTTAAAATACAGTAATACGCGTGTTTGCACAGTAGCACGCGATTTTACACAGTATTTTTGAATTATTGATCCTTACATAAAAAGGCACTACTCAATAATTGTTACAGTAATTACTGTTCAATATTTTATATTATTGATTCAATAATTGCTACGTTGATATTTTATATTATTGTTGTTTCAATAATTATCACTGCACAATATTTCTCATTATTAGATCAATAATTCATATTATTTGAATAATATTATTAGATAACATTATTGACAATCTCTAAAAAGTTCTGTCAAGGAGAGGTTTGGTCACCTAATTGCGCGCCAGTAAGGAAAAATTCTTATTGGAAAGCCCCCTCTTTCCTGGGAACGGCCTGGTTGTCATATTTGTGATTCTGTAATATTACTTGTGAATAATTAATTATTGATTTATATGATAATGAAATATTTATTTGATGTGGATATAAATGGTAGATTTATTTATGTGGTTATAAATGAAGGAGTTAATATTGAGATATTTTATCAGTATTTTTGTCGGAATGGAGGTATTAAAAATTAAACCAGTATTTTTGAGATATATTGCGTGAGTTATAATTTTTAATCCGACCGTTGGATCGTTGTAATTTTTGGATATGTTATACATATATAAATTAAGTATATGTCCACAAATTTTGAACCGTTAAAAATGAACGTATGATTTGTTATAAATTTTAAGAGGTGACTGATTCGGAAATTAGGTTTATAAAGGATTTTGGTTGAAAATTCTAGAATTGGTGGGCCCCACTTGTGGTTGGTGAAGAAATGTGCTGAATTTTATTTCAAATGTGGTGGGTGGAAATAGTAGCAGGTAAAGCCATCAGGTTGCAGGTCAAGTCTGCTAAAATTTTCCTATAAATAGAGGGCTAAGTTAGAATTAAAAATCACACCAGAAACATAAGCTTTCTCTCTCTATATTATGAAGTATATTTTGTGAGTATTTAGATACTTTGAGAGTTGCTATTCAGTGCAAGTTTCCTTCGGCTTTGTATTCCAGTCAGAAATACTGCACTTTTGAGGTAAGGGATAGTAAGGGATTTTAAGGGTTGTTATGTTTTTCAGTTTCGTAATTTTTCTGACCTTCAAAAATTCTAAAAAAATTTGAAATGATATTTTGATGAGTTTTCTTGATTGTGTCAAAAAATGGTGATTTTTGGATGTATAGATTAAGAGTTATGAATTTTATGAGAAAAGACTATTTTAAAAGTAACTGCTTATAACTCCTTGTGGTTAACTCCAAAATTGATGAAATTTTTATTGGGAGTACATCTATATAATATCAGTGTACTCTGTGAATTTCGAAATGTTTGGATAAAAGTACAATTTATGATAAATGTCTAAATATTTGGTGGTTTTGGCCATATGAAAAATAGTAAATGAATTTTAAAAATTCTGAGAAAAATATATGTTCAATATGAGACTATATTCTGCTAAATCCCAGAAAAGAAATATTTTTGGAACTGATTTGGTATTTTTCATGAAAATATTCTAGTTATGAGTAAATGAATTAAATATGTTCTGTGAAGTAAGAAAATTGGAAAATATGATTTTATGGCTTGAGAATCATATATGAGGTATATGCAGATTTTTGATGATGGTTTTGGTTATTGGTGATAAAATCTTATGAGTTTAGCATTTTAGGATGATTAAATGCATTATTTAGTAAAGTGTAAACAATTAAAATAAATTGTTTATAAGTTTAAGAAATGTTATTCTTTCAGTATCATTATACCGAAATATTGGTATAGATTTTTGTGTGGAATTTTTACCTTTTTGTGTCAGGGTTACTATTCATGAGTTATTATTCATGAGTTACTATTCACGAGTTACTATTCACGAGTTACTACTCACGAGTACTATTCACTATAAAATTGGTTTCTTTTTCTAACCAAATCATAGTTGATTTATGAATATTACTCTAGAGATTAAAACTATATATTGATTATATTGATTTTATTATCATATATAATATTTTTATAACCCTGATGTTGAAATTATCTTTCACTGGAGTGTAAAGATGAGTAGATTATTGGTATGATCATGACTAGGGTTCTCTTTGGCCAGTAGTGAAAAGTTGAATTGTGACTGGTATGATCATGACCATTGAATTTATAATTGAATATCTTTAGCTTTAGTGCAAAGGTGAATTGATCAACATGGTTATAATTATTGTTTATATAAATTTTGAAATGATTATATATTTCTTTGAGATATTAATATATTTGGCATGTAATGCAAATATGAACTGTTGAGGAATATCTTTGGCCCGTAGTGCAAAGATGAATTTATTAGTATGATTATGAACATGAACTGTGATTTGGTATAACCATGATCTTTGATGTTTCAGGTAAACACATGTGATGAAAATTATATTCGTCCTGAGTACGAAGAGGAATTTAGAATCACAATTATGATTATGAGATATTCATATAATTGTAGAAAGGAACTGTTGATTGATGTTACAGGGATAAAACATTGTTGGTGGACTTTTAACATGGAGAAGATAATAGACTGTATTGTCTATTTGACTCTTCTAATGGATTGCTCGTTCCGCTGCAACTATGGTTGAAATTTTTATCATCTACCATATGTTCTAAATCTCTGATTTATTATTGATGAAGGCTATTGATAAATTTAATTATCTTTAGTCATGATATTTTTTACTGGGCTAGTTGTGCTCACCCTTTTGCTTCACAATTCCTTTCAGGTAACAAAAGTGTAGCTGGGTCGAGTGGGGGTAACAAGGGAATAGAACGGTGGTCTCTAGCTGTGGAGTTCTCCCTAAATAGTATAGACAAGTGTGTTGTATACATCTTTTAGTAGTTATATTTGGTGAATAATATAGGGAGAGGCGAACCCAACGTTGGAAGAGTGTTTTGTCACTATCATACAAAATGTCTAATAACATACAACCTCGTGTCATCATAAGATAGGGTTGTGCTCATCCACTTGCTGAGTATATTTACGAGCACTACCTATATAATCTTGGTGTTTGTTTGAAGTATAATTTTTGATTAAAGATAGTGGAGATAATGATAAGTCAAGAGAAGACTCACCATTGGGAATAATATGATAGTAATCTTCTCGTTTTTCTTTGGGGTTTATTGGGTCAACCAAGGATAATTCTGTGGCAATATGATATCTATCATAACCTAGACGCATGGCCTCCCATGTACGAAGGTTTCCTTGAGCACTTTCCAAAGATTCTAATTTCTAAAACAGTTTTTGACTATACCGTTATGTAAGGTGTCATTGTGAGGTGATGTTCACGGTTGGGATATGAGTCACATTTGGTATATATTTGTATCCAAACTCACAGCATATGTGTTGTTGTATTTTGCACGACAATTGTTGTAATAAAATTATAATTTTTTTCTGTACCATGTATTTGGCGACTCAGAATAGGTTGGATGGAATGGACCTATTTTGGGGTTGTCACACTTTAAGCCATATTCATAAAAACTAAATGACGTAAAATAGAAATTGGGTTTGGAAAAATTACCCAGAGTATAATTTAGAAGAGATGATCACAGATGACTCTTTCACAATAACTTGTTGATTACACACTCATAATTTTTCTAAATCTTACAATTTTTCTCTGACAAATTCTCAAACTCTCTCCCTCTCTGCTCTTCCAGACTTAGAATAATAATAAAAAGAAGACATCTGATAATAAAGGAGAAGAACTGACGCATAAGTGGTCAGTTACCCCCCATCATGATTAACCGCTAAAAACTCCCCTTAGGACCTCGTTTGGCTGGTAATAAAAGGTTTTAAAAACCATTTAATTTAATAAAACCTTATCATATAGTTTAAATAATGTCACACTCCTTGTAAAATAAATCAATATCTTATTTAATTTATTTTAAATAAAATATAATAATTTCTCATTAATTCACATAGTCACATAATTAATTTTTTTTTTAATAAATAATGTCAAATTATTAACTCTCTAATTAATAATTAAATTAAATAAAATACCAATAGGCTTATTAAATATTTCTTTTAATACAATAAGCTCACATAATCACATACTTCGATAATAAAAATTCTCCACATTAATTTAATAGATATAACATATATAATTAAATTAATCTTATCACAATTGCATCAATTAATTATTTAATCTAATAATTAAATCATCGAAAATATTTATTTACTTCAATAAATATTAAGAATTAAATTACAAAAATCTCGTTCGTCACATCTTTCCCCCTTAAAAGGATTCTGTCCCCAGAACCACGACTCAATAAATTCGACCCGTTACATTCTCCCCCTTACAAAGATTCTGTCCCCAGAATCGATTACACATAACTTTAAGTAGATAAATGGGGGTAATTTTTTATCATATTCTCTTTGAGATTCCATGTAGCTTCTTCAGCGTTGTGGTTCCTCAAAATTACCTTAACAGAAGGTATTACTTTATTTCTGAGAACTTGTTCTTTTCTGTCGACAATTTGAACATGGATTTCTTCATAAGATAAGTCTTTTTCAAAATATAGGGGTTCATACTCAATTACATGCTTGTAATCGGGTTTGTAGGGTCGTAAAACTGAAACATGAAAGACGTTGTGGACATTCTCTAGAGCCGGAGGTAAGGCTACCTCATAAACAACTTCTCCGACCCTTCTCAGAACTTCAAAGGGTCCAATGAATCTTGGGCTTAATTTTTCTTTCTTTCCAAACCTGATCTTTCCCTTCTAGGGAGAGACCTTTAAGAACACATAACTACCTGGTTCGAACTCAATATTTTTATGGTGTGGATCTGCGTGCTTCTTCTGTCTGTCTTGAGCTGTTGTCAATCTTGTTCGGATCACTTTGACTATTTTTGCTGTCTGTTGTACCAATTCTGGCCCTAGCAATTGTCTTTTGCTAACTTCATCCCAGTAAAGCAGAGTTCTGCACTTTCTACCGCATAACGCTTCATAAGGTAGCATGCCAATACTAGCGTGATAACTGTTGTTGTAACCGAACTCTACGAGCGGTAGATGATCATCCCAATTTCCTTTCAAGTCCATTATACAAGCTCTTAACATGTCTTCTAATGTCTGAATCGTTCTTTCGCTCTGTTCGTCTGTTTGAGGGTGGTATGCTGTACTCATTCGCAATTGCGTACCCATGCATTCTTGTAGACGTTTCCAGAAGTTCGACGTAAATCGCGGATCTCTATCAGAAATAATTGACACCAGAACTCCGTGCCTTGAAACAATCTCTTTCACATATAACCTTGCCAACTGATCTAAGTTGAATCTGATTTTGATCGGAAGGAAGTGTGCGAATTTCGTCAATCGGTCAACAATAACCCAAACTGCGTCGTAGCCTTTCTGAGTTGTCGATAGGCCAACCACGAAGTCCATTGTAATATGTTCCCATTTCCATTCTGGGATCTCTAGCGGTTCTAGCAACCCACTCGGTCTCTGATGTTCTGCCTTCACTTTCTGACAGGTTAGACATTTGGCAACACACTTTGCAACATCTCGTTTTAGATTAGGCCACCAAAAATGTTGTCAAAGATCTTGGTACATCTTGGTACTACCAGGGTGAATCGAATATCGTGAGCTATGAGCCTCGCTCAAAATGTCTTCCTTAATCTCTGGTACTGGCGGCACCCAAATTCTGTTCTCGAATCTCAATATTCCTTCCTTATCCATCTTAAATCTTGGTTCAGTTTCTTCGGATATCTTCCTTATCACCTTTTTGCCTTTATTATCCTGAAGTTGAGCCTCCTTAACTTTATCCAGTAGGGTTGTACCAGATTGCATCTGAAACAGTTTCTCATCTATTTTTATAGGATAATTCACTTCTAACTCCAACTTTTCCATTGCTGAAATCAATTCCTTCTGAGCAGTCAACATCATCAACTTCTCCCAACCCTTTCTACTTAAGGCGTCGGCAACCACGTTTCCTTACCCGGATGGTATAAAATCTCACAATCATAGTCCTTAATTAATTCCAACCACCTTCTTTGGCGCATATTCAATTCTTTCTGTGTAAAAATATATTTCAGACTCTTGTGGTCTGTATATATTTCACACTTCTCCCCGTAGAGATAGTGCCTCCAGATTTTCAAAGTGAAAACAACTGCAGCTAACTCCAACTCGTGGGTCGGATACCCCTTATCGTAATCTTTTAATTGTCGTGACGCATACGCAATGACTCTACCGTTTTGCATAAGCACACAGCTAAGTTCCTTATACGACGTATCACTATAAACCACAAAATTTTCTGTATCGTCCAGAAGAGACAACATAGGTGCTGTACTCAACCTCTTTGTTCAATTCTTAAAAGTTTTCTTCACACTTCTCCGTCCAAACAAATTTAATAGCTTTTCGAGTCAAATTCGTTAACGGAGTTGCGATCTTAGAAAAGTCCTGAATGAACCTTCTGTAATAACCTGCCAATCCAAGAAAACTTCTTACTTTCGACGGCGTCTTCGGCTGATCCCAGTTGATCACGGCTTCGACCTTGGATGGATCTACCGAAATTCTATCTTTATCGATCACATGCCCAAGAAATTGTAATCGCTCGATCCAGAATTCACATTTCGAAAACTTAGCATACAACTTCTCCCTTCTCAACACTTCCAACATTAATCTCAAATGCTCTTCATGTTCTTCCTTGGTTTTTGAATATACCAAAATATCATCTATAAATACCACTACGAACTTGTCCAAAATTTGAACACACCATTCATTAGTCCTATAAATGTTGCAGGAGCATTCGTTAAACCAAACGACATTACTAAAAATTCATAGCGACCATATCGTGTTCTGAACGCTATTTTCGGTACATCCTCTGGTCTCACCTTCAGTTGATGATAACCATTCCTCAAATCTATCTTGGAAAAGTATTTTGCTACCCTCAATTTATCAAACAGATCATCGATTCTCGATAATGGATATCTATTCTTAATTGTGACCTTATTCAGTTCTCTATAATCAATATAGAGTCGCATCGGTCCGTCATTCTTTTTCACAAACAACACTGGCGCTCCATACGGTGATACGCTCGGTTGAATGTACTTCTTGTCTAGTAATTCTTGTAGTTGGACCATCAATTTTTTTATTTCTATCGGCGCCATTCGGTATGGTGCCTTCGATATTGGAGCCGTTCCTGGAGCCAAATCGATCACAAATTTGACCTCTCTATCTGGCGGAAGTCCTGGTAAATCGTCTGGAAATATGTCGACAAAATCCCTCACTACTGGTATCTCCTCTATTTTTGGATTCCTTTACGACTGTCGACTATGTAAGCTAAATATCCTACACATCCTTGTCGTAACAACTTCCTGGCCTGCATCATCGTCAGACAACTCGCTTATCTAGGTGACTTGCTGCCATAAAACACAACCTTTGACGGAGTCATAAGGTTAATATGCTTCTTTTGGCAATCAATTATTGCCTCGTAATTGAATAACCAGTCCATTCCCAAGATAACGTCAAATTCCCCAAGTCGAATAGGGATAAGATCTACGTTCATGATATTACCCTTAATATCCACTCTACAGTTCTTATGCACGTACTTAACATGGATTATTTCTCTATTCGCAATTTCTATGTTCATGGGGGTATTCTAACTCATCCTTAGGCAATTCTAAATTCTTAGCAAAGTCATCGGATATAAATGAACAAGTAGCACCCGAATCAAATAATACGTAAGCTTTAACTCTATTGATCGAAATGATACCTGACACCACATCACGCAACTGCACTGCATCCTGCACCGTCATATTGAAAGTCCTGGCGGTCGGTCGATTGGTTACGGTTGGTCCTGTGATGGTCAAAGCACTTCCACTGCTATTTCCCCGGTTTCTTTCTGATCCTGCCCCTCCAGATCCTTTCTTAGGACAGTCTCTTACCAAATGATCATTTGAACCACAGTGAAACAGGCACCCTTCTTTGGGTTAGGACAGTTAGGTGCTATGTGGCCTTCCTGACCACAATTGTAGTACACACGTTTACCCTTCATACACACTCCCAAATGAGCTTTCCCGCAGGTCGGGCACGCTTCAATCCTTTTCTTCTGACCTCCTTGCTGGTTTCCAGTTGATGTGTTGTCAGACCACCTTCTCTTCTGATTATTATTACCTCCTTCTGTAGTACTTCCACTAGCCTTGTTATTTCTTTCACTTTCATTCTTCTTCTTCTTTTGATCCTGATTGTATTTGGTTACCGCATCGCTTCCACCTTCAGCGAGTATGGCTTTCTATAGTACCCCGACGAATGTCTTTAACTGAAACATCGACACCTTACTATACAACCACGGCTTCAGTCCTTGTTCGAACCTTCTTGCTTTTCTCTTGTCCGTGTGCACTTGATACGTGGCGAACCATGCCAATTCGTTGAATCTAGCCGTGATACATACATATTCCCTTGCTTCAATTCCAGAAACTGAACCTCCAATTGGTTCTGCGAGGTAGTCGGGAAATATATCTCGAAAAACATCTCCTTGAACCTTTCCCAAGTTATCATACCTTCTCCTTCACGAACCTTGTTTGCTTGACACCAAAAACTGGCTTCAGATTTTAGCATAAACGTTGTAAAAGCGGTCTTCTGGTCCTCTTTGACTCTTGCGACCTCAAAAACCTTCTCCATCTCCATAACCCAAGTCTGAGCTTCGATCAGGTTCATGGAGCCTTTAAACTCAGGCGGTCCAACCGCCTTAAAATCCTTGAATGAAGTATTCGGTGGAGCTTGAGGTTGATTATTCATTGCTCCAGCTAGTAAGTTCACTAATTGTTGGACGGGATTAACATTGGCGTTATTGTTGTTATTCGTTGACTCTTTCTAAACTGGTTGACGATTTTGTCTTCTTCTCGACGGCATATTTCTGTTAAAATATACGCTTATTAGATCTTTATTAAATTCTCTAAATAGTTGAGGCATTACTCAACAATTTAACATAATCACTTAACACATTATCTCAAATAACTTGATATATTCATTCAAATCAAAAGTTTTTACATCAAACGATAGCATCACTGCCATTTACATCAACTATCCCGAGATAAAGAATCTATAGGATTTAAAACATTAATATATTCATTCGTTCATAAACACGTCTAAATTTACATCTAAAACTAGATAAGTTTTTCACATAATTAAACAAATACTATCACTGCCTGTTAAGGCGCCGAATAGCCTTACTACGTTCCTCTTCCATGATGCGAGACATCGTTCTGCGATCCAGCATGTATGATGGTAGACCTTCAAACTGGATTGGGTACCTCAAAACTTGATCATGGGCTTCATCCATTGCATTATTAAGTGTAGAGTATGTCTCTCCAAGCTTCGCCTTCTTTACACGACAATCCCTCTCTGCAAGATCAGCATGACGTGACTCTCGTACCCAGCCTTCCTCTGCTATGGCAAGCCTCTCTGAGCTCTCTTTCAGATCTTTCTTCAACTTTTCTATTTCTTCGGACTTCTCCTCAGTTTGACCCTTCTCGTGAACTAAATCCCACTCCACGTTTTCCACACGTGTGTGAAGAGTCACAATCTCCCTCTACTTCTGCTTGATGGTAATCTGCTGAATAATCGCCCGCTCAGTCAAATCCTGGACAGTGTCACGTAACTCTACGTTACGATCATATAACTCGTCGTACATCTCAGCATCGATGGAGTTCGGTGGGAACTCCTCTTCTTCCTCTTCCTCTTCAGGATCCTCCTTTGGATCAGTCTCAGGCTCATGCTCCTGACCAACAACAGTGATCAATGGAGATGGCTCTCTCTGAATCAACTGCTCCCTCACAACATTAATGTCTCGGGGCTCCTCCTCAGTAGGTACTCGGGGTTCCTCCTCCCCAGCTCGACTAGCTCCTCCAGCATCTGACATCCTGACAACATAATTTTAAGTTTTAGTTACTAAGTCATACTAGTGAGCACATACTTTAACATATAAGCACATAGAGTCTTTTATTATCTTCAATTAAATAAGAATTCATCTCTTATAACTCGATAAGAGTTTTCCTTCACTATGTTCTTCCTATAAGGCTATTACCTAAGGTTGTTCCCCTACCTAAGGTTCATAACCTACAGCTCTGATACCAACCTGTGACACCCCCAAATTTGGTACTTCTATTTCTCTAGGATTTGGTGTTCACTGTACAAACATCATCCATCTATCTACCCATAAATAAATGCAAACCATGCAATAGATAGAAATAATAATAAATCTCCCCTTATAGGGTTACATCAACTACATAATAAATAAATTCCAGGTTACTCTAACCTTAAATCATTTGTGCGGAAACATAAACAAATAAGTCTTAAGTAACATCAATTCTAATTATCATTACATAACCACATAAATAATCAATCTTCATTACTTACTAAGCTTGCACTTGCCTTTACTAGTGGAAGGTTCATCTGTTCTTTTGTTCTTAATTGCAATGTTATTATTACGCAAGAGTGAGCACGATTGCCCACAAGTATAATAATATAACAATGAATAATAACATGCGAGAGAAAATAATAATTTCGGATATAAAAGCTCAACTTTTGAATCAAGAATGAATAACAAGAGTCAAAAGAAATTTTGAGGGTCATAAGACCTTGAACTATGTCCTAGGTTGTCAAGTGTTTATTCTTGAAATCTTTAACAGTCATAAGACTATGGACTCTTCTTCTCGTACTTAGGGGGATTAGCCCTTAGTACCATATTGTGCACAATATCTTAACGTTAAAGCGTAAATAATCCCCTATTAAAGGGTTATTCATCTCAGTTTGACATCGGAGTCCGCACCAAAGGAAGTTTGGTTTGGATAATTCATCAAGGGTTCTAAAATTTAGAAGGCTCATCAACTATGGACTAGTCGAATCAATAAGGTTTCGCTAGTCTAACAAGGTTTAACAGTAATTGATAACTTAACTTGAATAGAATCTCAAAATGTATACAATAGAATAAGTATTGTATAACAGTATCATGCTTGAAAGATTTATAAACTTTAACATACAAAACAGACTTGATCAATAATAATGAGAACTTGCTCAATATAGAAAGGTGAATTAATCAACTTATATAACGATAACAAGTAGGGTTAGGAAAACTTGCTTCGTGCGTAGATTACACTTAATTAACTCGTTCTTTGAATTAAATCCTACATATCAATTATGTTCACAATTCCAGTCAATAATAATGTACTAAACATCATAAGTTATTCTTTGTCTAATCTCGAATTCATGACTATATTTAGTCAAATTATCATACTTGTTTTCACATAATATAATACTACACGAACAACAAGTTAATTACATAATCAATGATTCAAATAAATGTAATTGTCTTCTTGACTTGGTAAAAAACTCATTTTAATATCTCATTATATGTCTAACAAGTTTTTATATTCATTAGACTAGGTTACTAACTCATTTCTATACTTGAACATTAAAAAAACATTTTCTGGACGTTCTGTTAAGTGGCGTTGCGGCGCCACTTTTGTACTGGGTCTTGGCGCTGCAGCGCCGTGGCGCTACGGCTTGGTAGTTGGCGCTGCGGCGCTATGGCACTGCGGCACGAGTATCAGGCCTGGAGTTGGCGCCGCGGCGCGGCACTCCAGACTTTGAATTCCCAGTTCGCAAAGAACACATAATTCAGCGAAATAAATACTATAAAATCCTTAATTCTCCAAATTAAACATACCCACATGTTAGAATTCATACATAATCAATACCCAACATTTATAGAGTGATTTTAACCCATTAAAACACATCATCACAGAATTAACTTATGCAAATTGTACTGTTCTTGATGTTCTTGAAGGTTTTTGAACAAAAATATAGAATTTAATACTACGGATTCATTATAAGACCAAATCTAACCATTCTAGTTTCGTTTTGTTCGTTTTAGCATGCATAATCATATACAATGGGAAATTTTGTAGAAAAATTTATGGTTGACATATTAAAGTTACGTATAAGGGCCATATGGCCATATAACGTACTCTGTAAATTTTTGAAATAACAAGTCATAGTATTATGAAACTTATGATATGGAATTATGCAATATATATATAAAATATGCCACTACTCGAATTATTACATATATCCCTAACACAACTTTCCAAATTTACAGAGATTCACAGAAGTCTTTAAGCCATATTCATAAAAACTAAATGACGTGAAATAGAAATTGGGTTTGGAGAAATTACCCAGAGTATAATTTAGAAGAGATGATCACAGATGACTCTTTCACAATAACTTGTTGATTACACACTCACAATTTCTCTAAATCTCACAATTTTTCTCTGATAAATTCTCAAACTCTCTCCCTCTCTGCTCTTCCAGACTTAGAATAATAATAAAAAGAAGACGTCTGATAATAAAGGAGAAGAACTGACGCAGAAGTAGTCAGTTACCCCCCATCATGGTTAACCTCTAAAAACTCCCCTTAGGGCCTCGTTTGGCTGGCAATAAAAGGTTTCAAAAACCATTTAATTTAATAAAACCTTATCATATAGTTTAAATAATGTCACACTCCTTGTAAAATAAATCAATATCTTATTTAATTTATTTTAAATAAAATATAATAATTTTTCATTAATTCACATAGTCACATAATTAAATTTCTCCTTTAATAAATAATGTCAAATTATTAACTCTCTAATTAATAATTAAATTAATTAAAATACCAATAGACTTATTAAATATTTCTTTTAATACAATAAGCTCACATAATCACATACTTCGATAATAAAAATTCTCCACATTAATTTAATAGATATAACACATATAATTAAATTAATCTTATCACAATTGCATCAATTAATTATTTAATCTAATAATTAAATCATCGAAAATATTTATTTACTTCAATAAATATTAAGAATTAAATTACAAAATTCTAGTTTGTCATAACTGTGCAACCACGCGTATTACTATATTTTAATCACCGGATATTTCAATAGTGTTAACGGTAATAATTACGTCGTTATTTATAAAAACTCAAACTTGTCGTTTTCTTCATCCAACCGTTTTCCGTTATGGTGCCCACAAATGGCTGCACCGTCGTATGAATATTCCCAAACAGTAAGAATATTCCACGACCAAACGAATATTCCCCGACAACAATGAATATTTTATAACCACTTGCTTATTTTACGAATCTTGGTGAGTAGGACATGCTCTTTCCTATGCAAGATCTTAACAGGTACCTCCTCGTACGTTAAATCTTCGGCTATCTCGTCTGGTTCTAACTCAATAATGTGATTCGGGTCTTTCACATATTTACGTAGCATGGATATGTGAAACAAGCTATGAACACGAGACATACTTGGCGGTAAAGCGAGTCTATAGGCCACAGTTCTTACTCGATCGAGGATTTCAAATGGACTAATAAATAGAAGGTTTCAGCTTTCCTCACATCGCCAATTCTCATTTTTTAGAATAACGACTTCTTGCATCTTCTTCTTCACATTCATCAGCTCAAAGTCTGTAGCTTGAGCAACTTTAAATTTATCGATTAAAGTCGGTTCTACTCGTATGTTTGATATCCTCACGTGGATACTTGGAGCCTTTAACTCTATCTCCATCCTTTGTAAGTCGTACAAAATGGGTCTTTGTGTTAACAACATCGCACTCGTACCCGCATACGATCTTCTACTCAATGCGTCAGCTACAACGTTCGCTTTTTCAGGATGATATGGTCAGAACAGGTGCCGAAATGAGTCTCCTCTTGAGTTCTTGGAAGCTCTTCTCATATTCCTCGCTCCATACGAATTTTTGTATCTTTTCGAGTCAGCTGATTTAACGGGGTAGCGATTCGAGAAAATCCTTCCACGACTCTTCGATAATAATCAGCCAAGCCCAGAAAGTTACGTATTTCGGTCACCGACTTCGGTTGCTCCCAACTTTGTATGGCTTCAATCTTCGCCAGGTCAACAGATACTCCATGCTTTGACACCACGTGCCCAAAGAATGCTACTTCCTCAAGCCAGAACTCGCATTTCTTCATCTTGGCTTATAGCTTGTTGTCACGAAGCCTTTGCAGTACTAGCTTCAAATGGTGCTCATGATCTTCACGACTTTTGGAATAGATGAGGATGTCATCAATAAAGACAATAACGAACTGATCCAAATATTCCTTGAACACACGGTTCATCATATCTATGAAAGCAGCAGGAGCATTAGTCAATCCAAAAAACATGACTAAGAATTCATAATGCCCGTAACGAGTTCTAAAGGCAGTCTTCGGAATATCCTTAGTTTTAATCTTCAGCTGATGATATCCAGAACGAAGATCGATCTTTGAAAAGAATTGTGCTCCTTGCAACAAGTCGAACAAGTCATCAATGCGAGGTAGTGGATATCTATTCTTGATGGTGACATGGTTTAATTCCCGGTAGTCAATACAAAATCGCATACTCCTGTCTTTCTTCTTTATAAATAAAACAGGAGCACCCCAAGGAGATGTACTAGGACGATTGGAACCGATGTCCAACAACTCCTGTAGTTGGACTTTTAACTCCTGAAGTTCAATAGGAGCCATTCGATATGGGGTTTTAGAAATGGGCTTTGTACTAGGTTCAAGGTCAATAAAAAATTCAACTTCATGTTCTGGTGGTAGACCGGGAAGTTCTTCAGGAAATATGTTAGGAAATTCACTAACAACAGAAATATTATTCAAATCTGACGTGTTTTTATTTTAGTCCATAACATAGGCTAAGAAAGCTTGACATCCATTTTTCAATAAACGAATGGCTTTATGGCTTGATATGACAGTGATTGATTTTAGTGGTTTAGTTGCTTGAATTCGCATAACAGGTTGTTTAGGAATATGAAAACTAACAACCTTACGAAAATAATCAATTTTGGTATGATGAGTAGTTAACCAATCAATCCCTAAAAGCACATCAAAAGCAAGTATCTTTAAAGAGATAAGATCAACATGTAATGTGAGGGTGTCAACTTGGATAAAAAAAGATTTATAAATAGTGGATGTAATGAAAGTTTCTCCTAACGGAGTCTCCACAGATAAGTCAAAGTCTAATTTCTCCGGAGTCAAGTTTAAACGTTGAGCACAAGTAGGAGAGATAAAAGAATGGGTAGAACCGGTATCTAATAAGGTATAAACTTCACAAGAATTTATGATTAGCTTACCTGTGATCACCTCGTTTGAGTTTCTCGCATTTTGGCCAGTCACTACAAACGCCCTCCGTTGGACCACCGACTTTATTTTGTCCGTAGTCACCTTTGGTGCCGTTATCCCAGTTGGACTTGACTTTACTACCGGACAAAATCGGGCTATATGACCATCTTTTCCATAATTGAAACACACCTTGGAAGGCTGTGAATAGTTTGGACTTATGTGTCCCTCCTCTCCGCATCTGTAGCATCTAACTGGCGGTCGTTTTCCTCCCCTAGAATTTGTTATTGGTGCTGGTGCTGCTGTTGATGTCTTCCCGTCATTGTTGAATCTCCTCTTTTTGAAATTTCCACTTGACTCACCTCTCCTATTATCATGGCCACGATTACCACCCGAGTGGTTACCGCTTTTGTCCGTATTCTTTCCTCCCTGCTGCTTATCATCGCTCCGATGACTGCTGTCACCGGTATAACCCTAGTTGTGGTCCCTCGGTTGAATATACTCATTATCTCACTCTAATAATTGAGCCCTGTTGACAACATCTGAATATAAAGAAAATTTGTGAGAGATAAGATATTGTCGAATCTCGGGTTTTAGACCTCTCTGGAACATCCGCGTCATTCGTTCCTCATTCTCTACTAAATGAGGTGCAAACCTGGAAAACTCTGCGAACTTCGCCTCGTTTTGGGACACCGTCATGTTGTTTTGTTCCAGTCTAATAAACTTTACCTCCTTCATATGACGAATACTTTCAAGAAAGTACTTGTCATTAAACAGTTTTTGAAACGTTTCCCAAGATATGTTGAGTGTGGCAGGCTGGGTACGCTTCACAGATTCCAACCAGTAATCTGCCTCACCACGGAACATAAAGGTGGCGAATGGAACATTATGTTCTTCCGTGCATCCCAAGACATTGAATATCTTGGTAATTTTCTTGACCCATGTTTCCGCCTTAATCGGATCTGGCTTTCTCCAGAATTCTGGTGGTCCCAACTCTTTAAACTGCTTGGCTGTGACAAACCGCGCGTTGCTATCATTTCCACCCGTATTTTGTACACGAGTTTCCCTCGTCTGATTTTGCATGAACTGCAAAAAGCTTCTAAACATCTCATCATTCATCGTTTGTTCGGTAGTGTTGATTACAGGAGGAATATTGTCTTCCTGTTGCACGTTCTCTTGATTGGTGACTAAAGGTGTTTCCACAGTCTCATACGCTCCATTGTTAACGTTCTTAGCTACCATTCTTAAATACAACCATAAAACAAGGGTTAGTCAAACAAATTAACATATCACATAATATCCCTATATTATAACCGACCAACAAATAAGCTTAGGTAGGACACACTAGCGAATGATTTACTCATCTCTCCCCTCCTAGTTCAATTCCCCGATCTCCGCTAGAGACCATATCCCTAAGCTCTGATACCAACTACGACGCCCCCAAAATAGGTATACATCACCCATTCTGAGTCGTCAAATACAAGGTATAGAAACAAATACAACTTCATTAATAAAATTGTCGTGCAAAATATAACAACACATATACTGTGAGTTTAAATACAAATATTATCTTTTAGACAATATCCACACTCAAATAAAGTCCTCATTATAATTATTGATACACTATTTTACAAAATAGTGAGGACTACTAAACCAACTATCTTGAATCATCACTCCATACCCCGGCTAGTTCCTGCTAAATTCTCACCTCCTGAGAAGAAAAATGGAACAAAAAGGAAAAGGGTGAGCTCAACTAGCCCAGTAAAGAACATTATGACTAAGATAATATACAACAAATTATCCTTAGTCTTCAACAGGGAAAAATCTGATAGAATATAATAGACAACAAGTTTTAGATCAACAACTGCAGCGGAAACAACAATTCATTAGAAGAGTTAAGTAGAGAATGAAATCTAGTATCATCTATGAATTTGAAAGTCCATCATCAATATTTTATCCCTGTAACATCAATCAATATACATCTTGAATCAATATCCATCTTTGCACTACGGGCCAAAGATATTCATCTGTATCACCAGTTGGTCATGTTCATCTCAACACCTGTTCATCTTTACACTACGGGCCAAAGATATTCATCAGGTAATCATTCATCTTTGCACTACAGGCCAACGATATTCATTAAGTATCATCATTAAAGACTAAAGATGATGAAAAATATTTTAGAGAACGAATCTAGTGAGATAAAAGGACAAAGATTAGGGATTCATACTTTATATAATTCAAGTTTAAAAATTCTCCATAATAAACCATAGTAGAGTAAACTTCAAGAATAAAGATCAAAATATGGATACAATCAAAGATAGTAACAATAATAGACATCTGGGACAAAGAAGAAGAAATTTTATTTTTCGGTGAATAGTACCGTATACATGAATAGTGCCGTATATGTGAATAGTAACCCCGACACAAAAAGGTATAATTTCACAAGAAAAATCATACTTCGTAAACAATACTCGTGAATAGTATCGTTTTCGTAAATAGTGTCGTATACATGAATAGTGCCGTATACGTGAATAGTAACCTCGACATGAAAAGGAAAAAAATTCATAATAAAATTCATATCAATATTTTGGTATAATGATATTGAGAGAATAACATCATTTACGAAGAAAATAACATCTCTTATCTCAAAATAACAGTACTTCTGATCGGAATATCGGATGTAAAGTCGAAGAAAACTTGCACTGAATAACAACTCTCAAAGTATCTAAATATTCACAAAAATACACTTGATAATATAGAGAGAGAAAACTTATATTTCTGGTGTGATTTTCAATTCTAACCTAAGCGCCTATTTATAGGAAAATGTTAGAACACCATAGAGACTAAATAATAAAATAATATTATTATTTTTCTTATCTTCTACGCCACCTTTGAACACAATTCAGCCCACCACAATTGAAAGATTAATTCAGGACATGTTTTCTACACCAACCAAAAGTGGGTCCCACCCATAATTTTAATAAAAATATTTAATTTCTGAAACTTCAATAATTCATATAAAATAGCCCTTTTATCAGAAAAATACAAATTTTATGTCCATTCCATAGGAAATCAAATTCTTTACAACTTTACAGCTTTAAGTTTTTTCAAATTCCAAACAGAAAATATTCGAAATCCATATACGGACGATTTTTAATACCTCAATTCTAACAAAATACTGATAAAACACCTCAACATTAATTTCTTCAATTATATCCACATAAAAATAAATATTTCCTTCATTTATATCCACATAAAATAAATATTTCCTTATCATATAAATCAATAAATAATTATTCATAAATAATATTACAGAATCAAAATAATGACAACCAGGCCGTTCCCAGAAAAGAGGGAGCTTTCCGATAAAGATTTCTCCTTACTGGTGCCCAATTAGGTGACCAAACCTCTCATTGACAGAACTTTCTAGACATTGCTAATAATGCTATCTAATAATATTATTCAAATAATATGAATTATTGATGTGATAATGAGAAATATTATGCCGTGACAATTGTTGAAACAACAATAATATAAAATATCAACGCAGCAATTATTGAATCAATAACATAAAATATTAAACAGTAATTACTGTAACAATTAATGAGTAGTGCATTCTTACGTAAGAATTAATAATTCAAAAATACTGTGCAATACCGTGTGCTACTGTGCAACCACGCGTATTACTGTATTTTAACCACATGGTATTCCAACAGTGTTAACATTAACAATTACGCCGTTATTTATAAAAACTCAAACTTGTCGTTTTCTTCATCAGACCGTTTTCCATTATGGGACCCATAAATAGTTGCGCCGTTGTATGAATATTTCCCAACAGTATGAATATTCCACGACCAAACGAATATTCCCCGACAACAATGAATATTTTATAACCACTTGCTTATTTTGCAAAATTTTCATATTTCTCCCATAACCAAAGTATTATATCAAATTAACACCTTATTATTCACAATAATAATTAGAGAAAATTTGATTTTATTTATTAAAAGTTGGGGTCTTACATCTGGCATGTCAATTAACCCTTGTTTTGTGACAGTATTTGAAAATGTTGAGATAAGCAATGGAGCACATGAGATCGTTGAGTCATCGCCAATCAATAACCAGGATAATGTGCATCAGGAAGGTAATAATTCTCGCTTAAACAACAACACCGACTAAATGACGAACGATGGTACGTTTAGGAGTTTTTTAGAATTCATACAACACCAAATGAGAGAGACTCCTGGGACCACCGGAGTTTTTGGGAAAGCCAGAACCACTTAAGGCAAAGACGTGGATTAAGCAGATCACCAAGATATTTGATGTCTTGGGATGCTCCGATGAGCAAAAGGTTCCCTTTGCCACCTTCATGCTGCAAGGAGAGGCATATCATTGGTGGGAATCTGTAAAACATACTTAGCCTGCCGCACTAAAGATGTTTTGGAAAGAGTTCCAAGAATTGTTCAACGACAAGTACTTTTTCGAAAGTATTCGTCACATGAAGGATGTGATAACCCGGGATTTCGAATAATCAAAATTTTACGAATAAATTTTTTTATTATTTAATATTGACTGTTAATATTGTACTGAGTATCTGTGATATGAGTTTCGAGAAGAGGTCAATTTATGTATTGACTGGTACATTAGAGTAGAGTTGTGCTTAATAACTTTAGAAATCCTAACCCTAATTTCTGGATAGGAATTCGATAGAAAATATAATTAAAATAATTATATTGATATATATATATATATATATATATATATATATATATATATATGTGTGTGTGTGTGTGTGTGTGTGTGTGTGTGTGTGTGTGTGTGTGTGTGTGTGTGTGTGTGTTTGTACTGTATAGAATTTTTGATCAATGATTGATCGGAAAAGGTTTAAAATTTATAAACCCTAATAAGAGATTAGAAACCTTAATATCAAATTTAGAAAAACCTAACGTACCGTTAGAAACCCTAATCGTATGTCAAAAAACCCTAATTTTAAATTCGTGAATCCTAAACCCTAATTAGGAAATCCTAATCCTAATTGGTAAGCTTAATGTGTTTATTAAACGTTAATATGATTAGAAAAACCTAATTTATTTAGGAAACCCTAATTATAGTTTTAAAATTTTAATTTTCTAATTTAAAAACCTTAATTATATTTTTGAAAATTTTAATTTTCTATTTTAAAATCCTAATTTAGAAAATTCTAGAAAATTAAGGGTGTAAAACCTAAGGTTTAGAACCTTAGGGTTAAACCCTAAGGGTTTAGAAAATGTCAAGTATGCCATTAAAAATATAAGGAGAATGACCAAAATGCCCTTTTTCCATTATTTAATTGGTAACTTGTAAAATTAGGCAACAACTTTAGTTGTTCACCCACTATATTGACTTGGTGACTTAAAATATCCAGCAAATCAAGCAAAGAGATCAGTCATGTGCATTATATCACATTATTTATAGATTAAAGAGAGAGAAAGTGCATGTATTTGGCCCATTTGATCTCTAACTCTCCCACAACTCTCTCTCTCTCTCTCTCTCTCTACATATCCAAAATTCACAAGTTACTCAGTCCCTAAAACACCCCCTTGATCTCCTAGATCGGATTTGGAGAGCAAGAATCAAAGATTTAGCAAAAGAAGGTATACCCTAAACTCAACCTAGATCTTGTAGGCTAAGAGAATGTTTGTGTTAATGTGTTTAAATCATGTGTTATATGATGTTTTTAGATGATCTATGGTGATATACCATAGATCCATAGCATCAAATGGCTTTAAAAGTGTTGATTTTCAAAACTGCCCAAGAACAGTTAAGAGGTCTGACAATCAAATGTCAATGGCTGTAGATCTTTATGTATTTATGATTTTTGTTGTTTGATGTGTTAGATCTATAGTTTGGTAGGCTATCTTTGATCTGAAAGTGGTATCACAGCCATGGGATGTCTAGATCGTGTATTATTAACGGTTCAAAACCAGTTGACCGGGCATAACCGGGCCAATTCTGGGTAACCCAGAAAGTCATAATCAATGTCTGACAACGTTTTGTGGGCTTAAGATCTGTTAGGTTTTATACTGTTTGATGTTGTTGTTGTATTAAACTTGTAGCCTGATGTATGCACTTTAGATTCATGGTTTTAGTTTCCACAAACAGAGTTTAGATCGAGTGTAATTAATGGTCAAAGTAGCCTAGTTGAGCACGGATCACGTTTTTGGGGAAAACCCAGAAATGGATGAGCACACCTTCTGACATCCTTTGACCGAGATAAATTTGGCACATGTGATGTTGTTGGACTGAGATCTTGACATGTCGGTATTCTTTGTCATGTATACTACCAGTTTGAATCATAAAACCATCAAAATCGTGAACAAAACCTAGATTAAAATGACCTGGAAAGTGCTTAGACGAACTGCTGGGTTTCTGGGAAAACCCAGAAACCGTCTGACATATACTTTGAAGGCACAGATCGTCTTTATGTATTGTTGTATGACCAGGATATGTATTATAACTTGTAGTGCTACATAAACACTACAAGATCCCAGTTTTAGATTGAACAGATCAAGCAAGAACAGAAAATTAAAGTTGGTCAAACTTGGTATGTTGATAACCAGCCTGTTAGTGTTCTTGAGGCTCAAGAACACCAACAGCGATGGTTACTGTCGCCAAAGGGCTATAGCGGCGGTTTATTTATTTTTTAATTTCTGATTTTTTGAAAATTATTTAAAAATAGAAATAAATTATGAAAATTACCAAAAAGGGGTTTAAAAATCATTTTAAATTCTGAAAAATAAATTTTAATTATTTGGGATATTTTTCATTAATATATATAATTATTTGAATATTAATGATATTTAATTAGTGTATTAAATAAATTAGAGAAAAATAATTTTAATATTATAAAAATTATTTTAAATAATAATAAAGTGTTTAAAAATATTTTAAGTGAAAAAAGGTAACTTTTAATAATTTTAGAGAATTTTTATTAATAATTTAATATTAATGATATTAGATTTATTTAATTATTAAATTAAATAAATAAGTTAAAAATGATTTTATTGATTTAAAAATTATTTAAAATAAGAATAAAATGTTAGAAATATTTTGAATTATAAAATATAAATTTTCAATATTTTTGGAGAGTTCTCATTAATAAATTAATATTAATGATGTTAGATTTATTTAATTATTATATTAAATAAATGAATTAAAAATAATTTTATTGATTTAAAAATCTTTTAAAAATGAGAAAAATAATTTAAAAATATTTTAAGTTATAATTAATGACTTTTAATATTTGAAAGATAATTTCATTAATATTTAAATATTAATGATGATAATTTAAAAATGATTTTAATTGTTTTAAAAATCATTTAAGTAAAATATTGATGATTTAAAAATATTTTAAGTTATTAATAATAACTTTAATATTTTGACAAGTATAACATTAATATTTTTATATTATTAAATATTAATGATAATAAGATTATTTGATAATTAAATTATTTAAAAATGATTTAAGTGTTTAAAAAATTATTATAAATAATAATAATTGTTTATAAATTATTAAAAGCTTCCAAAAAATATTATAAACGATATTTGACTTATTTAAAATAATATTGAAGCTTAGAGACCAAGTTTAATTGACAATCAATGTGTTAATTGTCGGATAGGGTGATCAGAACACCGAGAATAGACCAAAGTCCTACCAGACCAAACTAGTTAGACTTGTTAAGTGTTTATATAGGGTATAAACACTGATGTGGCTATGTGGTAATGTGTCTAGGGGAATATTGACTGTGAACTACAGTGTTGTGTGTTATGAATTGTTGTGCTAATTGTGAGACCGATATTATTAGTTATAGGTCTTTCGATAGCAGATAAGTATATTGTGTAGCTGTAATCAGCGGAAGAGGTAAGTTTCCTAACTCAACCTTGAGTTTTATTCATTCAATTATTATAGTGGTTAATTATTATTAATTATACCACGTCCAAAAATTTATTGTTGATTATTCGCTATTAGTGCATGTTTAATAATTCAAATTGAATTACTGATTCGGAAAATATACATTCGTAGAATAGCTGTTGTTGGATATTCATATTCGTATAAACTAATATTGACAGTACAGATAATTCTTGTTTATTGTCAAATTATATTGAGAAATATCTTAGCTAATTATTTTGGCTAGACGAACATTTGTTAGAACTTGATAGATTCGAGAAGAGAATTCAATTGTTATTGACAGATCAATGCCAATTATTTCGGCTAGATTGATAAGTAAATAGAAATTGAAATCATAGTGTTCCGTTGTTAAATCAAATCTTAATTTTGAGACTGAGAAGAACAACCTTTTATATAAAAAGAACATTTTATTGGTCGTAAATTCGACCTTTGCGCGCGTTTTGAGTATTATACATAATATAGGGTACAAGGAGTTGGTCGGCTCTAAGTACTTGAAGAGCGGTATAATTTAATCTTTATGGTTATCTGATACACCTGGGTATATCAAAGTATATCTTTGATAGTTACTCGAGAAGAGAAGTTCTAGATCATTTATGATCACTTAGCATAACTATGGAAAATATTTCTATCTTGTTAATTGGGTATATTAAAGTAAATCTTTGATAGTTACCCGAGAAGATAATTTCAAGATCATTTACAATTATTCAACTTAAACTTTAGAAAATACTCTAAATGATTATTTAATAGAATATTGTAGAAACTTTGAAAGCGTTGTACTCTTTCATTATTAGATTATTGTGTTGCATAGAATGCGAGAAGACTTGTAAATTATTAAAGCTTTGTTTAGCTATTTGAAAGTTCCCCAAACTTTAGTTTCATTCTATTAAAATAGATAGTCTGTTGTTCTGATTCTTATACATTCATTGTATATCTTAACTTGCGGGGCAAATTTGTTGCTCACCCTTGCTAAATAAAACATTTCAGCTAGGGAAGAAGAGGCCAGCGAGTCTAAGAAGAACAAAGGCAAATGCAAAATGCTGGAGTAGTATAAGATGAACATTATTATTATGTTGTATTTGTAAACCCTTTTTGTATATCTAAAGGGTAAGTTTGAAATGTTAAGGTTAGATGACCTGGGATTATTGTATTAATAATCTCTGTCAATGACTTATGTATTACTATTTCTATATGAATGTGTAGTTAGATGTTATTATATTGTGGATCGTGAACACCAAACTCGGGGGGTTAGGTAACCCTGATTTGGGGGTGTCACAAAGGAGGTGGAATTCATCAAGCTGGAGTAAAACAATATGATTGTATCGTAATACGAGGCTAAGTTTGCGGAGTTATCCCGATTTGCATCCATTTAGTCGATAATGAAGAGCAAATGACGCGAATATTTCTAAGAGGTTTGAAAGCCGAAATACGTCAATACCTCATTTCTCACAAACTTTGTTTATATTCAGATGTTGTGAATAGAGCTCAGTTATTAGAACGTGATTATGAGTCAGCTCAACCAAAAGGCAACGACCAACAACACGATAATAATCATACCGGTGGCAACGACCATCGGAACAACGATAACCATCGTGGAGGAAATTATCATGCCAAAAATAGTAACCACTTCGTTGGTAATCATGGCCAAGATAATAGGAAAGGTGAACTAAGTGAGAACAACTTCAAGAAGAGAAGGTTCAATAATGATGGAAAGACAGTAGCACCAACACCCGTTTCCAAGGAAGAAGAACGACCACTAGTCGTACATTTTAAATGCGGACAGGAGGGACACATCCGTCCAAACTGTACGCAGCAACCCAAAGCGTATTTTAATTATGAAAGAGAAGGTCACCTAGCTCGATTTTGTCATGTAGTGAAGTTAAGTTCAGCTGAGATGGTGATGTCAAAAGTTGTCCCAGACAAGTTAAAGTCGGGAGTTTAAGTGAGAGCGTTTGTCGAGGAACCCGAATGAAGTTATCATGGGTAAGTTAATCAGAAACTCCTAGGAAGTTTATACCTTATTCGATACCGATTCTACCCACTCTTTTTTTTCTCCTACTTGCGCTCAACGTTTAAATTTAACTCCAGAGAAATTAGACTTTGACTTATTTGTTAAAACTCGATTAGGAAAAACCTTCGTTACATCTACTGTTTATAAATCTTATTTGATTCAAATCGATACCCTCACGTTACCTGTCGATCTTATCTCTTTGAAAATACTTGCCTTTAATGTGATTTTAGGAATTGATTAATTAACTATTCATCATGCTAAAATTGATTGTTTTCGTAAGGTTGTTAGTTTTCATATTCCTAACCAACCTATTATACAAATTCAAGTAACCAAACCACTAAAGTCAATCACTGTCATATCAAGCCATAAGTAAAGAGCCCCGAGCCTTTCGCTGGCAACTTCCAAGTCTTGGGATGCACTGAAGCCAGACTCTCCGTAGGGGATGTCGTGGATGAAAGTCATAGTTTTGAATGATATTTCTATTGTTAATAAATTTCCTAACGTATTCCCCGAAGAACTTCCTAGCCTACCCCTAGAGCGTGAAATCGAATTTTGTATCGACCTTGACCTCTACAATAACAATCCAGATTTTTTTTATTAAATATTTAAATATTTATTGAATTATATAAATATTTAATGGATGTGTTTATCGTTGAATAAGTATTTGTTTAATTGATTTGATGTGATTTGATTATTTATTTGTTTAATAAATAATTAATGAGTTAAGGAAAGTAATTATTTTGAAATAGTAATCTAATTTAATTTAATAATTAAGTTAGAGAGTTTATAATGATCAAATAAATTATTATATTTTGCAATGAATTGTTATTAGAATTAATTAATTAAGTATGAAAATTTAATTAAAAGAAGTGTGACAAATAACTATATTATAATTAGTTATTAAAATAAATTAAAGTAATTTTGATTTGGTTTTACCCAAACAATGCTTAAGGATATAAATTCCTTAATTTTAACTAGTTTGCCAAACAAAGCCCTATGGCTTTTGAATTTTTGAAATTTAAATTATTTACAAAATAAAATAAATAAATAAAATATATTTAATCTATACATTATCTTCTATAACTGATATAATAAGTAGGCTTATTATTGCCATATCAGTTTTTATTTTGGCGTATACTTTTGTCAGTTATTGGTTTACGCTAGCCTAGTCTAAGACTGAACCTAAGAAAAAAAAGAAATTTGAGAGAGAAAAGGCTGTGATTTTCAAAGCAAGTTCTGACTTCTTCTAGCTATTATCAGTAATTAACAAATAGTTTCAAAGCAACAGAAGGTATGTTTTATAATCTTAACATATATGTGTTATACTATAATTCCTTAGTCTCGGTGTTCTTAAAATTCACTGCGTTGGTGGTATAATTTCTGTAATTGCTATTATACAATTGAATTATAGTGATGGTATGTGGTTATGAGGATTATAACTAGTGTTAGATGAAGAATTGCATGATAAATTACGTTTGCAAGAAGGAAATAGTTTTTACAGTGAATATATATGTATAAACGTATGTTTTGCATGATAACAAAAATTAGTAGGTGATTGTATGCTATTTATGAAATTGAACGTCATGTATATTAATTGGGTATGAATTTCAGAGAATCATACTTTAAAGTAATCAAGTTTGGGTTATTATTGATATTACAGTGTTAAACAAACGTTAGCAATGGAGTTTTCTTAAAACAGTGTTTTCAAAGAATTATATTTTCTAAGGTAGTTGTTTAATTGTTGGTAATTGTTATATGGATAATTATTAACGTTTATATGTAGTTTACAATGAAGTTATGCATGTCAATTGGGGTTAATTGCTGTTAAAAATAAAGACAGTAGCTTTGTTCTGTTCTTCGTGGTTGGGTTCTGCAAGTTTCGGCGCCCCAGCACCAAAATTTGAGTCCCAGCGCCAAAATTCGCGCCCCAGCGCCAGAAGTTCGCGCCCTAGCGCTGAAATTCATTCCCCAGTACCAATTTCGCACCCCAGCGCCACTGTATAGCCTAGTCCTCGCGCCCCAGCGCCGGATTTGTAGTCTGACTTGGAAAATTTTGACCTCCTATAGTAAAATAGCCATAACTTCCCGATACGAACTCCGATTGAGGTGATTCAAGATGATCCGAAACGAGGACGAGTAGACCTACAACTTTTGATTTTCAAGTTTTTCAATTTGAGGTCATTAGGATGGGTCAAAATGGTCATCTTTAGGACTATTGTGTTTTCGGAGGCAATCGGAGGGCGTCGGGCATGCACATATGCATGTGTAGTGCTCCTGACCATAAAAGATGTTGTCCTAAGTTACAAAATATGAATAATAATAAATATAATGATGCTTAACATTAATAAATAATGTATTAGATGAGTTATAGAAGCATAATAAACATACACAAGAGAGGCAAATCGGGCATGTGACGAATGAACGTCGAAATGTCGTGCCAAGTGTTAATAAACTTAAAAAGTGTTTCAATTCAATTGAAATGAATATTATAAGATATGGAGTGAATTTAATATAAAGCTAATAAGTAGTCCTAGCAAGACTTAAGCACTTGAATGAACTGCAAATATGAAATACAGTGAGATATAAGTTGAAAGTTAACACAATTAAGTTGAACATTGTGTATTTATTAATAGGAAAGATTATGAGACATAGAGTAGAGTTTACATTACAATTATTATGTGTTGTTATGTGACTAATATTTGATGTGTATGATTATATAATTGCGTAGGGCACGTGAAGTGCAGATAGCTGTAAGCTGTTAAACAGTTATTGGTAAACAACGATCAAGGCAAGTCTTTCGGTTCCTATTTTCTACGTGGACTTGATGAACTATTTTAAATTTCATGATATGTTATGCATGTTGAATCATGAAATGTTAAAGTCAATATATGACTGCATTGTTTTGGCTAAGTAATGATGATTGAGTAAGGAACTCAATCTTTATATTTGCTATGTATGTTAAAAGCATGTATGCCATGTTACTTTAATGAGATGTATATCGAGCATGTTATTATGTGTTATGTGATGCATGAAAACTGTTAGACTTTGCTGGGCTGTCGAGCTCACTCTTGTAAATAACCACTTTTGCAGGTCAAGAATTTAAGGTAAAGATATGTGCTAAGTGAGTTATAGAGATCTATATTCACGAAGATTACTTATGTTTTATGAGAAATGTATTTCATATTTTGAACGTAATATGTTGTTAAATTTTAAGTTGAGCTATCCAATGTATATGGATATTTAGTTATGATGTAAGACTTTGTGTAGTCATTTTGTTGTAACGATTCATGATATAAGATTGAATCAAAGAGATGTAGTGTAAAGGTTGCGATTCAGGACAAGAAAGAAGGAAATGTATAAACGTTTTAAATATTCTGCTATTTTAGTGTTTTTAATATCGAATAATGATGTAAAATTAGAGATTTAATGTATGGTTAACGACCAAAGTTAAGATTTTAAATTGTATGGATTTTGGGTTCGTTACACTCATAGCCTTATGAAAAGTCTAAGGACCGAGACAAACAGACTTATCAATGGTCGAACAATAACCAAGGGAAAAAGAATTACAATAATGGGGGATCGGGTAGTGGCCGACCACCCTTCCCGAATAAAAATGTCAACAAAGTATATACCCCTCTCAATATCGATCGGGCTAAAATATTGGAGGAGATCCTAAACAAACCATTTTATGAGCCTTGCTCGACGACCCCGAAGCATGGGAAGAGGAATCGGGATAAATTTTGTGAATACCATCAGAGCTTGGGCGTAAGACCCCGAATTTTATGAAATAAAAGTATTCAATTTTCTTATAATTATTATTCTATTCAGTAAATGTTTAAATTGATAAAATATTAAAGTTAAGGGTGATATGTGAAAATTTTACAAAGTAAGCAAGTGGTCATAAAATATTTATTTGGTCGGGGAATATTCTTTTGTCGGGGAATATCCGCACAACAGCGCAATCATTGGTGGACCACATAATGAAATAACTGTCAGATATAGAAAGGGATAAAAATAACCTTTTTATAAAAATAACGTCAAGACTTTTACCGTTAAACTGTTAAAAAATTCGGTGATAAAAGAATAGTAATACGCGTTGTTGCACAGTAGCACACGGTACTGCACATTATCTCTGATTATTGATGTGACACCCCCAAATCCGGTACTTCAATTTCCACATGATTTGGTGTTTACTATTCAAAAATCATATATCTATCTACCCATAATAAATGTAAACCATGAAATAGATAGAAATAAATCCTCCCCTTATGGGGTTACAACATCCGAATAATAAATACAATCCCAGGTCATACTAACCTTAAATATCTGTGCAGAAACATAAACAAATAATAAGTATTAAACAACATCGAGTCTTAACAATAACATTCTTAAAATTTAATAACATGTTTTCATCACTTAATAGCTTTGCCCTTGCCTTTGCTAGAAGAAGGCTCGTCGGTTCTTTCGTTCTTAACTGCAATGTTATTATTACGCAAGAGTGAGCACGATTGCCCACAAGTATAAAAATGAAATAACAATATAATAACATGCGAGTGAATCGAAGAATTCTGAAATAAAGCTCAACTTTTGAACCAAAAATGATTACCAAGAATCAAAAGAATTTCTGAGGGTCATAAGACCTTGAACTATGTCCTAGGTTATTAAGGGTTATACTTGAAATATTTAACAGTCATAAGACTATGGACTCTTCTTCTCGTACTTAGGGGGATCAGCCCTTAGTACCATACTGTGCACAATATCTTAACGCTAACGTATAAGTAATCCCTTTACAGGGTTGTTCATCTCAGTTTGACATTAGAGTCCGCACCAAAGGAAGTTTGGTTTGGATAAATCAATAAGGGTTCTAAAATTTAGAACGTTCATCAACTATGGACTAGTCGAATCAATAAGGGTTCGCTAGTCTAACAAGGTTCAACAATAAACGGTATTTAAATTGAATAACAATCTTAAGAGGTATACAATAAAATAAGTATTGTATAACAGATTCATACTTTGAAAAGATAATTAATCTTTAATATAACAAATCAAACTTGATTTAATAATAACGAGAATTGCTTGAAGTAATTTACAAACTTGAATAATGATAACAAGTAGGGTTAGGAAACTTGCCTCGTGCGTAGATTACACTTTAATTAAACTCGTTCCTTGATTTAAATCCTACATGTAAGACCCCAACTTTTATAAATAAAGATGAATTTTCTATAAATATCATTTTTAAATATTATGGAGTTAATTTAATATAATGTTATAATTGTGGGTAATATTTATAAATTTTGCAAAGTACGCAAGTTATTATATAATATTCGATTGGTCGGAGAATATTCGTTTTAACAGGGAATATTCGTACAACGGCACAATCATTGGTGGACTCCATAACAGAATTATTGTCGGATTGAGAAAACGACAAAAATATTTTATTAAAAATAACGACGGAAGTTTTACCATTGATACTGTTAAACTACTCGATAGTAAAAGTACAGTAATACGTGTGGTTGCATAGTAGCATACGGTATTGATTATTAATACTTATGTAAGAAGTCACTCAGTTTGATTCAATTATTGTCAATTAATAATATGAATTATTTAGCGATAATGAAGTTTTATTTTATTCGTATTATTAACGTAATAAAACAGAAACATCTTTTTATATAAAACAGAAACATCTTTTTATATAAAACAGAATATTTTATTAAAGTTATTCTATAAATAGAATATATTATATTTTATTTAAAAGATTTTTCTTTAAATATGGACCGTCAGATTAAAGTAATCAATCTGGACCGTTCATGGATTAGTTACTATGCATTCCATTTTTCTATAAATAGCAGCTCATTCCTTCATTATTTCTTACAAATTCACTGAACTCTAGAGAGAGAAACTATAGAGAGAGAGAAGAAAAGTATTCTGCTACTTAACTACTTCTTTATTTCAGTTCTTCTTTAAAACGGTAAGGGGCGTTATTCTTTCTTATTCATGAAGAGAATTTTTGTTATTCCATTTCTTATTATTCTGTTGGAATAACCTGTATACGCGGTCTACCCTATACTTGGTGACATTCTTCTATTATTCTGTTGAAATATCCTGTCTGTGTATTTTACACCGGACCTGGTTCCGTTTTTATTATTATTCTGTTGGAACATCCTGTCTGTGTGTTTTACACCGGACCTAGTTCCGTCTTATTATTATTCTATTGGAACATCATGTCTGTGTGTTTTACACCGGACCTGGTTCCATTATTTATTATTCTGTCAGAATATCCTGTCTGTGCGTTTACGCCGGACCTGGTTCTATTATTTATTATTCTATCAGAATATCCTGTCTGTGCGTTTACGCCGGACCTGGTTCCATTATTTATTATTCTGTTAGAATAACCTGTCTGTGCGGTCTATCGCATGCCGGGTGATTTATTTTGTTATTTCATTCTTTATTATACTCAGTTGGTTAAGTTTTAATTTTTACACTCCATGAAATTAGTGGAATATCCTTGATAATTGCGTTTCATCCAGTATCTTTTCATGAAAATGTTATTCTAATCATTCTTGAATTTTACTCCATAAAGCAGTATCATGTTGACAATTTGGACGTTGTTAATTCTTGGATAAATTAATTCTTGAACTTGTTTTATTGAATTTTTATATCATTGTCATCATCCTCATGTTTATAAAATGTTGAAAGTCATCTGTGGCCTGTAGTGCATAGATGGACTTGGTATGATTATGACCAGGGATTATTCGGTATAATCATGACCGTAATGTTACAAATGATGTGGTAAAAGTTCTCATTGGTCCGTAGTGCATTGATGGACAGTTGTTGGCATGATCATGACCATTAATGAATACACGAATATCCTTGGCCGTAGTGCAGGGGTGATTCGATGATGTGGATTATTTTATTAAGCTAAGTCCCAACGATAACAGTGTTGAAAAACCTTTTAAATCATAGAAGATAGTAGATTTTATTTTCTACTTGACTCTTTTAATGGATTGCTTGTTCCGCTGCAGTTAAACTTTATGTTCGTTATATTTTATCAGTTTAACACTGTTGAAGGCTAATGATAATTTATTCTGCATTATCTTAGTCATAATATTTCTTACTAGGCTAATTGAGCTCACCCTTTCTTTCACTGTTCTCTTCAAGAAATGAGAATATAGCTGGGACGAGTCGGGGAACGGAGTGATGGTCCAAAGGATAGCATTAGTAGTCCTCACTATTCTGTGAAATAGTGTGGTAATAATTGTAATAAGGACTCCTTTTGAGTATGGATACTCTCTAGTAGACAATATTTGTATTCAAACTCACAGTTATGTTTTGTCGTATTGTACATGATAGTTGTATTAGTAAGTTGTATTTGAATTCTGTACCATGTATCTGGCGACCCAAGATGGGTGATGTATACCTAATTTTGGGGGCGTCACACTAAATATCATTTACGTTCACAATACTAGTCAATTATAACATACTAATCATCACAAGATCATTCTTTTTGTCTAACTCGACTTAGTCAAACTACTACACTCATTGCCACATAATTTACACTTCATGAACAATAAACTAACTATGCATTCAATCATTCGTTTCACACGTAAATGTGTTATTGACATGTTAAGAATCTATTTTGACATCTTATTATACTTCTAACATAATTTTATGTTCATTAGATCAAGTTACTATCACATTTCTATTCTTGAATACTAAAAATTTGCATTTCTAGACATTCTGCTAAGTGGCACTGCGGCGCCACAGTTATACTTGGTCTTCGTGCTGGGGCGCCATGGCGCTGCAGCCGGATACTTGGCGTTGCGGCGCTGTATTTCAGTTCTGGAGTTGGCGCCGCGGCGCGAAACTCCAGATTTTGATTCTCAGTTCGCGAAGAACACAGAGTTCAGCGAAATAAACCCTACATGATCATTAATTTCACCAATTTAACATACCCACATGCTAGAATTCATACATAATCATTAATTAACCCTTCTAGCATGATTTTAACATGTTAAAACACATAATTAACAAAAATCAACACAAGTAATTTACTGTTCTTGATGTTCATGAAGGTTTTGAAAACAAAACATGTAAATTAGTACTACGGGTTCGTTATAACAGCGAATCCGTTCATTTAAAGTTTGGTCTCTTCGTATCAACATGTATAATAACATACAAGTGTAAATTTATGATATAACTCATTATAGACGTATCAAATTTGGTACGTAAGGCCATATGGCCATATTTTATACTCTGTAAATAACATACGTTATAAAATTATGAACTGATGATATGGTTATACAATATATATAATCAAATACGATGTGATGACATCTTAACACATACACAAACCTATAATAATACCCTTTTCCCATTCACAGTGTTTTTAACAAAACGTGAAGCCATTTTATGAAAACTTAAACAACGTGAATTTAAAATTTGGAAAGGAGGAGATTACCCTTGATTACTCTGCTTGGATTACACAAGGTGATAACAAGTTAACAACTCCCAATTTCCACACTTCTTCTCCTTTAATCTCCCTAATTCTCAAACTCTCTTTCCCTCTCTGTTTTGTTTTTTCCAGACTTAGCAGATAATGAAAAGAAAAGAAGAAGTATAATAATAAAGGAAAGGAACTAACGCGTTGTGGTCAGTTACCCAATTATGGGTAAACTGTCCTCAACTTCCACTAAGGCCATGTTTGGCTAGCTTTAAAAGACTCATTCCTATTAATTTAATAAATCTTTTATACTATAGTTTAATAGTGTCACACCCCTTTATGAAATAAATCAAATATCTTATAATAATTTTTCATTAATTCACATAGTCAAATAATTAAATTCTCATTTATTAATAATGTCTCATTATTAAATCTCTAATTAATTATTAAATTAATTAAAATAACATTAGGCTTATTAAATATTTCTTTTTAATTCAATAAGCTCACATAAATACATACTTCGAATAAAAAAAAATTCTCCTCATTAATTTAATAAATATAACACATATAATTAAATTAATCTACCACAATTTTATCAATTAATTATTTAATCTAATAATTAATTTATCGAAAAATATTTATTCAATTCAATAAATATTAAAATTAAATTACAAAAATATTGGTCGTCACAATTGATGCTTACGTAAGAAGTCACTTAGTTTTGTTCAATTATTATCACAGCATCATCTGTACCATATTTTATATTATTAAATTAATAATTGAGATGACATAGTTATTCATATTATTATTTACATTATTGGCAATGTCTAGGAAGCTCTGTTGAGAAAAGGGATTTGGTTATTTAATTGTACGTCAGTAATGAGAAATTCTTATCGGAAAGCCCCCTCTTTCTTGAAAATGATCTGGTTGTCAATATTATGAGTTATAATATTAAATGATGAATAATTATTGAAAGATTAAAAATGTGTTGTGGTAATTATTTATTCAATTTTTTTGATATAAATAGAGGGGTTTGTCATGAGGCGTTTGTTGTAAGTTTAACTTATTATTCCATGGGGAAATGTGCTAATTTTTTAGACCGTCGGTTGAAGTTATAATAATAAATCAATATGGACCGTTGATTGAAGTTATAATAGTAAATCAATATGGACCGCTGGTTAAAGTTATAAAAGTAAATCAATATAGACCGTCAGTTGAAGTTTTATTAGTAAATCAATATGGACCGTCCGTTTTAATAGTAAATTAATCGGGACCGTTAGTGAATTAGTTACTATTTAGTCCATTCTCCTATAAATAAAAGCTCATTCCTTCATTATTTCTTACGAATTCACTAAAACTATGGAGAGTATTCTGCTACTACACTATTGCAGTATCTAATCTTCTACTAAGATAAGTGATATTACTTTTCTTATTCGTAAGGGATATTATTTTTCGTATTCATAAGGGATATTACTTTTCGTATTCGTAAGGGGTATTATTTTTTTCGTATTCACTCTTTATTAATTTACGTGAGTAACCTGTCTATGCGAATTACCGTATGCATGGTGAATGACCCTTCGTATTCATTCTTTATTAATCTGCGAGAGTAACCATCTACGCGAATTACCACATGCGTGGTGAATAACCCTTCGCATTCATTCTTTATTAAATTGTGAAAATGATATGTCTACGCGGATTACTACATGGCGGGTGAAAATCCATTTGTAGTTTTGTATATTCTTTTATACTCGTATGAGATATCATTTCTTTTGTACTCGTCAAGGAATATCGTTTTCCTTCGTATTCTCCATTTATGGGTACTATTCGTATCAGAGTACTATTTATTCGAGTACTTTGCATGACAAGGTACTATTCATTTGGGGTACTTTGCATGACGAGATACTATTCATTCGATACTATTCATTCGGGTACTATTCACGATAAAATTAGTTTCTTTCTATCTAAATTATTTTTGATACATGAATATCAATATTGAATTTTACTCCACAATTAGTTATCATGTTGACAATTTAGACATTCTTGAACTCTGAATAAATTTAATTATAAATCTCTATTATTTATCCTTGATCTCACTTGATTGGTTTTTTATATCATTGTCATCATCTTCATGCTTATATTGTGCTGAAAGTTATATTTGGCCCGTAGAGCAAAGATAAACTGTTGATTGGTATGATTATGATCAGGAACTGTGTATTTTTATAATTATGACCTTTAATGTTATAGATAAAGACTTGTGATGAATGTTCTCTTTGGCCCGTAGTGCGAAGAAGAACTGTTGATGGATATCTTTGGTCGTAGTGCAAAGATAAACTGTTGATTGATAGATTTGGCCCGTAGTGCAAAGATGGACAGGTGTATGACATGATTATGGCCACTGATGATACAAATAAATATCTTTAACCCGTAGTGCAAAGATAGACTATTGTTTGGCAGGAGCATGACCATTGGTTTTACAGTTGAATGTCTTTGGCCGTAGTGCACTGACAAACAATTGATTAGCATGATCATGACCATTGGTTTAATAGTTTAATATCTTTGGCCCGTAGTGCAAAGATAGACAATTGATTGGTATGATCATTATTATAACATTTAAATGTCTTTAGCCTTTGGGGCAAGGATATTTAGTGAAAGTTCTATTAAGACTTTGTGGCAAGGACAAACTGTTGATTTACATTATTATAAACATGAATTCTGAATTTAACTATAATCTTTGGTGGTTCAGGTGAAGACAGGTGATGAAAGTTCTCTTTGTCTTGAGTACAACAAAGATTTGTTAATGGGTATTACAGGGATAAAATATTAATGATGAACTTTTAATTTGGAGGAGTTAGTAGACATTATGTTCTACTTGACTTTTCTAATGGATTATTGTTTTTGCTGCAATTGTTGATCTAAAACTTGTTGTCTATTGTATTCTATCAAATTTTTTTCCTGTTGAGGAATAAGGATAATTTATTCTACATTATCTTAGTCATAATATTCTTTACTAGACTATTTGTGCTCACCCTTTTGCTTCATAATTCCTTTAAGGTAATAAGAGTACTAGCTAGGTCGAGCGGGGATAACAGGGGAATAGAGTGATGTTCTTTGACTGTTGAAGTTTCTCAATACATTATAAAATAGTATGCCAATATATAATTATATTGAGAACTTAAAATATGTGTGTCGTATTTTATACGTCATTTAATAATTGATTTTGGTGAACAAAAATAGGGTAATGAGAACCCGACTTTGAAAGCATCAAAAATACACCCCATTAGAATGAGGAGGACAGAAATCTTCTCGTGTCCCTTTAAAGACTTGAAATATTTGTTGTTGTATTTTATATGGCATTGTAATAATTTGGGTGTGTATATTGTCGTATTATATTTAGTATAATATTTATATTGAAACTCACAGCTTATGTGTTGTCATTTTTTGTACGACAGTTTAACAGTTGTATTAATAAAGTTTGTATTTGGATTCTGTACCGTATATCTGGTGACTCAGAATAGGTTATATAGACTTATTTTGGGGGCGTCACATATATTTGGTATCAGAGCTTAGGGATATGGTCTCTGGCAGAGATCTTAGACTAGAACTAGGATGGGAGAGACGAGTAATATCATTCGTTAGTGTGTGTCCTACCTAGGCTAGATTTTCTAAACTTAATAAGTTTACAAATTGTGATATGTCAATTAACCTTTGTTTTGAAGCTGTATTCTGGAATGATATCTAAAATCCAAGAGATGAGCAATGGAGAAATCATGATACAGAGGAAATGACGGGGAAGATAGAATCTGAAATGAAAGTAAGTTATTCTCACCTCTTCGAACTACTAGGTATGTAAATTTTAGGGACAAAATTTCATAAGGAGGGGAGATTGTAAGACCCCAAATTTTATGAAATAAAAGTATTCAATTTTCTTATAATTATTATTCTATTCAGTAAATGGTTAAATTTATAAAAGGTTAAAGTTAAGGGTGATATGTGAAAATTTTACAAAATAAGTAAGTGGTCATAAAATATTCGTTTGGTCAGGGAATATCTGTACGACGGCGCAATCATTGGTGGACCACATAACGAAATAACTATCGGATATAGAAAGTGACAAAAATAACCTTTATATAAAAATAACGGCAAAATTTTTATCGTTAAATTGTTGAAATATCTGGTGATAAAAGAACAGTAATACATGTTGTTGCACAGTAGCACACAGTATTGTACAATATCTATGATTATTGATACTTACGTAAGAAGTCACTCAGTTTTATTCAATTATTATCACAGTATCATCTGCACCATATTTTATATTATTAAATGACTAAAAGACAATGTGCACCCCAAACTTTATACTCATGTTGACTTTTGCACCCCAAATCAAAAAAGGTGCCTAAGAACACCCCAATCTTCAATTAAACGTAACAAAAAGCACACTTTTGTCGGTTAACCGGTCAAAAGTGACCAGCTAAGGCACACTTGTGGATCTGAAGGGGTGTTTAAGTCTTTTTCTTCTTATCTTCTCCAACATTGACACTGCAAATGAACAAATCTGGAAAGGGAAGACAGTACATGGCATGCAAAACTCCGACGTCGGTGGTTGTTCTCTGGCTCTGGTGTCTATTATCGCTAAATATGGGCTTCTTCTAGCTTAAGTTTTGCTTTATTCGTTGGTTTTCTTTAGACAAATTTGATTGGTATTCGTTTTGGGAAAAATTAGTGTAGGGTTTTGATTTTTTTTACTTTTTCATCAAAGGAATTGCACTAAAAAGTAGAAATATTGGCAGATTATCAGTTCGAATCAGTGTTTGGAATTGAGAAAATTGTGAATTTGAAGTTGAATTAATTCAGATGGGGAAAAACAAATTTCTAACTCCGAAGGCAATTGCCAACTGAATTAAAGCAAAAGGTCTCCAAAAGCTGAGATGGTACTGCCGATTTCTAACTCTGAAGGCACAATTGTTGGGTTCACTTGAACATGGCAGCTTTATTCGGAGAAGGTGTGAAGTTACTTGAACACCTTGCACAGTTGAATAGCTTTCTATTATGCTTGACAAGTTACATCACTATATATTATGATCAAGATCCTAGCATTTGCGCCTATTTTCTTTTGCTTTGGTATTAATTGGACATATTTATTTTGGTCATTAGTTCGGAGGCATCACTCATAGGAAGAAAAGTGAAATTCTAGGTTGTATTTTGGAGCTTTAATTTATAGTTTGTCTGTTCTTTCAATGAATTGATTGTAATTTGCAAAATTTGAAAATCAGCCTCAGGTCTTTTATGGTTAACCAATACATGAAGTGAACGTTGTCCCAATTGAGAACCAAGCAAAAATATAATTTAACAAATTGCTCGTCTTCTTCCATTTCTTGCAGTTTTTCTTATTCTTTAGATTGGTAGATTTAATTGAATATACTGCACAATACTTCATGATCATACATGTATATACACGAGCACTAATTTTAGCCAATTAATACCTCGTTTATTTTACATACTCTGAAACTCCATTTATTTGGGACTTCTGAGTGTTAATGTCTCATTTCCTAAAAAATCGTCCTCATTCGTGTACACCCTTTTTCCTTAGATTAGGCTAGGGATCCCAATATTATAGAACTTGAACATTTCATCATGTTTGACAGTTGGATTTTGGTTTACTTGTGATCTTGAATGAACATTTCATCATGTGAAGAAAATGTATGCATCTTTTTTGGCGTTGCTTATAAGAATGATTATTATTATATACTGTAACTCAAGTTAATTTCTTCATGTAATAGGTGTCTTTTAAGAAGAAGATACTACTTGCAATACATGAAGCTGGAGGTGGAGAAGTAGAGAGAAAGGGAAATGTGGGTGGTGTATTGGTGAGTTAACTCAGTGTAGTAGTGTGGGTTTAACAGAGAGAGAGAGAAGGCAGGAGATTATGTGAAATAAATATAAACTACCAAATTTATCCCTCTGTAATAAAAATTACAGTCTTAGTCGGTCACTTTTGACCGGTTAACTGATGAAAGTATGGTTTCTGTTACGTTTAATTGAAGTTTGGGGTGTACTTAGACACCTTTTTCGATTTGGGGTGAAAAAGTCAACATAAGTGTAAAGTTTGGGGTGTATATTATCTTTTAGTCTTATTAAATTAATAATTAAGATGACACAATTATTCATATTATTATTTACATTATTGACAATGTCTAGGAAGTTCTGCCGATGAAAGGGGTTTGGTTATTTAATTGCACGCCAATAAGAAGAAATCCTTATCAGAAAGCCCCTCTTTCCTAAGAACGATCTGGTTTTCAATATTATGAGTTATAATACTAAATGATGAATAATTTTTGAAAGATTAAAAATGTGTTGTGGTAATTATTTATTCAATTTTTTGATATAAATAGAGGGGTTTGTCATAAGACGTTTGTTATAAGTTTGACTTATTATTCCATGGGGAGATGTGCTAATTTTTCAGACCGTCGGTTGAAGTTATAATAAAAAATCAATATGAACCGTTGGTTGAAGTTATAATAGTAAATCAATATATGGACCGCTGGTTGAAGTTACAATTGTAAATCAATATGAACCGTCAGTTGAAGTTTTAATAGTACATCAATATGGATCGTTCGCTTTAATAGTAAATCAATCTGGACCGTTTGTGAATTAGTTACTATTTAGTCCATTCTCCTATAAATAGAAGCTCATTCCTTCATTATTTCTTATGAATTTACTAAAACTATGGAGAGAAACTATAGAGAAATAATAAGAGAGAAAAAAGAAGAGTATTCTGCTATTACACTATTGCAGTATCCAATCTTCTATTAAGGTAAGGGATATTACTTTTCTTATTCGTAAGAGATATTATTTTTCGTATTCGTAAGAGATATTACTTTTCGTATTCGTAAGGGGCATTATTTCTTTCATTTTCATTCTTTGTTACTCTGTTGGAGTAACCTGTCCACGCAGATTACCGTATGCATGGTGAATGACCCTTCCTATTCATTCTTTATTAATCTGCGAGAGTAACCGTTAATGTGGATTATCGCATGCATGGTGAATAACCCTTCGTATTCATTCTTTATTAAATTGTGGAAATGATCTCTCTACGCGGATTACTGCATCGCGGGTGAAAATCTATTTGCAGTTTGGCATATTCTTTTATACTCGTCTGAGATATCATTTCTTTTGTACTCGTCAAGGAATATCATTTTCTTTCGTATTCTCCATTTATGGGTACTATTCGTACTTGAGTACTATTCATTCAGGTACTTTTCATAACGAGGTACTATTCTCTGGGTACTATTAATTCGGGGTACTTTTCATGACGGGGTACTATTCATTCGGGGTACTTTGCATGACGAGGTACTACTCATTCAGTACTATTCATAGGGTATTATTCACGATAAAATTGGTTTTTTTTTATCCAAATTATTTTTGATACATGAGCATCAGTCCTGAATTTTACTCCACAATTAGTTATCATGTTAACAATTTGGACATTCTTGAACTCTGAATAAATTTAATTATAAATCTCTATTATTTATCCTTGATCTTACTTGATTGATTCTTTATATCATTGTCATATCCTCATGCTTATATTGTGCTGAAAGTTATCTTTGGCCCGCAGTGCAAAGATAAATTGTTGATTCGTATGATTATGACCAGGAACTGTGTATTTGTATAATTATGACCTTTAATGTTATAGATAAAGACTTGTGATGAATGTTCTCTTTGGCCCATAGTGCAAAGAAGAACGGTTGATTGATATCTTTGGTCGTACTGTAAAGATGAACTGCTGATTGATAGCTTTGGCCCGTAGTGCAAAGATGGACATGTGTATGACATGATCTTGACCACTGATGATACAAATAATTATCTTTAGCCCGTAGTGCAAAGATAGACTATTGTTTAGCATGATCATGACCATTGGTTTTACAGTTGAATGTCTTTGGCCGTAGTGCACTGACAGACAATTGATTGGCATGATCATGACCATTGATTTTATAGCTGAATATCTTTGGCCCATAGTGCAAAGATAGACAATTGATTGGTATGATTATTGTTATTACATTTGAATGTCTTTAGCCTTTGGGGAAAGGATATTTAGCGAATGTTCTATTAAAACTTTGTGGCAAGGATAAACTGTTGATTTACATTATTATAAACATGAATTCTGAATTTAACTATAATCTTTGGTGGTTCAGGTGAAGACAGGTGATGAAAGTTCTCTTTGTCTTGGGTACAATAAAGAACTGTTAATGGGTATTACAGGAATAAAATATTAATGATGGACTTTTAATTTGGAGGAGATAGTAGACATTATGTTCTACTTGACTCTTCTAATGGATTGATGTTTTCGCTGCAGTTGTTGATCAAAAACTTGTTGTCTATTGTATTCTATCAGATTCTTCCCTGTTGAGGACTAAGGATAATTTTATCTATATTATCTTAGTCATAATATTCTTTACTGGACTATTTGTGCTCACCCTTTTGTTTCACAATTCCTTTCAGGTAATAAGAGTGTAACTGGATTGAGCAGGGATAACAGAGGAATAGAGTGATGATCTTTGACTGTTGAAGTCTCTCAGTCCATTATAAAACAGCATGACAATATATAATTGTATTGATAACTTAAAATGTGTGTGTTGTATTTTATTCGTCATTTAATAATTGAATTTGGTGAACAAAAATAGGTTGATGAGAACCCGACTTTGAAAGCGTCAAAAATACACCCCATTAGAATAAAAAGGACAGAAATCTTCTCGCGTCCCTTTCTAGACTTGAAATATTTGTTGTTGTATTTTATATGGCATTGTAATAATTTAGGTGTGTATATTGTCGTATTATATTCAGTACAATATTTGTATTGAAACTCACAGCTTATGTGTTGTCGTATTTTGCACGACAGTTTAACAATTGTACTAATGAAGTTTATATTTGGATTCTGTACTGTATATCTGGCAACTCAGAATGGGTTGTGTGGACCTATTTTGGGGGGCGTCACATTGGGACATATAATGGAGAAGTGCTATGACTTGAGGGATCTGATAGAGAAGAATGTGCAGAATGACTAGTTAGTTCAGTACATAGCAGGTCGGTAAAATGTCGAGGCACAACAGAGGGAGGAAAGCAGAGGGCAGGCACGGGACACACAACCAAAACATAACCAATTTGTTTGAGGCATAATTGATGTTATTTCTGGCAGTTTTGTAGGGCGTGTAGCCGAAAGGAAGAGAAGTGAGCATCTCGATGCAGTATTATCAGTGTCTGGATCATCTGTTAGAAAGGATCGGGCTTTCCTGGGGACTGTTATTTCTTTCTCGGATGAGGACTATCCCATAGATCCCATAGAACCACATGATGGGGCATTGGTTATAACAACCCAGGTCGGGCTGTGGATATGAGAAAAATGATGATTGACAACAGCTCTTCGGTCGACATAATGTATACACATGCCTATCAGAGACTGAATTTGGATGGGAGAAAGATGGAATTGGGACATGAGGGTCCTTTATATTAGTTCAGTGGTGACCCAGTTCATTATCGAGTACAATTGAGTTTCCTATTAGGTTTGGCACAACGCATCAACAGGTAGAAATAATTGTCAAATTTTTTGTAGTTCAGGTGGATTCGGCATATAATGCAATATCAGGAAGGTCGACCCTGGCAGCATTGCAGGTAATTACTTCTATACCACATTTAAAGATTAAGTTTCCGACACCAAAAGGGATTCGGGAGGTAAAAGGTGATCTCAATATTGCCCGAAGGTGTTATAGGAATACATTGATCTTATCAGGAGTTGGGGTAAGCAAACACAAGTAGACAATGGCCATTGAGATAGAACCGTTTACCGAAGGTAGTACGGAACCACTTGCCTTGCCTGCCGAGGAGACAGAGAATGTAGATTTAATCCCGGGGAATAAAGTGAAGTTGGTTACGATTGGTTCGGGATTAACGGAACCGCTTCGGACCGAGCTGATTGATATGTTACGAGTATATGCCGACATCTTTGCTTGGATATCCAATGATATGTCAGGGGTAGATGAATCGGTTATATTGCACAGGTTGCATGTGGATCTCAGAAAGAAACCGGTCATACAAAAAAGAAAGATTTTTGCCCCAGAAAGACAGAAAATTATAGACGAAGATATTACAAAGCTTCTGGAGGCAAATTTCATCTTCGAGATTGATTACTCGGAATGGCTGGCGAATGTGGTATTGGTACAGAAGTAGAATGGGAAATAGAGGCTATGCATCGACTATACAGATTTGAATTAGGCTTTCCCGAAAGATTTATATCCTTTAAGTAATATCGACCAGCTAATAGATGCCACTTCGGGGTATGGAATGTTGAGCTTCATGGATGCCTTTTCAGGGTACCATCAGATCTTGATGAGGAAGGAAGATATCCCGAAAACCAGTTTTATTACTCATCGAACCATTTATGCTTACAGGAAAATGACTTTCGAACTGCTCAATACCGGGGTGACGTATCAGTGAATGATGAACTATGTGTTCACAAGGCAGCTAGGCAGAAGCATGGAGGTCTATGTGGATGATATGATTGTTAAAAGCATGTCAGTCTGAAACCATCTGGATAACCTGGAAAGATGCTTTCAAACCACCAGAGAACATAAGATGAAACTGAACCCGACTAAATGTACTTTCAGATTGGGGTCAGGAAAATTTCTGGGATATCTAATAAGTAAGCGGGGCATTGAGGCAAATCTGGAGAAAATCAAGGCGATTTTGGACATGAAGTCACCAAAGTCATATAAACATGTGCAAAGGTTGACGGGTTGGATAGCTACCCTTCGAAGATTTGTGTCAAGGTCAGCCGAAAGATGTTTGTTATTTTTTGATACTTTAAAGGGGCCAAAAAATGAGAAAAGTTTTTAGTGGACTTCGGAGTGCAAAGATGCATTCCAAGGGATCAAACGATATCTGTCTTCGGCACCTTTGTTAATGAAGTCGATCCGTTCGAAACCTTTATATGTGTACTTGGCTGCCAGCTCGGTGGAAGTTGGAGCAACATTAGTACGGTACAAAGGGGGAAAACAGTTCCCAGTATACTATGCCAGCCACATCCTTCTAGATGTGAAGGCTAGATATCTAAACCTGGAAAAGTTTGCCTATGCTCTAATCATTGCAAGTAGGAAACTTCAGCATTATTTCCAGGGCCGAATGGTGGTGGTATATACTGATCAACCATTGAAGAAAGTATTACATAGGCCAGAAGTTTCGGGTCAGCTTGTTGTGTGGGCAATGAAATTAACTTAGTTCGTCCTGGAATACCATCCCCGAACATAAATCAAAGGACAAACTTTGGCAGAATTTGTAGTAGAATGTTCTTTCTCAGAACTGAATATAGGTTTGGTTACAGAGACACAACCGGTGCAAACTTCATAGACTCTGTATGTGGATGAGTCTTCAACTTCAGACATCAGTAGAGCAGGGGTTATTCTGATAGATCCCGAGGGGTTCAGGGTCCAACAAGCCATATGATTTCAGTTCAAAGCCACAAACAATGAGGCAGAATATGAACCAATTTTGGCTGGACTTAGGTTGACCCAAAGCTTGGACGTTCAGAGGTTAATTATTTATAGTGATTCTCAACTGGTTGTCAAATAGATATCTGGATAATATAAGGCTCGGGGGGTAAGGATGATGAAATACTTGGCCGAGATAAAAGATAAACTCACTTAGTTTAGTTCACACAGTTGCCAAGGAATAAATCGATCAGATAACACAGTAGCAGATGCTTTTGCCTGATTGGCAACAACTGAAGCGAGTTCCTTCAACGGCTCAATATATTTGGAAGTATTGGAAATGCCCAGTGTTCAGAAGGTGGATGTTTTAGCTTTAGATTGGTTGGAATGCTGGCTCACGCCGTACATTTCTTATTTGGCTGATGGGGTTCTGCCTTCAGATCGCATATATGCAAGGAAGATAGAGCACAAGATTTTAAATTTCATCCTCATCGATGGAGATTTATATCGAAGGGCTTTCAGCTCTCCATTGCTCAAATGTTTAACACCTTCGAAAGCTGAATATATTCTTCGGGAAGTACACGAAAGAATTTGTAGAGATCATATGAGGGCTAAGTCATTGGCATACAAAATTATGAGGCAGGGGTACTATTGGCCGACCATCTTCCAAGAAGCAAATGATTTTGTCAAAAAATGTCATAAGTGTCAGCTAAATAGTCTTATCCCTCATCAACCTCTGGAAGAGCTGTATTCGGTTTTATCCCCGATCCCATTTATTATATGGATAATTGATATCTTGGGACCATTGCCGAAAGCCAAGGGACAAGTCAGTTTTGTGATCATGGCTATTGACTACATGACCAAGTGGGTAGAAGCCAAACAGTTACAGAAGATCACTGAACAGGAATGTCTGAAGTTCTTTAAAAAAATGTTGTTTATCGGTTCGGCATTTCGAGGGTCCTGGTTTTGGATAATGGCAGACAGTTTGTGGGGTCAAAATTCGAAGCTTTTCTGAAGGAGTTGGACATTCAACATAGAAAGACTTCGGTTGCCCATCCTCAATCAAATGGATAAGTGGAAGTCACCAACCGGACTCTACTTAATGGGATTAAAAGGAGGTTTGATGAATTGAAAGGGCGTTGGCCCGAAGAATTGCTCATTGTCTTATGGGCATATCAGACTACCCCGAGGACGACAACTGGGGATTCACCATTCAGATTGGCCTATGGGATCGATGCACTTATACCTATTGAAATTGGGTCTCCTACACTTCGGGTCAGTCAGTACAAAGAGCTATACAATGATGACGGCCTTAAACTAAATTTGGATCTTCTGAAGGAAGTTATGGATTCAGCTCTTGTAACGACCCAGAAAATCGAGCAAATTGTAAAATAATTTTTTCAATTAATAATGAATAAAATTATATTATATGTGATAATAAGATGAAGGTTGTTCTATAACCTAACGATGTTGGAATGTCGTAGTATTTTGGCTATGTGAATGAATTAAAGTGTTTGAATTTCTAAGACGAAAATAAAAGCTTTTCGAGAAATTTTCTGAAAAACACTATTCACGCATTTCAGCTCAGGAATTATTTTTGAAATTTTGAGAAATACGTAACGATAGAATATCGAGGTGGGATAGAATATCCAATAATATTTGAGTTATGAAAAATGCAGTTTTTTGCCTGCGGACTTAAACCTAACGGGTTGGGGAAAGTGATTTCTGAGAAAGAATTTAAATGGGTATAATGAATTAAAGCGATGATCGTATAATATGTAGGCATTGTACGAGGTAATAGATACGAGTATGATACAAGGTATTATACGAGTATGTATGAATGACGGTATATCGTATATCATGAATTAGTATACGAGGTAGAATACGAGATTAATATGTATATAATCGTTCTAAGGCTTTAAGCCATTTGTGGATGGACTTGTGGATTATGTGGGATGTACAAGTCTAATATGATTTAATATGAAAGTCCAATAGAATTAATGTGCAAGCCCAAGTGTTTGTAATATGAAGTTCAAAGTAATTTAATGTAAAGCCCAATGTATAAGTTAAGCTAATTAAGCTAGAAGCCCAAAGTGTGAACCTATGGGTTATAGGATGGTTTAAACCCATGGGTGATTCAATGTGATGAGCAAGTAAAGTAAACTTAAGGGCTAAGTTATGTGATTAGCAAGTATACTTAATGGTTAAGTAAATGTGATGGCCAAGCAAAAAGTGTGAGAACCAAGATAACTTGATGGCTAAGATAGGAATAGTAAGGAGGTGGATGGCTTTTGACCATTATACCCTAACCTAGCAACTCCTATAAATAGCAATCTTGGATTTCTTTTGTTGGTTGTTTATTTCATCCAACACTTTATAACTTATAAGTTGAGAGCTTATTTGCTTGAGAGAAAAAGCTAAAAATGTGAGACCCCAAATTTTATGAATAAAGATTTAAATTTATCGAAATATTTTTTTTGAATATTATGGTGTGGATTTGATATAATGTTATAGTTGTGGGTAATATTTATAAATCTTGCAAACTAACCAAGTTGTTATAAAATATTCGTTTGGTCGGAGAATATTCTTTTTGTCGGGAAATATTCGTACGACGACACAATCATTGGTGGACCCCACAACGGAAGTATTGTCGTAGTAGAAAATGACAGAATTATCTTTTTATAAAAATAATGGCAGAAATGTTATCATTAAAACTGTTGAACTACCCGGTAGTAAAAGTACAGTAATACGTGTGGTTGTATAGTAGCATACGGTATTGGTTATGGATGCTTACATAAGAAGTCACTCAGTTATACTCAATTATTGCTATAGTAATTACTGCATCATATCTCTCATATTATTGATTCAATTATTATCACAGTATCATCTGCATAATATGATATATTATTAAATCAATAATTGAGACGATAAAGTTATTCATATTATTATTTGTAATATTTACAATGTCTAAAAGTTCTGTCAAGGAGAGGTTTGGTCACCTAATTGCGCGCCAATAGGGAGAAATCCTTATTGGAAAGCCCCATCTTTCTTGGGAACGACCTGGTTGTTAAATATTGTGAGTTATAATATTAATGATGAATAAGTTCGTGTTGATTAAAGATGAATTTGATAGTTCCATTGTGTTGAAATTATTTGTGTTAGTGGAAATCGACATTTATTTCGATAATAATTGATGTCTGGAGGTTATAGTGTTCAATCGGGTATTCGGAGTACTTTTCGTGTCGGAGTACTATTCACGAGTTACTATTCATAAGTTACTATTCACGAGTTTCTATTCATGAGTTACTATTCACAGGATACTATTCACCCAAAAAATATATTTCTTTTCGGTCCAAATCATTTTTGGGTACAATATTATTCCATGAGGAGATCTGATAATTTTTCAGATCGTTGGTTGAAGTTATAATAGTAAATCAATATGGATCGTTGGTTGAAGATATAATTGTAAATCAATATGGACCGCTGGTGGAAAGTTATAATAGTAAATCAATATGGATCGCTGGTTTAAAGTTTTAATAGTAAAGCAGAATGGACCGTTGCTTTAATTTTTAATAGTAAATCAATATGAACCGTCCGTTTAAAAATAAATCAATCTGGACCGTTCATGAATTAGTTACTATTCAGTCCATTCTCCTATAAATAGAAGCTCATTCCTTCATTATTTCTTACGAATTCACTAAAACTCTAGAGAGAGAAACTATATAGAGAAAGAAGAAAAATATTCTGCTACTTCACTTTTCCAATATCCAGTTTCTTCTAAGGTAATGGGTATTATTTCTTTCGTATTCATGAAGAGTACTTCTGTTATTCCATTCTTATTATTCTGTTAGAATAACCTGTATACGTGGACTACCGTATACATGGTGAAATTCTTCCGTTATTCCATTCCTCATTATTATGTTGGAATAACCTGTTTATGCGAAGTACCGCATACATGGTGAAATTCTTCTATTATTCAGTTCTTTATTTTTCTGTCGGAATATCCTGTCTGTACGTTTACGCCGGACTTGGTTCCATTATTTATTATTCTGTCGGAATATCCTGTCTATGCTTTTACGCCGGACCTGGTTCCATTATTTATTATTCTGTTGGAATATCATGTCTGTGCGTTATGCATGACCTGGTTCCATTGTTTATTATTCTGTTGGGAATAACCTGTCTGTGCAGTCTATCGCACGCATGGTGATTCCTTCTGTTATTCCATTCTTTATTATTTTGTTGAAATAACCTGTCTATGTGGATTACCACATGCATGGTGAATGATCCTTTGTATTCATTCCTTATAAAATTGTTTAAATGATCTGTATAAGTGGATTACCGCATGGCGGGTGAAAATCCATTTGCAGTTTCATACATTCTATTATACTCAGTTGGTTAAAGTTTTGGCTTCTATATTCCTTGAAATTTTTCAACCCTTTGTGATTTCTAAGAAACTTTCTTGTTTTCACATAATAACCAACATAACACATCATAACACTTACTAATACTTCATATACCCATGATTTTTATCAGTCCAATACTTTTATTATGACTCTCATCATAATTAACGTAAACAGATCATTTTCACAATTTAATAAGGAATGAATACAAAGGATCATTCACCATGCATGTGGCAATCCACATAGACAGGTTATTCCAACAGAATAATAAAGAATGGAATAACAGAAGGATTCACCATGCATGCGATAGAGACCGCACAAACAGGTTATTCCCAAAAGAATAATAAATACGGAATAATAAATGATGGAACCAGGTCCGGCGTAAAATGCACAGACAGGATATTCCGATAGAATCGTAAATACGGAATAATAAATGATGGAACCAGGTCAGGTAAAATTCACACCGACAGGATATTCCGACAGAATCGTAAATACAGAATAATAAATGATGGAACCAGGTCAGGTGAAATTCACACCGACAGGATATTCCGACAGAATCGTAAATGCAGAATAATAAAAGAAGATCACCAAGTATTGGGTAAATCGCATATACAGGTCATTCAACCAAATATAGGGTAAACCGCGCATACAGGTTATTCCAACAAAATAATAAAGAATGGAATAACAGAAGTTCTCATCATGAATAAGAAAGAATAACACCCCTTATGAGTACAACAAATAATATTCCCTACCTTTGAAAGAAAAGTATTCCGACTAGTAGGGCGAGGATATACTCGAAGAAAACTTGTACTACGCTCAAAGCTTTCTTAAACTCTAAAAAAATACGCTCAAGATTATAGAAGAAGAATTCTCTCTATAGTTTCTCTCTCTAGAGTTTCAGTGAATTCGTAAGAAAATAATGAAGGAAAATGGAATGCATAGTAACTAATCCATGAACGGTCTAGATTGATTTACTTTAATCTGACGGTCCATATTTAAAGAAAAATCTTTTAAATAAAATATAATATATTCTATTTATATAAAAAGATTTTTACTATGCAAACGCTATGCAACACTATGCATAATAAAATATAATATATTCTATTTATAGAATAACTTTAATAAAGTATTCTGTTTTATATAAAAAGATGTTTTTGTTTTATTACGTTAATAATACGAATAAAACAAAACTTCATTATCGCTAAATAATTCAGATTATTAATTGACAATAACTGAATCAAACTGAGTGACTTCTCACATAAGCATTAATAATCAATACCGTGTGCTACTATGCAACCACACGTATTACTGTACTTTTACTACCGAGTAGTTCAACAGTATCAACGGTAAAACTTCCGCCGTTATTTTCATAAAATATTTTTTTTTCGTTTTCTCAATCCGACAATAATTTCGTTGTGGAGTCCACTAATGATTATACCGTCGTACGGATATTTCCTGATAAAAAGAATATTTCCCGTGAATAGTAACTTGTGAATAGTACTCTGACACAAAAAGTGTCCCAAATACTCGAGTGAACAATATTAGAGTGAATAGTAATTTGGGTGAATAGTAACTCGTGAATAGTAACTCCGACACAAAAGTGTCCCAAATACCCGAGTGAACAATACTAGAGTGAATAGTAATTTGGGTGAATAGTAGCCCGTGAATAGTAACTCGTGAATAGTAACTCCGACACAAAAAGTGTCCCAAATACTCGAGTGAACAATATTAGAGTGAATAGTGACAAGGTATTTTATGACAACTTGTTTACTTTAAAAAAAATTCACATATCACCCTTAACTTTAACCTTTTATCAATTTAACCATTTACCAAAATAGAAAAAGTGAATACTTTTATTTCATAAAATTCGGGGTCTCACAATTAGCCCGTAATACAGGGATGATTAGATGATGTGGTTTATTTATTAAGCTGAGTCTCAGCGACAAAAATTGACGAAAACATTTTAAATTATAGAAGATAGTAGATATCATGCTCTACTTGACCCTTCTAATGAATTGCTTATTCTGCTGCAGTTAAACTTGATGTCTATTGTATTTTATCAGTTTAACATTGTTGAAGACTATTGATAATTTATTCTGCATTATCTTAGTCATAATATTTCTTACTAGGCTAGTTGAGCTCACCCTTTCTTTCACTGTTCTCTTCAGAAAATGAGAATATAGCTGGGACGAGTAGGGAAAAGGAGTGACGGTCCAGATTATAGCAGTAGTAGTTCTCACTATTCTGTTAAATAGTATGACAATAAATGTAATGAGGACTCATTTGAGTGTGGATATTGTCTAGATGACAATATTCCTATTAAAACTCTCAGTTTATGTATTGTCGTTTATTACACGACGGTTGTATAATTAAGTTTGTATTTATATTCTGTACCATGTATTTGGCGACTCAAGATGAGTGATGTATACCTATTTTGGGGGCGTCACAACAAAAACTAGAAAAGCTAGAAGGTTAGCCTTTGTTAATTCAAAGAAGCAAGGAGAAGATTAAAGATTAACCAAGTGATATTCAAGGGTAATCAATCTTGAACCATGATGCTCTTTCTCTTAATTTATTAGAGAAGTGGGTAATGGTAGAACATGTATGCTAAGGAATGATAAGAATGGTTATTCAATGGACTTAAGCCGTATAAGTCATGAATAAGCTATTCGTAATCATATAAGTTATGAACCAAGGAAGAATTTGTAGGAACTTGTAACATGTTTCACATTAATGAAGTTGGTATGATAAGAAGAGGCAAGGAGGATGGTTAAAAGACTTAATTTATCATAAGTTATGAGAAATGAAATGTTATGTAGTTTATACTTTTATAAGTTACAAACTCACAAAGAACAAGCAAGAACTTATCAGGTGTATAAGTGAATGAAGAATGTATGCCAAGATGTTAGTATGATGGATTGAATCCATTTGAAACGAAGAACAAATCTTAAGAAACGAAGTTATGCCGAAATCCACTAAAATAGACGATAGTTGTCGAATTCGTGAAAATCTTGGAATGGAAGTCGAATTTTGATATTAAGCTTGGAAACATTGGTTTTCAATGGAGACAAGTCATATTTGGCATTATAGAGTTGCGGACTCGAGAATGACCGAATTCCGACTTAGAACGAAGAAACGAGCGTTGAACGTTCACGAACGTTTATCGTTTTCGTTAAAAATGGACTAATAGGTGAATTTTTAGTTAACGAAGTCAAATAGATAAAATTCTTGCATAAACACGTAGAGTATGTAATTTGTGAACCGTAACCTCTTGAACGAGCCAATTCGGACTTATAACGAAGAAGTTACGAGCCCGGGAATCTCACAAAATCAAAAATCTGTCAAAATTGTCTGATGCACAGAGTCCGCGCTGCAGTGCGACTTAAGGCATAGCAGCCCACGCCGCAGCGCGAGGCCGAGGCATGATGCACTGTTAGTTGGCGCCGCAGCGCGGCCATAACAAAGAGGACTCGCGCCGCAGCGCCGAGTCCGGGTCTTTAGCCACTGAGGTATCTCGCCGCAGCGCGACTAATGCAAGAGGAACTGGCACCGCAGTGCCAGTCTTAAGATCTAGACAATGAAGGATGGTTACAAGTAAAGCATGAATGGAAATTGTTTAATCAATGAACTAAGGAACTTAATAAAACATTATTGAGTCATGATTAAACCTCAAGTATGATCACTTAGGGTTAAAGTAAATCAAGTGCATATGAACGTAAGAACGACGTAACGGAACGCCGGCAGTGAAAAGTTGGTTAACCAAATTAGGTTTTGTAATTCCAATTGATTGAAACGAATAGTAGAATGTACATATACTTAATGTATATGATTAGATTAACTTTAAATCACTTTTATAATAGTAACGATATGAATTTAAGTATGGATTAAGAATAATTAAGCGAAGAACGTGAAGGATAATTAAATAAACCATGAATGGTATTCAACGTTGGTACTTCACCAATGACGATCATGTTTCGATTAATAATATAAGGACGTTAGTAAGCCGTGAGGAAGGATGATTAACTCGAACTGAGTTGTATTAGTGAAATAATTTTGATTAAGTTATAGAAAAGAAAGAAATTGGTAAGAACGATGTAAAAGAACGACGGCAAGCCGGAACCAATAATAACAAATCTAATACATAATTAGATTGAGAAGAAGGGTAAGATTCATTAGGAACCATGTATGTCCATTCATGATCTAATGTGGTATGTTATGTGATTATGTGTTTTAGAGACTGTAAAGACTGAAAGGAAAAGTAATTATACTGTAGCAGATGCTAAAGGCAAGTTTTTAAACGCTTGTCTAACCTTCATATTAGCCAAGTTTTCAATGATTCATGTTATGAGATGCATGAATGGTTTTAATGAAAGAGTCGATGCCAGTTTAACTCGGCTAGACTAATCTTAAAGATTGATTGATTTATTTACAAGTCTTTCAATATAGAACTGTTAACACTATCCTATGCCAAGTATTTGGTACGGATTCAAAGGTAAGTTGTCTATAAACAAACAAATGTATTTTCATTGATTATTCGATAGGCACATGAGGTTGCCAAAACTTAAATGTACATACGTTTAAAGGATGTAGTGTTGATCAATATAGAGTACTATAGGCTGGTCACCTAGAAGTGCTCGTAAGCTATGCCGGACTTGTGACGCCCCCAAATTCAGACACTCATATCTCGAATTTGGTTCGTCACGCTAAATCTAATATCACACTAAAATCATCAACAACGAAAATAATAGAATAATTTACATTGATATAATATAAATATTCACATTCCAAGGTACCGTAACCATTACTACAACAAACCAATGATTAAACTTAAACATAATTAATCATTCTTAGTACATCATAATAAGCATAACAATAGTAATAATATTTCTACTCTTAAAGGACTAAGCTATTCTGTCACCTTGCCCTTTCCCTTGTCCGTTCCCGATGTACCGCCTTGCTCTGCCTTAACAGTAATGTTTTTAGGGAAGCAAGAATGAGCAACAAGTTTGCCCAACAAGTAATATAGCAATAAGAATAAGCAGTTATGACGTTTGAATCTTCCAAGGTATAACAGTAAATGATAGTTCAAGGATATCAAGAGATGTCAAGAGTGTTCAATAAATGTTGCTATAGACTGAAGGATAACAATAATATTTCAAGGTTTGTTAAGAATGAACACTGAGCAATCACTAAGGACTAAGAACTTAAACAGTATTATACTGTAAACCCAATATAAACGAGTACAACAGGTGATCAGCCTAAAGTACCCTACGTTACGCATAACATTTAATCATACTTATGTGCGCACGTCGGTTCCCCGACAATATAAAATTTCCCCTTTTTAAGAGGGTTGTTCATCTCAGTAGATTTACAAGAGTCACCAAGTCAATTGGTTTGGATAGCTTTCTTAATATATAATTATAGTCTAGCCGAATCAAAGGCTTAGACCACTTTTATAATGCATTTATGAACGATAAGTCCAGTGCTTGTAACAATGATAAGGCATACAAATGATTTTCGAATAGTAATAGATATTTGCTTGATATAAGTATGGCAACAATTCGGATTATACAATGTAAATAATTTAGAAAACTTGCATTCAATATAATAATCAAATGAAGTTAGAGAACTCGCACAAAATCCAAAGTTGTGTGAGTTAGGAGACTTTCCTTTAGCGTACCACTTATAGCGTAAAATCACCTCAATGAACTATGTTATCCTATTTATGTATGTATAGGTATTCATTAGACACACACACTTGATATACATATTTGCATACTTTCATCACATATATCTAAATTCATATAGGGTACACGCATTTAAACTCATAAATGCGTAACTCGCATTAATTTATACCTTTAAAATCTTTAGTACTATATGCTCATCTTTTATTTGTATTTTCAAAATATCACTTACTTTACGTATTTTTAAGTTATTTCACATATTAAAGAACCTTTAAGCTAGTTTTGACCCTTTATTAAAGTTACTCATACATTTCCATCTTTCAAAGTTAAAAGAGTTCATTATATCAATCCACTAGCCATAGTATTCATTATTCCACATAATGTTGCCAAACAACTTCTTTATACACATGCTTGCATAGTTTATAAAAATGTCTAACTAGATGCGTGAACATGTCGATTATCTTTAGAGGCATAAGCATCTTATCCTAATTGTTCAAAAGTTCAAAATATAAATCATAGAGTTTTCAACTCAATTGGTTTTCAAATGTTAAGATGTCATGTCTAACAATCTATACATGCAAGGTATGTTAAGTCCACATTTCATATGTATTTATAAGACTAACTAAGCTATAAACATATGCTCAATAGGTTAGATTCAAAAAGGCGTAAGGTTTTATAAACACGATTTTCGTTGTTTAACTTTTCCTTCAAAAGGTTATAATTCAACTCTAAACCAACTAAAACATCTTGCAACTTTCCTTGATACATGTTTAAGAAGTATGTATGTTCTTGAATTTAAGTGAAGTTAAGACTTCTTGCATCAAACAATCCAAACAAAACCAAACTGCAGCACACCCCCCCCCCCCCGTCGGGGCGGGCCTTAACACTATAAAAGCCCCCGCCGGGGCGGGCATGGCTCCTGCAAACATCTCCCTCCCCCCCCCCCGCCGGGGCGGGCCTCATATGCAGCATGACCCCCGCCGGGGCGGGCATGGCTGCTGTCTTATGATCACAGGCATCCCCTACTTCGAGCTTTCAAGAAATTTTCAACCCAACAACCATTAAACAACAATGTAATGATGTGCAATTGATATAAACTTGTTATGAAACATCCCTAGCATGCTTCTAACACTTCCAAACAAAAAAATAATTAAATTCAAGGATCAATTCAAGATTTTTTTCATTTTTCTAAAGTTTAACACATTTAGTGATTCTCTTCATTACTGATTTGTTACTTGACCAAGTTACTTCGTTTCACTTTCATTGATTTCGTATTTAACCATATTAACAATGTCTAGCTTCAAGTTACACATTCTAGCATGCTTCAACCATAAACTTTTCAACTCAAAACAAGCATTATTGTACTTTTCTAAGAACTTTGCAAATACTTGAATGTAAGAACATACAGAGGAATATTACCTTTGGTGGAGTTGAATTGCTACTCTAGCTTCACTTTGCAGCTTATATAAGCTCCACCCAATCACACTCACACACACTTAAAGTTTTAACAGAGAATTAGCAAAATAGTTATGAATGTGAAGGGCTCCATTTATAGGAAAGCTTGTGACCAATCTAAGCTTTACTCAATGAATTAAACCATTGGAATGGAGATGAAGCTGATGGTTATGGAGGATTTGGTAGAAGAGTACCATATAGGCCACTCCCCTTCTCATAATTTGCTAGCTTTGTGTTTGGTAAGGAGGGACTAGGCCAATGGTCTATTACGTGAGGAAGAAAAGAGTGACACTCAGTTTGGGACATTCTAATACTCAGCATTTGTATTACTACTAGCCCACTTAGGTTTATTTAACACTTTGTCCACAATTGAGCATACATATACACCCACTCATACACTACACATAAAATCATATACTCCATGTACATTAATTTATTTCAAATAATATTTACCCTAGACTAGGATATAATTTAATTAGGTACCAATATTACTTATTATTAATTATTTATTTAATCAAAGTTACTTTCTCTCATAGGTTTAAAATACACATTTAAATACCTCTACACTCAACATGGGGTCACATAAGACTCTTTTTCACCCAACATAATAAATCACATAAGTTAAGCTTTCTTTTATTATATAGTCTTATATAATAATTCCAATGTTACACCTCATCTTATATTGAATGAAAAATCTTATTATATAATATTTCTCCTTACATGCTATTATTCATGATAATTAATGAATAGCAATTAGTCAATGACATTTTTTATTTGTTAATAGAACTAATTAATTTAATCCATTTCATCATTAATTAAATTAGTACTTTCTCATTTCACCACTTTGCCACACTAGTCATAATTCCACAAGTTTAAACTAAGCTTCTCATCACTTTTGCTACATTGCTTAATTATCACATACTTAGTCAATTAAATTAATTTCCACACTCATGCCAATACTATATAACCAATCTTTATTCTCAATATTATAATGCATTAAAATTTGCGGGTATTACATTCTCCCTTCCTCATAAAAATTTCGTCCTCGGAATTGTACAAGGTTACACAAATAAATGGGGATAATCCCTTTGCATCTTATCCTCTAATTCCCACGTGGCCTCTTCGGTATCGTGATTTCGCCAAATCTCTTTTACAGAAGATATAATTTTATTCCTCAACGTTTGCTCTTTCCTATCTAGTATTTGAATAGAAATTTCCTCATACGTTAAATTCTTCACTTGAATGGGCTCATAGGAGATCACGTGTCTATAGTCGGGCTTGTATGGATGTAACACCCAAATGTGAAACACGTTGTGGATGTGTTCGAATTCAGGTGGTAATGCAACTTTGTATGCCACCTCGCCCACTCGATTCAAGATTTTGAATGGTCCTATGAACCTCGGACTCAATTTCTCTTTCTTTCCGAATCTGATCTTTCCCTTCTAGGGAGACACCTTCTGTGACTCCCCCAAAATAGGTATACATCACCTATTCTGAGTCTCCAAATACATGGTACAGAATACAAATACAACTTTAAATATACAATATGAGCTGTGAGTTTTAATATAAATATTGTCTTCTAGACAGTATTCAAACTCAAAATAAGTCCTCAATACATTTATTATCATACTATTTCATAGAATAGTGAGGACTACTAATGCTATCATCTGGACCGTCACTCAGTTCCCCGACTAGTCCCTGCTACGTTCTCATTTCCTGAAGAGAAATAATGAAAGCAAAAGGGTGAGCTCAACTAGCCCATTAAGAAAATATTATGACTAAGATAATGCAGAATAAATTATCATTAGTCTTCAACAGTGTTAAAATGATAAAATATAACAAACATCAAGTTTAACTGTAGCGGAACAAGCAATCTATTAAAAGAGTCAAGTAGAGAATAAAATCTACTATCTTTTATGATTAAAAAGATTTTTCATCACTTTTATCGCTGGGACTCAGCTTAATAAATAATCCACATCATCCCTGCACTACGGCCAAGGATATTCATTAGTATCACAACCATAAATTATCCATACACTACGGGCCAAGGATATTCGCGTATTCATCAATAGTCATTATCATGCTAACAACTGTCCATCAATGTACTACGGGCTAATGAGGACTGGTACCACATCATTTGTAACATTACGGTCATGATTATACCGATTAATCCCTGGTCATAATCATACCAAGTCCATCTATGCACTACAGGCCACATATAACTTTCAACATAATATAAACATGAGGATGACGACAATGATATAAGAATTTAATAAACCAAGTTCAAGAATTAATTTATCTAAGAACTAATAACGTCCAAATTGTCAGCATGATACTTCTTTGCGGAGTAAAATTCAAGAATGCTCAGAAGAATATTTCCATAAAAAGATACTGGATGAAGCACAAATATCAAAGATATTCCACTAATTTCATGGAGTATAAAAGCCAAAACTTTAACCAACTGAGTATAATAAAGAATGAAATAACCAAAGAATTCACCAAGCATGCGATAGACCGCACAGACATGTTATTCCAACAGAAAAATAAATAATGGAATCAGGTCATGCGTAAACGCACAGACATGATATTCCAACAGAATAATAAAGAACGGAACCAGGTCTTGCGTAAACGCACAGACAAGATGTTCCAACAAAATGATAAGTAATGGAACCAGGTCATGCATAAACGCACAGACATGATGTTCCAACAGAATAATAAAGAATGAAAAAACAGAAGAATTTTACCATATATGCGGTACTTCGCATAGACATGTTATTCTAACATAATAATAAAAATAGTATAACAGAAGTTCTCTTCATGAAGACGAAAGAAATAATACCCCTTACCGTAAAAGAAATAGTATTCCGACTGATAGGGCGATGATATTCTTGAAGAAAACTTGCACTGTTTTCTACGCTCAAAGCTTCTTAAAACTCTAAAGAAATACGTTCAAGATTATAGAAGAAGAATTCTCTGAATTTCTGGTGTGTTTTTAATTCTAACTAAGCATCCTATTTATAGGAGAATGAAAAGGATACTATGCAATAAAATATTCTAATAAAACGAAAATTTTAAATAAAATATAATATATATTATACATTATATATATATATATATATATATATATATATATATATATATAATAATTTGAAGGTAGCAGGGATGGTAATCACGGGGGTGACAATCCATGAGTTATCAGGCTCATGCATTGTGTGTGTGTGTGTGTGTGTGTGTATATATATATATATATAGTGCTCCCTTTTTCCATCCTATATATTTATCATATATAATAACAAATAATATACCTCATGTGATCCTGCAATTTCCTAAATCCGTGACAAACATATCTCCCCCACCCCAAATGTCATTTTCACTAGTGGGCCCCACATGTGGGCCCCCACTATTAAATTTTTCTACCGATTATTTTGAAAAATGGGTAAGTGGGAAATCCAAATAATAAGCCAATTTACAATAAATACTTCATAAAAATATCCTCAATATTTTTAACAACATTTATCATCATTATTATAATTCACAATATTAATCGACCAGGTCGTTTCCAGGAAAGAGGGGCTTTTCAATAAGAATTTCTCCATATTGGCGTGCAATTAGGTGACTAAACCTCTCCTTGACAGAACTTCTAGACATCGTTAATATTACAAATAATAATATTAATAACTTTGTCATCTCAATTATTGATTTAATAATATATAAAATATTGACAATAATTGAATCAAATAACATGAGATATTATGCAGTAATTATTGTAGCAATAATTGAACAAAACTGAGTGACTTCTCACGTAAGCATCAATAATCAATACCGTGTGCTATTATGCAACCACACGTATTACTGTACTTTTAACACCGGGTGTTTCTACAGTTAACGGTAAAACTTATGCCGTTATTTTCATAAAGTATTTTTGTCATTTTCTCAATCTGACAATAATTCTGTTGTGGGGTCCACCAATGATTGTCCCGTCGTACGAATATTTTTTGCTAAAATAAATATTCTCCGACCAATTGAATATTATATAACAATTTGCGTACTTGGCAAAATTTATAAATATTACCCACAGCTATAACATTATATCAAATTCATTCCATAATATTTAAAAATGATAATTATAGAAAAATTATCTTTATTAAAAAAATTTGGGGTCTTACAACCTCTCCTTCTTATGAAATTTCACCCTCGAAATTAGGGTACGTACCTGGTATGTCGAAGAGGTAAGGATACCTTGATTTCATTTTATATTCTAACTCCTAGGTCATTTTCTCAACATCATGGTTTTTTCACAAAACTTTGACTTGAGGTATAACCTTGGAACGTAGAATATGTTCCTTCTTATCCAAGATTTGAACAGGAACCTCTTCATACGTCAAATCTTCCGCTATTTCGTCCGGTTCTAACTCAATAATGTGGTTCGGGTCTTCTACATATTTACGTAATATAGATATATGAAAAACGTTATGAACACGAGACATACTTGGCGGTAAAGCGAGTCTATAAGCCACAGTTCCTATTCGATCGAGGATTAAAAATGGGCCAATGAATCGAGGATTGAGCTTTCCTCTCTTTCCAAATCTCATAACTCCTTTCCATGGAGCAACACATAACAACGCATGATCTCCAATATCGAATTCTATGTCCTTTCGATGAAGATCAGCATAACTCTTTTGTCGATCTTGTGAGATTTTTATACATTGCCGGATCGTTTGAATCTTTTTCGTAGTCATACGTACCAACTCCGGTCCCAACAACGTTGTTTCACCCATCTCATCCCAACATACTAGAGAATGACACTTTCTTCCATACAACGCTTCGAATGGAGCCATGCCAATACTTGCTTGATAGCTGTTGTTGTAGAAAAACTCCACCAATGGTAAGAACTTGTCCCAACTTTCCTTGAAGTTAAGGACACAAAGTCTTAATAAATCTTCAAGAGTTTGAATTGTCTTCTCTGATTGTTCGTACGTCTGAAGATGATATGCCGAACTAAATCGTAAATCCGTGCCCATAGCTTTTTTGTAAACTAACCCAAAATCGTGAAGTGAATCTTGGGTCTCGATCAGAAACTATGAATATTGGCATACCATGCAATCTTACAACCTCGTTTATGTACATACGAGCAAGACGTTCAAGTGTATAAGTTTCTCGTATAGGTAAGAAGTGAGCAGACTTGGTCAATCTATCAACAATGACCCAAATTGCATCTATACCTTGAGAAACCTTGGGAAGACCAGTAACGAAATCCATGGTAATGTGCTCCCACTTCCATTCTAGAATTTTAAGTGGTTGCAATGGACCTTTTGGTACTTGATGCTCCGCCTTGACTCGTTGACACGTTAGACACCTTGAGATAAACAACGCTATCTCTTTCTTCATATTGCCCCACCAAAATGTATGTCGAAGATCATGATACATTTTGGTACTCCCTTGATGGATTACAAACGGTGTGTTGTGCGCCTCCATCATGATTTTATACTTTAAATCAGGGTCGTTAGGAACATAAAGTCTGGATTTGACTCGAAGTATTCCTTCTTCATCGATTATTGCTTCCGGCATAGCACCTTATTGCACTTTCTTCCTCATACGCATCAGCTCCAGGTCTGTAGCTTGAGCAGCTTTAACTTTATCGATTAAAGTCGGTTCTACTCGTATATTCGTCATCATCACATGGGTCCCTGGAGTCTTTAACTCTATCTCCATCCTTTTCAAATCATACAAAATGGGCCTTTTCGTTAACAATATCACACTCGTACCCGCATATGATCTTCTACTTAATACGTCAGCTACTACGTTCGCTTTTCTAGGATGGTATTGGATGGTATGATCATAATCTTTCAACAGTTCAAGCCGACGTCGCTGTCGCATGTTGAGTTCCTTTTGAGTGAAGAAATATTTAAGGCTTTTATGATCCGTAAAGATCTCCACTTTCTCCCCATACAAGTAATGCCTCCAAATCTTTAGTGCAAAAACGACTGCTGCCAACTCTAGATCATGAGTAGGATAATTCCTCTCATATTCTTTGAGTTGTCGAGAGGCATAGGCTATGACTTTCCCATGTTGCATGAGAACACACCCTAACCCTTTACCCGAAGCATCACTGTAGATGACAAATCCCTCCGAACTAGATGGTATTGTCAGAACAGGTGCTGAAATGAGTCTCCTCTTGAGTTCTTGAAAACTCTTCTCGCATTCCTCACTCCAACTGAATTTTGTATCTTTCCGAGTCAACTGAGTTAATGGAGTAGCGATTCGAGAAAATCCTTCCACAAATCTCCGATAATAACCAGCTAAGCCAAGAAAGCTACGTACTTCAGTCATTGATCTGGGTTACTCCCAACTTTGAATAGCTTCAATCTTTGTTGGGTCAACTGATATTCCATGACTTGACACCACGTGCCCAAGGAATGCTACTTCTTCAAGCCAGAACTCGCATTTCTTTAACTTGGCATAAAGCTTGTTTTCACGAAGCTTTTGGAGTATCAGCCTCAAGTGTTGCTCATGATCTTCACGGCTTTTAGAATAAATAAGGATGTCATCAATAAAGATGACCACAAAGTGATCCAAACATTCCTTGAATACCCAGTTCATCATATCCATGAAGGTAGCAGGAGCATTAGTCAATCCAAAAGACATGACTAGAAATTCATAATGCTCGTACCGAGTTTTGAAAGCCGTCTTTGGAATGTCATCGGTTCTAATCTTCAATTGGTGATATCCGGAACGAAGATCAATCTTTGAAAAGAATTTAGCGCCTTGCAACTGGTCGAACAAGTCATCAATACATGGAAATGGGTACATATTTTTGATGGGGACATGATTCAACTCTCGATAATCAATACAAAGTCGCATAATTCCATCTTTCTTCTTCACGAATAGAACAGGAGCACCCCAAGGAGACGTACTAGGACGAATGAAACTGATGTCTAACAATTCCTACAGTTGGGTCTTTAACTCCTGAAGTTCAATAGGAGTCATTCGATATGGGGCATTGGAAATAGATTTTGTACCGGGTTCAAGGTCGATACAAAATTTAATTTCACTCTCTGGGGGTAGGCCTGAAAGTTCTTTAGAGAATACATCAGGAAATTTATTAACAATAGAAATATCATTCAAAACTGACGTATTTTTGTTTAGATCCGTAACATGAGCTAAGAAAGCTTGACATCCGTTTTTCAATAAACGAATAACTTTATGGCTTGAGATGACAGTGATTGATTTTAATGGTTTGGTTGCTTGAATTCGCATAATAGGTTGGTTAGGAATATAAAAGCTAATAACCTTACTAAAATAATCAATTTTTGCATGATGAGTAGTTAACCAATCAATCCCTAGAATTGCGTCAAATGTAAGTATTTTCAATAAAATAAGATTGACAGGTAATGTGAGGGTACCGATTTGAACCAAACAAGACTTATAAACAGTGGATGTAATGAAGGTTTCTCCCAACAGAGTTTTAACAGATAAGTCAAAGTCTAATTTCTCCAGAGTCAATTTTAAACATTGAACGCAAGTGGGAGAAATAAAAGAATGGGTAGAACCGGTATCAAATGAGGTATATACTTCGCTAGAGTTTATGATAAGCTTACCCGTGATGACCACGTTTGGATTCCTTGCTTTCTGGGAGGTCACGACAAACGCTCTCCCTTGAACTACCGATTTTGTCTTGTCTGGGACGGCCTTTGATACCTCCACCTCAGCTGGAATTGACTTTGGTGCACGACAAAATCGGGCTAGGTGACCTTCTCTTCCACAATTGTAACATGCTTTGGATGGCATCGCGCAGTTTGGACTGATGTGTCCCTCCCCTCCACATTTGAAGCATATGATAGGTGGTCGTTCTCCTTCTTTAACGACAGGTGTTGATGCTGACATCTTTCCATCATTGTTAAATCTCCTCTTCTTGAAATGTCCATTCTTATTATTTTGGCCATGATTACCACCGAAGTGGTTACCATTTCTGGCATGGTGATTCCCTCCACGCTTATTGTCACCGCTTCGATGACTGTTATCACTGGTATTATCATTTTGCCTGCTGCTCTCTTTTGGTTGGGTTGACTCATTATCGTGTTCCAATAACTGAGCCCTATTAACAACATCTGAATACAAACACAATTTATGAGAGATAAGATATTGACGTATCTCCGGCTTCAAACCTCTTAAAAACATCCGCGTCATTCTCTCCTTATTCTCAACTAAGTGGGATGCAAATCGGGACAACTCAGCAAACTTGGCTTTGTACTGCGACACGATCATGTTGTTTTGCTCCAGCTTGATGAACTCTACCTCTTTCATGTGACGAATACTTTCGGGAAAGTACTTTTCGTTGAACAGTTCTTGGAACTTCTCCCAAGACATCTTCAGTGCGGCAGGTTGAGTACGCTTTACAGATTCCCACCAGTAATCTACCTCTGCTCGCAACATGAAGGTGGCAAAGGGAACCTTTTGCTCCTCAAAGCATCCCAAGACATTAAATATCTTGTTGATCTGCTTTATCCACGTCTTCGCCTTAAGTGGTTTTGACTCTCCAAAAAACTCAAGTGGTCCCAGCTCCTTGAACTGATTAGCGGTGACCGTTCAAGAGTTGCCAGTGTTTCCACCTACATTTTGGACAGGAGCCGCTCTTGCCTGGTGTTGCATGAATTGCATAAAGCCTCTGAACATTCCTTCGTTCATCATTTGGTCAGTGTTGTTTGCATGAGGATTGTCACCTTCCTGATGCACATTATCCTAATTATTGATCTGTGGAGACTCAACGGTCTCCTGTGCTCCATTGATATTCTCAACATTCTCGGATGTCATTTTCAAATACTGTCACAAAATAAGGGTTAATTAACATAACACATATTATTTCCATACTCTGACCGACCAATTAAATATCAAATAAACTTAAGTAGGTCATACTAGCGAAAGAATTCCCCGTTTCTCCCCTCCTAGTTCTTATCTCACATCTCAGCCAAGGATCATTTCCCTATGCTTTGATACCAACTGTGATGCCCCCAAAATAAGTATACATCACCTATTCTGAGTCGCCAAATACATGGTACAGAATACAAATACAACTTTAAATATACAACATGAGCTGTGAGTTTTAATACAAATATTGTCTCCTAGACAGTATTCAAACTCAAAATAAGTTCTCAATACATTTATTATCACACTATTTCATAGAATAGTGAGGACTACTAATGCTATCATCTGGACCGTCACTCAGTTCCCCAACTAGTCCCTGCTACGTTCTCATTTCCTGAAGAGAAACAATGAAAGCAAAAGGATAAGCTCAACTAGCCCAGTAAGAAAATATTATGACTAAAATAATGCAAAATAAATTATCATTAGTCTTCAACAGTGTTAAACTGATAAAATATAACAAACATCAAGTTTAACTGTAACGGAACAAGCAATCCATTAAAAGAGTCAAGTAGAGAATAAAATCTACTATCTTTTATGATTAAAAAGGTTTTTTCATCACTTTTATCGCTGAGACTCAGCTTAATAAATAATCGACATCATCCCTGCACTACGGCCAAGAATATTCATTAGTATCACAACCACAAATTATTCATGCACTACAGGCCAAGGATATTCGCGTATTCATCAATGGTCATGATCATGCCAACAACTGTCCATCAATGCACTACGGGCTAATGAGGACTGGTACCACATCATTTGTAATATTACGGTCATGATTATACCGATTAATCCCTGATCATAATCATATCAAGTCCATCTATGCACTACAGGCCACAGATGACTTTCAACATAATATAAACATGAGGATGACAACAATGATATAAGAATTTAATAAACCAAGTTCAAGAATTAATTTATCCAAGAACCAATAACGTCCAAATTGTCAGCATGATACTTCTTTGCGGAGTAAAATTCAAGAATGCTCAGAAGAATATTTCCATGAAAAGATACTGGATGAAGCACAAATATCAAAGATATTTCACTAATTTCATGGAGTATAAAAGTCAAAACTTTAACCAAATGAGTATAATAAAGAATGGAATAACAAAAGAATTCACCAAGTATGCGATAGACCTCACAAACAGGTTATTCCAACAGAAAAATAAATAATGGAACTAGGTCATGCGTAAACGCACAGACAGGATATTCCAATAGAATAATAAAGAACGGAACCAGGTCATGCATAAACGCACAAACAGGATGTTCCAACAGAATGATAAATAATGAAGCCAGGTTATGCGTAAACGCACAGACAGAATGTTCTAACAGAATAATAAAGAATGGATTAACAGAAGAAGTTTACCATGTTTGCGGTACTTCGCATAGACAGGTTATTTCAACATAATAATAAAAATAGAATAACAGAAGTTCTCTTGATGAAGACGAAAGAAATAATACCCCTTACCGTAAAAGAAACAGTATTCCGACTGGTAGGGCGAGGATATTCTTGAAAAAAACTTACACTGTTTTTTATGCTCAAATCTTCTCAAAACTCTAAAGAAATACATTCAAGATTATAGAAGAAGAATTCTCTGAATTTCTGGTGTGTTTTTAATTCTAACTAAGCACCCTATTTATAGGAGAATGGTAAGGATACTATGCAATAAAATATTCTAATAAAATGAAAACTTTAAATAAAATATAATATATATATATATATATATATACAATGCATGAGCCTGATAACTCACGGGTTGTCACCCCCGTGATTACCATCCCTGCTACCTTCAAATTATTACATATGTATATATATAATAATAACACTAATTGTACTCCCTCCATGCCAACTTGCAAAACATAATACACACACACACACACACACACACACACACACACACACACATATATATATATATATATATATATATATATATATATATATATATAGTGCTCCCTTTTTCCATCCTATATATATATCATATATAATAACAAATAATACACCTCATGTGATCCTGCAATTTCCTAAATCCGTGACAAACATATCTCCCCCACCCCAAATGTCATTTTCACTAGTGGGCCCCACATGTGGGCCCCCACCATTAAAATTTTTTACCGATTATTTTGAAAAATGGGTAAGTAAAAAATCTAAATAATAAGCCAATTTATAACAAATACTTCATAAAAATATCCTCAATATTTTTAACAACATTTATCATCATTATTATAATTCACAATATTAATCGACCAGGCCGTTCCCAGGAAAGAGGGACTTTCCAATAAGAATTTCTCCCTATTGACGCGTAATTAGGTGACCAAACCTCTCCTTGACAGAACTTCTAGACATCGTTAATATTACAAATAATAATATTAATAACTTTGTCATCTCAATTATTTATTTAATAATATATAAAATATTGATAATAATTGAATCAAATAACGTGAGATACTATGCAACAATTACTGTAGAAATAATTGAACAAAACTAAGTGACTTCTCACGTAAGCATCAATAATCAATACCGTGTGCTACTATGCAACCACGCGTATTACTGTACTTTTAACACCGGGTGTTTCAACAGTTAACCGTAAAACTTCTGCCGTTATTTCCATAAAGCATTTTTGTCGTTTTCTCAATCCGACAATAATTTGTTGTGGGGTCCACCAATTATTGTGCCATCGTACGAATATTTCCTGCTAAAATGAATATTTCCTGACCAATCGAATATTATATAACAACTTGTGTACTTTTGCAAAATTTATAAATATTATCCACAACTATAACATTATATCAAATTCATTCCATAATATTTAAAAATGATAATTATAGAAAAATCATCTTTATTAAAAAAATTTGGGGTCTTACACCTTCAAAAACACAAAACTTTCGACTTCAAAGTCTCAGTTCTGACGATGCAAATCGGCGTACTTCTTTTGTCGTACTTCTTTTGGTGATCTTGAGCTGCTACCAATTTGGCCCTTATCGTTGTTACCACGTCAGCCATTTGTTGAACTAATTTTGGTCCCAAAAGTCGTCGTTCTCTGACTTCGTCCCAACACAATGGTGTTCTACACTTTCTCCCGTAAAGAGCTTCATATGGCGGCATACCAATACTCGCATGGTAGCTATTATTATAAGAGAATTCTACCAATGGCAAATGGTCATCCCAATTCCCTTTTAAGTCCATCACACAAGCTTTAAGCATGTCCTCCAACGTTTGTATGATTTGTTCACTCTGTCCGTCGGTTTGAGGGTGGTAAGAAGTACTTTAATCTTAACTGAGTTCCCATTCGTTCTTGCAAACTTTTCCAGAATTTTGATGTGAAACACAGATCTCGATCGGAGACAATCGACACCGGCACTCCATGCCGCGGTACGGTTTCCTTTACATATAGATTTGCTAACTGGTTCAAATTGAATCAGATTTTGATGGGTAAAAAATGAGCTATCTTTGTCAGTCGGTCCTCGATAACCCAAATGGCATCATAACCCTTCTGTGTGATTAGAAGTCCAACCACGAAGTCCATCGTAATGTGCTCCCACTTTCATTCTGGTATTTCTAATGGTTGAAGTAGTCCACTTGGCCTCTGGTGTTATGCTTTGACTCTTTGACAAGTAATACATCTACTAACGCACTCTGCAACTTCTCTTTTCAAATTAGGCCACCAAAAGTGGTGTCGAAGATTTCGGTACATCTTTGTGCCTCCTGGATGAACATAGTACGTAGTATTATGTTCTTCGTGCAAGATTTCCTCTCTTAGTTCGGTTACAGCGGGCACCTATACTCGATCCCTAAATCTTAATATACCATCCTTATCTACTTTAAACTTTTCTTCCTCATTTTCTACTATTCTCTTCCTTATCTTCTCGCATTCTTGATGAGTGAAATTTATACCCGTGAATCGGATACTTAATGACTTACGTAATTGTCTAAATTCATAGTTTTTACGTTGTTTTATATAAATATAGTGTTATTGTGCTTAACTGATGTATTGTAGAGCTTTACAGTGCTTTTCCAGCTTAAAGGGGCATTTTCCTCACACTCACGCCGCGGCGCCAACACCAGGCTTAATGGTCCCACCGCAGTGCCAGATGTAGCTGAGAGCTACTGGAAACTCGCGCCCTGACGCCAGGAGCCAGCGCCCCAGTGCCAAAGTCGGCGCCCTAGCGCCAATACCGGCGCCCCAACCCTACCACTGGCACCCCAGCTCCGCTTGTTAAGCCTATGCTAGCGCCGCAGCGCGAGCTCCATGTCTTTCATACTAATATGGCGTCACAGCACCATCCATAGAGCTTTTGCTCGCGCCACAGCCCAAGCTCCGGTGCCCAGACAGTGAATGCCTTGGTTTGACCTAGCAAAGGAAGGAAGGAGATATATAACAGAGGAGGAGCCGCCTGCAATGAAAAAAAAAGAAGGAGAGGAGAGCAATAGATGATATATTTTAGTTAGATTAGCTTAGGTTAGTTTTTCTTTGTAATTTCTCTTTCTTCCCTTTAGTTGATGTCTGTACATATAGATTAAGGAGATTTAGGGAGAAGTTTGGCTTTTCTTTGGAGCTCAAGAGCAACGAGCGACACAGATTGGAAAGCTTGAAAGGAGCGGATTGCGTGGAGATTGAAGGGGCTTTGACAGAGTTTCTTCTATCCATTTATCCTCTCTGATTTTGTAATCTATAAATGTTGTCTTATTTGCTACTTGTATTTGGTTTATTAAATATGAACTGATTATTGGCTCTAAGATTATAATGGATCCCTTTGTTATTTGAATTGACTGTCTTTATCTCTTTGGTTGGCACCATATGATTTGGTTTAATATATTTGTGCTTTATAATTCTAGCTAAGACATTAGTGATAATTTTGGTAATCTGCATGATATCGACAGAAGAATTATAGATTTACACCTAAATATATTGGCATATGATTGTGGGTTTCGGCTGCATAAGTTGTGCGTAGAATAGACATATCTATGTGTGCCACGTGCGACCTGATAGAGAATTTATGCTTAAATCCTTGTTATGATTAATTCGCATAGACATATGTAGGATTGCATCTAGCTTGGACGTTCTTCTCATTTCTATTCCCTTTAGGGTGGATCTGGAGATGATATGCTTGTGCATACCTCGACAGAGGTGCATTAGCACCTGTGCGTTCTCGGTCGACAAATTGTCGTGACCATTAAGACCAAATAGAGAAAGGGTAGCTAGTTTGATGAAACATAACACACCAGGTGTTCGACAGAATGCCTGTGTGGGGGTGAAGTTGTGACCTTAGCTTGTAATTCCTTAGATTTCCATTCATTATCCATTTACTTGCTTTATTAAGTAGTATAATTAGATTAATCACCCTTCCATTTACTGCTGTTCGAATAAGACTTTAGCGATAAACAATCGGTACTTGATAAATATTAGTCATAGTTCCTCGTGGATACGACACTCTACTTATCACTGTATTACTTGTTAGACCGGGTATACTTGTGCGTATTTAGTGATCGGTTTTCCAACCAACCAAGTTTTTGGCGTCGCTGCCGGGGATCTATTATTCTAATATTGTCCAATATTGATTTAAATCAATTTAGTCTTACTTTGAACTTGTATATAATTATTTCTTTTATTTGTTTAATCTTCCTTTCTTTTTGTTTTTAAGTCTACAAATTATGGACGATCAATGTTATCAATGGCCTTATGAGGGGACAACACAACCAAGCTCGAAAGAAGGACTCGAGAGATTACAACTTCAAATTGCTAATGCCTTGAGGTTTTCTGACAATCTTGAGTGTCAGTCCACTCAGAACGCCTACTGTCAGGATCAAGCTGACTTTGAACCGATCTCCTATCATCCAAACTGCCAGGGTTATCCAAACTCATGGGACTACAGTCACGAACAATATTATGATCCGAATCATGCCTCTCAGTTTGACTATCAATCTTTGCCGCATTATGAGTTGACGTCTCAACCCAATGAGAGCTTTTATGAGACCTCAGCACGAGAAGAAGAGAACCGGCTTGAGGAGCTTCTCACCGATTTTATTCAGAGAAATGAGGTTCGGATGACAAGCCAAGAAGCCGCATTGCACAGCCTTGAGAAGCAATTGGGGCAACTCGTCAATGCCATCACAAATCCATCGCAAGGCAATCTCCTGATCGTAATTGATCTTGACGATGAAGAAGTGGAGCATTGCACGGTGGATACTCGAGGAGATGGTGATGAGCGTCACCAAAGTGTTGAGGGCAATGTCAATGTGCAACTTGACCAACCTGCGGAGGCTGAGCAAGCAGAAAAGGGGATCACCAGTGGTACACTGTCAGGACTGATCAACAACCAGAACCCACGCTCACGACTGTGGAAACCTGAGAGGGCCCAATAGAGCACAAAAAATGCTTTCAATTTAATGAACAAGGGGAATTAGTCGATAATTTCAGTGGTGAAAGATTCTTTGTGCCGAAGGATGAAGAAAACGAGGATGATCCATCATCTATGTCTGCCAAAAATGTGACGCCCCCAAAATTAGGTATACATCACCCATCTTGGGTCGTCAGATGCAAAGTACAGAATACAAATACAACTTACTAATACAACTGTCGTGTACAATACGACAAAACATAAACTGTGAGTTTGAATACAAATATTATCTTCTAGAGAGTATTCATACTCAAAAGGAGTCCTCATTACATTTATTAACACACTATTACATAGAATAGTAAGGACTACTAACTAATACTATCATTCGAACCATCACTCCGTTTCCCGACTTGCCCCAGCTACGTTCTCATTTCCTAAAGAGAACAGTGAAAGAAAGGGTGAGCTCAACTAGCCCAGTAAGAAATATTATGACTAAGATAATGCAGAATAAATTATCATTAGCCTTCAACAATGTTAAACTGATAAAATATAATAGACATCAAGTTTAACTGCAGCGGAACAAGCAATCCATTAAAAGAGTCAAGTAGAAAATAAACTCTACTATCTTTTATGATTTAAAAGATTTTTCAACACTGCTATCGCTGAGACTCAGCTTAATAAAACAATCCACATCATCGAATCACCCCTGCACTACGGCCAAGGATATTCGTGTATTCATTAATGGTCATGATCATGCCAACAACTGTCTATCAATGCACTACGGGCCAATGAGGACTTTTACCCCATCATTTGTAGCATTACGGTCATGATTATACCGAATAATCCCTGGTCATAATCATACCAAGTCCATCTATGCACTACAGGCCACAGATGACTTTCAACATTTTATAAACATGAGGATGATGACAATGATATAAGAATTCAATAAAACAAGTTCAAGAATTAATTTATCCAAGAATTAACAACGTCCAAATTGTCAACATGATACTGCATTGTGGAGTAAAATTCAAGAATGCTTAGAAGAATATTTTCATGAAAAGATACTAGATGAAACGCAATTATCAAGGATATTTCACAAATTTCATGGAGTATAGAAGTCAAAACTTAACCAACTGAGTACAATAAAGAATGGAATAACAAAAGAAATCACCATGCATGCGATAGACCGCACAGACAGGTTATTCCAACATAATAATAAATAATGGAACCAGGTCCGGCGTAAACGCACAGACAGAATATTCCGACAGAATAATAAATAATGGAACCAGGTCCGGCGTAAACGTACAGACAGGATATTCCGACAGAATAATAAATAATGGAACCAGGTCCGGCGTAAACGCACAGACAGGATATTCCGACAGAATAATAAATAATGGAACCAGGTCCGGTGTAAAACACACAGACAGGATGTTCCAACAGAATAATAACAAGACGGAACCAGGTCCAGTGTAAAACACACAGACAGGATGTTCCAACAGAATAATAGAAGAATGTCACCAAGTATAGGGTAGACCGCGTATACAGGTTATTCCAACAGAATAATAAGAAATGGAATAACAACAGTTCTCTTCATGAATAAGAAAGAATAACACCCCTTACCGTTTTAAAGAAAAGCTGAAATAAGGAAGTAGTTAAGTAGCAGAATACTCTTCTTCTCTCTCTCTATAGTTTCTCTCTATAGTTTCTCTCTATAATTTCTCTCTATAATAATGGCTCTAAAGCTTTAGTGAATTGGTGAGAAATGAAGGAAGGATGAGCTTCTATTTATAGAAAAACATAGTTTCGATAACTGCACGTTTTGGGGCTCAAAAATTATAGTATAATACCTTCCACTTTTTCTTCATTTTTTATTTAGTCCTGCAAGTATTATCAATCTTGCACCAACTCTCCTAATATTAAATTATGTGAATCAATAGTACCCGTGAATAGTAACTCGTGAATAGTAACTCGTGAATAGTAACTCATAAATAGTAACTCGTGAATAGTAACTCATGAATAGTAACTCGTGAATAGTACTCCGACACGAAAAGTGCTCCGAATACCCGAGTGAGCAATACTAGAGTGAATAGTAATTTAGGTGAATAGTAACTCGTGAATAGTAACTCATGAATAGTAACTCGTGAATAGTACTCTGACACAAAAAGTGTCCCGAATACCCGATTGAACAATACTGAGTGACTTCTCACATAAGCATCAATAATCAATACCGTGTGCTACTATGCAACCACGCGTATTACTGTACTTTTACTACCGAGTAGTTCAACAGTATCAACGGTAAAACTTCCGCCGTTATTTTCATAAAGTATTTTTGTCGTTTTCTTAATCCGACAATAATTCCGTTGTGGGGTCCACCAATAATTGTACCGTCGTACGGATATTCTCCGACAAAAAGAATATTCTCCGACCAATCGAATATAATATGACAACTTGTATACTTTGCAAAATTTATAAATACTACTATTATATCAAATCCACACCATAATATAAAAAAAAATTATTTCGAGCAAAATTAAATATTTATTCATAAAATCTGGGGTCTCACAAAAAATCCAAAGGAACTGACGAATAGGTGGCATGAGAAGGTCATTTTCGCTTATGAGCCGGATTGAACGGCGACGAGATAGTCAAGCCGACAACTTTAAAACAAGCGCTTGGTGGGGAGGCACCCCTATCTCGGTATAAATTCTATCTATTTTCCTTTACCCATGTCTAGTTTACTCTGTAGTTAGTTATTATATTGTTTGTAATAATGCATATTTGCTTCGTAGTGTTTTCTATTTTACCTCTTGGCAAGTGCAGATAACAGACACTAAAATCTCAAAAAATGGCATCTCACGCCGCGCCGCCGTCTTCGCGCCCCAGCGCCATACTTCGCGCCCCAGCGCCATGGCTTTATTGTCCAACCTCTCTCATCCACACCGCAGCACCGAATAACAAAGCCTCACTCACGCCGCGGTGCCAAAGTCAGCCTCACTTACTGCTAACTCGCGCCGCAGTGCCGAGTAACAAGGAACAACCCGCGCCGCGACGCTTGTAATGAGATTTTGACTCTTAAGTGCATTTTTTAGCCAGCCGTGTGTGCCATATCTCTCGACATATTAAGCAGCCAGCCACCCATACACGCCAACAGTCTTTTAAACCCCAAAAGGCCTTGCCAGTTGATCGCATCGAAAACGAGAGTCTTCAACAAAGTGAAATCCTTCAACCAACTGAGTGCTATCAATTGCCTGTCAGAGCATGCTTTATCCCAAGACTGTTCTAACCTAGGGTTTGGAATTTAAAGGTAAAGTGAGCCAATTCTCAGAATTTAGTTTTCTTCTTCTGTGATTTCATTGCGTGGGATTGGTTCCATCTGTTATTTGGGGTGATTTCCTCTGCCGAAAATCTGGATTGAGCATTTACAAACAAAGGTTATCCAAGTTGGGTTTGAAGAACGCACACAAGGTGTTCGACGAATTTCTTGAGAGAAAAGTTAACTGATTTGGGTCTGATTTGGCATTGCTATTGCACTGGGTATATTTGGCCTAAGTTTGAGGGAATTTCGGCATTGCTGAGAGACTGTTTCCGTATCAAGCCAACTGAATTTCTGAAATGGCACAAAAGCGACAACGCCTTAGTATGGGAGGTTCGTCATCCGTGGCACCACCTACGGCATGGGACAGAACCAAGTTTATCAATGAGGAAGCATCGAAAAGGTATAAAAGCTCATTTGGCTCATGAAATCTCATTCCTGAGCGGGGGTTCAAGACGGACAAAAAGGATGGTGAGCTAGAAACTATGATACAAGAACGCCAATGGTCCCATTTCATAAAACCACCTGGGTTAGCTGTCATCTCAGTGGTTCAGGAGTTCTATGCCAACGCCATTGCTGAAGGTAACGTGGTTGTCCAAGTTAGGGGGAAGCTAGTGGCGTTTGGTAGTGAGGCCATCAATGCCCTGTTTGCCACGCCTAACAATACGGGCAATGATTATATGCAGTCGGGGCTCCGCAGCTACGACGTAGAGGATATTATCAGGAGGCTTTGCAAGCCTAGGACCGCGTGGAAGAAGGACGACTACACGGGTGAAAAGAACAGTTTCTCGTCTTCAGCGCTAAGTCGCTATGGGAAAGCGTGGTTCAACTTCATCTGTGCTAATATGATTCCTACCCGGCACCTGAGCGATGTGACCAAAGATAGAGCGATCCTCCTATTTGCTATTGTCACGGGCCTGAACGTGGACGTCGGGGTCCTTATACACGAGTCAATCATTAAGTCAATCAAGAGCACAGTGGCTTCGGGACTTCCACATCCTTCCTTGATCACCCGGTTGTGCAAGCAGGCATGAATTCAGTGAGGGCTAGAGGAGATAGCCTTGCCTCCCATGGAAATCATCGACAACCAGACGATCTCCCGTTTCATTGTGTGGGACGGGGCAGAGTCTCATGTCCGAGGCGAAGGCTACGGGCCACCTACAGCGCCGCCCCCTACTACAGAGCCAGAGCAGGGACAGACTTCAGGTGCAGGCCCAGCTGGACAGGGGCTATTGACTGATATTATGGCATCCCTCACACTGTTACACCAGAAACAGGATGCCGAGGCGCAGAGGCAGCGAAGGCACATTGCAGCAGTAGCTCAGAGACAGGAGATTGCTATGCAGTACCAGGCTGAGCTGGTGAACACTATGCAGAGCATCTACACTGATTATTATGGCGAGAATGCTGAGTTCACGCCATACCAATTTCCAGAGCTGCCTGTATTCCCACCCTACCCTCCCCTATCACCGTCCGCCGAGGCTGACAAGGACGAGACCGCTGCTAAGTGAGCGACTTCAGGGAAGCCCTCTTGTATCTATTGTTTTATATTTAGCAATGAGGGCATTGCTCACCTCAAGTTTGGGGGTGCTTTTAGCTATTATCTATCTGTTATTTTTCTACTGCCATGTTAGGATTACATACTTTAGACTTTATGCTTTTATCATCAGTATTGTGGTGCAGTCGTTTTGAACTACGGGATTATCAGGATTATGCTTTAATTTTTTATGCCATAAACTGTTTTTGGTTTTTATTTTATTATTACTTTGATTATTATCAGCATGATTGTGGTTTATAGCCATCTTTTTAGCGCTTTTACAGATTTGATGCTTGTGCCATTTGAATGGCCTTTTTACCCTATTTTGAGCTGCTATTTAGTAAGGGTATTATAGTTTTTATTATTTTTTTGATTGTGGTTGATGACGAGCGTCAAGTATTTATACCTATCTCTTAGAGTCGTGCCAAGCATGTATGAGCTACGGGTTGTTCAATTGATAAGTTTAGACTGTTATTGATCCGTCCTTCTTAGCACGCACCGACCAACTGTATTTAACTAGTTATTTTTTGAATTTAGTTCGCGTGTTTATTGCTTTAAAAATTTGTTTCCTCTTATAAACTTTCATTTGTACAAGGTAATAAAAGACTTAGACGTTTATACAGTTTTGGATCTTGAATTCTAGCATGTTGACATGTTTAAAAAAAAAGAAAAGTGCATGAAAAGTGAATAAAAATAGAAAAGAAAAGTTTATATCGAAAGTTTTGAGGTGGGTCGAGATGGAGCATAAAACGCACTCGCCCATAAACGTAGGACCGATATCGAGATGGAGCATAAAATGCACTCGCTAAATAATCTTCGTTTTTGTTGTAAAATCTCGGTGGCTTATGTTGATTACGTGGCCTTTACTGCTCGAGTTATTAGATTCATAGGGGTGTTCTATACCTAGTGCCCTAAAGTCGTCTGGCTTGTGAGTCACTGATCAAAAGCTCATTCATGGGTAGTTCTGAATAGCCTAAGGTAATTAAGAACTGTCTGAGTCAGATTTTACTGTCATCATGCTAGAGTCTTTTGATCTATTCCTACATTTGCATTTTATTCTTAATGCTTGTTGAATGTTTAAGTTGCGAAGTATGCATATTAGTAGTAGCAATCGACTGTGCGAACTTATTTGAGCCATGATTAGTTAGGACGATTGGTCTCCACACACACACATAGAATGGATCGAATACAGTCTTATGCTTGAAATTGAATGAACCCCTATTCATGTCTGTGTTTGCCCTATTCTCTGGGAGTGGCTATGATCGAGCTTTGAAGCCATGATACTACTTTACTATTTTATTTTTCTTTCGCGTGTGTTTTATTTATTATTAGTGTTGTGTTAGTTAGTTTGCTCGAGGACAAGCAAAGACTTAAGTTTGGGGATATTTGATGAGTGGAATTTATACCCGCAAATCAGATACTTAATGACTTAAGTAATTATCTGAATTCATAGTTTTTATGTTGTTTTATATAAATATAGTGTTATTGTGCTTAACTGATGTATTGCAGAGCTTTACAATGCTTTTCCAGCTTAAAGGGGCATTTTCCTCACACTCATGCCGCGGCGCCAACACCAGGCTTAATGGTCGCGCCGCAGCGCCGGATGTAGCTGAGAGCTACTGGAAACTCGTGCCCCAGCGCCAAGAGCCACCACTCCAGCGCCAAACCCAACGTCCCAATGCCAATGCCGGCGCCGCAGTGCCGTTTGTTAAGCCTATGCTCGCACTGCGGCGCGAGCTCCGTGTCTTTCATACTAATGTGGCGCCGCAATGCCATCCATAGAGCTTTTGCTCGCGCCGTAACGCGAGCTCCGGTGCCCAGACAGTGAATGCCTTGGTTTGACCTAGCAAAGGAAGGAAGGAGATATATAACAGAGGAGGAGCCGCCTGTAATGAAAAAAAAAGAAGGAGAGGAGAGCAATAGATGATATATTTTAGTTAGATTAGCTTAGGTTAGTTTTTATTTGTAATTTCTCTTTCTTCCTTTTAGTTGATGTCTGTACATATAGATTAGGGAGATTTAGGGAGAATTTTGACTTTCCTTTGGAGCTCAAGAGCAACGAGCGACACAGATTGGAAAGCTTGAAAGGAGCGGATTGCGTGGAGATTGAAGGGGCTTTGACAGAGTTTCTTCTATCCATTTATCCTCTCTGATTTTGTAATCTATAAATGTTGTCTTATTTGCTACTTGTATTTGGTTTATTAAATATGAACTGATTATTGGCTCTAAGATTATAATGGATCCCTTTGTTATTTGAATTGACTGTCTTTATCTCTTTGGTTGGCACCATATGATTTGGTTTAATATATTTGTGCTTTATAATTCTCGCTAAGACATTAGTGATGATTTTGGTAATCTGCATGATATCGACAGAAGAATTGTAGATTTACACCTAAATATATTGGCATATGATTGTGGGTTTCGGCTGCATAAGTTGTGCGTAGAATAGACATATCTATGTGCGCCACGTGCGACCTGATAGAGAATTTATGCTTAAATCCTTGTTATGGTTAATTCGCATAGACATATGTAGGATTGCATCTAGCTTGGACGTTCTTCTCTATTCTATTCCCTTTAGGGTGGATCTGGAGATGATATGTTTGTGCATACCTCGATAGAGGTGCATTAACACCTGTGTGTTCTCGGTCGATAAATTATCATGACCATTAAGACCAAAGAGAGAAAGGGTAGCTAGTTTGATGAAATATAATACGCCAGGTGTTCGACATAATGCCTGTGTGGGGGTGAAGTTGTGACCTTAGCTTGTAATTCCTTAGATTTCCATTCGTTATCCAATTACTTACTTTATTAAGTAGTATAATTAGATTAATCACCCTTCCATTTACTACTGTTCGAATAAGACTTTAGCGATAAACAATCGGTACTTGGTAAATATTAGTCATAGTTCCTCGTGGGTACGACACTCTACTTATCACTGTATTACTTGTTAGACCGCATATACTTGCGCGTGTTTAGTGATCGATTTTTTGACCAACAATTCTTCATCTTTCTCTTGTGCTTCCTTTATTCTATCCAATAACGTCGGGTGAGCTTCCATCACGAATAATTTTCCTTCTGCTTCTTTCGTTTCTTCCACCTCTATTTCCAACTTTTCCATTTCTCTTATTAATTCCTCTTGAGTTGTTAATTTGAATAACCTCTCCCTTCCTTTCCTACTCAAAGCATCTGCTGTAACAATCCAGATTTTTATTATAATATTTAAATATTTATTGAATTATATAAATATTTAATGGATGTGTTTATTGTTGAATAAGTATTTGTTTAATTGATTTGATGTGATTTGATTATTTATTTGTTTAATAAATAATTAATGAGTTAAGGAAAGTAATTATTTTGAAATAGTAATCTAATTTAATTTAATAATTAAGTTAGAGAATTTATAATGATTAAATAAATTATTATATTATGCAATGAATTGTTATTAGAATTAATTAAATTAAGTATGAAAACTTAATTAATTAGAAGTGTGATAAATAACTATATTATAATTAGTTATTAAAATAAATTAAAGTAATTTTGATTTGGTTTTACCCAAACAATGCTTAAGGATATAAATTCCTTAATTTTAACTAGTTTGCCAAACAAAGCCCTATAGCTTTTGGATTTTTGAAATTTAAATTATTTACAAAATAAAATAAATAAATAAAATATATTTAATCTATACGTTATCTTCTGTAACTGATATAATAAGTAGGCTTATTATTGCCATATCAGCTTTTAATTTGGCGTATACTTTTGTCAGTTATTGGTTTACGCTAGCCTAGTCTAAGACTGAACCTAAGAAAGAAAAGAAATTTGAGAGAGAAAAGGCTGTGATTTTCAAAGCAAGTTCTGACTTCTTCTAGCTATTATCAGTGATTAACAAATAGTTTCAAAGCAACAGAAGGTATGTTTTATAATATTAACATATATGTGTTATACTATAATTCCTTAGTTTCGGTGTTCTTAAAATTCACTGCGTTGGTGGTATAATTTCTGTAATTGCTATTATACAATTGAATTATAGTGATGGTATGTGATTATGAGGATTATAACTAGTGTTAGATGAAGAATTGTATGATAAATTACGTTTGCAAGAAGGAAATAGTTTTTACAGTGAATATATATATGTATAAACGTATGTTTTGCATGATAACAAAAATTAGTAGGTGATTGTATGCTATTTATGAAATTGAACGTCATGTATATTAATTGGGTATGAATTTCAGATAATCGTACTTTAAAGTAATTAAGTTTGTGTTATTATTGATATTACAGTGTTAAACAAACGTTAACAAAGGAGTTTTCTTAAAACAGTGTTTTCAAAGAATTATGTTTTCTAAGGTAGTTGTTTAATTGTTGGTAATTATTATATGGATGATTATTAACGTTTTATATGTAGTTTACAATGAAGTTATGCATGTTAATTGGGGTTAATTGTCTTTAAAAATAAAGACAGTTGCTTTGTTATGTTCTTCGTGGTTGGGTTCCACAAGTTTCGGCGCCCCAGCGCCAAAATTTGTGCCCCAACGCCAAATTTCGCGACCCAGCGCCACTGGCTAGCTTATAATTCGCGCCCCAGCGCTGTAACTCGTGCCCCGGCGCTGGTACTCGCACCCCAGCGCCGGATTTGTGGTCTGACTTGGAAAGTTTTGATCTCCTGTAGTAAAATAGCCATAACTTCCTCATACGAACTCCGATTGAGGTGATTCAAGATGATCCGGAACGGGGACGAGTGGACCTACAACTTTTGTTCTTTAAGTATTAATATTTGAGGACATTAGGATGGGTCAAAATGGTCATCTTTAGGACTATTATGTTTTCGGAGGCAATCGCAGGGCGTCGGGCATGCACATATGCATGTGTAGTGCTCCTGACCATAAAAGATGTTGTCCTAAGTTACAAAACATGAATAATAGTAAATATAATGATGCTTAACATTAATAAATAATGTATTATATGAGTTATAGAAGCATAGTAAGCATACACAAGAGAGGCAAATCTGGCGTGTGACGAATGAACGTCGAAATGCCGTGCCAAGTGTTAATGAACTTAAAAAGTGTTTCAATTCAATTGAAATGAATATTATAAGATAAGGAATGGATTTAATATAAAACCAATAAGTAGTCCTAGCAAGACTTAAAAACTTGAATGAACTGCGAATATGAAATACAATGAGATATAAGTTGAAAGTTAACACAATTAAGTTGAACATTTTGTATTTATGATAAGAAGGGCTATGAGACGTAGAGTAGAGTTTACATTACAATTACTATGTATTGTTATGTGACTAATATTGATGTGTATAATTATATAATTGCGTAGGGCACGTGAAGTGCAAATAGCTGTAACCTGTTAAACTGTTATTGGTAAACAACGATTAAGGCAAGTCTTTCGGTTCCTATTTTCCATGTGGATTTGATGAACTGTTTTAAATTACGTGATATGTTATGCATGTTGAAATCATGAAATGTTAAAGTCAATATATGACTGCATTGTTTTGACTAGGTAATGATGATTGAGTAAGGAACTCAATCTTTATATTTGTTATGTGAATTAAAAGCATGTATGCCATGTTACTTTAATGAGATGTATGTCGAGCATGTTATTATGTGCTTTGTGATGCATAAAAACTGTTAGACTTTGCTGGGCTGTCGAGCTCACTCTTGCAAATAACCACTTTTGCAGGTCAAGATTTTAAGGTAAAGATATGTGCTAAGTGAGTTATAGAGATCTATATTCACGAAGATTACTTATGTTTTATGAGAAATGTATTTCATATTTTGAATGTAACATGTTGTTAAATTGTAAGTTGAGCTATCCAATGTATATGGATATTTAGTTATGATGTAAGACTTTGTATAGTCATTTTGTTGTAACGATTCATGATATAAGATTGAATCAAAGAGATGTAGTGTAAAGGTTGCGATTCAGGGCAAGAAAGAAGGATATGTATAAACGTTTTAAATATTCCGCTATTTTAGTGTTTTTAATATCAAATAATGATGTAAAATTAGAGATTTAATGTATGGTTAACGACCGAAGTTGAGATTTTAAATTGTATGGATTTTGGGGTCGTTACAAGTTGGTATCAGAGCTGTAGGTTATAAACCTTAGGTAGGAGTACCGTAGGCTATAACCTTAGAGAAGAGAGGTAAAGATAATGAACGAATAAGCTCAAATAGAGTTTGAACAATAAGGGATTAAAACTTGCGTGAAAGGATTCAAAGAAGAATCTCGCAGAGTTATCAGGAATATGAATGTGGGGTTACCCAACTCCAATAATAAGGATGTAAGGTGATAATAAATAGACAATGTCTATAAAAAGAGAATGATAAAGAAGTTATGAATAGAGAGTTATATTCAAGTATGGTGCAATTGTACTCTTTAGTAGTTGATGTATGGTATCTGGGCTAAATGATTCCTTCATAGAGCGGAGGTATATACGAACTAGCAACTCGGAACCTAGTTTATTGGTTGTTTGCGGGAAACCACTCAGCGTACCATATTGAAACTGTTAGAGACTCGATGTGTACCAACTGTAGAAATGGACACATATGATGAGAGTTTAGAACTTGAATGAAATTTTGAGCGATGTAAATGAAGTTAGAAATTCTTAAAGGAAGAATTGTTATATAAACAAGAAGATTCAAAAAAAATCTTGAAGAGATATAAAGATAAGAAATGGGAGTTTCCTAACTGCAATAGCCGAGATAACGAATAATGTCGTAAATGATGAAAAAGAGAAAGAATGAGGATCGTAAAACAAAACGATCACGAGTTAACAAAAAAAATTTAAGAGAGATGATTATAGAATAAGGTCACGACGTGGTCTGTTTAAGTGATCTGAAAGATGGTCTGTAATGTTTGAATGATTATAGCTTAATGCTATGAAGATGGTGTACTATGAAATAGTACAAGATAACTCGCGAGGAGTTAGAGATAATGTGATACGAGGAATTCGTATCGAGCAAAGAGCAAGTTAAGAGCAAGATAGAGTTAGGTGGGATTTCAATTGAGGACTCCTGTGATGGCTGAGTTGTACAAATCTTTGTATGGGCGAGGGTTTTGTGCTTGCACTAAGTTTATCACATTGATAATCATTGGAATGTTTGTGTCGCGCTATTTGTTATATGCCTGTTGAGAAGGTGATTCTTTTCTCATGTGTATAACAGATATGTAGAGTATAGTTAGAGAATATTATAAGGTTAAGTGCGAGTTCTTAAAACTCATACTTATGGTAGGTTCGTGACTCATAATTATATGGTATATTTTTGAACCCCTCAGCGAATGGACGTCTATGGTCTGACTAGGATAAGTTCTTAAACTCATATGATTATGGCAAGTTCCTGAACTCATAACGTGTGGTAAGTTTGATGAACTAGTGTATAATTAAGTGTGAATGGAGTATTGAGGATGATAGGAATAGATAGACCTATTAAGCAATGGATCATTATAGAAAGTGGAGTTGATGGTGGAAGCATATGTATTCTAAATCTACTAGCTATGCTAGACTTTCGAAATTTATTGACTTCGTGCTGATGTTTACACTTTTATTTTCTTGAAAAATATTGGATCAAATGATGGAACCAATGAGTTTTAACAACAATACTGTTATTCGTATGTCTATGCTAATTACTTCGGCTAGACAAAAATGATTTGCAATATATCAAAATGTATTTTATATCATTAATACATCATGTAACCTGGTGCAAAGATGATAAAAATGATGGAGTCATCAATGCAGTATTACCTAGTGTTGGATGTGATCTAAGGATCGTCAGCCCACTATGGTATGATGTAGTATGATAAAGTCACCAAATGACGAAATCCTCAATGGACTGTAAATACAATGCGGTATCATGACGTCATAAAAAGATTTTTGAGATTTCTTTGAGATATGAGAATACATATGTATGTATGTATATGAATATTTTGGTTGATGCCCGAATTGTTGTAGAGGTCTATGCTATTTGATTCAGCTAGACAAATATTGAAAAATGTTCATGAAATTTAAGAGTTTCTTGAGAAGTTATGTCAAACCAAATTATTTTGGTGCGGATTCAGATGTTGAAAAGCTAAGATGAACAACCCTATTATTAGGGGTTACGCTTAGTTTATACTTTGCGCTGAAATGTTTGTGCACAATACATGTACGAAGGATTGATCCCCTAAGTACCTTGAAGTCATTATAGTCGTATGACTATAAAAGTTAAAGTTGAAAGATTACTTATAACTATGGACAAGGTTCGTGGTCATTAGACCCTCAGTTGAATGCTTGCACTCTAAATTCTGAGATGAACAACTCATTTATTAGAGGTTACGCTTAGTTTATACTTTGCGCTGAAATATTTGTGCACGATACATGTACAATAGGTTAATCACCTAGAGTACTTGCGGAGGGTGTTTTCAGTCTTTGTGATTGATAAACATTCTGCCAAAGAGGGTTTAAAGTGTGAAGAACCGGGGGTGAAGCACTATTAACCCTAGAGAATAGAGTTCATGGTCTTGTGACCCTCAGCATGATTTGGAATCTTTTATATTCCTGAGTTATTCATACTACTTCCCAATTATTGAACAATTATGGAAGATTCTTGTTATTCTGCAAGATGGAAGTAAAAAAGGAAAATATTCCTTAGAAAGAAGTAAGTCGTAGAATATGACACTGAATGATGAATGTGTTGAATAAGTAAGAAAAGAAATATTGAAGTGAGAAGTAGATGAGTTATTAAAGAATAATGTGAAACTTTTAATAGAAAAGTTAATAATTGTAAAATGATCTTTGTGGAAAGAAAGTGGTTATAGAAACCAATGAATGAATGAAGTAGTGATGTAAAATCTACTTTGATAGAATGAATGAATAAAAATTAATAAATAAAATTTCGAGGATGAAATTCTTAGAAGAAAGGGTGAATATAATATCCCGAGTGTTTATGATAGCGATTGCCGAGTGTTTATGATAACGATCCTTAGAAAAGGAAATGAATGGGTTAAAAGATATATAATACTCAAAATATAATTGAGTTCAAATGAAATTTATGAAATGAAACCTAGAATTTGTTAGGTAATGAATGTAGTAGAAAATATAAAACCTATATTTAGATAAAATGATGAAAGATTACTCTAAGTCATTTGTTTAATTTGTCATTTGTCTTCGATTCTGGGGACAGAATCTTTGTAAGTAGGAAAGATTGTAACGAATGAGTGGCTTGAGTTGTGATTCTGAGGACAGAATCCTTGTAAGGAGGGAATGATGTAACAATCCAGATTTTTATTATAATATTTAAATATTTATTGAATTATATAAATATTTAATGGATGTGTTTATTGTTGAATAAGTATTTGTTTAATTGATTTGATGTGATTTGATTATTTATTTATTTAATAAATAATTAATGAGTTAAGGAAAGTAATTATTTTGAAATAGTAATCTAATTTAATTTAATAATTAAGTTAGAGAATTTATAATGATTAAATAAATTAATATATTATGCAATAAATTGTTATTAGAATTAATTAAATTAAGTGTGAAAACTTAATTAATTAGAAGTGTGACAAATAACTATATTATAATTAGTTATTAAAATAAATTAAAGTAATTTTGATTTGGTTTTACCCAAACAATACTTAAGGATATAAATTCCTTAATTTTAACTAGTTTGCCAAACAAAGCCCTATAGCTTTTGGATTTTTGAAATTTAAATTATTTACAAAATAAAATAAATAAATAAAATATATTTAATCAATACGTTATCTTCTGTAACTGATATAATAAGTAGGCTTATTATTGCCATATCAGCTTTTATTTTGGCGTATACTTTTGTCAGTTATTGGTTTACGCTAGCCTAGTCTAAGACTGAACCTAAGAAAGAAAAGAAATTTGAGAGAGAAAAGGCTATGATTTTCAAAGCAAGTTCTGACTTATTCTAGCTATTATCAGTGATTAACAAATAGTTTCAAAGTAACAGAAGGTATGTTTTATAATCTTAACATATATGTGTTATACTATAATTCCTTAGTTTCGGTGTTCTTCAAATTCACTGCGTTGGTGGTATAATTTCTGTAATTGCTATTATACAATTGAATTATAGTGATGGTTATGTGATTATGAGGATTATAACTAGTGTTAGATGAATTGTATGATAAATTATGTTTGCAAGAAGGAAATAGTTTTTACAGTGAATATATATGTATAAACGTGTGTTTTGCATGATAACAAAAATTAGTAGGTGATTGTATGCTATTTATGAAATTGAACGTCATGTATATTAATTGGGTATGAATTTCATAGAATCGTACTTTAAAGTAATCAAGTTTGGGTTATTATTGATATTACAGTGTTAAACAAACGTTAACAAAGGAGTTTTCTTAAAACAGTGTTTTCAAAGAATTATGTTTTCTAAGGTAGTTGTTTAATTGTTGGTAATTATTATATGGATGAATATTAACGTTTATATGTAGTTTATAATGAAGTTATGCATGTTAATTGGGGTTAATTGTCTTTAAAAATAAAGACAGTTGCTTTGTTATGTTCTTCGTGGTTAGGTTCTGCAAGTTTCGGCTCCCCAGCGCCAAATTTCGCGACCCAGCGCCACTGGCTAGCTTATAATTCGCGCCCCAGCGCGCTGTAACTCGTGCCCCGGCGCTGGTACTCGTGCCCCGGCGCCACTGATCCGCGCCCCAGCGCCAGATTTGTGGTCTGACTTGGACAGTTTTGACCTTCTGTAGTAAAATAGCCATAACTTCCTCATACGAACTCCAAGTGAGGTGATTCAAGATGATCCGGAACGAGGACGAGTAGACCTACAACTTTCGTTCTTTAAGTTTTTCAATTTGAGGTCATTAGGATGGGTCAAAATGGTCATCTTTAGGATTGTTGTGTTTTCAGAGGCAATCGGAGGGCGTCGGGCATGCACATATGCATGTGTAGTGCTTCTGACCATAAAAGATGTTGTCCTAAGTTACAAAACATGAATAATAGTAAATATAATGATGCTTAACATTAATAAATAATGTATTATATGAGTTATAGAAGCATAGTAAGCATACACAAGAGAGGCAAATCTGGCGTGTGACGAATGAACGTCGAAACGTCGTGCCAAGTGTTAATGAACTTAAAAAGTGTTTCAATTCAATTGAAATAAATATTATAAGATAAGGAATGGATTTAATATAAAACCAATAAGTAGTCCTAGCAAGACTTAAACACTTGAATGAACTGCGAATATGAAATACAGTGAGATATAAGTTGAAAGTTAACACAATTAAGTTGAACATTGTGTATTTATGATAAGAAGGGTTATGAGACGTAGAGTAGAGTTTACATTATAATTACTATGTGTTGTTATGTGACTAATATTGATGTGTATGATTATATAATTGCGTAGGGCACGTGAAGTGCAAATAGCTGTAACCTGTTAAACTGTTATTGGTAAACAACGATCAAGGCAAGTCTTTTGGTTCCTATTTTCTACGTGGATTTGATGAACTATTTTAAATTACATGATATGTTATGCATTTTGAAATCATGAAATGTTAAAGTCAATATATGACTGCATTGTTTTGACTAGGTAATGATGATTGAGTAAGGAACTCAATCTTTATATTTGTTATGTGAATTAAAAGCATGTATGCCATGTTACTTTAATGAGATGTATGTCGAGCATGTTATTATGTGCTTTGTGATGCATAAAAACTGTTAGACTTTGCTGGGCTGTCGAGCTCACTCTTGCAAATAACCACTTTTGTAGGTCAAGATTTTAAGGTAAAGATATGTGCTAAGTGAGTTATAGAGATCTATATTCACGAAGATTACTTATGTTTTATGAGAAATGTATTTCATATTTTGAATGTAACATGTTGTTAAATTGTAAGTTGAGCTATCCAATGTATATGGATATTTAGTTATGATGTAAGACTTTGTATAGTCATTTTGTTGTAACGATTCATGATATAAGATTGAATCAAAGAGATGTAGTGTAAAGGTTGCGATTCAGGGCAAGAAAGAAGGATATGTATAAACGTTTTAAATATTCCGCTATTTTAGTGTTTTTAATATCGAATAATGATGTAAAATTAGAGATTTAATGTATGGTTAATGACCGAAGTTGAGATTTTAAATTGTATGGATTTTGGGGTCATTACATCTGCTACTACGTTTGCTTTTCCCGAATGATAAAGAATTTCGCAGTCGTAATCCTTGATTAATTCCAACCACCTTCTTTGTCGTATATTCAACTCCTTTTGTGTGAAGATATGTTTTAGACTCTTGTGGTCTGTGTATATCTCACATTTTTCTCCATACAAATAATGCCTCCAAATTTTCAAAGCAAAAACTACCGCTACTAACTCTAAGTCGTGGGTAGGGTATCGTTTTTTAAAATCCTTCAATTGTCGTGACGCATACGCAATGACCTTGCCATGTTGTTTAGCACACAACCAATTCCTCTATGCGATGCATCACTATACACTACAAATCCTCCCGTATCATCTGGTAATGATAATATAGGTGCTTCACTCAACCTCCTCTTCAATTCTTGAAAACTCTCTTCGCATTTGTCCTCCCACACGAACTTCATTGTCTTCCTCGTTAGATTGGTCAGTGGGGTTGCTATCTTAGAAAAATCTTAGATAAATATTCGATAGTACCCAGCTAAACCTAAGAAACTTCTTACTTATGTTGTCATCCTTGGTTGTTCCCAGTTACTTACCGCCTCCACTTTTGCAGGATCCACAAAAATTCAATTTTGATCTATCACATGTCCTAAAAACTGAACCTTCTACATCCAAAATTCACATTTCAAAAATTTAGCGTACATCTTTTCCCTTTGCAAGGCTTCCAATACCATCTTCAGGTGTTCGGCGTGTTCTTCCTTAGTTTTTGAATAAATCAAAATGTCGTCAATAAACACTACTACAAACTTATCTAAGTATGGCTTGAAAACTCGGTTCATCAAGTCCATGAATGCTGTCAGAGCATTAGTTAACCCAAATGACATCACTAGAAATTCATAATGTCCGTAACGTGTTCGAAACGCCATCTTTGGTACATCCTCCTCTCGCACTTTCAACTGATGATAACCCGTTCGTAAATCTATCTTGGAAAAACACTTTCCTCCTTTCAATTGATCGAAAAGGTAGTCTATCCTTGACAATGGATATCTATTCTTAATCGTCACTCGGTTTAACTCCCGATAGTCGATACAGAGCCTCATTGATCCATATTTTTTCTTTACAAACAACACCGGTGCTCCCCAAGGAGACACTCTTGGCCGAATGTAACCCTTATCTAGCAATTCTTGCAGTTGTATCATCAATTCTTTCAATTCCACTGGCGCCATATGATATGAGGCTTTCGAAATCGGTGTCGTTCCTGGCGCTAAATCTATTACAAATTCAATTTCTCTATCTGGCGGAAGACCAGGCAGATCGTCTGGAAACACATCCTGAAAATCTTTGACTACCGATATATTCATCATTTCTACTCCCTTTTTCTGAGTATCTACTATATAGGCCAAATTCCCTACACATCCTTTCTTTAACAATTTCTTGGCCTGCATCATCGTAAGGCAACACGATTGCTTGAGCGATGAGCTACCATAAAACACCACCTTAGATCGATTTGAAGTCTGAAGGTTCACACTCTTCTCTTGACAATTGATTATCGCAGCGTGGCTGGATAACCAATCCATACCTAATATCACATCAAATTCTCCTAGTCTAATCGGAATTAAGTCTACCTTTAGTTCGTGCCCTCTAATGTTCGCACAACAGTTTCGGTAAACAAACTCTACGAGGATTACTTCCTTATTCGCAACCTCTATGTTCAACAAATTTTCTAAGCGTTCATGGGGTATGTTTAGTTGCCTAGCAAATTCTTCAGACACAAAGGAATAGGTAGCGCCCGAATCAAATAATACATAGGCATTTATATTATTGATTGGGAGAATACCTGACACCACGTCCTTTGCAGTCACTGCGTCTTGGACAGTCATGTTAAAGGTTCGGGGCAGTCGATCGGTTGGATTGCGTTGGTCCACCGATCATTAGCTTGCTGCCCCCTCCCGGTTGGCCACTTCCTCCGTTGCTCCCCTTTTTTGGGCAATCCTTGATTTGATGCTCAGTTGTGCCACACGCGAAACATCCCTTGATCTTTTTCAATTTTGGGCAGTTAGGTGAAATGTGCCCTTCCTGGCCATAGTTATAGCAGACGCTGCGTCCTTTCCAGCACTCCCCTTGATGGTTCCTCCCACATTTCGAGCAAGCTTCACTTCTTTTCTTAAACCCTCCTTGATAACCTTCTGACTGACTGATGTTTCGATTGTTGGTATTGTTGTTGTTGTTGTTGTTACGGTTATCCCATTTCCTCTTTCCCAGATGGCTTCCACCACTACTACTCCCTCCATGACTTTATCCCCCAGCTTTCTTGTTCTTCTTCTCCTTATTGTATTGGCTCAATGCCTCACTACCTCCCTCAGGAATTATCGCCTTCTCTAATAATGTGACGAATGAGTCAATTTGGAGGACCGACACCTTGTTGAACAACCAAGGTTTTAGTCCTAGTTCGAAGCGTCGAGCTTTCCTTTCTTCGGTGTCGTCTTGATGTGTTACAAATCGTGCAAGTTCATTGAACTTAGCCGCGTACTGGGCCACTGTCATCTCCCCTTGTTTCAGTTCTAGAAATTTTACCTCCATCCTATTCTTCATGCTCTTCGGGAAGTAATTCTCGAAGAACAAAGTCTTAAACCTTTCCCATGCTATAGTCCCTTCTCATGCCCTCTATTGATTTGCTTCCCACCAGTAGTTTGCTTCACCCCTCATCATATATGTAGTGAACACAGTTTTCTGGTCTTCACCCACACGAGCAATGGCGAAGGCTTTCTCCATTTCCTTGATCCACGTTTGCGCTATGATAGGATCGGTAGTACCCACGAATTTCGGAGGTCCTACACTCTTAAAATCCTTGAAGTTTGTGACCGGAGCTACTTGGGGAACGGGTGGTACTGGTTCGTTTCTTCCCCTAAGAGCTTCTCCTAACAAATCTACAAGCCTCTGAATGGGATCTACTTGTCCTCTCTCATCATTAACTGACTCTTTCGGTGCAGTTAATCTACGTCTGGGCGGCATTTTCTGCATCACAAAACTTCCATTTTTATTATCTAATTATATTATTTAAACAATTCTCCATAAAAGAAATAAGATTTCATAACACATAAGATCATTTATATTCATGTGCCAAATTGTTACATTACATGATTATCTCTAGCACACTTCTATAAATGATACAACCTATCCCCTAGTATCACAAAAGATGGGGACATCCATCAACATATTACCCCTCTAATATAATTCAAAAGTTTGGGGTTTACAACTATCTCACATCTTACAAAAGAGTGAGATTACAACAACAAATTATACATCACATAATAAAATACGACAATTAATAGCTTCTAACACCTAGACTTAATCTATCATTCCGCCCTCCACAGCGCTCTGGTACTCCCTCTGAGTAATGTGCACCACCATATATTTGCTTATGGTGTGCCGAGTCTGTCTCTGCTCCGCCGGGTAGTGATTTACCCCATCAATCAACCTTCCCATAGCCGTGTGTAGAGCATAGCCCATCTTATTCATCTTCCTCCTTTTGCATCTCACTTCATCTTCTAGATCGTTAGCCTTGTCATTAGCTTCCTCCCACTTCTCTTCGAAATGGATCTTATCCATTACTTCCATCTCAAGCTGGGTACGAAAAGCTTCCTTCTCAGCCTTCTCACTAAGCTCTCTCTGCTCAGACTCTTCTAATTTCCCTGCCAGCTCCACATTCCTAGCCACCGACCTATGAAACAAGGTTCCCAACTGGATCCCTACCTCCTTGCGTTGAGCAATTTCCACCTCCATCTCTTGTATAGCTAACTTCCTCTGATGGTCCTCGTCCCTCAATTTCTGGAACTCAGACTCCCTCTCCCTAGCCTCAGCCTCTAGCTCCTCCACTCTACTTTCTAACTCCAGAATCTTCTCCTCATATTCCCCCAACATTCGATCCTCGAAAGTAGCCTCGTCGGAGTCCTCTACGGCCTCAGGCTCCTCCTCTATAGGCTCCTCCTCTAGATCAGACTCCTCGGGTAATGGCTCCATCTCCTCTTCCTCATCATCATCATCGTCAATAGGGGCTACTGTCGATATAGGCTCTGCTATCAACGGTGCCTCATATACCGCATGTATATCACGCGGCTCCTCCTCTACCATTCGGCTAGGTCCTCCTATGTTAATCATCCTACAATTACCAACATAAGACAAAACAAGCAACACTACATTAGAATGTTAAATAACATAAGTTCATTGTATATAATGAAGTTATATTCTATAACACACTAAGTCACTCTCTATGAAAACTCTATATGAGTTTCATCCCTCTCTATCCTCTAAGTTCTCCTAAGTTGTAATCCAAGGACTCTCGCTCCTAAGGTTTATAACTATTGCTTTGATACCAACCTGTATCGCCCCCAAATTCAGACACTCATATCTTGAATTTGGTTCGTCACACTAAATCTAATATCACACTAAAATCATCAACAACAGAAATAATAGAATAATTTACATTGATATAATATAAATATTCGCGTCCCAAGATACCGTAACCATTACTACAACAAACCAGTGATTAAACTTAAACATAATTAATCATTCTTAGTACATCATAATAAGCATAACAATAGTAATAATATTTCTACTCTTAAAGGACTAAGCTATTCTGTCGCCTTGCCATTTCCCTTGTCCGTTCCCGATGTACCGCCTTGCTCTACCTTAACTGTAATGTTTTTAGGGAAGCAAGAATGAGCAGCAAGTTTGCCCAGCAAGTAATATATCAATAAGAATAAACAATTATGACGTTTGAATCTTCCAAGGTATAACAGTAAATGATAGTTCAAGGATATCAAGAGATGTCAAGAGTGTTCAATAAATGTTGCTATAGACTGAAGGATAATAATAATATTTCAAGGTTTATTAAGAATGAACACTGTGCAGTCACTAAAGACTAAGAACTTGTGACACCCCCAAATCCCGATAATTTATTACCTCAAGATTTAGTGTTCACGTAATCAAAACATTCATATCTAACTACCCAATCATAATAAATTGAATAATAAAACCTGCCCATACATGATTACATTAATAAAACATTACCTCCCAGGTTCTCTAACCTTTAATACAATCATTCAAATGCGAAAATTAAAATATTACATCACGTCATTATTAAAAGTCTATCATCATAACGATAAAGCAAAATTACAAGTCTTCATCACTTGTACATTTTTCCCTTTCCTTTGCTAGTTGTAGGTTTATCTAATTTCTCAACCATAGCTGCAATAAGTGTATAAATATGCAAGAGTGAGCAAACAAAGCTCACTTGAAATAAGAATAAACATCTTTACAACATTTGCCAAATAATAGGCTCAATAGAATTGAATGATATGTTCTATTAACATTACAACATTTGCCAATTCATAGGCTCAATAGAACTGAATGATATGTTCTATAAACATTCTTAAATATACTACTGAGGGTCAAATGACCATGAACCATGTTCACAGTTATAAGTAATCTTTCAATTTTAACTTTAACAGTCATATGACTATAAGGACTCCACGTACTTAGGGGGATCAACCTTCGTACAATGTATTGTGCACAACCATTTCAACGCTAAGCGTAAACCCCTAAACATAGGGTTGTTCATCTCAGTATTTAGAGTACAAGTTCGTACCAAAGAAAGTTTGGTTTGGATAAGCTTTCAAGGGTAATTGAAGTTTAATGGTCATCAACTAGGGAACTAGTTGAATCAATAATGATTGATATTACAATAGTTGTTTAATAACAACATAGCTTAGAACATTTGAGAATCATAAATAAACTGATTCTACATATCAAACTCATGCTTGAAATAGCTATAGAGCATAAGCATTCAATAAAATGAATAAAATGGTTAACTTTTGCTTGAACAGTAAAATAAGCTAAGGTTCGAGTCTTATAACATTAGAAATGATATTCCTGAATGTACATTTAACTGATAGCAAGCTAAAAACTAAAAACTTGCCCAACAATGTATTAACTCATCCAAAGAATTAAAACAGTTCAATAATAGAGACGAGAATTCAAAATTACATTCATTATGCAATAACAGAACTTAAGAAACTTGCTTAACTGTAAATAAGTTGGAATGAATCAATCAATAAAATTGATTTATTTAATAACAGTAAAGATAAGAAGCTTGCTCAATCAAAAGCATGAAGTTATACAATATATTAATAGAACTAACTCAACGAAAGTGTAGATTTAGAAAACTTGCCTCGAGCGTAAGCTAAAATATTAAAAATCACGTTCACCTATACACAATATTAAAACCACAACATCTATTAGACATACTAATATTCACTTTTCAATATAAAACGCATTACTAGCTAAACTTGTTATTTTAACACAAGTCTTAAGCTACCATTTACATTTAAGAATTCTTAAGTGTTAATCATCACAACACATAACTAACGTTCATTGTATAAACTAGGTTATCACATAACGCGCTTTTGATTTACTAATCATTTTTGCAACTTTGAATTCATAATACATATAACACAACTCTGTATTAGCCTTGTTGTTACATGTTGGACACATTACCATAACCTTTAGCTAAGCCACAAAGAACGACCAAAGTCTGCAGAATTAGCATACTTCATTGTCTGGAAATGGGCACTCGCGCAGCCGCGTGAGTTTTGTATTGGGAGGCCACGCGCCCGCGCGGCAGCTGCGCGCCCGCGCCTAACAGAACTCAGTTTTACAGAACAAAGCTTCGGCACTTTTCTTAAGCAAACTAACACGAATTTCACCCACCAAACAGTGATAATAACATGTAAAATAAATATACAACTATCATAGACATGATTGCTAACATATTCAACTACTTAGCACAATTTAACAATCACTAAACTATTTTAATTCCTCAATTTTCATGTTTTCATACAAAATCTCAATTTTTGATATTCATTCTAAAAATCATCGCTATGAATTCATTACATGACCAAATCATCTCATTCAAATTATGTTATGTTTGTATCGCAACAAACTACCATAAACAAAACTCAATTAACATCTTATCATGCAATTTGACCATCAAAATTGGTACTTACATAGCTACATATGAAAACATATATATACTGACAAAATTTCTACTGATATCCGAAATTAGCATGCGATTATTATTTAAACATAATATCTAATCATCATAGACACATGCAATCATCATAACTAATTCAAGAACATCAATTCTAAACACATAAAATTCACAGAGTATGAAAATTATTGTCGTAATATTCATATATTTGCTTATAATATCAAAGTTATAAAACATACCTTCAATTACAAATACAATCGCTGCTAATCACTTGAATTTGCTATGAAAGTTCGTAACTCTCTCTCAATTTTCTTTGCTAACCTCTATTAAGTTTTCTGAACTCTCTCAAAACCCAACAACTAGTATGCGTACAACTAAAACAAACAGATAGCCAATATGCGTAATATCAAAACCAAAAACTGATATGGCCTTAATAGCCATCATCAGTTATCAAAATAACGTATACATTATAAATATATTATATTTATTATTTTATTTATTTTATTTTATTTAAAAATTCAGAAATCCCAAAAGCCATAAGGCTTGTTTGGCAAAAACCCTTTAAATTTTAAAGAATTAATATATTAAGCCTTGTTTGGCAAAAACTAAATTAAACTACTTTAATTTATTTTAATAACTCTTTATAATAGAGTTATTTGTCACACTATATTTAATCAAGCTTTCATATTTATTTTAATTAATTCAAATCATAATTAATTAAATAAATCCTTTAATCACATAACTCAACACAAATAATTAACCATTAAATTGAAATATCAATATAATAATCATTTCATTAATTCATCAATTATTTATTTAATAAATAATTAACTAAACAAAATTAAATCAATTGAACAAATATTTATTCAACGATAATCACATCCATTAAATATTTATATAAATTAATAAATATTTAATATTACATTTAAAATTCTGGAATGTTACATCATTCCCTCCTTAAAATGATTCTGTCCTCAGAATCACAATTCAAACAATCAAATCGTCACATTCTTCCCTACTTACAAAGATTCTGTCCCCAAAATAGAAGACATAGATTAAACAAATAACTCAGGGTAATTTTTCATCATTTTAGCTTCGAGTTCCCACGTTGCCTCTTCGATATTGTGGTTTCTCCATGTCACCTTCACAGAAGGTATCACTTTATTTCTGAGCACTTGTTCTTTCCTGTCGACTATCTAGATAGGTGTCTCTTCATAAGACAAATCTTTATCGAATTGCAATGGTTCGTACTCGATCACGTGCTTGTAATCCGGTTTATACGGTCGTAACACCGAAATATGAAAAATATTATGAATGTTTTCCAACTCTGGAGGTAGAGCTACCACATAAGCCACTTCCCCCACTCTTCGTAGTATCTCAAAAGGTCCAATAAATCTTGGGCTGAGCTTTCCTTTCTTGCCAAAACGAATTTTCCCCTTCCAAGGAGTAACTTTTAGGAAAACAAAATTTCCTACTTCAAATTTGCGATTCTGCCTATGTTGATCGGCATACTTTTTCTGTCTGTCTTGGGCTGCTACCAATCTTGTCCTGATGAGTTTGACAACTTTAGCAGTTTATTGTACCAGTTCTGGTCCTAACAGTTGGCGTTCACCGATTTCATCCCAGCACAGTGGAGTTCTGTACTTTCTGTCGTACAATGCCTTGTAAGGTGGCATGCCGATGCTCGCGTGGTAACTGTTGTTGTAGGCAAATTCTACCAACGGTAAATGTTCGTCCCAGCTTCCTTTAAAATCCATGATGCATGCTCTCAGCATATCTTCCAACGCTTGGATTATTCGTTCGCTTTGCCCGTCGGTTTGCGGATGGTGTGTTGTACTCATTCGTAACTGTGTTCCTATACATTCTTGTAGTCTCTTCCAGAATTTTGATGTGAACCTTGGATCTCTATCTGACACAATTGACACTGGAACTCCATGTCTTGACACAATCTCTTTAACGTACAGTTTCGCTAGTTGATCAAGACTAAATCTAATCTTTATTGGCAAAAAGTGTGCAAATTTTGTCAATCTGTCCACTATTACCCATATCGCATCGTATCCTTTCTGAGTCGTTGGAAGTCCTACCACAAAATCCATTGTGATATGCTCCCATTTCCATTCCGATATTTCCAACGGTTGAAGTAACCCGCTTGGTCGTTGATGTTCAGCTTTCACCTTCTGACACGTCAAGAATTTTGTAACACATTCTGTAACGTCTCTTTTCATATTCGGCCGCCAAAAATTTTGCCGCAAATCATGATACATCTTTGTACTTCCTAGATGAATCGAATATATTGTGTTGTGTGCTTCGGTCAAGATTTCGTCTTTAAGCTCTGGTACTACTGGAACCCAAATTTTTTCCTCGAACCGTAGTAGTCCTTCTGTATCGATCTTGTATTTTACATCACTACTGTCAACCACTTTCTCTTTGATCGTTTCATATTCTTTATCTTGTAGTTGAGCACTCTTCACTTTGTCCACCAAAGTTGGACTGGCATCTATCTGAAATAGTCGTTCATCGTACTCCTTTGGAAATTTGATTTCCAACTCTAGCTTTGTCATTGCTGAAATAAGCTCCTCCTGAGTAGTTATCAGCATCAACTTCTCCCGACCTTTCCTGCTCAAAGCATCTGCAACCACATTCGCTTTGCCCGGGTGATAAAAGATCTCACAATCGTAATCCTTTATCAATTCCATCCATCTTCTTTGTCGCATATTCAGGTCCTTCTGTGTGAAAATATACTTTAGACTTTTATGGTCTGTGTAGATTTCACATTTCTCTCCATAGAGATAATGTCTCCATATCTTGAGAGCAAATACTACTGCAGCCAATTTCAAATCATGAGTCGGATAACCTTTCTCATAATCCTTCAGTTGTCTTGATGCATAAGCAATTACTTTTCCGTTCTGCATAAGAACACAACCCAATCCCTTATGTGAGGCATCACTATACACCACAAAGTTACTTGTACTATCTGGTAATGACAACACAGGTGTCATGCTTAATTTCTTCTTCAAATCCTGGAAACTTTCTTCACATTTCTCCATCCAAACAAATTTCACAGTTTTCCTGATCAAATTTGTTAATAGAGTGGCTATCTCAGAAAAATCTTGAATAAATTGTCTGTAATAACCGTCCAGTCCCAAGAAACTCCTCACTTTCGACGGTGTTCTTGGTTGTTCCCAATTGATTACAGCTTCCACTTTTGATGGATCCACGAAAATCCCATCTTTGTCAATCACGTGCCCAAGAAATTGCACACGGTCTAGCCAAAATTCGCACTTAGAGAATTTCGCGTACAACTTTTCCTTTCTTAGTATTTCCAATGTCAAACGTAAGTGTTCCATGTGTTCTTCTTGAGTTTTGGAATACACCAGAATGTCATCGATGAATACCACTACAAACTTATCTAAGAATGGTTTAAACACCCTATTCATCAAGTCCATGAACGCAACAGGTGCATTGGTTAAACCAAAAGACATCACCAGAAACTCGTAATGTCCATACCGAGTTCTGAATGTCGTTTGTGGTATATCCTCCTTCCTCACTTTCAACTGGTGATACCCACTTCTCAAATCTATTTTCGAGAAGTATTTAGCACCCTTCAACTGATCAAACAAGTCATCTATTCTTGGCAATGGATATTTGTTTTTAATAGTGACTTTGTTTAATTCTCTATAATCAATGCAAAGACACATTGACCCATCCTTCTTCTTCACGAATAACACCGGCGCTCCCCATGGTGATACGCTTGGTTGAATATATTTCTTATCTAACAATTCTTGCAACTGTACCATCAGTTCCTTCATTTCTACTGGAGCCATTCTGTACGGGACCTTCGATATCGGTGTTGTTCCCGGTACTAAGTCGATTACGAACTCAATTTCTCTGCCAGGCGGAAGTCCTGGCAAATCCTCTGGAAACACATCCTCAAATTCCCTCACCACTGGTATCTCTTCCAGTTTCACATTCTTTTTCTGAGTATCGACTATGTAAGCTGAATAGCCCACACAGCCTTGACTCAACAATTTCTTGGCCTGCATAATCGTCAAACATTTCATTTGTCTAGGCGACTTGCTACCATAAAATACTACCTTTGACGGGGTCATAAGGTTTACACACTTCTTTTGGCAATCAATTATCGCTCCATATTTGAACAGCCAATCCATTCCCAAAATAACATCAAACTCTCCAAGTCTAATCGGAATCAAATCTACCATAAAGATATTCTCCTTAATGTTCACCCTACAGTTCTTGTGTATGAATCTAACAGGGATTACCTCCTTATTTGCAATTTCTATGTTCAAAGGGAAATCCAGTTCTTCTCTAGGAAATTTTAACCTCTTAGCAAATTCATCAGAGATAAACGAGCAAGTAGCACCCGAATCAAATAATACATAAGCATCAATATCATTGATTGGGATAATACCTGACACGACATCTTTTGATTGCACAACATCTTGCACAGTCATGTTGAAAGTTCTAGCTGTGGGTTTGTTTGATGTTGTACCTCCACTGTTACCTCCATTGCTTCTGGTTGTCACTCCATCCTTCTTCTTAGGGCATTCACGAGCAAAGTGATCCTTGGATCCGCACGTGAAGCACACGTTCTTCTTAGGTTGAGTGCAATTTGGGGCGATGTGACCCTCCTGGCCACAATTGAAGCATACTCGTTTCCCCATCAAGCACGCACCCTTGTGAAACTTACCGCATGTAGCACATGCTTCAAACTTCTTGTTTTGCTGGTTACCCTGCTGGTTTCCAGCACCCACGTTTCCATTCCACTTCCTCTTTAAGTTGTTGTTGTTGTTGTTGTTGTTGTTTCCACCACTACCACCTCCATTCTTAATCTCCACCTCATTCTTCTTCTTTTTCTATTCCTGATTGAACTTTGCCACTGCCTCGCCTCCACCTTCAGCAAGTATTTCTTTCTCCATCACTGCTACGAAAGTCTTCAATTGAAATAGGGAAACCCTACTGTACAACCAGGGCTTCAGTCCCTGTTCAAATCTTTTCGCCTTGCGTTCGTCCGTGCTAACTTGATAAAGCGCAAACCTCGCCAACTCATTGAATTTAGCGGCATACTCGGATACCGTCATCGTTCCCTACTTCAGTTCTAGAAATTGCACTTCCAGCTGACCCTTCGAACTCTCGGGAAAATAGGTCTCGAAGAATATCTCCTTAAACCTATCCCAGGTCATCATCCCTGGTCCTTCTCGAGTTTTATTGGCCTTCCACCAATAACTAGCCTTTGCTTTCAACATGAATGTTACAAAAGCAGTCTTCTGGTCATCCCCTACCCTAGCAACATCGAACACCTTTTCTATCTCCTTAATTCAAGTCTGTGCCTCGACTGGATTCACGGTCCCATGAATTTAGGTGGTCCAACCGCCTTGAACTCCTTAAACGTTGTTCCTTGGTTCTGTGGTTGATTCTGCAATGCTCCTGTTAGTAACATCACTAATTGTTGAACGGGGTTAGCATCAATATTATCGTTATTGTTGGTTCCTTCGGTGGTTCTCTGTCGTGGTGGTTGACGTCTGGGAGGCATTTTTTGTTAAAAATACACCCATTAGATTATTATTCAACTCTTTTAAGTAATTTCTACTTAACTTGCCTCCACAAAAGAAATAGCCACATAATCACATAACACTTTGAATAAAATAACAACTTTTATTTATTCATAACCTCTTTGAAAATATAAAACAATAGCATCACTGGAATTTACATTACTTTCCTGAACCACAAAAGTTTCAGGATAACATCATCATCATATCCCATAGGTTACATAACACTTGAGATTTACAATTTATTTAATATTTATAACTCGCATAACAACTACGATGTTCTACTAAGATACTGCTTAGCCTTACTACGCTCTTCCTCCATAATCTGAAACATTGTTTTGCGATCTAATACATACGATGGCAGCGTCTCGAACTAAATCAGATACCCATGACCCGATCTTGAGCTCGATTAACCACAGTGTAGAATACTCTATTCATCTCTTCCATCTTCATTCTCTTTGCATGTGCGTCTTTTACTACTATCCCGGATCGTTGAAACACTTCCTCGTATGCGTCTTCGACTCTTGCCCTCTTAGTAACTTCTTCCTTCAAGTTATTTTTCAGGTCTGCTACCTCCTCAATCAGTTGTTCTTTCTCTCCTTCAGTCTGTTCTAGCTTCTCCTCGACATTATTCAATCGTTCCTCACGATCCTAGATCTCATCGTCTTTCTGTGTCATTGCAGTCTGTTGTTCAGCTACTATCTCTTGCAATTCCTCAACTGTATCCTGAAGTTCCACGTTACGGTTGTAGACTTCATCATACATACGAGCAGCTACCGAGGTTAGTGGAGTCTCCTCCTCCTCGTCCTCGTCATCCTCATCCTCCTATGGCAACTCAACGGGATATCTCGAGGCTCCTCCTCTATAGGCATCTGAGGTCATCCTCCCTAGCCTGACTGGATTCTCCGACATTAGTCATCCTGACAACAAAATTTTGAGTTTTAATCATTAATCATTCCAACTCGACACTCACAAGCACATAAGTTATAAACACATAAGCACATAAGTGTTTTATTACTCCTTCCTTAAAACTCGATAAGAGTTAATCACCACTATCTTTTCAAGGGTTACTTCCTAAGGCTTTTACCTACCTAAGGTTAATAACCTCGAGATTTAGTGTTCACGTAATCAAAACATTCATATCTAACTACCCAATCATAATAAATTGAATAATAAAACCTGCCCATACAGAATTACATTAATAAAACATTATCTCCCAGGTTCTCTAACCTTTAATACAATCATTCAAGTGCGGAAATTAAATTATTACATCACGTCATTATTAAAAGTCTATCATCATAACGATAAAGCAAAATTACAAGTCTTCATCACTTGTACATTTTTCCCTTTCCTTTGCTAGTTGTAGGTTTATCTACCTTCTCATCCATAGCTGCAATAAGTGTATAAATATGCAAGAGTGAGCAAACAAAGCTCACTTGAAATAAGAATAAATATCTTTACAACATTTGCCAAATAATAGGCTCAATAGAACTGAATGATATATTCTATTAACATTACAACATTTGCCAATTCATAGGCTCAATAGAACTGAATGATATGTTCTATTACCATTCATAAATATACTACTGAGGGTCAAATGACCATGAACCATGTCCACAGTTATAAGTAACCTTTCAACTTTAACTTTAACAGTCATATAACTATAAGGACTCCACGTACTTAGGGGGATCAATCCTTCATACAATGTATTGTGCACAACTATTTCAACGCTAAGCGTAAACCCCTAAACATAGGGTTGTTCATCTCAGTATTTAGAGTACAAGTCCGCACCAAAGAAAGTTTGGTCTGGATAAGCTTTCAAGGGTAATTGAAGTTTAATGATAATCAACTAGGGAACTAGTTGAATCAACAATGATTGATAATACAATAGTTGTTTAATAACAACATAGCTTAGAACATTTGAGAATCATAAATGAACTGATTCTACATATCAAACGCATTCTTGAAATAGCTATAGAGCATAAGCATTCAATAACATGAATAAAATGGTTAACCTTGCTTGAACAGTAAAATAAGCTAAGATTCGAGTCTTATAACATTAGAAAAGATATTCCTGAACGTACATTTAACTGATAGAAAGCTGGAAACTAAAAACTTGCCCAACAATATATTAACTCATGCAAAGAATTAAAACAGTTCAATAATAGGGACGAGAGTTCAAAATTACGTTCATTATGCAATAACAGAACTTAAGAAACTTGCTTAACTTTAAACAAGTTAGAATGAATCAATCAATAAAATTTATTTATTCAATAACAGTTAAGATAAGAAGCTTGCTAAATCAAAAGCATGAAGTTATACAATATATTAATAGAACTAACTCAACGAAAGTGTAGAGTTAGAAAACTTGCCTCGAGCGTAAGCTAAAATATTAAAACCCACGTTCACCTATACACAGTATTAAAATCACAACATCTATTAGACATACTAATATTCACTTTTCAATATAAAACGTATTACTAGCTAAACTTGTTATTTTAGCACAAGTCTTAAGCTACCATTTACATTTCAGAATACCCAAGTGTTAATCATCACAACACATAACTAACGTTCATTGTATAAACTAGGTTATCACATAACGTGTTTTTGATTTACTAATCATTTTTGCAAATTTGAATTCATAATACATATAACACAACTCTGTATTAGCCTTGTTGTTACATGTTGGACACATTACCATAACCTTTAGCTAAGCCACAAAGAACGACCAAAGTCTGCAGAATTAGCATACTTCAGTGTCTGGAAATGGGCACTCGCGCGGCCGCGTGAGTTTTGTACTGGGAGGCCGCGCGCCCGCGCCTAAGGGCTGCGCGGCCGTGCGACGCACATAACTCAGTTTTACAGAACAGAGCTTCGGCACTTTTCTTAAGCCAACTAACACGAATTTCACCCACCAAACAGTGATAATAACACGTAAAATAAATATACAACTATCATAGACATGATTGCTAATATATTCAACCACTTAGCACAATTTAACAATCACTAAACTATTTTAATTCCTCAATTTTCATGTTTTCATACAAAAACTCAATTTTTGATATTCATTCTAAAAATCATCGCTATGAATTCATTACATGACCAAATCATCTCATTCAAATTACGTTATGTTTGTATCTCAACAAACTAGCATAAACAAAACTTAATTAACATCTTATCATGCAATTTGACCATCAAAATTGGTACTTACATAGCTACATATGAAAACATATATATATTGACAAAATTTCTGCTGATATCCGAAATTAGCATGCGATTATTGTTTAAACATAATATCTAATCATCATAGACACATGCAATCATCTTAACTAATTCAAGAACATCAATTCCAAATACATAAAATTCACAGAGTATGAAAATTATTGTCGTAATATTCATATATATGCTTATAATATCAAAGTTGTAAAACATACCTTCAATTACAAATACAATCGCTGCTAATCACTTGAATTTACTGTGAAAGTTCGTAACTCTCTCTCAATTTTTGCTAACCTCTAACAAGTTTTCCGAACTCTCTCAAAACCCAGCAACTAGTATGCGTACAACTAAAACAAACTGATAGCCAATATGCGTAATATCAAAACACAAAACTGATATGGCCTTAATAGCCATCATCAGTTATCAAAATAACGTATACATTATAAATATATTATATTTATTATTCAATTTAATTTAAAAATTCAAAAATCCCAAAAGACATAAGGCTTGTTTGGCAAAAACCCTTTAAATTTTAAAGAATTAATATATTAAGCCTTGTTTAGCAAAAACTAAATTAAACTATTTTAATTTATTTTAATAACTCCTTATAATATAGTTATTTATCAAACTATATTTAATCAAGCTTTCATATTTATTTTAATTAATTCAAATCATAATTAATTAAATAAATCCTTTAATCACATAACTCAATACAAATAATTAACCATTAAATTGAAATATCAATATAATAATCATTTCCTTAATTTATCAATTATTTATTTAATAAATAATTAACTAAACAAAATTAAATTAATTGAACAAATATTTATTCAACGATAATCACATCCATTAAATATTTATATAAATTAATAAATATTTAATATTACATTTAAAATTCTGGAATGTTACAGAACTCTTACTAGAATAAATAGTATTATACTGTAAACCCAATATAAACGAGTACAACAGGTGATCAGCCTAAAGTATCCTACGTTATGCATAACATTTAATCATACTTATGTGCGCACGTCGGTTCCCCGACAATATAAAATTTCCCCTTTTTAAGAGGGTTGTTCATCTCAGTAGATTTACAAGAGTATGCATCAAGTCAATTGGTTTGGATAGCTTTCTTAACATATGATTATAGTCTAGCCGGATCAAAGGCTTAGACCACTTTTATAATGCATTTATGAACGATAATTCCAATGCTTGTAACAATGCTAAGCCATACAAATGATTTCCGAATAGTAATAGATATTTGCTTGATATAAGTATGGCAACAATTCGGATTATACAATGCAGATAATTTAGAAAACTTGCATTCAATATGATAATCAAATGAAGTTAGAGAACTCACACAAAATCCAAAGTTGTGTGAGTTAGGAGACTTTCCTTTAGCGTTGATTACCACTTATAGCGTAAAATCACCTCAATGAACTATGTTATCCTATTTATGTATGTATAGGTATTCATTAGACACACACACTTGATATACATATTTGCATACTTTCATCACATATATCTAAATTCATATAGGCTACACACATTTAAACTCATAGATGCGTAACTCGCATTGATTTATACCTTTAAAATCTTTAGTACCATATGTTCATCTTTTATTTGTATTTTCAAAATATCCCTTACTTTACGTATTTTTAAGTTGTTTCACATATTAAAGAACCTTTAAGCTAGTTTTGACCCTTTATTAAAGTTACTCATACATTTCCATCTTTCAAAGTTAAAAGAGTTTGTTATATCAATCCACTAGCCATAGTATTCATTATATCACATAATGTTGCCAAACAACTTCTTTCTACACATGCTTGCATAGTTTATAAAAATGTCTAACTAGATGCGTGAACATATCAATTATCTCTAGAGGCATAAGCATCCTATCCTAATTGTTCAAAAGTTCAAAATATAAATCATAGAGTTTTCAACTCAATTGGTTTTCAAATGTTAAGATGTCATGTTTAATAATCTATATATGCAAGGTATGTTGAGTCCACATTTCATATGTATTTACAAGACTAACTAAGCTATAAACATTTGCTCAATAGGTTAGATTCAAAAAGGCGTAAGGTTTTATAAACACGATTTTCGTCTTTTAACTTTTCCTTCAAAAGGTTATAATTCAACTCTAAACCAACTAAAACATCTTGCAACTTTCATTGATACATGTTTAAGAAGTATGTATGTTCTTGAATTTAAGTGAAGTTAAGACTTCTTGCATCAAACAATCCAAACAAAACCAAACAAACCAAGTCAGTCACTGCAGCAGCCCTCCCCCCCCCCCCCCCCGCCGGGGCGGGCCTCATATGCAGCATGACCCCCACCGGGGCGGGCATGGCTGCTGTCTTATGATCACAGGCATCCCCTGCTTCGAACTTTCAAGAAATTTTCAACCCAACAACCATTAAACAACAATGTAATGATGTGCAATTGCTATAAACTTGTTATTAAACATCCCTAGCATGCTTCTAACACTTCCAAACATAAAATAATTAAATTCAAGGATCAATTCAAGATTTTGTCATTTTTCTAAAGTTTAATACATTTAGCGATTCTCTTCATTACTGATTCGTTACTTGACCAAGTTATTTCGTTTCACTTTCGTTGATTTTGCATTTAACCATATTAACAATGTCTAGCTTCAAGGTACACATTCTAGCATGCTTCAACTATAAACTTTTCAACTCAAAACAAGCATTATTGTACTTTTCTAAGAACTTTGCAAATACTTGAATGGAAGAACATACAGAGGAATATTACCTTTGGTGGAGTTGAATTTCTACTCTAGCTTCACTTTGCAGCTTATATAAGCTCCACCCAATCACACTCACACACACTTATAGTTTTAACAGAGAATTAGCAAAATAGTTATGAATGTGAAGGGCTCCATTTATAGGAAAGCTTGTGACCAATCTAAGCTTTACTCAATGAATTAAACCATTGGAATGGAGAAGAAGCTTATGGTTATGGAGGATTTGGTAAAAGAGTACCATATAGGCCACTTCCCTTCTCATAATTTTCTAGCTTTGTGTTTGGTAAGGAGGGACTAGGTCAATGGTCTATTACGTGAAGAAGAAAAGAGTGACACTCAATTTGGGACATTCTAATACTCAGCATTTGTATTACTACTAGCCCACTTAGGTTTATTTAACACTTTGTCCACAATTGAGCATACATATACACCCACTCATACACTACACATAAAATCATATACTCCATGTACATTGATTTATTTCAAATAATATTTACCCTAGACTAGGATATAATTTAATTAGGTACCAATATTACTTATTATTAATTATTTATTTAATAAAAGTTACTTTCTCTCATAGGTTTAAAATACACATTTAAATACCACTACACTCAACATGGGGTCACATAAGACTGTTTTTCACCCAATATAATAAATCACATAAGTTAAGTTTTCTTTTATCATATAGTCTTATATAATAATTCCAATGTTACACCTCATCTTATATTGAGTGAAAAACCTTATTATATAAGATTTCTCCTTACATGCTATTATTCATGATAATTAATGAATAGCAATTAGTCAATGACATTATTTATTTGTTAATAGAACTAATTAATTTAATCCATTTCATCATTAATTAAATTAGTACTTTCTCATTTCACCACTTTGCCACACTAGGCATAATTCCACAAGTTTAAACTAAGCTTCTCATCACTTTTGCTACATTGCTTAATTATCACATACTTAGTCAATTAAATTAATTTCCACACTCATGCCATTACTATATATATTTATATTCAAATAAATATGCAACCAATCTTTCTTCTCAATATTATAATGCATTAAAATTTGCGGGTATTACAGGACTTACGGACTTAGTGTCGGGTTGTCCTTTTCAAAAAAAGTATGAACTGCTCATGGTCTTGGACCAGAATTGATGTTTTACTGAATATTATCATTGTAAAATATTTTGAAGGAAAAGAAGTGTTATTTTAAATTATCGATAGTACTTCGTAACTACTATCCAATTATTAAAGATATATGATTCCTATGTTTCAAGCATGTTGTTTAAATAAAATTGTTGTACTTGCTAAGCTTGTTATGCTCACTCTTGCTTGAACCATATGAATGCAGCTAAGGACGAGCAAATCGAGGTTTCCAGTAGAGATAAAAGCAAGGCGAAGATGAATGATTAGTTTATCTTGTAATAGACTAGTAAGTATATGTATTATATTATGATAAACAAAGCATGTAATGGTTTAAGAACGTGGGAACGGGATTTATTATTATTAATGTAATAAGAATGTAGTTGGAACACACATTTTGATGTCGTTTCAGTAGAATGAATGTACAGTTATGAGTACCATGTAGCACCAATCTTTGGGTTGAAAGATACCCGGATTTGGGGGCGTCACAGGTTGGTATCAGAGCATTAGGTTATAAAACTTAAGGGGGGAAAGAACCTTAGGCTAATAACCTCGTTAAGGAAAGAAAAGTCTGAAGGAAGTAAACTTGAGTCGAATGAGTTAATAAGGTATTGAGGAAACTCAGTACCGAAAGATTTAAAAGATAGAAATTAACCCTAAATAAATTAAATGTGATTTGTGCTTATACAATTGTGTGTTATGTACTAATCAGCATGTTATATGTTATTGTAGGATGTCGATCAATAGCTTAATGTATAGAGATATACACGTGGTAAGCAAAGAGTTGGTGAACGAAGTAGAGCCTGTACTCATGCCAATGGCGGAGGTACCATTAGTGATTCCAGAAGAGTCAGAGTTAGAGTTAGAGGAGTACTTTTTTTAGGAGAACTACTCTGAGGGAGAGATGGATATAGCATCATATCTTGATATGACGAGCGATGTGGAGGAAGAAAGGGAGGTAACATCGGTTACTACGGTGGTACCTACACAAGAGTCATCACCTCCAAACGCAATGAGAGCATTGTACCTGGCAGTGCTTGACAGGAATGTGCAACTGAGTACAGTTGTGCAGAATCAGAATGAAGAGATTAGTACTCTTTATGTAGCGAAGGAGTCTGCAGAAGCAGATTTTGAGTCCGAGCATAATGAGAAAGCGCTCATAATAAATAAGGCTAGGGATTTTAAGAGGGAGGCCGATGAGCTTCGTAAAGAACTAAGGAGAAGGACCGAAAGATAGCACGGATGTCTTACATCCATAAGAGTGCTCATAAAGATTTTAAGCTGAAAGTTGCTTGTCATCCCATGGAGTCGGGACAAACCCGTCACACTATTAGTCGGGATATTATAGTGATGATTGCGAATGAGAAGCACGAGGACGTTGTTATGCATTATTAGAATGTTAGAATTATAAATATTTGTGTAGCGACGTAAAACCCTCTTTTGTATAAAAGGGTAGTCTTTTTGTAAATCCCAAGTTTTGTGGAGATCAATTACGGAATAGAAATGTAAAAGCTTTTTGCTATGGAAACAAGTTGTAAATAGTTTTAACTATGAAGAAGCATATGAATATAATGAAGTTTCACTTAATATGCTTTGTTATGGTATGAGTTGGCATGTTGGGAAATAATAACGAAGTAAGTAAATAGATAAAAAATGAAAAAAAAATATCAGCATAATGTCGCCAAGGAGAATATAACGTAATCAGGAAGCAGAATCACGTAGTGATAACCAAGGGGGTTGGAACAACCCTATGCAAGAATTCGTTAATTTATTAACGGCTGCAGTTAATCAAACCTGGGGTAGAGTACCCGCAGGACCTAGGATAGCTAGAACGACTATCTTTAAAAAGTTTAAAAGCGTAGCTCCACCGGAGTTCAAAGGAACGAAAAACCCAATAGAGGCCTAGACATGGGTAAAAGAAATAGAGAAGACGTTTGTTATTACAAATGTAGATGAGGTGCAAAAGATTTCTTTTGCGACTTACATAATGAAAATGGGAGGCCAACTTTTGGTGGGAAGCTCACCAGGGTGGGGCTAGAACAGATGCGATAACGTGGGAAAAATTCAAGAAGGTTTTCTTTGAGAATTATTTCCCTACAAGCATGCAGGGGAGGATGGAGACTAAGTTCTTAGAACTTAAACTGGGGGACATAACAGTTCCCCAGTACGTGGCCAAATTCAATGAATTGGCAAGGTTTGTTCCACACTAAGTGGACACTGAGGAGAGGAAGGCTCGTATGTTTGAGTAGGGCCTGAAACCCTGGCTCTATAGTAGGATTTCGGTGTTCCAGAGTGTTTCCTATGGGACCATTCTGTAGAAGGTGATTATAGCAGAGGATGGTAGTGAGGCATTGACTCAATACCACAAAGAGAGAAAAAGTAAGAGCAAGAGAGAGGGAGGAACCAAGGCAGAGGGTTCCAGTGGTAGTGGCAGTATGTAAGACATGTGGAAAGATTCATCTAGGAGTCTGTCTGAAAGAGAAATCGGGTTGTTATAACTATGGACATGAGGGTTATATATTACCTAATTGTCCTAATCCTAAGAAAAACCATGGTTGTTTTGTATGTGGGTCATTGGACCACATGGCAAGAAATTACCCAAAGAAGTGGTCGGAGGAGAGTAAGGGTGTTAGTAGTGGTAAGTGGTCGAGTAGACCTATGACCCGTACTTTTAATATGACGGTCCAAGATGTGATTGCATCAGCGGATTTAGTAGCGAGTATCATTCTAGTTAATACAATGAATGCTTATGTGCCATTTGATTGGAGTGTTACTTGTTTTGTTATAGCATGAGAATGTGCTAAGTGATTAAGTACATTCCCGAAAAGGATTATAAATACCTTTAAACGTTAAGGTAGAGAATGAGGAAATAATTTTTGTTGATTGTACTCATGGAAATCGTTTCATGAATAATAAAGGTAAGCAAGTATCGGTAGATAAGTACCGATAAAGTTAAGAGAATTTAAAGTAATTCTCAGTATGAATGGGTTGATTAACCATAAAACTTTAATAAATTGTCTAATGAAGTTTATGAATCTTCGATTTTCTAATAAACCTAAGATAGTAATTTACGGTAATAAATTACCGGAATTTCCTTGTTGTCTAATCATGATGCAATTTAGAAGGATGTTAAGATAAGTTTAGATTGTGGTACAATTGTAACCTTTAATGGTTGACATATGGGAGCGGGGCTAAACAATTCTTTCAAAGAGCAAAGGTATATACGAAACTGGCAACCGATCTAACTCACTGTGATGGCAGTGTAGATGAGACGGAAACTTGTTTGTGGGAAACCACTCAGAGTACCATATGGACTACTAGTAGAGAAGCGATGTGTGCTGAGACCTAGAGAAGTAATAAGAAGAGGATAAGAATGTAAATCATCAAAGATGATGAACGTATTAAGTAAGATATCTCCGTATGTCATGAAACTGTAAGTTGGTAATGAAAGTAGGTCACGTAAACTTAGGTCAAAGAAAAAAAATGTGAACCCTAAGAAGTAAAGTTAAGTAAACCAATGCGTAAGTCAAATATATGACTAATTGGCTAACGGTTAAGAATAAATAATCGTTACCTAGGATCGATGATCTAATTGATCAGTTGAAAGGGGCAAAGTATTTTTCCAAGATAGATTTGTATATGGGGTATCGTTAGTTGAAAGTGAGGAAGAGGGAAGGTACCTAAGATGACGTTCAGAACTCGTTATAGTTATGACAAGTTTCTGGTTATGTCGTTTGGGTTGACTGATGTACTGAAGTTAGACTTTCCATAAGGGGCACCAAGTAAGTCAGTGGCAAATTGATAGGTGTGTTGAGAATGAGAAGTGAAAAAAATAGTTTTCAGGAACTAAAATGGGAAGTTAAGTGAGGTACCTGTATTGTCTTTATCAGATGATATGGGAAATTTTGTAGTGTATCTCGATGTTTCGCATAGATGACGAGATTGCGTGTTCATGTAGCATGGCAAGGTCATTGTATATGCAACACACCAGTTAAAGGATTATGAGAAGGTCTATCCTACTTATGATCTATAATTGGCAACGGTAGTTCTGAATTAAAAATCTAAAGATAGTATTTATACAAGAAAAAAAGGTGAGATATACACGGACTCTAAGAGTCTGAAATATATCTCCACACAGAATGAGTTGAATATGAAGAAAAGGATGCAAGATGAAGAGAAGAACAAGTATAATCAAGTTTTGAAGGAGGAATTTGAGTTCCAAATAATTTTAAAGTTAAAAGGACTAATAAAAGTAAGATAGCGTAATATATTAATAAGTGTTTAACTTCCAACTCAAATTATTGATAGGAAGTGACAAGTCATGTGAAATAAGATAATACCTTCGGTGAAGGTGAAATGAAAGAACCACAATGTCGAAGAAGTATTGTGGGAACTCGAGATTAAAATGAAGAAAACTTTTCCTCATTTGTTTATATAATTATAGCGAGATTCTGGGGACAGAATCCTTATAAGGGGGAAGGAGTGTAACGCCCCAGAAAATCGAGCAAATTGTAAAATAATTTTTTTCAATGAATAATGAATAAAATTATATTATATATGATAATAAAGATGAAGGTTGTTCTATAACCTAACGATGTTGGAACGTCGTACTATTTTGGCTACGTGAATGAATTAAAGTGTTTAAATTTCCAAGACGAAAATAAAAGCTTTCCGAGAAATTTTCTGAAAAACACTATAAACGCATTTCTGCTCGGGAATTATTTTTGAAATTCTGAGAAATACGTAACGATAGAATATTAAGGTGGGATAGAATATCCAATAATATTTCAGTTATGAAAAATGTAGTTTTTTGCCCGCGGACTTAAACCTAACGGGTTGGGGAAAGTGATTTTTGAGAAAGAATTTAAATGGGTATAATGAATTAAATCGATGATCGTATAATACGTAGGCATTGTACGAGGTAATGGATACGAGTATGATACAAGGTATTATACGAGTATGCATGAATGATGGTATATCGTATATCATGAATTAGTATACGAGGTAGAATACGAAATTAATACGTATATAATACGTTCTAAGGCTTTAAGCCATTTGTGGATGGACTTGTGGATTATGTGGGATGTACAAGTCCAATATGATTTAATATGAAAGTCCAATAGAATTAATGTGCAAGCCCAAGTGTTTGTAATATGAAGTCCAAAGTAATTTAATGTAAAGCCCAATGTATAAGTTAAGCTAATTAAGCTAGAAGCCCAAAGTGTGAACCTATGGGTTATAGGATGGTTTAAACCCATGGGGCAACCCATGGGTGATCCAATGTGATGAGCAAGTAAAGTAAACCTAAAGGCTAAGTTATGTGATTAGCAAGTATACTTAATGGTTAAGTAAATGTGATGGCCAAGAAAAAGTGTGGGGACCAAGATAACTTGATGGCAAAGATAGGAATAGTAAGGAGGTGGATGGCTTTTGACCATTATACCCTAACCTAGCAACTCCTATAAATAGCAAGCTTGGATTTCTTTTGTTGGTTGTTTATTTCATCCAACACTTTATAACTTATAAGTTGAGAGCTTACTTGCTTGAGAGAAAAAGCTACAAAAGCTAGAAAAGCTAGAAGGTTAGCCTTTGTTAATTCAAAGAAGCAAAGACAAGATTAAAGATTAACCAAGTGATATTCAAGGGTAAGCAATCTTGAACCATGATGCTCTTTCTCTTAATTTATTACAAAAGTGGGTAGTGGTAGAACATGTATGCTAAGGAATGATAAGAATGATTAATCAATGGACTTAAGTCGTATAAGTCATGAATAAGCTATTCGTAATCATATAAGTTATGAACCAAGGAAGAATTTGTAGGAACTTGTAACATGTTTTACATTAATGAAGTTGGTATGATAAGAAGAGGCAAGGAGGATGGTTAAAAGACTTAATCTATCGTAAGCCATGAGAAATGAAATGTTATGTAGTTTATATTTTTATAAGTTACAAACTCACAAAGAACAAGCAAGAACTTATTAGGTGTATAAGTGAATGAAGTATGTATGTCGAGATGTTAGTATGATGGATTGAATCCATCTGAAACGAAGAACAAATCTTAAGAAACGAAGTTATGCCGAAATCCACACAAATAGACGATAGTTGTCGAATTCGTGAAAATCTCGGAATGGAAGTCGAATTTTGATATTTAGCTTGGAAACATTGGTTTTCAATGGAGACACGTCGTATTTGGCATTATAGAGTTGCGGACTCAAGAATGACCGAATTCTGACTTAGAATGAAAAAACGAGCATTGAACATTCACGAACGTTTATCGTTTTCGTTAAAAATGGAGTAATAGGTGAATTTTTAGTTAACGAAATCAAATAGATAAAATTCTTGCATAAACACGTAGAGTTTGTAATTTGTGAATCATAGGCTCTTGAACGAGTCAATTCGGACTTATAACGAAGAAGTTACGAGCCCGGGAATCTCATAAAATCAAAAATCTGTCAAAATTATCTGATGCATAGAGTTCGTGCCACAATGCGACTCAAGGCATAGCAGCCTGCACTGCAGCGCGAGGCCGTGGCATGATGCACTGTTAGTTGGCGCCGCAGCGCAGTCATAACAAAGAGGACTCGTGCCGCAGCACCGAGTCCGGGTCTTTAGCCACTGAGGTATCTCGCCGCAGCGCGGCTAATGCAAAGGGAACTGGCGCCGCAGCGCCAGTCTTAAAATCTAGACAATGAAGGATGGTTACAAGTAAAGCATGAATGGAAATTGTTTAATCAATGAACTAAGGAACTTAATAAAACATTATTGAGTCATGATTAAACCTCAAGTATGATCACTTAGGGTTAAAGTAAGTCAAGTGCATATAAACGTAAGAACGATGTAACGGAACGCTGGCAGTGAAAAGTTGGTTAACCAAATTAGGTTTTGTAATTCCAATTGATTGAAATGAATAGTATAATGTACGTGTACTTAATGTACATGATTAGATTAACTTTAAATCACTTTTATAGTAGTAACGGTATGAATTTAAGTATGGATTAAGAATAATTAAACGAAGAACGTGAAGGATAATTAAGTAAACCATGAATGGTATTCAACGTTGGTACTTCACCAATGACGATCAAGTTTCGATTAATAATGTAAGGATGTTAGTAAGCCGTGAGGAAGGATGATTAACTCGAACTGTGTTGTATTAATGAAATAATTTTGATTAAGTTATAGAAAAGAAAGAAATTGGTAAGAACGATGTAAAAGAACGACGGCAAGCCAGAACCAATAATAACAAATCTAATACATAATTAGATTGAGAAGAAGGGTAAGATTCATTAGGAACCATGTATGTTCATTCATGACCTAATGTGGTATGTTATGTGATTATGTGTTGTAGAGACCGTAAAGACTGAAAGGAAAAGTAATTATACTATAGCAGATGCTGAAGGCAAGTTTTTCTAAGCGCTTGTCTAACCTTCGTATTAGCCAAGTTTTCAATTATTCATGTTATGAGATGCATGAATGGTTTTAAAGAAAGTGTCGATGCCAGTTTAACTCGGCTAGACTAATCTTAAAGATTGATTGATTTATTTATAAGTCTTTCAATATAGAACTGTTAACACTATCATATGCCATTTGGTACGGATTCAAAGGTAAGTTGTCTATGAACAAACAAATGTATTTTCATTGATTATTTGATGGGCACGTGAGGTTGTCAAAACTTAAATGTACATACGTTTAAAGGATGTAGTGTTGATCAACATAGAGTACTATAGGCTGATCACCTAGAAGTGCTCGTAAGCTATGTCGGACTTACGGACTTAGTGTCGGTTGTCCTTTTCAAAGAAAGTATGAACTGCTAATGGTCTTGGACAAGAATTGATGTTTTACTGAATATTGTCATTGTAAAACGTTTTGAAGGAAAAGAAGTGCTATTTTAAATTATCGATAGTACTTCGTAACTACTATCCAGTTATTGAAGATATACGATTCTTATGTTTCAAGCATGTTGTTTAAATGAAATTGTTGTACTTGCTGAGCTTGTTATGCTCACTCTTGCTTGAACCATATGAATGCAGCTAAGGACGAGCAAATCGAGGTTTCTAGTAGAGATAAAAGCAAGGCGAAGATGAATGATTAGTTTATCTTGTAATAGACTAGTAAGTATATGTATTATAATATGATGAACAAAGAATGTAATGGTTTAAGAACCTGGGAACGGGATTTATTATTATTAATGTAATAAGAATGTCGTTGGAACACACATTTTGATGTCGTTTCAATAGAACGAATGTACATTTATGAGTACCGTGTAGCACCAATTGTCAGGTAAGATACCCGGATTTGGGGGCGTCACAGCTCTGGTAAGATTGGCTATCTATCAGAAGCGAACTGCCCGATACTATAACCAGAATGTGAAACAAAGAATGTTCGAGGTTGGAGATTTGGTTCTTCGAGAGTCAGAGGCATCTACCCCCTGAAACACGAGTAAGTTAATGCCAAACTGGGACGGGCCATATGAAGTGATAGAAGTACCGAAGCCTGGTGTGACGCCCCCAAAATAGGTCTACACAACCCATTCTGTGTCGTCAAATACATGGTACAAAATTGAAATACAAACTTCATTTATACATTAATTGTAGTGTAAAATACGGCAAAACATACGCTGTGAGTTTTAATACAAATATTGTCTCGTAGACAATATCCAAACTAAAATAAAATTCTCATTACAATTATTGTCACACTATTTTACAAAATAGTAAGGATTACTAAAATAACCATCTTGGACCATTACTTCACTCCCCGACTAGTCTCAACTACATTCTCGCATCCTGAGAAAAATAATGGAACCAAAAGGAAAAGGGTGAGCTCAAATAGCCCAGTAAAAAATATTATGACTAAGATAATGTAAAAAAAATTATTCGTAGTCCTCAACAGGGAAAAATCTGATAGGATACAATAGACAACAAGTTTTAGATCAACAACTACGGCGGAAATAGCAATCCAATAGAAGAGTCAAGTAGAGCATGATGTCTACTATCTTCTATGATTTAAAAGTCCATCATCAATATTTTATCCCTGTAACACCAATCAATAAATATTTCAAATCAATGAATTATTCATGCACTACGAGCCAAGGATATTCGTTTGTATCACCAGTGGTCATGATCATGCCAAATAACTGTCCATTTATGCACTACGGGCCAAAGAGGACTTTCTCGACAACATTTGTCTGTAACATTATAGGTCGTTATTATACCGATTCAAAATTCCTAGTCATAATCATACCAATTAACAGTCTATCTATGCACTACGGGTCAAAGATGACTTTTACCACAATATAAGCATGAGGATGATGATAATGATATAAGGAATCAATCAAGTGAGATCAAGGATAAATATTAGAGATTTATAATTCAATTTATCCAGAGTTCAAGAATGTCCAAATTGTCAATATGATAACTAATTGTGGAGTAAAATTCAAGAATGATATTCATGTATCAAAAATAATTTGGACAGAAAAGAAACTAATTTTGTCATGAATAGTATCCCGTGAATAGTACCCGAATGAATAGTATCCGGAGTGAATTGTACCCCGAATGAAAATATTAAAATTTAATAAGAAAGTTCAGACCAATATTCCAATAAAATGATATTAGATGAAACGTAAACCTCAAGAAATTTCTAATCATTTCAGGAATTATAGAAGCAATAATTACCATAGTGAGTTTAGATTTAGAAATATGAAAAGAAATAATATACAAAAATGCAAATGGATTTTTACCTGTCATGCGGTAATCCGCGTGGAGAGATCTTTTCCACAAATAAAGAATGAGTACGAAGGGTTATTCACCATGCATGCGGTAATCCGCGTGGACAGGTTATTCTCATAGATTCATAAGAAATGGAATGACAACCCTTATGAACATGAATGAAATAACATCCTTTAGGAATATGAAAGAAATAATATCCCTTACGTTAGTAGGAGATTGGATACTGCAATAGTGTAGTAGCAGAATACTCTTATTCTTTCTCTCTTATTATCTCTCTATAGTTTTTTCTTGTGAGTCTTAGTGAATTTGTGAGAATGGAAGAAGAACTAAGCTTCTATTTATAGAAGATTTATAGCTTAGAGGCAAGTGGCTTGACGTATGGTAATGTGAAAAGGCAAGTGGTTTAACGCCTGTAATGTGAAAAGGCAAGTGGTTTGACGCATGTAATGTGAAACGGCAAGTGGTTCGACGTCTGGTAAAGGCAAGTATTATTGGCGAAAGTGACTCTTAGATGATGACCTATGGGTCACATATAATAAACCAAACTTACAACAAACGTCTCATAACAAACTTCTTATTTATATCAAAGATTGAATAAATATTTACCACAAATCACTTTATCTTCAATCAATACATTTTTAATATTTCAACAATTCTTCATCAATAATATTATAACTCACAATATTGACAACCAGATCATTGCCAAAAAAGAAGGGGCTATCCGATAAGGATTTCTCCTTATCGGCACACAAATAAATAACCTAACCCCTTTCCTCGACAGAACTTTCTAGACATTATCAATAATGAAAATAATAATATGAATAACTGTGTCGTCTCAATTATTGATTTAATAATATAAAAATATTGTGCAGATGATACTGTGATAATAATTGAATCAGTAATATGAGATACTATGCAATAACTACTGTAACAATTATTGAATGAAACTAAGTGACTTCTTACGTAAGCATCAATAATCAGAGATAATGTTCAATACCGTGTACTACTGTAAAACAACGTGTATTACTGTCCTTTTATCACCGGGTATTTTAATAGTTTAACGGTAAAAGTTTTGCCATTATTCTATGAAAAGGTTATTTTTGTCGCTTTCTATATCCAACAATTATTTTGTTATGGGGTCCACCAATTATTGCGTCGTCGTACGAATATTTCCTGACAAAAAAAATATTTCCCAACCAAACGAATATTTTATAAAAACTTGCTTACTTTGCAAAATTTGCACATATCACCCATAACTATAGCATTATATCGAATCAACACCTTATTATTCAAAATAATATTTAGAGAAAATTAAATTTTTATTCATAAAAAGTTAGGGTCTTACAATCTCCCCTCCTTACGAAACTTCATCCTCGATATTGATGTACATACCTGGTATGTCAAAGAGGTGAGGATATCTTGTTTTCATTTCAGATTCTTACTCCCAGGTCATTTCCTCAATATTGTGGTTTCTCCATAAAACTTTGACTTGAGGTATAACCTTTGAGCGTAGAATATGTTCCTTCTTATCCAAGATTTTAACAGGTACCTCTTCATACATTAAATCTTCTACTATCTCATCTAGTTCTAATTCAATAATGTGGTTCGGGTCTTTCACATATTTACATATCATGGATATGTGAAAAACGTTATGAATACGAGACATACTTGGTGGTAAGGCGAGTCTATAGGTCACAGTTCCTACTCGGTCATGGATTTCAAATGTACAAATAAATCAAGGGTTGAGCTTTCCTCTCTTTATGAATCTCGTAACTCCTATCCATGGAGCAACACGTAACAATACATGATCTCCAACATTGAACCCTATGTCCCTTTGATGAAGATTGGCATAACTTTTTTGTCGATCTTGTGAGGTTTGTATACATTGTCGGATCATTTAAATCTTTTCTGTAGTCATGCGTACCAATTCCAGTCCCAACAACGTTGTTTCACCCACCTCATCCCAGTATACTGGAGAACGACACTTTCGTCCATACAACGCCTCGAATTGAGCCATGCCTATACTTGTTTGATAACGGTTGTTGTAGGAGAATTCCACACATGTCAATTACTTATCCCAACTTCCTTTGAAGTCTAGGACACATAGTTTTAATAGATCTTCAAGAGTTTGAATAGTCCTCTCTGACTGCCCGTCCGTCTGAGGATGATATACAGAACTTAATCGTAAATCAGTGCCCATAGCTTTCTGCAAACTGACCCAAAATCGTGAAGTGAATCTTTGGTCTCGATCAGAAAATATGGTTACTAGAATACCATGCAATCTTACAATCTCATTTATGTACATAAGAGCAAGACGTTCAAGTGAATAAGTTTCTCGTATAGGCAAGAAATGAGCACACTTTGTTAATCTATCGACAATGACCAAAATTACATCTATACCTTGAGAAACCTTGGGAAGACCAGTAATGAAATCCAAGTTGATGTGCTCCCACTTCCATTCAGGAATTTCAAGTGGTTACAATGGACCTTTTGGCACTTGATGTTCCGCCTTGACACGTTGACAAGTGAGACACCTTGAGATAAACTCTATGATCTCTCTCTTCATATTGCTCCACAAAAATGTATGTCGAAGATCATGATACATTTTGGTATTTCCAGGATAGATTGCAAACGGTGTGTTGTATGCCTCCATCATGATTTTATACTTCAAATCAGAGTCGTTAGGAATACAAAGTCTAGAGTTGACTCAAAGTATTCCTTCCTCGTTGATCCTTGCTTCTAGAATAACACCTTCTTGTACTTTCTTCTTCATACGCATCAGTTCTGGTTTATAGCTTGAGCAGCTTTAACTTTATCGATTAAAGTCGGTTCTACTCATATATTTGACATCGTCACGTGGGTTCCTGAAGTTTTTAACTCTATCTCCATCCTTTGTAAGTTATAAAAAATGGGCCTTTGTGTTGACAATATCGCACTCGTACCCACATATGATCTTCTACTCAATGTGTCAGCTACCACATTCGCTTGTCCGGGATGGTATTGAATGGTATGGTCGTAATCTTTCAACAGCTCAAGCCAACGTTGTTGCCGTATGTTGAGTTCCTTTTGGGTGAATAAATATTTGAGTTTTTTATGATATGTATAGATCTCCACTTTCTCCCCATACAGGTAATGTCTCCGGATCTTTAGCGCGACAACGACTGCTGCCAACTCTAGATCATGAGTAGGATAATTCCTCTCATATTCTTTGAGTTGTCGTGAGGCATAGGCTATGACTTTCCCATGTTGCATGAGAACACATCTTAAACCTTTGTTTGAAGCATCGCTGTAGATGACAAATCCCTCCGAACCTGATGGTATTGTCAGAACATGTGCTGAAATAAGTCTCCTCTTGAGTTCTTGGAAACTCTTCTCACATTCCTCGCTCCATCCGAATTTTGTATCTTTTAGAGTCAGTTAAGTTAATAGAGTGGCGATTTGAGAAAATCCTTCCTCGAATCTCCGATAATAACTAGCTAAGCCCAGAAAGCTACGTATTTCGGTTACTGACTCAAGTTGCTCCCAACTTTGTATTGCTTCAATCTTCGTCGGGTCAACTGATATTCCATATTTTGATATCACGTGCCCAAGGAATACTACTTCCTCAAGCCAGAAATTGCATTTCTTCAACTTAGCATATAGCTTGTTTTCACAAAGCTTTTGAAGTATCAGCCTCAAGTGTTGCTCATGATCTTCACAGATTTTGGAGTAGATGAGGATGTTATCAATAAAGACAACCAAAAAATGATCCAAATATTCCTTGAATACTTGGTTCATCATATCCATGAAGGCAGCAGAAGTATTAGTCAATCCAAAAGACATGACTAGGAATTCGTGATGCCCGTACGAAGTTCTGAAAGCAGTTTTTGGAATGTCATCCATTTTAATCTTTAACTGATGATATCCGGAACAAAGATCGATCTTTGAGAAGAATTTAGCACCTTGCAACTGGTCAAATATGTCATCAATGCGAGGTAGTGGGTACCTATTTTTGATGGGGACATGATTCAACTCTCGATAGTCAATGCAAAGTCGCATACTCCCATCTTTTTTCTTTACGAATAAAACAGGAGCACCCGAAGGAGATGTACTAGAACGAATAAAACCGATGTTTAATAGTTTCTGCAGTTAGATTTTTAAATCCTAAAGTTTAATAAGAGTCATTCGATATGGAGTTTTGGAAATGAAATTTGTATCGAGTTCAAGGTCAATATAAAATTCGATTTCACGCTCTGGAGGCAAGCCAAGAAGTTCTTTGGGAAATACATCAGCAAATTTATTAACAACAGAAATATCATTCAAATCTGACATATTTTTTGTTTAAATTAGTGACATGGGCTAAGAAACCTTACGAAAATAATCAATTTTAGCATGATGAGTAGTTAACCAATCAATCCCTAAAATCACATCAAATACAATATTTTCAAAGAGATGAGATCAACAGGTAATGTGAAAGTGTCGATTTGAATCAAACAAGATTTATAAATAGTGGATGTAATAAAGGTTTCTCCCAACAGAGTTTCAACATATAAGTCAAAGTCTAATTTCTTTGGAGTCAAATTTAAACGTTGAGCATAAGCAAGTAAAATAAAATAATGGGTAGAACCAATATCTAATAAGGTATAAACTTCACAAGAGTTTATGATTAGTTTACCCGTGATAACTTTGTTCGGGTTCCTCGCTTTTTGAGAAGTCACGACAAACGCTCTCCCATAAACTACTAGCTTTGACTTGTCCGGGACAACCTTTAGTGTCATCGTCCCAACTGGACTTGACTTCGCTGCATGACAAAATCGAGATAAGTGACCTTTATTTCCACAATTGTAACAGACTTTGGGTTGATGCGTACAGTTCGGACTGATGTGTCCCTCTTGTCCGCATTTGGAGCATACGACCGATGGTCGTTCTCCTTCCTTAAAAATAGGTGTTGGTGCTGCTGACAATATCTTTCCATCATTGTTAAATCTTTTCTTTTTGAAATTTCCACTTGACTCATTTCTTCTATTATCTTGGCCAGGATTACCACCGAAGTGGTTACCATTTCTGGCATGATAATTTCCTCCACGTTTGTTATCACTGCTTCGATGACTGTTAACATTGGTATGACTATTATCGTTTTACCGGTTGTTATCTTTTGGTTGAGCTGACTCATTATTGCGCTCGAATAACTGAGCCTTATTCACAACATCTAAATACAAACAAAGTTTGTGAGAAATGAGGTATTGACGAATTTCAGGCTTCAAACCTCGCAGAAACATTCGTGTCATTCGCTCCTCATTATTTACCGAATGGGATGAAAATTGGGATAACCCCACAAACTTGGCCTCGTATTGCGATACAGTCATGTTGTTCTATTTCGATTTAATGAATTTCACCTCCTTCATGTGACAAATACTTTCTGGAAAATACTTGTCGTTAAACAATTCCTGAAACTTCTCCCAAGACATCTTAAGTGCGTACAAATGAGTACGTTTTACGGATTTCCAGCAGTAATCTGCCTCTCCACGCAACATAAAGGTGGCGAATGGAACCTTTTGCTCTTCTGTGTATCCCATGACATCAAATATCTTGGTGATCTGTCTAATCCAGGCTTCTGCATTAAGTGGCTCTGGCTTTCTCAAAAATTTCGGCGGTTCCAACTCCTTGAATTGCTTAGCATTGACCAGCAGTGAGTTACCATTATTTCCACCTGCATTTTGAATAGGAGTTTCTCTCGTTTGGTGTTACATGAATTGTAGAAAGCTCCTAAATATTCCATCGTTCAGAATTTGGTCGGTGTTGTTGTTTATAGGAGGATTATTGACTTCTTGATGCACATTATCCTGGTTATTGATTGGCGGTGTTTTAACGGTCTCCTGTGCTCCATTGCTTATCTCAAAATTTTCAGATGCCATTCTCAAATATTGCAACAAAATAAGGGTTAATTAAAGAAATTGACATACTACATATTATACCTATATTCTGACCGACTAATTAAATAAGAAATAAGCTTAAGAATGACACACAAGCGAAGGATTTACTCATCTTTCCCCTTCTAGTTCTAATCCCAGATCTCCACCAGAGATCATATCCCTAAGCTTTGATACCAACTGTGACGCCCCCAAAATAGGTCCACACAACCCATTCTGAGTCGCCAAATACATAGTTTTCAAATATAAATTCATTTATATATTAATTGTCATGTAAAATACGACAGAACACACGCTGTGAGTTTTAATACAAATATATCTCATAGACAATATCCAAGCTCAAATAAAATCCTCATTACAATTATTGTCACAGTATTTTATAAAATAGTGAGGATTATTAAAATAACCATCTTAGACCATTACTCCACTCCCTGACTAGTCCCAGCTACATTCTCGCCTCCTGAGAAGAACAATGGAACCAAAAGGAAAAGGGTGAGCTCAACTAGCCCAGTAAAGAATATTATGACTAAGATAATGTAGAACAAATTATCCATAGTCTTCAACAGAGAAAAATCTGATAGAATACAATAGACAACAAGTTTTAGATCAACAACTGCAGCGGAAATAGAAATCCAATAGAAGAGTCAAGTAGAGCATGATGTCTACTATCTTCTATGATTTAAAAGTCCATCATCAATATTTTATCCATGTAACACCAATCAATAAATATTTCAAATCAATGAATTATTCATGCACTACAGGCTAAGGATATTCGTTTGTAACACCAGTGGTCATGATCATGCCAAACAACTGTCCATCTATGCACTACGAGCCAAAGAGGACTTTTACCACAACATTTGTCTGTAACATTACAGGTCGTGATTATACCAATTCACAATTCTTAGTCATAATCATACCAATCAATAGTCTATCTATGCACTACGGGCCAAAGATGACTTTCACCAGAATATAAGCATGAGGATGATGACAATGATATAAGGAATCAATCAAGTGAGATCAAGGATAAATATTAGAGATTTATAATTTAATTTATCCAGAGTTCAAGAATGTCCAAATTATTAACATGATAACTAATTATGGAGTAAAATTCAAGAATGATATTCATGTATCAAAAATAATTTGGATAGAAAAGAAACCAATTTTGTCGTGAATCGTACCTGTGACGCCCCCAAAATAGGTATACATCACTCATTCTGAGTTACCAAATATATGGTACAGAATCTAAATACAAACTTAATTTATACAACTATTAAGTGTCGTGCAGAATACAACAAAACATAAGCTGTGAGTTTTAATACAAATATTGTCTCCTAGACAATATTTAAACTCAAAATAAGTCATCATTAAAATTATTATCACACTATTCTTATAGAATAGTGAGGACTACTATAGCAATCGTCTTGGACCATCACTCCATTCCCTGACTAGTCTCAGCTATATTCTCATTTCCTGAAAAGAACAATGAAAGAAAAGGGTGAGCTCAACTAGCCCAGTAAAGAATATTATGACTAAGATAATGCAGAATAAATTATTGTTAGCCTTCAACAATATTAAAACTAATAAAATGTAATAGACAACAAGTTTTAGATCAACAACTATAGCGAAAATAACAATCCATTAGAAGAGTCAAGTAGATCATGATATCTACTATCTTCTATGATTTAAAAGTTTATCATCAATTTTATCTCTGAGACTCAGCTTAATAAATAATTCACATCACTGAATTATCTATGCACTACGGGCCAAGGATATTCATTAGTATCACATCCACGAATTATCCATGCACTATGGGCCAAGGATATTCATGTTATCACCAATGGTCACAATCATGCCGAACAACAATTCATCTTTGCACCCTTGGCCGAAGAGAACGCATGGTCATGATCATACCAACATTTGTCCATCAATGCACTACGGGCCAATGAGGACATTTATCATATCATTTGTAACATTACAGGTCATGATTACACCGAATAATCCCTGGTCATAATCATACTAATCAACAGTCCATCTATGCACTACGGGCCAAAGATGACTTTCATCACAATATAAGCATGAGGATGATGACAATGATATAAGAATTCAATTAAATGAATGTAAGGATAAATTTTAAAGATTTATAATTTAATTTATCCATAATTCAATAATGTCCAAACTGTCAATAGATATTGCTTTGTGGAGTAAAATTTAAGAATAATATTCTGAAAATAATTTAGACAGAAAAGAAATTAATTTTTATCATAAATAGTACCTCGGAAAAATAGTACCCCGTGAATAGTACTTCATGAATAGTACCTGTACGTATAAATAGTACCGTACGTGTGAATAATGTCGTACGTATGAATAGTGTCGTATAAATGAATAGTACTCATGAATAGTACTCCGGCATGAAAAGCTTAAAAATGAACAAGAATGTTCATAAAAATATCATTGTGAAACAATACTAGATAAAGAGCAAATTTCAAGGATATTCTACTAATTTCTAAGAGTATAGAAGCAATACTTAACAAAATGAGTGTAGAATTCAGAATCTAAAACGAAACAATATTACTTATATATTACAGAGTATGGAAGAAAATATTATTTTATACGAATATTGAACAAAAATAATATCTCTTACGGCTGTTGAACGAAAATAATATTCCTACAAATATTGAACGAAGATAATATTCTTTACGAATATTGAGCGAAAAAAATATTCCTTACGAATATTGAACGAAAATAAAATTTCTTACAAATACGAAAACTAATATCATAAGTGAATATGAAATAAATAATACCCCTTACCTCAAAAAGAGAGCAATTTCAACTGGTATAGCGGATATATTCTTGAAGAAAACTTTCACTATTTTCTACACTCAAAGCTTCCTTAAACTCAAAAGAAATACGCTCAATATTATAGAAGAAGAATTTTCTGATTCTGGTATGATTTTCTTTTCTAAACTGAGCATCCTATTTATAAGAGAATGGCAGGATACTATTTAGAAAATAATCACAGACTACACAGTGCAGGAGTTCACGGGTTTAGTCGGCGAAATCTGATTTTCTAATTTTTTACTATACAGCACTATGCAAATACTATACAAACACAATGCAAGCACTATGCATAATAAAATATAATATATTATATTTTACATAAAAAAACAAAACTTATATATATATATATATATATATATATATATATATATATATATATATATATATATTAATTACTCCCTCCCGTGACTCCCCAGATTTCTCACCCCCCAACTTTATTATATATATATATATATATATATATATATATATATATATAACTTTCTACCAACAGTTTTGAAAAATAGATAAGTGGGGGTCCATGTAATAAGCTAAATTTACAACAAATACTTCATAAAAATTCTCTCTATTTATCTCAATTCACTTGGCTTCACAAAACACATTTTTAATAACATTCATCATTAATATTATAACTCGCAATATTAATAACTAGATCATTCCCAGCAAAGAGGGGGCTTTTCGATAAGAAATTCTCCCTATTGGCGCGTAATTAGGTGACCAAACCCTTTTCCTCGACAGAACTTTCTATAGATCGTCAATAATACAAATAATAATATGAATAACTGTGTCTTCTCATTTATTAATTTAATAATATAAAATATTGTAACAATAATTGAATTAATAACGTGAGATACTATGCAACAATTACTGTGGCAATAATTGAGTATAACTGAGTGACTTCTCACGTAAGCATCAATAATCAATACCGTGTGCTACTATGCAATCATGAGTATTACTATACTTTTATCACCGGGTATTTTAACAGTTAACGGTAAAACTTTCGCCATTATTTTTATAAAAGTTATTTCTGTCATTTTCTCACTCCGACAGTAATTTCGTTGTGGGGTCCACCAATGATTGTGTAATCGTACGAATATTCTATGATAAAACAAATATTTCCCGGCCAAACGAATATTTTATAACAACTTGCATACTTTAAAAAATTTATAAATATTACCCACAACTATAACATAATATCAAATCCACTCCATAATATTAAAAAAAATATTTTGAGAAAATTAAATCTTTATTCATAAAAGTTGGGGTCTTACAGCCTCTCCTTCTTATGAAATTTTATCCTCAAAATTGGTGTACGTACCTGGTATGTCGAAGAGGTGAGGATACCTCGTTTTTATTTCAGATTCTAACCCTTGAGGTATAAACTTGGAGCGTAGAATATGTTCCTTCTTATTCAAGATTTTAACAGGTACATCTTTATACGTTAAATCTTCCGCTATTTCGTCTAGTTCTAATTCAATAATGTGATTCGGGTCGTCCACATATTTACGTAACATCGATACGTGAAAAAACGTTATGAACACGTGACAAACTTAGCGGTAAGGCGAGTCTATAGGCCATAGTTCCTACTCGATCAAGGATTTCAAACAGACCCATAAAATTGAGGGTTGAGATTTTCTCTCTTCATCGATTCTCGCTTCTAGAATAACGCCTTCTTGCACCTTCTTCTTCATATTCATCAGCTCTGAGTCTGTAGCTTGAGCGGATTTAACTTTATTGATTAAAGTCAGTTTTAATCGTATATTCGTTATCTTCATGTAGGTTCCTAGAGTCTTTAACTCTATCTCCATCTTTTGTACGTCGTACGAAATGGGACTTTGTGTTAATAATGTCGCACTCATAACCGCATACGATCTTCTACTCAACGCGTCAGCTACCATGTTTGCTTTTCCAGGATGGTATTGAATGTTATGGTTGTAATCTTCAATAGCTCGAGCCAACGTCTTTAGCGCATGTTACGTTCATTTTGGGTGAAGAAATATTTGAGGGTTTTTTACCGGGTTCAAGGTCGATACAAAATTTGATTTCACGCTATGGAGGTAGGCCAGGAAGTTTTCAGGGAATACGTCAGGAAACTTATTAACAATAAGAATATCACTCAAAACTGTGACTCTCATCCAAGACTTAGATAGCACCTCACATTGATACCTATCAACTTGCCACCGTTATTCATGGCGTCCCCTACAGAGATTCTAGCTTCAGTGCATCCCAAGATTTGGAAGTCACCAGCGTAAGGCTCGGGGCTCTTTACTTATGGCTTAATATGACAATGATTGACTTTAGTGGTTTAGTTACTTAAATTCGCATAACAGGTTGGTTAGGAATATGAAAACTAACAACCTTACGAAAATAATTAATTTTAGCATGATGAGTAGTTAACCAGTCAATTCCTAAAATTACATCAAATGCAAGTATTTTCAAATAGATGAGATCGACAGGTAACGTGAGGGTACCAATTTGAATTAAACAAGATTTATAAATAGTGGATGTAATGAAGGTTTATCCCAACGAAGTTTCAACAGATAAGTTAAAGTCTAATTTTTTAGGAGTCAAGTTCAAACGTTGAACACAATTAGGTAAAATAAAAGAGTGGGTAGAACTAGTATCGAATAAGGTATAGATTTCGTAAGAGTTTATGATTAACTTACCCATGATAACTTCGTTCGGGTTCCTCGACAAACGCTCTCACTTAAACTACCGGATTTGACTTGTCTGGAACATCCTTTGGCGTCACCATCCTAGCTGGACTTGACTTCACTACACGACAGAATTGAGCTAGGTGACCTTCTCTTCCGCAATTGAAACACGCTTTGGGTTGCTGCATACAGTTTGGATGGATGTGTCCCTCCTGTCCGCATTTGAAACATACGACCGGTGGTCGTTCTCCTTCCTTCGAAATAGGTGTTGGTGCTGCTACCGACATCTTTCCATCATTGTTGAATCTTCTTTTCTTAAAGGTGTTCCCACTTAGTTCACCTTTCCTATTATCTTGGCCATGATTATCACCGAAGTGGTTACCATTTCTGGCATGATAATTTCCTCCACGATGATTATCATTGTCCCAATGGTCGTTGCCACCGGTACGATTATTATCGTGTTGTGGGTCGTTACCTTTTGGTTGAGCTGACTCGTTATCGCACTCCACTAACTAAGCCATATTCACAACATCTGAATATAAACAAAGTTTGTGAGAAATGAGGTATTGACGTATTTCGGGTTTCAAACCTCGCAGAAATATTTGCGTCATTCGCTCCTCATTATCTAGCAAATGGGATGCAAACCGAAATAACTCCGTAAACTTAGCCTAATATTACGATACGGTCATGTTGTTCTGTTCTAGCTTGATGAATTTCACCTCCTTCATGTGACAAATACTTTCAAGAAAGTACTTATCATTGAACAATTGTTGGAACTTCTCCCAAGACATATTTAATACGGCAGGTTGAGTACGTTTTACAGATTTCCACTAGTAATTTGCCTCTCCTTGCAACATGAAGGTGGCAAAGGGAACCATTTGCTCCTCTGAGCATTCCAAGACGTCAAATATCTTGGTAATCTGCTTAATCCACGTCTCTGCCTTAAGTGGCTCTGACTTTTCCAAAAACTCTGGTGGTCCCAACTCCTTGAATTGCTTAGCAGTGATCAGTCGTGAGTTGCCAGTATTTCCACCTGCATTTTGAACAGGAGTCTCTCTCGTTTGATTTTGCATAAATTCTAGAAAGTTCCTAAACATACCATCGTTCATCATTTGGTCGATGTTGTTGTTTACAAGAGGATTATTGCTTTCTTGATGAACATTATCCTAGTTATTGCTCATCGATGACTCAACGGTCTCATGTGCTCCATTGTTTATCTCAACATTTTCAGATGTCATTCTCAAACACTGTCACAAAATAAGGGTTAATTGACATGTCAAATATTATCCCTATATTCTGACCGACCAGTTAAATAACAAATAAACTTAGGTAGGTCATACTAGCGAAGGATTTACCCATCTCACCCCTCCTAGTTCTAGCCTCACATCTCATCCAGGGATCATATCCCTAAGCTTTGATACCAACTGTGACGCCCCAAAATAGGTATACATCACTCATTCTGAGTTGCCAAATACATGGTACAGAATCTAAATACAAACTTAATTTATACAACTGTTAAGTGCTGTCCAGAATACGACAAAACATAAGCTGTGAGTTTTAATATAAATATTGTCTCCTAGACAATATCCAAACTCAAAATAAGTCCTTATTAAAATTATTATCACACTATTCTTATAGAATAATGAGGACTACAATAGCAATTATCTTGGACCATCACTCCATTGTCTGACTAGTCCTAGCTATATTCTCATTTTCTGAAGAGAACAATGAAAGAAAAGGGTGAGCTCAACTAGCCCAAATAAAGAATATTATGACTAAGATAATATAGAATAAATTATTGTTAGCCTTCAACAGTATAACAACTGATAAAATGCAATAGACAACAAGTTTTAGATCAATAATTGCAGCAGAAATAACAATCCATTAGAAGAGTCAAGTAGAGCATGATATATACTATCTTCGATGATTTAAAAGTTTATCATCAATTTTATCACTGAGACTTAGCTTAATAAATAATCCACATCGCTGAATTATCCATGCACTACGGGCCAAGGATATTCATTAGTATCACATTCACGAATTATCCATGCACTACGAGCCAAGGATATTCGTGTTATCACCAATGGTCATGATCATGCCAAACAACAATTCATCTTTGCACCCTTGGCCGAAGAAAACGCATGGTCATGACCATACCAACATTTGTCCATCAATGCACTACGGGCCAATGAGAACTTTTACCACATCATTTGTAACATTACAGGTCATGATTATACCGAATAATCCCTGGTTGTAATCATACCAATCAACAGTCCATCTATGCACTACGGGCCAAAGAGAACTTTCATAACAATATAAGCATGAGGATGATGACAATGATATAAGAATTCAATTAAATGAAAACAAGGATAAATTTTAAAGATTTATAATTCAATTTATCAAGAATTCAATAATGTCCAAATTTTTAACATGATACTACTTTGTGGAGTAAAATTCAAGAATAATATTCAGAAAATAATTTGGACATAAACGAAATCAATTTTTATCATGAACAGTATCCCGGGTGAATAGTACCCCATGAATAGTACTTAATGAATAGTACCGTACGTATAGATAATCAGTAAATATTATTTTTTGGGGATGTGGTGGTGGTGGTGGTGGTGGTGGAGGGGGTGGGGTGGGTATATATAATCATTGATTATTATTATTTTTAGGAGGTGGAAGGGGATGGGTGGGGGTGGGGTTGGGGAGTAGGTGGGGGTTGGTGGGTGGGGTAGAGTGGGGAGTGGGGTGGGGTGAGGGGTAAGAGTTGACGTGGTGGGGGTGGGGATGGGAGTGTATACATAATCAGTAAATATTATATTTTTGGGTGGGGGTAGGAGGTGAGACATGTAGGATTGAGCAAAAAACGAGTAAAACTGAATAACCGAATTGAACTAATTTTTTTGATTATTCGGTTATTTTTTGTATTTTGGTTATACCCGCTTTATTATACGATTTTCGGGTTTGGTTTTTGAATTTGTGCTATTAGGTTAACCGAATAACCAAACAAGTTATAAAAAAAATTAAGCCTCAAAGGTTAAAAAAGTAATCTCTCACACTCTTCAGTCTTCAGTACTCTGATCTCGGGATCTGATGTAAGACCCCAACTTTTATGAATAAAGATTAATTTTTCTAAATATTATTTTGAATAATAAGGTGTAGCTTTGATATAATGTTATAGTTGTGGGTAATATTTACAAATGTTACAAAGTAAGCAAGTTGTCATAAAATATTCGATTGGTCGGGGAATATTCGTTTTATCAAAGGAATATTCGTATGACGACACAATCATTGGTGGACCCCACAACAGAATTATTGTCGGAGTTAGAAAATGACATAAATATCTTTTTATAAAAATAATGGCGAAAGTTTTACCGTTAACTGTTGAAATACCGGATAATAAAAGTACAGTAATATGTGTGGTTGCATAGTAGCACACGATATTGTACAGTATCTTTGATTATTGATGCTTACGTGAGAAGTCACTCAGTTTTATTCAATTATTGCTACAGTAATTGCTGCATAGTATCTCATATTATTGATTCAATTATTGTCACAGTATCATCTGCACACTATTTTATATTATTAAATCAATAATTGAGACAACATAATTATTCATATTAGTATTTACATTATTGACAATGTCTAGAAAATTTTGTCGAGTAAAGGGGTTTGGTCACCTAATTGCGCGCCAAAAAGGACAAATCCTTATCGAAAAGCCCTCATTTCCTGGGAATGATCTGATTATTAGTATTGCAAGTTATAATATTAATGATGAATAATTGTTGTTCAAAAATATGTTTAGTGAAGCCAAGTGAATTGAGATTAATAGAGGGGGGTTTTTTTATGAAGTATTTGTTATAAATTTTGCCTATTACATGAACCCCCACTTACTCATTTTTTAAAATAGTTGGTAGAAAGTTATCTCAGTTTTGTTTTATTACTTATATATATATATATATATATATATATATATATATATATATATATATATATATATATATATAATATAAGTTTTATTTTATTAGATTATAAATAGAATATATTATATTTTATTTAAAGTTTTCATTTTATTAGAATATTTTATTGCACAGTAACGAATAGTAAAATTAAAATTTTTTGCCAGTGCACGCCCGTGAAATCCTTTACTATTGGTCAGTGATTTCTAAATTCAAATAGTATCATGTCATTCTCCTATAAATAGAATGCTTAGTTTAGAAATGAAAATTACACCAAAATTAGAGAATTCTTCTTCTATAATATTGAGCGTATTTCTTTAGAGTTTAAGGAATCTTTGAGTGTTGAAAACGGTACAAGTTTTCTACAAAATATCCCCGTCATACCATTCAGAAATACTCTCCTTTTAAGGTAATGGATATTATTTTTGTTCAGTATTCGTAAGAAATAATATTTTTTTCCATACTATGTAGTATGTAAGTAATATTATTTCGTTTCGTATTCCTAATTTTACACTCATGTTGATAAGTTTTGCTTCTATACTCCTTTAAATTAGTAGAATATTCTTGAAATTTGCGCTTTATCTAGTATCTTTTCACAAGAATATTTTTCTGAACATTCTTCTTAAATTTTAATCTTTTCATGTCGGGGTACTATTCACGGGGTACTATTCACGAAGTACTATTCATGGGGTACTATTCACTCGGGTACTATTCACCCAGAGTACTATTCATGATAAAAATTAATTTCTTTTCTGTGTCCAAATTATTTGTGATACAATATTATTCTTGAATTTTACTCCACAAAGCAGTATCATGTTGACAATTTGGACATTATTGAATTCTGGATAAATTGAAATATATATCTTTAAAATTTATCCTTGCTCTCATTTAATTGAATTCTTATATCATTGTCATCATCCTCATACTTATATTGTGATGAAAGTCATCTTTGGCCCGTTGTTCATAGATGGACTGTTGATTGGTATGATTATGACTATGTATCGGTATAATCATGACATGTAATGTTACAAATGATGTGGTAAAAGCTCTCATTGGCCCGTAGTGCATTGATAGACAGTTGTTGGCATGATCATGACCACTGGTAATACTAACGAATATCCTTAGCCCGTAGTGCATGAATAATTCGTGGATGTGATAATAATGAATATCCTTGACCCATAGTGCATGGATAATTCATGGATGTGATACTAACAAATATCATTGGCCCGTAGCGCATGGATAATTTGATGACGTGGATTATTTTTTTGAACTGTTACAACGATAAAATATTGATGATGAACTTTGTTAGTTCTCAGAGGGCACACAATAGATCTAGAAGGGGATTTGAATAAATTCTTTTATAATTTCAAAAATCTTTTCCATTTTAGTTTGCATTGCTGAGTAAATAGCAGATAACAAACTTAGGAATTATTTTAAACACAGCGAAATAAGTTAAGGTTTCCCTTCATAGATGTTATGTTAACCATTATTCTAGAGTTAGTTTAGTTGTAAGTAGTTATCAAGTTGATAGCAGTTATAATAGTTATAATGTAAATGGCAGAATGTAAAAGACACAAGGGATATTAAGTGGTTAAGAGACCCAAGCTCCTAATATACTCTTCTGTTTCAAAGAACAGGGATTCCACTAAGGAAGTCTTTACATCACTAAATCACTAAGATTCCTTCAAGGCCAGCAGCCTTGGAACTTTAGTTCACTAAGAAATCTTCAAGTTCAGCAGACTTGGAACTCCAGTTCACTAAGAACTCTTCAAGGCCTGCAGCCTTGGAACTCAGTTTAGTCCCTTAGACAAGGACACTTCTGGCCTTGACTTCTATTGTTGTTGTTGGTGGTGTTGAGCTGCCAAGATGACTTTAAACTTGTTCATCCTTGATTCTTGGCAGATTGTTGTGATCCTCTTTAGATTCTGCATCGAGACTGGATCACCATTGGATATGTTGCTAAGTTGTTAATGAAGTTTAATCTCTTTGAGTACTTAACAGTTTGTCACTTCTTCCTTGGTGCAGCTGATCTTGAGGTTGGTCCTTTTCTAATCTCAGCTTGCACTCATTCACCATATGAGGTTTGCTAAGTCTTTGCATCTTTGGTAGGCTTCGTCTGGCACTTAGCATCCCCTGAACCTTGGTTGGCTTGTGTACAGATTTGGTTCTGTATTTGTTCTTCTTTAGCTCTTGGTGGTTTATGGTGATTCGTAGACTGGCTTTTTGAATCTTCTTTTTGATCTGCCAATCTCTTGAATGCTATTAACTTGGCCTTCTCGGCCCTTAGCTTGGCTGACATTTTTAATGACATTCCCATTGTTGTTGAGTGAAGCCTTTTTCTATTAAAGCTCTTCTCTTAACTTACTTCACTTCTACTTTCGTAGTCTTACTGCCATTGAGACATATTTTGTTTTTGCTCTATAGAACTAGTAGATTCAACAACCTTACTTAAACTTACAACTTCTCCTTTTGAGCTTCTTTTGTTAAATAACATTTCATAAGCTTCCCGTTGGATTATAGCCGTTGGGAGTTGTTTGAATCAATTCACAGATCTCGAGTTATTTGGTGCAGACTGCAGATGTGACATGACATCTCCTTTTTCACTTTTCTGACACTACAGTCTACTATTTCACCTACCCCATCAGAAATGTCACTTTAGTGTGTCAGGCAGGTAGTCACCTTTATTTCTTCTTTCTGATTCCTTGAACAGAACATCAGGAGTTATCCTTCTGCATCGATGCTTTCAACGTTTGAATGTTAGTCTTTGCATTGAGACGTTGCTAAGGCTTCAATACTCAGATGACTGAACTCTACGATTCTGATGCAGATGACCTTGAACGAGATCGTAGTTAGTCTATTGAATATTGCTCGTTGACTGATTGAGACAACACTACGATTCTGAGAATGTTCTTTAGATTTGCAATGTAGAACCTCTCTTACTCCACTCGTGCAGTGCTTCATCACTTCTGTTTGCCTTGACTTCCATTAGGTACTGACAGCTTGTCTGATTACTTTGGCCCTCCTTAACTTTAAGACTTATCTGGTTTGTCATACTCAGTCTCTTTCTCCTTGTGATCTCCCGTTCACATATCATCAATGGTCTGACCCATGTTTAATCTTCTATGTCTATTCTGTATAGGTTGGCCAGTGTCTCCGTTATAGACCTCATCAGTTTCTACTTCTAACCTGGCAAGCACTACGATCATAGTTATACTGAAGATAATTATCCTTTGTTTATCTTGACGGCTACTTCATTGCTTGTGGAAGACTTCCCTAAAATGGCTTCACAACTCAATCAGGATGCTGATTAAATTGGTGCTTCGATCTTCTTTTTGCTTGCAAGTCATTTGGTGAATGTCCTCTGGCTTCCTTTAGGTATATTTCATCTTTTATAGTTCTGATTAGAGGCTTCATTATTTGGATGCTTTGGGAGTGCTTATGTGTTGAGAATCATGTTGACACTACGATTCTTCCTTGGCGTTGTAAGCACTGATAAGCTTTGTCGAAGACGTTGTTCTGCAGACTACGATCTAGCTTTGGTTCTGCAGACACTACGACTCCTAGAGCAAATTATACATCAGACCATGATTTCTGTCTTAACACTTGTTGTCCTTGTCTGATCTAGCTCGACTACGATTTCTGCCTCTGATGTGATCAGTAGTCCACGACTTCAAGTGTAGTCTACAATTCTTAACTTCGCTTGGCAGGTTCTTGAATTAACTCTACGATTCTGAGTGAGGCCCGCCAAGGCAGACTACGATCTATAGCCATTTTATCGATACTCTACGATTCTGCGTTGGCTTTTGCAATCCCTAGGCTAGCTCGATGCTCTACGATTCTGCCTTGATATTTTTTGAATACTTTGTTTCTCCTGGCAGACTTCTAAGGCTTGTGCAGTACTCTACGATCAAGCAAGCCTATCTATTACATCATATAAAATCAACCTAACAAGCTTGATCTTTCTATACTTAGTCCTTATATATCATGTTCTTTTGAAGGACGTTTACAAAGCTATTTTATTCATATAGTATCAACCTAACATATTTGATTATTTCAGTCTAAGTCCTTGTACATATTTCCCTATTGTCTATTCAAGGACTTTACAGCTTATTTTAATGCAGGCATATTTGCATATTCATTCATTGAGATCATAATCAAATCTTATATAAATAGGAATATCATTCACATGCTTATTCCTAATAATCTCCTCCTATTTGATTATGACAAAAATAATAAGTGCATATGTATGAGATTAATGAATCTTAAGATACAGTGAGCTACTGTATTGCTAGAGCAGGTAATATGAATGATATATTAAAAGCATTTGATTATAGCTAAAAAGTAAACCTAAATTCTGGATCCAGAGTTAACTATTACATATAGAGATGTACCTTCTTCTTCATGTGTGTCTCCCGGATCCCTTCTACTGTTGCTACTCATCTTCTTGATCTTTTTGCTCCTGTTCCCCATGGGATGGTGACTTCATTTCTTCTTGATTTCCTCCTTCCTGCTCCCCCTGAGATGGATTCCCCATTTCTTCATCTTCATGATGCTCTCACTCAGATGCATGCTCTTCTTCATTATTTTTTGCTTTCATCTTCCTATTATGCTTTGGTTTCCCCTCAGATGATGATACACTTGTTGCTATGTTGAGTTGTTTCTTCTTCTTCTTCATCTCCTCCTTTGCTTTCTTGCTCCCCTTCCTTTCTTCATCCTTCATTCTTCTCTCCTTGCTCTTTTTTGAATGCCACTTTTTCTCCACCTTTTTGTCATGAATCATTTGGGAAAGTTGTTGGACATTTGTCGTAAGCTGCTCTGTCAGATAGGATAAGTTGCTAACTTCAATCTTGATCTCTTGTTGACTTAGCTCCAACTGTAGAGAGAGAGATTTCTTGAGGAGGTCAATCTTGTCAAAGAGGGACAGGATTTGATCTATGCTTTCCTTCTGAGCTTGCAGAGCTTCTTCCTTCTGATCATTGATAAACTTCAGATAGATTTGATCTCTCTCTTTGATTTTAAGAGATATATCTGATAGTGTGGCTTGGAGTCTATTTTAAAGCACACTGTCTCCTTCTTATGACAATATTTTTGCTTCTTCGGTAATGCGAGATATCTTCTCAACTAACTCGTCAAAATTTTTCAGTAACTCTTGCTCCTTAGGAGTTTGGTCATTTGTTTGAGCAGTCTTTTGTTGAACACCAGATTGGACTATACGATTTTTATTCTTGGACAGTTTTTCGAATGTTGTGAGAATCTGATAGATCGTTGAGTGCCAATCACTGTTGGAGGATGAAGGAATATCATACACTTCTGCTTGAGCAGAGTAGAGCTTCTCAATCTGAACTTGATCATCTTCAATGGTAGAGTATATGGACTCTACGATCATGAACTTGGATATAATCCTTCTGCCATCTGAACCTACTCTACAATCGTGGGGAATGTAGTGGTTACCAGCATGTCGGTAGACCTTGAAGGGAGACTGATCTTTAATCAGCTTTGTTGCAAATTTCTTTACTCTTGGAAAGTTTTGAGACACCAGATCCAAGTTTGGAAAATGTGAGTAACACCAACTGAAGTAACTTTCATCTTTACCAGTATATGCCTTTAACCAGGGCATCCATGGGTAGAACCATTTCATCAAAAGATCATCAGGATTGTACAATATTCTAGTGCAATCTAAATCCATGTCTTTCCAATTGTTAAACAAATCTTCTGTTGACATCCTTACTACCTTGAGTCGTTCATTTCCATGGTTTATCCACCTCCCTGGTAGTACATCTGGTGGTTCATCAAAGACTTCCACTACTAATCTTCGGCGGACTCTTGTTGGAGAAGGAACATGATAGTATGTTGATTCCTGGTCTTCAAAGCTGGAATCTGTCTCCATCTTTGAGCTTGACTCATGCTCAATCATTTCATCTGATTCATCAGTGAATCCTTCTTGCTGATTTTCGTCACTTGTACCTTCTTCAGTACTCTTAGCATTTTTTCCCTTGGATTCAGACTTATCATCACTTAATTCAATTATTGCAGTAGAAGATTCTCCTTTCTTCTTTAGGACAGGTCTAGCAAGCAATCTGTTACTCTTTCTTCTCCTTGGAGATTCAACTATAGGAGATTCAGTCCTTTCTTCATCTTCAGATTCTGAAGCCCTTGATTCATCATATGACCTTTTTTGGGATTCAGCCACAGGGGCAAATGATTCTTCTTCAGGCCCTGAGTCCCCTAAAGTAGCAAAAGAATTCCTTGAGACTTCAGCAGTGGGAGACCTAATTTCTTCAGATTTAGATCCTTTCTTTTCAGAAGAATGGCTACTTAAGAATTCATTCATAGGATCTCCAGTTCTTTGAAGCAATCTGTTACTCTTTTTCCTTTTTGGGGGTGCTTCAGTTGATGCTCTTTCCTTTCCTGATTCACGTCTCTTTTTATCAGTGGAGAGATTGCTTGGTGGTACCTCTATATTCTTCACAATCTTAGTTTTCTTCTTTGCTGGAGTGGCTGGTACAGGTACAGAGTCATCAAATTGAGATAACTTGCTTTCCATTTCTTTTACCTTCCTCTTCTTTGCAGAGACCTTACTGCTGCTGTCAGATGTTATTAGCCTCTTATTTTCCTTCGAATTTTTCTTCCAGTTTTCAAACAGCTGTGGGGATATAACTTTATGAACATTCAGTGGTTCTCCCTCATCACCTTTTATCTTGCTTTTCAGTCTCTTCTTCAGTATAATGCTCAAGAGTCTTCCATGAAAAATCTCTTCACCTCAGTTTTTTCCAGCCATTTGGTCAACCAATCAATTAGAAGGGCTTCATCTGCTGTTTCATGATGATTGCAATCATAACTCTCAGTTGCAGATCACTAACAGTATCATGTGCAGTAACCTTGCACAAGATGCATTTTCCCACAATCTTAGTCAGGAATTCAAACTCTTCAGGAAACTCCTTCTTCTTCATATCTTTCATATTTACCTTCCTCCTGTAGCGCATTAACTTCTTGCCTTCTTTAATGTCAACTTCCTCAAGGTTTATCAGACCTTGGTTAGGAAACCCTAGACATTGGTTGATGTCTGATGCTTTTATCTTCAGGCTTACTTCGTTTACCTTTGTGGACAGAAGCCTAGAGTCTACAGTTATATTTGAATAGAACTGCTTTACTAGATCGGTATAGACTGGAGTGTTAACTTCTAAGCACTCTGAAAATCCAGCATCTTTTACAAGCTCAAGTATATCCTTAAACTTCTTTTCTGATCTTTCGAACTTCTTGAAGCCGAGTTGGATTCCAGTTATAACACACCACTCTTCCATTTTGAGATTTTGAAGTATGTGGGTATTTAATTTCAGAACTCTTATGAGGGATAATTGAATGCAATTTGGGCAAAGCTCGAGGTTTAGTGGATTCAGGCTTTGAAGAGGATTTTAGGGTTTGAAAAAGGGAGGGAGAGAAAGTTGATAGCTTTTGATAACTGTTTGGAGATTTTAAATTTATCTTTATGACAGTTCCTTCTGACTCTGCATAAGCTGTGATGTGTCAAAAAGTCATTGGTTACACGATGCCCAGTAAGAAACTGTAACTCCCCATAAACTGATTAGTTTTTCAGTTTTGATTTTCCTTTTAAGAAAATAAGCATTACTGACGTAGATTAACCGTTGACTTTTTCAGTACGTAGAGTAGCTTGATGAGATAGCTATAGGCTCTACGATTTTCTTTGTCAACTCAACGATCGTCTTCTAAGAGATGCTTCAGTGAGTGATTTATCACTGATCCCCATCTTGGAGTTTTATGGCTTGACCATTGTTGAGCCCCAGGAGAGTTCGGGCATTGATATTCTGAGGTGATTTTTCAAAACACCTTTTCAGACTGTATTTTGTAACTTCCCTTCATACGATCTGCATAGTGGGACATGTGTTGAGTTCTGCCCTTAGCTCCCCTTGAGCTAGTGTTTTCCTTTGGGAAGACTACGATCGTCGAGGCTGCTCTACGATTGTTGAGTTTGCTATTGATCATACTCTACGATCATTATCTGGCCTGATTCTTGTGATAAGCTATGACTTAGCATTCCTTCTGGGTTATTAAGGTAGCTCAGGAAGGACCAACCTCTTAGACTGAACTAAGGGTCAGGTTTGTCCCTGAGGCGCTTATCAGATGAAGAGCTTTATAAAATTCTTTTCTGCTTGAGAGTTTACTTACAAACTCTGGATATTCTTTGGTGTTGGTATTTGTTTAGGCTACAATCGTGGTGTCATCATGCTCTTATACTACTATTACAGAGACTGATCGAAAGTATTCCACGATTTGAGTGGTTGGTTGATATGGTTATCAATAACACGTTTTGGGATGTTACTACTGACTATGGATCTTTATTTGGTTCATCAGTCATAGAGTTTTGAGACTCTTTAACTGGGACAATTCTGTTTTGGGTTAGCTCCTGTCTCTATGATCTTGATAGGAATGATCTTGATATTTGTGAAGTGTTTAATAGACATGTACCGTGGTTGTCCTTGTAAGACCCCAACTTTTTATAAATAAAATTGAATTTTCTCTATTTATTATTTTGAAATAGTAAGGGTTGATTTGATTAATATGGTAAGTTATGGGTAAAATGCGTAAATATCTTAAATAAGTAAGTGGTTATAAAATATTCATTTTTTTGGGCAATATTCGTTTGGTCGTGGAATATCCCGTCGGGGAATATTCGTAAGACGGCGTAGCCTTGTGTGGGTCTCATAACGGAAAGCGATTGAATGAAGAAAACGACAAGTATGAGTTTTTATAAGTAACGGCGTAGTTGTTACCGTTAATACTGTTGAAATACTCGGTGGTTAAAATATAGTAATACGCGTTGTTGCACAGTAGCACATGGTATTGAACCAATTATTGATTCTTACGTAAGAAGGCACTACTCAATAATTGTTACAGTAATTACTATTCAATATTTTATTTTATTGATTCAATAATTGCTACGTTGATATTTTATATTATTGTTGTTTCAATAATTGTCACTGAACAGTATTTCCCATTATCAGATCAATAATTTATATTATTTTAATAATATTATTAGATAGCATTATTGGCAAAGTCTAGAAAGTTCTGTCTAAGGAGAGGTTTGGTCACCTAATTGCGCGCCAGTAAGGAGAAATCCTTATTGGAAAGTCCTGTCTTTCCTGGGAACAGCCTGGTTGTCAGTATTGTGATTCTGTAATATTATTTGTGAATAATTAATTATTGATTTATATGATAAGAAAAATATTTATTTTATGTGGATGTAAATGAAGGAATTTTTAAAAAAGTGACAATTGTTGAAAATTGATATTTTATCTTTTTTGGTAAAATAATTCATTTAAATATATTATTATATTTTAATAATATAATAATGGTGATATTTTTACAATTAATGTGTGATATATGAATAAATGAGGAGGAAGAATATTTTTGTTACAAAAAATGTTTAACACATGTTTTGTGTGTTAGTGGACCCTATTTTTGACTGAAATTTGATTATAGCCTGTAAAATCGCATGTATGTGAATTTCGGTCAATTTTTATTTGGAATTTGAAAAAACTTAAACTTATAAAGTTGTAGAGAATTGAATTTTCTATGGAATGGACATAAGATTTGAATTTTTCTGATAAAATGGCTATTTATTATGAATTATTAAAGTTTCAAAATATTGGGTCTGAATTGATTTTGTTGCATTAAATGATAAAAACATGTTTTGTGTGATTGGTGAGCCCCACATGTGTTACAAAATATGCTGAATTTAGATGTCAAAGTATGCGTATAATTTTTAATAAATAATATTATTTTATTAAAGTTTCTGTTTTGGTGTTCTAAGTATTTTTCTATAAATAGAGTGTTTAGGTTAGAATTGAAAATCATACCAGAAACTGAAATCTTCTCTATCTATATTATCGAGCGTATTCTTGTGAGTATTTTGTTATCTTGAATGTTGCTATATGGTGCAAGTTTTTTTCAGCGTTATATCTGATATTCCAGCCAGAAGTACTATTCTTTTGAGGTAAGGGACGTTATTTTCTTCGTAAATGATATTATTTTCTTCAATATCATTATGCCGAATTATTGATATGAGTTTTATTGTGAAATTTTTACCTTTTTGTGTCGAGGTTACTATTTACGTATACGGCACTATTCACATATACGGCACTATTTACATATACGGCACTATTCACGAATACGACATTATTCATCGAAAAATGAAATGTTCTCTTTTTCGTCCCAGATGTCTATTATGGTTACTATCATTGATTGTATCCCTATTTTGATCTTCATTATATACTTGTTTTGTTAAAATTTTGGCTTCTATACTCCATGAAATTAGTAGAATATCCTGGATATTTGCGCTTCATCCAGTATCTTTTTATGGAAATATTATTCTAAGCATTCTTGATAAGTTTTAACTTTTTCATGCCGGGGTACTATTCACGGGGTTACTATTCTCAAAGGTACTATTCACTAGGTACTATTCACTCGGTTACTATTCACCCGAGGTACTATTCATGAAAAAAAAATTGATTCGTTTTCGGTCTAAATTATTTTTGGTACAATATTATTCTTGAATTTTACTCCACAAAGCAGTATCATGTTGACAATTTGGCGTTATTGATTTCTGGATAAATTAAATTATAAATCTTTAAAAATTTATCCCTGAACTTGTTTTATTGAATTCTTATATCATTGTCATCATCCTCATGTTTATATTCTGTTGAAAGTCGTCTGAGGCCTGTAGTGCATAGATGGACTTGGTATGATTATGACCAGGGATTATTCGGTATAATCATGCCCGTAATGTTACAAGTGATGTGGTAAAAGTCCTCATTGGCCCGTAGTGCATTGATGGACAGTTTTTGGTATGATTATGGCCATGGATTCTCTTCGACCAAGGGTGCAAAGATGAATTATTTTATGGCATGATCATAACCGTCGATGAAAATATGATTATCTTTGGCCCGTAGTGCACGGATAATTTGTGGTCATGATACTAAATAATATCATTGGCCCGTAGTGTAGGGATGATTTGATGATGTGGATTATTTTTTTTGCTGAGTCTCAGCGATAAAAGTGATAAAAAAAACCTTTTTAAATCATAGAAGATAGTAGGTTTTATGCTCTACTTGACTCTTCTAATGGATTGCTTATTCCGCTGCAGTTGTTGATCTAAAACTTGTTATCTATTATATTCTATCAGTTGTTATACTGTTGAAGGCTAAGGATAATTTATTCTACATTATCTTAGTCATAATATTTCTTACTGGGCTAGTTGAGCTCACCCTTTCTTTTACTGTTCTCTTCAAAAAATGAGAATATAGCTAGGACTAGTCGGGAAATGGATTGACGGTCCAGATGGTTGCATTAGTAGTCCTCACTATTCTGTGAAATAGTGTGATAATAATTGTAATTAGGACTTATTTTGAGTTTGAATACTGTCTAGAAGACAATATTTGCATTAAAACTCACAGCTCATGTTGTATATTTAAGTTTGTATTTAAGTTTTGTATCATGTATTTGGCGACTCAGAATGGGTGATGTATACCTATTTTAGGGGCGTCACAGTCCTATCCTTAAAGCTTATCTCAGAGTTTCTTGTAAGTATTCCATTTCTTCATTTGGCTTCCTAAGCTTTACCATCTTCATCATTTGCATCTAGAACTTCCTCAGACTGATCAACAACTCCAGGATGAAATCATCATGGATGAATAAACCTCTGATGGGTTGGCAAGTATGAACTATACGATCGGTGGTGACTCTACGATCGAGATGAGTGAAGACTTCTTTGATCTGTGGCTTTATTTTCCCTTCTTAGGCAGCTGACATTGCAGTTGTTTGAACCCTTGTGACTGAAGTTATCTTCTTTAGCATTCCTTGTGTGGTCAGACAGATCAAGTACTTGCAGGTTAGGTAAGTTTCTATTTTTGGTACCCATGATTGTTTGGGTCCTGCCAGGTCAGTTTTCTCAAGATCTTAATCCCTCATATTCTTAATTTTATGTCACATTTGCATCAATAATCACATTTATGCATATAACAGATTTAGGTATGATATTTATAATGTATGATGATGAGTGTGTGAATGATTAAGTATTTTGATAGGACATTCTCTTTATTTGATTGTTTCACTCCTTGCTTGGTTGTGTTTATAGTTCTTGAAAGTTTTCAGAGTAGGAAACAACTCTATTGTTTATTTGTATCTGGTTGATTCATGGAGATGATCCGTTTCTAAGAATCTTCAAGATACTCCTCTAGTGTTGATCATACTCTTTATTTTATCAAGAACACAGAACATTGGTTTTGTATATATTTACATACATCCCAATTCTTTAGCAAGAGTTACTCCACTTAAGCTTTAGGATTAAGATTAACTTACAACATACTCTAGACTTCTTTCAAGAAGCTATCTTCAACCTGAACTTTGAGTGGAGAGAGAGTTTGTTGATAATTAAGTATCCAACCTTAATGTACTCTCTATCTTCCTCGTTTCAGGGAGAGTATGGTCTCTTGATAGAGTATTTTTATAGTACATAAGGTGATGCAACACAATATTCACGTAAGTGTTAATGAGGAATCGTACCTTTACATTGTCAGTCTCTTGACAGTCATTTGTCTTGCTATAATGATGTTAAGCATTGATGTACAAACCTTTACGTTCATTACTGACAGCTTGTTGCTCTATTTGACCTTAGATTAATTAGGCATCGCCTTGGAGTTGACAGCATAGGAAAGTCTTGGCAGCTTTTGGTCTTTGATAATCTTGAGTCTCAAGAATAGATCCAATTGATTAGCCAAGTACATATTGAACGAGATTTTCTTTCTTCTTTTGAATAGACATTTCTCTGCATGTATAGGCCTTCCATCTTTTAGAACAGTGGATGATAGACTCTTTATTTTTGATTCCCTTCTTGACTTTTTATCACAAGTCTGCAGACTGCTGATTTTCTTTGGACATGGATTGGTCTTGTTGCAACATTAATTTGGAACAAGGACCAATCTGAGTAGCTTCAAGTGAATGTGCATATTTACCTGTATGCATAATTTCTAACGTGTGAGCTCAATAGTACTTACAAACAACTTACTTCTGAACTAAGTTTAGACCATTGTATGTGCCTCGGATCATACTCAAAGTGTTAGCTTTTAGAATATATATGAGAACCTCCTCTGATACCAATTGTTAGTTCCCATAGGGTACACAATAGATCTAGAAGAGGGGTTAAATAGATCCATTTATAATTAAAAAAATATTTTCCATTTTAGTTTGCATTACTAAGTAAATAGATGATGACAAACTTAGGAATTATTTTAAACACAGCGGAATAAGTTAAGGTTCCCCTTTATAGATGTTATGTTAAACATTTATCTAGAGCTAGTTTAGTTGTAAGTAGTTATCAAGTTGATAGTAGTTATAGCAGTTATAATGTAAATGACAGAATGTAAAAGACACAAGGGATTTTAAGTGGATCAAAGACTCAAGCTCATAATCCACTCTTCTGCTTCAATGAGCAGGGATTCCACTAAGAAAGTCCCAGTAGTGTTGGAACTTTAGTTCACTAAGAACTCTTCAAGTCCAGCAGACTTGAAACTCCAGTTCGCTAAGAACTCTTCAAGGCCTGCAGCCTTGGAACTTATTTTAGTCCCTTGGACAAGGACCCTTCTGGCCCTGGCTTCTGTTGTTGGTGGTGGTGGTGGTGGTGCTGAGCTGCCAAGATGACTTTACGCTTGTTCATCCTTGATTCTTGGCAGCTTGTTGTGATCCTCTTTGGATTCTGCATCGAGACTGGATAACCATTGGGCATGCTGCTTAGTTATTCATGAAGTTCGATCTCTTTGAGTACTTAGCAGTTTGTCACTTCTTCCTTAGTGCAGCTGATCTTGAGGTTGGTCTTTTTTTGATCTCATCTTGCACTCATTCACCATATGAGGTTTGCTAAGTCTTTGCATCTTTGGTAGGTTTCGTCTGGCACTTAGCATCCCCTGAACCTTGGTTGGCTTGTGCACAGATTTGGTTCTGTATATGTTCTTCTTTAGCTCTTGGTGGTTCATGGTGATTCGTAGACTGGCTCTTTGAATCTTCTTTCTGATCTGCCAATCTCTTGAATGCTATTAACTTGGCCTTCTCGGTCCTCAGCTTGGCTGACATTCTTAATGGCATTCTCATTGTTGTTGAGTGAAGCCTTTTTTTGTTAAAGCTCTTCTCTTAACTTGCTTCGCTTTTACTTTCGTAGTCTCATTGCCACTGAGACATATTCTGTTTTTTCTCTATAGAACTCGTAGAGTCAACAACCTTACTTGAACAAACAACTTCTCCTTTTGAGCTTCTTCTGTTAAATAACATTTCATAAGCTTCCTGTTGGATTATAGCCGTTGGGAGCTGTTTGAATTGATTCGCAGATCTCGAGTTATTTGGTGCAGACTGCAGATGTGACATGACATCCCCTTTTTCACTTTTCTGACACTACAGTCTACTATTTCACCTACCCCATCAGAAATGTCACTTTAGTGTGTCAGGCAGGTAGTCACCTTTATTTCTTCTTTCTAATTCCTTGAACAGAACATCAGGAGTTGTCCTTCTGCATCGATGCTTTCAACGTTTGAATGTTAGTCTTTGCATTGAGACGTTGCTAAGGCTTCAATATTTAGATGACTGAACTCTACGATTCTAATGCAGATGACCTTGAACTAGATCGTAGTTAGTCTATTGAATATTGCTCATTGACTGATTGAGTCAACACTACAATTCTGAGAGTGTTCTTTGGATTTGCAATGTAGAACCTCTCTTACTTCACTCGTGCAGTGCTTCATCACTTCTGTTTTCCTTGACTTCCATTAGGTACTAACAGCTTGTCTGATTACTTTGGCCCTCCTTAACTTCAAGACTTATCAGGTTTGTCATGCTCAGTCTCTTTCTCCTTGTGATCTCCCATTCACATATCATCAATGGTCTGGCCTATGTTTAATCTTCTATGTCTATTCTGTATAGGTTGGTCAGTGTCTCCGTTATAGACCTCATCAGTTTCTACTTCTAACCTGGCAAGCACTACGATCATAGTTATACCCAAGATAATTATCCTTTGTTTATCTTGACGGCTACTTTATTGCTTGTGGAAGACTTTCTTAAAATGGCTTCACAACTCAATCAGGATGCTGATTAAATTGGTGCTTCAATCTTATTTTTGCTTGCAAGTCATTTGGTGAATGCCCTCTGGCTTCCTTTAGGTATATTTCATCTTTTACAGTTCTGATCAGAGGCTTCATTCTTTGGATGCTTTGGGAGTGCTCATGTGTTGAGAATCGTGTCGACACTACGATTCTTCCTTGGCGTTGTGAACACTGATAGGCTTTATCGAAGACGTTGTTCTGTAAACTACGATCTAGCTTTAGTTCTGCAGACACTACGACTCCGAGAGCAGATTATACATCAGACCACGATTTTTATCTTGACACTTGTTGTCCTTGTCTGATCTAGCTCGACTACGATTTCTGCCTCTGATGTGATCAGTAAACTCCACGACTTCAAGTGTAGTCTACGATTCTTAACTTGGCTTGGCAGGTTCTTGAATCAACTCTATGATTCTGAGTGAGGCCCTCCAAGGCAGACTACGATTTATAGCCATTTTATCGATACTCTACGATTCTGCCTTGGCTTTTGCAATCCCTAGGCTGGCTCGATGCTCTACGATTCTACCTTGATATTGTCTGAATACTTTGTTTCTCCTGGCAGACTTCTAAGGCTTGTGCAGTACTCTACGATCAAGCAAGCATATCTATTACATCATATAAGATCAACCTAACAAGCTTGATCTTTCTATACTTAGTCCTTGTACATCATGTTCTTTTGAAGGACTTTTACAAAGTTGTTTTATTCATGTATGATCAACCTAACATATTTGATCATTTCAGTCTAAGTCCTTGTACATATTTCCCTATTGTCTATTCAAGGACTTTACGTCTTATTTCAATGCAGACATATTTGCATATTCATTCATTGAGATCATAATTAAATCTTATATAAATAGGAATATCATTCACATGCTTATTCCTAACAAACTTTTAAATCATAGAAGATAGTAGATATTATGCTCTACTTGACTCTTCTAATGAATTACTTGTTCCGCTGCAGTTAGACTTGTCGTCTATTATATTATATCGGTTCTACACTGTTGAAGGCTAACGATAATTTATTTTGCATTATCTTGGTCATAATATTTTTTACTGGGCTAGTTGAGCTCACCCTTTGCTTTCATTGTTCTCTTCAGGAAATGATAACATAGCCGGGACTAGTCGGGGAATGGAGTGACGGTCCGAGATGGTGGCTGTAGTAGTCCTCACTATTTTATAAAATAGTGTGATAATAATTGTAATGGGGACTCCATTTCAGTTTGGATATTGTCTGCGAGACAATATTCGTGTTAAAACTCGCAGCTTATGTTTTGTCGTATTTTACACGATAAATGTATAATGAAGTTTGTATTTAAGTTATGTACTATGTATTTGGCGACTCTGAATGGATGATGTATACCTATTTTGGGGGTGTCACATCTGATCTCTCATGACTCATCATATTCATCTCCCCATCTCTCAGACTTCCAATAGTCGATGACATCTCACTCTAATCTCAAAAATATCAGATCTCAAATTTCTCTCTACTCTAGTCTCTCTGAAGTCTGATCTCTGCCCAAAACCCAAAACCTAAAACCTAAAATCTCTCACTCTTACCCCAAATCATGAGTCGCGACTCCGCCTAGGCGCCTACGGTCCTTCGCAGCCCCGCCTTCCACAGCCTCGCGACCCTCACCTTCCGTAGCCTCTCCGCCTCTACGTGGCTCCGCCTACACAGTTACACTCCTTCCGTCCTTCGCAGCCTCTCTGCTTCTTCTTTTTCTTCTTCTTTACCTGCTTGATATATATATATATATATATATATATATATATATATATATATATATATATATATATATGTATGTGTATATATGGAAATGATCCGTGGAATACGTTAGCTATTAGGGCTGTTTCAACTAACGTTCATCCAGCCGTTCAAAATTAGAGTTAATGGCTGAGATGACTGCCCAGCCGCTAGAGGGAGTAGTGGCCAGCAATAAATTTTAAAATCCTCTCTGTTGGCCGCTAGAGGGAGTATCGGCCAGCCAAAATGATGACGTTTTGGTTGGCCGCTACTCCCTCTTGCGGCCAGCAGAGAGGATTTTAAAATTGTGGGCATTAAGGGAATTTGGGCCAGCCGCTACTGGGAGTAGCGACCAAGTGTCCACCATAGATCTAACATTTTACTCCATTCCCATCCAAATGCTTAACATCTGTAGAAATATAGCTTCGAAAAGAATCTGCTAGTTCTGAAATCACTTGTTTGTGCTATAAATTTTTGGTAAGTCTTCATCAATGGCTTTCATGGCTGCTACAAATATATTTTTATCTAGCTCTTCTGAATCTTTCGCTAGTTTAGAATGTATAAATGAATCGGAGTATGTTAATGTTAATGATGGTGAAAGTAGTAGTACAAAGGTAATGGTTCCTTATGTTGGTCAATTATTTTATAAATTAGAAGAAGCTGAAAATATTTATAGATCCTATGCCCAAAAAAGTGGATTTGAGATTAGGATTGCTACGAGTAGTAAACATGCTCACAGTAATGATTTGACGTCAAGGTTATATGTATGTAAAAAAGTTGGTAGACCAACTGTTGTAAAGAATTCATTAGATGATGAATGTGATAACGATAAGAAAACAAGACAACGAGACTCGAACACTATGCAAAGCTAGAATGTATGTTGTCCACAGTAAGAAAGAAGATAACTGGCGTATTTCGGTTATTGAGTTGGATCACAATCATCAGTTAGTGACACCTACCAAAGAAGATTTGATTGAGACATAGAGAAATATTACGCCGGTAGCAAGAAAATTAATTGACACATTAAATCAGGCGGGTATTGGACCAAGTAGGATGATGAATGTTTTGAGCACAATGTGTGGAGGAATGCAAAATGTAGGTTTTAGTGACAAAGATGTTTGTAATGTAGTTAGGGATTTAAGGCGTGACTCGGAGAATGAAAATGATGCACAAGCAGCAATTAATTATCTGAAGAAATTTGATTCTAGCAGTGCGAGTAAATTTTTCTTTCGTGTCAAATCAGGTGAAGATGCTATGTACAGATCCCGATATAAATATGACAAACATGCGGCACCCCATGCATATGTGGCAATCTTATTTGAATCATAAATAAAATACATGTACCTAGGGTGTACAGTATTTTTTGACCTTGTGGGAAATAAACCCCCCCCCCCCCGCATAGCCAAAGGACATATGCCTTTGTATACATACCAACCACATCTCTACTTGCATTGTCTGGACACTTGAAAAAAATTTTATGTAACCAAACTAAGGAAATACCACGTCTTTTTTTGACATTATTCCATTCCCCAACACATTCATCCCCAAAGATTTCCCTAAAATAACTTAATGGAGCATCAAATGAAGGACAAGTTAAGGGCTTACCCAATACTGGCAAACGAAAAATGAAATGGACATCCCCCAATGTTATTGTCATTTCACCACATTTCATATGAAATGTATTTGTCTCTAGCTACCATCTCTCAATCAAAACAGATATAAGACTGACATCTGTTCTAGTTACTACTGCAAGATAACTAAACCCCTTAAACCCCCACACCTCTAATAATTTTTTTGGTAGGCTGGTAAGTTCCCATTTATCATATGTAATTGAAGTAGATTGGCTTGACATCAGTGTACCCCTTTCAATCTCATTCCACACATCTTCCGATACATGCTTTTCTTGAGCATAAAGGACACTGCGATCAATGGGTCCAGGCAGCCAATTATCCATATTTACCTACAAATATCAATAACAATAAAACTTTCATTCAATATCTAAATAAATAATTGTCCAAAAATAATACAAAATAACAATGATAATATTTCATACATGCAAGTGTATTTACATTTTATAACAAAATGTCAATTTTTGCGAGAAAAAACCAACAATAATAAAACATTTATCACAATTTATGCATATATAATACTCAAAAATATACATACTAATATTTTATATATAGAAAATACCCAATTTATACACAAAAAATTTAAAATATTTAGCAAAATACTATCATTCAATGTCTATTTTGTTTTTAAAGATATTTACAAAAGCATATTAGGTTGAAAGACACTTTACTAGTTGGATTTGAGATTAATGGGCCAAATTCGAGTAATTTGCAGCAAACTCTTCTCTGTCTCTTTGTGCAGCGCCGTCTCTTCTCTCTGTATCAGCAAACTGCAAAAGCAAACAGTATACAAGTTTAGATCTATGGTGGACGCTTAGTCGCTACTCCCAGTAGCGGCTGGCCCAATTTGTGACGCCCCCAAAATAGGTATACATCACCCATTCTGAGTCACCAAATACATGGTACAGAAACAAATACAACTTTATTAAAACACTTGTCGCGCAAAATACGACAACACAATACTGTGAGTTTAAATACAAATATTGTCTTCTAGACAATATCCACAATCAAATAAGTCTTCATTACAATTATTCAAACACTATTTAATAACATAGTGAGGACTGCGAACACCACTGACTAGAAATATCACTCCACACCCCGACTAGTTTTCGCTATATTCTCGCCTCCTGAGAAAAATGGAACAAAAAGGAAAAGGGTGAGCTCAACTAGCCCAGTAAAGAATATTATGACTAAGATAATATACAACAACTTATCATTAGTCTTCAACATGGAAAAATCTGATAAAATATAATAGACAGCAAGTTTTAGATCAACAACTGTAGCGGAAACAGCAAACCATTAGAAGAGTCAAGTAGAGAATGAATTCTACTATCTTCTAAGATTTAAAAGCCCATTAACGATATTTTATCCCTGTAACATCAATCAATATACATCTTGAATCAAATATTCATCTTTGCACTACAGGCCAAAGATATTCATTTGTATCACTAGTCGGTCATGTTCATCTCAACACCTGTTCATCTTTGCACTACGGGTCAAAAATATTCATCAGTTAATCATTCATCGTTGCACTACAGGCCAAAGATATTCAGTAATATCATCATTTAGGACTGAGGATGATGAAAAATATTTTAAAGAAAACGAATCCAGTGAGACAGAAGGACAAATATTAAGGATTCGTATTATAGTTTATCCAAGTGCAATAATACTCCATAACAACCAATTGTGAAATAGAATTCAAAAATAAAGATCAAAACATGGATACAATCAAAGATAGTAACCATAATAGTCATCTTGGATAAAAAGGAAAAATTTTATTTTTCGGTGAATAGTGTCGTATACGTGAAGAGTGCCGTATACGTGAATAGTAACTCCGACACAAAAAGTTCTAAATTTGATAAAAAGTTCAAACCAATATTTCGGCATAATGATATTGAAGAAAATAATATTATGTAAGAAGAAAATAACATCCCTTACCTCAAACGAACAGTACTTCTGATCAGAATATCGTATATGAGGCTCAATGAAACTTGTGCTGAATAGCAACTCTCAAAGTATCAAAATACTCACAAAATACGCTCGAGAATATAGAGGGAGAAAGAGAGAAAACTTATGAATTCTGGTGTGATTTTCAATTCTAACTTAGCCCTCTATTTATAGGAAAATATTAGCACGCCGAAGCAGACTTGACCTGCAACCTGATGGCTTTACCTGCTACTATTTCCACCCACCACATTTGAATAAAAATTTCAGCACATTTTTACCAACCAAAAGTGAGACCCACTAATTCTAGAATTTTTCACCAAAATGATAAATTCCGAAATTTTAACAATTTCTGAACCAGTCATCTCTTAAAATTCATAACAAATCATACGTTCATTTTTAACAGTTCAAAATTTGTGGACATATACTCAACTTATATATGTATAATATATCCAAAAATCACAATGATCCAACGGTCAGATTAAAAATTATAACTCACGCAATATAACTCAAAAATACTGGTTTGATTTTTAATACCTCCATTCCGACAAAAATACTAATAAAACAACTCAGCATTAATTCCTTCATTTATAACCACAAAAATATATCCCTCATTTATATCCACAAAAAAAAATATTTTCTTATTATATAAATCAATAATTAATTATTCACAAATAATATCACAAAATCACAATTATGACAACCAGACCGTTCCCAGGAAAGAGGAGGCTTTCCAATAAGGATTTCTCCTTACTGGCGCGCAATTAGATAACCAAACCTCTCCTTAGACAGAATTTTCTAGACATTGCCAATAATGCTATCTAATAATATTATTCAAATAATATGAATTATTGATCTGATAATGAAAAATACTGTGCAGCGACAATTATTGAAACAACAATAATATAAAATATCAACGTAGCAATTATTGAATCAATAAAATAAAATATTGAACAGTAATTACTGTAACAATTATTGAGTAGTGTCTTCTTACGTAAGAATCAATAATTGGTGCAATACCGTGTGCTACTCTGTTTTAACCACCGGGTATTCCAACAGTATTAACGGTAACAACTACGCCGTTATTTATAAACAACCTGTACTTGTCGTTTTCTTCATCCAATCGTTTTCCGTTATGGGGCCCACACAAAGCTGCGACGTCGTACAAATATTCCCCGACAGCAAGAATATTCCACGACCAAACGAATATTCACCGACAAAAATGAATATTTTATAATCACTTGCTTATTTTGCAAAATTTGCACATTTCACCCATAACTACAGCATTATATCAAATTAACACCTTATTATTCAAAATAATAATTAGAGGAAATTCGATTTTATTAATAATAAGATGGGGTCTTACACAAATTTCCTTAATGCCCACAATTTTAAAACTTTTTGGCCTGCCGTTAATCCCTCTAGCGGCCAGCAGAGAGAATTTTAAAATTTATTGTTGGCCGCTACTCCCTCTAGCGGCTGAGCAGTCATCTCAGCCATTAACTCTAATTTTGAACGGTTGGATGAGCGTTAGTTGAAACAGTCCTAATAGCTAACGTATTCCACGGATTATTTCCCATATATATATATATATATATATATATATATATATATATATATATATATATATATATATATATATATATATATATATTGGTTTATTCAGAAAAAGAAGTGTGGTTGGTTCTTGGTAGTTGTTATTGTTTTCCCTTTTACCCTCAGTCCCATAGAGTAAACTTTATGTAATTGTTCATTATTTTTCTGGTACTATGTTTCATTCAAATAATTAATGTTCAAAATGAATCTGTATTGGAGGTCTGTTTGGCTGTTTCTTTGGAGATATACAATGCAGCTCTATAAAAGAAACACAATCCAGAACATTTCGGTTTTTAACCAAATAACCGAATAGTAAATTCGATTATTCGGTAATTCGGTTATCTCCTATTCGTTTAATAGTTCGGATATCAAAATTGAGTTAATTTCATTTTTCGGTTATAACCAAATAAGTTATTCGGTTCGATTATAACCGAATGCTCACCCCTAGAGGCGTGGCTAGGGTGAGAATGTATACATAATCAGTAAATATTATTTTTCGGAGGTGGCAGTGATAGTGGGGTTGGCGAGATGAAAATGTATACATAATCAGAAAATATTATTTTTTTAGGATGGAGGCGAATGTTAGTGTGGGGTGAGGGTGTACATATAATTAGTAAATATTATTATTTATGATGTATAAATAAATTTAAAATATGTTATTATTTTTAAGAGTATAATAGTCCAAACGATATTTTTTAATCCAATACTTTAATTAATCTTGAAAAAAACAAACATAATATAAAATTATTTTAAATTATCCCATAAACAAACATGCGACTAGGACTATTTAATCCTAAGATTAATAGCCATGAGATTATACCATAGGATTATAATCCTTTGCAACAAACATGACCTTAGTTTAATACAATACAAATTTTTGAATTAATATAATGCATATTACATTTATATGAGAGAAAGATGCACATTAGAAACCCTCAAGTATTAACTAATTAGAGTACACGTTTTTACATTGTGTTAGAACTTATATAACATTTGTTCCAAGGCCAAGAGAATGATCGTCAACTGGCTTCCACTTAAGGTGTGATGTTGGGGATGTTGGATCCCCCAGTGCTGAATGTCAAGCCCTTAATTTTGCAGAGGGCGTGTAGTCTCCAAGTTACCATTTGTAATTAGTGAATAGGCGTGCGGGTGCGGGAAAAAAATTTGAAGGCAAGCCATATTTATTTTCAAGATTCCAAGCCTGTAGTTGTGTGCTCCCAGAGTTTGAAACCATTGGATACCTGCTGGTTCTGCAGTTGTGCATGCAATACTTACAAATGCCCAGCAATCATGGGTCAAGAATTGAAACACATGAATTGCCCCAGCGCTACAATCATGTCCACAGAATTTGCATTTCTGAACTTTCCTAGTGCTGCCTGCCAGTGTTGAGGCTGGTGAGTGGCAAGCAGTTGTTCATCGTGCATATGTTCATCACCATCTAACAACAGGGATAGAAAGCTAAATTCTCCCATATCTACCTGGTTGGACATAATTTCCTACATATTCAAAAAATGCAAGTTAGCATGTGCCAATCCTTCTCATATGTAATACAAGTTCACCATTGCTACAAGTTCAATGAGTAGATATCACTTTCAAACATTATATAAATTAACCCCTACTTGCAAGGTACTAATAACAAAACTAAAAGGAATCCTTTTACAAAATTAGTTAATTATAATTGAATTTATTAAGACCAAAGTTCCAAAACAAACTTCTCAAGTAATGAAGTTTTGAAAACCACTCTATTGAATGCAGGTATAATTTCTTTAGTTCCCAATCATTTATGCCTACTTCACATGCAGTTGGTTTACTCCCTCAAGCTAGCGGTGGCAATGCTAGGAATTATAACAAGGGTGAGCTAAAAAGATACTGAAAATTATTTGGTCATACAACCATATTAAGCTCATACAAATTCATAAAAAGAGTAAACCAAATTTAAATTATTGCACAATCAAATAAAGAATATACTAATTAGTTACCAACTAACAAATATTCAATTTATAATTTCATTAGTCCACCATCATCAATGTCAAAATGATATATAATAATCCACTAGTAATAGAGAACTAATAAATTAAATAGAATTAGCAACTTAAATAATTAAAAAATAATTCACCTTAACTTTATGATTTTGAACCAAAGCAAGTTCAGGGAGGGTAAACTTGTATAGATGCACCACTTACAAGTGAAATGTGAATATACTACTACAAATTCCGTAAGGGTAAATTTGTATAGCTAAAGTTTCTTAAGACAACTACATTATTAAAGTACTACGTTCTTAAACGTTCAGCAGCACTCAAATCATTGAGTTATAAAGAGGAACATGATGGGGGTACTTAGGAATATAAATTATGTGATTTCATACAAGTATTCAACAATTAGACATAAAATTATCATTTTTAGTGTCTGATAAATCCAAAGGGTATTAGGGTACCCTCCATGGAATGGTATTAACAACTATAGTGCGAGGGAAAGAAGGTTATATTTTGCAAACCTAGGAATCAGGCATTCCAAAACTCATTGATGTTAGAACATCTGGCTACTGCTCCCTTAATCCACGGTGCTGCCATGGCATCAGGGTCACTTGCGTAACTTCTCTTCCAAGGGCAAGAGAATGATGAATGATCAGTCATCTGGCATCCACTTAAGTTGTGATGTAGTGGATCCCTCAGTATTGAATATCAAGCCCTTGGTTTTGCAATAGGTGTGGAGTCACTTAAGGTGTAATGTTGTGATTGCTTGAACTAGTGATGAAGCGTGCACTGCCAACAGAAACCAGAAACCCTACTGATTTTACCCTGATGAAGGAAATGAGTTAATTTATGGACAAAAAGACTATAAGACAATAAGAAAATATTATACCTCAATCTAAGACGAATAGTAAATTAAAAAGATCAACATTTCCTCAAATACTAAAAGATCAAACTTACATGTACAGTGGGAATCTTCTAGAATTATCTTGTTGAAGCACGACCCATCATTTGCAAACACACATCGACCTTTGTTCTCCATCCATATACAATATTATGAAATGCCATGAACATCGATCTACTAATACGAGCCTGTCCATAAATAAATATAGCAACACAGGGATTTAGTACAATTACCTTTTTTGTTTAACTAACCCTTCAAATCAAAGAGAAATTCTTCTGCTCTTTAGTTACTATATCCAAAGGAAAATCAAACTATCTACTATAACCAAACCCCTAAATTATGATAGCACAAATCAAAATAAATAGCAACACAGAGGGACTCGGTACAATTACCCTTTTTGTTTCACTAACCCTTCAAATCAAAGAGAAATTCTTTAGTTCTTAAATTACCATATCTACTGGCTACGACAAAATCCCTAAATTATGCTAGCGCAAAACGGATCTAGAAAAAAATAATTGAACTGGTTAAAGAGCATGATACCGAACCTTAAAGGAAGATCGGTTCTCCACGTCGTCATCATCGGCTTCTTTAGTAGTTGAAGCATCTCCGCCATAACTCGTATCTAAGCCTCTTAGATTTAGAATTAGCAGCATTGTCAAAGAAAGTTTAGGGTTAGGGATACGCGCTGCATATAGAATAAGAAAGTTTAGTATATATATATATATATATATATATATATATATATATATATATATATATATGCTAACATATACAGAGGTAAAATAAGAAAATAATTATTGGTTTGATTGGCCAATTAAGAATGTAATAATAAAAAAATCGATAAAAATTAATCCATTACATAGAATGTCGGTTACGATTAGAATTAAATATGCACAAATATTGAAATAAAAATTAATATAATTATCGCACTTAAATAATAAGCATATATAATGAATTTAACACTAAACGAGAATAATAGTTTACTTGATTTTGTTTATTAAGGACACAATAAATAGAGGCAAAATGTGGATAATTGTTGGCTTGGTAGCTTTATTAATGTCTTAATTAATTTTTTTTGCAGTAATTATTTTTTTTTTTTGATAAAAATTATTATATGTAGTGTTGGTTACCGTTATTATATATTCATGAGTATTAAATACACACACATAATAAAATAAAAATTAATATAATTATCACATTTAAATAATAGTCAATTACATATTAAATATACCATGAAATTGAGAGCAAAATTACTATTAGATGGAGTGTGAGTTATGGTTAATATATATATATATATATATATATATATATATATATATATATATATATATATATATATACAATACTGATCAGGTCCGGAGGTCTGGGATCAGGTCCGGACTCCCGGACCTGATCAAAAACGGACTCCAAATTTTATTTTATTTTATTTGCTTTTTTTTTTAAATAACTAAAAAAAATTAATATTTTATGGAACTAAAATTTTTCCATAATACAGTGTTTTGAATACCTATACCAAAAAATGGTGGTACAGTCTGCACAGACTGTACCACCATGTTTTGTTATAAATACCCAAATCACACCAAAAACACTGTATTATGAAAAAAATTCAATTTCATAATTTTTTATTTATTTATTTTTAGTTGTTTTAAAAAAAAAGTAAAAAAAAAAATCCGAATTTTGGTTCGATCCGGGAGTCCGGAGCTGATCCGGACTCTATATATATATATATATATATATATATATATATATATATATATATATATACCATGAACATTAAACATATACGCATGATGAAATAAAAATGAATATAATTATCAAACCTTAAAAATAGACTTTATAGATAATTTAAGAGCAAAATGAGAGTTCGTTGATTTGGTTTTGTCTTGTAAGTCTTTTAGGGCCGCAATAAATTTCCTACAATCACAATAAATTTTCTCTCACAAAAATTATTACGTAGAGTATCTGTTAGGGTTAATATATATTATGAGCATATATATTGAACTTAACATAAAATTGGATGTCGACTTTATAAAATAAATTAGTTATATTTTTTATAATGGTGATATCAGAAAATCTCTTTAATTGTCTACCATTTATCCCGTCTTCTTTGTCCTCGACCAAAACAATATTACCTAATTTCATGCCTCTATTTTTCTTTTTCATATTTTAAACTATATGCATGACTAAGATTGGTATATCTTTAAGTAATATTGAGATTATTGAAGTGTTTCAATTGTTGCGTATTATACTTTTTAGATTTTTTTTTTTTGGATTTCATCAAGTATTTGAGAACTAATGCAAGATTTGCTACTAATACATTTATGGAAACTTTTACCCTAATAGGTAATATTGTAATATTTTATGTACTTCCTCCGTCTTTTAATATAAGTCGTTTTAGAGAAGTATTTTTGTCCTTTAATATAAGCCGTTTGAGAATTTCAAGTAAGCATTAATTGCTTAGTTTCTAATATTACCCCAAGTATTAAATATTATTTTGGTTTTCTCTGATGAGGACATGTATAGCTTCGACGGGAATGGAAATCATGGAACAGACACACTGCGAGTTTCGATTGGTCCCGTGACGAGAGCTCGAGCAAAAAGATTCAAGTAGGTCTTAACGGTCTAATCAAAGGAATTTAGGAGGAAATGAGTCGAGTTCGAAAACAATTGAGGTGAATTCCAAGCTCATGAATTTGGTGCAATTGATGGAAATAAGCCAAGATTCGAAAACAAAGCGAAGGAGAGTTTCTGACCAACCGGCGTTGTCGCGCCGGGTTTAGTCCAGAACTTGGCATTGTTGCGCCAAGTGTCCAAAGTTAACTATTAAGTTCTTTGCAAAAATTATGTCCTTAATGGATTGGACAATACATTGTATAATGTATATAGCCCAATCAAAACTGCTAAGTTATTATGGGAGTCTTTGGATTAAAAATATAAAACGGAAGATGCCGGCATGAAGAAGTTTGTTGTTGGTAGATTCCTGGATTTTAACATGGTTGATACAAAGACTATCATAAATCAAGTCCAAGAGCTTCAATTGATAATTCATGAGATTCATGCTGAAAAAATGGTTTTAAGTGAATCTTTTCAAGTGGTCGCAGTAATTGAAAAATTACCTCCATCTTGGAAAGATTTTAAAAATTATTTAAAGCATAAACGTAAAGAAATGGGGCTCGAGGACTTGATAGTTAGGTTGAGGATTGAAGAAGATAATCGAATGTTTAAAATGAAAGTCGGAAAACTTCCAATTACATCCAACGCTAATGTAATAGAAAGTGGTAACAAAACTAAGAAAAGAAAACACAACAATGAAGACCCAAGTCAAGGAAATGGTCCTTCAAAGAAGTTCAAAGGGAAATGCTATAATTGCAGCAAGATAGGGCATCTTGCAAAGGATTGTCGCAAACCCAAAAAGCAAGAGAACTTCACAAAGAAAAATGCACAAGCGAACATAGTAGAAATAGATGAAATATCTACTAAAGTTTCTGACATGTATCTTTCGGCAGTTGTCTCGGAAGTCAATTTGGTGGGAAATCCTAAAGAGTGGTGGGTTGATACTGGCGCTACACGCCACATATGCTCGGACAATAAATTGTTTACTACCTATCAACCAATAGAAAATGGTGAGCAACTATTCATGAGCAATTCCTCCACTTCTAAAGTTGAAGGAAAAGAAAAAGTCGTGTTAAAGATGACTTCGGGCAAGGAACTTACACTCAATGATGTACTACATGTACCGGACATTCGCAATAATCTAGTCTCTTAATCTATATTGAGCAAGAAAAGGTTCAAACTAGTGTTTCATGCTGATAAATTTGTACTTACTAAAGGTAGAATGTATGTTGGAAAAGGCTATATGTGTGATGGGATGTTCAAAATGAACGTCATGACTATTGTACCAAATGTTATTATTAATAATAAAAACACATCTTTTGCTTATATGCTTGACTCTATGTATGTGTGGCATGGTAGATTGGGACATGTGAACTATGTTACTTTAAGTAAATTAATTAATTCCAAAATTTAGTATAGACAAAAGTCATAAATGTGAAACATGTGTAGAGACTAAATTAACTAGAACATCTTTTCATTCTGTTGAAAGAAGTTCAGAACCTCTAGATTTAATTCACACCGATATATGTGATTTAAAATTTGTGCAAACTAAAGGTGGTAAAAAGTACTTTATTACTTTTGTAGATGATTGCACAAGATATTGTTATGTCTATCTTTTAAGGACAAAAGATGAAGCAATTGAAATGTTAAAACATTATAAGAATGAAGTTGAGAATCAACTTAACAAAAAGATTAAGGTTATAAGAAGCAATAGAGGTGGTGAATATGAATCACCGTTTATAGATTTTTGTTCAGAAAATGGTATTATTCACCAAACTACCGCTCCTTATTCACCTCAATCAAATGGTGTTGTTGAACGCAAGAACCAAACTTTAAAACAAATGATGAATGCTATGTTAATAAGTTTTGGGTTACCTCATAACATGTGGAGGGAAGCATTGATATCTTCAAATTTTATTCTCAACTGTTAGCTTCATAAGAAAACAAACAAGATACCTTATGAATTATGGAAAGATCGAAAACCTTCCTATAAATATCTTCGAGTGTAAGGGTGTCTTGCGAAAGTAATTGTTCCTGATCGTAAGAGGGTTAAGATAGGTCTTAAAACAATTGATTGCATATTCATAGGTTATGCAAATAACAGTAGTGTGTATCGATTTCTTGTGCATAAATCAAACATTCCTGATATTCATGTCAATACATTTATAGAATTAAGGAATGCATCTTTCTTTGAAGATATTTTCCATATAAAAATACACAAGAAATAAGTTCTCATAAAAGACCTAATAATACTAACCTAGTAATCATCAAACTATAATAGACAAAGAGTCTAATGAATAGGGAGATGAAGATGAACCTAGACGTAGTAAAAGGGTTAAGATCTCTAAGTCTTTTGGTCCTGACTTTCTAAGTTACATGCTAGAAAGTGAACCTCAAAGTGTGAAGGAAGTGTTGTCTACTCCAGAGCCTTCATATTAGAAAGAAGCAATCAATAGTGAAATTGAATCTATTATGCAAAATCATACTTTGGAAATGGTGGATCTTCCACCAGGAACCAAACCATTAGGATGCAAATGGATCTTCAAAAGGAAAATGAAGGCCGATGGATCTATTGATAAATACAAAACAAGACTTGTAGCCCAAGGTTATAGACAAAAAGAGGGACTTGATTATTTCGACACTTATTCACCAGTTACAAGGATAACATATATTCGAATGTTAATTGCAATAGCTGCAATACACAATTTAGAAATACATCAAATGGATGTTAAAACTCCCTTTCTTAATGGTGAATTAGAGGAAGAAATTTATTGCCCTTGGAAAAGAAAAGAAAGTTTGCAAGCTTGTTAAATCATTATATGGTTTGAAACAAGCACCAAAGTAGTGGCATGAAAAATTTGATAATGTAATGATATCAAATAATTTTAAAATAAATGAGTGTGACAAATATGTATATGTCAAAAACACTCAAATGGGATATGTAATAGTTAGTCTATACGTGGATGATATGTTAATAATTGGTAGTAATAATAATGTTATTAATGCTACCAAACAAATGTTAATTAGCAAGTTTGAAATGAAAGACATGGGCTAAGCAGATGTTATTCTAGGAATCAAGATTTCCAGAATATCTAATGGACTTATTGTGTCTTAATCTCATTATATTGAGAAAATACTTTCAAAGTATAATAAATATGAGAAAAGTCCAGTAAGAACACATGTTGGCACAACACTTCATCTCACTACTAATCGTGGTGAAAGTATATCCCAATTGGAATATTCTCGTATAATAGGCAGTTTAATGTATTTATCAAACTGCAGTCGACCAGACATAGCATACTCAATAAGTAAGCTAAGTCGATATACGAGTAATCCTGAAAAAGAACATCGGAAGGCTTTAGTAAGGGTACTTAGATATCTAAGATACACTTTAACTGACGGATTGCATTATACAAGATATCCAGCTGTACTTGAAGGATACAGTGATGCAAATTGGATATCTGACTCCCATTATACTAAATCCACAAGTGGATATGTGTTTACTCTGGGAGGTGCAGCTGTATCATGAAAATCCTCTAAGCAAACATGTATTGCAAGATCCACTATGGAATCTGAATTTATTACTTTAGATAAAGTAGGAGAAGAAGCAGGATGGCTTCTTAATTTTTTGGAGGATATTCCAATTGGGCCTAAACCAGTGCCACCAATCATTATTCATTGTGATAGTCAATCAGCGATTGGTAGGGCATAAAATAGTAATTATAACGGTAAGTCTAGACATATACGTCGACGACATGAAACTGTTAAACAATTACTCTTAAATTATATAATATCTATTGACTATGTGAAGTCAAAAGTGAAAGTAGTATGCATACAAGTCAATCATGTATGATGATAAAGCATATACTTTGTAATCAATCTTATTTATTTATTAATAAAAGAATTATTTATTAAATGCATTTATTATCTACATGGTGTTGTTTTAATAATATGTGATAAACTCATAGTTTTAAGTAATGCTTTTAGAATCATGATGAGATCATGCTAATGAGATCTAAATTCTTAGATAGCTTAAAACTAAAATGTTCCCAATCAATGGATTACTAAAAAGGGGATTAGTGAATCCAGATAGATTGATACGTACGTTGCTTGCTCATTGGATAAGGATGATTGATCTCATGATCATTTGTGTGGAGACACTAAAGCAAATATGTAGGTGCTTATTAGAGAATAAGTTCACTGAGCGTGACTCACTAAGGAATACCTAATAGAGTTTTACTTGCATGTCAATAGGAATTCCTGTAGTGATAGTAGTACAAATGATCTTTATACTTGAGATCATCATAGTATCTTATATATAATGAATTACACTTTGACTTATTCCTTAAGACTCTTAGAGTATATCAAAGGGTATGCTTGGGTGTAATAAGTTATATATGAAGATAATGAATGATCAATAAAGAATCTACCACTTCTAGTAAAAGAAAAGAAATGTCCTATGTGATTCGATAAATGACAACCCAGGAATCCTTGGCCAAGGTGGAATGAAATTAGAAAGTAGTTTCTAATTTGCATTCATTAGGAGTTGTGCATTTAAGAATCGAAATACATATAATTAAATAAAATAAGATTTGACAGTAATTCCATGTCTTATATTTAATTGGGATATTGTGTGGTGGAAGGATTGAATTGTACGGTAACTATTAACTCAAAGGTTCTTTTATGATTAATGTTGAAATCTATATTATCTGAAAAGTCGTTGATCGCTAGGGAGGCTTATCCCTATTGTAAAATAAATATTATTTATTTAAATAAATTAATCGTTTAATTTATTTATTTAAATAAGATTAAAATTGTTCTAATTGATTTATTCACAACCGGTTTAATATGGAGAACCTAAAGGGTCACACCATAAAAGGAAGAATAATTATTTAAGAAGTTAATGGCATAATCGTAATAATATGTAAAGTATATTTAATTTAATCTATGGTGATAGAATAAATTAAATAGCTTAATATTTATTATTTAATATTTTAGAAATATTAAATATAAATTAATAAGAGGTGTCTTATTAATATTATTACAATTATTATTATTTTAATTTCTAAAAGAGTTTAGGAATTAATTTAATATAAATACTCTCATTAATTTCTAATAGGATTAGGAGGAAAAATTAGTTAAAAGAGTTTAATTAATTATCCCTAATAAGATTAGGGAGCCCATTTAATTAAAAGAGTTTAATTAAATAAATAATACCTTAATTTAATTAAATAGGGTTACCTGATATCTTTATAAGAGGAGTCTTATATCAGATATCAGATATACGAAATTCTAAGAGTTGGAGAGTACGCCCCTTTTTCTATAGAGATAGAAAAAACTAGGGTTTGAGCCAATACACCCTTCTTCTTGAAATTTATTCTTTCTTGGTGGATCACCTCTAGAGGTCACACACTTGGGTGGCTTACATTAATCAAAGGAAGGAATCTACCCGGAGATTCAAGGAGATCGCGGAGAAGTAGGAGGTGAACTCGTACTTGAGGAAGCTCGTTTCTACAAGGGTATGATTTCATAATTTCTTATTCTTCGTTTAATTAATAATATGCATAAAGGATGATCCGGGTAATTGATTTGTGATTTTTTTTAAAATCTGATTTTATTTTGCTTCCGCTATTTTTTGCAATTTGATTGCTACTTTGATTTTCACAAAATCTAACAGTGGTATCATGAGTCAAACTCTATGCGAATTATTAATTATTTTGATTTCATATATGTATGGGTATATATTTTGAATAATTTATTGGGTATAATTTGTTGTATAAAATTAGTTTTTATGGAAAACAAAATCTGTTTGCGATTTTTTAAAGGGATTCGCGATTTTATTATTTATTTTTTTGCTGAGTCCGTCTGTGGCCTGTTTTTTTATTATATATTATTAACGGATACAATATATATATAATCTGATTACCTGCAGCATATGCCCTTTTTCAAACTTTAGTTACAGGATTTTGCTATTCTTGATTTTCGTGATAAGTACTAATATATATATATATATATATATATATATATATATGTGTGTGTGTGTGTGTGTGTGTGTGTGTGTGTGTGTGTGTTAAGTAACCTGCCATTAAGTTACATGGCCCTGAATCAAGAAAAAGTTCACGTGAACTTTATTAAGTAACATGGCACGGATTTTATTATATATATAATATATAATTTTAATAATTTTATAATTAAAATAAAGAGTTTATTTTAATCTTGAAATTAGATTTTATGCAACATAAAATTGCCCATTAAATGATATTCATATATATATGGAAAGATTTTATTTATTGATACATTTGATGATATGTATGATAATAAATGGGATTGATTATGGACTATTAACCAATGTGATTGGATTTATTTTGGTTGGATGTTTGAATGAATGGGTTTTATTAAATGAGGTCTGCGTACCTCGTCTTTTTTGATTTTCTTCTTGATGTAAATTCTATCTCTCTCTTATGTACTTCCCCTTGACTGCTGATCAAGGTTTCTATTTAAATTAAATAGTTTAATTGTATATGATTAGTTAGAATTTTTCGAAGAACCGGAGATCAAGGAGCAATGAGCGCTCGAAGACCCGTTTGTAATGGAGTCTGGGTTTAAATGTAATAGTTATATTTAAATATTTATTCTTGTACCCTAGGGTTTGACCTTTTGGTTCACTTGGTGGCTCTAGTGAACCAAACTAGAATAAAAGTCCATAATCAATCCGGGTAGAATATAGTATTCTATATGTGCATGCTAGTATTACATATATTATATATTATGCAAACATGCTTCGCATGTTTAATAATATGATGCGTATTTTATATATATATTTGCATGCGCGCTAAACAAGATGAGACTAATAAAAACAAACCCCTCAAAGTTTTTATTATATTAAGTCGTAACGTTCAAAGATATTTAGAATATCGAACGTCGTCTTCTAGCATGATAAAAATAATAGAGTATTAAATATTTAATATGAGTTTGTTGTGCATACACAAGGCAAGTATTAAATATTTGAGATGTTATTTTTATTACATTTGATGTTTATAAGGAATTAAACATTACCGCTTTGTTGTGCACACACAAGGGTTGTAGTTTTCTCTTCACTTATATGGAAATGATGGGTATAACTTAACTTAAATTATTTTAGTTCGGATGTGCACACACTTGACCATTATGATTTAAGAGGCAAAATATAAAGAATTACATGATGATATAATTGACAAGAGTTGTCTACCTATTTATTTATATATAGTTTGTTGTACACACACAAGACTATATACATTTAAAATGTGATCCTTATTCTCACTAGTAAATCTTTAATTAGATATTGCCGAACTATATTCATGAGGGTAATATAGTTTAAAAAAAATAGTGAGAGATACCAATATAAAATAAGACCTAATTTATTTTGGTAATTAATTAAATGAATGTTTGCTAAAATATTGTCTTTTTACATGCAGAATTTTGAAAATGTCACATTCACTAACTTCACTGCGTAGCATACTTGATGCTAATAAACTGATCGGACCGAATTACACGGACTGGTTAAAGAATCTGAGAATTGTTCTCACTGTTGAAAAGATTTCTTATGTCCTAAATTCGTCTGTACCTACAAAAGTTGTAGAAACAGCCTCCGAAGAAGAGATTGCTACTTTTAAACAGTGGCAAAATGATGCATCAGTGGCTCAATGCATCATGCTCTCATCCATGAGTAACGAGCTTCAGCGTCAGCATGAAAACATGGATGTTCCTACTATGTTACTGCACCTTCAAGAGTTGTATTGTGAGCAAAGTAGGACTGCTAGATATGAGATATCTAAGGAGCTATTCCGATCTCGGATGACCGAGGGCACTACTGTTGAGACTCATGTCTTAAAGATGATCAATCGGATTGAACGTCTTGGACAACTTGGGTTCGTCAAGGATGGGGAGTTGAGTCAAGATTTAGTCTTGCAGTCACTCCCAGACACCTTCTCACAATTTGTTGTGAATTTTCTCATGAATAAGTTAGACATCAGCTTGCCTGAGTTACTTAATATGTTGAAAACTGCTGAAGGTCACTTCCCATCCAAGAAGAACCATGTCTTACTGGTGGATGATTCTTCCAAGAAAAGGAAGAGGCCCAAGGTATCTTCTGAAAAGAAGAAATCCAAGAAGGCTAAGGGAAATGCGAAAGTGAAGGATCAAAAGAAACCTAATCAAGCTAGCAAAGGAATTTGCTTCCATTGCAACAAGCCGGGTCACTAGAAGAGGAACTGCAAGGATTATCTTGCGGAACAAAAGCAGAAGAAGCTTGGAGAAGCTTCGAATCCTAATCAAGGTTTGTTTATGATTAAAATTAATTTTTCTGAAAGTCAATCTTCTACTTGGGTATTGGATACCGGCTGTGGTTCTCACATATATAATAATATGCAGGGACTGGTCAGAAGTAGAAAGTTGAGCAAGGATGAGGTCGTCCTACGAGTGGGAAATGGAGCAAAGGTTGCTGCATTAGCTGTAGGGACTTATTGTTTAGCACTGCTTACGGGAAAATCTATTAGTTTAAATAATTGTTATTTTGTTCCGTCACTTATTAGAAACATTATTTCAATATCTGTATTGGATATGGATGGTTTTGACATTATAATAAATAACAATAGTTGTTCTATTTATAAGAATAATATTTTATATGGTGTTGGTAATTTACGAAATAGACTTTACATTCTTGACTTGCATGAAAATATACTTCAAATTGAACAAACTAAGAAAAGGAAAAGAGATGATGTTAATTATACATATATGTGGCACTGTAGACTTGGTCATATTAATGAAATAAGATTATCTAAGGTGTAGAAAGATGGGCTCCTAGAGCTATCGGATTATGAATCATATCCAACTTGTGAATCTTATCTCATGGGAAAAATGACTAAATCTCCTTTTAGTGGAAAAGGAGAAAGAGTTACAGAGTTGTTAGTGTTGGTACACACAGATGTATGTGTACCTATGACAACAAATGCACGAGGAGAGTATTCTTATTTTATTACATTCACTGACGATCACTCAAGATTTGGACATGTGTATTTAATGAAATACAAATCTGAATCATTTGAAAAGTTCAAAGAGTTCAGAAGTGAAGTAGAGAAACAAACGGGCAAAAGTATTAAAATTCTTCGATCAGATCGAGGTGGTGAATACTTAAGCAGTGAGTTTCTCAATTGTCTCAAAGAAAATGGTATAATCTCACAATGGACTCCACCAGGGACGCCACAGCTAAATGGTGTATCTGAAAGGAGAAATCGAACACTGTTGGACATGGTTCATTCCATGATGAGTTTTACCGATCTCCCGGTGTCATTCTGGGGATATGCCCTAGAAGCGGCTACATATCTACTAAATAAGGTTCCCTCAAAATTCGTCCCTAAGACTCTATATGAGATGTGGACAGGGAGGAAGCCTAGTCTTAAGCATGCTAAGATTTGGGGATGTTCAGCTTATGTGAAAAGGTTTCAGAATGATAAGCTTGAGACAAGATCTGATAAGTGCACTTTTGTGGGATATCCTAAAGAAAGTTTAGGATATTATTTCTATAATCCTACTGAACAAAAGGTGTTTGTTGCCAAACATGCTGCCTTCTTGGAAAAGGAGTTTATCCTTGAAGGGGTCAGTGGGAGGAAAATAGATCTTGAAGAAATTCAAGAACCACAAACCACTACAGATCAAATGGATGAACCTATCCAAGTAGAGATTTCTTCTGTACCACACCCTATTCGTAAATCTGGAAGAGTACCAAAGATACCTGATAGGTATGGACTTGTCATAGAAGATGACAATGAGGTACGCATCATAGATGATGATGATCTATTGAATTACGAACAGGCTATGAGTAGTAAAGACTCAGAGAAGTGGCAAGAAGCCATGAAATCCGAGATGGACTCTATGTATGAGAACCAAGTATGGACTTTGGTTTCACCACCTGAAGGCATTAAGCCTATTGGGTGTAAATGGGTCTTAAAAGAAAAACTGGAGCAGACGACAAGGTAGAGACCTATAAGGCCCGACTGGTCGCAAAATATTTCAAACAAAGACAAGGAGTTGACTATGACGAAACCTTCTCACCAGTAGCAATGCTCAAGTCTATTCGGATTTTGCTTGCGATTGCAGCTTACCATGACTACGAAATCTCACAGATGGACGTGAAAACGGCCTTTCTCAATGGGAAACTTGAGGAGGATGTGTATATGACACAGTCAAAGGGATTTGTTTCAAAGGTTGGAACAAATCAAGTCTGTAAACTACAACGATCTATTTATGGATTGAAGCAAGCTTCTCGAAGGTGGAACATCCGTTTTGATGAGATAATTAAAGAGTTTGATTTTATCAAAAATGAGGATGAACCATGTGTGTACAAGAAGGTTAGTGGGAGCGCTATTTCATTCCTCGTATTATATGTTGATGATATATTACTGATAGGGAATGATATTCCTATGCTGCAATCAATTAAAATCTTGTTATCTAAACACTTCTCCATGAAGGACTTGGGAGAAGCATCCTATATTTTGGGGATAAAGATCTATAGAGATAGATCTAAAAGGATGCTTGGCTTGTCCCAAGGAACGTACATTGACTCGATGCTAAAGAGGTTTAGCATGGAAGATTCCAAAAGAGGTCTCATGCCGATGAGCCATGGAATAAATCTCTCCAAGAAACAGGCTCCAAAGACACCTGAGGAGAGAGACCGTATGAGTAAAATTCCTTATGCTTCAGCAATAGGATCTATCATGTATGGTATGATATGTACTAGACCGGATGTCGCTCATGCACTTAGTGTAACAAGCAGATATCAGTCGAATCCAGGAGAAGAACACTGGAAGGCAGTGAAAAATATCCTAAAGTACTTAAGAAGAACTAAGGATGTATTTCTTATCTACGGTGGGTCTGAATTGAAACTAGAGGACTTCACAGACTCAAGTTTTCAAACAGACCAAGATGATAATACATCCGTTTTGGGGTATGTGTTTACCTTAAACGGTGGCGCAGTGAGTTGGAAGAGTTCCAAACAGCAATCAGTTGCTGATTCAGTGACAGAGGCAGAGTACATAGCTGCAAGTGAAGCTGCAAAGGAAGCTGTTTGGATGAAGAAGTTCATTACCGAACTTGGTGTGGTTCCTAGCATTACAGGACCAGTACCTTTATTCTGTGACAACACCGGAGCTGTTGCGCAGGCTAAGGAACCCAAGTCTCATCAGAAATCCAAACACGTGTTGCGGCGATTTCATTTGATCAGAGAGATCATTGAAAGAGGAGACGTTACCCTGGAGCGTGTGGACTCTCAAAACAATATTGCAGATCCATTTATTAAAGCGTTAACACAACAGCAGTTTGATCGTCACTTAGAGAAGATGGGTATGAGATATCATGGCGATTGGCTTTAGTGCAAGTGGGAGATTGAAAGTAGCATGCATAAAAGCCAATCATGTATGATGATAAAGCATATACTTTGTAATCAATCTTATTTATTTATTAATAAAAGAATTATTTATTAAAGACATTTATTATCTACATAGTGTTGTTTTAATAATATGTGATAAACTCATAGTTTTAAGCAATGCTTTTAGAATCATGATGAGATACTAATGAGATCTAAATTCTTAAATAGCTTAAAACTAAAATGTTCCCAATCAATAGATTACTAAAAAGGGGATTAGTGAATCCAGATAGATTGGTACGTACGTTGCTTGCTCATTGGATGAGGATGATTGATCTCATGATCATTTGTGTGGACACACTAAAGCAAGTATGTAGGTGCTTATTAGAGAATAAGTTCACTGAACGTGACTCGCTAAGGAATACCTAATGGAGTTTTACTTGCCTGTCAATAGGAATTCCTGTAGTGATAGTAGTACAAATGATCCTTAGACTTGAGATCATCATAGTATCTTATATATAATGAATTACACTTTGACTTATTCCTTAAAACTCTTAGAGTATATCAAAGGGTATGCTTGGGTGTAATAAGTTATATATGAAGATAATGAATGATCAATAAAGAATCTACCACTTCTAGTAAAAGAAAAGAAATGTCCTATGTGATTCGATAAATGACAACCCAGGAATCCTTGGCCAAGGTGAAATGAAATTAGAAAGTAGTTTCTAATTTGCATTCATTAGGAGTTATGCATTTAAGAATCGAAATACATATAATTAAATAAAATAAGACTTGACAGTAATTCCATGTCTTATATTTAATTGGGATATTGTGTGGTGGAAGGATTGAATTGTACGGTAACTATTAACTCAAAGGTTCTTTTATGATTAATATTGAAATCTATATTATCTGGAAAGTCGTTGATCGCTAGGGAGGCTTATCCCTATTGTAGAATAAATATTATTTATTTAAATAAATTAATTGTTTAATTTATTTATTTAAATAAGATTAGAATTGTTCTAATTGATTTATTCACAACCGGTTTAATATGGAGAACCTAAAGGGTCACACCATAAAAGGAAGAATAATTATTTAAGAAGTTAATGGCATAATCGTAATAATATGTTAAGTATATTTAATTTAATCTATGGTGATAGAATAAATTAAATAGCTTAATATTTATTATTTAATATTTTAAAAATATTAAATATAAATTAATAAGAGGAGTCTTATTAATATTATTACAATTATTATTATTTTAATTTCTAAAAGAGTTTAGAAATTAATTTAATATAAGTACTCTCATTTATTCATAATAGGATTAGGAGAGAAAATTAGTTAAAGGAGTTTAATTAATTATCCCTAATAAGATTAGGGAGCCCATTTAATTAAAAGAGTTTAATTAAATAAATAAATACCTTCTTTTAATTAAATAGGGTTACCTGATATCTTTATAAGAGGAGTCTTATATCAGATATCAGATATACGAAATTTTAAGAATTGGAGAGTATGCCCCTTTTTCTATAGAGATAGAAAAAACTAGAGTTTGAGTCAATACACCCTTCTTCTTGAAATTTATTCTTTCTTGGTGGATCACCTCTAGAGGCCACACACTTGGGTGGCTTACATTGATCAAAGGAAGGAATCTACCCGGAGATTCAAGGAGATTGCGGAGAAGTAGGAGGTGAACTCGTACTTGAGGAAGCTCGTTTTTACAAGGGTATGATTTCATAATTTCTTATTCTTCGTTTAATTAATAATATGCATAAAGGATGATTCGGGTAATTGGTTTGTGAATTTTTTTTTTAAAATCTGATTTTATTTTGCTTCCGCTATTTTTTACAATTTGATTGCTACTTTGATTTTCACAAAACCTAACAAAAAGATAATATTACGGATCCACTAATGAAAGGTATAGCTGGAGAGCAAGTGAGAAGTTCATTAAGGGGAATGAGTTTAAAGCCTGTAAAATCCTAAAGAGTCGCCATAATGGAAACCCAACCTAAATGATTGGAGATCCCAAGAAATAGGTTCAAAGGGACAACCTAATTATGTGTGATCTAGTAAGCACTGAGAAGATAAATACTTCTTCCCATTCCTATAATAATACAGTGCAAAAACTGCCGAGTGAAATAGGATAAACTTTATTTTTAATAATTTCTATAGCTTGAATATAAAAAGGTCAAGTGGGGTATTAGAAAGACACTCTTTATAGAAATTACTTATGTGAGTGAGAAGGGGGTCACTTCTATGAGAATGACGAATGCTAAATTCTCTAGCACAATCATGAAACCAGGAGGTGTCCAAGGCCAAAATATACACAATATGTTAGGTTTGTAATATTCATGAACGCAATCAAATTGCACAAAATAAGCGAAAGCATGGAAAATCAGAGTTTTAAAATTTTACAAACCATATACCCGGATCATCCTTTATGAACAATTATTAATTAAACGAAAAGATAAAGAATCATACCCTTTGAAGATTCGAGCTTCTTCAGGTACAAGTTCACCTCCAATCCTTTACGCGTTCAAGTTGAATCCACCGGGTTTGGTTCCTTCCTTTGATCAACGTTAGCCACCCAAGTGTTTGGCCTCTAGAGGTGATCCACCAAGGAAGAACAAAAATTCAAGAAGATGGGTGTTTGGCAAAACCCTAGTTTTCTATCTCTATAGAAAAGGGTGTACTCTCCCAACTATTAGAATTGCATCTGTTGTAAAAAAGTTAACAACTCACAACACCCATAATAAGACTTCTCTTATTTACAGATGTGAACAACCCTCCTTAACAATTAAGAAATTGTGTTTTATTTTAATTAATTAAATTTCTTTAATTAATTAGGCTCCCAATCTTATTAGGAATAATTAATTAAACTCTTTTAATTAATTAACCTCATAATCTTATTAGGATATATGAGAGTACTTTTATTAATTAATTTCCAAACTCCTTTAGGAATTAAATAATAATAATAGTAATAATAATAATAACACTTCTCTTATTAATTTATATTTAATATTTCCAAAATATTAAATAATAAATATTAAGCTATTTAATTTATTCTATCACCATATATTAAATTAAATATATTTAACTTATTATTACGATTATGGCATTAACTTCTTAAATAATTATTCTTCTTTTTATGATGTGACCCTTTAGGTTCTCCATATTAAACCGATTGTGAATAAATCAATTAGAACAATTTTAATCTTATTTAAAAAAATAAATTAAATTAATAATTTATTTAAATAAATAATATTTATTCTACAATAGGGATAAACCTCCCTAGCGATTAACGACTTTCCAGATAATATAGATTTCAACATTAATCATAAAAGAATCTTTAAGTAAATAGTTATCGCACAATTCAATCCTTCCACCATACAATGACCCAATTAAATATAAGACATGGAATTACTATCAAGTCTTAATTTATTTAATTATATGTATTTCGACTCTTAAAAGCACAACACCAAATAATACAAATTAGAAACTCCTTTCTAATTTCATTCTGCCTTGGTCAAGGACTACTGGGTTGTCATTTATCGAATCACATAGGACATTTTTTTTTTTTTACTAGAAGTGGTAGATTCTTTATTGATCATACATTATCTCCATGTACGACTTATTATACCCAAGCATACCCTTTGATATACCCTAAGGGTCTTAAGGAATAAGTCAAAGTATAACTCATCATACACAAGATACTATGATGATCTCAAGTCCAAGGATAACTTGTACTACTATCACTACAGGAATTCCTACTGACAGGCAAGTAAAACTCCATTAGGTATTCCTTAGCGAGCCTCGTTCAGTGAAATTATTCTCTAATAACCACCTGCATACTTGCTTTAGTGTCTCCACACAAATGATCATGAGATCAGTCATCCTCATCCAATAAGCAAGCAACGTATGTACCAATCTATCCGGATTCACCAATCCCCAATTTCGTAATCCAACGATTGAGACCTTTCCAATTCTCAACTTGTAGTTTCATTTACAGTTATATACTTTGTCTTTATCACTAAACTAGCAACTCTTTGCTATTTGAAACCTTTCCAATTCACTACACCACCGTTCAAGGTAACGCTTTACCTTAAAGTGGATTTTCTGTCGTCTTGGTCTGTCTGAAAAAACTTGAGTCTGTTAAGCCCTCTAGTTTTAATTCAGACCCACCATAAATTTTAATCACATCCTTAGTGCCAATTAAGTACTTTAAGATATTTTTCACTTGACTCATAGTGAACTTCTCTAGAATATGACTGATCAACATCAGGTCTCGTACATTTCATTGCATACATGATAGTTACTCATGCGATCTCTCTTTTATGAGTCTATGGGGACTATTAAGAGAGATACACTCCATAACTCATCAACATGAGACATCTCTTGGAGTTTGTCATGCTAAACGACTTTAGCATCAAATGAATATACGTTCCTTGGGTTAAGTCGAGCATCCTTTTAAATCTATCTATATAGATTTGTATCCCCAATTAAGATACTCTTCCCAAATTATTCATGGATGAATGTTTAGACAACTTTATCTTTACTGATTATAGTATTTGTATGTCATTCCTTATCCGCAGTATATCAACATATAATACTAGAAATGTCACGACGCTCCCACTGACCCTTTTGTACGCACTAGGTTCATTCTTGTTTTTGATAAAATCAAACTCTTTTGATTATTTTATCAAAACGAATGTTTCATTTTTGAGAAACTCGTTTCAATTCATTTTTCTGAGTGTCTACAACTCTTACCTCATTGTATGTAACTGGTTCATCATCTTCTATGATGTGTACCTCATCATCATCATCTATGATGAATCCATACCTCCTAGGTATCATCGGTACTATTCCAGATTTACGATTCAGTTGTGGTACAATAGGTCTATCTACAGGTTCTTCTTATTTGACTTATAGTATTTTGTGGTTCTTAAACTCTTCAAGATCTATTATCCTCCCACTAGCCCCTTCAATGATAAACATCTTTATCTTAGAAGGCAGTATGTTTCGCAATAAACACCTTTTGCTAAGTAGGATTATAGAACATATATCCTAAACTTACTTTAAGATGTCCCACAAATCTGTACTTGTCAAATCTTGTCCCAAGCTTATCCTTTGAATCCTTTTCACATAAGTTGGACAACCCTTTATCTTAACTTACTTAAGATTAGGAATCCTCCATGTTCATAACTCTTATGGAGTCTTGGGTCGAATTTTGAGGTTACCTTTTCGTAGATATGCAGCCATTTTTAGGACATTATCATATAAGGATACTGGAATATCAACAAAATTATTATGGACCGCACCATGTCTAACAAGGTACGATTTTTCTTTTCAGATACATCAATCAATTATTGCGTTTCAGGAGACATCCATTATGAGAAAACCATTTGAGATGATCTAGAAACTTATTGCACAAGTATTTATTCCTTGATCTAATCAAAAAATCTTAATACTTGTCAATTTGTTTCACTTTTGAATTTTTTGAACCTTTCAAATAATTCACACATGTATTTCAGCAAATACACACATTTAACTCTTTGAATGATCATCTCCTTATTCTTATACTAGTTTGTTCAATTTACAAAATTATTTTCGCACAAGTCAAATATACAAAATTCATTAAGTAATATTCCAGTTCTATACAAAATATTATTATTATAAATAGAACAACAATTGTTCTTAATTATAATATCAAAGATTTCATTGTCCAACAATAAAAATGAAAATAATATTTTTAACGAGAACTAGAATACAATAACAGCTTATTGACTTAATAGATTTACCCGTAGGCATTGCTAAACTATAAGTTTCTATGGTTAATATAGCAACATTTGCTTCATTTCCCACACATAAGATTACTTATCTTTGTTTAGCTTTCTACTTCTGCTTGGTCCCTTCATAAATCTATATTTATGATAATCAAAGTCGGTATCCAATACCCAAGTAGAACCTTAACTTAAGAAAAATTTATTTTAAATCATGAATAAATTTGTATTTGTAACCGAAACTTCACTAAGCTTCATTGGTTAGCCTCTACAAGATTCTTCTCGCAGTTTCTTTTCAGTGTCCAGGCTTATTGTAATGGAAGCAAACTCCTTTGCTATCCGTATCAGTTTTATTCTTATTGTCCTTTATTTTTGCCTTTCTATTTACCTTCTTTGAATCGTTCTTCTTTTCAGAAGATCCTTTGGCCCTACCAATAAGACTTGGTCTTTCTTGGTTGGAAAGTACCTCTCAACTATTTTTCAACATGTTAAGCAAATTAGCGAAGCTAATATCTAGCTTGTTCATATGAAAAATTCACAATAATTGTGAAAGGAGTCCGAGAGTGAGTGAAAGATCAAATCTTGGCTCAACTATCCATCCATGACAAAGCATGTTGTCCTAATTGATCAATCAAATTGATAATGTTAAGGACTTGTGTTTGTACTGTAGTGTCATATGTCATTCTAGATCAGAAGAGCTCCTTAGATATCTGATATCTATTAGTCCTACTTTCCTCATCATCAACTACTTGATGTGCAGGAATATAGTAAGAGCATCCATAGTTTCACGCTGACGCTGAAGCTCGTAACTCATGGATGCGAGTATGATGTATTGAGCCAACTGTGTATCATCTTTCCACTTTCTAAAAGTAGAAATCTTTCCTCAGAGGCATTGTCTGCAACCATTGTAGGGATAGGTATATTAAGGAAATAAGATAGTTTTTCAGCCATGAGAACTATTCTCAAATTTCTTATCCAATCTGTGTAATACAGTCCGGTTAAATAGCATCTAATATGCTTCGCAGTAATAGTAATTTAGACACTGCAAAATTCTGTAAATGAATTTATAATTAACAACATTTTAGCATACATTCTTTTATTAATTACCAAAATAATTTAGGTCTTGTTTTAAATTAGTATCTCTCACTATTTTCTTCAAACTATATTACCCTCAATATATATAGTTCGGCAATATTTAATTAAAGATATGCTAGTGAGAATAAGGATCCCATTTCAAATGTATATAGCCTTGTGTGTGCACAACAAATAATATATAAATAAATAGGTAGACATAACTCCTTGTATTTTGCCTCTTAAATCATAATTGTCAAGTGTATGCACATCCGAACTAAAATAATTTAAGTTAAGTCAGACCCAGCATTTCCATATAAGTGAAGAGAAAACTACAGCCCTTGTGTGTGCACAACAAAGCAATAATGTTCAATTCTTTATAAACACCATATGTAATAAAAACATCTTAAATATTTAATACTTGCCTTGTGTGTGCACAACAAACTCATATTAAATATTCAATACTCTATTGTTTCTATCATGCTAGAAGGCAACGTTCGATATTCTAAATATCTTTGAACGTTACAACTTAATATAAAATATTTGAGGGGTTTGTTATTAATTTGTCTCATCTTGTTTAGCGCGCATGCACATATATATATAAAATATGAGTCATATTAATTAACATGTGAAGCATGTTTGCATAATATATAATATATATATATATAGTATAAGCATGCACATATAGAATACTATATTCTATCCGGATTGATTATGGACTTTTATTCTAGTTTGGTTCACTAGAGCCACCAAATGAACCAAAAGGTCAAACCCTAGGGGTGCAAGAATTAATATTTAAATATAACTATTACATTTAAACCTGGGCTCCATTACAAACGGGTCTTCACGCGCTCCTTGTTCCTTGATCTCCAATTCTTCAAAATTAATTCTAACTATTCCTATTACAAAACTATTTAAAATAAATAGAAACCTTGATCAGCAGTCAAGGAAAAGTACATAGGAGGGAGATAGAATTTACATTAAGAAAAATTAGAGAAGACGGAGTACGCAGACTCCATTTAATAAAACACATACATTCATGCATCCAACTAAAATAAATTCAATCACATTGGTCAATAATCCATAATCAATCACATTTATTATCATACACATCATTATATGCATCAATAAATAACATTCATCTCATGAATAATAAACATTCAATATATATATTGATATCATTTAATGGGCAAATTTAGTTAGCATAAAATCTAATTTTGAATCAAAATAAACTCCTTTATTTTAATCCAAATTTAAATCAAAATAAACCTTTTTATTTTAATTTATCTAATTTTGAATAAAATAATTTATTTTATTTTAATCAAAATTATTAATCAAAATAAACTCTTTTATTTTAATTAATTATGGAATCCAATTTCAAGTAAAAAAAAATTACTTAAACACGGATTCTCTTTCCTATTCACAAATAAACTCTTTTATTTTGAATAATATAAAATCTTATTCCATATCTAAATAAACTCTTTTATTTAAGGAAATACGGATTCTCTTTCCTATTCATAAATAAACTCTTTTATTTTGAATAATATGAAATCTTATTTCATATATAAATAAACTCCTTTATTTAATGAAATATGGAATCTAATGTCAACTCCAATTATTTATCATGGAATTTAATTACAACTCTAATTAGTTAGCTTGAAATCCAATTTTAAAATTAAAATAAACTTTTTATTTTAATAATAAAATTATTATATATATATATATATATATATATATATATATATATATATATATATATATATATATATAGTATGATTATAGGAAACACGTTAGTATATACAAGGTATCCAGAAGAGTCAAGATTTAACATTTCAAATGATGACCCACTAACGTAAATTATATATATATAATATATCACCACCACGCAAATCAGTAACTAATTCATGCGGAGGAAAAAAAAAATTCAGTTCGCGGATAACACAGGTATTAGGAAATTGATTTTTTTTTTAATAAATTTTATACAATAAATTATATCCAATTAAATTGTTCTAAACACATAACAATATACATATCAAATTAAAATAATTAATAATTTACATAAAGGTTTGGCTCTGATGTCACTGTTAGGTTTGTAATATTCATGAACGCAATCAAATTGCACAAAATAAGCGGAAGCATGGAAAATCAGAGTTTTAAAATTTTACAAATCATATACCCGGATCATCCTTTATGAACAATTATTAATTAAACGAAAAGATAAAGAATCATACCCTTTGAAGATTCGAGTTTCCTCAGGTACAAGTTCACCTCCAGTCATTTTAGCGTTCAACTTGAATCCACCGGGTTTGGTTCCTTCATTTGATCAACGTTAGCCACCCAAGTGTTTGGCCTCTAGAGATGATCCACCAAGGAAGAACAAAAATTCAAGAAGATGTGTGTTTGGCAAAACCCTAGTTTTTTATCTCTATAGAAAGGGGTATACTCTCTCAACTAATAGAATTGCGTCTGTTGTGAAAAAGTCAACAACCCACAACACCCATAATAAGACTCATCTTATTTATACATGTACCCTCCTTAACAATTAAGGAATTGTGTTTTATTTTAATTAATTAAATTTCTTTAATTAATTAGGCTCTCAATCTTATTAGGAATAATTAATTAAACTCTTTTAATTAATTAGCATCCTAATCTTATTAGGATATATGAGAGTACTTTTATTAATTAATTCTTAAACTCCTTTAGGAATTAAATAATAATAATAGTAATAATAATAATAACACTCCTCTTATTAATTTATATTTAATATTTCCAAAATATTAAATATTAAATATTAAGCTATTTAATTTATTCTATCACCATAGATTAAATTAAATATACTTAACTTATTATTACGATTATGCCATTAACTTCTTAAATAATTATTCTTCTTTTATGGTGTGACCCTTTAGGTTCTCCATATTAAACCGGTTATGAATAAATTAATTAGAACAATTCTAATCTTATTTAAATAAATAAATTAAATTAATAATTTATTTAAATAAATAATATTTATTCTACAATAGGGATAAACCTCCCTAGCGATTAACGACTTTCTAGATAATATAGATTTCAGCATTAATCATAAAAGAACCTTTGAGTAAATAGTTACCGCACAATTCAATCATTCCACCATACAATGTCCCAATTAAATATAAGACATGGAATTACTGTCAAGCCTTAATGTATTTAATTATATGTATTTCGACTCTTAAATGCACAACACCAAATAATGCAAATTAAAAACTCCTTTCTAATTTTATTCTGCCTTGGCCAAGGACTACTGGGTTATTATTTATCGAATCACATAGGACATTTCTCTTCTTTTACTAGAAGTGGTAGATTCTTTATTGATCATACATTATCTCCATGTACGACTTATTATACCCAAGCATACCCTTTGATATACCTTAAGGGTCTTAAGGAATAAGTCAAAGTATAACTCATCATACACAAGATACTATGATGATCTCAAGTCCAAGGATAACTTGTACTACTATCACTACAGGAATTCCTACTGACAGACAAGTAAAACTCCATTAGGTATTCCTTAGCGAGCCTCGTTCAGTGAACTTATTCTCTAATAAGTACCTATATACTTGCTTTAGTGTCACCACACAAATGATCATGAGATCAATCATCCTCATCCAATGAGCAAGTAACGTATGTACCAATCTATCCGGATTCACCAGTCCCCAATTTAGTAATCCAACGATTGAGAACTATTTTAGTTTTAAGCTTTCTAAAAATTTAGATCTCATTAGAATGATCATCATCATTATTCTAAAAGTATTGCTTAAAACTATGGGTTTATCACATATTATAAAACAGCATCATGTAGATAATTAAAAGCCTAAAATAAATTAATATTTTTAATTAATAAATAAATAAGATTATTACAAAATATATGCTTTATCATCAAACATGATTAGCTTGTGTGCATACTACTTTCACAATAATGAGAACCAATAAAATAAATTAAAAAATACTGTGTGAATTCTATTGTCTCGGTTTATATTAAAAGGTTGAACAGTTTAAGACATCACGTTCACTGATTGGACAGTAAATTCGATAGTCTTTCATTAAGAAAGGTTCAAGGCCACAAGCTACCTTTACCAATTCAGTATTTTTTGTTCACTGATATTCTCTCTATGTTTGTCTGCATATTCATTTGCAATAATTTACCCAAATCTCATTCACATGGGGGATTGTTGGATATATATATATATATATATATATATATATATATATATATATATATATTAATAAATGAGAATTTTATCTAAAATAAAATCACTCGGTGTGACCTTTGGTTCATATATTTTTAAATTGAAAATGTACATTTTCAAAGGGATGTACCTTTTTAAAGGGATGTATCTTTTTAAAGGGATGTATCTTTTTAAAGGAATGTATCTTTTTAAAGCGATATATCTTTTCTAAGGGATATATCTTTTTAAAGAGATGTAATTTTTCAAAGGGATGTACTTTTCAAAAGGATGTATATCTTTAATGGAGTGTTTGGAAACCTATAAATAGATTTTAAATCTACCCAAAACAACCACTTCAACTTCAATCCTTCTCAAGTTTTTAAAACTAAATTCATTCTTCATTCATTAAAAGTTATAACGAGTATTTAAATTTTGTTGGTTCGTGGAACTCTTCCATTGAAGTACTTCTTGTGACAGTTGAAGACCATTTTATTCTGGATAGTAGGCATCGATTGTTTCATCTGTAAGCACCGATAGTGGAGACGAAATCTGTTTTAAGGAGAGATTGTCCTACAGTTGACTTGGTTTTAAAAGTTTGTTAATTACATCTTGTAAGTCATTATTATAAAATTGTTTATCTTCTACTTCTGTCTATTTAATTAGTATATAATACTAGTGGTACAACCACCTCACGCAAGCGTGTCGTGGAGTCTATCATTTGGTATCAAAGCTAAGTCTTTTAGCAAATTATCTATCTTTAATTTTCATGTTTGAGTATATTGGAAAAAAAAGTATAGAAATTTCTTTCAGTTATATTGATCGATTGTTATTATTGGGATTCATACCTTTTATATTTTGATTTATGATAAGTTATTTTTGAATTTATTAATAAAATCGAGAATTTTGCTAGGTGAATTCGAAAAGAACCTATTAGAAAGAATATTTAGTGGTAAAAGGCTCAGTAATGAGATTAATTGAGGGTAAAAGCCAATTTTGAGTGCATACACGAGTGTAACATTAATTCGAGTGAAACATGTGAGGGAGTGGTAAGGAAATTTCTTCTACTAACCTTTGTTTTGCAAAAAATCATGTCTACCTCAAAGGATAAGGTGTTATGGAGGATATCGTGACCAATTTTGATCCGAATTTTATGATGGAAGCTATAATAAAAGAATTCTCCAGATAGTTGGGCATGACAATGGAATAGGTGCATGTACGCATCGATCAAATGGGCAACACCCGAGGGGAACAATTTCAAAAATCCCAAGGTGGGCATTCGAAAGGGAAAGCACAATAAAAAGTCTCTAGAGCGAAGGAAGAAGCTTACTTCAAAGGTCAGTTTAGCGAGGAGGAAGACCGTGAATCCGATTTCCTTCATTAGAGACATAGAGCTAGAAGTAGGGGAGACAGAAATCGGGTGGACAACAACTTGGATAGCATCAAAATGAAAATTCCAGCTTTCCAAGGGAGGAGCAATCCAGAGGCATACTTAGAATGGGAAAAAAAGATGGAATGGATATTTGATTGACACAACTATTTAGATCTAAAGAAAATCAAACTAGCCACGACAGAATTTTCATATTATGCAGTCACTTGGTGGGATCAGTTGATGACTAGCCGGAGGAAATGTGGAGAATGTCCAATTAAAATATGGGCGGAGATGAAGGCAGTTATGAAAAAGAGATTTGTGTTAAGCCACTACCACCGAGATTTGTTTCGAAGTTTCCAGAATTTGAAGTAAGGAAGTAGGAGCGAAGAGGATTACTTCAAGGAGATGGAGATGTTAATGGCCAGAGCTAATATAAATAAGGATATTGAGGCAACAATGGCTCGATTTTCAGCAGGGCTAAACTGGGAATATAACTGACTTAGTGGAACGCCAACATTATGTGGATTATGTGGAATTGGGGGACATGATACATATGGCTATCAAAATTGAGAAAAAGCTTAAGAGGAGAGGTGGTCAACATTCAAATCCTACTATTGTTCATCATAGAAGTCTAATGTTGCCAAGTGCGAGGAAAAGCCAGCTGCTACCAAACCGAAAGTGGATCCTAAACAAGCAACGACTAACATAGGATTGCAAGGTAAAACTGAACAACCTTCTTTTAGTTATAATCGAGATATTATATGTTTTAAATGTCAAGGAAGGGGATATATTTCTACTCAATGTCCCAATCAAAGAACTATGTTTTTGCTTGACAGTGGAGAGGTGGAAACCGAAGGAGAATATAGTGGCACCAAGTCTATGTCGCCATTAGAGGAGGTAAATGATAGGGAATTTGTTGTTTATGGTGAGATTTTAGTAACAAGAAGGGCACTTAGTACACAGGTGAAAAAAGAAAGTAGTGAACAGCGAGAAAATCTTTTCCATACTAGATGTCTTGTGAATGGGAAGATTTGTTGTGTCGTGATAGATAGAGGTAGTTGTACTAATGTTACGAGTACTACCATGGTAGAGAAATTGGGATTGTCTACATCTAAGCATCCGCAGTCGTATCGTTTACAATGGCTCAATGACAATTCAGATATAAAAGTGACCAAACATGTATTAGTTCCATTTACTATTGGTCGAAATGTGGATGAGATATTGTGCGATGTGGTTCCTATGCAGGCGGGACATTTGTTGCTTAGTAGGCCATGGCAGTTCGATAAAAGGGTTAAACATTATGGTTTCTCTAATGAATATTCTTTTATACACAATAAAAGAAAAGTCACTTTGTGTCCTATGTCACCACGAAAGGTGCATAAGGATTAAGTTCATTTGCAAAAAGATAACGTTTAAAAAAAGAGTGAAGAAAAGAAAAATAATAGAAAAAAAGAAAGAAGAAGAGAGAAAAACAAACATTTATGCCAAAAAAAAGTGATGTGAAGCGAGCTCTGGTTTCTAAACAGCCGATGATTATACTTCGGTATAAGGAGACGCTTTTGAATCCTAACAGTAATGATTCTTTGCCTAGTGTTGTTTCATCTCTTTTGTAGGAATTTGTTGATGTATTCCTCGAGGAGCTTCCACAAGGATTACCTTTAATGCACACCAAATTGACTTTGTACCCTTTGCTTCCATTCCAAATCGTCCAGCTTATCGGAGCAACCCCGAGGAGAAAAAATAGTTACAAAGGCAAGTTGGCGAACTGATGGAGAAAGGGTTCGTATGCGAAAGCATGAGTCCATGTGCAGTTCCAGTGATCTTAGTGCCAAAGAATGACGGGAAATGGAGTATGTGTATCGAATGTTGAGCGAAAAATATTATTATAGTAAAATATCGACATTTCATTCCTCGTTTAGATGCCATGTTAGATGAATTGCATGGGTCATGTATATTTTCTAAATTTGATCTAAAGAGTGTATATCATCAAATAAGAATGCAAGAGGGTGATGAATGAAAAATAACGTTTAAAACTAAATATGGTCTTTATTAGTGGTTAGTGTTACCTTTTAGTTTAACTAATGCACCTAGCACTTTCATTCGTTTAATGAATCATGTTTTGCGTCCATTCATTAGTAAATTCGTTGTTGTTTACTTTGATGATATTCTCATATATAGCACAAACTTGGGTGAGCATACACTACATTTAAAGTCTGTTTTAGATGTACTTAGAAAGGAAAGTTGTTTGCTAACATGGAAAAATGCATATTTTGTTCTGATCGAGTTGTTTTTCTTAGCTTTATTGTTAGTTCACAGGGAGTCCAAGTTGATGAGGAGAAAATACGTGTAATCCGAGATTGGTCGAGTCTAACAAATGTGAGTCAAGTACGAAGCTTTCATGGACTCACAAGTTTCTACCGACCCTTTGTTCGAATTTTTAGCGACATTATGACACCATTAAGTGAGGTTATCAAGAAAAGTGTGGGCTTTAAGTAGGGCGATGAACAGGAAAAAAAATTAAATTAATTAAGGATAAATTGACAAATGCTCCTTTATTTATCATGCCTAACTTTGCTAAAACTTTTGAGATTGAGTGTGATGCTTCAGGGTTAGGAATTGGAGTTGTTTTGATGTAAGAAGGAAAACCAATAGCGTAGTTCAGTGAATAATTGAGTGGTGCATCTTTGAATTATCCTACCTACGACAAGGAGATGTACGCATTGGTTAGAGCATTGGAAACATAACAACATTACCTGTGGCCCAAGGAGTTTGTGATCGATATTGATCATGAATCATTGAAGTATTTGAAGGGTCAACATAAGTTGAACTAGAGGCATGCGCGATGCATGGAATTTATCGAGACATTCCCATATGTCATTCGATACAAGCAGGGTAAGGAAAATGTCATTGCAGATGTTCTTTCGCGAAGGTACATGTTGTTAAATACGCTTGATACGAAATTACTTGGTTTTGAACGAACCAAAGAATTGTATGATAATGACCTTGATTTTGGTGAAGAGTTTAAAACTTGTGAAAAGAATGTTGTGGATAAATACTTTAAAATTGATGGATTTTTATTTCATGAGAAAAAACTGTGTATGCTTGGAAGTTCTTTACATGAGTTATTGGTTAGGGAATCACATGGGGGTGGTTTGATGGGACACTTTGGTGTTAATAAAACTTTGGCCATTTTGAAAGAATTTATGATAGAGGTATTACCTATTAAAAAGCTAAGTCTCGTGTTCAACCCCATGGATTTTATACACTGTTGCCTATACCTAATGAACCTTGGATTAATTTGTCTATGGACTTTGTCTTGGGTTTAACTAGGTCAAAGCATGGTAATGACTCTATATTTGTGATTATGGATAGATTTTCAAAGATGACACATTTTATTCCATGCCACAAAACTGATGATGCATCCCATATAGCTGACTTGTTCTTTAGAGAAATTGTACGATTGCATGGTATGCCTAGAACAATTGTTTCTGATTGAGATGTTAAGTTCTTAAGCTATTTTTGGAAGACTTTGTGGTGTAAATTGGGAACTAAACTATTATTTTCTACTACTTGTTATCTATAAACTGATGGCCAAACTGAAGTGGTTAATAGAAATTTGTCTGCTTTGTTAAGGACTATCATTAAAAATAATATCAGTCATTGGGAAGAATGTTTACCGCATATTGAGTCTGCTTATAATTGTTCAGTTTATTCTGCTACTATATTTTTACCATTTGAAATTGTTTATAGTTTTAATCCTATAACTACATTGGATTTATCACCATTACCTATTTCTGAATTTACTAATATGGATGCAATGAAGAAGTCTAAAGTTATCAAGCAGATACATGAGAAGGCGAGACTCAACATTGAAAGAAGGATGAAACAATATGTTAAGTAAGCTAACAAGGGTCGACGTCAAGTCATATTTGAACCAAGAGATTGGGTTTGACTGCATATGCGTAAAGAAAGATTTTCGGCTCAAAGGAGATCTAAATTGCTTTCTAGAGGCGATGGTCCATTTCAAGTTCTTAAGCGCATTAATGACAATGCCTACAAACTGGAATTGCCAAGTGAGTATAGTGTTAGTGCAACAATCAATGTTACTGATCTAAGTCTGTTTAATGTAGGTGATGATCTGAGGACAAATCCTTTTCAAAAGGAAAGGAATGATGAGGACATGCCTGGCTTGGATGGGAATGGAAATCATGGAGTAGATTGAAACAACCCGGGTCAAATCCCAAGTCCGGAATAAATCTCGGGTCAAATCCCAAGTCCGGAACGAATCAAATCCATCAAAATAAAGTCTCAAACCACTAGCCCAATAGTATCTTTTTGGGTCATCTTAGCCCACCACAGGCTCACCCAAAAGGTCATGATTTGAAGGTACTATTGGTAGTAACTTATTTCCTTATATGCAGTCAAATTTTTTTCCTATCTTTCGATGTGGGACTGAGGTGTTACAAACTCCCCCACTTAAATTTTTTACATCCCCGTCAGAACCGATTACACACACGGCCCAAAGATCTTTGTCTCTCTAGCCATTTGTGGGATAATACCGGCTGGCTTCGTGTCCCCACCTCCGGACCTCCATCTCTCCATTGTGGGATAATATCACTAGCCTTCGTGTCCCCACCTCCGGCAACCCGATCGGATGACCCGACCCGAGCTTTCGAGAGTCGGCTCTGATACCATATGAAACAACCCAAGTCAAATTCCGAGTCCGAAACGAATCAAATCCATCAAAATAAAGCCTCAAACCACTGGCCCAATAGTATCTTCTTGGATCATCTTAGCCATCCACAGGCTCACCCAAAAGATCATGACTTGAAGGTACTATTGGTAGTAACTTATTTCTTTATATGCAGACAAATTTTTTTTCTATCTTTCGATGTGGGATTGAGGTGTTACATAGATACAGTGCGAGCTCCGATTGATCCCGTGACGAGAGCTCGAGCTAAAAGATTCAAGGAGTGTCTTAACGGTATAATCAAAGGAGTTTGGGAGGATATGAGTTCGAGTTCGAAGACTAGAAATCAGAATTTGGGTCATGATTTTTCCTCATTCTATGGAACTGATACTCGAAATTGGATCATGAAATGTGATCAATTTTTTAAGATGTATACTATGACTGGTGAGCAGAAGTTGATGAATGTGTTGCCTTGCATCTAGAGGGTGATATTAGTTCTTGGTATTTAGCTTACCAAAAATCTCACCCTACGTTAACTTGGACCAAATTCATAGAGGACATAGAAGTGAGGTTTGGAGAGACTTCTTTTAACAATGTTTTAGCTGAATTTAACAGACTACAACAGACTTCCATTGTTGCTCATTACCAAAAAAAATTGAGTGATTAAAATCATTTGTAGGGTTAGATGAATCTTGTTTTTCTTTTTGCCACATCAACTTTTCTCGTCTTAATTTTGCACAAAATTTAGCCGGATCAAGTAAAGATATTAAAGGATTTTTGTCCTTTTTATTTTAGCCAAGTAAGAAGATATGAGCGCGCGTACACACATATAGGGGAATGATACATATTAAATAGGAGTAGTGTTAGAACACAAACTATTTTATAAATATTTTAGAAATTGCTGATGTGGTATACTCCAACTCAGTATATTGACTAACAAATTATTTCAATATAATTTTCGGCCCCACACAATATGTTGAGGTGGAGTATGCCACATCAGTAGTTTGTAAAATATTTGTAAAATAGTTTGTGTCTCTAGCATTATTCATTAAATAGTTGCTATGGATCATTCTCCTATATATATTATATGTATATTTATTTGCCTTCTATTATTGCCATGTAGGACATTTAGTTTGGTTTAGGAAAATAGTTTTGGAACATTTTTAAGATTTTGGGCTTTATAAATTTTCATTTGACAATACACAACATACAGTTAACTTGGCGGAACTAATTGATTTGTGTATTGGATTACAAATAAAAAGGAATACACGAAAGATTCTTTTGTCTCTTATCCCTAGGAGGTCTTCCTCCACTAGCAGGTTTTTTCGGAAAACTCTATTTATTCTGGTGTGGATCTAAAAGATCTTTCATACTGTGTTCAATACCGAAGTTAGTTCTATACATATGACCAGCAACGAGAAAAACAAATACAATAGCTAAATGATGATGAGCCATAAGTTTCAAAACCCATATACTAGATCTAGTATATTGATCCAATTATCATTGGGCTTATAAATATGCATTGCTTGTAAGATTGGCCCAAGCTAAGATAATTCATTTAAACTATAAGTGAGCTTTATCCAAACAAAGGTTAAATAGCACATAAGCAGAAAAAATTCGGCCTACAAGGAATGTTTTGGACTCACTTTGTCTTCTTAGCCCAAGGTTTATCTAGCCCATAAAAACATAATAATTTTTTAAGATAATATTTATGAAAATAATTTAATAGTTTATATAGGCACAATAATTCAATTTTAAGCACACGCAATACAATTATAATTCTTATGGGGATAATTCTAACCTAGGTTTTCTAAATAAAATCTTTTATTCTTAATTTTAATTTCCTCTTTTATTAACCATTTTTGTTATCATCAGAACTTTAAATTAATATTTTTAACCCATCAAGAGGGGCATATAATGTGACTTGAACAATTGTAACTCAGCTTTCCTTCCTGTTGACGCTGCTTGCCAAAGCTAAATTGTATAGCATACATTAGTAGTAATCTCCCTTTTACATCTCGAATTTCTCCCAATATACATTTAGCGTTATATATAAATATTACATTTCGGATTGTTGATGAAGGGAAACTGGTTGACATAAAGCATTATTCAACTAGCAGCAAGGGGACTTCTCATCAAGATGTTCTAGCTTTATAAAGCACTAATCTCTCGGGCACAATTAAGCCGTGTTAAAAAAAATTAAGAAGAGAAATAGAGTATGTTAAGGTTTAGGGTTATAAAAGGAGTGGTCAGGGAAAGGAAAACAGACTACAAAATGGGGGAAGAATAAGAAGAAGAAAAAGGAGTTCAAAAGTTACAAACAGAAGAATGGAATGTTAAACCAAACTATAAACATTCGATAAAACTTGATTAGTAATCATGCCATCGCGATTCCATTTCCATCTTCTCTTATCAAGCTGCTTAGATTCTTGCCGTTCTTCAGTGAGAAAAATCTGTTGTTAGAGTTCGAGTCGAATCCAATCCAGGCATCCTTGAGCCTTCGTAAATATACTGCAAAAGAGATCATGTTGAGTGTATATAACAGAAACAAACAAAACTGGAGAATGTTATAATTAACCACAAGTGGTCCATTGCAAAAGGACATGAAGCTACATCTGTGTTTAAAAGTTTTTTGTGTGATTTTATCTCCACATTTCATTTCATTTCATTAATTCCCTTTAAAACGGAAGTCTACATAATAGAGTAAAGAATCTTAAGCCACGGCAGAAACTGAAGTCATTCGCCACCAATAAGCAAGCAAAAGAAGTTGCTAAAATTGATTCCGGCAATCAAAAACTAAGGTGCACCAAAAATGAAATACAAATATAAGTTAGATAAACAAAAAAAAACAAATGCTTCATAAACAGTTAAAAAAAAAGAATTGCATAGCTTAAAATTCCCCTGTTTTGCTCTTTAAAGAATCCACAAATCTAACACCAACTCAATTTTCTCAAGACTACTATCTAACTAACTAACTCAAAAGTATATTCCCTCTGGTCTACAAAAAGAATCCATTTGCCATTTTTTTTTGTTCCACAAAAAAAGTTCACTTTAGTGGTGGTAGATAAAATTGACACAACATTCTCAAGTTTGTCATCATAATTCCACTATCAAACCATCTCTCGATACCCAATATGCAAAAAATTGTTTATATCTACAATATGTCAAACTTAACCTACATAGATGTATGCATAAAATAGATGAATTTAGCATGAGGCATCAATGCATTGGAGTCTTCTAAAGCAGATAAAGTTAGTGCTCAGATAGAACTTTGAAAATATGTATGCTTAAACAGTACTTAAAAATGCATTCAATATATAATACTCCTAATATAAGTAGAATTGTTCTAAAACTTGAGACAGTAGGATTATATTGCAAGAGATTCTCTTTAAAACATTATCAGAGTATTATAGTCGTTGACTTATATGCCATAGACATAAGACACAGTAAAAAAGAAACAGCTAATAAAACATGATTCTCAAGTATTTGAGTGCATTCCCCTTATTTATTTATTTTCTTCAAGTAAATGCTTGAATTTGAATGCTACCTACAACACAAAGACCTATATTCTATACAAACTATATGATAGCGCCAGAATAACAAAACCACACACACACACACACAATTTCAGAAAATTAAGGTAGAATCAAAGTGATAGAGATTCACCAGATTCCAGTAATCCAGTGAGAACCGCTGCCAGATGTGTCGACCTCGCTTGCAAGAGATTCACATTGATGATGTGAAAGAGAGCTGATGTTGATGTAGATAACCACAGTGAGGTGAGAGGGAGAGGAATTTTGACAGATTAGCACATAATGAATATTGCATCAGTTAATGGAGGGTCACATATTTATAACCCAAACACAGAAATAATGAAACTCAGTACTCCAATTCGCCGAAAAATGAAAATGATTCAAAACCAAAAATCAGTACCAAAAAATTTGTTATCGTCTTTTATACATTATAAAAAAAATTGGTATTGTGTTTTGACCCGTGAGAGATCATTTAATCAATTAAATGCCTACTGACTAATAAATTGTAATCTTTGCATTTCCAGTTGCAATAAACTGTTTCATGTATATGCATTCAAGAATTTTATCAAATGCCTATTGACAAAAAGAGAAATCTATCCAAGTCATTTGACGATTGAACATCCTAGGGTGCCCATTAAAAATAAAAAAATAAAGTAAAATTAGCCAAAGCGAAAAACATGATATTACGACAATAACCGGAAGGAATTAATTAATGTTAAAAATAGTTCACCTTCTTTAGGAAAGTGAGAGTATATATCATCAAAATGTGTTCCTAGGAATTCTGTTTACAAATGTAACATGTCAGAAAAAGAAAGATAATTTAGAGTTTGATCGAAACTGAACTTCACAATATATAATTTTATTTTCTCTCTTTTATTAAAAATCAATCATCCCAAGGAGTCCTAGTTATGAGGGTAGCTAATTTCTACAATCACTTTAAAATCTCTACACCACTACTTAGTCTCTTAATTCCCTTTTTTATTTCAAGAACATTGACCCAGACTAAATCCCAGACATGTAGTTTTTGTAAGGTGCAATCATATCTTAGGTTTGTTCACTCCATTTTAAGTTTATATAAATGTTGGTCCTTACAATTTAGCACAAAGAGGACAAATTTACAAATAGGCAAAATATGGAAAACAATAGAAAAAATGAGATGAGATGAAGAAGTATGATGTTTAACCTTTTCTTTTCAAGCTAAGACTTATTTTAGAATGACTTGTGAGTGAATAGGAGCCAATGGTTCTCCACTAATGTTCATATTGTTTTAGCTTCTTCTTAAAAGATGCCTGTTAGTAACTATAATTAGAAAGAATTCTAAAAAAATAAATTAGTATGAAATAATTAGTATGAAGGTTATTATGTCAAAGAAATTAAATTATTTAAAAAAAGAGCTGATATATCAACAGAATAAAAAAAGTTCCAAAAAACAATGTACCCCCTTGTACCAAAACAAATAAAAAAACAAAACATAGATCTGATGAAATAAAACAAATAGCTGATTAGAAAGTTTTTGATTCATTAAAAAAAAGTGCAGATCAATCAACTGACAATGTGAAATCAATGACCGACGGGTGTGATGAAATGACCACTCGGTTCTTCTGAAGCTAAACTGTAAAATCAGGCAGCCAGGGACAGCCAAAATTTTTGTTCAAGGGTAGTCAAATAATACATGTACAAGATTTGACATTTTATTCTTTTTCTGTAAATGAAGTATGAAAATAATAAAATCCTGAAAGAAATCAAGCGGGTCAAAACTAACTAAGAGCAAGTTTTCCTATAAACAAGGGATTTCAAAATTCAAATTACCTATGTTTCTGTACCTTCTTCAAAAGATCCAATTAGTGCTATAATTTTACACCTTTTTTTTCTTTCCCTGTTAAAAGTTAAGGTTTAGGCCCATTTTGTATGTCCTAATATGTTTTCAAAATTACAAAACCATTACAATTTATTAGAAAATGGACTATAAATGTGACTCCATGTATCACATTTATTATGCTCAATCTCTTATAGGGTGGGGCATTTATAACACAATCAGTCATTTTCCCGTAAACTAAGCACAATGTTGACTGCTGATACCTAAATGGGATGGATGAATTAACTTTGTATTTCCTGGAATATTAGAAGGTAAAGAAGTCAGCAATTTCTCTCAATCATACTCCAGCTAGTTATACATTTAAGAGCAATGGACATCATCTATGTTTTGCAGCTACAACTCTTCTTCTAAGTATCTAAGAGGTGATGTTTAAGTTCAAATTAATTTGGAGGTCTGATCTTACTTGCATACTGTCTTACTCAATCCTAGGAAAAAGAAGACCAATATACATATTTTTTCGACTAATAAAGGACTCACATGTTTTAATTATTGTTTTTCATGATTTTCTTATAATGCATCAAGAAAATGGATTCAAGTAGCACCCATGGCCTAATGGATAAGGCGTCTGACTTCTAATCTGCCGATTGTGGGTTCCAGTCCCACTGGGTGTGTTTGTTTTTTCGTTTTACCTTTCTTGTTAAGCTTAATAAAAAAAATGTATAGGCCAGATATATGAAGAGGTTAGTTCAAGCAACTTTTATGTAATGAATTGAAAAAACATACAAGAATTGAACAGATATTGCATTTCCATTTTGTTACCTCAACTTTCCAATATAGGTACTGCTTGATCTTGAAATGGTGTCCGCATCCATGGAGATAACATACCCTGTGCAAGTCGTTCGCCGAGCTCTATTTGCAGACTGAAGAAATTTTCCATTCTCAACTAGTAAAGCTGCAAAACAGAATAACCACATAAAAAAAAAAGAGAATTCAGAAGCAGGAAATAGATTTTTTGTGCCAATTGTAAATAACATTCAATGAATCATATTAAAAAACCAATTCTTCATCAACTGCCTGCAACAGAAAATATATTAACATTTACCCCCACCCCACTAGTGCCAAGATACCATGACTTTGATAAAGTACTGCAATTGGCAAAACACTAGGTATAAATATTCCAACACATTTCAGTTGACCTCTGTCTGTTGCAACTTGTAAGTTCCTTTCGTTGAAGTTTCTTACAAATTCTTCAACAAATGTACAGTGAATGAGAAATCACATTCTTGTTGCTTACTAAAGCATGACACTAGTTATGTATGCATGTGCCCAGTACGATAAAGACATGCTATAGGTATTTATGCAACAAATAAATTGACAAGAAGATGTAATTGCATGAGTAAGCATTTTCAAATAAATCGAAGTAGCATAAAATCATATCCTACAATAGACAAGCGTCAGATGCAACTATTTTTGCTATGTTATCTAGTCCATCAACCAAAAAGTGATGTGCCCTAGAGGAATATTAAAACACACAAAATGAGCCTACCAAAAGGCTAAACAAAATGCTCGCCAGGGCTAAGACACAGGAAAAGGTGGTATGTTAAATTAGACTTGTCCCTCTTGATAAAGCATTGAATAGTTCCGTCATGAGGTCCTGGCTGAGAAAACAATGAGTAAGACTTATCTATTTTTGTCCCAAACAGTATGAAACAAGTCATTGAACTGTTGCAAATAAAATCAACGAATAAGAGCACAGCCCATACAAATTCAGGTCAATCTTATGAATGACTGATATCATGAAGGGAGAAAAATTGACTTGCATTCATCCATTACTAAAAACTAAATTATAGCGAGGGAAAACACACACAGAGACTATTCTACCTGCTTTAGAGAAACTGGAAAAGTAAGCTTCCCACAGACCTCTGGATTTCTAACAATATCCTTGCACATGCTCCTCCTCCATGACCTGCAAACAGCAGACCATGCAACAAAATGCTTTCGTGTAGGCCATGTGCTTTCACTCTCCTCCAGTCGTTTGATTACATCATAAAGTAGCTCAGCAGGGAGGTTAGCCCAGAGGTGAATGGCATAATAGGGATATTTACTTTCAACTGGAGTTACACGACTCTTCAAGTTATCCTTCTCTCGCTATTATTTCAATAATTTCCTTTCTTTCCCTCTGAATACATATTTTCCCACACTTTTTACGTCCTCTCTTCGTCTAGTAAGATGTCATGCACTCATTATAGGTACAGACATAAATACATAATTGATCACCAAACAGTGTATAATTGGGCTAAAACAAAAACTGCCACAAATAGTTCCACAAACTAATACAAGAAAGACAAGGGAAAAATACATACCACTTACCGACTTACTTTCGCGTACAAGATGAATTTTTTCCCTAATGTCAAAGTGTGATTGAGGAAGGATGCGGCTAGGCCCATAAAGCCAATTGCACTACTGAAAAGCCCTATTTACTAACAGCCACTGGGATATCCATATTTGGAATAGTCCTGCTAGAGGATGACATACTTGAATCTAAGTACCCTGATACCGCTAGCCTTATCTTATAGGCTTCGTTGGGCATCCCAGCCTTTCGAAGGCAAGATATCAATGAATTAACAGTAATAGTATCTGGAGTACAACCAACTACCAACATCTTATTAAAAATGCTTAAGGCTTCCAACATTTTACATTTCATGCAATGCCCAAGTATGAGAATAGTGAATGTCAGTTTATCAGGGTTGCATTTCTTCTCCTCCATTTCTTTAACAATGACATTGGCTTCGTCAACATTGCCAACCTTACAGAACCCATCAATAACAGGGTTATAAAGAAATGGTTGTGGCACAATATCCCCCCTACAGTTTAACTGCTTTAAAAAATCTCGAGCCTCGTTTAGTCTATTTTGCTTGCAAAGGGCATTAATAATAACAGAAAAAGTATACACATTCGGACGCAACTTTCTTGCTTTCATTTCATTGCAAATTTTCAAACCATGGTCTACCTGTCCCATCCGACAATGACCATCAACGAGAGACGTAAAGGTGACAACATCAGGAGGACAACCAAGAATAAGCATCCTCTCAAACATATTTAATGCTGAACCCATGTCATTAATCTTGCCAAACCCATCAATAAGCGCATTAAAGGTAACCAAACTCGGTTTAATTCCATCACTAATCATCTCCTTAAAAAGATTTAAAGCCTTCTGCATCTCACCCAGCTTGCAATAACCTGATATAACTGATGTGTAGGAGACAACATCCGGTGAGAAATCATCTTGCGACTGGATTTTTCTCAATAATTCACGAGCTTTATCCAGATTACCAATCCGAGACAAACCATTTATAAGGGTATTATAAGAAACAACATCAGGCAAACAACCAAAACTGCTCATATCATTGAAAAGAACAGAAGCCTTATTAACTTCCCCAGATCTGCACATTCCCCAGAGTACAATATTAAATGTACAAGTATCGGGAAAGTAGCACTTTGATCTCAATATATGGTCTCTAAAAAATCCTACAGCCTCGTTCACCCGGTTTAGTTTCACCAAAAAGCTCAAAAATTTATTATATACAAAAGAACTTGTTTTCCCTACTTTATCCTTACTTGACCGAGAAATTAACAACTCTTGAGCAACAAACAAGTCTTTGGCAATCTCAAACTTGCCTGCATTCGCAAATGACATCACCAAAAATTCAAATAGCCAATTATCGAGCAGATAGCCATCAATCCTCATGCAATCAAGAACCAATTTAGCCAAATCATGAAGACCCATTTCACAAAATGACCTCAATAGCAAATTATAAGTAACAAAAGAATGAATAAGCTTCAAATTCAGCCTAGTAAAGTGAAAGAAATTAAAAGCTAGTTTGGGGTTTTTGAAATTCAAATTTACGTGCTTTATAACTTCGAATGCCAGAAAAGGACTCAAATTATTCCGAAAATAATGAGAGCTGAAAATATCAAGAGAAGGTGAGCTACGAATACACAGAATGCATAAAACCTTAATAAACCAAACGGTCTCTAGGTTATTAGAGGGGCGAGATTCTACATTCGCCTGACCATGAAAACCAGCTGCGGCAGCAATTTTGGAGACCCTTTTAACCCTCGGGAAGATGAACAAATCAACCCCTTGAAAATGGTTTCTTCTGAGATTCCACAATGGCATTATTTCCAATCACTGCCACTTCAGTTTCTTGATCTATTTTATAAAGGGCGAAGATTTATTCCATTCCGATTGAAAAAGAATTTGGCTTTGAGATGTTTAGGGTTTAGGGTTTTTGGATTGGTATAAATCGGAGCTGGGAGAGTGATCGTTGAGTTTTGATTGAATCAGTAGTGGTTTTTTAGGGTTGGGGCATAAGTAGGCGCCCGGAGTAATGGTTATATCAGTTAGTCACTGCCTATCACTAATTCAACTATTTTGTCACTGATGGGCTATGGCTGGAAAACTAATTCAAATTTTTATTTCTCATATTAAAGCATATATATATATATATATATATATATATATATATATATGGAGAGGATCAAGAGTAGAACTCTTAAGTAATAGAACTCCCTTAAATAATAGAATTGTATCAAAACGACGTAGTTTTGATAAGACGCGGTGATATTTTTATAAATACGCGGTGGCATGGTATTTACAAAAATGTCACCGCGTCTTATCAAAACTACGTCGTTTTGATACAATTCTATTATTTAAGGTAGTTCTACTACTTAAAAGTTCTACTCTTGATCATTTCTGTATATATATATACACGGTCCGGATCTTAAGTTCACCCCTTATCCAACTCACTCGACCTCACCCTCTCTTTAGCGATGGACCCGACGACGGTTCGATCATACAACCGTCGTCTATACTTTTAGCGATGCTATATGTATAGACGACGCTAAAAGTATAAACGACGGTTGTATGACCGAACCGTCGCCGGGTCCATCGCTAAAGGGGGTGAGTTCGGGTGAGTTAAATAAGGGGTGAGCTTAAGATCCGGACTATATATATATATATATATATATATATATATATATATATATATATATATATATATATAGAAAACTAATCAGGTCCGGACTCTCGTACGGGAGTAAAATTCGGACTTTTTTTTTTTTACTTTTTTTTCTTAAACAACTAAAAAAAAGTTTAATATTTTATGGAACTGAAATTTTTTTCATGATACAATATTTTTGGTATGATTTGAATACACACAACAAAATATGTATGTACAGACTGTACACACATATTCTGTTACATGTATCCAAATCACACCAAAAACACTGTATTATGTAAAAATTCAAGTTTCATAATTATTATTTTTATTTTTTTTAGTTGTTTTAAAAAAAAAAGAAAAAAAATTCGAATTTTGGTCCGGGCCGGGAGTTCGGACCTGATCCGGCCTTTATATATATATATATATATATATATATATATATATATATATATATATATATATATATATACAAAGGCAAAACTAATGAAATACTCACTGTAGTTGGCACGTTTTACTGATTACACCATTAAACTTTTAATTTTTTAAATTACCCCACTAAATTAATTATTATTTTGAAATTGGGTCATTCCGTTAAAAACATAAACGGACGTTAATTTTTTATCGACAAAACTAATGAATTATCCATTGTAGTTGACATGTTTTACTGATTACACCACTAAACTTTTAATTTTTTAAATTACCCCATTAAACTAATTAATATTTTAAAATTGGGTCATTCTGTTATCTTTGTCTCACGGGTATTAAATCGTTTCAGTTTTTATCCTACGTGCACGTGAAAAAGAAAAATAAATAAATTTAATTTATTCTCTCTTTTTCTTCTTCTCATTCTCTTCTCCCCCTTCTTCAAGATCAAATAGATATGCGTATTTTCTCTCTCTAAAATCTATGAAAATTCCTAGATCTGAATACCCAAAATTTTGAATTGAGCTTCAAAGTTCAGCATTAGATATAACAATAGAGTCTGAATCCCCAACAATAGCAACAGATGAAGTAAATGGTGTTGCAGTAGGTTTCTTCTCTCTCACCTCCGATTATCAGCAGCCTTATGTCTCCGAACTCCTCTCATTCACTCTCGATCGCCCCCGTAAGGTCCACTCATTTCCTCAATCTCTCTCTCTCTCTCTCTCTCTCTATATATATATATATATATATATATATATATATATATATATATATATATATATCTATATGTGTGTGTGTGTATACATGTGGTAGTAATATTTGATTAAATTAATTTTGTTGGGATTGTATTTATGATTTGATAGGAGACTGAGTTTTTACGAATGAATGCGGAGATAATTCAGAGGCAGATGCAAAATGTTGCTATTGTCAATTATCGTGTTTTCATTTCTACTGATGATGCATTGCGTTTCATTCGCGAGGAAATTTGTTCTATCGATAAATATTTGAGATTAGAGTACCCAAAATATTTTTATTTTTAAATTTCTTTTCCAGAGCCACATAGATAAAAAATTAATGTCTGCTTAATTTTTTTAACAGAATGACCCAATTTTAAAATAATAATTAGTTTAGTGGGATAATTTGAAAAATTAAAAGTTCAATGGTGTAATCAGTAAAACATGTCAACTACAGTGGATAATTCATTAGTTTTGTCAATAGAAAATTAACGTCTGTTTATTTTTTTTAACGGAATGACCCAATTTCAAAATAATAATTAGTGTAATGGGGTAATTTAAAAAATTAAAAGTTCAATGACGTAATCAGTAAAACGTGCCAACTACAGTGGGTATTTGCAACACCTCCAAAATAGGTATAAATCACCCATCTTGGGTCGCCAAATATATGGTACAAAAAATAACTACAACTTCATTATTATAATTGTCGTGCAAAATTCGACACCACATATGCTGTGAGTTTAAATACAAATATTGTCTTCTAGATAGTATTCAAACTCAAATAAGTATTCATTACAATTATTGATACACTATTTTACAAAAATAATGAGGACTGCTAAAACAACTGACTTAAAATATCACTCTACACCCCGACTAGTTCTCGCCATATTCTCGCCTCTTGAGAAGAAAAATGGAATAAAAAGAAAAAGGGTGAGCTCAACTAGCCCAGTAAAGAATATTATGACTAAGATAATGCAGAATAAATTATCATTAGCCTTCAATAATTCAGATAATGGACAACAAATTTTAGATCAACATTCGCAGCGGAAATAACAATTCATTAGAAGAGTTAAGTAGAAAATAAAATCTACTATCTTCTATGATTTAAAAGTCCATCATCAATATTTTATCTCTGTAACATAAATTAATATACATCTTGAACCAAATATTTATCTTTGCACTATGGGCCAAAGATATTCATTTGCATCACCAGTTGGTCATGTTCATCTCAATACCAGTTCATCTTTGCCCTACAGGCCAAAGATATTCATCACGTAATCATTCATCTCTGCACTACAGGCCAAAGATATTCAGTTATATCATCATTTAGGATCGAGAATGATGAAAAAATATCTTAAAGAGAACGAATCCAGTGAGATAAAAAGACAAAGATTAGGGATTCGTACTTCAGTTTATCCAAGTTCAAAAATACTCCATAATAATCAATTATGGAACAAAATTCAAGAATGAAGATCAAAACATAGATACAATCAAAGATAGTAACCATAATAGACAACTTGGACAAAGAAGAGAAAATTTTATTTTTTTGTGAATAGTGTCGTATTCGTGAATAGTGTCGTATACGTGAATAGTGCCGTATACGTGAATAGTAACCCCGATACAAAAAGATAAAAATTCTACAAGAAAAATCATACTTCGTGAATAGTACTCGTGAATAGTACCGTATTCGTGAATAGTGTCATATACGTGAATAGTGTCGTATACGTGAATAGTAACCTCAACATGAAAAGGTAAAAATTTCACAATAGAATTTATACCAATATTTCTGCATAATGATATTGAAATAAATAACATCATTTACGAAGAAAATAACATCTCTTACCTCAAAAGAACAGTACTTCTGATTGGAATATCAGATATAGTGATGAAGAAAACTTGTACTGAATAACAACTCTCAAAGTATCTAAATACTCACAAAATACGCTCGATAATATAGAGAGAGAAAGCTTATGATTCTGGTGTGATTTTCAATTATAACTAAGTACCCTATTTATAGAAAAATACTTAGAACGTCAAAGTAGACTAACTGTAAGACCCCAACGTTCATAAATAAAGATTATTTTTCTCTAAATATCATTTTGAATATTATGGTGTATATTTAATATAATGTTATAGTTGTGGGTAATATTTATAAATTTTGCAAAGTAAGCAAGTTGTTATAAAATATTCGTTTGGTCGAAGAATATTCTTTTCCTCTAGAAATATTCGTACGATGGCACAATCACTGATGGACCCCACAATAGAATTATTGTCGGAAGTTAGAAAACGACAGAATTATCTTTTTATAAAAATAACGGCGAAAGTTTTACTGTTAACTGTTGAAATACCCGGTGATAAAAGTATAGTAATATACGTGATTGCATAGTAGCACACGGTATTGATTATTGATGCTTACGTGAGAAGTCACTCAGTTATACTCAATTATTGCTACAGTAATTGCTGCATAATATCTTACGTTATTGATTCAATTATTGTCACAATATCATCTACATAATATTTTATATTATTAAATCAATAGTTGAGACGATAAAGTTATTCATATTATTATTTGTATTATTAACGATGTCTAGAAAGTTCAGTCGAGAAAAGGGGTTTGGTCACCTAATTGCGCGTCAATAGGGAGAAATTCTTATCGGAAAGCCCCCTCTTTCCTGGGAATGATCTGGTCGTTAAATATTGTGAGTTATAATATTAATGATGAATAATTATTGAAAGATTAAAAATGTAACGACCCCAAAATAGGTCCATTCCATCCAACCCATTCTGAGTCGCCAAATACATGGTACAGAAAACAACTACAACTTTATTACAATAATTGTCGTATAAAATACAACAACACATATGCTGTGAGTTTGGATATAAATATATACCAAATGTGACACATGTCCCAACCGTGGACATCACCTTACAGTGGCACCTTACATAAAGGTATAGTCAAAGACTGTTTTAGAAATTAGAATCTTTGGAAAGTGCTCAAGGAAACCTTGGTACATGGGAGGCCATGCTTCTAGGTTGTGATAGATATCATATGGCTACAGAATTATCCTTGGTTGACCCAATATACCCCAAAGAAAAACGAGAAGATTACTATCATATTCTTCTCAATGGTGAGTCTTCTCTTGACTTATCATTATCTCCACTGTCTCTAATTGAGAATTATACTTCAAACAAACACCAAGATTATATAGGTAGTGCTCGTAAATATACTCAGCAAGTGGATGAGCACAATCCTGTCTTATGATGACACGAGGTTGTATGTCATTAGACATCTTGTATGATAGTGGCAAAACTCCCTTCCAACGTTGGGTTCGCTTCACCCTAGATGATTCACCAAATATAACTACTAAATGATGACCACATTTCTATTCCCCTGTTACCCCCGCTCGACTCAGCTACACTCTTATTACGTGAAAAGAATTGTGAAACAGAAGGGTGAGCACAACTAGCCCAGTAAAGAATATCATGACTAAAGATAAATAAGTTATCAATAGCCTTCAACAGAATTAAATCAGAGATTTAGAACATATGGTAGATGATAAAAATTTCAACTATAGTTGCAGCAGAACGAGCAATCCATTAGAAGAGACAAATAGACCATAAAGTCTATTATCTTCTCCATGTTAAAAATCCACCAATAATATTTTATCCCTGTAACATCACTCAACAGTTCCTTTCCACAATCATATGAATAACTCATAATCATAATTGTGATTCTAAATTTTTTTTCGCACCCAAGACGAAGAATATTTTCATCACCTGTCTTTACCTGAAACATCAAAGATCATGGTTATACCAAATCACAGTTTCTGTTCATAATCATGCTAATAAATCCATCTTTGCACTACGGCCAAAGATATTCATCAACAAACCATCTTTGCTGTCACATTCCATAATTTTAAAGTGTAATATTAAATATTTATTGATTTATATAAGTATTTAATAGAAATTTGAGTTGATGTGGGTTAGTTAATTATTGTTGAATAAATAATTAAGGAGATTATTATGAGATTATATAATAAATTAATTTAATAAGTAAGCTAGAGAGCTTACAGTGATTTAAATAAGTTATAATATTTTAAATAGGAAATTATAATTTAAAATATTAGTTGGTTAAATAAAATTATAATTATAAAAGAAATTATAGTTATGTGATATTAAATTATGTGCTAAAGTAATTTAATAGATTAATGTTTTAATTGATTTATTAATTAAATAAAAGTGTGACTAATAACTTTGCTATAAAGGAGTTATTAAAATAAGCTAAAGGACTTTAATTTAGTTTTTGCCAAACATGTCTTATTGCATAATAATTCTTTAATCTAATAATATTTTAGCAAACAAGGTATAATGATTAATCCATTTATTTTAATTAGGTTTACCAAACAAGGTGTAAGGGTTAATGAGTTATATTATTTTGATTAGCCAAACAAGCCTTATGGCTTTTGATTTTCAAATAAAAACATAACTGATATAATTATATCAGTACTTATATTATATCATTAATATATATTATTACTATATACGTTATAATATTCTACGTATGTTAGAGTTAGGGAGAAGAAAGACTCAGTTGAAATTTACAGAGAGAAAAGAAGAGAGGAAGAAAACTAGAGAGAATTTGAGAGAAATTCTAACAGGTTTTGATAAAGGAATTGGAGAAAAGACATTGATAATCAAAAGTAGCCATCATCTTCTTAATCAAAGGTAGGAGCTTAACCTTCTCTTTAAAAGCTTAGTTTTTCTTCTTCCCAAAAAGTTATCTGTGAAATTTTTATAAAAGATAAATTGTTGTTATAAATATAGTTTTGTATGATTATTGATTATAAGGTTATTTCATGAGTTATATATGATTATATTTATAGTAATTCATGTATGTATGTGTTTTGTAGAAGAAAATATATTACAGAGTGTTCATATGAAAAATATATGAGTATGACTTAATTTAAAATAGAAATTAAGGTATAATTAGTTGTTAAACTGATAAATTGATATTTGAAATTGTTAGAGTATGTAAAATCATAATCGTGATGTTTTGAATTTAGTGTTTTGGTTAAAAAATAAAATCACAATGTTGATTTTTTTTGAAAATATTAAAAATGGTGTTTTTGTCAAAAACATTGAAATTGGGTGTTGTATATTTGATGTCTATGTTATTTTATGTGTAGAAACATATTAGAAGTCTTCAAGATATGTTTATATGAAGTTTATATGTGTATTACATGATAATCAATCTATTAGATTCGAGCTTTTTGGCCAATTTGGCTTTTGTTCATGCTGTTGCCGAGTTTGGTTGCCGGATTCTGGACTCTGGCGCCGCAGCGCGGCCTAGCAGTACAAATCTCACGCCGCAGCGCCGGCGCCACGCCGCAGCGCCAACCAATGGCCTGTGACCCGAGCCGCAGCGCTAACTCAGCGCCGCAGCGCGAACCACAGTGTAAACTGTGGCACCGCAACGCGAGTTAGCAGAATGTTCTGACAGTTTTGTTTGTGTACAAAACTTGAAAATAAATGTTATGTGTTGATAATATTAATGTTAAATGATAATTTCAGTAGTATTAAACTATGAGTGATCATGTTATTAAGTGTTACCTACTTGTAACATAGTGGATTATGTGAATGGGTAATTTAACCCATATGATGAATACATTTGTTTATATAAATATACAATGTTGGTAATGACTAACTATGTCAGTATGGCATATGTATAGGGTATTAATTCAAGTGGTAAGGGTTTAGCTTGTGCTAAAGGCAAGTTCTCTAACTCAAAACTTCATTGTGCAAGTTTTTTTTTTCTAACTCTATCTTATAATTGAGCTAATTATTGTTTTCAATTCGATGATCTTATAATGATGTAAGTCGTCTAGACTTTGGTTTGAGGACAAACAAGTTATTCTTGTATTTCGATTATGAATTTGCATGTATAACTAAATTGCAATGCATGTTTATTATTCAATTCTAATTAACCTTGGCTTAGTGTTGTTCAAGCAAGGTATGCTATAGTTATTCAAATTGTATGCTATTAGATTATTCCTAATGCATGACTTGCTATGATTGGTTCAATCACGATTATTCTATGGTATAGTGTTCTTGTTTTTTTATTCAACTACTCCGTAGTTGATGTTCGTTAAACTCCAAATTTCCTTGAAAGCTCATCCAAACCAAACTTACTTTGGTGCGGACTTGTATTCTAAATACTGAGATGAACAACTCTTTTAATAGAGGTTTACGCTTAGCGTTGAAATGATTGTGCATAATACATTGTACGAAGGGTTGATCCCCCTAAGCACGTGGAGTCCTTATAGTCTTATGACTGTTAAAGTTTAAGTTGAAAGATTACTTATAACTGTAGACATGATTCGTGGTCATTAGACCCTCAGTAAATGTTAAAGTTTTCAGAAAGTTAATATAATATATTGTTCAGTTCTATTGAGCTTGATATTGGCAATTGATGTAAAAGTTTAATGATTTACTTATTGTTATTTCAAGTGGGCCTTGTTTGCTCACCCTTGCCTGTAAAATTTCTTACAGCTAAAGTTGAAACTGGTGACATACCGAGCACTAGTAAGGGAAAAGGAAAGATGCATAAATGCTAAAGACTTGTAATAGTTTGATAGTTTATTTAATGATTGTAATGAAGTTATTTATTTATCCGCATTTGAATGATTGTTGTTAAAGGTTAGATAACCTGGGAGATGTTTATTTAAATTTAATCCTGTATGGGCAGGTTTTCTTTTACTATACAAGTATATTATGAATGGGTAGTTAGAAATTAATGTTTTGATTACGTGAGCACCAAATCTTGAGGAAATGAAGTACCAAGATTTGGGGGTGTCACATTTGCACTACATGCCAAAGATATTCAACAATAGTTCATCTTTGCACTACAGGCCAAAGATATTCATCAATAATTCATCTTTGCACTACAGGCCAAAGATATTCATCAACAGTTCATCTTTGCAATACATGCCAATATTCCTCAACAGTTCATATTTGCACTACAGGCCAAATATATTCATATTTCAAAGAAATATATAATCATTTCAGAATTTATATAAACAATAATTATAACCATGTTAATCAATTCATCTTTACACTTAAGCTAAAGATATTCAATTATAAATTCAATGGTCATGATCATACTAGTTAACAATTCATCTTTGCACTACAGGCCAAAGATATTCCTCAGTCACGATCATACCAATAATTTACCCATCTTTACACTCTAGTGAAAGAGAAATTCAACATCAGGGTTATAAATATGTTATATATGATAATAAAAATAATATGATCAACATATAGATTTAATCTCAAGAGTAATATTCATAACTCTTAATCTATACATCTAAAAACCACCATTTTTGGACACAATCAATAAAACTCATCAAAATATCATTTCAAATTTTTTCATAATTTTTTGAAGGTTAGAAAAATTACGAAACTGAAAAACATAACAACCCTTAAAATCCCTTACTATCCCTTACCTCAAAAGAGCAGTATTTCTGACCGGAATATAAAGCCGAAGGAACCTTGTACTGAATAGCAACTCTCAAAGTATCAAAAAAACTCACAAAATATGTTTCATAATATAGAGAGAGAAAGAGAGAAAGCGAGAAAGCTTTTGTCTCTGGTGTGATTTCTAATTCTAACTTAGCCCTCTATTTATAGGAAAATATTAGCACGCCGAAGCAGACTTGACCTGCAACCTGATGACTTTACCTGCTACTATTTCACCCACCAAAGATTAGCCACCATCCCCAACAACCAAAAGTGGGGCCCACTCAATTCTAGAATTTTCCACCAAAACCTAATTTTCAAATCAGTCACCTCTTAAAATTCATAACAAATTATACGTTTATTTTTAACGGTTCAAAATTTGTGGACATATACTCAACTCATATATGTATAACATATCCAAAAATGACAACGATCCAACGGTCGGATTAAATATTATAACTCACACAATAAAGCTGTAAGAACACCGGTTTGATTTTTAATACCTCCAATCCGACAAAATACAGATAAAATACCTCAATATTAATTCTTTCATTTATAACCACATAAATAAATCCATCCTTTATATCCACATCAAATAACTATTTCCTTATCATATAAATCAATAATTAATTATTCATAAATAATAATACAGAATCACATTTATGACAACCAGGCTGTTCCCAGGAAAGAGGGGGCTTTCCGATAAGAATTTCTCCTTACTGGCGCGCAATTAGGTGACCAAACCTCTCCTTGACAGAACTTTCTAGACATTGCTAATAATGCTATCTAATAATATTATTCAAATAATATGAATTATTGATCTGATAATGAGAAATATTGTGCAGTAACAATTATTGAATCAACAATAATATAACCTATCAACGTAGCAATTATTGAATCAATAAAATAAAATATTGAACAGTAATTACTATAACAATTATTGAGTAGTGCCTTCTTATGTAAGGATCAATAATTCATAAAATACTGTGTAAAATCGTGTGCTACTGTGCAACCTCGCGTATTACTGTATTTTAACCATCGGGTATTTCAACAGTGTTAACGGTAACAACTACACCGTTATTTATAAATACACAATTTTTGTTGTTATCTTCATCCGACAGTTATTCTGTTATGGGGCCCACATATGGCTGCGCCGTCGTACGAATATTCCCCGACAGAAAGAATATTCCACGACTAAATGAATATTCCCCGATAACAATGAATATTTTATAACCACTTGCGTAGTTTGAAAAAAAATTCATATATCACCCTTAACTTTAACTTTTATCAATTTAACCATTTACTGAATAGTAACTATAAGAAAAATTGAATATTTTTATTTCATAAAATTCGGGGTCTTACAAAAAATGTGTTGATTGAAGATAAAATAATTTGTGGTAATATTTATTCAATCTCTGATATAAATAAGAAATCTTTTATGAGACGTTTGTGGTAAGTTTAGTTTATTCCATGGGGGCCCATATGTCATCATCTAAGAGTCATTTTCGCCAATAGTAATTGCCTTTACCAGATGTTAAACCACTTGTCATTTCATATTACAGGCGTCGAACCACATGTTGTTTCACATTACAGGCGTCAAACCACTTTTCTTTTCACATCACCAGTCGTCAAGCCACCTGCCTCTTCACATTGCAAGGGCTAAGCTAAAAATCTTCTATAAATAGAAGCTTATTTCTTCTTTCATTCTCACCAATTCACTACGACTCACAAGAGAATTCTATAGAGAGGGAATCAAAGAGAAAGAAGAAGAGTATTCTGTTACTACACTATTTCAGTATCCAATCTCCTACTAAGGTAATGGGTATTATTTCTTTCGTTTTCGTAAAGGATGTTATTTTCTTCATACTCATAAAGTTTGTCATTTTATTCTTTATTAAACCTGTGGGAGTAACCTGTCTACGCGGATTACCGCATGCATGGTGAATAACCTTTCGTATTCATTCTTTATTAATCTGCGGGAGTAATCTGTCTATGCGGATTACCACATGCATGGTGAATAACCTTTTGTATCCATTCTTTATTAAATTATGGAAATGATCTGTCTACACGAATTACCGCATGACGGGTGAAAATTCATATGCAGTTTCGTATATTCTTTCATACTGTATGAGAAATCATTTCTTTTGTACTCGTAAGGAATATTATTTCTGTTCAATATTCGTAAGAAATAATATTTTCTTCCATACTCTGTAGTATGTAAGTAATATTATTTTGTTTCATATTCCTAATTCTACACTCATGTTGACAAGTATTACTTCTATACTTCTTGAAATTAGTAGAATATCCTTAGAATTTGCGCTTCATCTAGTATCGTTTCACAAGAATATTTTTCTGAACATTCTTGTTAAAGTTTAATCTTTTCATGCCGAAGTACTATTCACAAAATACTATTCACGGGATACTATTTATGACAAAAATTAATTTCTTTTCTGTCTAAATTATTTTTGATACAATATTATTCTTGAATTTTACTCCACAAAGTAGTATCATGTTGACAATTTGGATATTATTGAATTCTGAATAAATTAAATTATAAATCTTTAAAATTTATCATTGCTCTCATTTATTTGAATTCTTATATCATTGTCATCATCCTCAAGCTTATATTGTGATGAAAGTCATCTTTGGCCGTAGTGCATAGATGGACTGTTAATAGGTATGATTATGACCATAGATTATTCGGTATAATCATGACCCGTAATGTTACAAATGATGTGGTAAAAGTCATCATTGACCCGTAGTGCATTGATGAACAGTTGTTGACATGATCATGACCATTGGTGATAATAATGAATATCCTTGACCTGTAGTGCATGGATAATTCAGTGATGTGGATTATTTATTTAGCTGAGTCCCAGCGATAAAATTGATGATAAAATTTTTATTCTGCATTATCTTAGTCATAATATTTCTTATTGGGCTAGTTGAGCTCACCCTTTTGCTTTCATTGATCTCTTCAGGAAATAAGAACGTAGCTGGGACTAGTCGGGGAATGGAGTGACGGTCCGTGATGGTTGTTTTAGTAGTCCTCATTATTTAGTGTGATAATAAATGTAATGAGGACTCCTTTCTGAGTTTGAATACTGTCTATTGGACAATATTCGTGTAAAAATGCTCAGCTACGCTTTGTCGTATTATATAAATGAAGTTTGTATTTGTCTTCTATACCATATATTTGGCGACTCAGAATGGGTGATGTATACCTATTTTGGGGGCGTCACAGTTGGTATCAAAGCTTAGGGATATGATCCCTGACTGAGATGTGAGACTAGAATTAGGAGGAGAGAGACGAGTAATTCCTTCACTAGTATGCCCTACCTAAGTTTAATTGTTATTTAATTGGTCGGTCAGAATATATGGTGTGACGCCCCCAAAATTAGGTATACATCACCCATCTTGGGTCGTCAGATACATGGTACAGAATACAAATACAACTTACTAATACACCCGTCGTGTACAATACGACAAAACATAATTGTGAGTTTGAATACAATTATTGTCTACTAGAGACTATACAAACTCAAAAGGAGTCCTCATTATAATTATTGTTACACTATTTAATAGAATAGTGAGGACTACTAATACTATCATCTGGTCCATCACTCCGTTCCCCGACTCATCCCAGCTATATTCTCATTTCCTGAAGAGAACAGTGAAAGAAAGGGTGAGCTCAACTAGCCCAGTAAGAAATATTATGACTAAGATAATGCAGAATAAATTATCATTAGCCTTCAACAGTGTTAAACTGATAAAATATAACGAACATCAAGTTTAACTGCAGCGAAATAAGTAATCCATTAAAAGAGTCAAGTAGAGAATAAAATCTACTATCTTCTATGATTTAAAAGGTTTTTTAACACTGTTATCGTTGGGACTCAGCTTAATAAAATAATCTACATCATCGAATCACCCCTACACTACGGCCAAGGATATTCTTTAGTATCACGACCACAATTATCCATGCACTACGGGCCAATAATATTTGTGTACTCATTAATGGTCATGATCATGCCAACAACTGTCCATCAATGCACTACGGGCCAATGAGGACTTTTACCACATTATTTGTAACATTACGGTCATGATTATACCGAATAATCCCTGGTCATAATCATACCAAGTCCATCTATGCACTACAGGCCACAGATGACTTTTAACATTTTATAAACATGAGGATGATGACAATGATATAAGAATTCAATAGAACAAGTTCAAGAATTAATTTATCCAAGAATTAACAACGCCCAAATTGTCAACATGATACTTCTTTGTGGAGTAAAATTCAAGAATGCTTAGAAGAATATTTTCATAAAAAGATACTGGATGAACCGCAATTATCAAGGATATTCCACTAATTTCATAGAGTATAGAAGTAAAAACTTAACCAACTGAGTATAATAAAGAATGGAATAACAAAAGAAATCACCCGGCATGCGATAGACCGCACAGACAGGTTATTCCAACAGAATAATAAATAATAGAACCAGGTCCGGCGTAAACGCACAGACAGGATATTCTGACAGAATAATAAATAATGGAACCAGGTCCGGCGTAAACGCACAGACAGGATATTCCGACAGAATAATAAATAATGGAACCAGGTCCGGCGTAAACGCACAGACAGGATATTCCGACAGAATAATAAATAATGAAACCAGGTCCGGTGTAAAACACACAGACATGATGTTCCAACAGAATAATAACAAGACGGAACCAGGTCCGGTGTAAAACACACAGACAGAATGTTCCAACAGAATAATAGAAGAATGTCACCAAGTATAGGGTAGACCGCGTATACAGGTTATTCTAACAGAATAATAAGTAATGGAATAACAACAGTTCTCTTCATGAATAAGAAAGAATAACACCCCTTACCGTTTTAAAGAAGAACTGAAATAAGGAAGTAGTTAAGTAGTAGAATACTTTTCTTCTCTCTCTCTAGTTTCTCTCTATAGTTTCTCTCTCTAGAGTTCAGTGAATTCGTAAGAAATAATGAAGGAATGAGCTGCTATTTATAGAAGAATGGACTGCATAGTAACTAATCTATGAACGGTCCAGATTGATTTACTTTAATCTGACGGTCCATATTTAAAGAAAAATCTTTTAAATAAAATATAATATATTCTATTTATAGAATAACTTTAATAAAGTATTCTATTTTATATAAAAAGATGTTTATGTTTTATTACGTTAATAATACGAATAAAACAAAACTTCATTATCGCTAATTAATTTATATTATTAACTGACAATAATTGAATCAAACTAAGTGACTTCTCACATAAGCATTAATAATCAATACCGTGTGCTACTATGCAACCACACGTATTACAGTACTTTTACTACCGAGTAGTTCAACAGTATCAATGGTAAAACTTCCGCCGTTATTTTTAATAAAATATTTTTGTCGTTTTCTCAATCCGACAATAATTCTGTTGTGGGGTCCACCAAAGATTGTGCCGTTGTACGAATATTCCCTGTTAAAACGAATATTCTCCGATCAATCGAATATTATATAACAACTTGCGTACTTTACAAAATTTATAAATATTACCCACAACTATAACATTATATCAAATTAACTCCATAATATTCAAAAATGATATTTATAGAAAATTCATCTTTATTTATAAAAGTTGGGGTCTTACAACCTCCCCTTCTTATGAAATTTCGCCCTCGAAATTAGGGTACGTACCTGGTATGTCGAAGAGGTAAGGATACCTTAATTTCATTTCAGATTCTAACTCCCAAGTCATTTCCTCAACATCGTGGTTTCTCCACAAAATTTTGACTTGAGGTATAACCTTGGAGAGTAGAATATGTTCCTTCTTATCCAAGATTTGAACAGGAACTTCTTCATACGTCAAATCTTCTGCTATTTCGTCCGGTTCTAACTCAATAATGTGGTTCGGGTTTTTCACATATTTACGTAACATGGATATGTGAAAAACGTTATGAACACGAGACATACTTGGCGAAAAAGTGAGTCTATAAGCCACAGTTCCTACTCGATCGAGGATTAAAAATGGACCGATAAATCGAGGATTGAGCTTTCCTCTCTTTTCAAATCTCGTAACTCCTTTCCATGGAGTAACACGTAAGAACACATGATCTCCTATATCAAATTCCACATCCTTTCGATGAAGATCAACATTACTCTTTTGTCGATCTTGTGAGGTTTTTATACGTTGTCGGATCGTTTGAATCTTTTCTGTAGTCATACGTACCAAATCCGGTCCCAATAACATTGTTTACCCACCTCATCCCAGCATACTGGAGAACGACATTTTCTTCCATACAATGCTTCGAATGGAGCCATGCCAATACTTGCTTGATAACTGTTGTTGTAGGAAAACTCCACCAATAGTAAGAACTTGTCCCAACTTCCCTTGAAATCAAGGACACAGAGTCTTAATAGATCTTCAAGAGTTTGAATAGTCCTCTCTGATTGTCCGTCCGTCTGAAGATGATATGCCGAACTAAATCGTAAATCCGTGCCCATAGCTTTTTGTAAACTAACCCAAAATCGTGAAGTGAATCTTGGGTCTCGATCAGAAACTATGGATACTGGCATACCATGCAGTCTTACAATCTCGTTTATGTACATACGAGCAAGACGTTCAAGTGTATAAGTTTCTCGTATCGGTAAGAAATGAGCAGACTTGGTCAATCTATCAACAATGACCCAAATCGCATCTATACCTTGAGAAACCTTAGGAAGACCGGTAACGAAATCCATGGTAATGTGCTCCCACTTCCATTCTGGAATTTCAAGTGGTTGCAATGGACCTTTTGGTACTTGATGCTCCGCTTTGACTCGTTGACAAGTTAGACACCTTGAGATAAACAGCGCTATCTCTCTCTTCATATTGCTCCACCAAAATGTATGACGAAGATCATGATACATTTTGGTACTTCCAGGATGGATTGCAAATGGTGTGTTGTGCGCCTCCATCATGATTTCATACTTTAAATCAGGGTTGTTAGGAACACAAAGTCTGGAGTTGACTCGAAGTATTCCTTCTTCATCGATTCTTGCTTCCGGCATAGCACCTTCTTGCACTTTCTTCCTCATACGCATCAGCTCCAGGTCTGTAGCTTGAGCAGCTTTAACTTTATCGATTAAAGTTGGTTCTACTCGTATATTCGCCATCATCACATAGGTCCCTAGAGTCTTTAACTCTATCTCCATCCTTTGCAAGTCACACAAAATGGGCCTTTGTGTTGACAATATCGCACTCGTACTTACATATGATATTCTACTCAATGCGTCAGCTACCACATTCATTTTTTTAGGATGGTATTGAATGGTATGATCATAATCTTTCAACAGTTCAAGCCAACGTCATTATCGCATGTTGAGTTCCTTTTGAGTGAAGAAATATTTGAGGCTTTTATGATCCGTAAAGATCTCCACCTTCTCCCCATACAAGTAATGCCTCCAAATTTTAAGTGCAAAGACAACAACTGCCAACTCTAGATCATGAGTAGGATAATTCCTCTCATATTCCTTGAGTTGTCTTGATGCATAGGCTATGACTTTTCCATGTTACATGAGAACGCATCCCAACCCTTTGCTCGAAGCATCACTGTAGATGACAAATCCCTCCGAGCCAGATGGTATTGTTAGAACAGGTGCTGAAATGAGTCCCTCTTGAGTTCTTGAAAACTCTTCTCACATTCTTCGCTCCAACCGAACTTTGTATCTTTCCGAGTCAGCTGAGTTAATGGAGTAGCGATTCGAGAAAATCCTTCCACGAATCTCCGATAATAACCAGCTAAACCAAGAAAGCTACGTACTTCGGTCACTGATTTAGGTTGCTCCCAGCTTTGAATAGCTTCAATCTTTGCCGGGTCAACAGATATTCCACGACTTAATACTACGTGCCCAAGGAATGCTACCTCCTCCAGCCAGAACTCGCACTTCTTCAACTTGGCATAAAGCTTGTATTCACGAAGCTTTTGGAGTACCAGCCTCAAGTGTTGCTCATGATCTTCACGGCTTTTGGAATAAATAAGGATGTCATCAATATAGACGACCACAAAGTGATCCAAATATTCCTTGAATACCCGGTTCATCATATCCATGAAGGCAGCAGGAGCATTAGTCAATCCAAAGGACATGACTAGGAATTTATAATGCCCGTACCGAGTTCTGAAAGCCATCTTTGGAATATCCTCAGTTCTAACCTTCAGCTGATGATATCCAGAACGAAGATCGATCTTTGAAAAGATTTGTGCTCCTTGCAACTGGTCAAATATGTCATCAATACGTGGCAATGGGTACCTGTTTTTGATGGTGAAATGATTCAACTCCCGATAATCAATACAAAGTCGCATACTTCTATCTTTCTTCTTCACGAAATGCACAGGAGCACCCCAAGGAGAAGTACTAGGACGAATAAAGCCAATGTCTAACAATTCCTGCAGTTGGATCTTTAACTCCTGAAGTTCAATAGGAGCCATTCGATATGGGACTTTGGAAATGGGTTTTGTACCGGGTTCAAGGTCGATAAAAAATTTAATTTCACGCTCTGGGGGTAGGCCAGGAAGTTCTTCAGGGAATACGTCAGGGAATTTATTAACAATAGAAATATCATTCAAAACTGACGTATTTTTGTTTAGATCCGTGACATGAGCTAAGAAAGCTTGACATCCGTTTTTCAATAAACGAATAGCTTTATGGCTTGAGATGACAGCGATTGATTTTAATGGTTTGATTGCTTGAATTCGCATAATAGGTCGATTAGGAATATGAAAGCTAACAACCTTACGAAAACAATCAATTTTTGCATGATGAGTAGTTAACCAATCAATCCCTAGAATCACGTCAAATGCAAGTATTTTTAATGAAATAAGATCGACAGGTAATGTGTGGGTACCAACTTGAACCAAACAGGACTTATAAACCGTGGATGTAATGAAGATTTCTCCCAATAGAGTTTCAACAGATAAGTCAAAGTTTAATTTCTCCGGAGTCAAATTTAATCGATGAGCGGAAGTAGGAGAAATAAAAGAATGGGTAGAACCGGTATCAAATAAAGTATAGACTTCGTTAGAGTTTATGATAAGCTTACCCATGATGACCTCATTCGTGTTCCTTGCTTTCTAGGAGGTCACAACAAACGCTCTCCCTTGCACTACCGATTTTGACTTTTCTGGGACGGCCTTTGGTGTCTCCATCCTGGCTGAACTTATTTTTGGTAAACGACAAAATCGAGCTAAATGACCTTCTCTTCCATAATTATAACATGCTTTAGATGGCATCTCGCAGTTTGGACTGATGTGCCCCTCCCCTCCGCATTTGAAACATATGATAGGTGGTCGTTCTCCTTCCTTAACAACGGGTGCTGGTGCTGACGTCTTTCCATCATTGTTGAATCTTCTCTTCTTGAAATGACCATTCTTATTGTTTTGGCCCTGATTACCACCGAAGTGGTTACCATTTCTGGCCTGTTGATTCCCTCCACGCTTGTTGTCACCGCTTCGATGACTGCTCTCACTGGTATTATCATTTTTCCGACTGCTCTCTTTTGGTTGCGTTGACTCGTTATCGCGCTCCACTAACTGAGCCCTATTCACAACATCTGAATACAAACACAGTTTATGAGAAATAAGATGTTGACGTATCTCAGGTTTCAAACCTTACAAAAATATTCGCGTCATTCGCTCTTCATTATCTACCAAGTGGGACGCAAACCGGGACAACTCAGCAAATTTAGCCTCATACTGCGACACGGTCATATTATTCTGCTCCAATTTGATGAACTCCACCTCCTTCATGTGACGAACACTTTCGAGAAAGTATTTGTCATTGAACAGCTCTTGGAACTTCTCCCAAGACATCTTCAGTGCGGCAGGTTGAGTACGCTTAATCGATTCTCACCAGTAATCTGCATCTCCTCGCAACATAAAGGCGGCAAAAGGAACCTTTTGCTCCTCGGAGCATCCCAAGACATCAAATATCTTGATGATCTGCTTTATCCATGTTTCCGCTATAAGTGATTTTGGCTCTCCCTTAAACTCCGGTGGTCCCAGCTTCTTGAACTGTTTAGCGGTGACCGTCCGAGAGTTTTCAGTGTTTTCACCTACATTTTGGACAGGAGCCGCTCTCGCCTGCTGTTGCATGAACTGCATAAAGCTTCTGAACATTTCATCATTCATCATTTGGTCAGTATTGTTGTTTGCATGAGGATTGTCACCTTCCTGATGCACATTATTCTGATTATTGATATATGGTGAATCAACAGTCGCCTGTGCTCCATTGCTATTCTCAACATTCTCAGATGCCATTTTCAGATACTGCCACAAAACAAAAGTTAGTTGATATGTCATATATTATCCTTATATTCTGACCGACCAATTAAATACCATGCAAATAAACTTAGGTAGGTCATACTAGCGAAGGAATTCCCCGTCTCTCCCCTCCTAGTTCTATTCTCACATCTTAGCCAGGGACCATATCCCTAAGCTCTGATACCAACGGTGACGCCCCCAAAATTAGGTATACATCACCCATCTTGGGTCGTTAGATATATGGTACAGAATACAAATACAACTTACTAATACAACTGTTGTGTACAATACGACAAAACATAACTGTGAGTTTGAATACAATTATTGTCTACTAGAGACTATACAAACTCAAAAGGAGTTCTCATTACAATTATTGTCACACTATTTAATAGAATAGTGATGACTACTAATACTATCATCTGGTCCATCACTCCGTTTCCCGACTCGTCCCAGCTATATTCTCATTTCCTGAAGAGAACAGTGAAAGAAAGGGTGAGCTCAACTAGCCCAGTAAGAAATATTATGACTAAGATAATGCAGAATAAATTATCATTAGCCTTCAATAGTGTTAAACTGATAAAATATAATGAACATCAAGTTTAACTACAGCGGAACAAGCAATCCATTAAAAGTGTCAAGTATATAATAAAATCTACTATCTTCTATGATTTAAAAGGTTTTTCAACACTGTTATCGCTGGGACTCAGCTTAATAAAATAATCCACATCATCGAATCACCCCTGCACTAAGGCCAATGATATTCTTTAGTATCACGACCACAATTATCCATGCACTACGGGCCAAGAATATTTGTGTACTCATTAATGGTTATGATCATGCCAATAACTGTCCATCAATGCACTACGGGACAATGAGGACTTTTACCACATCATTTGTAACATTACGGTCATGATTATACCGAATAATCCCTGGTCATAATCATACCAAGTCCATCTATGCACTACAGGCCACAGATGACTTTCAACATTTTATAAACATGAGGATGATGACAATGATATAAGAATTCAATAGAACAAGTTCAAGAATTAATTTATCCAAGAATTAACAACGTCCAAATTGTCAACATGATACTGCTTTGTGGAGTAAAATTCAAGAATGCTTAGAAAAATATTTTCATAAAAAGATACTGGATGAACCACAATTATCAAGGATATTCCACTAATTTCATGGAGTATAGAAGTAAAAACTTAACCAACTGAGTATAATAAAGAATGGAATAACAAAAGAAATCACCCGGCATGCGATAGACCGCATAGACAGGTTATTCCAACAGAATAATAAATAATGGAACCAGGTCCGGCGTAAACGCACAAACAGGATATTCCGACAAAATAATAAATAATGGAACCAAGTCCGGCGTAAACGCACAGACAGGATATTCCGACAGAATAATAAATAATGGAACCAGGTCCGGTGTAAAACACATAGACAGGAAGTTCCAACAGAATAATAACAAGACGGAACCAGGTCCAGTATAAAACACACAGACAGGATGTTCCAACAGAATAATAATAAAAACGGAACCAGGTCCGGTGTAAAACACACAGACAGAATGTTCCAACAGAATAATAGAAGAATGTCACCAAGTATAGGGTAGACCGCGTATACAGGTTATTCTAACAGAATAATAAGTAATGGAATAACAACAGTTCTCTTCATGAATAAGAAAGAATAACACCCCTTACCGTTTTAAAGAAGAACTGAAATAAGGAAGTAGTTAAGTAGCAGAATACTTCTCTTCTCTCTCTCTAGTTTCTCTCTATAGTTTCTCTCTCTAGAGTTCAGTGAATTCGTAAGAAATAATGAAGGAATGAGCTGCTATTTATAGAAGAATGGACTGCATAGTAACTAATCCATGAACGGTCCAGATTAATTTACTTTAATCTGACGGTCCATATTTAAAGAAAAATCTTTTAAATAAAATAAAATATATTCTATTTATAGAATAATTTTAATAAAGTATTCTGTTTTATATAAAAAGATGTTTATATTTTATTACGTTAATAATACGAATAAAACAAAACTTCATTATCGCTAATTAATTCATATTATTAACTGACAATAATTGAATCAAACTGAGTGACTTCTCACATAAGCATTAATAATCAATACCGTGTGCTACTATGCAACCACACGTATTACTGTACTTTTACTACCGAGTAGTTCAACAGTATCAATGGTAAAGCTTCTGCCGTTATTTTTAATAAAATATTTTTGTTGTTTTCTCAATCTGATAATAATTCCGTTGTGGGGTCCACCAATGATTGTGCCGTTGTACGAATATTCCCTGTTAAAACGAATATTTCCCGACCAATCGAATATTATATAACAACTTGTGTACTTTGTAAAATTTATTAATATTACCCACAACTATAACATTATATCAAATTAACTCCATAATATTTAAAAATAATATTTATAGAAAATTCATCTTTATTTATAAAAGTTGGGGTTTTACATATGGATAATATGTGGCATGTCAATTAACCCTTGTTTTGTGACAGTGTTTGAAAATGACATCCGAGAATGTTGAGAATAGCAATGGAGCACAGGAGACCGTTGAGTCACCACTCAATACCCAGGATAATGTGCATCAGGAAGGCAATAATCCTCATGTAAACAACAACACCAACCAAATGATGAACGACGGAATGTTTAGAGGCTTTCTGCAATTCGTGTAACATTAGGCAAGAAAGAGTCCTGTCCAAAATGTAGGTGAAAACACTGACAACTCACGGATGGTCACCGCTAAGCAGTTCAAGGAACTGGGACCACCGGAGTTTTTGGGAGAGCCAAAACCACTTAAGGCGGAGACGTGGATAAAGCAGATCACCAAGATATTTGATGTCTTGAGATGCTCCGAGGAGCAAAAGTTTCCCTTTACCACCTTCATGTTGCGAGGAGAGGCAAATTACTGGTGGAAATCTGTAAAGCGTACTCAGCCTGACGCACTAAAGATGTCTTGGGAAAAGTTCCAAGAACTATTTAACGACAAGTACTTTCCCGAAAGTATTCATCACATGAAAGATGTGGAGTTCATCAAGCTAGAGCAAAATAATATGACCGTGTCACAGTACGAAGCTAAGTTTGCCGAGTTATCCCGATTTGCGTCCCACTTGGTTGATAATGAGGAGAGAATGATGCGGATGTTTCTAAGAGGTTTGAAACCTGAGATACGTCAATACCTAATTTCTCACAAACTGTGCTTGTATTCAGATGTTGTAAATAGGGCTCAGTTATTGGAGCGCGATAATAAGTCAATCCAACCAAGAGAGAGCAGCCGACAAATCGATAATACCAGTGGTAGCAGTCATCGAAGCGGTGACAACAAACATAGAGGGAATCAACATGCCAGAAATGGTAACCACTTCGGTGGTAATCATGGCCAAGATAATAGAAGTGTAAATTTCAGGAAGAGGAAGTTCAATAATGATGGAAAGACGCCAACACCAGCACCTGTTGTTAAAGAAGGAGAACGACCGTCGGTCGTATGTTACAAATGCGGAGGGGAGGGACACATCAGTCCAAACTGTACGTAGAAATCCAAAGTATGTTACAATTGTGGAAGAGAAGGTCACCTAGCCCAATTTTGTCATGCACCAAAGTCAAGTCCAGCTGGGATGGATGCATCAAAGGCCGTCCCAGACAAGACAAAATCGGTAATTCAAAGGAGAGCATTTGTCGTAACCTCCCAAAAAGTGAGAAATCAGAACGAGGTGATTACGGGTAAGCTAATCATAAACTCTAGCGAAGTCTATACCTTATTTGATACCGGTTCTACCCATTCTTTTATTTCTCCTACTTGCGCTCAACGTTTAAATTTAACTTCAGAGAAATTAGACTTTGATTTGTTTGTTGAAACTCCGTTGGGAGAAACCTTCATTACATCCACTATTTATAAGTCTTGTTTAATTTAAATCGGTAACCGCACGTTACCTGTCGATCTTATCTCTTTGAAAATACTTGCATTTGATGTGATTTTAGGGATTGATTGGTTAACTACTCATCATGCTAAAATTGATTATTTTCGTAAGGTTGTTAGCTTTCATATTTCTAACCAAACTATTATACAAATTCAAGCAACCAAACCACTAAAGTCAATCACTGTCATATCAAGCTATAAAGCTATTCGTTTGTTGAAAAACGGATGTCAAGATTTCTTAGCACATGTCACATATTTAAAAAAAATACGTCATATTTGAAAGATATTTCTATTGTTAATAAATTTTTTTACGTATTCCCTGAAGAACTTCCTGACCTACCCCCAGAGCGTGAAATCGAGTTTTGTATTGATCTTAAACCCGGTACAAAACCTATTTCCAAAGCTCCATATCGAATGGCTCCTATTGAACTTCAGGAGTTAAAAACACAACTGCAAGAATTGTTAGACATCGATTTCATTCGTCCTAGTACGTCTCCTTGGGGTGCTCTTGTTCTATTCGTGAAGAAGAAAGATGGAAGTATGCGACTTTGTATTGATTATCGGGAGTTGAATCATGTCACCATCAAAAATAGGTACCCATTACCTCGTATTGATGACATGTTTGACCAGTTGCAAGGTGCTAAATTCTTTTCAAAGATCGATCTTCGTTTCGAATATCATCAGTTAAAAGTTAAAACTGATGACATTCTAAAGACTGCTTTCAGAACTCGGTACGGGCATTACGAATTCCTAGTCATGTCTTTTGGATTGACTAATGCTCCTACGACCTTCATGGATATGATGAACCGAGTATTCAAAGAATATTTGGATCATTTTGTTGTTGTCTTTATTAATGACATCCTCATATACTCCAAAAGCCGTGAAGATCATGAGCAACACTTGAGGCTAATACTCCAAAAGCTTCGTGAAAATAAGCTATATGCCAAGTTGAAGAATTGCAAATTCTGGCTTGAGGAAGTAGCATTCCTTGGGCACATGATATCAAATCATGGAATATCTGTTGACCCGACAAAGATTAAAGCAATTCAAAGCTGGGACCAACTTAAGTTAGTTACCGAAGTACGTAGCTTTCTGGGCTTAGCTGGTTATTATCGGAGATTCATGGAAGTATTTTCTCAAATCGTTACTCCATTAACTCAGCTGACACGAAAAGATACAAAATTCGGTTGGAGCGAGGAATGTGAGAAGAGTTTTCAAGAACTCAAGAGGAGACTCATTTCAGCACTTGTTCTAACAATACCATCTGGTTCGGAGGGATATGTCATCTACAGTGATGCTTCAGGCAGAGGTTTAAGATGTGTTCTCATGCAACATGGAAAAGTCATAGCCTATGCATCGCCAAAACTCAAAGAATATGATAGAAATTATCCTACTCATGATCTAGAGTTGGTAGCTGTCATTTTTGCACTTAAAATCTGGAGGCATTACCTGTATGGGGAGAAAGTGGAGATCTATACAGATAATAAAAGCCTCAAATATTTCTTCACCCAAAAGAAACTCAACATGCGGCAACGACGTTGGCTTGAACTGTTGAAAGATTATGATCATACTATTCAATACCATCCTAGAAAAGCGAACGTGGTAGCTAACGCATTAAGTAGAAGATCATATGCGGGTTCGAGTGCGATATTATCAACACAAAGGCCCATTTTGTATAACTTGCAAAAGATGAAGATAGAGATAAAGACTCTAGGGACACATACGAGTAGAACCGACTTTAATCGATAAAGTTAAAGTTGCTCAAGCTACGGACCTGGAGCTGATGCGTATGATAAAGAAAGTGCAAGAAGGTGTTATTCCAGAAGCAAGAATTGATGAAGAAGGAATACTTCGAGTCAACTCCAGACTTTGTGTTCCTAACGACCATAATTTAAAGTATAAAATCATGATGGAGGTGCACAACACACCGTTTGCAATCCATCCCGGGAGTATCAAAATGTATCATGATATTCAACATACATTTTAGTGGAGCAACATGAAGAGAGAGATAGCAGAGTTTATCTCAAGGTGTTTAACGTGTCAACGTGTCAAGGCGGAGCATCAAGTGCCAAAAGGTCCATTACAACCACTTGAAATTCTAGAATGAAAGTGGAAGCACATTACCATAGATTTCATTACTGGTCTTCCCAAGGTTTCTCAAGGCATAGATGCGATTTGGGTCATTATTGATAGATTGACCAAGTCTGCTCATTTCTTACTTATATGAGAAACTTATTCACTTGAACGTCTTGCTCGTATGTACATAAATGAGATTGTAAGACTGCATGGTATGCCAATATCCATAGTTTCTGATCGAGACCCAAGATTCACTTCACGGTTTTGGGTCAGTATGCAGAAAGCTATGGGCACGAATTTGTGATTCAGTTCGGCATATCATCCTCAGACGGATGGGCAGTCAGAGAGGACTATTTAAACTCTGGAGGATCTATTAAGACTATATGTCCTTGACTTCAAAGGAAGTTGGGACAAGTTCTTGCCATTAGCGAAATTCTCCGACAACAACAGTTATCAAGCAAGTATCGGCATGGCTCCATTCGAGGCGTTGTATGGACACAAGTGTCGTTCTCTAGTATGTTGGGACGAGGTGGGTGAAGCAATGTTGTTGGGACCAGAATTGGTACGTATGACTACAGAAAATATTCAAATGATCCGGCAACGTATAAAGACCTCACAAGATCGACAAAAGAGTAATGCTGATCTTCATCGAAATGATGTGGAATTCAATGTTGGAGAACATGTGTTGTAACGTGTTGCTCTATGGAAAGGAGTTACAAGATTTGGAAAGAGAGAAAAGCTCAATCCTCGATTCATTGGCCCATTTGAAATCCTCGATCGAGTAGGAACTATGGCTTCTAGACTCACCTTACCGCCAAGTATGTCTCGTGTTCATAACGTTTTTTACATATCCATGTTACGTAAATATGTGGAAGACCCGAACCACATTATTGAGTTAGAACCGGATGAAATAGCGGAAGATTTAACGTATGAAGAGGCACTTGTTAAAATCTTGGATAAGAAGGAACATATTCTATGCTCCAAGGTTATACCTCAAGTTAAAGTTTTGTGGAGAAACCACGATGTCGAGGAAATGACCTAGGAGTTAGAATCTGAAATGAAATCAAGGTATCCTCACCTCTTTGATATACCAGGTACGTACCCCAATTTCGAGGACGAAATTTTATAAGAAGGGGAGGTTATAAAATCCCAACTTTCATAAATAAAAATTATTTTTCTCTAAATATCATTTTGAATATTATGGTGTGGATTTAATATAATGTTATAGTTATGGGTAATATTTATAAATTTTGCAAAGTAAGCAAGTTGTTATAAAATATTCGTTTGGTCGGTGAATATTCTTTTATCGGGAAATATTCGTACGATGACACAATTATTGGTGGACCCCACTACATAATTATTGTCGGAGTTAGAAAACGACATAATTATCTTTTTATAAAAATAACGGCAAAAGTTTTAGTGTTAACTGTTGAAATACTCGGTGATAAAAGTACAGTAATATGCGTGGTTGCATAGTAGCACACGGTATTAATTATTGATGCTTACGTGAGAAGTCACTCAATTATATCCAAATATTACTACAGTAATTGCTGCATAATATCTCACGTTATTGATTCAATTATTGTCACAATATCATCTGCACAATATTTTATATTATTAAATCAATAGTTGAGACGATAAAGTTATTCATATTATTATTTGCATTATTGATGATGTCTAGAAAGTTCTGTCGAGGAAAGGAGTTTGGTCACCTAATTGCGCGCCAATAGGGAGAAATTCTTATCGAAAATTCCACTCTTTCCTGGGAATGATCTGGTCGTTAAATATTGTGAGTTATAATATTAATGATGAATAATTATTGGAAGATTAAAAATGTGTTGATTGAAGATAAAATGATTTGTGGTAATATTTATTCAATCTCTGATATAAATAAGAAGTCTGTTATGAGACGTTTGTGTTAAGTTTGGTTTATTCCATGGGGGCCCATATGTCATCATCTAAGAGTTACTTTCGTCAATAGTAATTGCATTTACCAAACGTCAAACCACTTGCCGTTTCATATTACAGGTAATGAACCACTTGTTGTTTCACATTACAGGCGTCAAACCACTTTTCTTTTCACATCACCAGCCGTCAAGCCACTTGCCTCTTCACATTGCAAGGGCTAAGCTAGAAATCTTCTATATATAGAAACTTATTTCTTCTTTCATTCTCACCAATTCACTACGACTCACAAGAGAATTCTATAGAGAGAGAATCAGAGAGAAAGAAGAAGAGTATTTTGTTACTACACTATTTCAGTATCCAATCTTCTACTAAGGTAAGGGGTATTATTTCTTTCGTATTCGTAAAGGATGTTATTTTCTTCATACTCATAAGGGTTGTCATTCTATTCTTTATTAAATCTGTGGGAGTAACCTGTCTACACGGATTACCACATGCATGGTGAATAACCCCTTCGTATTCATTCTTTATTAATCTGCGGGAGTAACCTGTCTATGCGGATTACTGCATGTATGGTGAATAACCTTTTGTATCCATTCTTTATTAAATTGTGGAAATGATATGTCTACGCGGATTACCGCATGACGGGTGAAAATCTATTTGTAGTTTCGTATATTCTTTCATACTATATGGGATATCATTTCTTTTGTACTCGTAAGGAATATTATTTCTGTTAATTATTCATAAGAAATAATATTTTTTTCATACTCTGTAGTATGTAAGTAATATTATTTCGTTTCATATTGCTAATTCTACACTTATGTTGACAAGTATTACTTCTATACTCATTGAAATTAATAGAATATCCTTGGAATTTGTACTTCATCTAGTATCGTTTTACAAGGATATTTTTTTGAACATTCTTGTTAAAGTTTAGTCTTTTTATGCCAGAGTACTATTCACTAGGTACTATTCATGATAAAAATTAATTTTTTTTCTGTCCAAATTATTTTTGATACAATATTATTCTTGAATTTTACTCCACAAAGCAGTATCATGTTGACAATTTAGACATTATTGAATTCTGGATAAATTGAATTATAAATCTTTAAAATTTATCCTTGCTCTCATTTAATTAAATTTTTATATCATTGTCATCATCATCATGCTTATATTGTGATGAAAGTCATCTTTGACCATAGTGCATATATGGACTGTTAATAGGTATGATTATGAACAGATATTATTCGGTATAATCATGACCTGTAATATTACAAATGATGTGGTAAAAGTCATCATTGGCCCGTAGTGCATTGATAGACAGTTATTGGCATGATCATGACCATTGGTGATAATAATGAATATCCTTGACCCGTAGTGCATGGATTATTCAGTGATGTAGATTATTTATTTAGCCGAGTCTCAGCGATAAAATTGATGATAAATTTTTTAAATCATAGAAGATAGTAGATATCATTTTTTACTTGACTCTTCTAATGGATTACTTGTTCCGCTGCAGTTAAACTTGATGTTTATTGTATTTTATTAGTTTAACACTGTTGAAGGCTAATTATAATTTTTTCTGCATTATCTTAGTTATAATATTTCTTACTGGGCTTGTTGAGCTCACCCTTTTGCTTTCATTGTTTTATTCAAAAAATGATAACGTAGCCAGGACTAGTCAGAGAATGGAGTAACGGTCCGTGATGGTTGTTTTAGTATTCCTCACTAGTTAGTGTGATAATAAATATAATGAGGACTCCTTTTTGAGCTTGAATACTGTCTATTGGACAATATTCGTGTAAAAACTCTCAGCTACGCTTTGTCGTATTGTATAAATGAAGTTTGTATTTGTATTCTGTACCATATATTTGGCGACTCAGAATGGGTGATGTATACCTATTTTAGAGGCGTCACACTAACTTGCTACCTGATGACTTTACCTGTTACTATTCACGCTCATCACTTTTGGAATAAATTTTTAGCACATTTCTCACCAACTAAAAGTGGGGCCCACCATGTTTTAAATAAAAATATTTATTTTTGAAACTTCAGTAATTCATAAAAAATAGCTCTTCTATCAGAAAAATTCAAATCTCATGTCTATTCTATAGAAAATTTAATTCTTTACAACTTTGTAGAAGAAAGTTTTTCTAAATTCCAAACAGAAAAAGCCCGAAATCCACATACGGACGATTTTTAATACATCCATTATGACAAAATACTGATAAAATACCTCAACATTAATTCCTTCATTTATATCTACATAAAAATAAAAATTTTCTTATCATATAAATTAATAATTTATTATTCACAAATAATATTACAGAATCATAATTATGACAACCAGGTCGTTCTCAAGAAAGCTCCGATAAGGGTTTCTCTTTACTGGCGCGCAATTAGGTGACCAAACTCCTTTTCTAGATAGAACTTCTGTAAGACCCCAACTTCTTATAAATAAAATCGAATTTTCTCTAATTATTATTTTGAATAATAAAGTGTTAATTTGATATAATACCTTGGTTATGGGTGAAATGTACAAATTTTACAAAATAAACAAGTGGTTATAAAATATTCATTGTTGTCGGGCAATATTCGTTTGGTCGTGGAATATTCTTACTGTCGGAGAATATTCGTACGACGGCGCAGTCATTTGTGGATCCCATAACGGAAAACGGTCGGATGAAGATAACGATAAAATTGAGTTTTTATAAATAACGACGTAGTTACCATTAACACTGTTGGAATACCCGGTGGTTAAAATACAGTAATACGCGTGGTTGCACAGTAGCACACAGTATTGCACAGTATTTTTAAATTATTGATTCTTCCGTATGAAGGCAATACTCAATAATTGTTACAGTAATTACTGTTCAATATTTTATTTTATTGGTTCAATTATTATTACGTTGATATTTTATATAATTTGTAAGACCCCGACTTTTTATAAATGAAATTGAATTTCCTTTATTTATTATTTTGAAATTGTAAGGGTAGATTTGATTAATATGGTTAGTTATGGGTAAAATGCGCAAATATCTTAAATAAGCAAGTGGTTATAAAATATTCTTGTTGTCGGAGAATATTCGTTTGGTCATGGAATATTCTTACTGGTGGGGAATATTTGTACGACGACGCAGCCTTGTGTGGACCCCATAACGGAAAACGATTGGATGAAAAAAATGACAAGTATAAGTTATTTATAAATAACGGCATAGTTGTTACCGTTAATACTGTTGGAATACCCGGTGGTTAAAACATAGTACCACACGGTATTGCACCAATTATTAATTCTTACGTAAGAAGACACTACTCAATAATTGTTACAGTAATTACTGTTTAATATTTTATTTTATTGATTCAATAATTGCTACGTTGATATTTTATATTATTGTTGTTTCAATAATTATCACTACACAATATTTTCCATTATCAGATCAATAATTCATATTATTTGAATAATATTATTAGATAGCATTATTTGTAATGTCTAGAAAGTTCTGTCTAAGGAGAGGTTTGGTCATCTAATTGCGCGCCAGTAAGGAAAAATCCTTATTGGAAAGCTCCCTCTTTCCTGGGAACGGCCTGGTTGTCAGTATTGTGATTCTGTAATATTATTTGTAAATAATTAATTATTGATTTATATGATAAGAAAAATATTCATTTTATGTAGATATAGATGGAGAAATTTTTTAATGTGACAATTGTTAAAAATTGATATTTTATCTTGTTTGATAAAATAATTTATTTATATATATTATTATATTATAATAATATAATAATGGTGATATTTTTACAATGAATGTGGGATATATGAATAAATGAGGAGGAAGAGTATTTTTGTTACTAAAAATATTTAAAACATATTTTTCATGTTTGTGGACCCCATTTCTTGACTGAAATGTGATTATAGCCTGTAAAATTGTCCGTATAAGAATTTCGGTCAATTTTTATTTAGAATTTAGAAAAACTTAAACTTACAAAGTTGTAGAAAATTAAATTTCCGATGGAATGGACATAAGATTTGAATTTTTCTGATAAAAGACTATTTATTATGAATTATTGAAGTTCCGAAATATTGGGTCTGAATTGATTTTTGGATTATAAAATATTTTTTTAATGAAAAATGTTTTTTTTTGCAATTGGGTGGGCCCCACATGTGATATAAATGTGCTGAATTCAGTTGGTCTAAGGTGGGCTTGAAAAATTTTAATTATATTAATATTTTATTAAATTTTCTGCTTTGGTGTTCTAAACATTTTCCTATAAATAGGGTGCTTAGGTTAGAAATAAAAATCACACCAGAAACTAAAGTTTTCTCTCTCTATATTATCGAGCGTATCCTTGTGAGTATTTGGATACTTTGAGTGTTACTATACGGTGCAAGTTCCTTCAGCACTATATCCAGTATTCCAGTCAGAGGTACTGTCTTTTTTGAGGTAAGGAATGTTATTTTTTTATAAATAATATTATTTCTTTCAATATCATTATACCGAAATATTGGTCTGAATTTTTTTTATCAAATTTAGAATTTTTTGTGTCAGGGTTACTATTCACGTATACGGTACTATTCACATATACGACACTATTCACAAATACGGTACTATTCACAAAAAAATAAAATTTTCTCTTCTTTGTCCCAGATGTTTATTTTTGTTACTAGCTTTGATTGTATCCATATTTTTATCTTTATTTTTAAATTTTACTCCGCTATGGTATGCTATGGGGTATTTTTGAACATGGATAATTCGAAGTACGAATCCTTAATATTTATTCTTTTGTCTCACTGTATTCGTTTTCTTTAAAATATTTTTCATCATCCTCAGTCCTAAATGATGATATTACTTAATATCTTTGGCCTGTAGTGCAAAGATGAATGATTAACTGATGAATATCTTTGGCTCGTGGTGCAACGATGAACATGTGTTTAGATAAACATGACTAACTGGTGATACAAATGAATATCTTTGGCCTATAGTGCAAAGATGAATATTTGATTCAAGATGTATATTGATTGATATTACAGGGATAAAATATTGATGATGAACTTTTAAATCTTAGAAGATAGTAGAATTCATTCTCTACTTAACTCTTCTAATGAATTGATGTTTCCCCTGCAGTTGTTGATTTAAAATTTGTTGTCTATTATATTCTATTAGATTTTTTCCCTGTTGAAGACTAACGATAATTTGTTCTATATTATCTTAGTCATAATATTCTTTACTGGGCTAGTTGAGCTCACCATTTCCTTTTTGTTCTATTTTTCTTCTCAAGAGGCGAGAATGTAGCAAGTACTAGTCGGGGTATGGAATGATGGTTCTAGAAAGATGTTTTAGTAGTCCTCACTATTTTTGTAAAATAAAGTATCAATAATTATAATGAGGACTTATTTGAGTCTGGATATTGTCTAGAAGACAAAATTTGTATTTTAAACTCACAATTTAAGTGTTGTCGTATTTTGCACGATAATTGTATTAATAAAGTTGTAGTTGTTTCTGTACCATGTATTTGGCGACTCAGAATGGGTGATGTATACCTATTTTGGGGGCATCATAGTTGGTATCAGAGCTTAGGGATATGGTCTCTGGCGGAGATCGGGGAATAGAACTAGGAAGGGAGAGACGAGTAAATCCTTCGCTAGTATGTCCTACCTAAGCTTATTTGTTGGTTGGTCAGAGTATAGGGTTATTATCTTGCATGTCAATTTCTTTAATTAACCCTTGTTTTGTGGCAGTATTTAAGAATGGCAGCTGAAAATATTAATGATAGAGTAAATGAGACTGTGAAGACATCATTAATCACCAATGAGGAGAATGTGCAACATGCCAGTAATGTTCCTCCTGTAAATAACACCACTGAGCAGACGATGAACGATGAGATGTTTAAAAGCTTTTCACGATTCATGCAATACCGAACGAAGGAGACTCCTGTTCAAAATACAGGTAGAAACAATTGCAACGTACAGCTGGTCACAGCTAAGCAGTTCAAAGAGTTGGGACCACCAGAATTCTGGGGAAAGCAGGATCCGATTAAGGCAGAAACGTGGGTCAAGCAAATTACCAAGATATTCGATGTCTTGGGATGCACAGAGGAACAGAAGGTTCCATTCGCCACCTTTATGTTCTGTAATGAAGCAGATTACTGGTGGAAATCTGTGAAGCGTACCCATCCAGCCGCACTCAGCATGTCTTGGGAGACATTTCAGAAACTGTTCAATGACAAGTACTTTCCTGAAAGTATTCGTCATATGAAGAAGGTAGAGTTTATTAGACTGGAACAGAACAACATGACGGTGTCCCAGTATGAGGCGAAGTTCGCGGAGTTATCCATGTTTGCACCTCATTTGGTGGAGAATGAGGAACGTATGACGCGGATGTTTCTGAGAGGTTTGAAACCCGACATACGTCAGTATCTCATTTCTCATAAATTTTCTCTATATTTAGATGTTGTCAACGGGGCTCAATTATTAGAGCGAGATAACGAGTACGTTCAATCGAGGGACCACAACCAGGATCGTATCGGTGACAACAGTCATCGGAGCAACTATAACAAGCGGGGAAAGAAGAACACGGACAAAAGCGGTAACCACTCTGGTGGTAATCGTGGCCATAAAAATAGAAGAAGCGAGTGGAAGGGGGGGAGATTTTAAAAAGAGAAAATTCAACAATGACAATGTGAAGTCGTCAGCACTAGCAGCAACTGGTTCTAAGGGAGGAGAACGACCACTGGTCGTATGCTACAAATGCAGAAAAGAGGGACATATCAGCGCAAATTGTCCACAACAGTTCAGGGTATGTTATAATTATGGAAAGAAAGGACATATTGCTCGAGATTATACTGTAGCGAAACCAAGTCCAGCGGGAATGGTGACTCAAAAGGCTATCCTAAAAAAATCAAAGTCAACGGTTCCTGGAAGAGCGTTTGTCATGACTGGTCAAAATGCGAGGAACCCAAACGAGGTGATCACGGGTAAGCTAATTATAAATTCTTGCGAAGTTTATACCTTACTAGATACTGGTTCTACCCATTCTTTTATCTCTCCTGCTTGTGCTCAACGTTTAAACTTGACTCTGGAGAAATTAGACTTTAACTTATCTGTGGAGACTCCATTAGGAGAAACCTTCATTACATCCACTGTTTATAAATCTTGTTTGATCCAAGTTGGCACCATCACATTACCTGTTGACCTTATCTCTTTAAAGATACTTGCGTTTGACGTGATTTTAGGGATTAATTGGTTAACTACTCATCATGCCAAAATTGATTATTTTCATAAGGTTGTTAGTTTTCATATTCCTAACCAACCTGTTATGCGAATTCAAGCAACTAAACCACTAAAATCAATTACTGTCATATCAAGCCATAAAGCCATTCGTTTATTAAAAAACGGATGTCAAGCTTTCTTAGCCCATGTTATGGATTTGAATAAAGACACGTCAGATTTGAATAATATTTCTGTTATTAGTGAATTTCCAGAAGAACTTCCCGGTCTACCTCAAGAACGTGAAGTTGAATTCTTTATTGACCTTAAACCTTGTACAAAGCTCATTTCTAAAACCCCATATCGAATGGCTCCTATTGAACTTCAGGAGTTAAAGGTCCAACTACAGGAGTTGTTGGACATCGGTTTCATTCGTCCTAGTACATCTCCTTGGGGTGCTCCTGCTTTATTTGTTAAAAAGAAAGACGGGAGTATGCGACTTTGTATTGACTACCGGGAATTGATCCATGTCACCATCAAGAATAGGTATCCACTACCTCGCATTGATGACCTGTTTGACCAGTTGCAAGGAACACAATTCTTTTTAAAGATCGATCTTCGTTCTGGATATCATCAGCTGAAGATTAGAACTGAGGATATTCCGAAGACTGCCTTCAGAACTCGGTACGGGCATTATGAATTCTTAGTCATGTCTTTTGGATTGACTAATGCTCCTACGGCTTTCATGGATTTGATGAACTGAGTATTCAAGGAATATTTGGATCAGTTCGTTGCTGTCTTTATTGATGACATCCTCATATATTCCAAAAGTCGTGAAGATCATGAGCATCATTTGAAGCTGGTACTCCAAAGGCTTCGTAAAAACAAGTTATATGCCAAGTTCAAGAAATTCGAGTTCTGGCTTGAGGAAGTAGCATTCCTTGGGCACATGGTGTCAAAACATGGAGTATCTATTGACCTGGCGAAGATTGAAGCAATACAAACTTGGGAGCAATCAAAGTCGGTGACCGAAGTACTTAGCTTTCTGGGTTTAGCTGGTAATTATCGGAGATTTGTGGAAGGATTTTCTCGAATCACTACTCCGTTAACTCAGCTAACTCGGAAAGATACAAAATTCGTATGGTGCAAGGAATGCGAGAAGAGTTTTCAAGAGCTTAAGAGGAGACTCATTTCGGCACCTGTTCTGACAATACCATCTGGTTCGGATGGATTTGTTATCTACAGCGATGCTTCAGGCAAAGGGTTAGGATGTGTTCTCATGCAACATGGGAAGTTCATAGCTTATGCCTCACGACAACTCAAAGAATATGAGAGGAATTACCCTACTCATGATCTAGAGTTGGCAGCAGTCGTTTTCGCGTTGAAAATCTGGAGGCACTATCTATATGAGGAGAAAGTGGAGATATATCCAGACCGTAAAAGCCTCAAATATTTCTTCACCCAAAAAGAACTCAACATGCGGCAATGACATTAGCTCAAGCTGTTGAAAGATTATGACCATACCATTCAATACCATCCTAGAAAAGCAAACGTGGTAGCTGACGCATTGAGTAGAAGAACATATGCGGGAACGAGTGCGATGTTGTTAACACAAAGGCCCATTTTGTGTGATTTACAAAAGATGAAGATATAATTCAAGACTCCGGGGACCCATGCGATGATGTCAAGTATACGTATAGAACCAACTTTAATTGATAAAGTTAAAGCTGCTCAAGTCACATACCCGGAGCTGATGCGTATGAAGAAGAAAGTGCAAGAAGGTGCTATTCTAGAAGCAAGAATCGATGAAGAAGGAATACTTCGAGTCAATTCCAGACTTTGCGTTCCTAACGATTCTAACTTGAAACATAGAATTATGATGGAGGCACACAACACACCATTTGCAATTCACCCTGAAAGTACCAAAATGTATCGTGATCTTCGACATACATTTTGGTGGAGCAATATGAAGAGAGAGATCGCGAAGTTTATCTCGAGGTGTTTAACTTGTCAACGTGTGAAGGCGGAACATCAAGTTCTAAAGGGTCCATTGCAACCACTTGATATTCTGAAATAGAAGTGGGAACACATTACCATAGATTTCGTTACAGGTCTTCCCAAGGTTTCTCAAGGCATAGATGCGATTTCGTTATAGGTCTGCTCATTTCTTGCCGATACGGGAGACTTATTCCCTTGAACATCTTGCTCTTATGTATGTGAATGAGATTGTGAGGTTGCATGGCATGCCAGTATCCATAGTTTCGGATCGTGACCTAAGATTCACTTTACAATTTTGGGTTAGCTTGCAAAAAGCTTTGGGCACGGATTTACGATTTAGTTTGGCATACCATCCTCAAACGGACGGACAATCAGAGAGGACTATTCAAACTCTTGAAGATCTATTAAGACTTTGTGTCCTAGACTTCAAAGGGAGTTGGGATAAATATTTATCATTGGTGGAATTCTCCTACAACAACAGTTATTAGGCAAGTATAGGTGTGGCTCCATTTGAAGCATTGTATGGACGAAAATATCGCTCTATAGTATGTTGGGATGAGGTAGATGAAGCAACATTGTTGGGACCAGAGTTGGTACGTATGGCTACAGAAAAGATCCAAATGATTTGATAACAAATACAAACAGCACAGGATCGACAAAAGAGTTATGCGGATCTTCATCGAAAGGACATAGAATTTAATATTGGAGATCATGTATTGTTGCGCGTTACTCCATGGAAGGGAGTTATAAAATTTGGGAAGAGAGGAAAGCTCAGTCCACGATTTTATTGGTCCATTTCAGACTCTTGACTGAGTAGGAAATGTGGCCTATAGACTCGCGTTACCTCCAAGCATGTCTCGTTTTCATAATATTTTTCACATATCTATGCTTCGTAGATATGTGAAAGACCCGAACCACATTATTGAGTTAAAACCAGACGAGATAGCTGAAGACTTAACATACGAGGAGGTACCTGTTAAGATCTTTGATAGGAAAGAGCATGTCCTACGTACAAAGGTCATACCACAAGTCAAAGTTTTGTGGAGGAACCATGCTATTGATGAAATGACCTGAGAATTGAAAATATAAATGAAAGCGAGGTACCCTTACCTTTTCGAAACACCAGGTACGTACGTCAATTTCGAGGACGAAATTTTATAAGAAATGGAGGTTGTAAGACCCCAACTTTTTATAAATGAAATTGAATTTTCTTTATTTATTATTTTGAAATAGTAAGGGTTGATTTGATTAATGTGGTTAGTTATGGGTAAAATACGCAAATATCTTAAATAAGCAAGTGGTTATAAAATATTTTTGTTGTCGGGGAATATTCGTTTGGTCGTGGAATATTCTTATTGTCGGGGAATATTCGTACGACGGCGCAGTCTTGTGTGGGTCCCATAACGGAAAATAATTGGATGAAGAAAACGACACGTATAAGTTGTTTATAAATAACGGCATAGTTGTTACCGTTAATACTGTTGGAATACCCGATGGTTAAAATACAGTAGCACACGGTATTGCACTAATTATTGATTCTTACGTAAGAAGGCACTACTCAATAATTGTTACAGTAATTACTGTTCAATATTTTATTTTATTGATTCAATAATTACTACGTTGATATTTTATATTATTGTTGTTTCAATAATTGCCACTACACAGTATTTTTCATTATCAGATCAATAATTCATATTATTTGAATAATATTATTAGATAACATTATTGGGAATGTCTAAAAAGTTCTGTCTAAGGATATGTTTGGTTATCTAATTGCACGCCAGTAAGGAGAAATTCTTATTGGAAAGCCCTCTCTTTCCTGGGAACGACTTAGTTATCAGTATTGTGATTCTGTAATATTATTTATGAATAATTAATTATTGATTTATATGATAAGGAAAATATTCATTTTATGTGGATATAGATGGAGAAATTTTTTAATGTGACAATTGTTGAAAATTGATATTTTATCTTGTCTGATAAAATAATTCATTTATATATATTATTATATTATAATAATATAATAATGGTGATATTTTTACAATGAATGTGGGATATATGAATAAATGAGAAGGAAGAGTATTTTTGTTACTAAAAATATTTAAAACATATTTTTCATGTTTGTGGACCCCATTTCTTGACTGAAATGTGATTATAGCATGTAAAATCGTCCGTATGTGAATTTCGGTCAATTTCTGTTTAGAATTTGGGAAAACTTAAACTTACAAGTTGTAGAAAATTAAATTTCCTATGAAATGGACATAAGATTTGAATTTTTCTGATAAAATGGCTATTTATTATGAATTATTGAAGTTTTAGAATATTGAGTCTGAATTGATTTTTGGATTATAAAATATTTTTTTAATGAAAAATGTTTTTTTTTTCAATTGGGTGGGCCCCACATGTGATATAAATTTGCTAAATTCAGTTGGTCTAAGGTGGGCTTGAAAATTTTTAATTATATTAATATTTTATTAAATTTTCTGCTTTGGGGTTCTAAGCATTTTCCTATAAATAGGGTGCTTAGGTTAGAATTGAAAATCACAGCAGAAACTAAAGTTTTCTCTCTCTATATTATCGAGCGTATTCTTGTGAGTATTTGGATACTTTGAGTGTTGCTATATGGTGCAAGTTCCTTCAGCACTATATCCAGTATTCTAGTCAGAGTTACTGTCTTTTTGAAGGTAAGGGATGTTATTTTATTATAAATAATATTATTTCTTTCAATATCATTTTATCGAAATATTGGTCTGAACTTTTTATCAAATTTAGAACTTTTTGTGTCAGGATTACTATTCACGTATACTGTACTATTCACGTGTACGACACTATTCACAGGAAAATGAAATTTTCTCTTCTTTGTCTCGGATGTTTATTTTTGTTACTAGCTTTGATTGTATCCATGTTTTGATCTTTATTTTTGAATTTTACTCCGCTATGGTATGTTATGGGATATTTTTGAACATGGATAAATCGAAGTACGAATCCTTAATATTTGTTCTTTTGTCTCACTGGATTCGTTTTCTTTAAAATATTTTTCATCATTCTCAGTCCTAAATGATGATATTACTTAATATCTTTGACCTGTAGTGCAAAGATGAATTATTAACTGATGAATATCTTTAGCCCGTAGTGCAAAGATGAACATATGTTTAGATGAACATGACCAACTGGTGATACAAATGGATATCTTTGGCCTGTAGTACAAAGATGAATATTTAATTCACGATGTATATTGATTGATGTTACAAGGATAAAATATTGATGATGAACTTTTAAATCTTAGAAGATAGTAGAATTCATTCTCTACTTAGCTCTTCTAATGAATTGTTGTTTCCGCTGTAGTTGTTGATCTAAAATTTGTTGTCTATTATATTCTATTAAATTTTTCCCTGTTGAAGAATAACGATAATTTATTCTATATTATCTTAGTCATAATATTTTTTACTGGGCTAGCTGAGCTCACCCTTTTCTTTTTGTTCCATTTTTCTTCTTAGGAGGCGAGAATATAACGAGTACTAGTTGGGGTATGGAATGATAGTTCTAGAAAGATGTTTTAGTAGTCCTCACTATTTTTGTAAAATAAAGTATCAATAATTATAATGAGGACTTATTTGAGTGTGGATATTGTCTAGAAGATAATATTTATATTTTAAACTCACAATTTAAGTGTTGTCGTATTTTGCACGACAATTGTATTAATAAAGTTGTAGTTATTTCTGTAACATGTATTTGACGACTCAGAATGGGTGATGTATACCTATTTTGGGGGCGTCACATTATTGTTGTTCCAATAATTGTCACTGCACAGTATCTCCATTATCAGATCAATAATTCATATTATTTGAATAATATTGTTAGATAGCATTATTGACAATGTCTAAGGAAGTTCTGTCTTGAAAAGGGGTTTGGTCACCAAATTGCGCGTTAATAAGGAGATATTCTTATCGGAAAGCCCCCCTCTTTCCTGGGAACGACCTGGTTGTCATAATTGTGATTCTATAATATTCTTTATGAATAATTAATTATTGATTTATATGATAAGAAAATATTTATTTAGATGGATATGGAAATATTTATTTTATGTGGATATAAATGAAGGAATAAATGCTGAGGTATTTTATCAGAATAGAGGTGTTGAAAATCGTCTGTATGTGAATTTTGGTCATTTTTCGTTTAGAATTTGGAAAAACTTTCTTCTACAAAGTTGTAGAGAATTCGATTTTCTATGGAATTGACATAAAATTCGTATTTTTCTGATAAAAAGGACTATTTATTATGAATTATTGAAGTTTCAGAAATAAATATTTTTATTTAAAATATGGGTGGGCCCCACTTTTGGTTGGTGAGAAATGTGCTAAAATTTTATTCAAAAGTGGTGGGCGTGCATAGTAGCAGGTAAAGCCATCAGGTAGCAGGTTAGTCTGCTATGGCGTTCTAAGCATTTTCCTATAAATAGGGTGCTTAGTTAGAATTAAAAATCACACCAGAAACAAGTTTTCTCTCTCTCTATATTATCGAGCGTATTTTGTAAATATTTAGATACTTTATGAGTTGCTATTCAGTGCAAGTTTTCTTCAGCCTTATACCTGATATTTCAGCCGGAAGTACTGTTCTTTTGAGATAAAAGATGTTATTTTCTTCATAATGATGTTATTCTTTCAATATCATTATACCAAAATATTGGTATTGATTTTATTGTGAAATTTCTATCTTTTTCATGTCGAGGTCACTATTCACGTATACGACACTATTCACGTATACGACACTATTCACAGAAAAATAAATTTTTTCTTTCTTTGTCCAAGTTGTCTATTGTGGTTACTATCTTTGATTGTATCCATGTTTTGAACTTTATTCTTGAATTTTGCTCCACAATTGATTATTATAAGATATTTTGAACTTGGATAAACTAAATTACATTAATCTTTGATCTTTTATCTCACTGGATTCGTTTTCTTTAAGATATTTTTCATCATTCTCAGTCCTAAATAATGATATTACTGAATATCTTTGGCCTGTAGTTCAAAGATGAATGATTAACTGATGAATATCTTTAGCCCGTAGTGCAAAGATGAACATGTGTTGAGATGAACATGACCAACTGGTGATACAAATGAATGTCTTTGGCCTGTAGTGTAAAGATGAATATTTGATTCAAGATGCATATTGATTGATGTTACAGGGATAAAATATTGATGATGGACTTTTAAATCTTAGAAGATAGTAGAATTCATTCTCTACTTTACTCTTCTAATGGATTGTTGTTTTCGCTGCAGTTGTTGATCTAAAACCTGTTGTCTATTATATTCTATCAGATTTTTTTCTGTTGAAAACTAATGATAAATTGTTGTATATTATCTTAGTCATAATATTCTTTACTGGAACAAAACAACATGACGCTGTCCCAGTACGAGGCGAAGTTCGCAGAGTTATCCAGGTTTGTACCTCATTTAGTAGAGAATGAGGAACGAATGACGCTGATATTTCTGAGAGGTCTAAAACCTGAGATTCGGTAATATCTTATTTCTCATAAATTTTCTCTATATTCAGATGTTGTAAATAGGGCTCAATTATTAGAGTGAGATAATGAGTATGTTCAACCGAGGGACCACAACCAGGGTCATACCGGTGGCAGCAATCATCAGAGCAATGATAACTAGTGGGCAGGAAAACATTCGGACAAAAGCAGTAACCACTCTGGTGGTAATCGTGGCCATGATGGTAGAAGAAGCGAGTCGAGGGGAGAATTCAAAAAGAAAAGGTACAACAATGATAACGTGAAGACGTCAGCACAAACATCAACTGTTTCTAGGAGAGGAGAATGAGCACTGGTCGTTTGTTATAAATGCGGGAAAGAGGGACACATTAGCCCAAACTGCCCACAACAATCCAAGGTGTGTTATAACTGTGGAAAAGAAGGTCATATAGCTAGAGATTATCTTATAGCGAAATCAAGTCCAACGGGGATGGTGACTCCAAAGACTGTCCCAGACAAGTCAAAGTCAGTGGTTTTCCTGAAAGGGGGTTTGTCGTGACTGCCCAAAACGCGAGGAACTCGAATGAGGTGATCACGGGTAAGCTAGTCATAAACTCTTGAGAAGTTTATACCTTATTAGATACCGGTTCTACCCATTCTTTTATCTCACCTACTTGTGCTCGACGTTTGAACTTGACTCTGGAGAAATTAGATCTTGACTTATTTGTTGAGACTCCGTTAGGAGAAACTTTCATTACATCTACTGTTTATAAATCTTGCTTGATTCAAGTTGGAACCATACATTACCTGCTGATCTTATTTCGTTGAAAATACTTGCATTTGATATAATCTTAGGGATTGATTGGTTAACCACTCATCATGCTAAAATTGATTGTTTTCGTAAGGTTGTTAGTTTTCATATTCCTAACCAACCTGTTATGCTAATTCAAATAATCAAACCACTAAAGTCAATCACTGTTATATCAAGCCATAAAGCTATTCGTTTATTAAAAAATGGATGTCAAGCTTTCTTAGCCCATGTCACGGACTTGAACAAAAACACGTCAGATTTGAATAATATTTCTATTGTTAGTGAATTTTCTGACGTATTTCCTGAAGAACTTCCCAGTCTACCCCCAAAACGTGAAGTTGAGTTCTTTATTGACCTTGAGCCTGGTACAAATCCCATTTCTAAAATCCCATATCGAATGGCTCCTATTGAACTTCAGGAGTTAAAGGTCCAACTACAGGAGTTGTTGGACATCGGTTTCATTCGTCCTAGTACATCCCTTTGGGGTGCTTCTGTGTTATTCGTAAAGAAGAAAGACGGGAGTATGTGACTTTGTATTGACTACCGTGAATTGAACCATGTCACCATCAAGAATAGGTATCCGCTGCCTCGCATTGATGACTAATTCGACCAGTTGCAAGGAGCACAATTCTTTTCAAAGATCGATCTTCGTTCTGGATATCATCAGCTGAAGATTAAAATTGATGATATTTCAAAGACTGCCTTCAAAACTCGGTACGGGCATTATAGATTATTAGTCATGTCTTTTCGATTGACTAATGCTCCTGCTGCTTTCATGGATATGATGAACCATATGTTCAAAGAATATTTGGATCAGTTCGTTGTTGTCTTTATTGGTGACATCCTCATCTATTCCAAAAGCCGTGAAGGTCATGAGCGCCATTTGAAGTTGGTACTTCAAAGGCTTCGTGATAACAAGCTATATACCAAGCTGAAGAAATGCGAGTTCTGGCTTAAGGAAGTAGCATTCCTTGGGCATGTGGTGTCAAAACATGGAGTATCTATTGACCCATCGAAGATTAAAGCAATATAAAGTTGGGTGCAACCGAAGTCGGTGACCGAAGTACGTAGCTTTCTGGGCTTAGCTGGTTATTATCGGAGATTCGTGGAAGGATTTTCTCGAATCGCTACTCCGTTAACTCAGCTGACTCGTAAAGATATACAGTTCGGTTGGAGCGAGGATTGTGAGAAGAGTTTTCAAGAACTCAAGAGGAGACTTATTTTGGCACCTGTTCTGACGATACCATCTGGTTCGGATGGATTTGTTATCTACAACGATGCTTCAAGCAAAGGGTTAAGACGTGTTCTCATGCGACATGGGAAAGTTATAGCCTATGCATCGCGACAACACAAAGAATATGAGAGGAATTATTCTACTCATGATCTGGAGTTGGCAGCAGTCATTTTCGCGTTGAAGATCTGGAGACACTACCTGTATGGGGAGAAAGTGGAGATCTATACAGATCATAAAAGCCTTAAATATTTTTTCACCCAAAAGGAACTCAACATGCGGCAATGACATTGGCTTGTGTTGTTGAAAGATTATGATCATACCATCCAATATCATCCTACAAAAGCAAACGTGGTAGCTGACGTATTGAGTAGAAGATCATATGCGGGTACGAGTGCAATGTTGTTAACACAAAGGTCCATTTTGTATGACTTACAAAAGATGGAGATAGAGATAAAGGCTCCAAGTACCCACGTGATGATATCAAACATACGAGTAGAATCGACTTTAATCAATAAAGTTAAAGCTGCTCAAGCTACGGACCTGGAGCTGATGCGTATAAAGAAGAAAGTGCAAGAAGGTGTTATTCCAGAGGCAAGAATCGACGAAGAAGGAATACTTCGAGTCAACTCCAGAGTTTGTATTCCTAACGATTCTTACTTAAAGCACACAATCATAATGGAGGCACACAACACACCGTTTGCAATCCATCTTGGGAGTACCAAAATGTATCATGATCTTCGACATACATTTTGGTGGAGCAATATGAAGAGAGAGATCGCAGAGTTTATCTCGAGGTGTTTAACTTGTCAATGTGTAAAGGCGGAGCATCAAGTGTCAAAGGGTCCATTGCAACCACTTGAGATTCCGAAATGGAAGTGCGAATACATTACTATAGATTTCGTTACGGGTCTTCCCAAGGTTTTTCAAGACATATATGCGATTTGGGTTATTGTTGATAGATTAACCAAGTCTGCTCATTTCTTACCTATACGGGAGACTTATTCCCTTGAACGTCTTGCTCGTATGTACATGAATGAGATTGTGAGATTGCATGGCATGCCAGTATCCATAGTTTCGGATCGTGACCCAAGATTCACTTCACGATTTTGGGTTAGCTTGCAGAAAGCTATGGGCACGGATTTACGATTCAGTTCGGCATACCATCCTCAAACGGACGGACAATCAGAAAGGACTATTCAAACTTTTAAAGATCTATTAAGACTTTGTGTCCTAGATTTCAAAGGAAATTGGGATAAGTACTTGTCATTAGTGGAATTCTCATACAACAACAATTATCAAGCAAGTATAGGCATGACTCCATTCGAGGCGTTGTATGGAAAAAAATGTTGTTCTCCAGTATGCTAGGATGAGGTGGGAGAAGCAACATTGTTGGGACCAGAGTTGGTACGAATGATTACAGAGAACACCCAAATGATCCGACAACGTATACAAACGACACAGGATTGACAAAAGAGTTATGTGGATCTTCATCGAAAGGACGTGGAATTTAATATTGGGGATCATGTATTGTTACGTGTTGCACCATGGAAGAGAGTTACAAGATTTAGAAAGAGAGGAAAGCTCAATCCACGATTTGTTGGTCTATTTAAAATTCTTGACCGAATAGGAAATGTGGCCTATAGACTCGCATTACCTCCAAGCATGTCTCGTGTTCGTAATATTTTTCACATATCTATGCTTCGTAAATATGTGAAAGACCCGAACCACATTATTGAGTTAGAACTAGACGAGATAGCCGAAGATTTAACGTACGAGGAGGTACCTGTTAAGATCTTGGATAGAAAAGAGCATATCCTACGCACCAAGGCTATACCACAAGTTAAGGTTTTGTGGAGGAACCATGCAATTGAAGAAATGAGCTGAGAGTTAGAATCAGAAATGAAAATGCGGTATCCTCACCTTTTCGAAACACCAGGTATGTACTTCAATTTCGAGGATGAAATTTCATAAGTAGGAGAGGTTGTAAGACCCCAACTTTTTATAAATAAAATCGAATTTTCTCTAATTATTATTTTGAATAATAAAGTGTTAATTTGATATAATACCTAGGTTATGGGTGAAATATGCAAATTTTGCAAAATTAGCAAGTGGTTATAAAATATTCATTGTTGTCGGGAAGTATTCGTTTGGTCGTGAAATATTCTTACTGTTGGGAAATATTCGTACGACGGCGCAACCATTTGTGGGCCCCATAACGAAAAACGGTCGGATGAAGATAACGAAAAAAAATTAAGTTTTTATAAATAACGGCGTAGTTGTTACCATTAACACTATTGGAATACCCGGTGGTTAAAATACAGTAATACTCGTGGTTGCATAGTAGCACACGGTATTGCACAATATTTTTGAATTATTGATTCTTACGTAAGAAGACACTACTCAATAATTGTTACAGTAATTACTGTTCAATATTTTATTTTATTGATTCAATAATTGCTACGTTGATATTTTATATTATTGTTGTTCCAATAATTGTCACTGCACATTATCTCCATTATCAGATTATTAATTCATATTATTTGAATAATATTGTTAGATAGCATTATTGGCAATGTCTAAGGAAATTCTGTCTAGAAAAGGAGTTTGGTCACCTAATTGCGCGCCAATAAGGAGAAATACTTCTCGAAAATCTCCCTATTTCCTGGGAACAACCTGGTTGCCATAATTGTGATTCTGTAATATTATTTATAAATAATTAATTATTGATTTATATGATAAGGAAATATTTATTTGGATGGATAGGGAAATATTTATTTTATGTGGATATAAATGAAGGAACAAATACTGAGGTGTTTTATCAGTATTTTATCAGAATAGTGGTGTTGAAAATCGTCTGTATGTGGATTTCGGTCATTTTTTCGTTTGGAATTTAGAAAAACTTTCTTCTACAAAGTTATAGAGAATTCGATTTCCTATTGAATGAACATAAAATTCATATTTTTCTGATAAAAAGGGCTATTTATTATGAATTATTGAAGTTTCAGAAATAAATATTTTTATTTAAAATATAGGTGGGCCCCACTTTTGGTTGGTGAAAAATGTGCTAAAATTTTATTCAAAAGTGGTGGGCATGAATAGTAGTAGGTAAAGCCATCAGGTAGCAGGTTAGTCTGCTATGGCGTTCTAAGCATTTTCCTATAAATAGGGTGCTTAGTTAGAATTAAAAATCACACCAGAAATAAGTTTTCTCTCTCTCTATATTATCGAGCGTATTTTATAAGTATTTAGATACTTTGTGAGTTGCTATTCAGTGCAAGTTTTCTTCAACCTTATACCTGATATTTCAAACAGAAGTACTGTTCTTTTGAGGTAAGGGATGTTATTTTTTTCATAATGATATTATTCTTTCAATATCATTATACCGAAATATTGGTATGGATTTTATTGTGGAATTTCTACCTTTTTCATGTCGGGGTTACTATTTACGTATACGGCACTCTTCACGTATACGACACTATTCACGAATACGGCACTATTTATAAAAAAATAATTTTTTTCTTTCTTTGTCCAAGTTGTCTATTGTGGTTACTATCTTTGATTGTATCCATGTTTTGATCTTTATTTTTGAATTTTGCTCCATATTGATTATTATTAGGTATTTTTGAACTTGGATAAACTAAAGTACATTAATCTTTGATCTTTTATCTCACTGGATTCGTTTTCTTTAAGATATTTTTCATTATCCTCAGTCTTAAATGATGATATTGCTGAATTGGCCTGTAGTGCAAAGATGAATGATTAACTGATGAATATCTTTAGCCCGTAGTGCAAAGATGAACAGTTGTTGAGATGAACATGACCAACTGGTGAATCAAATGAATATCTTTGGCCTGTAGTGCAAAGATGAATATTTGATTCAAGATGTATATTGATTGATGTTACAGGGATAAAATATTGATGATGGACTTTTAAATCTTAGAAGATAGTAGAATTCATTCTCTACTTGACTCTTCTAATGGATTGTTGTTTCCACTGCAGTTGTTGATCTAAAACCTGTTGTCTATTATATTCTATCAGATTTTTTCCTGTTGAAAACTAATGATAAATTGTTGTATATTATCTTAGTCATAATATTCTTTACTGGGCTAGTTGAGCTTACCCTTTTCCTTTTTGTTCTATTTTTCTTCTTAGGAGGTGAGAATTTAGCAGGAACTAGTCGGGGTATGGAGTGATGATTCTAGAAAGTTATTTTAGTAGTCCTCACTATTTTTGTAAAATAGTGTATCAATAATTATAATGAGGATTCCTTTTGAGTTTGTATACTGTCTATTAGACAGTATTTGTATTTAAACTCACAGTATATGTGTTGTCGTATTTTGCACGATAATTGTATTAGTGAAGTTGTATTTATTTCTGTACCATGTATTTGACGACTCAGAATGGGTGATGTATACCTATTTTGGGGCGTCACATCTTACGTAAGAATCAATAATTCAAAAATACTGTGCAATACCGTGTGCTACTGTGCAACCACACATATTACTGTATTTTAACCACCGGGTATTCCACCAGTGTTAACGGTAACAACTACGCTGTTATTTATAAAAACTCATATTTGTCGTTTTCTTCATCCAACAATTTTCTGTTATGGGGCCCACAAATGGCTGCGCCATCGTACGAATATTCCCCGATAGCAAGAATATTCCACGACAAAATGAATATTTTATAACCACTTGCTTATTTTGTAAAATTTGCACATTTCACCAATAACCAAAATATTATATCAAATTAACACCTTATTATTCAAAATAATAATTAGAGGAAATTCGATTTTATTTATAAAAAGTTGGGGTCTTACAGTATTTCATTAGTTTTGCCATAAAATAAATAAGCAAAGTTCTGAACTTACGTATTTTTTATTTTTTTGATAACAACTCAATGACCGAAAAATATAATATTATTGGTCTAAATTATCTGATACTAGCGATAACCTGTGCTTGAAGGCACTGTATAATCTAAAAAAAATAAAAAATCATGAACTCAAAAAAATGAAACATTGAATATGGACACACACTAAACTAAAAGTCTAAATTAATTCTTAACACACCCGCACTTTCCATACATACTCCACAAAGCATTTAAATGAAAATTCTTATGAATACAAATTTCAATGAATAAATAAAGAATATCTAACTTTAATAGTCAAATTCTCATAAATTTAAACTAAGTTTAACTACATTTCAAGATTTATTTTTTATTATTTATAAACCTTTTTGATTGATTGTAACTTTGTAAATAGTAACTTGACAATTAAAAATTCTTTTGAGTGAGAGAGTGAGATGATGGATGTGGGTTTGAATTTTTGAGAGATAAATTCTTGGTCGTCGGATGTTGAAGTCCCAAATGATTTTAGATCGTTAGATGTTGAAGCCTAAATTAATTTGAGCCTGTTGGATATTGAAACCTTAAAATTTGAGTCGCTCTATTTTATATTATAGATAACCAAATGGCGAACACTTGAAATTGAAAAGTACATCTTACAGCAATTACATAGTTCTAGATTTTAAAATTTGGTGTCCAAGTAAAATAATTAATTTTAATTTTTCTTCTAATTTTAATTTTAGTGACTTTTAATGAAAATTTAATATTTTACATATCATGTATTTTGCACTATTTATTTGTTAATTGATATGTTAATTTATGATAATTTGATTCTCAAATATTTCATGTAAGAATAACACAATGAATCACCGTAAATTCACTAACTTATTTTAACACTATTTAAAAGTTTATAATTAATTGTTCATTATTTTTTGATGTATAAACAAGTTTAAAATATGTTATTATTGGTAAGGGTATAATAGTCCAAATGATATTTTTTTATCCAATCTTTTAATTAATACTAAAAAAATAAACATGACATGTGATTATTTTAAATTATCTCAGGAATAATCTCATAAAAAATAAATATATGTTAGGATAATTTAATCCTATAATTAATAGTTTCACAAACAAATATAATGTAAGAGTTTATATATATTGACTTTTCTAAACAAAATAAAAGAAATTAACTTACAAAAATGCAAGAAAATGCTCTTATGCACTTCATAATATACTTCTCATATTTGTGTATATCTTAAATAAAAAAAATTGAATATTGTTATAAAATTGAAGAAATAACAAGAGATGTAAGATGGAAAATTTAGGAATTTTTTCTATCTTGGTGTGTTTTTTCATTTAATAAAAAGTGGCCTTTTATGTGACGTCCCCAAAATAGGTATACATCACCTATTCTGAGTCGTCAAATACATGGCACAGAATATAAATACAAACTTTATTTATATAATACAACAAAGCGTAGCTAAGAATTTTTACACGAATATTGTCCAACAGACAATATTCAAACTCAAAAAGGAGTCCTCATTACATTTATTATCACACTAAATAGTGAGGACTACTAAAACAACCATCACAGACCGTTACTCCATTCTCCGACTAGTCCCGGCTACGTTCTCATTTTCTGAAGAGAACAATGAAAGCAAAAGGGTGAGCTCAACTAGCCTAGAAAGAAATATTATGACTATGATAATGCAGAATAAATTATCATTAGCCTTCAACAGTGTTAAACTGATAAAATACAAAAAATATCAAGTTTAATTGCAGTGAAACAAGCAATCCATTAAAAGAGTCAAGTAGAGCATGATATCTACTATCTTCTATGATTTATAAAGTTTATCATCAATTTTATCGTTGGGACTCAGCTAAATAAATAATCCACATCACTGAATTATCCATGCACTACGGGTTAATGATATTTATTACTATCACCAGTAGTCATGATCATGCCAACAATTATCCATCAATGCACTACGGGCCAATGATGATTTTTACCATATCATTTGTAACATTACGGGTCATGATTATACCGAATAATCCCTGGTCATAATCATACCTATTAACAGTCCATCTATGCATTACGGCCAAAGATGATTTTCATCACAATATAAACATGAGGATGATGACAATGGTATAAGAATTCAATTAAATGAGAGCAAGGATAAATTTTAAAGATTTATAATTCAATTTATTCAGAATTTAATAATGTCCAAATTGTCAACATGATACTACTTTGTAGAGTAAAATTCAAGAATAATATTGTTTCGAAAATAATTTGGACAGAAAAAAAATTAATTTTTATCATGAATAGTATCCCGTGAATAGTACTTCGTGAATAGTATCCCGTGAATAGTACTCCAGCATAAAAAGATTAAACTTTAACAAGAATGTTCAGAAAAATATCCTTGTGAAACGATACTAGATGAAACGCAAATTCCAAGGATATTCTACAAATTTCAAGGAGTATAGAAGCAATACTTGCCAACATAAGTGTAGAATTAGCAATATGAAACGAAATAATATTACTTACATATTATAAAGTATGGAAGAAAATATTATTTCTTACGAATATTGAACATAAATAATATTCCTTACGTGTACAAAAGAAATGATATCCCATACAGTATGAAAGAATATACGAAGCTGCAAATGGATTTTCACCCGTCATGCGGTAATCCGCGTAGACAGATCATTTCTATAATTTAATAAAGAATGGATACAAAAGGTTATTCTGTGAAACACCTATTCTGAGTCGCTAAATACATGGTGCAGAAACAACTACATGGTACAGAAACAACTACAAATTTATTAATAAGTATACAACACCCATTCTAGACAATATCCACACTCAAATAAGTCCTCATTACAATACAATAGGTATACAACACCCATTCTGAGTCGCTAAATACATGGTACAGAAACAACTACAACTTTATTAATACAATTGTCGTACAAAATACGACAACACCTAAATTGTGAGTTAAAATACAAATATTGTCATCTATACAATATCCACACTCAAATAAGTCCTCATTACAATTATTGATACACTATTTTACAAAATAATGAGGACTACTAAAACAACTTCTAGAACCATCATTCTATACCCCGACTAGTACTCGCTACATTCTCGCCTCCTGAGAAGAAAAATGGAACAAAAAGAAAAATGGTGAGCTCAACTAGCCCAGTAAAGAACATTATGGCTAAGATAATATAGAACAAATTATTGTTAGTCCTCAACAGGAAAAAATCTAATAGAATACAATAGACAATAAGTTTTAAATTAATATTCACAGCGGAAATAATACTCCCTCCGTCCCAAATTAATTGCTTAGTTTTGACTTTTTTAAGTCAAATTGACTATTTTTAGAATTAATAATTAAGCATATATAAATATATTTCTAAAATTATAAAAATTAGGATTAGTAATAAATTATATATACTTTCTTTTGGTTATAATCACTTCACCTATATTTTAGCAAAAATAGTAAAAATATTAGTTTTAAAAATGGTCAATTTGACTTTAAAAAGTCAAAACTGAGCAGTTAATTTGGGACGGAGGGAGTAATTCATTAGAAGAGTTAAGTAGAGAATAAAATCTACTATCTTCTATATATGAATTTAAAAGTCCATCATCAATATTTTATCCCTGTAACATCAATCAATATACATCTTGAATTAAATAGTCATCTTTGCACAACACGCTAAAGATATTCATCAGTTGGTCATGTTCATCTCAACACCTGTATATCTTTGCACTACGAGCCAAAGATATTCATTAAAAAATCATTCATCTTTGCACTACATGCCAAAAATATTCAGTAATATCATCATTTAGGACTGAGGATGATGAAAAATCTTTTAAAGAAAATGAATTCAGTGAAACAAAAGAACAAATATTAAAGATTCGTACTTTAAACAATCCAAGTTCAAAAATACTTCATAAATAACCATAGTAGCGTAAAATTCAAGAATGAAGATCAAAACATGGATATAATCAAAGCTAGTATCCATAATAGATATCTTGGATAAAAAACAAAAATTTAATTTTTCTGTGAATAGTGCCGTATACGTGAATAGTAACCCCGATACTAAAAGATAAGAATTTTATAAGAAAAATCTTACCAATATTCCGGCATAATGATATTGAAAGAAATAATATCATTTATAAAAAAAATAACATCCCTTACCTCAGAAAGACAGTACTTCTGACTGGAATATTGGATATAGTGCTGAAGGAACTTGCACCGTATAACAACTCTCAGAGTATCAAAATACTCACAAGAATACGCTCGATAATATAGAGAGAGAAAACTTTAGTTTCTGGTGTGATTTTCAATTGTAACCTAAGTACCCTATTTATAGGAAAATGTTAAGAACACCAAAGTAGAAAATTTAATAAAATATTAATATATTATAAAAATTTTCACGCCCACCTCTTGACATCTGAAATTAGCATGTTTACAGTACTTGTGGGGCCCACCAAAACAATAAAAACGTTTTTCTTAAAAAAAATTAAAACTTCAAAAATTAATTATTCTAGAACTTCAATAATTCATAATAAATGACCCTTTTATCAGAAAAAATCGAATCTTATGTCCTTCTATAGGAAATTCAATTCTCTACAACTTTGTAAGTTTAAGTTTTTCCAAATTCCAAACAAAAATTGACCGAAATCCACATACGGACGATTTTACAGGCTATAATCAAATTTCAGTCAAGAAATGGGGTCCACAAACATGAAAAACATGTTTTAAATATTTTTTGTAACAAAAATACTCTTCCTCCTCATTTACTCATATATCACACATTCATTGTAAAATATCACCATTATTATATTATTATAATATAATAATATATTTAATTAAATTATTTTATCAGAAAAGATAAAATATCAATTTTTAACAATTGTCACATTAAAAAATTTTCTCCATCTATATTCACATAAAATGAATATTTTCCTTATCATATAAATCAATAATTAATTATTCACAAATAATATTAAAGAATCACAATACTGACAACCAAGCCGTTCACAACAAAGAGAGGACTTTCTAATAAGGATTTCTCCTTACTGGTGCACAATTAGGTGACTTAACCTCTCCTTAGACAGAACTTTCTAGACATTGCTAATAATGCTATCTAATAATATTATTCAAATAATATGAATTCTTGATTTGATAATGAAAAATACTGTGTAGTGACAATTATTGAAACAACAATAATATAAAATATCAATGTAGTAATTATTGAATCAATAAAATAAAATATTGAACAGTAATTACTGTAACAATTATTGAGTAGTGTCTTCTTACGTAAGAATCAATAATTGGTGCAATACCGTGTGCTACTGTGCAACAACGCATATTACTGTGTTTTAACCACCGAGTATTCCAACAGTATTAACGGTAACAACTACGCCGTTATTTATAAACAACTTATACTTATCGTTTTCTTCATCCAATCGCTTTCCGTTATGGGGCCCACACAAGGCTGTGCCGTCGTACGAATATTTCTCGACAGTAAGAATATTCCACAACCAAACGAATATTCCCCGACAACAATGAATATTTTATAACCACTTGCTTATTTAAAATATTTGTGCATTTTACCCATAACTAACCACATTAATCAATTCAATCCTTACTATTTCAAAATAATAAATAGAGAAAATTCAAATTTATTTATAATAAGTTGGGGTCTTACATATTCACCATGCATGCGGTAATCCGCGTAGATAGGTTACTCCCGCAGATTAATAAAGAATGAATACGAAGGGTTATTCACTATGCATGCGGTAATCCGCGTAGACATGTTACTCCCACAGATTTAATAAAGAATAGAATGACAACCTTTATGAGTATGAAAAAATAACATCCTTTACGAATACGAAAAAAATAATACCCCTTACCTTAGCAGGAGATTGGATACTGAATTAGTTTAGTAACAGAATACTCTTTTTCTTTCTCTCTGATTCTCTCTCTATAGAATTCTCTTGTGAGTCGTAGTGAATTGGTGAGAATAAAAGAAGAAATAAGCTTCTATTTATAGAAGATTTCTAGCTTAGCCCTTGAAATATGAATAGGCAAGTGGCTTGACGACTGGTGATGTGAAAAGAAAAGTGGTTTGACGCCTGTAATGTGAAACAACAAGTGGTTCGACGCCTTAAATATGAAACGATAAGTGGTTTGACGTCTGGTAAAGACAATTACTATTAGCGAAAGTGACTCTTAGATGATGACATATGGGCCTCCATGGAATAAACCAAACTTACCACAAACGTCTCATAACAGACTTCTTATTTATATTTGAGATTGAATAAATATTACCACAAATCATTTTATCTTCAATCAATACATTTTTAATCTTCCAACAATTATTCATCATTAATATTATAACTCACAATATTTAACGACTAGATCATTCCCAGGAAAGAGGAGGTTTTTCGATAAAGATTTCTCCATATTGGCGCGCAATTAGGTGACCAAACCCCTTTCCTCGACAGAACTTTCTAGACATCGTCAATAATGTAAATAATAATATGAATAACTTTATCGTCTCAACTATTGATTTAATAATATAAAATATTATGCAGATGATACTGTGACAATAATTGAATCAATAACATGAGATACTATGCAACAATTACTGTAGCAATAATTGAGTATAACTGAGTGACTTCTCACGTAAGTATCAATAATCAATACCGTGTGCTACTATGAAACCATGCGTATTATTGTACTTTTATCACCGGGTATTTCAACAATTAACGGTAAAACTTTCGCCGCTATTTTTATAAAAAGATAATTCTATTGTTTTCTAACTCCGACAATAATTCTGTTGTGGGATCCCCCAATGATTATGCCATCGTACGAATATTCCTTGATAAAAAGAATATTTCCCGACCAAATGAATATTTTATAACAACTTGCTTACTTTGCAAAATTTATAAATATTACCCACAACTATAATATTATATTAAATCCACACCATAATATTCAAAATGATATTTAGAGAAAAATAATATTTATTTATGAAAGTTGGGGTCTTACAACCTCCTATTCTTATAAAATTTTATCCTCAAAATTGGGGTACGTACCTGGTATGTCGAAGAGGTGAGGATACCTTGATTTCATTTTAGATTCTAACTCCCAAGTCATTTCCTCGATATCGTGATTTCTCCACAAAATTTTGACTTGAGGTATAACCTTGAAACGTAGAATATGTTCCTTCTTATCCAAGATTTTAACAGGTACATCTTCATACGTTAAATCTTCCGCTATTTTGTTCGGTTCTAACTCAATAATATGGTTTGGGTCTTCCACATATTTACATAACATGGATATGTGAAAAACGTTATGAACACGAGACATACTTGGCGGTAAGGTGAGTCTATAAGCCACAGTTCCTACTTGATCGAGGATTTCAAATGGGCCAATGAATCGAGGATTGAGCTTTCCTCTCTTTCTAAATCTTGTAACTCCTTCCCATAGAGCAACACATAACAACACATGTTCTCCAACATTGAATTCCACGTCCTTTCGATGACGATCAAAATAACTCTTTTGTCGATCTTGTGAGGTCTTTATACGTTGCCGGATCATTTGAATCTTTTCCGTAGTCATACGTACCAATTTCAGTCCCAACAATGTTGCTTCACCCAGCTCGTCCCAGCATACTAGAGAACGACACTTACATCCATACAACGCCTAGAATGGAGCCATGCCGATACTTGCTTGATAACTATTGTTATAGGAGAATTCCACTAATGGCAAGAACTTGTCCCAACTTCCTTTAAAGTCAAGGACACATAGTCTTAATAGATCCTCCAAAGTTTAAATAGTCCTCTCCGACTGTCCGTCCGTCTGAGGATGATATGCCGAACTGAATCGCAAATCTATGCCCATAGCTTTCTGCAAACTGACCCAAAATCGTGAAGTGAATCTCGGGTCTCGATCAGAAACTATGGATACTGGCATACTATGAAGTCTTACAATCTCATTTATGTACATACGAGCAAGACGTTCAAGTGAATAAGTTTCTCGTATAAGTAAGAAATGAGCAGATTTGGTCAATCTATCAACATTGACCCAAATTGCATCTATGCCTTGAGAAACCTTGGGAAAACCAGTAACAAAATCCATGGTAATGTGCTCCCACTTCCATTCTAAAATTTTAAGTGGTTGCAATAGACCTTTTGGCACTTGATGCTCCGCCTTAACACGTTGACACATTAAACACCTTGTGATAAAATCTGTTATCTCTCTCTTCATATTGCTCCACTAAAATGTATGTTGAATATCATGATACATTTTGGTACTCCTAGGATGGATTACAAACGGTGTGTTGTACGCCTCCATCATGATTTTATACTTTAAATCAGGGTCGTAAGGAACACAAAGTCTGGAGTTGACTCGAAGTATTCCTTTTTCATCAATTCTTGCTTCTAGAATAGCACCTTCTGGCACTTTCTTCATCATACGTATCAGATCCAGGTTCGTAGCTTGAGCAACTTTAACTTTATCGATTAAAGTTAGTTCTACTCGTATATTTGTCATCATCACGTGGGTCCCTGGAGTCTTTATCTCTATTTCCATCCTTTACAAGTCATACAAAATGGGCCTTTGCGTTGACAATATCGCACTCGAACCCGCATATGATCTTCTACTTAATGCGTTAGCTACCACGTTCACTTTTTTAGGATGACATTAATAGTATGATCATAATCTTTCAACAGTTCAAGCCAACGTTGTTGCCACAAGTTGAGTTCTTTTTGGGTGAAGAAATATTTGAGGCTTTTATGATCTGTATAGATCTCCACTTTTTCCCCATACAGGCAATGCTTCCAGATTTTAAGTGCAAAAACGACAGCTGCCAACTCTAGATCATGAGTAGGATAGTTCCTCTCATATTCTTTGAGTTATCATGATGCATAGGCTATGACTTTCCCATGTTATATGAGAACACATCCTAAACCTCTGCCTGAAGCATCACTGTAGATGACATATCCCTCCGAACCAGATGGTATTGTCAGAATAGGTGCTAAAATGAGTCTCCTCTTGAGTTCTTGAAAACTCTTCTCACATTCCTCGCTCCAACCAAATTTTTTATCATTTCGTGTCAGCTGAGTTAATGGAGTAGTGATTCGAGAAAATCCTTCCACGAATCTCCGATAATAACCAGCTAAGCCCAGAAAGTTACGTACTTCGGTAACTGACTTAGGTTGCTCTCAACTTTGAATTGCTTCAATCTTTGACGGGTCAACAGATATTCCATGATTTGATATTACGTGCCCAAGGAATGCTACTTCCTCAAGCTAGAATTCACATTTCTTTAACTTGGCATATAGCTTGTTTTCACGAAGCTTTTGGAGTATTAACCTCAAGTGTTGCTTATGATCTTTAGAGTGTATGAGGATGTCATCAATAAAGATAATAACAAAATGATCTAAATATTCTTTGAATACTCGGTTCATCATATCCATTAAGGCCGCAGGAGTATTAGTCAATCCAAAAGACATAACTAGGAATTCGTAATGCCCGTACCGAGTTCTGAAAGCAGTATTTGGAATGACATCAATTTTAACTTTTAACTGATGATATCTGAAACGAAGATCGATCATTAAAAAGAATTTAGCACCTTGCAACTGGTCAAACATGTCATCAATACGAGGTAACGGGTACCTATTTTTCATGGTGACATGATTCAACTCTCGATAATCAATACAAAGTTGCATACTTACATATTTCTTCTTCATGAATAGAACAAGAGCACACCAAGGAGACGTACTAGGATGAATGAAATCGATGTCTAACAATTCTTGCAGTTGGATTTTTAACTCCTGAAGTTCAATAGGAGCAATTCGATATGGGGCGTTGGAAATGAGTTTTGTACCGGGTTCAAGATCAATACAAAACTTGATTTCATGCTCTGGGGGTAGGCCAGGAAGTTCTTTAGGGAATACATCAGAAAATTTATTAACAATAGAAATATCTTTCAAATCTGATGTATTTTTATTTAAATCTGTGACATGGGCTAAGAAAGCTTGACATTCGTTTTTCAATAAACGAATGACTTTATGGCTTGATATGATAGTGATTGACTTTAGTGGTTTGGTTGCTTGAATTCATATAATAGGTTGGTTAGGAATACGAAAGCTAACAACCTTACGAAAACAATCAATTTTAGCATGATGAGTAGTTAACCAATCAATCCCTAAAATCACATCAAATGCAAGTATTTTCAAAGAGATAAGATTGACAGGTAACGTGCGGTTACCGATTTGAATTAAACAAGACTTATAAACAGTGGATGTAATGAAGGTTTCTCCCAACAGAGTTTGAACAAATAAATCAAAGTCTAATTTCTCCAGAGTTAAATTTAAACGTTGAGCGCAAGTAGGAGAAATAAAAGAATGGGTAGAGCCGGTATCAAATAAGGTATAAACTTCGCTAGAGTTTATGATTAGCTTACCCGTGAGCACCTCGTTCAGATTCCTTGCTTTTTGGGAGGTTACGACGAACGCTCTCCTTTGAACTACCGATTTTGTCTTGTCTGGGACGGCCTTTGATGCCTCCATCCCAACTGGACTTGACTGTGGTGTACGACAAAATTGGGCTAGGTGTCTTCTCTTCCATAATTGTAACATGCTTTGGACTTCTGCGTACAGTTTAGACTGATGTGTCCCTCCCCTCTGCATTTATAACATACAATCGGCGGTCGTTCTCCTTCCTTGACAACGGGTGCTGCTGTTGACGTCTTTCCATTATTAGTAAATTTCCTCTTCTTGAAATTTTAACTTCTATTATCTTGGCCATGATTATCACCGAAGTGGTTACCATTTCTAGCATGTTGATTCCCTCCACGTTTGTTGTCACCGCTTCGATGACTGCTACCACTGGTATTATCGATTTGCCGGCTGCTCTCTCTTGGTTGGGTTGACTCATTATCGCGCTCTAATAACTGAGCCCCATTTATAACATCTGAATACAAGCACAGTTTGTGAGAAATTAGGTATTGACGTATCTCAGGTTTCAAACCTCTTAGAAACATCCGCATCATTCTCTCCTCATTATCAACCAAGTGGGATGCAAACCGGTATAACTCGACAAACTTAGCTTCGTACTATGACACGGTCATATTATTTTGCTCTAGCTTGATGAACTCCACCTCTTTCATGTGACGAATACTTTCGAGAAAGTATTTGTCATTAAATAGTTCTTGGAACTTTTTCCAAGATATCTTTAGTGCGGTAGGCTGAGTACGCTTTACAGATTCACACCAGTAATCTACCTCTCCTCGCAACATGAATGTGGCAAATGGAACCTTTTGCTCTTCGGAGCATCCCAAGACATCAAATATCTTGGTGATCTGCTTTATCCACGTCTCCGCATTAAGTGATTTTGGCTCTCCCAAAAACTCCATTGGTGTAAGACCCCAACTTTTATAAATAAAGATGATTTTTTTATAAATATCATTTTTGAATATTATGGAGTTAATTTGATATAAAACATAGTTGTGGGTAATATTTATAAATTTTGTAAAGTACGCAAGTTGTTATATAATATTCGATTGGTCGGGGAATATTCGTTTTAACAGGGAATATTCGTACAACGGCACAATCATTGGTGGACCCCACAACGGAATTATTGTCGGATTGAGAAAACGACAAAAATATTTTATTAAAAATAATGGCGGAAGTTTTACCATTGATACTGTTGAACTACTCGGTAGTAAAAGTACAGTAATACGTGTGGTTGCATAGTAGCACATGGTATTGATTATTAATGCTTATGTGAGAAGTCACTCAGTTTGATTCAATTATTGTCAGTTAATAATATGAATTATTTAGCGATAATGACGTTTTGTTTTATTCGTATTATTAACGTAATAAAACAGAAACATCTTTTTATATAAAATAGAATACTTTATTAAAGTTATTCTATAAATAGAATATATTATATTTTATTTAAAAGATTTTTCTTTAAATATGGACCGTCAAATTAAAGTAATCAATCTGGACCGTTCATGGATTAGTTACTATGCATTCTATTTTCTATAAATAGCAGCTCATTCCTTCATTATTTCTTACGAATTCACTGAACTCTAGAGAGAGAAGCTATAGAGAGAAACTATAGAGAGAGAGAAGAAGAGTATTCTGCTACTTAACTACTTCCTTACTTCAGCTCTTCTTTAAAACGGTAAGGGATGTTATTCTTTCTTATTCATGAAGAGAACTGTTATTATTCCATTTCTTATTATTCTCTTGGAATAACCTGTATACGCGGTCTACCCTATACTTGGTGACATTCTTCTATTATTCTGTTGGAACATCCTGTCTGTGTGTTTTACACCGGACCTGGTTCCGTTTTTATTATTATTCTGTTGGAACATCCTGTCTGTATGTTTTACACCGGACCTGGTTCCGTCTTGTTATTATTCTGTTGGAACATCCTGTCTGTGTGTTTTACACCGGACCTGGTTCCATTATTTATTATTCTGTCGGAATATCCTGTTTGCGCGTTTACGCCGGACCTGGTTCCATTATTTATTATTCTGTCGGAATATCCTGTCTGTGCGTTTACGCCGGACCTGGTTCCATTATTTATTATTCTGTCGGAATATCCTGTCTGTGCGTTTACGCCGGACCTGGTTCTATTATTTATTATTCTGTCGGAATATCCTGTCTGTGCGTTTACGCCGGACCTGGTTCCATTATTTATTATTCTGTTGGAATAACCTGTCTGTGCGGTCTATCGCATGCATGGTGATTTTTTTTGTTATTTCATTCTTTATTGTACTCAGTTGGTTAAGTTTTGACTTCTATACTCCATGAAATTTATGGAATATCCTTGATAATTGCGTTTCATCCAGTATCTTTTCATGAAAATATTCTTCTAAGCATTCTTGAATTTTACTCCACAATGCAGTATCATGTTGACAATTTGGACGTTGTTAATTCTTGGATAAATTAATTCTTGAACTTGTTTTATTGAATTCTTATATCATTGTCATCATCCTCATGTTTATAAAATGTTGAAAGTCATCTGTGGCCTGTAGTGCATAGATGGACTTGGTATGATTATGACCAGGGATTATTCGGTATAATCATGACCGTAATGTTACAAATGATGTGGTAAAAGTCCTCATTGGCCCGTAGTGCATTGATGGACAGTTGTTGGCATGATCATGACCATTAATGAATACACGAATATCCTTGGCCGTAGTGCAGGGGTGATTCGATGATGTAGATTATTTTATTAAGCTGAGTCCCAGCGATAACAGTGTTGAAAAACCTTTTAAATCATAAAAGATAGTAGAGTTTATTTTCTACTTGACTCTTTTAATGGATTGTTTGTTCCGCTGTAGTTAAACTTGATGTCTATTATATTTTATCAGTTTAACATTGTTGAAGGCTAATGATAATTTATTCTGCATTATCTTAGTCATAATATTTCTTACTGGGCTAGTTGAGCTCACCTGTTCTCTTCAGGAAATGAGAACGTAGCTGGGGCAAGTCGGGGAACGGAGTGATGGTTCGAATGATAGTATTAGTTAGTAGTCCTCACTATTTTATGTAATAGCGTGTTAATAAATGTAATGAGGACTCCTTTTGAGTATGAATACTCTCTAGAAGATAATATTTGTATTCAAACTCACAGTTTATGTTTTGTCGTATTGTACACGACAGTTGTATTAGTAAGTTGTATTTGTATTTTGTACTATGTATCTGACGACCCAAGATGGGTGATGTATACCTAATTTTGGGGGTGTCACAGTTGGTATCAGAGCTTAGGGATATGATCCCTGGCTAAGATGTGAGAATAGAACTAGGAGGGGAGAGACGGGGAATTCCTTCGCTAGTATGACCTACCTAAGCTTATTTGCATGGTATTTAATTGGTCGGTCATAATATAAGGATAATATATGACTTATCAATTAACTTTTATTTTGTGGCAGTATCTGAAAATGGCATCTGAGAATGTTGAGAATAGCAATGGAGCACAGGCGACTGTTGATTCACCACATATCAATAATCAGGATAATGTGCATCAGGAAGGTGACAATCCTCATGCAAACAACAACACTGACCAAATGATGAATGATGGAATGTTCAGAAACTTTATGCAGTTCATGCAACAGCAGGCGAGAGCGGCTCCTGTCCAAAATATAGGTGGAAACACTGAAAACTCTCGAACGGTCACCGCTAAACAGTTCAAGGAGCTGGGACCACCAGAGTTTAAGGGAGAGCCAAAACCACTTATAGCAGAAACATGGATAAAGCAGATTACCAAGATATTTGATGTCTTAGGATGCTCCGAGGAGCAAAAGGTTCCCTTTGCCGCCTTTATGTTGCGAGGAGAGGCAGATTACTGGTAGGAATCGATTAAGCGTACTCAACCTGCCGCACTGAAGATGTCTTGGGAGAAGTTCCAAGAGCTGTTCAACGACAAATACTTTTCTAAAAGTATTCGTCACATGAAGGAGGTAGAATTTATCAAGTTGGAGCAAAACAACATGACCGTGTCGCAGTACGAAGCCAAGTTTGCTGAGTTGTCCCGGTTTGCGTCCCACTTGGTGGATAATGAAGAGCGAATGACGCGAATGTTTTTGCGAGGTTTGAAACCTGAGATACGTCAACATTTTATTTCTCATAAACTATGTTTGTATTCAGATGTTGTGAATAGGGCTCAGTTAGTGGAGCGCGATAACGAGTCAACGCAACCAAAAGAGAGCAGTCGACAAAATGATAATACCAGTGAGAGCGGTCATCGAAGCGGTGACAACAAGCGTGGAGGGAATCAACAGGCCAGAAATGGTAACCACTTCGGTGGTAATCAGGGCCAAAACAATAAGAATGGTCATTTCAAGAAGAGGAGATTCAACAATGATGGAAAGATGTCAGCACCAACACCCGTTGTTAAGGAAGGAGAACGACCACCTATCATATGTTTCAAATGCGGAGGGGAGGGGCACATCAGTCCAAACTGCGCGATGCCATCTAAAGCATGTTATAATTATGGAAGAGAAGGTCATTTAGCTCGATTTTGTCGTTTACCAAAAACAAGTTCAGCCAAGATGGAGACACCAAAGGCCGTCTCAGAAAAGTCAATACCGGTAGTGCAAGGGAGAGCGTTTGTTGTGACCTCCCAGAAATCAAGGAACCCGAATGAGGTCATCACGAGTAAGCTTATCATAAACTCTAACGAAGTCTATACTTTATTTGATACCGGTTCTACCCATTCTTTTATTTCTCCTACTTGCGCTCATCGATTAAATTTGATTCCGGAGAAATTAGACTTTGATTTATCTGTTGAAACTCCATTGGGAGAAACCTTCATTACATCCACGGTTTATAAGTCTTGTTTGGTTCAAGTTGGTACCCACACATTACCTGTCGATCTTATTTCATTAAAAATACTTGCATTTGACGTGATTCTAGGGATTGATTGGTTAACTACTCATCATGCAAAAATTGATTGTTTTCGTAAGGTTGTTAGCTTTCATATTCCTAATCGACCTATTATGCGAATTCAAGCAACCAAACCATTAAAATCAATCGCTGTCATCTCAAGCCATAAAGCTATTCGTTTATTGAAAAACGGATGTCAAGCTTTCTTAGCTCATGTCACGGATCTAAACAAAAATACGTCAGTTTTGAATGATATTTCTATTGTTAATAAATTCCCTGACGTATTCCCTGAAGAACTTCCTGGCCTACCCCCAGAGCGTGAAATTGAATTTTGTATCGACCTTGAACCCGGTACAAAACCCATTTCCAAAGCCCCATATCGAATGGCTCCTATTGAACTTCAGGAGTTAAAGATCCAACTGCAGGAATTGTTAGACATTGGCTTTATTCGTCTAGTACTTCTCCTTGGGGTGCTCCTGTGCTATTCGTGAAGAAGAAAGATGGAAGTATGCGACTTTGTATTGATTATCGGGAGTTGAATCATGTCACCATCAAAAACAGGTACCCATTGCCACGTATTGATGACCTGTTTGACCAGTTACAAGGAGCACAATTCTTTTCAAAGATCGATCTTCGTTCTGGATATCATCAGCTGAAGGTTAGAACTGAGGATATTCCAAAGACGGCTTTTAGAACTCGGTACGGGCATTATGAATTCCTAGTCATGTCCTTTGGATTGACTAATGCTCCTGCTGCCTTCATGGATATGATGAACCGGGTATTCAAGGAATATTTGGATCACTTTGTGGTCGTCTTTATTGATGACATCCTTGTTTATTCCAAAAGCCGTGAAGATCATGAGCAACACTTGAGGTTGGTACTCCAAAAGTTTCGTGAATACAAACTTTATGCAAAGTTGAAGAAATGTGAGTTCTGGCTGGAAGAGGTAGCATTCCTTGGGCACGTAGTATCAAGTCGTGGAATATCGGTTGACCCGACAAAGTTTGAAGCTATTCAAAGCTGGGAGCAACCTAAATCAGTGACCGAAGTACGTAGCTTTCTTAGTTTAGCTGGTTATTATCGGAGATTCGTAGAAGGATTTTCTCGAATCGCTACTCCATTAACTCAGCTGACTCGGAAAGATACAAAGTTCGGTTGGAGCGAAGAATGTGAGCAAAGTTTTCAAGAACTCAAGAGGAGACTCATTTCAGCACCTGTTCTAACAATACCATCTGGCTCGGAGGGATTTGTCATCTACAGTGATGCTTCGAGCAAAGGGTTGGGATGCGTTCTCATGCAACATGGAAAAGTCATAGCCTATGCATCAAGACAACTCAAGGAATATGAGAGGAATTATCCTACTCATGATCTAGAGTTGGCAGCTGTTGTCTTTGCACTTAAAATTTAGAGGCATTACTTGTATGGGGAGAAGGTGGAGATCTTTACGGATCATAAAAGCCTCAAATATTTCTTCACTCAAAAGGAACTCAACATGCGACAACGACGTTGGCTTGAACTGTTGAAAGATTATGATCATACCATTCAATACCATCCTGGAAAAGCGAACGTGGTAGCTGACGCATTGAGTAGAAGATCATATGCAAGTACGAGTGCGATATTGTCAACACAAAGGCCCATTTTGTGTGACTTGCAAAGGATGGAGATAGAGTTAAAGACTCCAGGGACCCATGTGATGATGGCGAATATACGAGTAGAACCGACTTTAATCGATAAAGTTAAAGCTGCTCAAGCTACAGACCTGGAGCTGATGCGTATGAGGAAGAAAGTGCAAGAAGGTGCTATGCCGGAAGCAAGAATCGATGAAGAAGGAATACTTCGAGTCAACTCCAGACTTTGTGTTCCTAACAACCCTGATTTAAAGTATGAAATCATGATGGAGGCGCACAACACACCGTTTGCAATCCATCTTGGAAGTACCAAAATGTATCATGATCTTCGTCATACATTTTGGTGGAGCAATATGAAGAGAGAGATAGCGTTGTTTATCTCTAGGTGTCTAACTTGTCAACGAGTCAAAGCGGAGCATCAAGTACCAAAAGGTCCATTGCAACCACTTGAAATTCCAGAATGGAAGTGGGAGCACATTACCATGGATTTCGTTACCGGTCTTCCTAGGGTTTCTCAAGGTATTGATGCGATTTGGGTCATTGTTGATAGATTGACCAAGTCTGCTCATTTCTTACCGATACGAGAAACTTATACACTTGAACGTCTTGCTCGTATGTACATAAACGAGATTGTAAGACTGCATGGTATGCCAGTATCCATAGTTTCTGATCGAGACCCAAGATTCACTTCACGATTTTGGGTTAGTTTACAAAAAGCTATGGGCACGGATTTACGATTTAGTTCAGCATATCATCCTCAGACGGACGGACAATCAGAGAGGACTATTCAAACTCTTGAAGATCTATTAAGACTCTGTGTCTTTGACTTCAAGGGAAGTTGGGACAAGTTCTTACCATTGGTGGAGTTTTCCTACAACAACAGTTATCAAGCAAGTATTGGCATGGCTCCATTCGAAGCATTGTATGGAAGAAAATGTCGTTCTCCAGTATGCTGGGATGAGGTGGGTGAAGCAACGTTGTTGGGACCGGAGTTGGTACGTATGACTACAGAAAAGATTCAAACAATCCGACAACGTATAAAAACCTCACAAGATCGACAAAAGAGTTATGCTGATCTTCATCGAAAGGACGTGGAATTTGATGTAGGAGATCATGTGTTCTTACGTGTTGCTCCATGGAAAGGAGTTACGAGATTTGGAAAGAGAGGAAAGCTCAATCCTCGATTCATCGGTCCATTTTTAATCCTCGATCGAGTAGGAACTGTGGCTTATAGACTCGCTTTACCGCCAAGTATGTCTCGTGTTCATAACGTTTTTCACATATCCATGTTACGCAAATATGTGAAAGACCCGAACCACATTATTGAGTTAGAACCGGACGAAATAGCGGAGGATTTGACGTATGAAGAAGTTCCTGTTCAAATCTTGGATAAGAAGGAACATATTCTACGCTCCAAGGTTATACCTCAAGTCAAAGTTTTGTGGAGAAACCACGATGTTGAGGAAATGACTTGAGAGTTAGAATCTGAAATGAAATCAAGGTATCCTTACCTCTTCGACATACCAGGTACGTACCCTAATTTCGAGGGCGAAATTTCATAAGAAGGGGAGGTTGTAAGACCCCAACTTTTATAAATAAAGATGAATTTTCTATAAATATCATTTTTGAATATTATGGAGTTAATTTGATATAATGTTATAGTTGTGGGTAATATTTATAAATTTTGCAAAGTACACAAGTTGTTATATAATATTCGATTGGTCGGGGAATATTCGTTTTAACAGGAAATATTCGTACAACGGCACAATCATTGGTGGACACCACAACGGAATTATTGTCGGATTGAGAAAACGACAAAAATATTTTATTAAAAATAACGGCGGAAGTTTTACCATTGATACTGTTGAACTACTCGGTAATAAAAGTATAGTAATACGTGTGGTTGCATAGTAGCACATGGTATTGATTATTAATGCTTATGTGAGAAGTCACTCAGTTTGATTCAATTATTGTCAGTTAATAATATGAATTATTTAGCGATAATGACGTTTTGTTTTATTCGTATTATTAACGTAATAAAATAGAAATATCTTTTTATATAAAACAGAATACTTTATTAAAGTTCTTCTATAAATAGAATATATTATATTTTATTTAAAAGATTTTTCTTTAAATATGGACCGTCAGATTAAAGTAATCAATCTGGACCGTTCATGGATTAGTTACTATGCATTCTATTTTTCTATAAATAGCAGCTCATTCCTTCATTATTTCTTACGAATTCACTGAACTCTAGAGAGAGAACTATAGAGAGAAACTATAGAGAGAGAGAAGAAGAGTATTCTGCTACTTAACTACTTCCTTACTTCAGCTCTTCTTTAAAACGGTAAGGGGTGTTATTCTTTCTTATTCATGAAGAGAACTGTTGTTATTCCATTTCTTATTATTCTGTTGGAATAACCTGTATACGCGGTCTACCCTATACTTGGTGACATTCTTCTATTATTCTGTTGGAACATCCTGTCTGTGTATTTTACACCGGACCTGGTTCCGTTTTTGTTATTATTCTGTTGGAACATCCTGTCTGTGTGTTTTACACCGGACCTGGTTCCGTCTTGTTATTATTCTGTTAGAACATCCTGTCTGTGTGTTTTACACCGGACCTAGTTCCATTATTTATTATTCTGTCGGAATATCCTGTCTGTGCGTTTACGCCGGACCTGGTTCCATTATTTATTATTCTGTCGGAATATCCTGTCTGTGCGTTTACGCCAGACCTGGTTCCATTATTTATTATTCTGTCGGAATATCCTGTCTGTGCGTTTACGCCGGACCTGGTTCCATTATTTATTATTCTGTCGGAATATCCTGTCTGTGCGTTTACGCCGGACCTGGTTCCATTATTTATTATTCTGTTAGAATAACCTGTCTGTGCGGTCTATCGCATGCATGGTGATTTCTTTTGTTATTCCATTCGTTATTGTACTCAGTTGGTTAAGTTTTGACTTCTATACTCCATGAAATTTGTGGAATATCCTTGATAATTGCGTTTCATTCAGTATCTTTTCATGAAAATATTCTTCTAAGCATTCTTGAATTTTACTCCACAATGCAGTATCATGTTGACAATTTGGACGTTGTTAATTCTTGGATAAATTAATTCTTGAACTTGTTTTATTGAATTCTTATATCATTGTCATCATCCTCATGTTTATAAAATGTTGAAAGTCATCTGTGGCCTGTAGTGCATAGATGGACTTGGTATGATTATGACCAGGGATTATTCGGTATAATCATGACCGTAATGTTACAAATGATGTGGTAAAAGTCCTCATTGGCCCGTAGTGCATTGATGGACAGTTGTTGGCATGATCATGACCATTAATGAATACACGAATATCCTTGGCCGTAGTGCAGGGGTGATTCGATGATGTAGATTATTTTATTAAGCTGAGTCACAGCGATAACAGTGTTGAAAAACCTTTTAAATCATAAAAGATAGTAGAGTTTATTTTCTACTTGACTCTTTTAATGGATTGCTTGTTCCGCTGTAGTTAAACTTGATGTCTATTATATTTTATCAGTTTAACATTGTTGAAGGCTAATGATAATTTATTCTGCATTATCTTAGTCATAATATTTCTTACTGGGCTAGTTGAGCTCACCTGTTCTCTTCAGGAAATGAGAACGTAGCTGGGGCAAGTCGGGGAACGGAGTGATGGTTCGAATGATAGTATTAGTTAGTAGTCCTCACTATTCTATGTAATAGCGTGTTAATAAATGTAATGAGGACTCCTTTTGAGTATGAATACTCTCTAGAAGATAATATTTGTATTCAAACTCACAGTTTATGTTTTGTCGTATTGTACACGACAGTTGTATTAGTAAGTTATATTTATATTTTGTACTATGTATCTGACGACCCAAGATGGGTGATGTATACCTAATTTTGGGGGTGTCACAATTGGTCCCAATTCCTTGAACTGCTTAGCGATGACCATCCGTGAGTTGCCAGTGTTTCCACCTGCATTTTGGACAGAAGTCTCTCTCATCTGATGTTGCATTAATTGCAGAAAACCTCTGAATATTTCGTTGTTCATCATTTGGTCAGTGGTGTTGTTTACCTGAGGATTATTGCCTTCCTGATGCACATTATCCTGGGTATTAATTTGTGGTGACTCAACAGTCTTCTGTGCTCCATTGCTATTCTCAACATTCTCGGATGTCATTTTCAAACACTGCCACAAAATAAGGGTTAATTGACATTCCACATATTATCCATATATTCTGACCGACCAATTAAATAACAATTAAACTTAGGTAGGTCATACTAGCGAAGGAATTACCTGTATCTGCCCTCCTAGTACTAGTCTCACATCTCAGTCAGAGATCATATACCTAAGCTTTGATACCAACTGTGACACCCCCAAAATAGGTATACATCACCCATTCTGAGTCGCCAAATACATAGTACAGAATACAAATACAAATTTCATTTATACAATACGACAAAGCGTAGCTCAGAGTTTTTACACGAATATTGTCCAATAGACAATATTTAAACTCAAAAAGGAATCCTCATTATATTTATTATCACACTAAATAGTGAGGACTACTAAAACAACCATCATGGACCGTTACTCCATTTCCCGACTAGTCCCGACTACATTCTCATTTCCTGAAGAGAATAATGAAAGCAAAAGGGTGAGCTCAACTAGCCCAGTAAGAAATATTATAACTAAGATAATGCAAAATAAATTATCATTAGCCTTCAACAATGTTAAACTGATAAAATACAATAAACATCAAGTTTAACTGCAGCAGAACAAGCAATCCATTAGAAGAGTTAAGTAGAGCATGATATCTACTATCTTCTATGATTTAAAAAGTTTATCATTAATTTTATCGTTGGGACTCAGCTAAATAAATAATCCATTTCACTGAATTATCCATGCACTACGGGTCAATGATATTCATTATTATCACCAATAGTCATGATCATGCCAACAACTGTCCATCAATGCACTACGGGCCAATGATGACTTTTACCACATCATTTGTAACATTACGGGTTATGATTATACCAAATAATCCCTGGTCATAATCATACCTATTAATAGTCCATCTATACACTACGGCCAAAGATGACTTTCATCACAATATAAGCATGAGGATGATGACAATGATATAAGAATTCAATTAAATGAGAGCAAGGATAAATTTTAAAGATTTATAATTCAATTTATCCAGAATTCAATAATGTCTAAATTGTCAACATGATACTGCTTTGTGGAGTAAAATTCAAGAATAATATTGTATCAAAAATAATTTGGACAGAAAAGAAATTAATTTTTGTCATGAATAGTACCCCGTGAATAGTACTTCGTGAATAGTATCTCGTGAATAGTACTCCGGCATGAAAAGATTAAACTTTAACAAGAATGTTCAGAAAAATATTCTTGTGAAACGATATTAGATGAAGCGCAAATTCCAAGGATATTCTACTAATTTCAAAGAGTATAGAAGCAATACTTGTCAACATAAGTGTAGAATTAGGAATATGAAACGAAATAATATTACTTACATACTACAGAGTATGAAAGAAAATATTATTTCTTATGAATATTGAACATAAATAATATTCCTTACGAGTACAAAAGAAATGACATCCCATACAGTATGAAAGAATATACGAAACTACAAATAGATTTTCACCCGTCATGCGGTAATCCGCGTAGACCTCCTCACCACCAACGCAATCCCAACATCGATCACTAGTCACCACCTCCTCATCCATGCCTTCTGAATTAAAGATCGGTTCACCAGTTAGCAAGGTTTCATCCTCGATAACATCACCCTCATTTGTTTAAGCAAACATCGCCCTTTTTTCGGTCTTCTTGCAATCAGCTTGCATGTGCTCCGCTTCACCACATGCAGAACACTTGATACCACTTACTGGGCCAATCCTCCTGTTATTATTTGTTACTGCTCCCGTTTTGGCTATTGCCCCCGCATCTGTAACCTCACCTGAACGGCCACTATTGACACCTCCTCCAGAATACCCAAAACTAGAAGATTGTCCAAAACCACCAGGACGCCTCTTCTCAATCTGCACAGCCCTCTGATGTGCTGCAGAAACAGGCATCAGATCAAACATGTTGTCTGTCTCTCTAATTTGTTCTCGTAACCCCCCAATATATCGGGCTACCAACTGGTCTTCTGTCTCATGCACCTCATTCTGAGCAATCATCTGATAGAATTCAATTGTGTATTCATCAACTATATGACCTCCTTGCTTTAAATTCTGCAACCTCTGGTACATTAATCGCTGATAATTATAAGGTAGAAACGTCATCCGCAACTGTTTCTTCATCTTCTCCCAGTTTGTAATTTTTGACTTCCCCAATCTAACCCTCGTTTGTCTGAGTTGCTGCCACCACGCCATCACTCTATATCTGAGTCTGGTAGCAACCAAGGGTACTCGTTTATCATCAGGGACACCCTTAAATTCCAGGATCTCTTCTACCGTGGCTAGCCAGTCAATGAATTCTTCTGGTTGGAGGGTACCATGAAATTCAGGAATCTCAGTCCTCATACCAGTCTCCCAATGTCTCCTATCATCCTCCACTGCATATGGTTGACGTCGCCCATAAGGTGCCTCCTAATAATCATCATCAAAGTCATCGCCGTCATAGTTCTCTACTGTGAAAGGATTCCTCCAATTATCATAAGTAGGGTTCCTCCCAAGATTTGGAATTGCCCTATTTTGGTTCACCAAAAACTCACCCATCCGTAGTGTCAGTCGATCCATCATAGTGTTCATCCCCTGTTCCATCAGTTGTTCGATTCGCTGCTCGAACCGTTGCAGATCCTCACGCCCATAAACATCGTCCACACGTCGCTCTTTACGGGGTGGCATGGTGAATATGGCTTAGGCTTTGATACAAACTAACGTAGCGGAAGTAAACAAAAATCGTTATCAATTGTTAAATCGCGCATGATTGCCAACGATAACCTTTTACAACCTGTTGATTCTACGAATTCCAGGAAATAGGCAATAAAATTCTAATTCAGAGATTTTTGGAAAAAATAAGAAAAATCTATTATTCATCAAAAACTACTTGATCCCATCATAATAAACACTTAAATAACAAAACCCTAAAAGCGGAATCCAAAACGAAAAAGAAAAACTAATAAAAAAAATTATAAAAATAACCCAAAAATAATAAAATGTAATTTTGAAGGCTTAAACGATGAAATTTGACCAAAAAACCCTGCAGTTCACCAGTAAAATGCTGGTGATTTTTGATTGTTGACCCGTTTTAAATGAAATTAGGCTCCGAAAACACTAAAATCTGACACTTCAAATTTGACAAAAATTACCAAATTGCCACTAGATCAAATCTTTCCATAATTTATCAAATCTTTCCATAAATTGGATCAAATCTATCAAATCTTTCCATAAGCTGACACGCTTGCTCTTTAACCGCATAGGTTGAGGAGAAGAACACCGCAACTATAATCACCGAAGATGTTGTGATTCTTTCATTTGGGAAAGAAGAATGCTTGCATGTTGATGATCAGAAAGTTGATTGGGTGGTTGATACTGGTGCCTCGTATCATGCTACACCTAAGAGAGAATTTTTCACAACTTACAAAGCTGGAGACTTTGGGTACGTGAGAATGGAAAATACTGATCAGTCTAAGATTATTAGAATTGGTGATGTTTGCATTCAGACAGGTGTTGGTTGCACTGTTACCTTGAGGGATGTTAGACACGTTCCAGATTTGCATCTCAGCTTGATTTTTGGCATGGCCTTGGATAGAGAAGGCTATGAGAATCACTTTAGAAGTGGAAGTGAAAGCTTACCAAGGGCTCTATGGTGATTGTAAGAGGTGTTGTTTGTTGTTCGTTGTACAAGACTCGTGTGAAAGTGTGTTCTAGTGAGTTGAATGCTGTTGAGGATGACTCTTCGCCAAACTTATGGCATAAGAGGCTTGGCCATATGAGTGAGAAAGGGTTGTAGTTATTAGCAAAAAGGTCACTCATTCCTTTTGCTAAAGGTAATGTTTTAAGCCCTTGTGATTATTGTTTGTTTGGGAAACAACATAGAGTTTCTTTTAGTAGTTCAACTAAAAGAAAATCAGAGTTACTAGAGAGAGTATATTCTGATGTATGTGGGCCCATTGAGGTTGAGTCTTTGGGTGAAAATAGGTATTTTGTTACTTTTATTGATGATGCTTCGCGAAAGGTGTGGGTATTTTTGTTGAAAACAAAAGACCAGGTATTCCAGCATTTTCAGATTTTTCATGCTATGGTTGAAAGGGAGACTGGAAAATCGTTGAAGTGTCTTCGTAGTGACAACAGAGGGGAATACGCTTCAAAGGAGTTTGTTGAATATTGTAGTAAACATGGCATCCGACATGAGAAGACTGTTCCTGGTACCCCACAACATAATGGTGTGGCTGAGAGAATGAACCACACTATTATTGAGAGAGTGTGATGCATGTTAAGAATGGCTAAACTGCCTAAGTCATTCTGGGGTGAAATTGTTCGTACTGCTTGTTACCTGATTAATAGATCTCCATCAGCACCGTTGGATTTTCAGATTCCAGAAAATATTTGGAGTGGTAAAGATTTATCTTATTCTTATTTAAGGGTATTTGGGTGCAAAGATTTTGCACATATCCCCAAGGAACAAAGATCAAAACTTGATGACAAATATACTCCATGTGTATTTGTTGGCTATGGAGATGCAGAGTTTGGATACCGATTATGGGATCCAGTGCAGAGAAAATTATTCAGGAGCAGAGATGTGGTGTTTCATGAGCACCAAAATTATGTGCATTTTTATAATGCTATGCAACCCAGAGATAATAGAGTTCTAAACCTCAACAAAGTTTCATCTCCAGTACAGAATGCCATAGTTGGAGAAGGAGGTCAGAATGAAGATATAACTGATACATATTTGCACGATGGTGATAGGTCAGATGCAGAGAGTGTTGATCAGGGGGAGCAACCTGACATTGAAGAACCTCAGCTAAGAAGATCTATTAGAGAACGTGTGCCATCAGTCAGATATCCTTTATCTGAATATCTTTTAGTTGCTGAGGAGGGGAGCCAGGGGATTTTTAGGAAGTCAAGACTCATAAGGAGAAAATCAATTGGCTGAGAGCTATGCATGATGAGATGGATTCTTTGCACAAGAATCACACCTATGAGTTGACTACACTTCCAAAGGACAGGAAAGAATTGAAGAACAAATAGGTGTTTAAGCTTAAGAAGGATGGTGAAAAACTAGCGAAGTACAAGGTTCGATTAGTCGTCAAGGGTTTTGCTCAAAAGCATGGTATTGACTTTGATGAGATTTTTTCTCCAGTTGTGAAGATGACTTCTATTCGAGTAGTGCTGGGATTAGTTGCTACTATGGATCTTGAGCTTAAGCAGTTGGATGTGAAGACTGCTTTTCTTCATGGTGATTTGAAGGAAGAAATCTACATGGAAGAACTAGAGGGATTTGAAGTTAAAGGGAAAGAACACTTGGTTTGCATGTTAAAGAAAAGTTTGTACAACCTGAAACAAGCCCCAAGGTAGTGGTACATGAAATTTGATTCATTTATGGTGGATCAAGGTTACAGTAGAACAGTTGCAGATCATTGTGTGACGCCCCCAAAATAGGTATACATCACCCATTCTAAGTCGCCAAATACATGGTACAGAATACAAATACAAACTTAAATATACAACATGAGTTGTGAGTTTTAATACAAATATTATCTTCTAGACAGTATTCAAACTCAAAATAAGTCCTCAATACATTTATTATCACACTATTTCACAGAATAGTGAGGACTACTAATGCAAACATCTGGACCGTCACTCCGTTTCCCGACTAGTCCCAGCTATATTTTCATTTTCTGAAGAGAACAATGAAAGCAAAGGGTAGCTCAACTAGCCCAGTAAGAAATATTATGACTAAGATAATGCAGAATAAATTATCCTTAGCCTTCGGTAGTATAACAACTGATAGAATATAATAGACAACAAGTTTTAGATCAACAACTGCAGCAGAATAAGCAATCCATTAGAAGAGTCAAGTAGATCATGATATCTATTATTTTCTGTGATTTAAAAAGTTTATCATCAATTTTATCGCTGAGACTCAGCTTAATAAATAATCCACATCATCGAATCATCCCTGCACTACGGGCTAAGGATATTCTTTAGTATCACGACCACGAATTATCCATGCACTACGGGCCAAAGATAATCGTGTTTTCATCAATGGTCATGATCAAGCCAAAAAATAATTCATCTTTACACCCTTGGCCGAAGAGAACTCATGGTTATGATCATACCAAAAACTGTCGATCAATGCACTACGGGCCAATGAGGACTTTTATCACATTATTTATAACATTACGGTTATGATTATACCGAATAATTCCTGGTCATAATCATACCAAGTCCATCTATGCACTATGGGCTAAAGATGACTTTCATAACAATATAAGCATGAGGATGATGACAATGATATAAGAATTTAATTAAATGAAAGCAAAGGATAAATTTTTAAAGATTTATAATTTAATTTATCCAGAATTCAATAACGTCCAAATTGTCAACATGATACTGCTTTGTGGAGTAAAATTCAAGAATAATATTGTATCAAAAATGATTTGGACCGAAAAGAAATCAATTTTTGTCATGAATAGTACCCCGGGTGAATAGTAACTGAGTGAATAATATCCCGTGAATAGTACTTCAGGAATAGTAACCCCGTGAATAGTACTTTGGCATAAAAAAGTTAAAACTTATCAAGAATGCTCAGAATAATATTTCCATGAAAAGATACTGGATGAAGTGCAAATATCAAGGATATTCTACTAATTTTATGGAGTATAGAAGCCAAAACTTTAATAAAATGAGTGTAGAATTCGAAATCTGAAACGAAATAATATTACTTACATACTATAGAGTATGGAAGAAAATATTATTTCATTCGAATACTGAACAAAAATAACATCCTTTATGACTGTTGAACGAAAATAATATTTCTTACGAATATTAAACAAACATAATATTCCTTATGAATATTAAACGAATATAATATTTCTTGCGAATATTGAACGAAATAAAATTTCTTACGAATATGAAAAATAATATCGTAAGCAATTATGAAATAAATAATACCACTTACCTCAAAAAGAAGAGTATTCTAACTGGTATAGCGGATATATTCTTGAAGAAAACTTTCACTATTTTCTACACTCAAAGCTTTCTAAAACTTGAAAGAAATACGCTCAATATTATAGAAGAAAAATTCTCTGATTCTGGTGTGATTTTCAATTCTAACTAAGCATCTGATTTATAGGAGAATGGAAATGAAACTATTTGAATTTGAAAATCACGGACTGCACAGTAAAACCATCACGGGTTGCAACCGGTGAAATTTTCTAAAATTTTTGATTTTACTATTCAGTACTGTGCAATAAAATATTCTAATAAAATAAAAACTTTAAATAAATTATAATATATATATATATATATATATATATATATATATATATATATATATATATATATATATATATATATATATATACCTCACCTGAGGTCCGCTCTCCCTTCTCTCTAGAGTTCGCCGGAGACGAAGCTTCCAGCTTCGATCTTCTTAGTTAGAAGATGAAGTCGAAGTCTTTCATACTTCGATCTTCCTCAAATAGTTAGATCTAGGATATATGTAATCCCTTCCTCAACTGTTTATAAATAAAAGAAAGAGATTACTTTACCGATTCACCGGTCATCTTCTTAATCTTTTCTTTTCTGTTTAAGTTTTGCTTTTAAAATCTTATCCGCTGTTATATGGTATCAGAGCCACACGGTTGGTTCTTGATGCTATCGGCGATTTCGATCACAGAGGTATGCGTTCTGTTTAAACGTTTTAGCAAACTTTTATTTTTCTTGCTCCGCTTTAAGTAACCGGACCTTCGCCGTTAAACACCCAAGATCGCTTAAGTCCCGATTAGCGCCTGTTTGTAAGTCTCAAGTAAGTGAGCAGTGTAAGGCCAAAGGGAATCATTAGATCTAAGGGGTATGATTCATCGGCAAGTAAGGCCTTTACAGTGGACCTTCAAGAAAAAGAATTTTTGTTTAAACGGTTTTCAGAGTCTTCTGTTTAGACCGATTTCACTGATAGATCAGGACCAATCGAGTGATCCTTTGTTTCAGATTTCATCTGATTTGTTTTTAAACAAAAACTTTTTCAAAATCAAGAAATTTTGAAGATCTGACCAATTTTTCGGTGAAAAAATTTTCCTCTCCTTCTTTTGTAAACAAAATTTTTGGGGGTGAAAGGGTTATTTCCTGGATAAAAATTTTGAGGTGGAAATGTATGGAGGTGATGACTCGTCGGAGAAGACGATCAGCAGTTCCATCCGGCACCGGAGGAGACGGATCAGTCAGCCGGAGAAGACGACGGAACAGTCGCCGGAGTCAACCGGAGAAGTCACCGGAGAAGACGACGCAACAGTCGCCTTCAGTCAATAATGATGGCCCACGCCATCATCAGTCAGCACTGATGGCCGACAGCCATCAGATCAGCTTTTGCTTTCCGTAAAGCAAAAGCATCTACTTTAGTAAAAAGTAAAAGTAAAAGAAAACTTTTGCTTTTACCTTAAGTTAAATGTTTTTAACTTAGTTAAATGTTTTTAACATTTACCCATGTAAAAGTAAATGTAAAATGTTTCTTACGTTTTACTTTTACTTAAGTAAATTACTTTTACTTCAGTCAATGTAATAGTGATTCCTGCGTGAATCAATAGTAATTTACTTTTCAGTTTTCTATTTAAAGAACTCGAAGTGTTAGAGTTCTTCAGGTTTTCATTTAGGCTTTTCTTTTGTAAGAAAACCTCACCTGAGGTCCGCTCTCCCTTCTCTCTAGAGTTCGCCGGAGACGAAGCTTCCAGCTTCGATCTTCTTAGTTAGAAGATGAAGTCGAAGTCTTTCATACTTCGATCTTCCTCAAACAGTTAGATCTAGGATATATGTAATCCCTTCCTCAACTGTTTATAAATAAAAGAAAGAGATTACTTTACCGATTCACCGGTCATCTTCTTAATCTTTTCTTTTCTGTTTAAGTTTTGCTTTTAAAAACTTATCCGCTGTTATATGGTATCAGAGCCACACGGTTGGTTCTTGATGCTATCGGTGGTTTCGATCTAGAACGGAGGTATGCGTTCTGTTTAAACGTTTTAGCAAACTTTTATTTTTCTTGCTCCACTTTAAGTAACCGGACCTTCGCCGTTAAACACCCAAGATCGCCTTTAAGTCCCGATTAGTGCCTGTTTGTAAGTCTCAAGTAAGTGAGCAGTGTAAGGCCAAAGGGAATCTTTAGTTAACCGGAGAAGCCGCCGGAGAAGAGGGTTATTTCCCGATTACTTTTATTTTTCTTGCTCCACTTTAAGTAACCGGACCTTCGCCGTTAAACACCCAAGATCGCCTTTAAGTCCCGATTAGTGCCTGTTTGTAAGTCTCAAGTAAGTGAGCAGTGTAAGGCCAAAGGGAATCTTTAGATCTAAGGGGTATGATTCATCGGCAAGTAAGGCCTTTACAGTGGACCTTCAAGAAAAAGAAATTTTGTTTAAACGGTTTTCAGAGTCTTCTGTTTAGACCGATTTCACTGATAGATCAGGACCAATCGAGTGATCCTTTGTTTCAGATTTCATCTGATTTGTTTTTAAACAAAAACTTTTTCAAAATCAAGAAATTTTGAAGATCTGACCAATTTTTCGGTGAAATTTTTTTTCTCTCTCCTTCTTTTTGTAAGCAAATTTTTGGGGGTGAAAGGGTTATTTCCTGGATAAAAATTTTGAGGTGGAAATGTATGGAGGTGATGACTCGTCGGGGAAGACGATCAGCAGTTCCATCCGGCACCGGAGGAGACGGATCAGTTAACCGGAGAAGCCGCCGGAGAAGACGACGCAACAGTCGCCGCCGGTCAGTCAACGAAGACGCCAGAGGCATCTTCAGTCAGCACTGATGGCCGACAGCCATCAGATCAGCTTTTGCTTTCCGTAAAGCAAAAGCATTTACTTTAGTAAAATGTAAAAGTAAAAGTAAAAGAATATAACTTTTGCTTTTACTTTAAGTTAAATGTTTTTAACTTAGTTAAATGTTTTTAACATTTACCCATGTAAAAGTAAATGTAAAATGTTTCTTACGTTTTACTTTTACTTAAGTAAATTACTTTTACTTCAGTCAATGTAATAGTGATTCCTGCGTGAATCAATAGTAATTTACTTTTTAGTTTTCTATTTAAAGAACTCGAAGTGTTAGAGTTCTTCAGGTTTTCATTTAGGCTTTTCTAATAGAAGAAAACCTCACCTGAGGTCCGCTCTCCCTTCTCTCTAGAGTTAGCCGGAGACGAAGCTTCCAGCTTCGATCTTCTTAGTTAGAAGATGAAGTCGAAGTCTTTCATACTTCGATCTTCCTCAAACAGTTAGATCTAGGATATATGTAATCCCTTCCTCAACTGTTTATAAATAAAAGAAAGAGATTACTTTACCGATTCACCGGTCATCTTCTTAATCTTTTCTTTTCTGTTTAAGTTTTGCTTTTAAAAACTTATCCGCTGTTATATGGTATCAGAGCCACACGGTTGGTTCTTGATGCTATCGGTGGTTTCGATCTAGAACGGAGGTATGCGTTCTGTTTAAACGTTTTAGCAAACTTTTATTTTTCTTGCTCCACTTTAAGTAACCGGACCTTCGCCGTTAAACACCCAAGATCGCCTTTAAGTCCCGATTAGTGCCTGTTTGTAAGTCTCAAGTAAGTGAGCAGTGTAAGGCCAAAGGGAATCTTTAGATCTAAGGGGTATGATTCATCGGCAAGTAAGGCCTTTACAGTGGACCTTCAAGAAAAAGAAATTTTGTTTAAACGGTTTTCAGAGTCTTCTGTTTAGACCGATCCGACGAGTCATCACCTCCATACATTTCCACCTCAAAATTTTTATCCAGGAAATAACCCTTTCACCCCCAAAAATTTTGTTTACAAAAGAAGGAGAGGAAAATTTTTTCACCGAAAAATTGGTCAGATCTTCAAAATTTCTTGATTTTGAAAAAGTTTTTGTTTAAAAACAAATCAGATGAAATCTGAAACAAAGGATCACTCGATTGGTCCTGATCTATCAGTTGAGGAAGGGATTACATATATCCTAGATCTAACTGTTTGAGGAAGATCGAAGTATGAAAGACTTCGACTTCATCTTCTAACTAAGAAGATCGAAGCTGGAAGCTTCGTCTCCGGCTAACTCTAGAGAGAAGGGAGAGCGGACCTCAGGTGAGGTTTTCATTTAGGCTTTTCTAATAGAAGAAAACCTCACCTGAGGTCCGCTCTCCCTTCTCTCTAGAGTTAGCCGGAGACGAAGCTTCCAGCTTCGATCTTCTTAGTTAGAAGATGAAGTCGAAGTCTTTCATACTTCGATCTTCCTCAAACAGTTAGATCTAGGATATATGTAATCCCTTCCTCAACTGTTTATAAATAAAAGAAAGAGATTACTTTACCGATTCACCGGTCATCTTCTTAATCTTTTCTTTTCTGTTTAAGTTTTGCTTTTAAAAACTTATCCGCTGTTATATGATATCAGAGCCACACGGTTGGTTCTTGATGCTATCGGTGGTTTCGATCTAGAACGGAGGTATGCGTTCTGTTTAAACGTTTTAGCAAACTTTTATTTTTCTTGCTCCGCTTTAAGTAACCGGACCTTCGCCGTTAAACACCCAAGATCGCTTAAGTCCCGATTAGTGCCTGTTTGTAAGTCTCAAGTAAGTGAGCAGTGTAAGGCCAAAGGGAATCTTTAGATCTAAGGGGTATGATTCATCGGCAAGTAAGGCCTTTACAGTGGACCTTCAAGAAAAAGAAATTTTGTTTAAACGGTTTTCAGAGTCTTCTGTTTAGACCGATTTCACTGATAGATCAGGACCAATCGAGTGATCCTTTGTTTCAGATTTCATCTGATTTGTTTTTAAACAAAAACTTTTTCAAAATCAAGAAATTTTGAAGATCTGACCAATTTTTCGGTGAAATTTTTTTTCTCTCTCCTTCTTTTTGTAAGCAAATTTTTGGGGGTGAAAGGGTTATTTCCTGGATAAAAATTTTGAGGTGGAAATGTATGGAGGTGATGACTCGTCGGGGAAGACGATCAGCAGTTCCATCCGGCACCGGAGGAGACGGATCAGTTAACCGGAGAAGCCGCCGGAGAAGACGACGCAACAGTCGCCGCCGGTCAGTCAACGAAGACGCCAGAGGCATCTTCAGTCAGCACTGATGGCCGACAGCCATCAGATCAGCTTTTGCTTTCCGTAAAGCAAAAGCATTTACTTTAGTAAAATGTAAAAGTAAAAGTAAAAGAATATAACTTTTGCTTTTACTTTAAGTTAAATGTTTTTAACTTAGTTAAATGTTTTTAACATTTACCCATGTAAAAGTAAATGTAAAATGTTTCTTACGTTTTACTTTTACTTAAGTAAATTACTTTTACTTCAGTCAATGTAATAGTGATTCCTGCGTGAATCAATAGTAATTTACTTTTTAGTTTTCTATTTAAAGAACTCGAAGTGTTAGAGTTCTTCAGGTTTTCATTTAGGCTTTTCTAATAGAAGAAAACCTCACCTGAGGTCCGCTCTCCCTTCTCTCTAGAGTTAGCCGGAGACGAAGCTTCCAGCTTCGATCTTCTTAGTTAGAAGATGAAGTCGAAGTCTTTCATACTTCGATCTTCCTCAAACAGTTAGATCTAGGATATATGTAATCCCTTCCTCAACTGTTTATAAATAAAAGAAAGAGATTACTTTACCGATTCACCGGTCATCTTCTTAATCTTTTCTTTTCTGTTTAAGTTTTGCTTTTAAAAACTTATCCGCTGTTATATGGTATCAGAGCCACACGGTTGGTTCTTGATGCTATCGGTGGTTTCGATCTAGAACGGAGGTATGCGTTCTGTTTAAACGTTTTAGCAAACTTTTATTTTTCTTGCTCCACTTTAAGTAACCGGACCTTCGCCGTTAAACACCCAAGATCGCCTTTAAGTCCCGATTAGTGCCTGTTTGTAAGTCTCAAGTAAGTGAGCAGTGTAAGGCCAAAGGGAATCTTTAGATCTAAGGGGTATGATTCATCGGCAAGTAAGGCCTTTACAGTGGACCTTCAAGAAAAAGAATTTTTGTTTAAACGGTTTTCAGAGTCTTCTGTTTAGACCGATTTCACTGATAGATCAGGACCAATCGAGTGATCCTTTGTTTCAGATTTCATCTGATTTGTTTTTAAACAAAAACTTTTTCAAAATCAAGAAATTTTGAAGATCTGACCAATTTTTCGGTGAAAAAATTTTCCTCTCCTTCTTTTGTAAACAAAATTTTTGGGGGTGAAAGGGTTATTTCCTGGATAAAAATTTTGAGGTGGAAATGTATGGAGGTGATGACTCGTCGGAGAAGACGATCAGCAGTTCCATCCGGCACCGGAGGAGACGGATCAGTCAGCCGGAGAAGACGACGGAACAGTCGCCGGAGTCAACCGGAGAAGTCACCGGAGAAGACGACGCAACAGTCGCCTTCAGTCAATAATGATGGCCCACGCCATCATCAGTCAGCACTGATGGCCGACAGCCATCAGATCAGCTTTTGCTTTCCGTAAAGCAAAAGCATCTACTTTAGTAAAAAGTAAAAGTAAAAGAAAACTTTTGCTTTTACCTTAAGTTAAATGTTTTTAACTTAGTTAAATGTTTTTAACATTTACCCATGTAAAAGTAAATGTAAAATGTTTCTTACGTTTTACTTTTACTTAAGTAAATTACTTTTACTTCAGTCAATGTAATAGTGATTCCTGCGTGAATCAATAGTAATTTACTTTTCAGTTTTCTATTTAAAGAACTCGAAGTGTTAGAGTTCTTCAGGTTTTCATTTAGGCTTTTCTTTTGTAAGAAAACCTCACCTGAGGTCCGCTCTCCCTTCTCTCTAGAGTTCGCCGGAGACGAAGCTTCCAGCTTCGATCTTCTTAGTTAGAAGATGAAGTCGAAGTCTTTCATACTTCGATCTTCCTCAAACAGTTAGATCTAGGATATATGTAATCCCTTCCTCAACTGTTTATAAATAAAAGAAAGAGATTACTTTACCGATTCACCGGTAAAGTATATGGTAATTCACACACACACACACACACACACACACACACACACACACACACACACACACACATATATATATATATATATATATATATATATATATATATATATATATATATTAGTACTCCCTCCATCATACGTTTCTTATCTCCCCCCCCATTCTGACATTTCATTTTTCCACATGTGGGCCCCACATGTGGCCCCACCTTAATTATATTAAATAATTCACTACCGATTATTTTAAAAAATGGGTAAATGGGGGTCCATAAAATAAGTAAAATTTACATCAAATACTTCATAAAAATCCTCTCAATATTTTTAACAACATTTATCATCATTATTATAATTCGCAATATTTAACAACCAGGTCGTTCCCAGGAAAGAGGGGGCTTTTCGATAAGGATTTCTCCCTATTGGCGCGTAATTAGGTGACCAAACCTCTCCTTGACAGAACTTCTAGACATCGTCAATATTACAAATAATAATATGAATAATTTTGTTGTCTCAATTATTAATTTAATAATATATAAAATATCGTCAATAATTGAATCAAATAACGTGAGATACTATGCAGCAATTACTGTAGCAATAATTGAACAAAACTGAGTGACTTCTCACGTAAGCATCAATAATCAATACCGTGTGCTACTATGCAACCACGCGTATTATTGTACTTTTACCACCAGGTATTTCAACAGTTTAACGGTAAAACTTCCGCCGTTATTTTTATAAAAAGATATTTCTGTCGTTTTCTCATTCCGACAGTAATTCCGTTGTGGGGTCCACTAATGATTGCGCCATTGTACGAATATTCCCTGTTAAAACGAATATTCCCCGACCAATCGAATATTATATAACAACTTGCTTACTTTGTAAAATTTATAAATATTACCCACAACTATAATATTATCTCAAATCCACACCATAATATTAAAAAAATATTTCAAGAAAATTAAATATTTATTCATAAAATTTGGGGTCTTACAATTGTGTGTATGTTAAAAGGTTTTCGGATGGTAACTTCGTTATTCTGTTGCTATATGTAGATGATATGTTGATAGTTGGGAATGATGCTGATATGATTTGCATGCTCAAGGGTGATTTGGTCAAGTCCTTTGATATGAAGAACTTAGGTCCAGCTAAATAGGATTTGGGTATGAAGATTGTTCGTGACAGGAAAGCCAAGAGGTTGTGGTTATCACAAGAGAAGTATGTTGAGCGGGTGCTTGCAAGGTTCAACATGAGTGATGCTAAACCAGTCAGCACACTACTGGCTAGTCATATTAAGCTGACAAAGTGCATGTGTCCTTCTACCAAAGAAGGGAAAGATGATATGGCAACAGTTCCCTACTCCTCTGCTGTAGGGAGTCTTATGTATGTAATGGTTTGTACGCGGCCAGATATTGCTCATGCAGTTGGCGTTGTGAGCAGGTATTTGTCAAATCCTGGTAGAGAATATTGGGAAGCAATTAAGTGGATTCTCAGATACTTGAAAGCTACTTCCAGTTTATGTTTGGGTTTTGATAGTACGAGTCCAATCTTGGAAGGTTTTACAGATGCAGACATGGCAGGTTCTGAAGAAAAGAAGTCTACTTTGGGGTATTTGTTTACTTTTGCAGGGGGAGCAGTATCATGGCAGTCCAATTTGCAAAAGTGTGTTGCTTTGTCTATAACTGAGTCAAAATACATCGCTGCTACTGAAGCAGACAAGAAGATGTTGTGGTTAAAACGGTTTCTCCAAGAGTTAGGGTTTAAAATAAGATGATTATGTGGTTTATTGTGATAGTCAGAGAGCAATTGACTTGACCAAGAATGCCACGTATCATAATCGGACCAAGCATATTGATGTTCGTTATCATTGGCTTTGAGAAGTGATAGAAAAGGAATTGATGAAAGTGAAGAAAGTTCATACCGACGAGAATCCCTCAAACATGTTGACAAAAGTTGTCACTAGCGATAAGCTAAAATCTTGCAAGGAATTGGCCGGGATGGACTCCAAGTGACGGGGTCACAAAGATTACCTCCTCTAATGGGTTCGGAGAGGGAGATTGTTGGTCAACAATTGTCCTCATTCCATTTATTACTAGCCCATTGAATTTTCTTCAGTCGCTGCCCGTTGATTTTCATGTCAACCTCTTCAATTACTTCTTCTCCTTCCATTCGGCTATAAAAGGCAGCCAAGCATAAGGATCAGACACAAAAAAAACACCAACATAAAATACACACTCTCATCCGAGAGTTTAAGAGAAAAGAGAGAGAGAGAAAAGCATTTTATGAAGCTTTAGAAAAATAGAGAGAGGAAGATAGTTCAAATAAAATGGTGTTTTATTTGGGTTCCATCACATAGTTATTGTGGTGAAATAATTTGAGTTTGTACTCAAATTAAGATATTTTTATATTCTCTCATATTATTCTAGTGAATTTTTCAGAGTTTGTCCTGTGGTTTTGTAAGATCCCAACTTATTAATGAATAAAATCAAACTTTCTCTAAATATTATTGTGAATAATAAGGTGTTAATTTGATATAATACTTTGGTTATGGGTGAAATGCGCAAATTTTGCAAAATAAGCAAGTGGTTATAAAATATTCATTTTCTCGGGAAATATTCGTTTAGTCGTGGAATATTCTTGCTGTCGGGGAATATTCGTACGACGGCGCAGCCTTGTGTGGGCCCCATAACGAAAAGTGATTGGATGAAAAAAACGACAAGTATAAGTTGTTTATAAATAACGACGTAGTTGTTACCGTTAATACTGTTGGAATACCCGGTGGTTAAAATACAGTAGCACACGGTATTGCACCAATTATTGATTCTTACATAAGAAGGCATTACTCAAATTGTTACAGTAATTACTGTTCAATATTTTATTTTATTGATTCAATAATTGCTACGTTGATATTTTATATTATTGTTGTTTCAATAATTGTCGCTGCACAATATTTTCTATTATCAGATCAATAATTCATATTATTTGAATAATATTATTGGCAATGTCTAAAAAGTTATGTCTAAGGAGAGGTTTGGTCATCTAATTGCGCGCCAGTAAGAAAAAATCCTTATTGAAAAGCCCCCTCTTTCTTGGGAACGGCCTGGTTGTCATAATTGTGATTCTGTAATATTATTTGTGAATCATTAATTATTAATTTATATGATAAGGAAATATTTATTTTATGTGGATATAATTGGTGGATATTTTTATTTTATGTGAAGGAATTAATGTTGGGGTGTTTTTGTCGGAATAGAGGTATTAAAAATTAAATCACTGTTTTTGAGATATATTGTGTGAGTTATAATTTTTAATCCGACTGTTGGATCGTTGTGATTTTTGGATATGTTATACATATATAAGTTGAGTATATGTCCACAAATTTTGAACCGTTAAAAATGAACGTATGATTTGTTATGAATTTTAAGAGGTGACTGGTTCATAAATTGTTGAAGTATCCGAATTTAGCGTTTTGGTGAAAAATTCTAGAATTGGTGGGCCCCACTTTTAGTTGGTGAGAAATGTGCTGAAATTTTTATTCAAATGTGGTGGGTGGGAATAGTAGCAGGTAAAGCCATCAGGTTGCAGGTCAAGTCTGCTTCGGCGTGCTAACATTTTCCTATAAATAGAGGGCTAAGTTAGAATTGAAAATCACACCAGAATTCATAAGTTTTCTCTTTCTCTCTCTATATTATCGAGCGTATTTTGTGAGTATTTAGATACTTTGTGAGTTTTTATTTATCAGTGCAAGTTTCTTTCAGCTTTATACCGATATTCCGAACAGAAGTACTATTATCTTGAGGTAAGGGATGCTATTTTCTTCTTAAATGATATTATTTTCTTCAATATCATTATGCTGAAATATTATGAAATTTTTATCAAATTTGGAACTTTTTGTGTCGGAGTTACTATTCACGTATACGGCACTATTCACGTATACGACACTATTCATGAATTCGGCACTATTCACCGAAAAATAAAAATTTTCCTTTTTATCCAAGATAGCTATTATGGTTACTATCTTTGATTGTATCCATGTTTTGATCTTTATTTTTGAATTCTACTTCACAATTGGTTGTTATGGAGTATTATTGCACTTGGATAAACTGTAATACGAATCCCTAAAATTTGTCATTCTGTCTCATTGGATTTGTTTCCTTTAAATTATTTTTCATCATCCTCAGTCCTAAATGATGATATTACTGAATATCTTTGGCCTGTAGTGCAAAGATGAATGATTAACTGATGAATATCTTTGGCCCGTAGTGCAAAGATGAACAGGTGTTGAGATGAACATGACCGACTGGTGATACAAATGAATATCTTTGGCCTGTAGTGCAAAGATGAATATTTGATTAAGGATGATTATTGATTGTTGTTACAGGGATAAAATATTGATGATGGACTTTTAAATCTTAGAAGACAGTAGAACTCATTCTCTACTTGACTCTTCTAATGGTTTGCTATTTCCGCTGCAGTTGTTGATCTAAAACTTGTTGTCTATTATATTTTATCAGATTTTTCCTTGTTGAAGACTAATGATAAGTTGTTGTTTATTATCTTAGTCATAATATTCTTTACTGGGCTAGTTGAGCTCACCCTTTTCCTTTTTGTTCCATTTTTCTCAGGAGGCGAGAATATAGCGGGAACTAGTCGGGGTGTGGAGTGATGTTTCCAGTGTTAGCAGTCCTCACTATTTTGTAAAATAGTGTTTCAATAATTGTAATGAGGACTTATTTGAGTGTGGATATTGTCTAGAAGACAATATTTATATTTAAACTCACAGTATTTGTGTTGTCGTATTTTGCACGACAATTATTATAATGAAGTTGTATTTATTTCTGTACCATGTATTTGGCGACTCAGAATGGGTGATGTATACCTATTTTGGGGGGCGTCACAGTTGGTATCAGATCTTAGGGATGTGGTCTCTGGCGGAGATCGGAGAATAGAACTAGGAGGGGAGAGACGAGTAAATCATTCGCTAGTGTGTCCTACCTAAGCTTATTTGTTAGTTGGTCATAATATAGGGATATTATGTGATATGTTAATTTATTTAATTAACCCTTGTTTTATTGCAGTATTTAGGAATGGCTGCAGAGAACGTTAGCAATGGAGTGTATGAGACCGTGGAAACACCTTTAGTTACCAATCAGGAGAATGTGCAACAGGATGACAATATTCCTCCTGTAAATAACGTTACCTAGCAAACGATGAATGATGGAATGTTTAGGAGCTTTTTGCATTTCATGCAAAATCAGACGAGGGAGACTCGTGTGCAGAATACGGGTGGAAATGATAACAATGCACGGTTTTTCACAGCCAAGCAGTTCAAAGAGTTGGGACCACCAGAATTCTAGGGAAAGCCGGATTCGATCAAGGCGGAAACGTGGGTCAAGCAAATTACCAATATATTCGATGTCTTGGGATGCACGGAGGAACAGAAGGTTCCATTTGCCACCTTTATGTTTTGCGGTGAGGCAGACTACTGGTGGGAGTCTGTGAAGCGTACCCAGCCTGACGCACTCAACATGTCCTGGGAAATATTTCAGAAACTGTTTAATGACAAGTACTTTCCTGAAAGTATTCGTCATATGAAGGAGGTAGAGTTTATTAGGCTGGAACAAAATAACATGACGGTGTCCCAGTACGAGGCGAAGTTTGTAGAGTTATCCAGGTTTGCACCTCATTTGGTTGAGAATGAGGAACGAATGACAAGGATGTTTCTGAGAGGTTTAAAACCCGAGATTCGGCAATATCTTATCTCTCATAAATTTTCTTTATATTCAGATGTTGTAAACATGGCTCAATTATTAAAGCGAGATAATGAGTATGTTCAACCGAGGGACCACAACCAGGGACATACCGGTGGTGGCAGTCATCGGAGCAATGAAAACCAGCAGTGAGGAAAGCATTCGGACAAAAGCGGTAACCACTCTGGTGGTAATCGTGGCCGTGATAATAGAAGGAGCGAGTCGGGAGGAGATTTTAAGAAGAGAAGGTACAACAATGATAACGTGAAGACGTCAGCACAAACATCAACTGTTTCTAGGGGAGGAGAACGACCACCAGTCGTATGTTACAAATGCGGGAAAGAGGGATATATCAGCCCAAACTGCCCACAACAATCCAAGGTATGTTATAACTGTGGAAATGAGGGTCATATAGCTCGAGAGTGTTCTATAGCAAAACCAAGTTCAGGGGGGATGGTGACTCCAAAAGCTGTCCCGGATAAGTCGAAATCAGAGGTTCCTGGAAGAGCGTTTGTCGTGACTGGCCAAAACGCGAGAAACCCGAACGAGGTGATCACGGGTAAGCTAATCTTGAATTCTCGCGAAGTTTATACTTTACTAGATACCGGTTCTACCCATTCTTTTATCTCTCCTGCTTGTGCTCAACGTTTAAACTTGACTCCAGAGAAATTAGACTTTGACCTATCTGTGGAGACTCTGTTAGGAGAAATTTTCATTACCTCTACAGTGTATAAATCTTACATAATCCAAGTTGGCACAATCACATTACCTGTTGACCTTATCTCTTTAAAGATACTTGCTTTTGATGTAATTTTAGGAATTGATTGGTTAACTACTCATCATGCCAAAATTGATTATTTTCGTAAGGTTGTTAGTTTTCATATTTCTAACCAACCTGTTATGCGAATTCAAGCAACCAAACCATTAAAATCAATCGTTGTTATATCAAGTCATAAAGCCATTCGTTTATTGAAAAACGGATGTCAAGCTTTCTTAGCCCATGTTATGGACTTGAACAAAAACACGTCATATTTGAATAATATTTCTGTTGTTAGTGAATTTCCTGACGTATTTCCTGAAGAACTTTCTGGTCTACCCCCAGAACGTGAAGTTGAATTCTTTATTGACCTTGAACCCGGTACAAAGCCCATTTCAAAAACCCCATACCGAATGGCTCCTATTGAACTTCAGGAGTTAAAAGTCCAATTACAGGAATTGTTAGACATCGGTTTCATTCGTCCTAGTACGTCTCCTTGGGGTGCTCCTGTTTTATTCGTAAAGAAGAAAGATGGGAGTATACGACTTTGTATTGACTATCGAGAATTGAACCATGTCACCATCAAGAATAGGTATCCGCTACCTCGTATTGATGACCTGTTCGACCAATTGCAAGGAGCACAATTCTTTTCAAAGATCGATCTTCGTTCTGGATATCGTCAGCTGAAGATTAAAACTGAGAATATTCCAAAGACCGCCTTTAGAACTCGGTACGGGCATTATGAATTCTTAGTCATGTCTTTTGGATTGACTAATGCTCCTGCTGCCTTCATGTATATGATGAACTGTGTGTTCAAAGAATATTTAGATCAGTTCGTTGTTGTCTTTATTGATGACATCCTCATCTATTCCAAAAGCCGTGAAGATCATGAGCGCCATTTGAAGCTGATATTGCAAAGACTTCGTGAAAACAAGCTATATGCCAAACTGAAAAAATGCGAGTTATGGCTTGAGGAAGTAGCATTCCTTGGGCACGTGGTATCAAAACATGGAGTATCTGTCGACCCGGCGAAGATTGAAGCCATACAAAGTTGGGACCGAAGTCGGTAACCGAAGTACGTAGCTTTCTGGACTTAGCTGGTTATTATCGGAGATTTGTGAAAGGATTTTCTCAAATCACTACTCCGTTAACTTAGCTGACTCGAAAAGATACAAAATTCGTATGGAGTGAGGAATGCAAGAAGAGTTTCCAAGAACTCAAGAGGAGACTCATTTCGGTACCTGTTCTGACAATACCATCTGGTTCGGATGGATTTGTTATCTACAACGATGCTTCAGTCAAAGGGTTAGGATGTATTCTCATGCAACATGGGAAAGTCATAGCCTATGCCTCGCGATAACTCAAAGAATATGAGAGGAATTATCCAACTCATGATTTGGAGTTGGCAGCAGTTGTTTTTGCGTTGAAGATCTGGAGACACTACCTGTATGGGGAGAAAGTGGAGATCTATACAGATCATAAAAGCCTCAAATATTTCTTCACCCAAAAGGAACTCAACATGCGGCAACGACGTTGGCTCGAGCTGTTGAAAGATTACGATCATACCATCCAATATCATCTTGGAAAAGCGAACGTAGTAGCTGATGCATTGAGTAGAAGATCATATGCGGGTACGAGTGTAATGTTGTTAACACAAAGGCCCATTTTGTATGATTTGCAAAGGATGGAGATAGAGATGAAGGCTCCAAGTACCCACATGATGATATCAAATATACGAGTAGAACCGACTTTAATCGATAAAGTTAAAGCTGCTCAAGCTACGGACATGGAGCTGATGCGTATGAAGAAGAAAGTGCAAGAAGGTGCTATTCCAGAAGCAAGAATCGATGAAGAAGGGATACTTCTAGTCAACTCTAGACTTTGTGTTCCTAACGATTTTGACTTGAAGCATAGAATTATGATGGAGGCACACAACACACCGTTTACAATTCATCCTGGGAGTACCAAAATGTATCATGATCTTCGACATACATTTTGGTGGAGCAATATGAAAAGAGAGATCGCGGAGTTTATCTCGAGGTGTTTAACTTGTCAACGTGTAAAAGCTGAGCATCAAGTACCAAAGGGTCCATTGCAACCACTTGAGATTCCGAAATAGAAGTGGGAACACATTACTATGAATTTCGTTACGGGTCTTCCCAAGGTTTCTCTAGGCTTAGATGCGATTTGGGTCATTGTTGATAAATTAACCAAGTCTGCCCATTTCTTGCCTATACGTGAGACTTATTCCCTTGAACGTCTTGCTAGTATGTATGTGAATGAGATTGTGAGATTGCATGGCGTGCCAGTATCTAGTTTCGGATCGTGACCCAAGATTCACTTCACGATTTTGGGTTAGCTTGCAGAAAGCTATGGGCACAGATTTACGATTCAGTTCAGCATACCATCCTCAAACGGACGGGCAATCAGAGAGGACTATTCAAACCCTTGAAGATCTATTAAGACTCTGTGTTCTAGATTTCAAAGAAAGTTGGGATAATTACTTGCCACTGGTGGAATTCTCCTACAACAACAGTTATCAGGCAAGTATAGGTATGGCTCCATTTGAAGCCTTGTATAGACGAAAGTGTCGTTTTCCAGTATGCTGGGACGAGGTGGGTGAAGCAATATTGTTGGGACCAGAGTTGGTACACATAACTACAGAAAAGATCCAGACGATTCGACAACGTATACAAACGGCACAGGATCGACAAAAGAGTTATGCGGATCTTCATCGAAAGGACGTGGAATTTAATATTGGGGATCATGTATTGTTACGTGTTGCACCATGGAAGGGAGTTACAAGATTTGGGAAAAGAGAAAAGCTAAATCCACGATTTTTTGGTCCATTTGAGATTCTTGACCGAATAGGAAATGTGGCCTATAGACTCACATTACCTCCAAGCATGTCTCATGTTCATAATGTTTTTCACGTATCTGTGCTTCGTAAATATGTGAAAGACCCGAACCACATAATTGAGTTAGAACCAGACAAGATAGCCGAAGATTTAACGTATGAGGAGGTACCTGTTAAGATCTTGGATAGAAAAGAGCATGTTCTACGCACGAAGGTTATACCACAAGTTAAGGTTTTGTGGAGAAACCATGCTATTGAAGAAATGACCTGGGAGTTAGAATCAGAAATGAAAGCGAGGTATCCTCACCTTTTTGAAACACCAGGTACGTACGTCAATTTCGAGGACGAAATTTCATAAGGAGGGGAGGTTGTAAGACCCCAACTTATTAATGAATAAAATCAAACTTTCTCTAAATATTATTGTGAATAATAAGGTGTTAATTTGATATAATACTTTAGTTATGGGTGAAATGTGTAAATTTTGCAAAATAAGCAAGTGGTTATAAAATATTCATTTTGTCGGAGAATATTCGTTTGGTCGTGGAATATTCTTGCTGTCGGGGAATATTCGTACGACGGCGCAGCCTTGTGTGGCCCCCATAACGGAAAGTGATTGGATGAAGAAAACGACAAGTATAAGTTGTTTATAAATAACGGCGTAGTTGTTACCGTTAATACTGTTGGAATACCCGGTGGTTAAAATACAGTAGCACACGGTATTGCACCAATTATTGATTCTTACGTAAGAAGGCATTACTCAATAATTGTTACAGTAATTACTGTTCAATATTTTATTTTATTGATTCAATAATTGCTACGTTGATATTTTATATTATTGTTGTTTCAATAATTGTCGCTGCACAATATTTTCTATTATCAGATCAATAATTCATATTATTTGAATAATATTATTAGATAATATTATTGGCAATGTCTAGAAAGTTCTGTCTAAGGAGAGGTTTGGTCATCTAATTGCGCGCCAGTAAGGAAAAATTCTTATTGAAAAGCCCCCTCTTTCCTGGGAACGGCCTGATTGTCATAATTGTGATTCTGTAATATTATTTGTGAATAATTAATTATTAATTTATATGATAAGGAAATATTTATTTTATGTGGATATAATTGGTGGATATTTTTATTTTATGTGAAAGAACTAATGTTGAAGTGTTTTTGTCGGAATGGAGATATTAAAAATTAAATCACTGTTTTTGAGATATATTGCGTGAATTATAATTTTTAATCCGACTGTTGGATCGTCGTAATTTTTGGATATGTTATACATATATAAATTGAGTATATGTCCACAAATTTTGAACCGTTAAAAATGAACTTATGATTTGTTATGAATTTTAAGAGGTGACTGGTTCAGAAATTGTTGAAGTATCCGAATTTAGCATTTTGGTGGAAAATTCTAGAATTGGTGGGCCCCACTTTTGGTTGGTGAGAAATGTGCTAAAATTTTTATTCAAATGTGGTGGGTGGGAATAGTAGCAGGTAAAGTCATCAGGTTACAGGTCAAGTCTGCTTCGGCGTGCTAACGTTTTCCTATAAATAGAGGGCTAAGTTAGAATTGAAAATCACACTAGAATTCATAAGTTTTCTCTCTATATTATCGAGCGTATTTTGTGAGCATTTAGATACTTTGTGAGTTTTTATTTATCAGTGCAAGTTTCCTTCAGCCTTATACCGATATTCCGAACAGAAGTACTGTTATCTTGAGGTAAGGGATGTTATTTCCTTCTTAAATGATATTATTTTCTTCAATATCATTATGCTAAAATATTATGAATTTTTTGTCAAATTTGAAACTTTTTGTGTCGGAGTTACTATTCACGTATACGGCACTATTCACGAATTCGGCGCTATTCACCGAAATTTTTTTTTTTTTTTATCCAAGATGGCTATTATGGTTACTATCTTTGATTGTATCCATGTTTTGATCTTTATTTTTGAATTCTACTTCACAATTGGTTGTTATGGAGTATTATTGTACTTGGATAAACTGTAATACGAATCCCTAAAATTTGTCGTTCTGTCTCACTGGATTCGTTTCCTTTAAAATATTTTTCACCATCCTCAGTCCTAAATGATGATATTACTGAACATCTTTGGCCTATAGTGCAAAGATGAATGATTAACTGATGAATATCTTTGGCCCGTAGTGCAAAGATGAACATGTGTTGAGATGAACATGACCGCCTAGTGATACAAATGAATATCTTTGGCCTGTAGTGCAAAGATGAATATTTGATTAAGGATGATTATTGATTGTTGTTACTGAGATTAAATATTGATGATGGACTTTTAAATCTTAGAAGACAGTAGAACTCATTCTCTACTTGACTCTTCTAATGGTTTGCTGTTTCCGCTACAGTTTTTGATCTAAAACTTGTTGTCTATTATATTTTATCAGATTTTTTCCTGTAGAAGACTAATGATAAGTTGTTGTTTATTATCTTAGTCATAATATTCTTTACTGGGCTAGTTGAGCTCACCCTTTTTCTTTTTGTTCCATTTTTCTCAGGAGGCGAGAATATAGCGGGAACTAGTCGGGGTGTGGAGTGATGTTTTCAGTGTTAGCAGTCCTCACTATTTTGTAAAATAGTGTTTTAATAATTGTAATGAAGACTTATTTGAGTGTGAATATTGTCTAGAAGACAATATTTGTATTTAAACTCACAGTATTTGTGTTGTCATATTTTGCACGACAATTATTATAATGAAGTTGTATTTGTTTCTGTACCATGTATTTGGTGACTCAGAATTGGTGATGTATACCTATTTTGGGGGCGTCACAGTTTTTACCTCTTACTTTTATAGGGTTTTCCACGTAAAAATCTTGGTGTCTCGTGGTTGGATATTTTCTACTCATTATACTCTGCATGGTTATTATTTTGGTGGAACTGCAAATTTAATCTGTTTGGCATGAGAAGGTGCCACCAGCCATTAGAAATAAAAACAAATATCAAAATGAAAGTTGAAAGTGAACAAAACCAGCCTGTCCAGTATGTGATGCAATCTTTTAACTTGGGTAGTTGACTAGTTGTCAATGTAGCAGGACGAAATGACTCCCATAAGACCAAAACAATTGGAGGTGAGCTGATAGATTCGATAGGGCGACAAGAGATATGACCTTCCCTTTTCTATTAGGCAAAAAATTAAAGCAGGTAATGCAAGATGATATATATATATATATATATATATATATATATATATATATATATATATATAAGCCTAGGCTCAAAAAGTACGTATTAGAGAATAACCTTAGATTTTCGTTATTTCTTTCTTTTCCTTTTGTTTTTAACAGTGGCGTGACGCAATGTTATGAGCACATTTTATACCTGCACATATGTATGGGTGAAGGCAAATGACAGGGGTGATGAAGTATTTTGTTTGAATCGTATGCCAAGAGGCTCTGCAGTTGTCAATCCAACCAAGTGAGGCCGCCGCATCAACTGCATTTATAGTCTTAGCTCAATGGCTAACAGATGCTCCATATCTCCTTTGAACAGCAGCCAAGGGCTTGAAGAAGAGACTCAAGTGGTTCCAAAACCTAGTGTTCTAGTACCACATTTTTGGCAGTTTCCTCAAATTGAAGGATCATTCGACGTATAAGGTCTAACATAATTCGATACCTGAACTTACAATTAGCAATTTCTTCTTAATTACATTTGGTAGTTTTTGAATATTGAACTACATTTATCTGCTTGGGCTATAATGTGATGCCTATCTAGTAACATATTGAGCTTTTTCGTATCATTGTCTTGTTTACCGGTATAAGCAGATATCTTATTTTATATTACTAATAGAACTAAGAAATTTATTAATGAGTTCTTTATATGGCTATGTGAAAGTGCGGATTTAAACCTACATTTTTGCATGCTTCTGGTGTCTCATTTTAATGCACGTTTTTTGATAAGATTATTCATGTGTTATCTTTTAAATGAAAAAGAAGTGTTGAATAGTGTAAGAGTTTTGTCAATATTCCATTTCATTTATAGTTTCTTGACAGATTGTCAAAGGTTGCCTAGAAGGCTAAAACTATAATAACTACTGATGAGGCGAATTGAGGCAAACCTTATAACTGGTGAGAAGTTTTCCTCATAAGCAATCTCCTTTGTAGCCCTTGGTTACTAGACGAGCTTTGTACCTTTCAATAGAACCATCCGTCTTGCGTTTGACTTTAAAAACCCACTTGTTTCCAATAACCCTTCGTCCTGGTGGAAGGTCAGCCAAATCCCAGACTTGATTAGTCCTCATGGACTCCATCTTTTCTTCCATTGCAATCATCCACTTATTGCTTGTAGCAGATGAAAGAGCATCTTGGTAAGATTGAGATTCCTCATCATCTTGAGCATCAGCCACAAAGGCATTCCCCTCAATCTCAAAGAGATGACGTGGAATGTTACCCTTTTGACTTCTACGCATTTAAGGAACAGGAGACTCCTCATTCGATAGAAGAGATGTAAGACCCCGAATTTTATGAAATAAAAGTATTCAATTTTTCTTATAATTATAATTCAGTAAATTGTTAAATTGATAAAAAGTTAAAGTTATGGGTGAAATGTGAAAATTTTTCAAAATAAACAAGTGGTTATAAAATAATTATTGTTGTCGGGGAATATTCGTTTGGTCGTGAAATATTCTTTCTGTCGGGGAATATTCGTACGACGGCGCAGCTATTTGTGGGCCCCATAACGAAAAACGGTCGGATAAAGATAATGACAAAAATTGAGTTTTTATAATTAACAGCGTAGTTGTTACCGTTAACACTATTAGAATATCCGGTGGTTAAAATACAGTAATACGCGTTATTGCATAGTAGCACACGATATTGCACAGTATTTTTGAAATTATTGATCCTTATTTAAGAAGGCACTACTGAATAATTGTCACAGTAGTTACTGTTCAATATTTTATTTTATTGATTCAATAATTGCTGCGTTGATATTTTATATTATTGTTGTTTCAATAATCGTTACTGCACAGTATTTCCCATTATCATATCAATAATTCATATTATTTGAATAATATTATTAGATAACATTATTGGCAATGTCTAGAAAGTTCTATCTAAGGAGAGGTTTGGTCACCTAATTGCGCGCCGGTAAGGAGAAATCCTTATCGGAAAGCCCCCTCTTTCCTGGGAACGGCCTGATTGTCATTATTGTGATTCTGTAATATTATTTGTGAATAATTAATTATTGATTTATATGATAAGAAAATATTTATTTGATGTAGATATAAATAATGGATTTATTTATGTGGTTATAAATGAAGGAATTAATGTTGAGGTGTTTTATCAGTATTTTGTCGGATTAGAGGTATTAAAAGATCAAATCGGTGTTCTTAAAGCTCTATTGCGTGAGTTATAATTTTGATCTAACCGTTGGATCATTGTAATTTTTGGGTAGGTTATACATATATGAGTTAAGTATATATCCACAAATTTTGAACCGTTGAAAATTATCGCATGATTTGTTATAAATTTTAAAAGGTGTCGAAACGATGTTTAAAATCATCCGTTTGTGAATTTCGAATATTTTCGGTCTAGAATTTGGAAAAAATTTCTTCTACAAAGTTGTAGAGAATTCGATTTCAGTCAGAATGGACATAAAATTCGTATTTTTCTGATAAACTGGCTATTTTCTATGAATTATTGAAGTTTCGAAAAATAAAATAATTTTTATTAAATTTGGGTGGGACCCACTTGTGGTTGGTGAAGAAATGTGCTAAATTTTATTTTAAATGTGGTGGGTGGCAATAGTAGCAGGTAAAGCCATCAGGTTGCAGGTCAAATCTGTTTCGGCGTGCTAACATTTTCCTATAAATAGAGGGCTAAGTTAGAATTGAAAATCACATCAGAATTCATAAGTTTTCTCTCTTTCTCTCTCTATATTCTCGAGCGTATTTTGTGAGTATTTTGATACTTTGAGAGTTGCTATGCAGTGCAAGTTTCTGTCAGCACTATATCCGAAATTCAGTCAGAAGTACGGTTATTCTGAAGTTAGGGATGTTATTTTTTTCGTAAATGATATTACTTCTTTCAATATCATTATGCCGAAATATTGGTTTGAACTTTTTATCAAATTTAAAACTTTTTGAGTCGGGATTACTATTCACGTATACGACACTATTCACGTATACGGCGCTATTCATGTATATGGCACTATTTACGTATATGACATTATTTACGTATACGGTACTATGTACGAATACGGAGTACTATTCACGAGTTACTATTCACGAGTTACTATTCATAAGTTACTATTCACGAGTCACTATTCACGAGTTACTATTCACAGGTACTATTCATGATAAAAATTGGTTTCTTTTTCTGACCAAATTGCCGTTGATTTATGATTGTTGCTCTTAAAAATAAATGCAGTTGTTGATCATATTATTTTTATTATCATATATAACATTTTTATAACCCTGATGTTGAATTTCTCTTTTACTTGAGTGTAAAGATGGGTAAATTATTGGTATGATCGTGACTGAGGAATATCTTTGGCCTGTAGTGCAAAGATGAATTGTTAACTAGTATGATCATGACCATTGAATTTATAATTGAATATCTTTAGCTTAAGTGTAAAGATGAATTGATTAACATGGTTATAATTATTGTTTATATAAATTCTGAAATGATTATATATTTCTTTGAGATATTAATATATTTGGCCTGTAATGCAAATATGAACAGTTGATGAATATATTTGGCTTGTAGTGCAAATATGAACTGTTGATGAATATATTTGGCCTGTAGTACAAATATGAACTGTTGAGGAATATATTTGGCCGTACTGCAAAGATGAAATTGTTAGTATGATTATAAACAGGAACTGTGAGTTGGTATAACCATGATCTTTGATGTTTCAGGTAAAGACATGTGATGAAAATTATCATCGTCCTGGATGCGAAGAGGAATTTAGAATTACAATTATGATTATGAGTTATTCATATAATTGTGGAAAGGAACTGTTGATTAATGTTACATGGATAAAACATTGTTGGTGGACTTTTAATGTGGAGAAGATAATAGACTTTATGGTCTATTTGACTCTTCTAATGGATTGCTCGTTCCGCTGCAACTATGGTTGAAATTTTTTATCATCTACCATATGTTCTAAATCTCTGATTTATTACTGTTGAAGGCTATTGATAATTTATTTATCTTTAGTCATGATATTCTTTACTGGGCTAGTTGTGCTCACCCTTCTGTTTCACAATTTCTTTCAGGTAATAAGAGTGTGGCTGGGTCGAGCGGGGGTAACAGGGGAATAGAACGGTGGTCATCATTTAGTAGTTATATTTTGTGAATCAAATAGTGTGAAACCCCAGATTTTATGAATAAATATTTAATTTTTCTCGAAATAATTTTTTTATATTATTGTGTGGATTTGATATAATAGTTATGGGTAGTATTTATAAATTTTGCAAAGTATGCAAGTTGTCATATTATATTCGATTGGTCGGAGAATATTCTTTTTGTCGGGGAATATCCGTACGACGGTACAACTATTGGTGGACCCCACAATGGAATTATTGTCGGATTGAGAAAACGACAAAAATACTTTATGAAAATAACGACGGAAGTTTTACCGTTGATACTGTTGAACTACTCGGTAGTAAAAGTACAGTAATACGTGTGGTTGCATAGTAGCACACGGTATTGATTATTAATGCTTATGTGAGAAGTCACTCAGTTTGATTCCATTATTGTCAGTTAATAATATGAATTATTTAGCGATAATGACGTTTTGTTTTATTCGTATTATTAACGTAATAAAACAGAAACATCTTTTTATATAAAACAGAATACTTTATTAAAGTTATTCTATAAATAGAATATATTATATTTTATTTAAAAGATTTTTCTTTAAATATGGACCGTCAGATTAAAGTAATCAATCTGGACCGTTCATGGATTAGTTACTATGCATTCTATTTTTCTATAAATAGCAGCTCATTCCTTCATTATTTCTTACGAATTCACTGAACTCTAGAGAGAGAAACTATAGAGAGAAACTATAGAGAGAGAGAAGAAGAGTATTCTGCTACTTAACTACTTCCTTATTTCAGCTCTTCTTTAAAACGGTAAGGGGTGTTATTCTTTCTTATTCATGAAGAGAACTGTTGTTACTCCATTTATTATTATTCTGTTGGAATAACCTGTATACGCGGTCTACCCTATACTTGGTGACATTCTTCTATTATTCTGTTGGAACATCAGGTCTGTGTGTTTTACACCGGACCTGGTTCCGTTTTTATTATTATTCTGTTGGAACATCCTGTCTGTGTGTTTTACACCGGACCTGGTTCCGTTTTTATTATTATTCTGTTGGAACATCCTGTCTGTGTGTTTTACACCGGACCTGGTTCCGTCTTGTTATTATTCTGTTGGAATATCTTGTCTGTGTGTTTTACACCGGACCTGGTTCCATTATTTATTATTCTGTCGGAATATCCTGTCTGTGCGTTTACGCCGGACCTGGTTCAATTATTTATTATTCTGTTAGAATAACCTGTCTGTGCGGTCTATCGCATGCATGGTGATTTCTTTTGTTATTCCATTCTTTATTATACTCAGTTGGTTAAGTTTTGACTTCTATACTCCATGAAATTTGTGGAATATCCTTGATAATTGCGGTTCATTCAGTATCTTTTCATGAAAATAATCTTCTAAGCATTCTTGAATTTTACTCCACAAAGTAGTATCATGTTGACAATTTGGACGTTGTTAATTCTTGGATAAATTAATTCTTGAACTTGTTTTATTGAATTCTTATATCATTGTCATCATCCTCATGTTTATATTATGTTGAAAGTCATCTGTGGCCTGTAGTGCATAGATGAACTTGGTATGATTATGATCAGGGATTATTCGGTGTAATCATGACCGTAATGTTACAAATGATGTGGTAAAAGTCCTCATTGGCCCGTAGTGCATTGATGGATAGTTGTTGGCATGATCATGACCATTAATGAATATACGAATATCCTTGGCCGTAGTGCAGGGGTGATTCGATGATGTGGATTATTTTATTAAGCTGAGTCCCAGCGATCACAGTGTTGAAAAATCTTTTAAATCATAAAAGATAGTAGAGTTTATTTTCTACTTGATTCTCTTAATGGATTGCTTGTTCCGCTACAGTTAAACTTGATGTCTATTATATTTTATCAGTTTAACATTGTTGAAGGCTAATGATAATTTATTCTGCATTATCTTAGTCATAATATTTCTTACTGGGCTAGTTGAGCTCACCCTTTCTTTCACTGTTCTCTTCAGGAAATGAGAACGTAGCTGGGGCAAGTCGGGGAACGGAGTGATGGTTCGAATGATAGTATTAGTTAGTAGTCCTCACTATTATATTTAATAGTGTGTTAATAAATGTAATGAGGACTCCTTTTGAGTATGAATACTCTCTAGAAGATAATATCTGTATTCAAACTCACAGTTTATGTTTTGTCGTATTGTACACGACAGTTGTATTAGTAAGTTGTATTTGTATTCTGTACTATGTATCTGACAACCCAAGATGGGTGATGTATACCTAATTTTGGGGGCGTCACAGTTGGTATCCGAGCTTAGGGATATGATTCCTGGCTAGGATGTGAGAATAGAAGTAGGAGGGGAGAGACGGGGAATTCCTTCGCTAGTATGACCTACCTAAGTTTATTTGGTATTTAATTGGTCGGTCAAAGTATATGGATAATATGTTATATGTTAATTAACCCTTGTTTTGTTGTAGTATTTGCAAATGGCATCCGAAAATGTTGAGATAAACAATGAAGCACATGAGACCATTGAATCACCAACGATCAATGCTCAAGGTAATGTGCAACCAGAGGACAATAATCCTCATGAAAACAATAACACCGATGAAATGGTGAATGATGAGATGGTCAGAAGCTTTATGCAATTCATGCAACAACAAAATAACTCTCGGTTGGTCACCGCTAAGCAATTCAAGGAGCTGGGACCACCGGAGTTTTTGGGAAAGCCAGAACCACTTAAGGCGGAGACGTGGTTAAAACAGATCACCAAGATATTTGATGTCTTGGGATGCTCCGAGGAGCAAAAGATTCCCTTTGCCACCTTTATGTTACGTGAAGAGGCAGATTACTAGTGGGAATCTGTAAAACGTACCCAGCCTGACGCACTCAAGATGTCTTGGGAGAAGTTCCAAGAGATGTTCAATGACAAGTACTTTCCCGAAAGCATTCGTCACATGAAGGAGGTGGAGTTCATCAAGTTGGAGCAAAATAACATGACCGTGTCGCAGTACGAAGCCAAGTTTGCCGAGTTGTCCTGGTTTGCGTCCCACTTGGTGGATAATGAAGAGCGAATGACACGAATGTTTTTGCGAGGTTTGAAACCTGAGATACGTCAACATCTTATTTCTCATAAACTGTGTTTGTATTCAGATGTTGTGAATAGGGCTCAGTTAGTGGAGCGCGATAACGAGTCAACGCAACCAAAAGAGAACAGTCGACAAAATGATAATACCAGTGAGAGCAGTCATCGAAGCGGTGACAACAAGCGTGGAGGGAATCAACATGCCAGAAATTGTAACCACTTCGGTGGTAATCAAGGCCAAAACAATAAGAATGGTCATTTCAAGAAGAGGAGATTCAACAATGATGGAAAGACGTCAGCACCAGCACCCGTTGTTAAGGAAGGAGAACGACCACCTATCATATGTTTCAAATGCGGAGGGGAGGGACACATCAGTCCAAACTGCGCGATGCCATCCAAAGCATGCTATAATTGTGGAAGAGAAGGTCACTTAACCCGATTTTATCGTTCACCGAAGACAAGTTCAGATAGGATGGAGGAACCAAAGACCGTCCCAGAAAAGCCAAAGCCAGTAGTTTAAGAGAGAGCGTTTTTTTTCGTGACGAGGAACCTGAATAAAATTATCACGGGTATGCTAGTCATAAACTCTTGCGAAGTCTATACCGTGTTAGATACCGGTTCTACTCACTCTTTTATTTCACCTAGTTGTGTTCAATATTTGAACTTAACTCCGGAGAAGTTAGACTTTGATTTCTCTGTTGAAATTCCGTTGGGAGAAACCTTTGTTACCTCCACTATTTATAAATCTTGTTCAAATCAACACTTTCACGTTACCTATTGATCTTATCTCTTTGAAAATACTTGCATTGATGTGATTTTTGGAAACGATTGGTTAACTGCTCATCATGCTTTTCGTAAAGTTGTTAGCTTTCATATTCCTAACCAATCTGTTATGCAAATTCAAAGTAACCAAACCACTAAAGTCAATCATTGTCATATCAAGCCATAAGTAAAAATCCCCGTTCCTTTCGTTGTTGACTTCCTGGTGTGGAATGCACCGAAGCTAGACTTTCCGTAGGAGACGTTGTAAATGACGATGGCAAGTTGATAGGCATCAATGTGACGTGTTATCCAAGTCTTGGATGAGGGTCACAGTTTTGAACGATATTTTTATTGTTAATAAATTTCTTGACGTATTCTTGAAGACTTCTTAGCCTACCCTAGAGCGTAAAATTGAATTTTGTATTGACCCCAGTACAAAACCCATTTCTTCAACCCTCAAATATTTCTTCAACTAAAACGAACGTATTATGCGCCAAAGACGTTGGCTCGAGCTGTTGAAGATTACAATCGTACCATTCAATAACATCGTGGAAAAGTGAACGTGGTAGCTGACGCGTTGTGTAGAAGATCGTATACGGTTACAAGTGCGAATATTCGAACCCACGTGAAGATAACGAATATACGATTAAAATAGACTTTAATCGATAAAGTTAAAGCCGCTTAAGCTACATACTAAGAGCTGATAAATGTGAAGAAGAAGGTTCAAGAGGGCGTTATTCTAGAAGCAAGAATCGACGAAGAGAGGAAATCTCAACTCTCGATTTAATTGGCCCATTTGAAATCCTCGATGAAGTAGGAACTGTGGCCTATAGACTCATTTTACCGCCAAGTATGTTGCGTGTTCAGAACATTTTTTTTTTCGTATCGATGTTACGTAAATATGTGGACGACCCGAACCGCATTATTAATTTAGAACCGGACGAAATAGCGAAAGATTTAACGTATGAGGAGATACGTGTTAACATCTTGGATAAGAAGGATCATATTCGATGCTTAAAGGTTATACCTCAAGAGTTAGAATTTGAAGTGAAGTCAAGGTATCCTCACATGTTCGGCATACCAAGTACGTACGTAAATTTCGATGTTCGGCATACCAACTACGTACGTAAATTTTGAGGGCGAAATTCCATAAGGAGGGGAGATTGTGAAACCCCAGATTTTATGAATAAATATTTAATTTTTCTCGAAATAATTTTTTTATATTATTGTGTGGATTTGATATAATAGTTATGGGTAGTATTTATAAATTTTGCAAAGTATGCAAGTTGTCATATTATATTCGATTGGTCGGAGAATATTCTTTTTGTCGGGGAATATCCGTACGACGGTACAATTATTGGTGGACCCCACAATGGAATTATTGTCGGATTGAGAAAACGACAAAAATACTTTATGAAAATAACGGCGGAAGTTTTACCGTTGATACTGTTGAACTACTCGGTAGTAAAAGTACAGTAATACGTGTGGTTGCATAGTAGCACACGGTATTGATTATTAATGCTTATGTGAGAAGTCACTCAGTTTGATTCCATTATTGTCAGTTAATAATATGAATTATTTAGCGATAATGACGTTTTGTTTTATTCGTATTATTAACGTAATAAAACAGAAACATCTTTTTATATAAAACAGAATACTTTATTAAAGTTATTCTATAAATAGAATATATTATATTTTATTTAAAAGATTCTTCTTTAAATATGGACCGTCAGATTAAAGTAATCAATCTGGACCGTTCATGGATTAGTTACTATGCATTCTATTTTTCTATAAATAGCAGCTCATTCCTTCATTATTTCTTACGAATTCACTGAACTCTAGAGAGAGAAACTATAGAGAGAAACTATAGAGAGAGAGAAGAAGAGTATTCTGCTACTTAACTACTTCCTTATTTCAGCTCTTCTTTAAAACGGTAAGGGGTGTTATTCTTTCTTATTCATGAAGAGAACTGTTGTTACTCCATTTATTATTATTCTGTTGGAATAACCTGTATACGCGGTCTACCCTATACTTGGTGACATTCTTCTATTATTCTGTTGGAACATCCTGTCTGTGTGTTTTACACCGGACCTGGTTCCGTTTTTATTATTATTCTGTTGGAACATCCTGTCTGTGTGTTTTACACCGGACCTGGTTCCGTCTTGTTATTATTCTGTTGGAATATCTTGTCTGTGTGTTTTACACCGGACCTGGTTCCATTATTTATTATTCTGTCGGAATATCCTGTCTGTGCGTTTACGCCGGACCTGGTTCAATTATTTATTATTCTGTTAGAATAACCTGTCTGTGCGGTCTATCGCATGCATGGTGATTTCTTTTGTTATTCCATTCTTTATTATACTCAGTTGGTTAAGTTTTGACTTCTATACTCCATGAAATTTGTGGAATATCCTTGATAATTGCGGTTCATTCAGTATCTTTTCATGAAAATAATCTTCTAAGCATTCTTGAATTTTACTCCACAAAGTAGTATCATGTTGACAATTTGGACGTTGTTAATTCTTGGATAAATTAATTCTTGAACTTGTTTTATTGAATTCTTATATCATTGTCATCATCCTCATGTTTATATTATGTTGAAAGTCATCTGTGGCCTGTAGTGCATAGATGAACTTGGTATGATTATGATCAGGGATTATTCGGTGTAATCATGACCGTAATGTTACAAATGATGTGGTAAAAGTCCTCATTGGCCCGTAGTGCATTGATGGATAGTTGTTGGCATGATCATGACCATTAATGAATATACGAATATCCTTGGCCGTAGTGCAGGGGTGATTCGATGATGTGGATTATTTTATTAAGCTGAGTCCCAGCGATCACAGTGTTGAAAAATCTTTTAAATCATAAAAGATAGTAGAGTTTATTTTCTACTTGATTCTCTTAATGGATTGCTTGTTCCGCTACAGTTAAACTTGATGTCTATTATATTTTATCAGTTTAACATTGTTGAAGGCTAATGATAATTTATTCTGCATTATCTTAGTCATAATATTTCTTACTGGGCTAGTTGAGCTCACCCTTTCTTTCACTGTTCTCTTCAGGAAATTAGAACGTAGCTGGGGCAAGTCGGGGAACGGAGTGATGGTTCGAATGATAGTATTAGTTAGTAGTCCTCACTATTCTATTTAATAGTGTGTTAATAAATGTAATGAGGACTCCTTTTGAGTATGAATACTCTCTAGAAGATAATATCTGTATTCAAACTCACAGTTTATGTTTTGTCGTATTGTACACGACAGTTGTATTAGTAAGTTGTATTTGTATTCTGTACTATGTATCTGACAACCCAAGATGGGTGATGTATACCTAATTTTGGGGGCGTCACAGTTGGTATCAGAGCTTAGGGATATGATTCCTGGCTAGGATGTGAGAATAGAAGTAGGAGGGGAGAGACGGGGAATTCCTTCGCTAGTATGACCTACCTAAGTTTATTTGGTATTTAATTGGTCGGTCAAAGTATATGGATAATATGTTATATGTTAATTAACCCTTGTTTTGTTGTAGTATTTGCAAATAGCATCCGAAAATGTTGAGATAAACAATGAAGCACATGAGACCATTGAATCACCAACGATCAATGCTCAAGGTAATGTGCAACCAGAGGACAATAATCCTCATGAAAACAATAACACCGATGAAATGGTGAATGATGAGATGGTCAGAAGCTTTATGCAATTCATGCAACAACAAAATAACTCTCGGTTGGTCACCGCTAAGAAATTCAAGGAGCTGGGACCACCGGAGTTTTTGGGAAAGCCAGAACCACTTAAGGCGGAGACGTGGTTAAAACAGATCACCAAGATATTTGATGTCTTGGGATGCTCCGAGGAGCAAAAGATTCCCTTTGCCACCTTTATGTTACGTGAAGAGGCAGATTACTGGTGGGAATCTGTAAAACGTACCCAGCCTGACGCACTCAAGATGTCTTGGGAGAAGTTCCAAGAGATGTTCAATGACAAGTACTTTCCCGAAAGCATTCGTCACATGAAGGAGGTGGAGTTCATCAAGTTGGAGCAAAATAACATGACCGTGTCGCAGTACGAAGCCAAGTTTGCCGAGTTGTCCTGGTTTGCGTCCCACTTGGTGGATAATGAAGAGCGAATGACACGAATGTTTTTGCGAGGTTTGAAACCTGAGATACGTCAACATCTTATTTCTCATAAACTGTGTTTGTATTCAGATGTTGTGAATAGGGCTCAGTTAGTGGAGCGCGATAACGAGTCAACGCAACCAAAAGAGAACAGTCGACAAAATGATAATACCAGTGAGAGCAGTCATCGAAGCGGTGACAACAAGCGTGGAGGGAATCAACAGGCCAGAAATTGTAACCACTTCGGTGGTAATCAAGGCCAAAACAATAAGAATGGTCATTTCAAGAAGAGGAGATTCAACAATGATGGAAAGACGTCAGCACCAGCACCCGTTGTTAAGGAAGGAGAACGACCACCTATCATATGTTTCAAATGCGGAGGGGAGGGACACGTCAGTCCAAACTGCGCGATGCCATCCAAAGCATGCTATAATTGTGGAAGAGAAGGTCACTTAACCCGATTTTATCGTTCACCGAAGACAAGTTCAGATAGGATGGAGGAACCAAAGACCGTCCCAGAAAAGCCAAAGCCAGTAGTTTAAGAGAGAGCGTTTTTTTTCGTGACGAGGAACCTGAATAAAATTATCACGGGTATGCTAGTCATAAACTCTTGCGAAGTCTATACCGTGTTAGATACCGGTTCTACTCACTCTTTTATTTCACCTAGTTGTGTTCAATATTTGAACTTAACTCTGGAGAAGTTAGACTTTGATTTCTCTGTTGAAATTCCGTTGGGAGAAACCTTTGTTACCTCCACTATTTATAAATCTTGTTCAAATCAACACTTTCACGTTACCTATTGATCTTATCTCTTTGAAAATACTTGCATTGATGTGATTTTTGGAAACGATTGGTTAACTGCTCATCATGCTTTTCGTAAAGTTGTTAGCTTTCATATTCCTAACCAATCTGTTATGCAAATTCAAAGTAACCAAACCACTAAAGTCAATCATTGTCATATCAAGCCATAAGTAAAAATCCCCGTTCCTTTCGTTGTTGACTTCCTGGTGTGGAATGCACCGAAGCTAGACTTTGCGTAGGAGACGTTGTAAATGACGATGGCAAGTTGATAGGCATCAATGTGACGTGTTATCCAAGTCTTGGATGAGGGTCACAGTTTTGAACGATATTTCTATTGTTAATAAATTTCTTGACGTATTCTTGAAGACTTCTTAGCCTACCCCAGAGCGTAAAATTAAATTTTGTATTGACCCCAGTACAAAACCCATTTCTTCAACCCTCAAATATTTCTTCAACTAAAACGAACGTATTATGCGCCAAAGACGTTGGCTCGAGCTGTTGAAGATTACGATCGTACCATTCAATAACATCGTGGAAAAGTGAACGTGGTAGCTGACGCGTTGTGTAGAAGATCGTATATGGTTACAAGTGCGAATATTCGAACCCACGTGAAGATAACGAATATACGATTAAAATAGACTTTAATCGATAAAGTTAAAGCCGCTTAAGCTACATACTAAGAGCTGATAAATGTGAAGAAGAAGGTTCAAGAGGGCGTTATTCTAGAAGCAAGAATCGACGAAGAGAGGAAATCTCAACTCTCGATTTAATTGGCCCATTTGAAATCCTCGATGAAGTAGGAACTGTGGCCTATAGACTCGTTTTACCGCCAAGTATGTTGCGTGTTCAGAACATTTTTTTTTTCGTATCGATGTTACGTAAATATGTGGACGACCCGAACCGCATTATTAATTTAGAACCGGACGAAATAGCGAAAGATTTAACGTATAAGGAGATACGTGTTAACATCTTGGATAAGAAGGATCATATTCGATGCTTAAAGGTTATACCTCAAGAGTTAGAATTTGAAGTGAAGTCAAGGTATCCTCACATGTTCGGCATACCAAGTACGTACGTAAATTTCGATGTTCGGCATACCAAGTACGTACGTAAATTTTGAGGGCGAAATTCCATAAGGAGGGGAGATTGTGAAACCCCAGATTTTATGAATAAATATTTAATTTTTCTCGAAATAATTTTTTTATATTATTGTGTGGATTTGATATAATAGTTATGGGTAGTATTTATAAATTTTGCAAAGTATGCAAGTTGTCATATTATATTCGATTGGTCGGAGAATATTCTTTTTGTCGGGAAATATCCGTACGATGGTACAATTATTGGTGGACCCCACAATGGAATTATTGTCGGATTGAGAAAACGACAAAAATACTTTATGAAAATAACGGCGGAAGTTTTACCGTTGATACTGTTGAAGTACTCGGTAGTAAAAGTACAGTAATACGTGTGGTTGCATAGTAGCACACGGTATTGATTATTAATGCTTATGTGAGAAGTCACTCAGTTTGATTCCATTATTGTCAGTTAATAATATGAATTATTTAGCGATAATGACGTTTTGTTTTATTCGTATTATTAACGTAATAAAACAGAAATATCTTTTTATATAAAACAGAATACTTTATTAAAGTTATTCTATAAATAGAATATATTATATTTTATTTAAAAGATTCTTCTTTAAATATGAACCGTCAGATTAAAGTAATCAATCTGGACCGTTCATGGATTAGTTACTATGCATTCTATTTTTCTATAAATAGCAGCTCATTCCTTCATTATTTCTTACGAATTCACTGAACTCTAGAGAGAGAAACTATAGAGAGAAACTATAGAGAGAGAGAAGAAGAGTATTCTGCTACTTAACTACTTCCTTATTTCAGCTCTTCTTTAAAACGGTAAGGGGTGTTATTCTTTCTTATTCATGAAGAGAACTGTTGTTACTCCATTTATTATTATTCTGTTGGAATAACCTGTATACGCGGTCTACCCTATACTTGGTGATATTCTTCTATTATTCTGTTGGAACATCCTGTCTGTGTGTTTTACACCGGACCTGGTTCCGTTTTTATTATTATTCTGTTGGAACATCCTGTCTGTGTGTTTTACACCGGACCTGGTTCCGTCTTGTTATTATTCTGTTGGAATATCTTGTCTGTGTGTTTTACACCGGACCTGGTTCCATTATTTATTATTCTGTCGGAATATCCTGTTTGTGCGTTTACGCCGGACCTGGTTCAATTATTTATTATTCTGTTAGAATAACCTGTCTGTGCGGTCTATCGCATGCATGGTGATTTCTTTTGTTATTCCATTCTTTATTATACTCAGTTGGTTAAGTTTTGACTTCTATACTCCATGAAATTTGTGGAATATCCTTGATAATTGCGGTTCATTCAGTATCTTTTCATGAAAATAATCTTCTAAGCATTCTTGAATTTTACTCCACAAAGTAGTATCATGTTGACAATTTGGACGTTGTTAATTCTTGGATAAATTAATTCTTGAACTTGTTTTATTGAATTCTTATATCATTGTCATCATCCTCATGTTTATATTATGTTGAAAGTCATCTGTGGCCTGTAGTGCATAGATGAACTTGGTATGATTATGACCAGGGATTATTCGGTGTAATCATGACCGTAATGTTACAAATGATGTGGTAAAAGTCCTCATTGGCCCGTAGTGTATTGATGGACAGTTGTTGGCATGATCATGACCATTAATGAATATACGAATATCCTTGGCCGTAGTGCAGGGGTGATTCGATGATGTGGATTATTTTATTAAGCTGAGTCCCAGCGATCACAGTGTTGAAAAATCTTTTAAATCATAAAAGATAGTAGAGTTTATTTTCTACTTGATTCTCTTAATGGATTGCTTGTTCCGCTACAGTTAAACTTGATGTCTATTATATTTTATCAGTTTAACATTGTTGAAGGCTAATGATAATTTATTCTGCATTATCTTAGTCATAATATTTCTTACTGGGCTAGGTGAGCTCACCCTTTCTTTCACTGTTCTCTTCAGGAAATGAGAACGTAGCTGGGGCAAGTCGGGGAACGGAGTGATGGTTCGAATGATAGTATTAGTTAGTAGTCCTCACTATTCTATTTAATAGTGTGTTAATAAATGTAATGAGGACTCCTTTTGAGTATGAATACTCTCTAGAAGATAATATCTGTATTCAAACTCACAGTTTATGTTTTGTCGTATTGTACACGACAGTTGTATTAGTAAGTTGTATTTGTATTCTGTACTATGTATCTGACAACCCAAGATGGGTGATGTATACCTAATTTTGGGGGCGTCACAGTTGGTATCAGAGCTTAGGGATATGATTCCTGGCTAGGATGTGAGAATAGAAGTAGGAGGGGAGAGACGGGGAATTCCTTCGCTAGTATGACCTACCTAAGTTTATTTGGTATTTAATTGGTCGGTCAAAGTATATGGATAATATGTTATATGTTAATTAACCCTTGTTTTGTTGTAGTATTTGCAAATGGCATCCGAAAATGTTGAGATAAACAATGAAGCACATGAGACCATTGAATCACCAACGATCAATGCTCAAGGTAATGTGCAACCAGAGGACAATAATCCTCATGAAAATAATAACACCGATGAAATGGTGAATGATGAGATGGTCAGAAGCTTTATGCAATTCATGCAACAACAAAATAACTCTCGGTTGGTCACCGCTAAGCAATTCAAGGAGCTGGGACCACCGGAGTTTTTGGGAAAGCCAGAACCACTTAAGGCGGAGACGTGGTTAAAACAGATCACCAAGATATTTGATGTCTTGGGATGCTCCGAGGAGCAAAAGATTCCCTTTGCCACCTTTATGTTACGTGAAGAGGCAGATTACTGGTGGGAATCTGTAAAACGTACCCAGCCTGACGCACTCAAGATGTCTTGGGAGAAGTTCCAAGAGATGGTCAATGACAAGTACTTTCCCGAAAGCATTCGTCACATGAAGGAGGTGGAGTTCATCAAGTTGGAGCAAAACAACATGACCGTGTCGCAGTACGTTCGAAGTGCCTTAACACTTTTATCTACCTGTTTCTCGACCTTAATCAAATAACGTCTAAACAAATCTAATGCTTCAGTCTTATGAGAGATCAAGAAAGTGTACCCAAAGTGCATATAGTCATCTATCATTGTAAAATAATAGGAACTTACATGCTTTTCTTTCACATTCATAGGGCCATAGATGTCTGAGTGAATGAGTTGCAAATGTGTTTCTGCCCTAGTGACTTTACCAAATGGTTTTCTAGTTGATTTTCCTGTAAAAAAATGTTCACATGTGGGTAGATTGACCTTAGCAAGTGGGCCTAAAAGACCTGCTCAAGTTAACCTGGCCATTCTATCCTGTCCAATATTGCCTAATTTAGCATGTCATACTATTGAACCATCATGATCATTTTCAACAAGTAAGAAATAAGAATCATTACTATTAATGCTAGAATCAATAGTATCCAAACCATGAAACCATTAGAAATAAAACCATATCCAAATACATTTGTCCCATACGAAATTATTACAGCATTATTCTTAAAACGAATAGAGTAGCCTAAACTAAGTACTGCAACAACGGAGAATAAATTTTGTCAGACATCTGGTGTATAAAATACATCGTGAAGAATCAATGCAAAACATCCTCATATCTCTAATTTGTAAATGTCAATTCCTAGCATGTCTACATTGGAGTCATTCTCCATTATTACTTTTCTACCAGCTGGAACTCAACGATACTCCACATGTGACACCCCCAAATCCCTGTACTTCATTACCTCAAGATTTGGTGTTCACTTAATCAAAATATTCATATCTAAATACCCAATCATAATAGAAATTGAATAATAAACATTCCCTTAAGGGATTACATTAATAAAAATCTCACAGGTTATCTAACCTTTAAATACAATCATTCAAATGCGGAAATTAAATAAATACTTCATTACATCAATCAAATTTAAAGTCTGATAAATAGTTGTCAACATATTACAAGTCTTCAATACTTGCTCATCTTCCCCTTTCCCTTACTGGTGCTAGGTACATCTACTTTCTCATCCTTAGCTGTAATAGTTATATAAGCAAGAGTGAGTAAACAAAGCTCACTTGAAATAAGAATGGATAATCTTTACAACATTTGCCAAATAATAGGCTCAATAGAACTAAATGATATGTTCTATTAACATTCTGAAATATACTACTGAGGGTCTAATGACCACGAACCATGTCCACAGTTATAAGTAATCTTTCAATTTTAACTTTAACAGTCATTAAACTATAAGGACTCCACGTACTTAGGGGGATCAGCCATTCGTACAATGTATTGTGCACAAACATTTCAACGCTAAGCGTAAACCCCTAATAATAGGGTTGTTCATCTCAGTATTTAGATTACAAGTCCGCACCAAAGTAAGTTTGGTTTGGATACATTTCAAGGAAATTTAGAATTCAACGAACATCAACTAAGGATTAGTTGAATAAAAGATAATCACGTTATGCTATGGAATAAATCATAAGTGAATTAACAATGTATATTAAAGTTATGCTTTAGGAATAATCTAATAGCATACCTTGCTTGAACAATATTAAGCCAAGGTTATTTAGAATTGAATACTAAGCATGCATAACGAATAACAATTTGAACAATAATAACTATTCAACAACAATATATTGGATTAAATAAACTTGCATGATATTTGACAAGTTAAATACAAGAATAACTTGTTTAACATGAAAATAAGGTTTAGAAAACTTGCATCATCATGAACAAACTAGGTACAAGAGCTTGCGAAATTACAGTTGAAATAGGACAAGTAAACTTGCATAATAATTAAAAACTAGCTCAACGAAAGTGTAGAGTTAGAAAACTTTGCTCAACTGTAAAAGTAGAATTAGGGAACTTGCTCAATGTAAAAAGATAAGTTTATAAACTTGCACAATTGTTATAAGAGTAGAGTTAAAGAACTTGCCTCAAGCGTAAGCTATAATATTAAACTCACGTTCACCTACATATAGGTTTAGAATCACCATCTATTAGATATACTAACATTCACAACATAACACGCATTTCTAGTTAGACTTATTATTTTAGCACAAGTCTTAAGCTACCATACAAATATCAGAAATTACAAGTGTTAACCTTCACAACACCCGGTTACTATTCATCATGCTCCCTAAGTTCTAATATACCACGTTCATCAATTACTAATCTTTCAAACTTTGAATTTATCAATTACATATCATGGTTCTGTTTTAACCTTCTTACTACATGTATGACACTTAATCATAATCTTAGACCAAGTGGTAAGGCTTCCCAAAATCTGCAGTAGCAGCAGAAGGATCTGCCTCAGATCAGTGTATGGCGCAGCTGCGTCACACTAGACCTGGCAGTATAGTTGGTTAACCGTCGGGTCAACCCATATTAACTGGAACCAAATGGGTTGCTTACCTGCACAGACAGAGGCAGAAACGGCATGAACAGTAGTCGTTTTTAGCCTAACTAACATGAATTTCACCCACCAAACAGTGAAATTAACATATAAAATAAATATAACACTATCATAAATATGATTGCTAACATATTCAACCACTTAACATAATTTAACAACACTTTTAGCTATTTTAATTTCTCAAATTTCTCATTTTCATATGAAAACTCCATTCTTGACATCCTTCGCGAAAATCAACGCTGTGATTTCAATTCTTGTCCAAATTATTTCGTTCAAATTACGTTATGCTTGTTTCTTAATGAACTAGCATAATCAAGTCTCAATTCACAATTTAGCATACAAATTAACCATTAATTTTATTATCCTACAAAACATGTTCATACTCATATGTTTTTACTGTAAAAACCAATTTCCTTCTTTTTGACGAAAATCATATAATCACATACACGTTTCATCATACAATCACCTATATGTGTGTGTGTGTGTATATATATATATATATATATATATATATATATATATATATATATGTATGTAGGATAATTATACTATTACAACTTCATAATTTCATACTCAACTATTAAATATGAATTTCAGAACTTATACCATAAAACACAGTGAATTTCAAGAACACCGAGACTAAGAAAATATACTATAAAACATATATGTGAAGATTATAAAACATACCTTCTAATTGCTTAGAAATCCTTGCTAACACCACTGGAATTGTTTGAAAACCTCACGTATACACTCTCAATTTCTCTTATAATTCTCTCTCAAAACTTTCTGTACTTTTCTTCTCTGAAAACCTTTTCTTTTCTTTTTCTCTGTAGCTTTTCTTAGGCTTAGTTTTAGACAATATAGATTATACGTAAAACTACACTGATAACAAAGCGTACATAAAAGAAACGCATATAGTCATAATAAACCTAATAAATAGTATCAGTTACCAATATAACGTATAGTTTATAAATATATTTTATTTATTTAGTTTATTTTATAAATAATTTAAGTTTCAAAAATCCAAAAGCCATAGAGCTTTGTTTCGCAAAAACCATTTAAAAGTTAAACACTTAATACCATTAAGTCTTGTTTGGCACAAACTAAATTAAACTACCTTAATTTATTTTAATAACTCCTTATAATATAGTTATTTGTCACGCTATATTTAATTAAGTTTTCATACTTAATTTATTAATTCAAATAATTATTTATTAAATAAATTATTTAATCACATAACTCAATACAAAAAATTAACCATCAAATTGAAATATCACTATAATAATAATTTCCTTAAGTCATTAATTATTTATCTAACAAATAATTAACCAAATAAAATCAAATCAATTAAACAAATATTTATTCAACAATAAACACATCCATTAAATATTTATATAATTCAATAAATATTTAATATTACAATTAAAATTCTGGAATGTTACATCATTCCCTCCTTACAAGGATTCTATCCTCAGAATCACAATTCAAACAATCAAATCGTCACATTCTTCCCTTCTTACAAAGATTCTGCCCCCAGAATCGAAGACATAGATTAAACAAATAACTCGGGGTAATTCTTCATCATTTCAGCTTCGAGTTCCCACGTTGCCTCCTCGACATTGTGGTTTCGACATATCACCTTCACAGAAGGGATCACTTTATTTCTGAGCACTTGTTCTTTCCTATCGACTATCTGGATAGGAATCTCTTCATAAGACAAATCTTTACTGAACTACAATGGTTCATACTCGGTCACATGCTTGTAATCGGGTTTATACGGTCGTAATACTGAAACGTGAAAAATATTATGAACGTTTTCCAACTTTGGAGGTCGAGCTACCTCATAAGCCACTTCTCCAACTCTTCGTAGTATCTCGAAAGGTCCAATAAACCTTGGGCTAAGCTTTCTTTTCTTGCCAAAATGATTTTTTCCCAAAATGAAATTTCCTACTTCAAATGCACGTTCTCGTCTGTGTTGATCAGCATACTTTTTCTGTCTATCTTGGGCTGCTACCAATCTTGTCCTAATGAGTTCGACAACCTCAGCAGTTTGTTGTACCAGTTCTAGTCCTAACAGTTGGCGTTCACCGACTTCATCCCAGTACAGTGGAGTTCTGCACTTTCTGCCGTATAATGCCTAGTAAGGCGGCATGCCGATGCTCGCGTGGTAACTGTTGTTGTAGGAGAATTCCACCAACGGTATATGTTCTTCCCAGCTCCGTTTGAAACCCATGATGCATGCTCTCAGCATATCTTCCAACGTTTGGATTGTTCGTTCGCTTTGCCCGTCGGTTTGCGAATGGTATGCTGTACTCATTCGCAATTGTGTTCCCATACATTCTTATAGTCTCTTCCAGAAGTTTGACGTAAATTGTGGATCTCTATCTGACATAATTGACACTGGCACTCCATGCCTCAAAATGATCTCTTTAACGTACAACCTTGCCAACTAATCAAGATTGAACCTAATCTTAATTGGCAAAAAGTGTGCTAATTTTGTCAATCTGTCCACTATTACCCAAATCGCATCGCATCCTCTCTGAGTAGTTGGAAGACCCACCACAAAATCCATTGTGATGTGTTCCCACTTCCATTCTGGTATTTCTAACGGTTGAAGTAATCCGCTTGGTCTTTGATGCTCGGCCTTGACTCTTTGGCATGCCAAACATTTTACGACACATTCTGCAACATCTCTTTTTATATTCGGCCACCAAAAATGTAGCCGCAAATCTTGATACATCTTCGTACTTCCTGGATGAATCGAATATCTTGTGTTGTGTGCTTCGGTTAAGATTTCGTCTTTAAGCTCTGGTACTGCTGGAACCCAAATTCTTTCCTCGACCCGTAGTAACCCTTCAGTATCGATCTTGAATTTTTCATCACCACCCTCAACCACTTTCTCTTTGACCATTTCGCATTATTCGTCTTGTAGTTGAGCGTTCTTCACTCTGTCCACCAAGGTTAGACTAGCGTCTATCTGGTATAATTTTTTATCGGTTTCTTTTGGAAATTTGATTTCCAACTCTAGCCTTGCCATCTCTAAAATAATCTCTTCCTGGTTGGTTTACAACATCAATGTTTTCCTGACCTTTTCTGCTTAAAGAATCAGCAACCACATTCGCTTTGCCCGGGTGATAAAAGATCTCACAATCGTAATCTTTTATCAATTCTATCCATCTTCTTTGACGCATGTTCAGGTCTTTCTGAGTGAAAATGTACTTCAGACTCTTATGATTTGTGTAGATTTCACATTTCTCTCCATAAAGATAGTGTCTCCATATCTTGAGAGCAAATACTACTGCAGCCAATTCTAAATCATGAGTTGGATACCCTTTCTCATAATCCTTCAGTTGTCTTGATGCATAGTCAATAACTTTGTCGTTTTGCATAAGAACGCAACCCAACCCTTTATGTGAGGCATCACTATACACCACAAAGTTACATGTACTATCTGGTAATGACAACACAGGTGCCATGCTTAATTTCTTCTTCAAGTCCTAGAAACTTTCTTCACATTTCTCAGTCCAAATAAATTTTACAGCTTTCTTTGTCGAATTTGTTAGCGGAGTGGCTATTTTGGAAAAATCTTGAATAAATCTTCTATAATAACCGGCCAGTCCCAAGAAACTCCTCACCTCCGACGGTGTTCTTGGTTGTTCCCAATTGATTACAGCTTCCACTTTTGATGGATCCACTGAAATCCCATCTTTGTCAATCACGTGCCCAAGAAATTGTACACGATCTAGCCAAAATTCGCACTTAGAGAATTTCGCGTACAACTTTTTCTTTCTTAGTGTTTCCAATGTCAAACATAAGTGTTCCACGTGTTCTTCTTGAGTTTTGGAATACACCAGAAGGTCGTTGATGAATACCACTACAAACTTATCTAAGAATGGTTTAAACACCCTGTTCATCAAATCCATGAATGCAGCAGGGGCATTGGTCAAACCAAAAGACATCACCAGAAACTCGTAATGTCCATACCGAGTTCTGAATGCCGTTCTAGGTATATCCTCCTTCCTTACCTTCAATTGATGATATCCACTTCTCAAATCTATTTTTGAGAAGTATTTAGCACACTTCAACTGATCAAACAAGTCATCTATTCTTGGCAACGGGTATTTATTTTTAATAGTGACTTCATTTAATTCTCTATAATCAATGCAAAGACGTGTTGATCCATACTTTTTCTTCACGAATAATACTAGCGCTCCCCACGGTGATACGCTTGGTTGAATATACTTCTTGTCCAGCAGCTCTTGCAGTTGTACCATTAGTTCATTCATCTCTATCAGAGCCATTTTGTACGGGGCCTTTGATATCGGTGTCGTTCCTAACGCTAAGTCGATCACGAACTCAATCTCTCTGTCAGGCGAAAGTCCTGACAAATCTTCTGGAAACACCTCTACAAATTCCCTAACCACTGGTATCTCTTCCAATTTCATACCCTTCTTCTGAGTATCGACTATGTAAGCTAAATAACCCACACAGCCTTGACTCAAAAATTTCTTGGCTTGCATAATCGTCAGACATTTCATTTGTCTAGGCGACTTCCTACCATAGAATACTACCTTTGACGGAGTCATAAGGTTTACACATTTCTTTTGGCAATCAATTACCGCTCTATATTTGAACAACCAATCCATTCCTAAAATAACATCAAACTCTCCAAGTCTAACCGGAATCAAATCTAACATCAAGATATTCTCCTTAATGTTCACCCTACAGCTCTTGTATACGAATCTAACAGGGATTACTTCCTTATTCGTAATTTCTATGTTCAAAGGGAAATTTAGTTCTTCACTAGGCAATCCTAACCTCTTAGCAAATTCATCAGATATAAACGAGCAAGTAGCACCCGAATCAAATAATACATAAGCATTTATATCATTGATTGGAATAATACCTGACACCACATCTTTTGATTGCACAGTCGTGTTAAAGGTTCTGGCTGTGGGTTTGTTTGATGTTGTAGGTCCAGCAATGGCCCATGTACCTCCACTATTACCTCCATTGCTTCTGGTTGTCTCTCCAACCTTCTTCTTAGGGCATTCACGAGCAAAGTGATCCTTGGATCCGCACGTGAAGCAAACGTTCTTCTTAGGTTGAGTGCAATTTGGGGCGATGTGACCCTCCTGGCCACAATTGAAGCATACACGTTTCCCCATCAAGCACGCACCCTTGTGAAACTTCCCTCATGTAACACATGCTTCAAACTTCTTATTTTGCTGGTTACCCTGCTGGTTTCCAGCACCCACGTTCCCATTCCACTTCCTCTTCAAATTGTTGTTGCCATTTCCATTACTACCACCTCCATTCATGACCTCCACTTCATTCTTCTTCTTCTTCTGTTCTTGATTGAACTTTGTCACTGCCTCGCCTCCACCTTCAGCGAGTATTGCTTTCTCCATCACTACTGCGAAAGTCTTCAACTGGAATAGGGAGACCCTATTATACAACCAGGGCTTCAGTCCCTGTTGAAACCTCTTCGCCTTACATTTGTCCATGCTGAATTGATATGGCACAAACCTCGCCAACCCGTTGAATTTAGCGGCATACTCAAATACCATCATCGTTCCCTACTTTAGTTCTAAAAATTGCACTTCTAACTGACTCTTCGAACTCTCTAGGAAATAGGTCTTGAAGAATATCTCCTTAAATCTATCCCATGTCATCACCCCTGGCCCTTCACGAGTTTTATTGGCCTGCCACCAGTAACTAGCCTCTGCTTTCAACATGAATGTTGCAAAAGCAGTCTTCTGATCATCCCCTACCCTAGCAACATCAAACACCTTTTCTATCTCCATAATCCAGGTCTGTGCCTCGACTAGATTCATGGACCTATGGAATTCAGGTGGTCCAACCGCCTTGAAATCCTTAAACATTGTACCTTGGTTATGTGGTTGATTCTGCAACGCTCCTGTCAGTAACGTCACTAGTTGTTGAACGGGGTTAGCATCAACATTGTCGTTATTGTTGGTTCCTTCAGTGGTTCTCTGTCGTGGTAGTTGACGTCTTGGAGACATTTTCTGTCAAAAATACACTCATTAGATTATTACTCAACTTCTTTAAGTATTTTCTACTTAACTTGCCTCCACAAAAGAAATAACCACATAGTCACGTAACACTTTGAATGAAATAACAACTTTTATTTATTCATAATCTCTTTGAAAATATAAAACAATAGCATCACTGCTATTTACATTACTTTCCTAAACTTCAAAAGTTTCAGGACAACATCATCACCATATCCCATAGGTTACACTTGGGATTTACAATTTATTTAACATTTTATTAATCGCATAACAACTACGATGTTCTACTAAGATACTACTTAGCCTTACTACGTTCTTCCTCCATGATCCGGAATATTGTTCTGTGATCTAATACGTATGATGGCAGTGTCTCGAACTGAATCGGATAACCCATGATCCGATCCTGAGCTCGATTAATCACGGTGTTGAATACTCTATTCATCTCTTCCATCTTCATTCTCATTGCTTGTGCGTCTTTCACTGCTATCCCGGCTTGTTGAAACGCTTCCTCATATGCATCTTCAGCTCTTTCTCTCTTAGTAGCTTCTTCCTTCAGTTTGTTCTTCAGTTCTGCGACCTCATCGATTAGTTGTTCTTTCTCTCCTTCAGTGTGTACTAGCTTCTCCTCGACATTAGTCAGTCGTTCCTCACGATCCTGGATCTCGTCGTCGTTTTGTGTTATTGCAATCTGTTGTTCAGCTACTATCTCTTGCAATTCCTCGACTGTATCCTGAAGTTCCACGTTACGGTCGTAGACTTCATCGTACATACGAGCGGCTATCGAGGTTAGTGGAGTCTCTTCCTCCTCGTACTCGTCATCCTCATCCTCCTGTGGCAACTCAACGGGATCCTCCTCATCTGTTTCCACATCATCAACATCCTCTTCAACCATTGTGACCAACGGGGCTGACTCCCGTGGTAGTAGTTGTTCCCAAACAACTTGAATGTCGCGAGGCACCTCCTCAATAGGCATCTGAGGTCCTTCCTCCCTAGCCTGACTGAATTCTTCGACATTAGTCATCCTGACAATAACATTTAAAGTTTTAATTATTAATCATTACTACTCAACACACACGAGCACAAAAGTTATAAACACATAAGCACATAAGTGTTTTATTAATTCTTCCTTAAAACTCGATAAGAGTTTATCAGCACTATCTTTTCAAAGGTTACTTCCTAAGGCTTTTTCCCCACCTAAGGTTCATAATCTAAAGCTTTGATACCAACTTGTGACACCCCCAAATCCCTGTACTTCATTACCTCAAGATTTGGTGTTCACTTAATCAAAACATTCATATCTAACTACCCAATCATAATAGAAATTGAATAATAAACCTTCCTTTAAGGGATTACATTAATAAAAATCTCCCAGGTTATCTAACCTTTAAATACAATCATTCAAATGCGGAAATTAAATAAATACTTCATTACATCAATCAAATTTAAAGTCTGATAAATAGTTATCAACATATTTCAAGTCTTCAATACTTGCTCATCTTCTCATTTCCCTTATTGGTGCTAGGTACATCTACCTTCTCATCCTTAGCTGTAATAGTTATATAAGCAAGAGTGGGCAAACAAAGCTTACTTGAAATAAGAATGGATAATCTTTACAACATTTGCCAAATAATAGGCTCAATAGAACTGAATGATATGTTCTATTAACATTCTGAAATATACTACTGAGGGTCTAATGACCACGAACCATGTCTACAGTTATAAGTAATCTTTCAACTTTAACTTTAACAGTCATTAGACTATAATGACTCCACGTACTTAGGGGGATCATCCCTTCGTACAATGTATTGTGCACAAACATTTCAATGCTAAGCTTAAACCCCTAATAATAGGGTCGTTCATCTCAGTATTTAGATTACAAGTCCGCACCAAAGTAAGTTTGGTTTGGATACATTTCAAGATAATTTGGAATTCAACGAACATCAACTAAGAATTAGTTGAATAAAAGATAATCACGTTATGTTATGGAATAAATCATAAGTTAATTAACAATGTATATTAAAGTTATGCTTTAGGAATAATCTAATAGCATAAATATTGAATAACTATCACATACCTTGCTTGAACAATATTAAGCCAAGGTTATTTAGAATTGAATACTAAGCATGCATAACGAATAGTAATTTGAACAATAATAACTATTCAACAACAGTATATTGGATTAAATAAACTTGCATGCTATTTGACAAGTTAAATACTTGAATAACTTGTTTAACATGAAAATAAGGTTTAGAAAACTGCATCATCATGAACAAACTAGGTGCAAGAGCTTGCGAAATTACAGTTGAAATCGGACAAGTAAACTTGCATAACAATAAATAAACTAGCTCAACGAAAGTGTAGAGTTAGAAAACTTTGCTCAACTGTAAAAGTAGAATTAGAGAACTTGCTCAATGTAAAAAGATAAGTTTAGAAACTTGCACAATTGTTATAAGAGTAGAGTTAAAGAACTTGCCTCAAGCGTAAGCTATAATATTAAACTCACGTTCACCTATATATAGGTTTAGAATCACCATCTATTAGATATACTAACATTCACATTACAACATAACACGCATTTCTAGTTAGACTTATTGTTTTAGCACAAGTCTTAAGCTACCATACAAATATCAGAAATTACAAGTGTTAACCTTCACAACACCCGGTTACTATTCATCATGCTCCCTAAGTTCTAATATACCACGTTCATCAATTACTAATCTTTCAAACTTCAAATTTATCAATTACATATCATGGTTCTGTTTTACCCTTCTTACTACATGTATGACACTTAATCATAACCTTAGACCAAGTGGTAAGGACTCCCAAAATCTGCAGCAGCAGTAGAAGGATCTGCCTCAGATTAGTGTATGGCGCAGCTGTGCCACACTAGACCTGGTAGTATAGTAGGTTAACTGTCGGGTCAACCCATATTAACTGAAACCAAATGGGTTGGTTACCTATTTTTATTTATTTGGGTTGGTTAAAGTTTGGAACCATATTTTTAAAAAGAAATATAGTTCCAACCCGGTTAACCATTTTTCGACCCATATTTTATTCTAAATTCAAATCAAAAGTTCTTTCCATCCATATTAACATATTCAAGAAGCTCAACCACCAACCCCACGCCACGCACCCACTCCACCCAACGCACCCCAACCTCCACCCACCCCCACCCCAACCGCCACCACTCCCTCCCCACCCACCCCACCCCACCCCACCCACCCCCACTCCCACCAACCATAAAAATAATATTATGTGAATATGTATACACTCCTTACCCCCCCACCAGCCCACCCCCCTACTTGCCCACCCCCCACCCGCCCACTCCTCCACTCGTCCACCCCCCACCCACCCACCCACCCCACCCCTAGCCCACCCCTACCCATCCTCTACCCTTACCCCTACCCACCCATAAGCCCACCCCTGCCACCCACCCACCCTCTACCCCTACCCACGCACCCCCACCCCACCCCACCTACCCACCCACTCTCTTGCCTACCTACTAAAAGTAATGATTTTGGCTCATTTGAAACTTATATACCAACACAAAATTGATTAATTCAACAATGATTAGCAATAATTTTATTAAAATAAACGTAGCCAAATTAATAATAATTATGTGACAACATTTAATTGATTAGTGATAATTTCATTTATTAAAATATATAAACGTAGCCAAATAATAAGTATGTAACAACATTTTTTAAGTATAGATTATTGCACATAAATATTAGAGGCATGTCACATGTTATACGTAAGAATATTAATTTCTCTAATACAAGTGATAAAAAATATTTTTTTTCATACAAACATATCTCATAGCATTACTTAAAGAGCCTAAATCCCAACCCCTTATATCCGTCTTTCTATCTATAGTATATATTAATTTTATTTTTTTAAAATTTTTTTTAAAAGTCAAAACATCTTAAAATGGTTAATATGGTTTTTAACTATAACCATATGGTTCCAACCCATATAACCCATATTAAAAATGGTTAATATGGTTTTAGTTCTTAAATAAAATCATAACCATATTTTAAAAATCAAAACCAACCCATAACCATATTTTGCCAGGCCTACGCCATATACAGCGCAACTGCGCAGTTTTTAGCCTTGGCACCAGCGCAGCTGCGCTAGTGCACAGACAGAGACAGAAACGGCATGAACAGTAGTCGTTTTTAGCCTAACTAACATGAATTTCACCCACCAAACAGTGAAATTAACATATAAAATAAATATAACACTATCATAAACATGATTGCTAACATATTCAACCACTTAACACAATTTAACAACACTTTTAACTATTTTAATTTCTCAAATTTCTCGTTTTCATATGAAAACTCCATTCTTGACATCCTTCATGAAAATCAACAATGTGATTTCAATTCTTGTACAAATTACTTCGTTCAAATTACGTTATGCTTGTTTCTTAATGAACTAGCATAATCAAGTCTCAATTCACAATTTAGCATACAAATTGACCACCAATTTTATTATCCTACAAAATATGTTCATACTCATATATTTTTACTGTAAAAATTAATTTCCTTCTTTTTGACGAAATTCATATAATCACATACACGTTTCATCATACAATCACCTATGTGTGTGTGTGTGTGTGTGTGTATAGAGAGAGAGGATAGTTATACTATTACAACTTCATAATTTCATACTCAACTATCAAATATGAATTTCAGAACTTATACCATAAAACACAGTGAATTTCAAGAACACCGAGACTAAGAAAATATACTATAAAATATATATGTGAAGATTATAAAACATACCTTCTAATTGCTCAGAAATCCTTGCTAACACTACTAGAATTGTTTGAAAACCTCACGTATACACTCTCAATTTCTCTTATAATTTTCTCTCAAAACTTTCTGTACTTTTCTTCTTTGAAAACCTTTTCTTTTCTTTTTCTCTGTAGCTTTTCTTAGGCTTAGGTTTAGACAATATAGATTATATGTAAAACTAAACTGATAACAAAGCGTACATAAAAGAAACGCATATAGTCATAATAAACCTAATAAATAGTATCAGTTACCAATATAACGTATAGCTTATAAATATATTTTATTTATTTAGTTTATTTTATAAATAATTTAAGTTTTAAAAATCCAAAAGATATAGGGCTTTGTTTGGCAAAAACCATTTAAAAGTTAAACATTTAATACCATTAAGTCTTGTTTGGCACAAACCAAATTAAACTACTAATTTAATTTATTTTAATAACTCCTTATAATATAATTATTTGTCACGCTATATTTAATTAAATTTTCATACTTAATTAATTAATTTAAATAACAATTTATTAAATAAATTATTTAATCACATAACTCAATACAAATAATTAACTATCAAATTAAAATATCAATATAATAATATTTTCCTTAACTCATTAATTATTTATCTAACAAATAATTAACCAAATAAAATTAAATCAATTAAACAAATATTTATTCAACGATAAGCACATCCATTAAATATTTATATAATTCAATAAATATTTAATATTACAATTAAAATTTTGGAATGTTACACCACAAACCCGGTCCAATCACGAGCTATGTGGTCAATTGCTTCAGAGTCTACAATTCACAAATGGAGAGAACAAGCAACGAACATAGTGGAAGAAACTAAACATATGGCTTGATCAAGACAAGTAAGTACCTTTTTTGGCTTAGTGCAGTCACGATCGAAGTGTCTGGATGTGCCACAGTTGTAACAAATCAACTTGGCCTTGTCCTTTTTGCCAGAACTACATTTACTTTTCTTCTTCTTGGAAGTATCAGCCTCTACAACCTTCTGAGTCGCATTAGCATTGGTAATCTCTATTTGTTGAGCCTTTAGGCATTCATCCTCTAGTCATTTAGTCCTTAAATGCTCAACCTCCAGCTGCTCAGCTTCTAAGCGCTCAAGGTGATGAAAAATATCTTCTAAAGATTAAATATTTTCATCTTGAGCTATGTTAGTCTTGAGATTGTTCCAATTATCAGGAAATGAACGTATCACTGCAAGAATTTGTTGTTCATCTAACAAAGGGTTGTCAGCAGCTCCTAACGTTTCAATCATATTTGACATGACCTGAAGATGTTCTCTAAAGGTTTGTTCAACTATTTTTTATAACTGTCGAATTTGGTAGTTAAGAGATGCAACCTAGCTATGTCCATTTTCTTTTGAAAAAAGAAAGAGGAAGAATCTTATTAGAGATATTCGATTAGTTCACCACAGTATAAAAGAATCTTTGCAACATGAATCAAATTAACATAAAAATAATAGGACATAAATACAAAAAGGAGACTTTGCCAAGTTTAGGAATCACAATTCGTATAAATGCCTAATTACTAAAATTTAATTTTTCAATGCACAAGACATGTAATTTAGGGAATAATTTAATTAAATTATTGCAACTTATATCACTCCCACTAGGAACAAGGTTATATATATGTAATTATAGCATAGTAATTTAATTCCAAGCATCAACGTTTAATATTCCAAGAATATTAACAAAAGAAATTAAATAATAGGATATATTACTCAATTAATATACCAAGTATGCTATAAAAACATTAAAATGTATCCAAAAAAATATCAACAGTATATAAACATCACAAAAGATTACTGTAGTTTTCAGGAATTTTTTTGATAATTAAGTTAATTATCACAATTAATTAACCATTGGATAACTAATTTGAAATTAACCAAATATATCCAAATATGTTAATTTCTTCCAAAACATTTTATAACAGTAACTTAGCATCATAAAAAAGGTCACTGTAATTTTCTTGGAGTTTTTCTAATAAATTTACTAATTATCACAATTAATAAACCATTGCATAATTAATTGGAAATTAACCAAAAATATCCAAAACTATTAATATTCCAATAATCCAGTGGAAACATTAATTATATGCTAATAATTAATTTATGTAAAATTTTCAGAATTTAGTAATCACTATAACTATTATTTAATTAATTTTCATGTTTAAAATAATTAATAAATTATTTTCTAGAAATAAAAATAAAAAATAATTAAAGTCAGCAGGAATCGGTTCAAAAACACGGGTTAGTGGGTCGGGTCGGTAGGGTGAGTCAGATCGGGCTGGCCAAACTGGGCTTAACTAGGCAGGCGCGTGTGCCTCACGCGTGCTGCTTATGCAGTAGGCGCACATTGCGCGGCCACGCGTGGGCATCTCTGTGCTCTGGCACACATGAGCTTTACACGCTGCCTTTCGGGCACTTTTTCGCGATGCGGCTTACTCCTTTCTGATCGACTTGGTTCACGAATTTGTATGGTGTGCTCAACCACCAGTTTGGGAGCTACCATGAGGGAAGTGTAATGCACGTAGTTCTGCCCGAGACTGAAACTAGCATTTCACCTTCAACCTTCAGCAACATGGATTTTCAAAATATCTATTTCGAGACCTATACTTTGAGAAGTCATTTCTCAATCTATATAAGTCCAATTCATGCGTATAATATATCGTTGGAAAGTTTACAACATGTACTACGCATACATACCAAAATCTTTCGAAACAGACAATTACACAAAAAGTTATGGCTGGTCAAAGTAGATTATTTGCAAACTAGGGTTCTAAATTAATTTTAAATTACATATCCAATTAAACCCAAATTATGTAGAATATATACATTGTGTTTGGGCTACAACATACTGCAATATTAGCCCTTAACATTTAGTGTAGCTAAGATTGCCATCGATGATGTTTTTTAAGTTTTTAAACAATGCAATCATGACATAATGTGTAAACATATCATACATAACATACATCAGATCGATAAACCATACTCTGACACCAATGTAGGGATTTTATACGCATGTTATTTCATATATTTACATGTAACAGAAGAATCAAAGACATACCTCTTGTAGCGTGAAAACCTCTGATGCAAAAATATTCTACAATTAAATGTTCCCCAAAAAACCCAACAACATCTCCAAACTACGATCTGACAACGGAGCACTATCTCACGATTCGTAACAATTATGTTTAGGTCTGTATTAGGAGAACTCTCTCTGATAATCGTACATTATTACTCCTCAAACATACCTGATGTCTAGTGCTGACACTTTGGAAATTTTCATAAGTTCTACTATAGGGGGGTCCGTGAAGTTCACTCGAGCCATGGGCAGACTGCCATGGGCGAAGCGTGCAGGGATTGAGGCTTTGCTGGGCTCCCTTACATCGGATAGGTGGCTTTGGATCGAATCAAAGACACGTTCATAGGCTGGGCATGATCGAGCAAGAACATTACTGGACGTTTGGGCATGGCGTAGGCGTTGAGCTTAGCATGTCAAGGCATGGCATAAGCAAGTTCTAGCTTGCCAAAAGGTTGCATAGGCTCAGAGCTTGTCAGTGTTGGTGTGACGCCCCCAAAATAGGTATACATCACCCATCTTGAGTCGCCAAATACATGGTACAAAATTCAAATACAACTTAATTATACAATTGTCGTGTAAAAAAAATACGACAAAACATAGCTGAGTTTTTAAACGAATATTATCTTCTAGACAGTATTCAAACTCATATGGAGTCCTCATTACATTTATTATCACACTATTTCACAGAACAGTGAGGACTACTAAAGCCACTTATCCTGGACCATTACTCTATTCCCCGACTCGTCCCAGCTATAGTCTCTTTTCCTGAAGAGAACAATGAAAGCAAAAGGGTGAGCTCAACTAGCCCAGTAAGAAATATCATGACTAAGATAATGCAGAATAATTTATCGTTAGCCTTCAACAGTGTTAAACTGATAAAATATAACAAAAATCAAGTTTAACTGCAGCGGAACAAGCAATCCATTAGAAGAGTCAAGTAGAGCACAAAATCTACTATCTTCTATGATTTAAAAGGTTTTTCATCACTTTTATCGCTAAGACTCAGCTTAATAAATAATCCACATCATCAAATCACCCCTGCACTACGGCAAGGATATTCTTTAGTATCACGACCACAAATTATCCATGCACTACGGGCCAAGGATATTCGTGTATTCATCAATGGTCATGATCATGCCAACAACTGTCCATCAATACACTACGGTCTAATGAGGACTTTTACCATATCATTTGTAACATTACGATCATGATTATACCGAATAATATCTGGTCATAATCATAATAAGTCCATCTATGCACTACAGGCCACGGATGACTTTCAACATAATATAAATATGAGGATGATGACAATGATATAAGAATTCAATTAAATGAAATCAAAGGATAAATTTTAAAGATTTATAATTTAATTTATCCAGAATTCAATAATGTTCAAATTGCCAACATGATACTGCTTTGTGGAGTAAAATTCAAGAATGATACTGTATCAAAAATAATTTAGACCGAAAAGAAATCAATTTTTATTATGAATAGTACTCCGGGTGAATAGTATCCCGTGAATAGTACTTTGAGAATAGTACTCTGTGAATAGTACTTTATGAATAGTACTTATAAATAGTACTTTGTGAATAGTACTTTATAAATAGTACTTTTGTAAATAGTATCGTATAAATGAATAGTACTCATGGACAGTACTCCGGCATGAAAAACTTAAAATTTAACAAGAATGTGGAGAAAATATCCTTGTGAAGCGATACTAGATGAAACGCAAATTTCAAGGATATTCTACTAATTTCACGGAATATAGAAACAGTACTTTAACCGAATGATGGTATAATTAGGAATACGAGACGAAATAATATTACTCACATACTACAGAGTATGGAAGAAAATATTATTCCTATGAATACTGAACAAAATAATATCCCTTACCTCAGAAGAAGACTGGATACTGGAATAACGATGTAGCAGACTTCTCTTTTACTTTTTCTCTAAAGCTTCTCTCTCTATAAATGCTCTTGTGAGTCTTAGTGAATTGGTGAGAATGAAATAAGAATGAGCTTCTATTTATAGGAAAATATAGTTTCGATAATTGCACGTTTTGGGGCTCGAAATATTACAGTATAATACCTTCATTTTTTTTTTAATTTAGTCCTGCAAGTATTATCAAACTTGCACCACCTCCCCTAATAGTACATCTTGTGAATCAATAGTACAATCATGCGAAAAAAACTAATTACAGTATAGTACCTTCATCTATACCTCTTTTTTTAATTTAGTCATGCAAGTACTACCAATCTTGCACCACCTCCCCTAATAGTACATGCATGTGAATCAATAGTACACACATGTGAACAAATAGTTATAAGCATGTGAATTAATAGCAATTAATTGCTCATTTATCTGATTAATTACCCAATTGATCAATATAACCTCCAGACATCCATTATTATCAAAATAGATGTCGATTTCTACTAACACAAATAATCCCAACACAATGGAGCCATCAATTTCATCTTTAATCAATACGAACTTATTCATCATTAATATTATATCTCACAATATTTAACAATTAGATCATTCCCAGGAAAGAGGGGGCTTTCCGATAAGAATTTCTCCTTATTGGCGCGCAATTAGGTGACCAAACCTCTCCTTGACAGAACTTTTTAGACATCGTCTGTGACACCCCCAAATCTAGGTACTTCATTTCCACAAGATTTAGTGCTCACTATCCATTCATTCAAACTATCTACCCAAAAATAATATATAAACCATAATCCTCCCTTTAAATAGGGTTACATCATTAAATTCAAATACATCCCAAGTTGTCTAACCTTTAAACATTATTCAAGTGCAAAAAAAAAATTATTACATTACATCATTATTAAAAAGTCTATGGCCATCACAATAAACAAAATTACAAGTTTGCATCACTTGTACATTTTTTCATTTCCTTTGCTAGTTGAAGGCTCATCTACCTTCTCAACTTTAGCTGCAATGAGTGTATAAATATGCAAGAGTGAGCAAAATAATTGCTCACTAGATATAGCAATAAATTAACAAGAATGAAATAACTACCAATGAATAGGCTCATCAATACTGAGTAGTACTCTATCAATAATATTCAACGACTGGAATCAAAATATGAAGTATATAAAACTGAGGGTCATGAGACCACGAACTGTGTCCACAGTTGCGAGTAATCTTTCAACTCCAACTTTAACAGTCATAAGACTATAAGGACTTCTCGTACTTAGGGGGATCATCCCTTCGTATAATGTATTGTGCACAAACATTTCAACACTAAGCGTAAATTATCCCCTAATAATAATAGGGTTGTTCATCTCAGTATTTAGAGTACAAGTCCGCACCAAAGAAAGTTTGGTTTGGATAAGCTTTCAAGGGTAATTTGAAGTTTAACGAACATCAACTAGAGGACTAGTTGAATTAATAGTGTTTGATAAAACAATAATTGATCAATAATAACATAATATGGAACAATGAATGAGTGTAAGCGAATTAACTATTTCTTGAACTCATGCTTAAAAACAACCACAAAGTATAAGTATTGAATGACAATAAACCTTGCTTGAATAAAATTAAGCTAAGACTATGTATTATTAAATATGCATTAAGTAATAGCAAGCTGAAAATAAAGCTTATTCATTATGAGAATGACTTGTGTCAAGTAAATGAACTAAGATAATTCAACATTAGAATTTAGAATTCAAGAAAATTGTATTCATAATACATGAAGGACAATAAAGAAACTTGTCTAACAATAAATAAGTTAGAATGCATCAATGAATACTGGAATTCAAACTTATTCGGATAAAGTTAAAGTCACAACTAGTTTGCTCAAATAATGACTAGGAATACAAAAGTTCGATTAATGAAACTTTAAAGTAAGAACTTGCTCAACCAAAAGAATGAAGTTACACAATGTAATAATAGAACTAACTCAACGAAAGTGTAGAGTTAGAAAGCTTGCTCAATGTAAAAAGAAAGTTTAGAAACTTGCCTCGAGCGTAGGCTACAATATTAAACTCACGTTCAACTACACATTGGTTTAGAACCACATTATCTATTAGATATGCTAACATACCACAACATATACATTTCTAGCTAAACTTATCATCTTAGCACAAGTCTTATGATACCATAAATATTTCAGAATTCCCAAGTGTTAACATCACAACACCTATTTAACATCCATTGTATAAACTAAGTTATCACATAATGCGTTCGTAACCTACTAATCACTTTTACAACTTTAAATTCACAATCCATATAACACAACTCTATTTTAGCCATGTTGGACACATTAACCTATCATTAAGCTAAGTTAAATTGAACGCTCAAAGTCTGCATAAATAACAGACTTCACTGTCTGTGGCAGGGTACTGACGCGGTCGCGCCAGTTTTATACTGGGTGGCAGCGCGCCTGCCCCAAGAGATAGCGCGCCCGCGCAACGTACAGATTCCAATTTTGCAGAACAGAGCTACGACACCTTTCTTAAGCCAACTAACACGAATTTCACCCACTAAACAGTGATAATAACATGTAAAAATAGTATAGAACTATCACAAACATATTTGTGAACATATTCCACCAATTAAAACAATTTAACAACAATTTAAGCTAGGTTAATTTCTCAATTTCCATGATTTTCATATAAAACTCAAATTTTTTATATTAATTCCAAAAATCATCACTGAGAATTCAATATTTGGCCAAATCACTCCATTCAAATTACGTTATGCTCATTTCTTACTAAACTAACATGCACAAGACTCAATTTACAGTTTAACATACGAATTGACCATCAAAATTGGTACTTACATAAGCCACATAGAAAATATATATACTGTCAAAATTTTCTACTGTTAGAACGAAAATTAGCATGCAATCTCTTGTGTAAACATAAACTCTAGCATCACCAACATGCATCATCACAGTTACCAAGTATATATCCACAATTCATCAAATTTGATTTCATAGAACACAAACAACTATGCCATGAATTCATATATGCATATATATATATATATATATATATATATATATATATATATATATATATATATATATATATATATATGACATATCAAGGTTAGATAAATTACCTTAAAAAAGCTTGAAATCCTTGCTAACTCTTGTAATCTTTGCTAAAATCTCTGGAAATTGCTTAAGTTTCCTCACAATTCTCTCAACTCACTGTAATCTCTAGGCTAGCAAATAGAACGCGTAAAACCAACTGATAAACAATGTAAGAAATAAAACTGATAACCCTTAATAATACTAATTGCTATTTCAGTTACTAACGTATATAACACAAATATATTATATTTATTATTTTAATTTATTTTATTTAAATTCAAAAATTAGAAAACCAAAAGCCATAAGGCTTTGTTTGACAAAATCCTTTAATTTTTAAAGAATTAATATATAAAGCCTTGTTTGGCAAAAAACTAAATTAAACCCTTTTTAATTTATTTTAATAAACATTTTATTTTATAATTATAATCACATATTATTTATTTAGATTTTCATATCCAACATTAACCCTTTACATTAATCACATACTATATTTTAATTAAATATAGCATTTTAGCAAATATCACAAAATTATAATTTTCATTATAACTTTATTTAATACTCTAATATACCATCTAAATTATTAAATCAAAACAACAATATAACGTCTCATGTTATACTACAATTCTCTAAATTATAAATTAATTTAATTTAGAATATTATCTAATAAAATATTTATTTCATCAATTCAACAATAGACACATCAAATAAATATTTATATTATTCAATAAATATTTAATATTACAATTTGAAACTTTGGATCGTTACATCGTCAATATTGCAATTAATAATATGAATAACTTTGTCGTCTCAATTATTGATTTAATAATATAAAATATTATGCAGATGATACTGTGACAATAATTGAATCAATAATATGAGAGATATGATGCAACAATTACTGTAGCAATAATTGAGTATAACTGAGTGACTTCTCACGTAAGCATCAATAATCAATACCTTGTGCTACTATGCAACCACGCGTATTACTGTACTTTTACCACCGGGTAGTTCAACAGTTTAACGGTAAAATTTTCGCCGTTATTTTTATAAAAAGATAATTTTGTCATTTTCTAACTACGACAATACTTCCGTTGTGGAGTCCACCAATGATTGTGCCGTCGTACTAATATTCCCTGTTAAAATGAGTATTCCCCGACCAATCGAATATTATATAACCACTTGCTTACTTTGCAAAATTTATAAATAATACCCACAACTATAACATTATATCAAATCCATACCATAATATTCAAAAATATATTTCGAGAAAAAATAATCTTTATTCATAAAAGTTGGGGTCTTACAACCTCCCCTTCTTATGAAATTTCATCCTCGAAATTAGGGTGCGTACCTGGTATGCCGAAGAGGTGAGAATACCTTGTTTAGATTCTAACTCTTGAGGTATAACCTTTGAGTGTCGAATATGATTCGTCTTATCCAAGATTTTAACACGTATCTCCTCATACGTTAAATCTTCTGCTATCTCGTCTAGTTCTAATTCAATAATGTGGTTCAGGTCGTTCACATATTTACGTAACATTGATACGTGAAAAACGTTATGAATACGCAATATACTTGGCGGTAAACGAGTCTATATGCCACATTTTCTACTCGATCGAGGATTTTAAATAGACAAATAAAATCAAGGGTTGAGATTTACTCTCTTCATTGATTCTTGCTTCTAGGATAACGCCCTCTTAAACCTTCTTCCTCACATTCATCAACTCCGGGTGTGTAGCTTGAGTAGCTTTAACTTTATCGATTAACGTCGAATCTACTCGTATATTTTATATCACCACGTGGGTCCCTAGAGTCTTTAACTCCATCTTCATCATTTGTAAGTTATACGAAATGGGTTTTTGTGTTAACAATGTCACACTCGTAAACACATACGATCTTCTACTCAACGCGTCAGCTACCACGTTCGCTCTTTCACGATAATATTGAATGGTATTATCGTAATCTTCAACTGCTCAAGCCAATGTCTTTTGCGCATGATACGTTCGTTTTGGGTGAAAAAAATAGTTGAGGGTTTTAGAGATGGGTTTTGTACTGGGGTCAATACAAAGTTCGATTTAACGCTCTGGGGTAGGCTAAGAAGTCTTCAGGAATACGTCAGAAAATTTATTAACAACAAAAATATCATTCAAAACTGTGACTGTCATCCCAAGACTTGGATAACACGTCACATTGATACCTATCAACTTGCCACCGTTATTCACGGTTTCCCATACAGAAAGTCTGGCTTCGGTGCATGAAACAACCTGGGTCAAATCCCGAGTCCGGAATAAATCTCGGGTCAAATCCCAAGTCCGAATCGAATCAAATCCATCAAAATAAGGCCTCAAACCACTGGCCTAATATTATCTTTTTGGGTCATCTTAGCCCACCACAGGCTCACCCAAAAGGTCATGACTTGAAGGTACTATTGGTACTAACTTATTTCCTTATATGCAGATAAATTTTTTTCCATCTTTCGATGTGGGACTGGAGTGTTACAAACTACCCCACTTAAATTTTTGACGTCCCCAACAGAACCGATCACACACACAGCCCAAAGATCTTTGCCTCTCTAGCCATTGTGGGATAATACCGGCTGGCTTCGTGTCCCTACCTCCGGACCTCCATCTCTCCATTGTGGGATAATACCACCAGCTTTTGTGTCCCCACCTCTGGCAACCCGATCGGATGACCTGACCGGAGCTTTCGAGAGTCGGCTCTGATACCATATGAAATAACCCGGGTCAAATCCCGAGTCCGGAACAAATCTCAGGTCAAATCCCAAGTCCGAATCGAATCAAATCCATCAAAATAAGGCCTCAAACTACTGGCCCAATAGTATCTTCTTGGGTCATCTTAGCCCACCACAGGCTCCCAAAAGGTCATGACTTGAAGGTACTATTGGTAGTAACTTATTTCCTTATATGCAGATAAATTTTTTTCCCTATCTTTCGATGTGGGACTGGGGTGTTACAAACTTTTCCACTTAAATTTCTGACTTCCCGGTCAGAACCGATCACACACACGGTCCAGAGATCTTTGCCTCTCTAGCTATTGTGGGATAATACCGGCTGGCTTCGTGTCCCCACCTCTGGACCTCCATCTCTCCATTGTGGGATAATACCACCAACCTTCGTGTCCCCACCTCCGGTAACCCGATCGGGTAACCCGGCCCGAGATTTCGAGAGTCGGCTCTGATACCAACTCTGTAACCTCTCTTTCTATTTCGAAAAGGGGGTGTTACAGAGTAGAAAGAGAGGTTACAGAGTATGGTATCAGAGCCGACTCTCGAAAGCTCGGGTCGGGTTACCGGAGGTGGGGACACGAAGGTTGGTGGTATTATCCCACAATAGAGAGATGGAGGTCCGGAGGTGGGGACACGAAGCCAGCCGGTACTATCCCACAATGGCTAGAGAGGCAAAGATCTTTGGACCGTGTGTGTGATCGGTTCTGACGGGGAAGTCAGAAATTTAAGTGGAGAAATTTGTAACACCCCAGTCCCACATCGAAAGATAGGGAAAAAAATTTATCTGCATATAAGGAAATAAGATATTACCAATAGTACATTCAAGTCATGACCTTTTGGGAGCCTGTGGTGGGCTAAGATGACCCAAGAAGATACTATTAGGCCAGTGGTTTGAGGCCTTATTTTGACGGATTTGATTCGATTCGGACTTAGAATTTGACCCGAGATTTGTTCCGGACTCGGGATTTGACCCGAGTTGTTTCAGTGCATTTCACACAAGGAAGTCAACAACGAAAGGATCGGGGCTCTTTATTTATGGCTTGATATGACAGTGATTAACTTTAGTGGTTTGGTTGCTTGAATTCGCATAACAAGTTGGTTAGGAATATGAAAGCTAACAACCTTACGAAAAGTATGATGAGTAGTTAACCAATCGATTCCTAAAATCACATCAAATGCAAGTATTTTCAAAGAGATAAGATCGACAGGTAACGTGAAAGTGTCGATTTGAATCAAACAAGATTTATAAACAGTGGAGGTAACGAAGGTTTCTCATAAAGGAGTTTTAATAGATAAATCAAAGTCTAATTTCTTAGGGATCAATGTAAGACCCCAACTTTTATAAATAAAGATGAATTTTCTATAAATATCATTTTTGAATATTATGGAGTTAATTTGATATAATGTTATAGTTGTGGGTAATATTTATAAATTTTACAAAGTACACAAGTTGTTATATAATATTCAATTGGTCGGGGAATATTCGTTTTAACAGGAAATATTCGTACAACGGCACAATCATTGGTGGACCCCACAACGGAATTATTGTCGGATTGAAAAAACGATAAAAATATTTTATTAAAAATAACGGCGAAAGTTTTATCATTGATACTGTTGAACTACTCGGTAGTAAAAGTACAGTAATACATGTGGTTGCATAGTAGCACACGGTATTGATTATTAATGCTTATGTGAGAAGTCACTCAGTTTGATTCAATTATTGTCAGTTAATAATATGAATTATTTAGCGATAATGAAGTTTTGTTTTATTCGTATTATTAACGTAATAAAACATAAACATCTTTTTATATAAAACAGAATACTTTATTAAAGTTATTCTATAAATAGAATATATTTTATTTTATTTAAAAGATTTTTCTTTAAATATGGACCGTCAGATTAAAGTAATCAATCTGGACCGTTCATGGATTAGTTACTATGCATTCCATTTTTCTATAAATAGCAGCTCATTCCTTCATTATTTCTTACGAATTCACTGAACTCTAGAGAGAGAAACTATAGATAGAGAAAAGAAAAGTATTCTGCTACTTAACTACTTCCTTATTTCAGTTATTCTTTAAAACGGTAAGGGGTGTTATTCTTTCTTATTCATGAAGAGAACTATTGTTATTCCATTTCTTATTATTCTGTTGGAATAACCTGTATACGCGGTCTACCCTATGCTTGGTGACATTCTTCTATTATTCTGTTGGAACATCCTGTCTGTGTGTTTTACATCGGACCTGGTTCCGTTTTTATTATTATTCTGTTGGAACATCCTGTCTGTGTATTTTACACCGGACCTGGTTCCGTCTTGTTATTATTCTGTTGGAACATCCTATCTGTGTGTTTTACACCGGACCTGGTTCCATTATTTATTATTCTGTCAGAATATCCTGTCTGAGCGTTTACGCCGGACCTGGTTCTATTATTTATTATTCTATCAGAATATCCTGTCTGTGCGTTTACGCCGGACCTGGTTCCATTATTTATTATTCTGTTAGAATAACCTGTCTGTGCGATCTATCGCATGCCGGGTGATTTCTTTTGTTATTCCATTCTTTATTATACTCAGTTAGTTAAGTTTTAACTTTTATACTCCATGAAATTAGTAGAATATCCTTGATAATTGCGTTTCATCCAGTATCTTTTCATGAAAATATTATTCTAAGCATTCTTGAATTTTACTCCACAAAGCAGTATCATGTTGACAATTTGGACGTTGTTAATTCTTGGATAAATTAATTCTTGAACTTGTTTTATTGAATTCTTATATCATTGTCATCATCCTCATGTTTATAAAATGTTGAAAGTCATCTGTGGCCTGTAGTGCATAGATGGACTTGGTATGATTATGACCAGGAATTATTTGGTATAATCATGAGCGTAATGTTACAAATGATGTGGTAAAAGTCCTCATTGGCCCGTAGTGCATTGATGGACAGTTGTTGGCATGATCATGACCATTAATGAATACACGAATATCCTTGGCCGTAGTGCAGGGGTGATTCGATGATGTGAATTATTTTATTAAGCTGAGTCCCAGCGATAACAGTGTTGAAAAATCTTTTAAATCATAGAAGATAGTATATTTTATTTTCTACTTGACTCTTTTAATGGATTGCTTGTTCCGCTGCAGTTAAACTTCATGTTCGTTATATTTTATCAGTTTAACACTGTTGAAAGCTAATAATAATTTATTCTGCATTATCTTAGTCATAATATTTCTTACTGGGCTAGTTGAGCTCACCCTTTCTTTCACTGTTCTCTTCAGGAAATGAGAATATAGCTTGGACGATTTGGGGAACGGAGTGATGGACCAGATGATAGTATTAGTAGTCCTCACTATTCTGTTAAATAGTGTGACAATAATTGTATTGAGGACTCCTTTTGAGTTTGTATAGTCTCTAGTAGACAATAATTGTATTCAAACGCACAGTTATGTTTTGTTGTATTGTACACGACAGTTGTATTAGTAAGTTGTATTTGTATTCTGTACCATGTATCTGACGACCCAAGATGGGTGATGTATACCTTATTTTGGGGGCGTCACAGTTGGTATCAGAGCTTAGGGATATGATCCCTGGCTAAGATGTGAGAATAGAACTAGGAGGGGAAAGACGGGGAATTCCTTCGCTAGTATGACCTACCTAAGTTTATTTGTATAGTATTTAATTGGTCGGTCAGAATATAAGGATAATATATGACATATCAATTAACTTTTGTTTTATGGCAGTATCTGAAAATGGCATCCGAGAATGTTGAGAATAGCAATGGAGCACAGGCGACTGTTGATTTACCACATATCAATAATCGGGATAATGTGTATCAGGAAGGCGACAATCCTCATGCAAACAATAATACTGACCAAATGATGAATGATAGAATGTTCAGAAGCTTTATGCAGTTCATGCAACAGCAGGCGAGAGCGGCTCCTGTTCAAAATGTAGGTGAAAACACTGAAAACTCTCGGACGGTCACCGCTAAACAGTTCAAGGAGCTGGGACCACCGGAGTTTAAGGGAGAGCCAAAACCACTTACAGCGAAAACATGGATAAAGCATATCACCAAGATATTTGATGTCTTGGGATGCTCCGAGGAGCAAAAGGCTCCCTTTGCCGCCTTTATGTTGCGAGGAGAGGCAGATTACTGGTGGGAATCGATTAAGCGTACTCAACCTGCCGCACTGAAGATGTCTTGGGAGAAGTTCCAAGAGCTGTTCAATGACAAATACTTTCTCGAAAGTGTTCGTCACATGAAGGAGGTGGAGTTCATTAAATTAGAGCAGAATAATATAACCGTGTCGCAGTATGAGGCTAAATTTACTGAGTTGTCCCGGTTTACGTCCCACTTGGTGGATAATGAAGAGAGAAAGACGCGAATGTTTTTACGAGGTTTGAAACCTAAGATACGTCAACATCTTATTTCTCATAAACTGTGTTTGTATTCAGATGTTGTGAATAGGGCTCAGTTAGTGGAGCGCGATAACTAGTCAACGCAACCAAAAGAAAGCAGTCGGCAAAATGATAATACCAGTGAGAGCAGTCATCGAAGCGGTGACAACAAGCATGGAGGGAATCAACAGGCCAGAAATGGTAACCACTTCGGTGGTAATCAGGGCCAAAACAATAAGAATGGTCATTTCAAGAAGAGGAGATTCAACAATGATGGAAAGACGTCAGCACCAGCACCCGTTGTTAAGGGAGGAGAACGACCACCTATCATATGTTTCAAATGCGGAGGGGAGGGGCACATCAGTCCAAACTGCGCGATGCCGTCTAAAGCATGTTATAATTGTGGAAGAGAAGGACATTTAGCTCAATTTTGTCGTTTACCAAAAATAAGTTCAGCCAGGATGGAGACACCAAAGGCCGTCCCAGAAAAGTCAAAACCGGTAGTGCAAGGGAGAGCGTTTGTTGTGACCTCCCAGAAAGCAAGGAACCCGAATGAGGTCATCACGGGTAAGCTTATCATAAACTCTAACGAAGTCTATACTTTATTTAATACCGGTTCTACCCATTCTTTTATTTCTCCTACTTGCGCTCATCAATTAAATTTGACTCCGGAGATATTAGACTTTGACTTATCTGTTGAAACTCCATTGGGAGAAACCTTTATTACATCCACGGTTTATAAGTCTTGTTTGGTTCAAGTTGGTACCCACACATTACCTGTCGATCTTATTTCATTAAAAATACTTGCATTTGACGTGATTCTAGGGATTGATTAGTTAACTACTCATCATGCAAAAATTGATTATTTTCATAAGGTTGTTAGCTTTCATATTCCTAATCGACCTATTATGCGAATTCAAGCAACCAAACCATTAAAATCAATCGCTGTCATCTCAAGCCATAAAGCTATTCGTTTATTGAAAAACGGATGTCAAGCTTTCTTAGCTCATGTCACGGATCTAAACAAAAATATGTCAGTTTTGAATGATATTTCTATTGTTAATAAATTCCCTGACGTATTCCCTGAAGAACTTCCTGGCCTACCCCTAGAGCGTGAAATTAAATTTTTTATCGACCTTGAACCCGGTACAAAACCCATTTCCAAAGCCCCATATCGAATGACTCCTATTGAACTTCAAGAGTTAAAGATCTAACTGCAGAAATTGTTAGACATTGGCTTTATTCGTCCTAGTACTTCTCCTTGGGGTGCTCTTGTTCTATTCGTGAAGAAGAAAGATGGAAGTATGCGACTTTGTATTGATTATCGGGAGTTGAATCATGTCACCATCAAAAATAGGTACTCATTGCCACGTATTGATGACCTGTTTGACCAGTTGCAAGGAGCACAATTCTTTTCAAAGATCGATATTCGTTCTAGATATCATCAGCTGAAGGTTAGAACTGAGGATATTCCAAAGACGGCTTTCAGAACTCAGTACGGGCATTATGAATTCCTAGTCATGTCCTTTGGATTGACTAATGCTCTTGCTGCCTTCATGGATATGATGAACCGGGTATTCAAGGAATATTTGGATCACTTTGTGGTCGTCTTTATTGATGACATCCTTATTTATTCCAAAAGCCGTGAAGATCATGAGCAACACTTGAGACTAGTACTCCAAAAGTTTCGTGAATACAAGCTTTATGCCAAGTTGAAGAAATGCGAGTTCTGGCTAGAGGAGGTAACATTCCTTGGGCACGTAGTATCAAGTCGTGGAATATCTGTTGACCCGGCAAAGATTGAAGCTATTTAAAGTTGGGAGAAACCTAAATCAGTGACCGAAGTACGTAGCTTTCTTGGTTTAGCTGGTTATTATCGGAGATTCGTGGAAGGATTTTCTCGAATCGCTACTCCATTAACTCAGCTGACTCGGAAAGATATAAAGTTCGGTTGGAGCGAAGAATGTGAGAAGAGTTTTCAAGAACTCAAGAGGAGACTCATTTCAGCACCTGTTCTAACAATACCATCTGGCTCGGAGGGATTTGTCATCTACAGTGATGCTTCGAGCAAAGGGTTGGGATGCGTTCTTATGCAACATGAAAAAGTCATAGCCTATGCTTCAAGACAACTCAAGGAATATGAGAGGAATTATCCTACTCATGATCTAGAGTTGGTAGCTGTTGTCTTTGCACTTAAAATTTGGAGGCATTACTTGTATGAGGAGAAGGTGGAGATCTTCACGGATCATAAAAGCCTCAAATATTTCTTCACTCAAAAGGAACTCAACATGTGACAACGACATTGGGTTGAACTGTTGAAAGATTATGATCATACCATTCAATATCATCCTGAAAAAGCGAACGTGGTAGCTGACGCATTAAGTAGAAGATCATATGCAAGTACGAGTGCGATATTGTCAACACAAAGGCCCATTTTGTGTGACTTGCAAAGGATGGAGATAGAGTTGAAGACTCCAGGGACCCATGTGATGATGGCGAATATACGAGTAGAACCAACTTTAATCGATAAAGTTAAAACTGCTCAAGCTACAGACCTGGAGTTGATGCGTATGAGGAAGAAAGTGCAACAAGGTGCTATGCCGGAAGCAAGAATCGATGAAGAAGGAATACTTCGAGTCAACTCCAAACTTTGTGTTCCTAACAACCCTGATTTAAAGTATGAAATTATGATGCAGGCACACAACACACCGTTTGCAATCCATCCTGGAAGTACCAAAATGTATCATGATCTTCGTCATACATTTTGGTGGAGCAATATGAAGAGAGAGATAGCGTTGTTTATCTCAAGGTGTCTAACTTGTCAACGAGTCAAAGCGGAGCATCAAGTACCAAAAGGTCCATTGCAACCACTTGAAATTCCAGAATAGAAGTGGGAGCACATTACTATAGATTTTGTTACCGGTCTTCCTAGGGTTTCTCAAGGTATTGTTGCGATTTGGGTCATTGTTGATAGATTGACCAAGTCTGCTCATTTCTTACTGATACGAGAAACTTATACACTTGAACGTCTGCTCGTATGTACATAAACAAGATTGTAAGACTGCATGGTATGCCAGTATCCATAGTTTCTGATCGAGACCCAAGATTCACTTCACGATTTTGGGTTAGTTTACAAAAAGCTATGGGCACGGATTTACGATTTAGTTTAGCATATCATCCTCAGACAGACGGACAATCAGAGAGGACTATTCAAACTCTTGAAGATCTATTAAGACTCTGTGTCTTTGACTTCAAGGGAAGTTGGGACAAGTTCTTACCATTGGTGGAGTTTTCCTATAACAACAGTTATCAAGCAAGTATTGGCATGGCTCCATTCGAAGCATTGTATGGAAGAAAATGTCGTTCTCCAGTATGCTGGGATGAGGTAGGTGAAGCAGCGTTGTTGGGACCGGAGTTGGTACGTATGACTACAGAAAAGATTCAAACGATCCGACAACGTATAAAAACTTCACATGATCGACAAAAGAGTTATGCTGATCTTCATCGAAAGAACGTGGAATTTGATATAGGAGATCATGTGTTCTTACGTGTTGCTCCATGGAAAGGAGTTACGAGATTTAGAAAGAGAGAAAAGCTCAATCCTCGATTCATCGGTCCATTTTTAATCCTCGATCGAGTAGGAACTGTGACTTATAGACTCGCTTTACCGCCAAGTATGTCTCGTGTTCATAATATTTTTCACATATCCATGTTACGTAAATATGTGGAAGACCCGAACCACATTATTGAGTTAGAACCGGACGAAATAGCGGAGGATTTGACGTATGAAAAAGTTCATGTTCAAATCTTGGATAAGAAGGAACATATTCTACGCTCCAAGGTTATACCTCAAGTCAAAGTTTTGTGGAGAAATCACGATGTTGAGGAAATGACTTGGGAGTTAGAATCTGAAATGAAGTCAAGGTATCCTTACCTCTTCGACATATCAGGTACGTACCCAAATTTCGAGGGCGAAATTTCATAAGAATGGGAGGTTGTAAGACCCCAACTTTTATAAATAAAGATGAATTTTCTATAAATATCATTTTTGAATATTATGGAGTTAATTTGATATAATGTTATAGTTGTGGGTAATATTTATAAATTTTGCAAAGTACGCAAGTTGTTATATAATATTCAATTGGTCGGGGAATATTCGTTTTAACAGGGAATATTCGTACAACGGCGCAATCATTGGTGGACCCCACAACAGAATTATTGTCGGATTGAGAAAATGACAAAAATATTTTGTTAAAAATAACGGCGAAAGTTTTACCATTGATACTGTTGAACTACTCGGTCTTAAAAGTACAGTAATACGTATGGTTGCATAGTAACACACGGTATTGATTATTAATGCTTATGTGAGAAGTCATTCAGTTTGATTCAATTATTGTCAGTTAATAATATGAATTATTTAGCGATAATGAAGTTTTGTTTTATTCGTATTATTAACGTAATAAAATAGAAACATCTTTTTATATAAAACAAAATACTTTATTAAAATTATTCTATAAATAGAATATATTATATTTTATTTAAAAGATTTTTCTTTAAATATGGACCGTCAGATTAAAGTAATCAATCTGGACCGTTCATAGATTAGTTACTATGCATTCCATTTTTTTATAAATAGCAGCTCATTCCTAAATTATTTCTTACGAATTCACTGAACTCTAGAGAGAGAAACTATAGAGAGAAACTACAGATAGAGAAAAGAAAAGTATTCTGCTACTTAACTACTTCCTTATTTCAGTTCTTCTTTAAAACGGTAAGGGGTGTTATTCTTTCTTATTCATGAAGAGAACTATTGTTATTCCATTTCTTATTATTCTGTTGGAATAACCTGTATACGCGGTCTACCCTATGCTTGGTGACATTCTTCTATTATTCTGTTGGAACATCCTGTCTGTGTGTTTTACATCGGACCTGGTTCCGTTTTTATTATTATTCTGTTGGAACATCCTGTCTGTGTATTTTACACCGGACCTAGTTCCGTCTTGTTATTATTCTGTTGGAACATCTTGTCTGTGTGTTTTACACCGGACCTGGTTTCATTATTTATTATTCTGTTGGAATATCCTGTCTGTGCGTTTACGCCGGACCTGGTTTCATTATTTATTATTCTGTCGGAATATTCTGTCTGTGCGTTTACGCCGGACCTGGTTCCATTATTTATTATTCTGTTAGAATAACCTGTCTATGCGGTCTATCGCATGCCGGGTGATTTCTTTTGTTATTCCATTCTTTATTATACTCAGTTGGTTAAGTTTTAACTTCTATACTCCATGAAATTAGTGGAATATCCTTGATAATTGCGTTTCATTCAGTATCTTTTCATGAAAATATTATTCTAAGCATTCTTGAATTTTACTCCACAAAGCATTATCATGTTGACAATTTGGACGTTGTTAATTCTTGGATAAATTAATTCTTGAACTTGTTTTATTGAATTCTTATATCATTGTCATCATCCTCATGTTTATAAAATGTTGAAAGTTATCTGTGGCCTGTAGTGCATAGATAGACTTGGTATGATTATGACCAGGGATTATTCGGTATAATCATGACCGTAATGTTACAAATGATGTAGTAAAAGTCCTCATTGGCCCGTAGTGCATTGATGGACAGTTGTTGGCATGATCATGACCATTAATGAATACACGAATATCCTTGGCCGTAGTGCAGGGGTGATTCGATGATGTGGATTATTTTATTAAGCTGAGTCCCAGCGATAACAGTGTTGAAAAATCTTTTAAATCATAGAAGATAGTAGATTTTATTTTCTACTTGACTCTTTTAATGGATTGCTTGTTCCGCTGCAGTTAAACTTCATGTTCGTTATATTTTATCAGTTTAACACTGTTGAAAGCTAATAATAATTTATTCTGCATTATCTTAGTCATAATATTTCTTACTGGGCTAGTTGAGCTCACCCTTTCTTTCACTGTTCTCTTCAGGAAATGAGAATATAGCTTGGACGATTTGGGGAACGGAGTGATGGACCAGATGATAGTATTAGTAGTCCTCACTATTCTGTTAAATAGTGTGACAATAATTGTATTGAGGACTCCTTTTGAGTTTGTATAGTCTCTAGTAGACAATAATTGTATTCAAACGCACAGTTATGTTTTGTTGTATTGTACACGACAGTTGTATTAGTAAGTTGTATTTGTATTCTGTACCATGTATCTGACGACCCAAGATGGGTGATGTATACCTTATTTTGGGGGCGTCACAGTTAAGTTCAAACGTTGAGCACAAGCAAGAGAGATAAAATAATGGGTAGAACCGGTATCTAATAAGGTATAGACTTCGCAAGAATTTATAATTAACTAACTCGTGCTAACTTCGTTCGGGTTACTCACTTTTTGAGAAGTCACGAAAAATGCTCTTCCTGAAATCACCGACTTTGTTTTGTCCATATCCGCCTTTGGTGCCACCGTCCCAGCTAGACTTGATTTCACTACAGGACAAAATCGAGCTATGTGACCATCTTTTCCATAACTAAAACATACCTTGGAAGGCTGTGGACAGTTTGGACTTATGTGCCCCTTGTGACGCCCCCAAAATAGGTATACAACACCCATTCTTAGTCGTCAAATTCATGGTACAAAAAGAAAACTACAACTTCAATAATACAATTGTCATGCAAAATACGACAACACGTACTGTGAGTTTAAATACAAATATTGTCTTCTAGACAATATCCACACTCAAATAAGTTCTCATTACAATTATTCAAACACTATTTTATAGAAATAGTGAGGACAGCTAAAACATCTTTCTAGAACTATCACTCCATACCCCGACTAGATCCTGCTATGTTCTCACCTTCTGAGAAGAAAAATGGAACAAAAAGGAAAAGGGTGAGCTCAACTAGCCCAGTAAAGAATATTATGACTAAGATAATATACAACAAATTATTATTAGTATTCAACAGGGAAAAATCTGATAGAATATAATCGACAACAAGTTTTAGATCAACAACTGCAGCGAAATAAATAAACCATTAGAAGAGTCAAGTAGAGAATGAATTCTACTATCTTCTAAGATTTAAAAGTTCATCATCAATATTTTATCTCTGTAACATCAATTAATAATCATCTTTAACCAAATATTCATCTTTGCACCGCAGGCCAAAGATATTCATTTGTATCACCAGTCAGTCATGTTCATCTTAACACCTGTTCATCTTTGCACTACAGGCCAAAGATATTCACCAGGTAATCATACATCTTTGCACTACAGGCCAAAGATATTCAGTAATATCATCATTTAGGACTGAGGATGATGAAAAATATCTTAAAGAAAACGAATCCAGTGAGATAGGAGGACAAATAGTAGGGATTCGTATAACAGTTTATCCAAGATCAATAATACTTCATAATAATCAATTGTGAAGCAGAATTCAAAAATAAAAATCAAAACATGTATACAATCAAAGATAGTAACCATAATAGACATCTTGGACAAAAAGGGAAAATTTTATTTTTCGGTGAATAGTGCCGTATTCGTGAATAGTGTCGTATACGTGAATAGTAACTCCGACACAAAAAGTTCCAAATTTGATAAAAAAAACTCATATCAATATTTCAGCATAATGATATTGAAGAAAATAATATCATTTAAGAAGAAAATATTTCTTACCTCAAAATAACCGTACTTCTGACTGAATATCGGATATGAGGCTGAATGAAACTTGTGCTGAATAGCAACTTTTAAAGTATCTAAATACTCACAAAATACACTCAATAATCTAGAGAGAGAAAGAGAGAAAACTTATGAATTCTGGTGTGATTTTCAATTCTAACTTAACCCTCTATTTATAGGAAAATGTTAGCACGCCGAAGCAGACTTAACCTACAACCTGATGGCTTTACCTGCTACTATTTCCACCCACCACATTTGAATAAAAATCTCAGCACATTTTTTTACCAACCAACAGTGGGGCCCACCAATTCTAGAATTTTTCACCAAAATGATTAACTCCGAAAATTCAATAATTTCTGAACCAGTCATCTCGTAAAATTCATAACAAATCATACGTTCATTTTTAACGGTTCAAAATTTGTGGACATATACTCAACTTATATATGTATAACATATCCAAATATTACCACGATCTAACGGTCGGATTAAAAATTATAACCCTCGCAAAATATCTCAAAAATCCTAATTTGATTTTCAATATCTCCGTTCCGACAAAAATACAGATAAAACACCTCAACATTAACTCCTTCATTTTTAACCACAAAAATATATCCCTCATTTATATCCACATAAAATAAATATTTCCTTATCATATGAATCAATAATTAATTATTCACAAATAATATTACAGAATCACATTTATGATAACCAGGCCGTTCCCAGGAAAGAGGGGGCTTTCCAATAAGGATTTCTCCTTACTAGCGCGCAATTAGATGACCAAACCTCTCCTTAGACAGAACTTTCTAGACATTGCCAATAATGCTATCTAATAACATTATTTAAATAATATGAATTATTGATCTGATAATGGAAAATACTGTGCAGCAACAATTATTGAAACAACAATACTTTAAAATATCAACGCATTAATTATTGAATCAATAAAATAAAATATTAAACAGTAACTACTGTAATAATTATTGAGTAGTGTCTTCCTTCGTAAGAATCAATAATTCTAAAATACTGTGCAACCACGCGTATTATTGTATTTTAACCACCGAGTATTCCAACAGTGTTAACGGTAACAACTACGTCGTTATTTATAAAAATTCAATTTTTGTCGTTATCTTCATCCAATCGTTTTTCGTTATGGGGCCCATAAATAGATGCGCCGTCGTATGAATATTCCCCGACAGAAAGAATATTCCCCGACCACACGAATATTCACCGACCAAAAATGAATATTTTATAACCACTTGCTTATTTTGCAAAATTTGCACACTTCACCCATAACCAAAGCATTATATCAAATTAACACCTTATTATTCACAATAATATTTAGAGAAAATTTGATTTTATTCATTAATAAGTTGGGGTCTTACAACCTCCCCTCCTTATGAAATTTCGTCCTCGAAATTGACGTACGTATCTGGTGTTTCGAAAAGGTGAGGATACCTCGCTTTCATTTCTGATTCCAACTCCCAAGTCATTTCTTCAATAGCATGGTTTCTCCACAAAACCTTAACTTGTGGTATAACCTTCGTGCATAGGACATGTTCTTTCATATCCAATATCTTAACAAGTACCTCCTCGTACGTTAAATCTTCGGCTATCTCGTCTGGTTCTAACGCAATAATATGATTCGGGTAGTCCACATATTTACGTAACATCGGTACGTGAAAAACGTTATGAACACGCGACATACTTAGCATTAAGGCGAGTCTATAGGCCACAGTTCCTACTCGATCGAGAATTTCAAATAAATCGAAGGCTTGAGCTTTCTTCTCTTCTCGACTCTTACTTCTAGAATAACACATTCTTGCACCTTCTTCGTTATATTCATCAGCTCCAGGTCTGTAGCTTGAGCAGCTTTAACGTTATCGATTAAAGTCGATTTTACTCATATATCATCACGTGGGTCCCTAGAGTCATTAACTCTATCTCTATCATTTATAAATTATACAAAATAGGTCGTTGTGTTCAACAATATCGCACTCGTACTCGCGTATAATCTTTTACTCAACGCGTCAGCTACCACGTTCGCTTTTCCAGGATGGTATGGTCAGAACAGGTTCCGAATGAGTCGCCTCTTGAGCTATTAAAAATTCTTCTTGCATTCCTCGCTGCATACAAATTTTGTATCTTTCTGAGTCAGCTAAGTTAACGGAGTAGCGATTCGAGAAAATTCTTCCACGAATCTCCGATAGTAATCAGCTAAGCCCAGAAAGCTACGTACTTTGGTCACTGACTTCGGTTGCTCTCAATTATGATTCATATCCCAATCTTGGATAACACGTCACAATGGCACCTATTGTTTTACCACCACACAAATATAGAGTCCCTTACGGAGAGTCTGGCTTTGGTGCATTCCATAAAGGAAGTCACCAGATAGAGGCTTGGGTACCAACTTCTATAGTTGGGTTTTTAACTCCTAAAGTTCAATAGGAGCTATTCAATATAAGATTTTAGAAATGGGTTTTGTATCGGGTTGAAGATCAATACAAAAATTTAATATCACGCTCTGGGTTAGGCCAGGATATTCTTCAGGAAATACGTCAGGAAATTCACTAACAACAGAAATATCATTTAAATCTGACGTATTTTTGTTCAAGTCCATGACATGGGCTAAGAAAGCTTGACATCCGTTTTTCAATAAATGAATGGCTTTATGGCTTGGTATGACAGCGATTGATTTTAGTGGTTTGGTTGCTTGAATTCGCATAACAGGTTGGTTATGAATATAAAAACTAATATCCTTACGAAAACAATTAATTTTGGCATGATGAGTAGTTAACCAATCAATTCCTAAAATCACATCAAAAGCAAGTATCTTTAAAAAGATAAGGTCAACAGGTAATGTGATTGTGCCAACTTGGATTAAGCAAGATTTATAAACTGTAGATGTAATGAAAGTTTCTCCTAACGGAGTCTCCACAGATAGGTCAAAGTCTAATTTCTCCGGAGTCAAGTTTAAACGTTGAGCACAAGCAGGAGAGATAAAAGAATGGGTAGAACCGGTATCTAGTAAGGTATAAACTTCGCAAGAATTTATAATTAACTAACCCGTTATACCTTCATTCAGGTTCCTCGCGTTTGGGGCAGTCACGACAAATGCTCTTCCAGAAACCACTGACTTTATTTTATCCGTATTCGCCTTTGGTGTCACCGTCCCAGCTGGACTTGGTTTCGCTATAGTACAATCTCGAGCGATATGTCCTTCCTTTCCACAATTATAACATACCTTGAACTTTTGTGGGCAGTTTGGACTTATATGTCCCTCCTCTCTGCATCTGTAACATCTAACTGGCGGTCGTTCTCCTCCCCTAGAATTTGTTCCTGGTGCTGGTGCTGCTGTCGACGTCTTCCTGTCATCGTTAAATCTTCTCTTCTTAAAATTTTCACTTGACTCACCTCTCCTATTATCATGGCCACGATGACCACCCGAGTGGTTACCACTTGAGTGGTTACCACTTTTGTCTATATTTTTTCCTCCTCGTTGGTTCTCATCGCTGTGATGACTGCTGTCACCAGTATGACACTGGTTGTGGTCCCTCGGTTGAACATACTCATTATCTCACTCTAATAATTGAGCCCTGTTTACAACATCTGAATATAAAGAAAATTTATGAGAGATAAGATATTGCCGAATCTCAGGTTTTAAACCTCTCAGAAACATCCTTATCATTCGTTCCTCATTCTCGACCAAATGAGGTGCAAACCTGGATAACTCTATAAACTTCGCCTCGTAGTAGGACACCGTCATGTTATTTTGTTCCAGTCTAATAAACTCTACCTCCTTCATATGATGAATACTTTCAGGAATATTCACCGACCAAAAATGAATATTTTATAACCACTTGCTTATTTTGTAAAATTTGCACACTTCACCCATAACCAAAGTATTATATCAAATTAACACCTTATTATTCACAATAATATTTAAAAAAATTGATTTTATTCATTAATAAGTTGGGGTCTTACATCCCTCCTCTCTGCATTTGTAGCATCTAACTAGCGGTCGTTCTCCTCACTTAGAATTTGTTGCTGGCGCTAGTGTTGCTACCGACGTCTTCCCATCATCGTTAAATCTTCTCTTCTTGAGTTTTCCACTTGAATCATTTCTTCTATTATCTTAGCCATGATTACCACCGAAGTGGTTACCATTTCTAGCATGATAATTTCCTCCACGATGGTTATCATTGTTCTGATTGTCATTGCCACTGGTACAATTATTATCGTGTTGTTGGTCATTGCCTTTTGGTTGTGCTGGCTCATTATCGAGCTCCAATAACTGAGCCCTATTTATAACAACTGAATACAAACACAGTTTGTGAGAAATTAAGTATTGACGTATCTCAGGTTTCAAAACTCTTAGAAACATCCGCGTCATTCTCTCCTCATTATCAACCAAGTCGGACGTAAACCGGGACAACTCGGCAAACTTAGCCTCATACTGCGACACGGTCATATTGTTTTGCTCCAACTTGATAAACTCTACATCCTTCATGTGACGAATACTTTTGAGAAAGTACTTGTCGTTGAACAGCTCTTGAAACTTCTCCCAAGACATCTTGAGTGCGTCAGGCTGGGTACGTTTTACAGATTCCCACCAGTAATCTGCCTCTTCACGCAACATAAAGGTGGCGAAGGGAATCTTTTGCTCCTCTGAGCATTCCAAGACATCAAATATCTTGGTGATCTATTTTATCCACGTCTCTGCCTTAAGTGGTTCTGACTTTCCCAAAAACTCCGGTGGTCCCAGCTCCTTGAACTGCTTAGCGGTAACCATCCGAGAGTTGCCAGTGTTTCTGCCTGCATTTTGAACAGGAGTCTCTCTCGCCTGATATTGCATGAATTGCATAAAGCCTCTGAACATCCCATCGTTCATCATCTGATCGGTGTTGTTGTTTACCTGAGGATTATTGTCTTCTTGTTACACATTATCCTGGGTATTGTTCGTTGGTAACTCAACAGTCTCATGTGCTTCATTGCTGATCTCAATATTTTCAGATGTCATTTTCAAATACTGTCACAAAACAAGGGTTAATTGATATGTCACATATTATCCCTATACTCTGACCGACCAATTAAATACTAAATAAACTTAGGTAGGTCATACTAGCGAAGGAATTCCCCGTCTCTCCCCTCCTAGTTCTTATCTCACATCTCAGCCAGGGATCATATCCCTAAGCTTTGATACCAACTGTGACGCCCCCAAAATAGGTATACATCACCCATCTTGAGTCGCCAAATACAGGGTACAAAATTCAAATACAATTTAATTATATAACTGTCGTGTAAAAAAAATACGACAAAACATAACTGAGTTTTTAAACGAATATTGTCTTCTAGACAGTATTCAAACTTATATGGAGTCCTCATTATATTTATTATCACACTATTTCACAGAACAATGAGGACTACTAAAGCCACTTATCCTGGACCATTACTCCATTTCCTGACTCGTCCCAGATATATTCTCTTTTTCTGAAGAGAACAATGAAAGCAAAAGGGTAAGCTTAACTAGCCCAGTAAGAAATATCATGACTAAGATAATGCAGAATAATTTATCGTTAGCCTTCAACAGTGTTAAACTGATAAAATATAACAAACATCAATTTAACTACAGCGAAACAAGCAATCCATTAGAAGAGTCAAGTAGAGCATAAAATCTACTATCTTCTATGATTTAAAATGTTTTTCCATCACTTTTATCTCTGAGACTCAGCTAAATAAATAATCCACATCATCGAATCACCCCTGCACTATGGCCAAGGATATTCTTTAGTATCACGACCACAGATTATCCATGCACTACGGGCCAAGGATATTCATGTATTCATCAATAGTCATGATCATGCCAACAACTGTCCATCAATGCACTACGGGCCAATGAGGACTTTTACCACATCATTTGTAACATTACGGTCATGATTATACCGAATAATCCCTGGTCATAATCATACCAAGTCCATCTATGCACTACAGGTCACGGATGACTTTCAACATAATATAAACATGAGGATAATGACAATGATATAAGAATTCAATTAAATGAAATCATAGGATAAATTTTAAAGATTTATAATTTAATTTATCCAGAATTCAATAATGTTCAAATTGCCAACATGATACTGCTTTGTGGAGTAAAATTCAAGAATGATACTGTCTCAAAAATGATTTGGACCGAAAAGAAATTAATTTTTATTATGAATAGTAGTACTCCGGGTGAATAGTACCCGGTGAATAGTACTATGTGAATAGTGCTTTATGAATAGTACTCGTAAATAGTACTTTGTGAATAGTACCCGTGAATAGTACTTTTGTGAATAATACTGTATAAATGAATAGTACTCATGGACAGTACTCCGGCATGAAAAACTTAAAATTTAATAAGAATGTGCAAAAAATATCCTTGTGAAGCGATACTAGATGAAGCGCAAATTTCAAGGATATTCTACTAATTTCACAGAATATAGAAGCAATACTTTAACCGAATGATGGTATAATCAGGAATACGAGACAAAATAATATTACTCACATACTACAGAGTATGGAAGAAAATATTATTCCTATGAATATTGAACAAAATAATATCACTTACCTCAGAAGAAGACTGGATACTGGAATAGCGAGGTAACAGACTTCTCTTCTACTTTCTCTCTAAAGCTTCTCTCTCTATAAATACTCTTGTGAGTCTTAGTGAATTGGTGAGAATAAATGAAGAATGAGCTTCTATTTATAGAAAAATATAGTTTCAATAATTGCACGTTTTGGGGCTCGAAATATTACAGTATAATACCTTCATATTTTTCTTCATTTTTAATTTAGTCCTTCAAGTATTATCAAACTTGCACCACCTCCCCTAATAAGTACATCTTGTGAATCAATAGTACAATCATGTGAATCAATAGTACAATAATGTGAAAAAACTAATTACAATATAGTACCTTCATCTATACTTCTATTTTTAATTTAGTCATGCAAGTACTATTAATTTTGCACCACCTCCCCTAATAGTATATGCATATGAATCAATAGTACACACATGTGAACAAATAGTTATAAGCATGTGAATTAATAGTAATTAATTGCTCATTTATCTGATTAATTACCCGATTGATCAATATAACCTCCAGACATCCATTATTATCGAAATTGATGTCGATTTCTACTAATACTAATAATCCCAACACAATGGAGCTATCAATTTCATCTTTAATCAACACGAACTTATTCATCATTAATATTATATCTCACAATATTTAACAACCATATCATTCCTAGGAAAGAGGGGGCTTTCCGATAAAGATTTCTCCTTATTAGAGCACAATTAGGTGACCAAACCTCTCATTGACAGAAATTTTTAGACATCGTCAATATTACAATTAATAATATGAATAACTTTGTCATCTCAATTATTGATTTAATAATATAAAATATTATGCAGATGATACTGTGACAATAATTGAATCAATAATATTAGAGAGATGATACAACAATTACTGTAGTAATAATTGAGTATAACTGAGTGACTTCTCACGTAAGCATCAATAATCAATACCGTGTGCTACTATACAACCACGCGTATTACTGTACTTTTATCATCGGGTAGTTCAACAGTTTAACGGTAAAACTTTCGCCGTTATTTTTATAACAAGATAATTCTATCATTTTCTAACTACGACAATACTTTCATTGTGGGGTCCACCAATGATTGTGCCGTCGTACTAATATTCCCTGTTAAAACGAATATTTCCCGACCAATCGAATATTATATAACCACTTGCTTACTTTGCAAAATTTATAAATAATACCTACAACTATAGCATTATATCAAATCCACACCATAATATTCAAAAATATATTTCGAAAAAAAATAATCTTTATTCATAAAAGTTGGGGTCTTACAGTTGGGCTATGTTGAGGACAAAGGTAGCACCATATGTTGGGCTACGAGGGGTGCCAACCAATGTTGGGAGTTGGCTTCATGACAACAATACATGTTTGGCTTTGCGCAAGATAGTGCTTTACATGCTGGGCAGGGCAGCATACAAGGCTGATGCGTATGCGTGTGGACATACAGTTGGGCTGGACGTGCACAACAGACTTGGGCCGCACCTTGGGCAAGTGCATGGCTTTGCTGGATATTCGTGGGCTGGATGGATATTGAATGGATGACACATGTTGGACTAGATCGTGGGCTGAAGAAACAAATATTGTGGGGCTAAGGCAACAAAATATTGTGGGCTGATCTCGTGGGCTAAATGGAATGGCTGACTGGAGCATTGACCCAATTGATGAGCAGCTATGGGCAGTTACTGACTCAACCACCCACTAACACACAGGACTGACATGCTTGGCTGATAAATGCTGTAAGGCCATTGGCCAGAATATCTTATGCAGTTGAGGGTGTCAACTGCAACCTAGTTTTGTGATGTATATTTATATACATGTAGGGGCGGGCAGACAGAGAACACCGAGAAAGTGAGTCTGCAAACCCTAACCAGATTATAATTCTTGTTAATAAAAGGTTGGGATCTTATCCTCTAAATTCGTGTGGTTTGTGTGAGTGACTTATTTATAAAGACCGTGATTTACATACTTTTAGTGATTGGTGCGAATCAGTGTATCACAAGGAGAACAAAAACGTTGAAAATTTGGTGTCAAATTGTAGACATCGTGACTAGGGGTGCTCATCAGTAAAAATATCGAACCGGTACCGAAAATACCAAACCGGTACCAATCCAAAATTACAGGAAAAATAAGAACCGAAATCGGTATTGAATTACCAGCTCGGTACAAAATCGGTACCGACTTTTTCGGTTCGATTTTCGGTTATACCGCATGGTAATATATATAATTATTAATAATAATTAAATAATTTTATATATATATTAATAATTTTTTTAAAAACTAAGAAATCATTAACTATTAATAATAATTAATATATAAAATAAAACTACAAAACATTATTAATATATATAAAAAATTAATAAAACTACTATTATATAGAAATTATTAATATATAAAAAAATTTATTTAATATATAAAATTACAAAATATTAACTATTAATTATTAAATTTTGGTATTTTAATTTTTACCGAATTTAAAAAAGTCATTACCGCTATCGATACTGAAAAAAATTAGTACCAAAAAAATCGGTATTGCCGATATCGGTAAAAAACCAAAAATAACTATTAAAATCTGGGCCCTAACACATGAAAATATAAAAAAGACCGTGGAAATATCAGCTCCCTGTATTTTATATTAAAGAGAAATTGAATTGGTACGCAAACCGCTATGATTTAATTTCCGTATGATGAGGAGTTTCCGCAGGATCTCCCTTCAATCTCCCAATTGGTAGAAACGACCAGTTCATACCTATTAACTTCCACTTCCAACTCCTTTTCATTCACCATTCCTCAACCAAAAAAAAAGAGAAGTAAAAATAAAAATTTCATAATCGCAGAAAAGGATTCAATCTCTCCCACAGCCACTCGACCCGTTTCACCCATTTCTGGGTGAGTTTTACTTTTGAGTTGATCATTTCTGGCTGAATTTTGAATTTCCTTAGTAAATTGTTTACACTTTGAACAGTGGGTATGTTGTTTTAAATCCGTACATTACTTCCAATTGATTGCTTGTAATGGAAGCTGATGTGACTTGGTCTGGTTTGTTTGATTTATAGATCAAAATTTAAAAGGAATAGAACATATATCATTTGGTGCCGTTTTTTTAGAAAAATAAATAAATTATATATTTTATTATTATTATTATTACAATTTTTTTTTGGTTGTAGGATTTTTTTATTGAGATATTATTTTGATTTTGATTTTTTTTTACCCGTGACGGATGATTATTTCTTTGCACGAAATTGATTGGGTTGATTTCTTATAATTATAGTTTTGGGATAGAAACTTGACGTTGATCCTATTTTATCCGGACTGGAATAGAGTTTTTGGTTGAACACGGTATTTTAAAGAGTCTACACGGTTACTCCTCCATTTTACCAATATTTTTCACTAAAATGAAATGTCCAATGTTCATACCATTGTCTGAGTGTCTAGTGTTGGACATAGATACTTTAAGGTAAAGTGAAGAGCTTGTGTAAGATAGTATTTGTGTAAGGTAGTATATTTCTACGTGACCTGGCGATACAATAACCATTTTCTGTTCTAGTTCATACTGTACAATCTTCATTATGTGTGCATTGCAAGTTTTATGAAAATTGGTGCTCTAAGTTTTTTGGTAAACCATTTGCATGTTCTTGGTCCTTTTCTTGTTAATTGCTAATTGCTTTCTATTTATATTTATATTTTTAACTGACACTAATTTTTTTTCCCTTTCAGTGACCTATTTGTTTTGTTAATTGCTGTGTATGTTCTATTTAAAATTTTAGTTAATGCATTTAAAGTTGTGACTGATTTTGCAGAATTCTTGATTCTTCTTTTTTGTACTTTATAGAGAAATCAGAATTTACAGTTTTTTCGTGATATTTGTTTCCCATGAATCATGTATGTTGGATGTTTTCCATTCAAAAAGAATATATCAATTGAAAGGGTATAGTGGATTTCATTCCCTCTGTCATGTAAATGGTGTATGGATGTTGTGTTTCAGTAGATTGCATCAGCCATTGTGTTAAATGAGACTTTCTCTAGCTTATTTGATTCATCATTTTGCTCAACTACGTTTAATTCATTTAAGGACATTCTAGTGTAACGTTACTGTCACTCTAAGAAAGTGGTACTTTACAATGACGGTTGATACTGCCAGAGAAAAAATGATGCTGCAAGAGCAAATATACATTTGACGACACTTCTACAATTGTTTTAATGACTCTTATCACTTTAACTGACACTTATCGCTCTAGTAACACATTTTGCTCTGGCAATATCAATCGTCTGGTAACACAAATTTTGCTCTGGCAAGATCAATCGTCATTGACAATTTGATAGACGTTCTAATATATTGCTGAAGTAACTACCTGTTAGGTTCTGTTTGATTATTAGTATAAAAAATAAAAAGCACAACTTTTGTTTTTCTTCTGATTATAAGAAATTAAGGAGAATCAATTAGCTTGATAGAAATTCCAATTCCATATGAAGACTTATCCCTCTAGTTTCTCCTAGTTTGATTTCACTAGTATCAAATTAGTAAGTGTTGTTGTTGGAAATTTTTTCAAGCTCTTGCCACTTGAATTACAAGTTAATTTAAAACTGAATTTCTCTTAAATATGCACAATTTCTCATGTTTACATTTCTTTTGTTTCTCCGTTTACTCAGATCATCCTACCATTCAAGTGGATTTTGGCAGTTCATCATTTGTAAGAACTGGAGCTGCATTTATATTGTACCAGAAACATTAACGGAATCACGACAAACTGCTGAAGGGAGCCTCAAGTTTGAAGTACTTTTTGAACATCTGTTTTCGTATATTATCTAATGGCATCAGTGGTAACAGTTTAGTTCCAAACAAGCCGGAAGTGGCTTTGATAACTACAAAAGATGGACTCTGGTGAGAGATATAGGTCAAATGAGCATCAAGAACAGCTTCGATCTGCTTCAGAAAGCATAGACCCATTAACTGTTTCTCCATTACAGATCTCTACATCCCCAAAATTACTAAGATCTCCCAAGTCCTCGAAATCCCCAAAGTCTCCAAGGTCTCCTAGTGGTTATCACAAACATGGCACTGGCAAGGTTGGGAGTCCGGTTAAGAATTTTAGACAATCGCATTCTGGAAGAGATGGCCGTCCTAAGAAGGGTAGTGTATTTTGTATTATCTGAATGCTAATCAAGATGAAAATTTCTTGTGCTATGAGTACAATTTAGTGCACACACAAGCTTTATCTAGGGAAAGCAATATTATGGTTAAGAGTTTATCATAGAGAACTATTATAAATTGAGTGTATTTTTTTAAAATTTATTTGTTCCCTTTTATTGGTGGTAAGATACAGTTGAAAAAGGCCTTTAGAAATATTATTCTGGTGAGGAATGGCCGAGAGCCTTTTGATTGTGTTGTAACTTGTATAAAAAAAATTCCCTCTGTTAATTGTCTGTAACGTGCAGCTATTGAATTTTTATTTTTATTTTTATTTTTTATTTATTCTTTAGTCTCGTGTGTTGGTTTCAGATCACCTTCATGAGTAATGTCATTTTGCAGGTGGTTGTGGGGGAAAAGGAACCTGGGGAGGCTTGCTTGATACGGACGATGGACACCTTGGCCACAATGACCCAAACTACAGTAGCCACGAGGTGATTGATAAACTGCTCTCACCTTCTTTTTTTTCACTACCCAAACCTTATTCTTGGTCTTGAAAACTTTGACAAGTCAGTGATGCATTAGGTTTATTAAGACTAGTCATTCACGCAGACGCTAAGCGCGTGACAAAAATAGCTTAAATAATAATTTTTGGCAAAACTAATGAATTATCCACTGTAGTTGGGAAGTTTTACTGATTACATCATTGAACTTTTAATTTTTCAAATTACTCCACTAAACTAATTATTATTTTAAAATTAGGTCATTCCGTTAAAATAATTGAACGGACGTCTATTATTTATCTATGTGGCAGCATGGAAAATTAAAATAAAAAAACGTGGCAAAAATATAATAAACATAACTTGGAACAATGACATGTCACTTAAAATATATATTTTTCTCCCTTTCCTTCTTTCTCTACACAATCAATAACTCACCTTCTTTCTATTCCTTCACAACCACCGTGAGTCACCATCATTACCTATCCCCGTCTCCTGTTCCAAATGCTAATCCTCCTCCCACATCTCATGTGTCGATCCAACGCCTAACAATTGCCCTCTTTGCAGTAACTTAATTCTCCAATCTTTGTTGTAAAAGAAGGATGTACAGAAATACATAAAAAGTCTGCTAAGATTTTACTTGCGGCGGCGAAAATTTCCATGGTGTCATGAATAAGGCGGCAACAACGGCTAAGGTTGAGGTGGAGCAAAGGGCCAAAGAAACGGCTATTTCGAGGAAAAGGGCGAAGGAGTTCATGGAACAGTTGACATGCACTGAAGGTCTGAAGCTATGGAGAAATTGAAGAAGGATTTGGGTTTTGGTAATTATAGAAATGCAATTGGGAGCAACTCACAATGTTAGGAATGTGTGGCAATAAAATAAAATCAAACCCCTTTATTTCTAAATCTTCAAACTTTTATTCACGTTCAATTGAAAACAATTCAGATGGTCTATGCCCAAATTGAAGCAACTGAAGCTACTTCATCTGTTCATCAAATTGGATCTATCAATTCTCCATTTTCCCCCTGTTAATAAGAAATTTGAAACAATCGTCCTCTACTCCAAGCTTTTCGAAACGCCTTCTTCATTGTTGTCGCCTTCCCCATACCAAAATTCTATATAATCTGAAACCGGTTAAACTGTATAAACACATCGAAAATCAGTAGTAGCTCAAAATGGATCCAAATCTGGTATTGAAGTTTTTGATTTGATTTTTTCTTTATTTTTTTGGTTCTATCTTTGGTGTTCTTGTTATGGTTTCTGGGTTTGAAAAGGATTTGATTTTTTCTTTCTTTATTTATTTTTGGTTCTATGTTTGGTGTTCTTGTTGTGGTTTCTGGGTTTGAAAAAGATCCCAAAACCATGTCATTTCTTTAGTTTTTCCTGTTCTTTCTGGCAGTCACGTGGAAAAAACATGAAAGAATTTGACAGATGTTTAGTTATTTTAACGGAATGACCTAATTTTAAAATAACAATTAGTTTAGTAGGGTAATTTGAAAAATTAAAAGTTTAATGGTGTAATCAGTAAAACTTGTCAACTATAGTGGGTAATTTATTAGTTTTGCCAATAATTTTTTGTCAAATAAATCATATATTACTAATATTTATGTTAGTTTTATTTGACGGGTGAGGAGATACAAAAAGTAAGGAAGGAAAATAGAAAGTAGAGATAGTGAGAGAGAAGATGAACAGATTAGTTGATGGAAGAGATTAAAAGAGAAAAGTAAAAAAGGGAAAATAAAAATGCTTCAAATGGTGTTAACACCAAAAAAGCAGGTATTTTTTCCTCCTGCTTATTAATAGAGAGATGAAAATGTCCATCAATTGTTTGGTTTCTACTGGCAGTTTTTTAGAGGACCCTTTGTTTTTTATCATTATGATTTTATGATTGTAGGAAAATGAGAGTGTAATACAATCAAGTGCACCACTTCAGGAGTACAAAAAGAAGGCAACCGTGGTAGTGGAGGAGTACTTCGCCACTGATGATGTTGTCTCAACTGCCAATGAATTAAGAGAACTTGGAATGCCTAATTTTAACTATTATTTTGTGAAGAAGCTTGTCTCTATGGCTATGGATAGGCATGACAAAGAGAAAGAAATGACCTCTATTCTGCTATCCTCACTTTATGCCGATGTCATTGATCCCCCACAAGTTTACAAGGGGTTCAGTAAGCTTGTGGAAGCCGCAGATGACTTAATTGTAGATATACCAGATACAGTTGATGTTCTTGCGTTGTTCATAGCTCGAGCTGTGGTAGATGACATACTTCCTCCCGTCTTTCTGAAGAAAAAAATGGAGTCCTTGCACAAGGATTCTAAGGGGATTGATGTCATCAAAAGAGCTGAGAAGGGCTATTTATCAGCCCCTCTCCATGCAGAAATCATTGAGCGTCGCTGGGGGGGCAGCAAAAACAAAACTGTTGAGGATGTGAAGGGTCGGATTAACACTCTATTGATAGAGTATGTTGTGAGTGGTGACAAGAAAGAGGCATGCAGATGCATCAAAGATTTGAAAGTTCCTTTCTTCCACCATGAGATAGTTAAACGTGTTATTATAATGGCAATGGAGAGGCGGCAAGCCGAGGGCCGGCTTTTGGATTTATTGAAGACTGCCACTGATGAATGTTTGATCAATTCTAGTCAAATATCAAAGGGATTTAGTCGAATTATTGACACTGTTGACGACTTGTCACTTGACATACCAAATGCAAAGGGGGCATTGCAGACCTTAATTTCCAAAGCAGCATCAGAAGGGTGGGTATGTGCCTCATCTTTGAAGCCACTCTCATTACAGCCTGAAAAGCGGTCATTGGAAGATGGTGCTGCCAAAGCTTTCAAAATGAAGGCTCAGTCCATAATTCAAGAGTATTTCCTTTCTGGTGATATTCAAGAAGTAAGTCTTTGTCTAGATTCAGACGCTAGTTCTTTTGCAGCCGAATTGAATGCAATATTTGTTAAAAAGCTGATAACTCTGGGTATGGATCGAAAAAACAGAGAGAAAGAAATGGTTTCCGTTTTGCTTTCGTCCTTATGTTTTCCATCCGATGATGTGGTAAATGGCTTCATTATGTTGATTGAATCAGCAGATGATACCGCTTTAGATAATCCAGTTGTTGTTGAGGATCTTGCAATGTTCTTAGCTAGGGCTGTGGTGGATGAAGTCCTGGCTCCATTACACTTGGAGGAGATCGGGAGCCAGTGCTTGGGGACGGATTCAGTTGGGAACAAAGTGCTGCAAATGGCACAGTCATTACTGAAAGCTCGACTTTCTGGGGAGCGGATATTGAGGTGTTGGGGTGGTGGAGGAAGCTGCAGGAATGGATGGGCGATTGAGGATGTGAGGGACAAGATTGGGAAGCTTTTAGAGGAGTTTGAGTCCGGAGGGGATATTAGGGAAGCTTGTCGCTGCATTAAAGAGTTAGGCATGCCCTTTTTTCACCATGAGGTTGTTAAAAAATCATTAGTGGCAGTTATTGAGAAGAAAAATGATGGATTGTGGGGTTTGCTGAGACAGTGTTTTATTACGGGGCTCATAACCATGAATCAGATGACCAAAGGGTTTGGAAGAGTGGCAGAGTCCCTTGACGACTTGGCTTTGGATGTCCCTGATGCTGAGAAACAGTTTACAAACTATGTTGAACGAGCCAAGATGGAAGGTTGGTTGGATTCATCAGTGAGTTTCAACAGATTTGGACGCGCTATTGATAATGGCGTTTGTTTATGATGCTGAGGTAGGCTCTCCATATTAATTCCTAATTTACATTTGGCATCGAATCTGTATTTAGAAAATAAGGAAAATAAAAACGTAGTGATTGCCTTAAATCTCTATTCTTCTGGGAATTTTTTGAACGAATATTGTTTTCTAATAAATCTTCAAAATGTGAGAGATGCAGTCAAAATATTTTATATTTAGCAACAAAAAGTAAAAGAGATGCAGTTAAAACATCAATCACCATAATTTTTCTTAAAAGTTGCACTTTTAACCATGGGTTGGTCTGAAAAATTGATGTCGAGTAGATTGGTAATTAGCCAAGTACCTTAACTTAAGCACTGATGTATTATACTGGGAATTATGGACCTTTGCATTACTAAAAGAAGAAAATTGAAAAGAAAATAACCATACATTATCACTTATTCACTTAAAAAGCATTGATAGAAGATATCTCAGCGTCAATTTGAGTGACTAATCCGATACACTAGCATCATTTTGGTCCAAGTAACTTGTAAGTTATGAGTTGCAATTACCAGATTGAGCAACTCATTCTGTATTCTATGAAAATTTAAGGACTTTCTGTGAGAGAGAAACGTAAAAACTACTAGGAGAACAAAAAATAAACAAAAAACAGAAACCCTGAAAACTCACTCAAAATAGCAACTTACATAGTTAAATAAAAATGTATGTTTATGAGTATGCTTTCGGTAGGAGTTGGATAAGAGTATAGGTAATTAGCTTATTTTTTGCTCCAGGTATTATAGTATACGTAGTTATTATGGAAGAAATCGTACCATTTACACATGCATGCACACACAAAAAAACGTGCGCTTGCGCGCGCGCACCACACACAAACGTGCACACGCACGCGCACATAGACAAAAACACTCGTGAGCAGTCGCGCGTACACACAAGATAGTTACAAAAGTTCTTTTCGTAGTTGTTATCAGAAACATGTCTTATATGCCTAACCTCTTCTAATTTTGCTTTCTTTGACCCATTGATGATGCCTTTATAAGTTTCATATTCCCAAAAATTAAATTTACTATCCGGTAATGTATTGGCACTTCTTTTACCAATTATTTCATTGAAGAAACAAGATTACCATTTTTTATTTCATATAAATAAATAATTAACTTAATATACCAAAAGTATCAGTATTGTTATATTTATATTTTTTTAGTTTTTATTTAAAAAGCAATAAGCATATTATATACATTAAATCTTAATACTTTATCATAATATTCTTTCAATATTTTTTCCTTGTATTTTTTAATTTATTTTTTGGAGGTATTAGAAAATAGAAATCACTAGCCCTTGGTTTGCATTGCGTAAACCCCTGGTCCCAAAGCGTCTCTTTGGAGTTTTGAACACAACTTGTACCTCCTCAAGGCACATTCTATGATGCCCACTACAACTTCAGACCAAATAATTCTTATAAATGTCATAGTATTCTAATTTCTAATAAATTTTCCTATTAGTTGACGAAGAAATAAAGTGAGAGGAGTATTAATAATAGTCAAAAGCACTATGGTGTCCCTATAGAAAATATGAATTTATGACTTTCCAGATTTCTAAGAATGCTTAAATCCTCCTTTTGGCTGTAGGATTGTGGGAGATATTAGGTTTTCAGAATGTACGTATAAGTAAAATGCTTCGCAATGTATGAACAATGTTTTTTTATCCGTGTTATGTATATAAACAATTAATTTTCAATTGCAGCATAACAAGCTGTGGAGTGTGCATGTTTTGAAGCATCTGGCCATTTCCCCTTCCATTACACACTTTCTACTTCTAGATCAAAGAACCAAGGCACACTCATCGTAAGAATCCCTCCCTTCCCTGTGTGAGGATGGATTTACGGACTCATTACACCGACTTGATTTCATGGCTTCACATTCATTGCATTCCACTCGAGTCCTTTCCAAGTCGCCGACTTAGTTATTGTCAACTTTGTTTATTAGGATTATTTCACACTACCACAATCATCAACATTTTTATAAATTTTCTTATATTTTATTTTAATTTTTTTTGGCTTTATTAGTGGTGAGTTTTTAGTTAAATCTATCAAATCAAATTGATAACAAATGATAATATTGTTTGCACATTCTTTAGTTATAGTTTATCAAGAGTTTTGGGTTTATCCTCAAATCCTTTTATGTTGTTATCTCCTGATCAGAATACATGCTTTACTGTCTAGCTAGTATAGTGACTTAACATATGTTAGTTGTTTACTCACTAAATCTCTTGCTGGATCTATGTTGACAGTTCTGGTAGGCTAGAAGCATACACTCAAATTTTGCAAAAAGAAACATTGAATAAATTTTCAAAATTGTCAGTTTATATTGTCTTTTGTTAATTTCAAAACATCTAAATTTTCTTTTTATATTTCAGGTTCTTTTGGTCAGATATCGGCTTCATCAATTCACCTTCCTGTAGATGATGCTCCAAAGGGTAATGAACTTATCCAAAATGAATTGCGTTGCCACTCTGACATGGTCGCGCGTTGTATAGTTTAGTTCGAATGGTTTAACAATGCACATTTGTAGTAGTTCTTGTGGTAATATATTAACACAAAGCAATAAACACTTTTGAGGAAGTGTATTCATGCTTAGATATGGGGATGTAAACGAATAAACGGTATTATGATTATTTGGTGGAATCTTAATTCAAATCATGTGTCTTCATTTCTGCATTATGAGAATGGGGCTTGGAGTCTGGTGTTTAGATTTTGATAGGAGTACATATATATGGGAAAGAGAATCTAAGCCAGTGAGCTTGGCTAAGCCCCTAATTAAACGCTACATTTTGGTAGAGATAAAAGCACAACTGTGACAACCTCTATTCAACGAAGAAAGTAATTCTTCATTTTCTATGAAGTCTGGCTATCGTCCATGAGTATGTACTTCTAGGTTTCTTTGGTTTGGTTACAAATGAGAAACTCTTGTAACAATGTTGTAAAATTTTCTCATTTATCTCAATGTTGTTAAGTACATGCATACAACTTGACGTATATACAAAATATTAGCTTTGCTTCTAAGCTAACTAACTTCCTTCTAATTAAAGAAGTACCAACTCTAACTAACTAACAGATTACTAATATTAAGCTTGAAAGGGTAATAATACTCTAGAAAATAATCTATAATGGGGTTGAATAGATTGTAGACACCCGAAATTTTGCACTTATTCTCTAACCCTGACAAGAGGGTAAAAGCGTCATCTTACTCCATCGCCAAGATATCCGAGCAAAGATCGCAAGTTGGAAAAAGGTATATAAAGCTATCAAAACAATTCCCGAGCAGCAGACTATTCAAGGCAAGGCAGTTGACTAAATGGTGTATTCAGAAAGATACTTTTTTGCTTTTTTGCTCCATCTTCTCGGACCTGAAATTGGTCAAACTTGATGTTATTGCATAGTAGAAGCTGAGAATGAGTATACAAAGTTATCACGACGACCTCCGAGCAACAGACTACGTAAAGCAAGACGAATGAACTAGCATACATCTACCAAGAGATGGTTTTTCCCTTCTTTTTTTTCTATCTTGTCGAATTCAGAATTGGGCGAATCATATATCATTTCGAAGCTCTCGGAAAGAGCATTCTAGAAGGGTATGACATATCTCTTAACTCTTCCCGGATTGAAAGGTATGAACGTTTCAGCACGCAACATGAAAAATCGACGTTGCAGCACGAAAATCGAGCAAGTGGGCCTCACCCTAGGCTAGCCGCAGGTGTACCTGCGGTTAGCTGCAGGTGTATCTGCGGCCAGCCACAGGTAAAGCTAAGGCTGCCCTAAGTGTGACGCCCCCAAAATAGGTATACATCATCCATCTTGAGTCTCCAACTACATGATACTGAATACAAATACAAATTTAATTATACAATATGAGCTTAGAATTTTTACACGAATATTGTCTTATAGATAATATCCAAACTCAAATTCAATCCTCATTACATTTATTATCACACTAAATAGTGAGGACTACTAAAACAACCATCTCGGACCGTCACTCCATTCCCCGACTAGCCCCGGTTACGTTCTCATTTCCTGAAGAGAACAATGAAAGCAAAATGGTGAGCTCAACTAGCCCAGTAAGAAATATTATAACTAAGATAATACAGAATAAATTATCATTAGCCTTCAACAATGTTAAACTGATAAAATACAATAAACATCAAGTTTAACTGTAGCAGAACAAGCAATCCATTAGAAGAGTCAAGTAGAGCATGATATCTACTATCTTCTATGATTTAAAAAGTTTATCATCAATTTTATCGCTGAGACTCAACTTAATAAACAATCCACATCATCGAATCATCCCTGCACTACTGGCCAATGATATTCATTAGCATCACGTCCACGAATTATCCATGCACTACGGACCAAGGATATTCGTGTAATCATCAATGATCATGATCATGCCAACAACTGTTCATCAATGCACTACGGGCTAATGAGAACTTTTATCACATCATTTGTAACATTACGGTCATGATTATACTGAATAATCACTGATCATAATCATACCAATCAACAGTCCATCTATGCACTACGAGCAAAAAATGACTTTCATCACAATATAAGCATGAAGATGATGACAATGATATAAGAATTCAATTAAATAAAAGCAAATGATAAATTTTAAAGATTTATAATTCAATTTATCCAGAATTTAATAATGTCCAAATTGTCAACATGATACAGCTTTGTGGAGTAAAATTCAAGAATAATATCGTATCAAAAATGATTTGGACCGAAAAGAAATCAATTTTTGTCATGAATAATACCCGGGGTGAATAGTAACTGAGTGAATAGTACCCCATGAATAGTACTCCGGTATGAAAAGGTTAAAAATTATCAAAAATGCTCAGAATAATATTTTCATGAAAAGATACTGGATGAAGCACAAATTTCAAGGATATTATACTAATTTCATGGAGTATAGAAGTTAAAACTTAACAAAATGAGTGTAGAATTCAAAATCTGAAACGAAATAATATTACTTACATACTACAAAGTATGGAAGAAAAATATTATTTCATACGAGTATTGAACCAAAAATAATATCCCTTACCTTAAAAAGGAGAGTATTCCAACTGGTATAGCGGGGATATTTTTGAAGAAAACTTCCACTGTTTTTTACGCTCAAAGTTTCTTAAAACTTTAAAGAAATATGCTCAATATTATAGAAGAAGATTTCTCTGATTCTGGTGTGATTTTCAATTTTAAACTAAGCATCCTATTTATAGGAGAATGAAAATGATACTATTTAAAAATTTATCACGAATGAACAGTATTTAGAATCACGGACGCTGAATTCAGTTTTCACGAGAATTTACTATGCATTGCATAGTAAAATACTATGCAAATAAAATATAATATATTCTATTTTTCATAAAAAACAAAACTTATTATAATATATATAATAATAAAATCACTCCCTCTCATCCAGGCAATCCTTTTTTTTCTTTCTCCCGTGAACATTCCAGGACTCCCCCCTATTTTCAATAATCCACCAACATGTGGGCCCCACCTGACCCACTCGTGGCCCCCACCATTATATATATATATATATATATATATATATATATATATATATATAAATTGAATAACTTTTTACCGATTAATTTGAAAAATGGGTAAATGGGGGTACAAATAATAAGCAAAATTTACAGCAAATATTTCATAAAAATGCCCTCAATATTTTTAACAACATTTATTCATCATTATTATAACTCGTAATATTAACAACCAGATCGTTCCCAAGAAAGAGGGGGCTTTCCGATAAGGATTTTTCCCTATTATAGTGCAATTAGGTGACCAAACCCCTTTCCTCGACAGAACTTTCTAGACATTGTTAATTATGCGAATAATAATATGAATAACTTGTCATCTCAATTATTGATTTAATAATATAAAATATTGACAATAATTGAATCAAATAATGTGAAATACTATGCAGCAATTACTGTAGCAATAATTGAGTATGACTGAGTGACTTCTCACGTGAGCATCAATAATCAATATCGTGTGCTACTATGCAACCACGTTTATTACTGAACTTTTACCACCAGGTATTTCAACAGTTAATGGTAAAACTTTCGCCGTTATTTTCATAAAAAGGTATTTCTGTCATTTTGTAACTCCGATAATAATTCCGTTGTGGGGTCCACCAATGATTATGCCATCGTACGAATATTCCGTGTTAAAACGAATATTTCCCGACCAATCGAATATTTTATAACAACTTGCATACTTTGCAAAATTTATAAATATTACCCACAACTATAACATTATATCAAATCCACACTATAATATTCAAAAATATATTTCGAGAAAAATTATTCTTTATTTATGAAAATTGGGGTCTTACAACCTCCCCTTCTTATGAAATTTCATCCTTGAAATTAGGGTACGTACCTGGTATGTCGAAGAGGTGAGGATACCTTGATTTCATTTCAAATTCTAACTCCCAGGTCATTTCCTCAACATCGTGGTTTCTCCACAAAACTTTGACTTGAGGTATAACCTTAGAGCGTAGAATATGTTCCTTCTTATCCAAGATTTTAACAGGTACCTCTTCATACGTTAAATCTTTCGCTATTTCGTTCGGTTCTAATTCAATAATGTGATTCGGGTCTTCCACATATTTACATAACATGGATATGTGAAAAATATTATTAACACGAGACATACTTGGCGGTAAAGCGAGCCTATAAGCCACAGTTCCTATTCGATCGAGGATTTTGAATGGGCCAATGAATCAAGGGTTGAACTTTCCTCTTTTTCTAAATCTTGTAACTCCTTTCCATGGAGTAACACGGAACAATACATGTTCTCCAACATTGAATTCCACGTCTCTTCGATGAAGATTAACATAACTTTTTTGTCGATCTTGTGAGATTTTTATACGCTGTCGGATCATTTGAATCTTCTCTGTAGTCATACGTACCAATTCTGGTTCCAACAACGTTGCTTCACCCACCTCATCCCAGCATACTGGAGAACGACATTTGCGTCCATACAACGCCTCAAATGGAGCCATGCCTATACTTGCTTGATAACTGCTGTTGTAGGAAAATTCCACCAATAACAAGAACTTGTCCTAACTTCCTTTGAAGTCAAGGACACAGAGTCTTAATAGATCTTCAAGAGTTTGAATAGTCCTCTCCGACTACCCGTCCGTTTGAGGATGATATGCCGAACTGAATCGTAAATCCGTGCCTATAACTTTTTGCAAACTAACCCAAAATCGAGAAGTGAATCTTGGGTCTTGATCAGAAACTATGGATACTGGCATACCATGCAGTCTTACAATCTCATTTATGTATATACGAGCAAGACGTTCAAGTGAATAAGTTTCTCGTATAGGTAAGAAATGAGCAGACTTGGTCAATCTATCAACAATGACCCAAATTACATCTATGCCTTGAGAAACCTTGGGAAGACCAGTAACGAAATCTATGGTAATGTGCTCCCACTTCCATTCTAGAATTTCAAGTGGTTACAATTGACCTTTTGGCACTTGATGCTCCGCCTTGACTCGTTGACAAGTTAGACACCTTAAAAGCGATCTCTCTTCATATTGCTCCACCAAAATGTATGTCGAAGATCACGATACATTTTGGTACTTTCGAAATGGATTGCAAACGGTGTGTTGTGCGCCTCCATCATAATTTTATACTTTAAATCAGGGTCGTTAGGAACACAAAGTCTGGAGTTGACTCGAAGTATTCCTTCTTCATCGATTCTTGCTTCCGGAATAGCACCTTCTTCTTCCCCATACGTATCAGCTCTAGGTCCGTAGCTTGAGCAACTTTAAATTTATCGATTAAAGTCGGTTCTACTCGTATATTTGCCATCATCACGTGAGTCCTTAGAGTCTTTAACTCTATCTCCATCCTTTGTAAGTCATACAAAATGGGTTTTTGCGTTGACAATATCACACTCGTATCCACATATGATCTTTTACTTAATGCGTCAGCTACCACGTTCGCTTTTCTAGGATGGTATTGAATGGTATGATCGTAACCTTTCAACTGCTCAAGCTAACGTCGTTGTCGCATGTTGAGCTCCTTTTGGGTGAAAAAATATTTGAGGCTTTTATGATCTGTATAGATCTCCACTTTCTCCCCATACAGGAAATGCCTTTAGATCTTTAGTGCCAAAATGACAGCTACCAACTCTAGATCATGAGTAGGATAATTCCTCTCATATTTTTTGAGTTGTTGTGAGGCATAGGTTATGACTTTTCCATGTTATATGAGAACACATCTTAACCCTCTGCCTGAAGCATCGTTGTAGATGACAAATCCCTCAGAACCAGATGGTATTGTCGGAACAGGTGCTGAAATTAGTCTCCTCTTGAGTTCTTGAAAACTCTTCTCACATTCCTCGCTCCAATCGAATTTTGTATCTTTCCGAGTCAACTGAGTTAATGGAGTAGCGATTCGAGAAAATCTTTCCACGAATATCCGATAATAACCAGCTAAACCGAGAAAGCTACGTACTTCGGTCACTGAATTGCTTCAATTTTCGCTGGGTCAACAGATATTCAATGATTTGATATCACATACCCAAGGAATGCTACTTCCTCAAGCCAGAACTCGCATTTCTTCAACTTGACATATAACTTGTTTTTGCAAAGCTTTTGGAGTATCAGCCTCAAGTGTTGCTCATGATCTTCACGACTTTTGGAGTAAATAAGGATGTCATCAATAAAGACAACCACAAAGTGATCTAAATCTTCCTTGAATACTCGGTTCATCATATCCATAAAGGCAGCAGGAGCATTAGTCAATCCAAAAGACATGACTAGGAATTTGTAATGCCTGTACCGAGTTCTGAAAGCAGTCTTTGGGATGTCATCAGTTTTAATCTTTATCTGGTGATATCCGAAACGAAGATCGATCTTTGAAAAGAATTTGGCACCTTGCAACTAGTCAAATAGGTCATCAATGCGAGGCAACGGGTACCTATTTTTGATGGTGATATGGTTCAACTCCTGATAATCAATACAAAGTCGCATACTCCCATCTTTCTTCTTCATGAATAGAACATGAGCACCCCAAGGAGACGTACTAGGATGAATGAAATCGATGTCTAACAATTCCTGCAGTTGGGTCTTTAACTCCTAAAGTTCAATATGAGCCATTCGATATGGGGCTTTAGAAATAGATTTTGTACCGGGTTCAAGGTTAATACAAAATTTGATTTTACGTTCTGGGGGTAGGCCAAGAAGTTCTTTAGGGAATACGTTAGGAAATTTATTAACAATAAAAATATCATTCAAATCTGACGTATTTTTGTTTAAATCCGTGACATGGGCTAAGAAAGCTTGACATCTATTTTTCAATAAACGAATAGCTTTATGGCTTGATATGACAGTGATTGACTTTAGTGGTTTGGTTGCTTGAATTCGCATAATAGGTTGGTTAGGAATATGAAAGTTAATAACCTTACGAAAACAATCAATTTTTACATGATGAGTGGTTTGACCTGGCAAACATGGCCCAAACCCGCGGGCCGGGCCGGCCCGCTCGCCACGGGCTGGGCTTTGGGCTTAATTTGTTTAGCCCAATAAAAACTGGGCCTTTTTGGCCCGGCCCGTGGAGGCCCGGCCTACGGGTAGCCCAGCTCGGCCTGTGATATTTTTTTTATGTTGCTACTTGTGGGTTATAAGGCTTGAACACAAAACTTGTAAGTAAATAAATAAGAGTTCAAACCAACTGAGCTACAACAAATATTTATTTTTAATACAATCTTCAATATAAAAAATATATCAAACAAACATACAAAATTCATAATATATAAATTCCTAAAATATGGAAATACCCTTGTCCTTCCTTGTTCAAATAAACATACAAAATTCATAAAAGTACTTCATTGTTTAAAATTTTAGTAAAATGTAAAATGTTAAGTACATAACATAATCCAAGTATGTTTACAAACCCCTGGCAATCAGAGAGCATCTCAAACCTAATAAGATTCAAGAGAGAGAAAAGAAAGAGCAATACACAAAGTTTAACAATAACTCTTTTTTTCGTAATCATATCATATTATCATATTTCTTTAAATTTTGTTAATCTGATAAATATATATATATATATATATATATATATATATATATATATATATATATATATATATATATATATTTTAAATTCTAAAAAACTAGAACATGCAAATTAATAATAAATAGTATCAACCAAGAAGGCGTCAAAATAAATAAATAAATAAAATAAGGTACTACTAAATTCCCTGTACAGGGTACTACTAAATTACTTACCTACAACCATTAACTCATTAAGTAAGCAGTATGCAGTCTTCACAGCATTCCACTGCTTGTTGCTGAGGGAACCATTATTAGTCACAAGTCAAATAGAAAGGAAAAAGAAAGCCGAGTAAGAGAATTACACCAACACACCCAAGAATTAAATATCCATCAGAACAAAAGCCCACCACCTATGCAACACACGGTAAAAAATACTACTAGTTTATTATCACCCAAACAAACAAACCCCCAAACCCTTTACGATAAAGAATATATATATTTTAAATTTTATTATAAATTATTTTATTATTTTTAATATTTATTATTATTATTATTTTTGGTGTAGAAAGATTTTGCACAAAAAAAATAGAGGAAAAAACCCACGGGCTGGGCTGGCCCGGCCCAACCTGGGCCACGAGCCTAACAATTTCAGCCTGCCAAAACCCGGGCCATTTTGGCCCGGCCCGCCGTTGGCCCGGTCCGGCCGCCCGTTTGCCACCTCTATGAGTGGTTAACCAATCAATCCCTAAAATCATATCAAATGCAAGTATTTTCAAAGAAATAAGATCGACAGGTAACGTGCGGTTGCCGATTTGAATCAAACAAGACTTATAAACAGTGGATGTAATGAAGGTTTCTCCCAACGGAGTTTCAATAGATAAGTCAAAGTCTAATTTCTCCGGAGTTAAATTTAAAGGTTTAGCGCAAGTAGGAGAAATAAAAGAATGGGTAGAACCGGTATCAAATAAGGTATAGACTTCGCTAGAGTTTATAATTAGCTTACCCGTGATAATCTCGTGCGAGTTCCTCGCTTTTTGGGAGGTCACGGCAAACGCTCTCCCTTGAACTACCTTAATTGACTTGTTTGGGACGACATTTGGTGTCACCATCCCAACTGGACTTGGCTTCACTGCACGATAAAATCAAGCTAGGTGATATTCTCTTCCACAATTGTAACACGTTTTGGACTACTGCGTACAGTTTGGACTGATGTGTCCCTCCCCTCCGCATTTGTAGCATATGATCGGTTGTCGTTCTCCTTCCTTAACAACGATTGTTGGTGCTGACATCTTTCCATCATTATTGAATCTCCTCTTCTTGAAATTTTCACTCCTATTATCTTGGCCATGATTACCACCGAAGTGGTTACCATTTCTGGCATGTTGATTCCCTCCACGTTTGTTGTCACCGCTTCGATGACTGCTACCACTGGTATTATCGATTTGCCGGTTGCTCTCTCTTGGTTTGGTTGACTCATTATCGCGCTCCAATAACTGAGCCCTATTTACAACATCTGAATACAAACACAGTTTATGAGAAATGAGGTATTGATGTATTTCGGGTTTCAAAATTCACAAAAACATTCGCGTCATTCTCTTCTCATTATCAACCAAATGGGATGCAAACCAGGACAACTCAACAAACTTAGCCTCGTACTGCGACACTGTCATATTGTTTTGCTCCAACTTGATGAAGTCCACCTCCTTCATGTGACGAATACTTTCAGAAAAGTACTTATCGTTGAAAAGTTCTTGGAACTTCTCCCAAGACATCTTCAGTGCGGAAAGCTGGGTACGTGTTACAGATTCCCACCAATGATCTGCCTCTCCTCGCAACATGAAGGTGGCAAAGAGAACCTTTTGCTCCTCGGAGCATCCCAAGACATCAAATATCTTGGTGATCTGCTTTATCCATGTCTCTGCCTTAAGTGGTTCTGGCTTTCTCACAAACTCCGGTGGTCCCAGCTCCTTAAACTGCTTAGCGGTGACAATCCAAGAGTTGCCAATGTTTCCACCTGCATTTTGAACATGAGTCTCTCTCACCCAATGTTGCATGAATTGCATAAAGCCTCTGAACATCCCATCGTTCATCATTTGGTCGGTGTTGTTGTCTTCCTGAGGATTATTGCCTTCCTGATGCACATTATCCTGGGTATTGATCGTTGGTGACTCAACGGTCTCATGTGCTCCATTGCTTATCTCAACATTCTCGGATGTCATTTTCAAACACTTCCACGAAATAAGGGTTAATTGACATGCCACATATTATCTCTATATTCTGACCGACCAATTAAATAACAAATAAGCTTAGGTAGGTCATACTAGCAAAGGATTTTCCCGTCTCTCCCCTAGTTATAGTCTCACATCTTAGCCATGAATCATATCCCTAAGCTTTGATACCAACTGTGACGCCCCCAAAATAGGTATACATCACCCATCTTGAGTCGCCAAATACATGGTACTAAATATAAATACAAACTTAATTATACAACATGAGCTGAGAGTTTTTACACGAATATTGTCTCATAGACAATATCCAAACTCAAATTCAATCCTCATTACATTTATTATCACACTAAATAGTGAGGACTACTAAAACAACCATCTCGGACCATCACTCCATTCCCCGACTAGTCCCGGCTACGTTCTCATTTCTTGAAGAGAACAATGAAAGCAAAAGGGTGAGCTCAACTAGCCTAGTAAGAAATATTATGATTAAGATAATGCAAAATAAATTATCATTACCCTTCAACAGTGTTAAACTGATAAAATACAATAAACATCAAGTTTAACTGCAGCGGAACAAATAATCCATTAGAAGAGTCAAGTAGAGCATGATATCTACTATCTTCTATGATTTAAAAAGGTTATCATCAATTTTATCGTTGAGACTCAGCTTAATAAACAATCCACATCATCGAATCATCCCTGCACTACTAGCCAAGGATATTAATTAGTATCACGTCTACGAATTATCCATGCACTACGGGCCAATGATATTCGAGTAATCATCAATGGTCATGATCATGCCAACAACTGTCCATCAATGCACTACGCGCCAATGATGACTTTTATTACATCATTTGTAACATCACAGTCATGATTATACCGAATAATCCCTGGTCATAATCATACTAATCAACAGTCCATCTATGCACTACGGGCCAAAGATAACTTTCATCATAATATAAGCATGAGAATGATGACAATGATCCTTATGTACACCGTGTTTGACTAAGCAACCAATTTATAGGAAAGTGGTAGCACATCGTGTTTGACAAAATTACACACACGCACACTAGTTTGGAAAAAGATGCAGCACACCTCTTTGAAAAAAAAGGGTTCAAATTCAAAATGGAAACTTCCTCTTTTAATCACATGTTTTAAAAATAAAAGAAATAAAATTCAATTTGAAAAGTAATTCAAATTCAATTTGATCATCTTCACTCCATTTAATCCACATGCCAAATATATAATAATATTACCATTTAAATTACTATTATATTATCACATTATACTATGACAATGTAATATTATAATAATATATTTAAATAAATATATTATTAGAGAAGATAATTATGGTTTTATAGAAAAATATAACAAACTTTCGACAAATATCTCATTCTAAAATTTCTCCATTTATATCAAAATTGAAAAAAATATTTACTTTCCATATTCATCAATTATTTACAATTCTTCAATAATTATTTCTAATTAATATTATAGATTCATAATACTGACAACCAGATCGTTCTCAGGAAAGAGGAGGCTTTCCGATAAAGATTTCTCCTTACTGGCGCGCAATTATATAACCTAACTCCTTTCCTCGACAGAACTTTCTAGACATTATCAATAACGCTATCTAATAATATTATTTCAATAATATGAGTTATTGTGTCGTGATAATTATTGAATCAATAATATAAAATACTATTTAATTATCACTGTAGCAATTGTTGTAAGACCCCTACTTTCATAAATAAAGATTATTTTTTTCTCAAAATATATTTTTGAATATTATGGTGTGGATTTGATATAATATTATAGTTGTGAGTAATATTTATAAATTTTGCAAAGTATGCAAGTTGTTATAAAATATTCGATTGGTCGGGGAATATTCGTTTTAACAGGACATATTCGTACGACAACACAATCATTGGTGGACCCCACAACATAATTATTGTCGAAGTTAGAAAACGACAGAAATTTCTTTTTATAAAAGTAACGACGAAAGTTTTACCGTTAACTGTTGAAATACCCGGTGATAAATGTAACAATCCAGAATTTTAATTATAATTTATAATATTTATTAAATTAAATAAATATTTTATTTATGTGGTTGTTATTAGTAGATATTTGTGAATTAAATTTATTAGATAATACTCTAATTTAATTTAATAGTTAGAGAGTTGTTAAAGATTACATGAATTGCTATATTGCTGTTTTAATTTAATAATTAAAGTGATATGTTAATTTATTAAATAAAATTATAACGAGTTTATAATTTTGTAGTAATTGGTTAAGTGGAAAATTTATTTAATATGTTGTAATTAGTTTACTTAACTAAGATTGGATATGAAAATCCAAATAAATAATGTGGGACTATAAGCTATAGTATAAATTGTTTACTAAAATAAATTAAAGTAGTTTTAAATGGATTTACCAAACAAGGCTTAAAAATATTAAATCTTTATTTTAAAAGTGTTTTGCCAAACAAAGCCTTATGACTTTTGAATTTTGAATTTGAATTAAAAAAACATAATAAAAAACAAAAATATAAATAAAATATATTAAATTTTGTAACTGATATATCATTATTATATTTAATAAAACATCGATTTTTAGACGTTTGGGTGTTGTGTGTTGGTTTTATTTTATGTTACGTAAAAAGAATTGGCCTAAGCCTAAGAAGAAGAGAGAAGAGAGTTTACAAAGAAGTTTGAGAGAGCTTGATAAAGGAGAGAAAGACTTCTGTGATTACAAACAATTTTTGTGTTTTATCAAAGATTATATCCAAGCAAGTGAAGGTATAATCTCTAAAACTCAAGTTTACGTTTATGTAGAGTTATGTTCATGAATTTCAAAATTGTCTGTAATCGCATGTTTGATGAATTGTTGTTATAAAAATTGAATTATTGAGTTTGTGTGTATTTGTGATGTAGAATTAGCATCTAGACAAGGAATTAGCGCGCTAATTACGTTCCAAAGAAAGAAAATAGTTTACAGTGACTATGTGTATATATATGGGTTGTTAAAGTTCAAAATTTGGTAGTTAGTTTGTGAACTAATTTGTAAATTAAGCCTTGAATATGTTAATTCAATAGGAAACAAAGAGAACGCAATTTGAATGAGCTAAATTGGTGTAGTATAGAGACCTCAGTGTCTTTTTTGTCAAGGATGTTAAAAATGGAGTTTTTGTATAAAACATGGAATTTAAAGGATTTAAATTGGTTTTAGTTGTTGTTTAATTGTTCTAAGTTGGTATATATGTGAGGAACAATGTCTATATGAGTTCTATATCAACTGGGTATGTTTAAATTACTGTTGTGTGGATGAATTTCGTGATAGTTGGGCTAAACAGAGTGTTTTAAACAGACTGCATAGTTTCTGTCTGTGCACTAGCGCAGCTGCACTGGTGTCAATGCCAGAAATGGCACAGCTACGTCGGTCCTTGGCTTAAATATGCCGCAGCTACGCCATACCCAGACCAGAGGCAGTAATGCCTGCTGGTTACGCATACCTTAGAAACCCATTGGAACCTAGTATAATGAAACATTAATGTGATGAACATGTAATTAAGAGACAAAAATAGATTTATATCATGTAGTTGGTAATTCCAAAGTTGTAAAATTAGTAAGTTGTAAAAATATTATGTTGTGATTTATTGAACACGTGAATTAGTAAACAAGTGTTTCAAATCTAATACTTATGACTTCTGAAGTGCATATGGAGTGAATGGAAACTTATACTAAACTAACAAGTTTAACTAAAAGTGAGTTCTATTTTGGAAAGTGGATGTTAGTATATCTAATAGATGTTGTGATTCTAATAATATGTGTAGGTGAACGTGAGTTGTAATTTATAGCTTACGCACGAGACAAGTTCTTTACCCTTAAACTTTATTTGAGCAAGTTCTTTACCCTTAAACTTTATTTGAGCAAGTTCTTTATTCCTAAACTTTATTTGAGCAAGCTCTAACCTTAATTGTTATTCGAGCAAGCTTTGAACTCTAATCGTTGCTTGATTTATCCTAACTTGTTTATAGTTAAGCAAGTTTTCTTAGTTACATTCTTTTTATAACGAATACAAGTTCTTCAACTCAAATCTCTAATTGAGTTATCCTGTCTCATTTACTTTACATAGCTCTAACCATTATTGTTATTTTGAGCAAGTTTCGTTCTCAGCTTGTTATTCATTAATGCATGTTCAATAACTTAATTCTCTTATTTGACAAGATTATAGCCTTAGCTTAATATTGTTCAAGCAAGGTTTATTGTACTACACAATGATTATGCTTTCTAGTTTATTTCTAAGCCTGACTTTGATATATAGTTGGTTCACCTATGATTCCTAATTTTTCTATATTATGTTGTTATTGATCAACCGTAGTGTTATCAAACTTTGTTGATTCAATTAATCCTTTAGTTGATGATCGTTAAACTCTAAATTACCCTTGAAGCTTATCCAAACCAAACTTTCTTTGGTGCGAACTTGTACTCTAAAACTGAGAAGAACAACCCTATTATAGGGGTACACGATGCGTTTAGATGTTTGTGCACAATACATGGTACGAAGGGTTGATCACCCTAAGTACTGGGAGTCCCTACAGTTATGACTGTTTAGGTTAAAGTTAAAAGATTACTTGTAACCTTGGACATAGTTAGTGGTCTTATGACCCTAAGATACATTTCATATTTTGATTCCAGTTTTTGGTTATCATTGACAGAGTATTATTCAGTTCTGATGAGCTTATTCATTGGCAATTATTATACTATTGTTATTCATTGTTGTTTCAAGTGGGCATTTGTTTTGCTCACTCTTGCATATATATAATTATTGCAGCTAAGGTTGAGAAGGTTGATGAACCTACCATTAACAAAGGAAAAGGGAAAATGAACAAGTGTTGAAGAACTATTCTTTTATTTAATGTTATGATGATAAACTTTATTTTTAATGATGTGATGTAATTAATTTATTTTTCGCACTTGATGTATGTTAAAGGTTAGATAACCTGGGAGACGTATTGGTTTAATGATGTAACCCTTTTAATGGGAGGATTTATGGTATAAATTTTAATATAATTGGGTAGTTAAATATGAATGAATGGAAAGTAAACACCAAGTCTTGTGGGAATGACGTACCCAGATTTGGGGGTGTCACAATAAAAGTACAGTAATACGCGTGGTTGCATAGTAGCACACAGTATTGATTATTGATGCTTACGTGAGAAGTCACTCAGTTATATTCAATTATTACTGCATAATATCTCACGTTATTTGATTCAATTATTGTTAATATTTTATATTATTAAATCAATAATTGAGATGACAAGTTATTCATATTATTATATGCATAATTAATAATGTCTAAAAAATTTTGTCGAGGAAATGGGTTTGGTCACCTAATTGCGCGCTAATAAGGAAAAATTCTTATCGGAAAGCCCCCTCTTTCATGGGAACGATCTGGTTGTTAATGTTGCGAGTTATAATAATGATAAATAAATGTTGTTAAAAATATTGAGGAGATTTTATAAAGTATTTGTTGTAAATTTTGGCGTATTATTTGAACCCCCATTTACCCATTTTTTAAAATAATCAGTAGAAAGTTATTCAATATACATATATATAATATGGTGGGCCCACGTGATTATGACATTTTGGGGTGGGGGAGCAATTCTTCAAGGGAGGGAGTAACATATTATTGTTATATATATATATATATATATATATATATATATATATATATATATATTATACTAAATTTTGTTTTTTTTATGAAAAATAGAATATATTATATTTTATTATGCATAGTGTTTGTATAGTGTTTGCATAGTGTTTACATAGTAAAATCAAAAAAATTTTTCTTCTCCCGTGAATTCGTCGAAAAATTCCACTGTGCAGTCCGTGATTTTATTTTCCAAATAGTATCTTTCCATTCTCCTATAAATAGGAGGTTCAGTTTTGAATTGAAAATCACACCAGAATCAAAAAATTCTCCTATAATCTTGAGCGTATTTTTTTAGAGTTTAAGGAAGTTTTGAGCGTAGAAAACAATATAAGTTTTCTTTAAGAATATCCCCGCTATACCAGTTGGAATACTCTCATTTTTAAGGTAAGAGATATTATTTTTGTTCAATATTTGTAAGAAATAATATTTTTTTCCATACTCTGTAGTATGTAAGTAATATTATTTCATTTCAGATTCTGAATTCTGCACCCATTTTGTTAAAGTATAGCTTCTATACTCCTTGAAATTAGTAGAATATCCTTAAAATTTGCGCTTCATCCAGTATCTTTTCATGAAAATATTATTCTGAGCATTCTTGATAAGTTTTAACTTTTTCATGTCGGAGTACTGTTCACGAGGTACTATTTCTGAAGTACTATTTATGAGGTATTATTCACTTGGGTACTATTCACCCGGGGTACTATTCATGAAAAAAATTGATTTTTTTTCAGTCCAAATCATTTTTTGATACAATATTGTTCTTAAATTTTACTCCACAAAGCATTATCATGTTGACAATTTAGACATTATTGAATTCTGGATAAATTAAATTATAAATTTTAAAAAATTTATCCTTTGCTTTCTTTTAATTGAATTCTTATATCATTGTCATCATCCTCATGCTTATATTATGATGAAAGTCATCTTTGGCCGTAGTGCATAGATGGACTGTTGATCAGTATGATTATGACCAGGGATTATTCGGTATAATCATGACCCGTAATGTTACAAATGATGTGATAAAAGTTATCATTGGTCCGTAGTGCATTGATGGACAGTTGTTGGCATGATTATGACCATTGGTGATAACACGATTATCCTTGGCCCGTAGTGCATGGATAATTCGTGGACGTGATACTAATGAATATCATTGGCCCGTAGTTCATGAATAATTCTGTGATGTGAATTATTTATTAAGCTGAGTCTCAACGATAAAATTGATGATAAACTCTTAAATCATAGAAGATAGTAGATATCATGCTCTACTTAACTCTTCTAATGGATTGCTTGTTCCGCTGCAGTTAAACTTGATGATTATTATATTTTATTAGTTTAACACTGTTGAAGGCTGACGATAATTTATTCTGCATTATCTTAGTCATAATATTCTTTACTGGGCTAGTTGAGCTCACCCTTTGCTTTCATTATTCTCTTAAGGAAATGAGAATATAGATCGGACGAGTCGGAGAATAGAGTGATGGTCCGAGATGGCTGCCATAATAGTCTTCACTATTCTAGAAAATAGTGTGATAATAAATGTAATGAGGATTAAATTTGAGTTTGGATATTGTCTATGAGACAATATTCGTGTAAAACCTCTCAGCTCATGTTGTATAATTAAGTTTGTATTTGAATTCTGTACCATGTATTTGGTGACTCAGAATGGGTGATGTATACCTATTTTGGGGGCGTCTCAATTATTGTACCAATAATATGAAAGACTGTGTAATTTTTACTGTATCAATTATTGAGTGACTTCTTACGTAAGATTCAATAATCAGAGATACTATGCAATACCGTGTCCCACTGTGCAACCACGCGTATTACTGTATTGTTATCACTGGGTATTTCAATAGTTTTAATGGTAAAAGTTTTGCCGTTATTTTTATAAAAAAGTTATTTCTGTTGCTTTCTATATCCAACAGTTATTTCGTTATGTGGTCCACCAATGATTGTGCCGTCGTACGGATATTCCCGACAAAAGGAATATCTCCTGACCAAAACGAATATTCCTCGCCAAAACGAATATTTTATGACCGCTTACTTACTTTGTAAAATTTACACATTTCACCCATAACTAAAACATTATATCAAATCAACACCTTATTATTCAAAAATAATATTTAAATTAAATCTTTATTCATAAAAATTTGGGGTCTTACAACCTCCCCTTCTTATGAAATTTCATCCTCGAAATTGATGTACGTACCTGGTATGTCAAAGAGGTGAGGATACCTTGTTTTCATTTTAGATTCTAACTCTAAGGTCATTTCCTCAATATCGTGGTTTCTCCATAAAACTTTGACTTGAGGTATAACCTTTTAGCGTAAAATGTGCTCCTTCTCATCCAAGAATTTAACAGGTACCTCTTCATACGTTAAATCTTCTGCTATCTCGTCTGGTTCTAATTCAATAATGTGGTTCGGGTCTTTCACATATTTACGTAGCATGGATATGTGACAAACGTTATGAACACGAGACATACTTAGCGATAAAGCGAGTCTATAGGCCACAGTTCCTACTCGATCGAGAATTTCAAATGGACCAATGAATCGAGAGTTGAGCTTTCCTCTCTTTTCGAATCTCGTAACTTCTTTCCATAGAGCAACACGTAATAATGCACGATCTCCAACATTGAATTCCACGTCCCTTCGATGAAGATCAGCATAACTCTTTTATCGATCTTGTGAGGTTTGTATACGTTGCCGGATCATTTGAAGCTTTTCCATAGTCACGCATACCAATTCTGGTCCTAACAACGTTGCTTCACCCACCTCTTCCCAACATACTAGAGAATGACACTTTCGTCCATACAACGCTTCAAATGGAGCCATGTCTATACTTGTTTGATAAATGTTATTGTACGAGAATTTCACTAATGGTAAGTACTTATCCCAACTTCCTTTGAAGTCTAGGACACAGAATCTTAATAGATCTTCAAGAGTTTGAATAGTCTTCTCCGATTGTCCGTACGTCTGGGATGATATGCTGAACTGAATCGTAAATCCGTGCCCATAGCTTTCTGCAAACTGACCCAAAATCGTGAAGTGAATCTTGGGTCTCGATCAGAAACTATGGTTACTGGCATACCATGCAATCTCACAATCTCATTTATATACATACGAGCAAGACGTTCGAGTGAATAAGTTTCTCATATAGGTAAGAAATGAGCAGACTTGGTTAATCTATCAACAATGACCCAAATTGCATCTATGCCTTGAGAAACTGTTGGTTGATTTCACAACCGATAAAACACACGCAAGTATACGTGGTCAACAAGTAATATATGATAAGTAGAGTGTCGTACCCACGAGGATGAAGTGTTAGGTGCTAGTCAAGTACTAACATATGTTCAATACAGTCTTATCTAAACAAGTAATTAGAGATGGTGTGTTAAGCTATATGATTAAAAACTATAGGAATAAGAAATTGAGTTATATAAGGAAGTCAAGCTAGGATTACAATTCTCCTAATGCGTCACCTAATCTCCTAACTCTCCACATTACAAAAGAATCAAGGAATGGTCAACCGAGAACAATAACTACACATAAGCCTTTTTCGAAAGTCAAATGCACATCCCTGGCTAGATGAATCACAATATTTTTATGGTGAAAATAACTAGACTAGGTTAATTAAGCTTAATCTCAAGGCTACACAAGGCAAATAGAGATATGTCTATCCTATTAAGTAATTTATGCATACATTCCCATAGGCATGGTCATAACAAGTGTTCTTGTATTTAAAGGTTAGATATTAATATCCATTTTTCAATATCCATTAATATCAATATAAATTTCTTTGTCAAGTAATCAATCAATAAGCATGAAATACAATAACCCATTCCAAAATGATTTATTAATATAAATAGGAGAGAAAGTTAATTAAGCTAAACAATAGGTTACATTGCAATCCTAAAAATGGAATTAGTTCATAACCATGGTACTAATACACATTTTCAAAGTATTCAACATGGTCATTAATACACTAATGAATGAAAGATTTGGATAAAGAAAACTCCTTTTGTGAAGTTTTTTGGCTCCAAGTCTTCTCTTCTCCGTGTAGAGTCTGAGCTGTGAAGGATGCAATGGACTTTTCTTCTTTGAAGACCAGCTTCTTTCTCTTCTAAACTAAATAAACTGAAAAACTCATATTCTATGCTCTGTAATAAATGGTGGTTGCGGCTTTGTCCGAAGATAATGAATTCTCAGCTTTTAGGTCATTAATACCAAGTCTCTGCCTGGGCACCGGAGGTTGCACTGCAGCACGGAGAACAAGGCTTGGAACGGCGCTTCAGCGCCATGTCAGCATAAAAAGATCAGAGCTCGTGCTACATCGCCAAGCTAACATCATCATTGACCCGGAGGGCGAGCTGCAGCGCCAGGCTAAAGCCTGGCATTGGCGATGCAGCGCTAGTGTGTAAAATTTGACCTTTTTGCCCTTTGAAGGTGGAAATGACCTAATAAGACCTGTAACATAAAGCTAAGCAAAATAACAACAAAATATATATAAAATCTAAACAAATAATGAAGAACAGGCAGTGTCTTAAGCCACAAAGGATCTGATTCGTGGATATAAATCTCACTCATCAAATACCCCCAAACTTAAGCTTTTGCTTGTCCTCAAGCAAACTATCTGACATCCACACCTACATTAATGTAAGAAGTGAATGAAATCTAATCCTATAAACTATCATCATGGCTTCTAAGCACGATTATAGACCCTCTCTGAGAACAGGACAAACACAAATATGAATGAGGGTTTAATATCAATTTTTAAGCATAAGATTGTACTCGATCCATTCTATGTATGTGTGTGAAGACCAACTATCCTAACTAATCATAGCTCAAATTAAGTTCACACAGTCGATTGTGATAACCAAAATGCTCACTCTGCAACTCGAACAATCAACAAGCAATAAGAACAAGACGCAAATGCAAGAAAGGATCAAAAGGCTCTAGCAAGAAGACAGTAAAATCTGACTCAGACAGTTCTTAATTACCTTAGGCTATTCAGAACTACCCATTAATGAGCTTTTAATCATTGACTCCCAAGCCAGATGACTTTAGGGCACTAGGTGTAAAACACCCCTATGAATCTAATAACTCGAGCAGCAAAGGCCACGTAATCAACTTAAGCTAAATTAGACTTTACGAAATTCAAAGATTATTAGGCGAGTGCATTTTATGCTCCATCTCGCTCAAGTCTGCGTTTATGGGTGGGTGTGTTTCACGCTCCATCTCGACCCACCGCAAGACTTTTAATTTTTTTAAGAGCCAGAACTCACGATCCGAAAATGTAAAAGTGTCTAAGTCTTTTATTACCTTGTAATCAAGAAAGTTTTAATAGAGTGCACATATTCTCAAAATAATAAACAAACAAGCTATATCCGAAAAAATAACTACTTAAAACAATTGGTCAGTGCTTGCTAATGACAGATCAATAATAGTCTCGACTTATCGATTTAACACACCCCTAACTCACACATGCTTGACACGACTCTAAGAGATAGATATAATCACTTGGTGCTTGTTATTAGCCACAATAAAAAAAAGCTTTAAGACCCATACCCAACATATGAACAGTTATAGATCGGGGGATAAGGTTAATAAAAAATTATAGCAAAAAACGATAAGAGTTAAAGTGCCCTCTCCAAAATAGGGTAAAGCCATAACATATGACATCAAGTATACCAATCTGTGCAAATCCCAACATATGGCTATAAACAAAACATAAATGATGCTAATTACAAAAATATTCATAACAATCCCAAAATATGATTATGAACAAAACATGATGCTATTTATAAAAACATTCATAACAATAAATGATATTTATCATGCATCATCCCAAGATAAAACCATAAAACCATCATAACCAGTCTAAACCAAACATACCCAAACTAAACATAAAAAAAAAGTCTAAGGCTATTACAGCCCAAAAGATGTTCCTGCAATTCAAACATAGCAATTCATATAAATAAAATTAAATAGAAATCTCCCCCAGACTTGACTTTGTCAATGCCCTCATTGGCCTCCTTGTTGCAGATTCATTCAGCATCATCATCCTCTGAATCGTCCTCGCGGCCTTTATCCCTAGGCGGGGATGGTGGTGGATAGGGAGCGAAAGTCAGAGGTTCTAGAAACTAGAACGGCATGGACTCGGCGTCGTCCCCACACTGGGCTGCATAGATGCTAGAAATTGTGTTGGCAAACTCCTCGTGGTAGTGCAGGAATTAGCTCTGCCACTGAGCCACAGTGTCCAATTTTCTGTGTAGAAAGTTAAGGCTGTCCATAATCTCAGCTAGGGCTGTAGGTGGAATCGACCCAGATGGGGCCTCGGGCACATGCGTGGACGGTCCGACCTCAGTTAAGGGTGGCGGCTGTGGAGCCAGTAAGTAACCCTCGCCCCGCAGGTGAGACTGCGCTCCTTCCCACACTCCAAATCGGGTGATGACATAATGATCTATGACAGCCATGGGCGGCTGAGTGACGTCATCGTTATCCCACTGCACGCCCATCCATTTACAGAGTCGGGTTATGAGGGATGGGTGAGAGAGTCCTGATATTGTGTTTCTCTGAATAGCCTTCTTGATGGACTCGTGGATGAGAACCCCTACGTCCACTTTCAGTCCTGTGATAATGGCATAAAGCAAGACGACCCTCTCTCTTGTGACATCGCTGAGATGGCAGGTTGGCATGATATTGGAGCAGATAAAGGAGTACCAAGCCTTGTCGTAGCGACTTAGAGCTTGTTGGGGGAAAGAAGTCTTCTTGCCATGGAATGGCTGTCAAAGGGGATCAGTTTACCCCGAACAGGCACTACCGCAGGGCCATCTGCACTCGCATTGGCGTAAAATTCTCTGTCCATAGAAATAATAGCAGATTCAGGTTGCTTTGTAAAGTGAACCCATTTCATTGCCAGTATCATTGTCATCATATCACCATTAGTCTTATCATATGGCTTAAGACCCCTCTCAGGCACCAAATTTCGCTTGGCTAATGTTTATGTGTAACGCTTCCACGCCTCCTCACTAATAAATTTGGCAGTATCCCATCTTAGAGGAGGAGCTCTCGGTGCCGGTGAAGGGGGGCTAATGCTAGTACGGGGGCGCTTGGATGCCATGACAACACTTGCAAGTTATGATACAAAAGGGAAACACAATCCAACACCAATAACCCAAAACTTTAAACAGGGAATGACCAAACCCTGGCTTTACCAATTGGCCATTACAACAAAAATCCAACAACCAAAAGATAATAAGAGAATGCCCTAGCCTTATTTTTTAGACAACATAGTATGACCCGCAGAGAAACCACTGTACTCAACAAAAGGAATGGATAAAATCACCCACAATCTACAATAAAGGAAGAAGTACCCTTCAATAGATACAATAGCTTACCTTGTGGAGATTTAGTCTCTGGCACTCTTTAAAGAGGCTAGGGCACCAATTGAAGAGGCTAGGGCACGACTTGAAGAGAGAACGAACGGTCAAGAGAATGGGAGAAGTTGTGACTACTGAGAGGCTTGGGAGTAATTGGTGATGTAACAACCCCAAAATAGGTTCATTCCACCCAACCCAATCTGAGTCGTCAAATACATGGTACAGAAAATAACTACAACTTTATTACAACAATTGTCGTGCAAAATACAACAACACATATGCTGTGAGTTTGGATACAAATATATACCAAATGTGACTCATGTTCCAACCGTGGACATCACCTCACAATGACACCTTACATAAAGGTATAGTCAAAAATTATTTTAGAAATTAGAATCTTTGGGAAGTGCTCAAGGAAACCTTCGTACATGGGAGGCCATGCATCTAGGTTATGATAGATATCATATGGCCACAGAATTATCCTTGGTTTACCCAATAGACCCCAAAGAAAAACGAGAAGATTACTATCATATTCTTCCCAATGGTGAGTCTTCTCTTGACATATCATTATCTCTACTGTCTCTAATTGAGAATTATATTTTAAACAAACACCAAGATTATATAGGTAGTGCCCATAGATATACTCAGCAAGTGGATGAGCACAACCCTGTCTTATGATGATACGAGGTTGTATGTCATTAGACATCTTGTATGATAGTAATAAAACACCCTTCCAACGTTGGGTTCGCCTCACCCTATTTTCTTCACCAAATATAACTACTAAATGATGACCACCGTTCTATTCCCTTGTTACCCCCGCTCGACCCAGCTACACTCTTATTACCTGAAAGGAATTGTGAAGCAAAAGGGTGAGCACAACTAGCTCAGTAAAGAATATCACGACTAAAGATAATTCAATTATCAATAGCCTTCATCAACAATAAATCAGAGATTTAGAACATATGGTAAATGATAAAAATTTCAACCATAGTTGCAGCGGAACGAGCAATCCATTAGAAGAGTCAAATAGACTATAAAGTCTATTATCTTCTCCATGTTAAAAATCCACCAACAATGTTTTATCCCTGTAACATCAATCAACAATTCTGGTCCACAATCATATGAATAACTCATAATCATAACTGTAGTTCTAAATTCCTCTTCTCATCCAGGACGATGATAATTTTCATCACCTATCTTTACCTGAAACATCAAAGATCATGGTTACACCAAATCACATTTCCTGTTCATAATCATACTAATAACTTCATCTTTGCACTACGTCCAAAGATATTCATTTGTATCACCAGTTGATCATGTTTATCTCAACATCTGTTCATCTTTGCACTACTGGCCAAAGATATTCAACAACATGTCATCTTTGCACTACGGGCTAAAGATATTCATCAACAATTCATCTTTGCACTACAGGCCAAAGATATTCATCAATATTTCATCTTTGCACTACAGGCCAAAGATATTAATATCTCAAAGAAATATATAATCATTTCAGAATTTATATAAACAATAATTATAACCATGTTGATCAATTCACCTTTGCACTTAAGCTAAAGATATTCACTTATAAATTCAATGGTCATGATCGTACCAGTCACAATTCAACTTTGCACTACAGGCCAAAGAGAACCCTAGTCATGATCATACCAATAATCTACCCATCTTTACACTCTAGTGAAAGAGAATTTCAACATTAGGGTTATAAAAATGTTATATATGATAATAAAATCAATATAATCAACACATAGATTTAATCTCAAGAGTAATATTCATAAATCAACTATAATTTGGTTAGAAAAAGAAACCAATTTTGTCGTGAATAGTAACTCGTGAATAGTAACTCATGAATAGTAACTCGTGAATAGTAACTCGTGAATAGTAACCTCGACTCAAAAAGGTAGAAATTCCACAATAAAATCTATACCAATATTTCGGTTTAATGATATTGAAAGAATAACATTTCTTAATCTTATAAACAATTTATTTAAATTGTTTACACTTTACTAATTAATGCATTTAATCATCATAAAATGTCAACTCTTAAGATTTCATCATCAATAACCAAAACCCTCATCAAAAATCTGCATATACCTCATATAGGATTCTTAAGTCATAAAATCCTATTTTCCAATTTTCTTACTTCACAAAACATATTTAATTCATTAACTCATAACTAGACCATTTTCATAAAAAATACCAAATCAATTCCAAAAATATTTTTTTTCTGGGATTTAGCATAATATAGTCCCATAGTGAACATATATTTTTCTCAGAATTTTTAAAAGTCATTTACTATTTTTCATATGGCCAAAATAGCCGAATATTTAGACATTTATCAAAAATTATACTTTTATCCAAAAATTCTGAAATTTACAGAGTATACTTCTATCATATACATGTACTCCCAATAAAAATTTCATCAATTTTGGAGTTAACCACAAGGAATTATAAGCGATTACTTTTAAAATAGTCTTTTCTCATAAAATTCACAACTCTCAATCTATACATCCAAAAATCACTATTTTTGGACACAATCAAGAAAACTCATCAAAATATCATTTCAAATTTTTCCAAAATTTTTGAGGATCATAAAAATTACGAAACTGAAAATCATAACAACCCTTAAAATTCCTTAATATCCCTTACTATCCCTTACAATCCCTTACCTCAAAAGAGCAGTACTTCTGATTGGATATCGGATATGATGCTGAAAGAAACTTGCACTGATGAATAGCAACTCACCAAGTATCTAAAAACTCACAAAATATGCTTCATAATATAGAGAGAGAAAGAGAGAAAGCTTATGTTTCTGGTGTGATTTTCAATTCTAACTTAGCCCTCTATTTATAGGAAAATTTTGGTAGGTTTGACCTGCAACCTGATGGCTTTACCTGCTACTATTCCCACCCACCACATTTGAAATATAATTCAGCACATTTCTTCACCAACCACAAGTGGGGCCCACCAATTCTAGAATTTTCCATCAAAATGATAAACTCCGAAAATTCAACAATTTCTGAACCAGTCATCTCGTAAAATTCATAATAAATCATACGTTCATTTTTAACGGTTCAAAATTTGTGGGCATATACTCAACTTATATATGTATAACATATCCAAAAATTACCACGATCCAACGGTCGGATTAAAAATTATAACCCCCGCAAAATATCTCAAAAACCCTAATTTTTAATACCTCCATTCCAACAAAAATACTGATAAAAATCTCAACATTAACTCCTTCATTTTTAACCACAAAAATATATCCCTCATTTATATCCACATAAAATAAATATTTTCTTATCATATGAATCAATAATTAATTATTCACAAATAATATTACAGAATCACATTTATGACAACCAGGCCGTTCCCAGGAAAGAGGGGGCTTTTCAATAAGAATTTCTCCTTACTGGCGCGCAATTAGATGACCAAACCTCTCCTTAGACAGAACTTTCTAGACATTGACAATAATGCTATCTAATAATATTATTTAAATAATATGAATTATTGATCTGATAATAGAAAATACTGTGCAGCAACAATTATTGAAACAACAATAATATAAAATATCAACGCAGCAATTATTGAATCAATAAAATAAAATATTGAACAGTAATTACTGTAACAATTATTGAGTAGTGCCTTCTTACGTAAGAATCAATAATTTCAAAAATACTATGCAATACCGTGTGCTACTGTGCAATAACGCGTATTACTGTATTTTAACCACCGGGTATTCCAACAGTGTTAACGGTAACAACTACGCCGTTATTTGTAAAAACTTAAATTTGTCATTTTCCTTCACCCGACAGTTATTCGTTATGGGACCCACAAATAGCTGCGCCGTCGTACGAATATTCTCCGACAGAAAGAATATTCCACGACCAAACGAATATTCCCCGACAACAATGATTATTTTATAACCACTTGCTTATTTTGAAAAAAAAATCATATTTCACCCATAACTTTAAACTTTTATCAATTTAACCATTTACTAAATAGTAATTATAAGAAAAATTGAATACTTTTATTTCATAAAATTCGGGGTCTTACAATCTCCCCTCCTTATGAAATTTCGTCCTCGAAATTTACGTACCTGGTATTTCAAAGAATTGAGAATACCTTCCTTTCATTTTAGATTCCATCTTCCCTGCCATCATTGCTCATCTCCTGTATTTCAAATATCATTCTAGAACACAGCTTCAAAACAAGGGTTAATTTAACAAATTAACATATCACATAATATCCCGATATTATGACTGACCAACAAATAAGCTTAGGTAGGACACACTAGCGAAGGATTTACTCATCTCTCCCCTCCTAGTTATATTCCCCGATCTCCGCCAGAGATCATATCCCTAAGCTCTGATACCAAATGTAACGACCCCAAAATAGGTTCATTCCACCCAACCCATTCTGAGTCGTCAAATACATGGTACAGAAAATAACTACAACTTTATTACAACAATTGTCGTGCAAAATACAACAACACATATGCTGTGAGTTTGGATACAAATATATACCAAATGTGACTCATGTTCCAACCGTGGACATCACCTCACAATGACACCTTACATAAAGGTATAGTCAAAAATTGTTTTAGAAATTAGAATCTTTGGGAAGTGCTCAAGGAAACCTTCGTACATGGGAGGCCATGCATCTAGGTTATGATAGATATCATATGGCCACAGAATTATCCTTGGTTTACCCAATAGACCCCAAAGAAAAACGAGAAGATTACTATCATATTCTTCCCAATGGTGAGTCTTCTCTTGACATATCATTATCTCTACTGTCTCTAATTGAGAATTATATTTTAAACAAACACCAAGATTATATAGGTAGTGCCCATAGATATACTCAGCAAGTGGATGAGCACAACCCTGTCTTATGATGATACGAGGTTGTATGTCATTAGACATCTTGTATGATAGTAATAAAACACCCTTCCAACGTTGGGTTCGCCTCACCCTATTTTCTTCACCAAATATAACTACTAAATGATGACCACCGTTCTATTCCCTTGTTACCCCCGCTCGACCCAGCTACACTCTTATTACCTGAAAGGAATTGTGAAGCAAAAGGGTGAGCACAACTAGCTCAGTAAAGAATATCACGACTAAAGATAATTCAATTATCAATAGCCTTCATCAACAATAAATCAGAGATTTAGAACATATGGTAAATGATAAAAATTTCAACCATAGTTGCAGCGGAACGAGCAATCCATTAGAAGAGTCAAATAGACTATAAAGTCTATTATCTTCTCCATGTTAAAAATCCACCAACAATGTTTTATCCCTGTAACATCAATCAACAATTCTGGTCCACAATCATATGAATAACTCATAATCATAACTGTAGTTCTAAATTCCTCTTCTCATCCAGGACGATGATAATTTTCAGCACCTATCTTTACCTGAAACATCAAAGATCATGGTTACACCAAATCACATTTCCTGTTCATAATCATACTAATAACTTCATCTTTGCACTACGTCCAAAGATATTCATTTGTATCACCAGTTGATCATGTTTATCTCAACATCTGTTCATCTTTGCACTACTGGCCAAAGATATTCAACAACATGTCATCTTTGCACTACGGGCTAAAGATATTCATCAACAATTCATCTTTGCACTACAGGCCAAAGATATTCATCAATATTTCATCTTTGCACTACAGGCCAAAGATATTAATATCTCAAAGAAATATATAATCATTTCAGAATTTATATAAACAATAATTATAACCATGTTGATCAATTCACCTTTGCACTTAAGCTAAAGATATTCACTTATAAATTCAATGGTCATGATCATACCAGTCACAATTCAACTTTGCACTACAGGCCAAAGAGAACCCTAGTCATGATCATACCAATAATCTACCCATCTTTACACTCTAGTGAAAGAGAATTTCAACATTAGGGTTATAAAAATGTTATATATGATAATAAAATCAATATAATCAACATATAGATTTAATCTCAAGAGTAATATTCATAAATCAACTATAATTTGGTTAGAAAAAGAAACCAATTTTGTCGTGAATAGTAACTCGTGAATAGTAACTCATGAATAGTAACTCGTGAATAGTAACTCGTGAATAGTAACCTCGACTCAAAAAGGTAGAAATTCCACAATAAAATCTATACCAATATTTCGGTTTAATGATATTGAAAGAATAACATTTCTTAATCTTATAAACAATTTATTTAAATTGTTTACACTTTACTAATTAATGCATTTAATCATCATAAAATGTCAACTCTTAAGATTTCATCATCAATAACCAAAACCCTCATCAAAAATCTGCATATACCTCATATAGGATTCTTAAGTCATAAAATCCTATTTTCCAATTTTCTTACTTCACAAAACATATTTAATTCATTAACTCATAACTAGACCATTTTCATAAAAAATACCAAATCAATTCCAAAAATATTTTTTTTCTGGGATTTAGCATAATATAGTCCCATAGTGAACATATATTTTTCTCAGAATTTTTAAAAGTCATTTACTATTTTTCATATGGCCAAAATAGCCGAATATTTAGACATTTATCAAAAATTATACTTTTGTCCAAAAATTCTGAAATTTACAGAGTATACTTCTATCATATACATGTACTCCCAATAAAAATTTCATCAATTTTGGAGTTAACCACAAGGAATTATAAGCGATTACTTTTAAAATAGTCTTTTCTCATAAAATTCATAACTCTCAATCTATACATCCAAAAATCACTATTTTTGGACACAATCAAGAAAACTCATCAAAATATCATTTCAAATTTTTCCAAAATTTTTGAGGATCATAAAAATTACGAAACTGAAAATCATAACAACCCTTAAAATTCCTTAATATCCCTTACTATCCCTTACAATCCCTTACCTCAAAAGAGCAGTACTTCTGATTGGATATCGGATATGATGCTGAAAGAAACTTGCACTGATGAATAGCAACTCACCAAGTATCTAAAAACTCACAAAATATGCTTCATAATATAGAGAGAGAAAGAGAGAAAGCTTATGTTTCTGGTGTGATTTTCAATTCTAACTTAGCCCTCTATTTATAGGAAAATTTTGGTAGGTTTGACCTGCAACCTGATGGCTTTACCTGCTACTATTCCCACCCACCACATTTGAAATATAATTCAGCACATTTCTTCACCAACCACAAGTGGGGCCCACCAATTCTAGAATTTTCCATCAAAATGATAAACTCCGAAAATTCAACAATTTCTGAACCAGTCATCTCGTAAAATTCATAATAAATCATACGTTCATTTTTAACGGTTCAAAATTTGTGGGCATATACTCAACTTATATATGTATAACATATCCAAAAATTACCACGATCCAACGGTCGGATTAAAAATTATAACCCCCGCAAAATATCTCAAAAACCCTAATTTTTAATACCTCCATTCCAACAAAAATACTGATAAAAATCTCAACATTAACTCCTTCATTTTTAACCACAAAAATATATCCCTCATTTATATCCACATAAAATAAATATTTTCTTATCATATGAATCAATAATTAATTATTCACAAATAATATTACAGAATCACATTTATGACAACCAGGCCGTTCCCAGGAAAGAGGGGGCTTTCCAATAAGAATTTCTCCTTACTGGCGCGCAATTAGATGACCAAACCTCTCCTTAGACAGAACTTTCTAGACATTGACAATAATGCTATCTAATAATATTATTTAAATAATATGAATTATTGATCTGATAATAGAAAATACTGTGCAGCAACAATTATTGAAACAACAATAATATAAAATATCAACGCAGCAATTATTGAATCAATAAAATAAAATATTGAACAGTAATTACTGTAACAATTATTGAGTAGTGCCTTCTTACGTAAGAATCAATAATTTCAAAAATACTATGCAATACCGTGTGCTACTGTGCAATAACGTGTATTACTGTATTTTAACCACCGGGTATTCCAACAGTGTTAACGGTAACAACTACGCCGTTATTTGTAAAAACTCAAATTTGTCATTTTCCTTCACCCGACAGTTATTCGTTATGGGACCCACAAATAGCTGCGCCGTCGTACGAATATTCTCCGACAGAAAGAATATTCCACGACCAAACGAATATTCCCCGACAACAATGATTATTTTATAACCACTTGCTTATTTTGAAAAAAAAATCATATTTCACCCATAACTTTAAACTTTTATCAATTTAACCATTTACTAAATAGTAATTATAAGAAAAATTGAATACTTTTATTTCATAAAATTCGGGGTCTTACAATCTCCCCTCCTTATGAAATTTCGTCCTCGAAATTTACGTACCTGGTATTTCAAAGAATTGAGAATACCTTCCTTTCATTTTAGATTCCATCTTCCCTGCCATCATTGCTCATCTCCTGTATTTCAAATATCATTCTAGAACACAACTTCAAAACAAGGGTTAATTTAACAAATTAACATATCACATAATATCCCGATATTATGACTGACCAACAAATAAGCTTAGGTAGGACACACTAGCGAAGGATTTACTCATCTCTCCCCTCCTAGTTATATTCCCCGATCTCCGCCAGAGATCATATCCCTAAGCTCTGATACCAAATGTAACGACCCCAAAATAGGTTCATTCCACCCAACCCATTCTGAGTCGTCAAATACATGGTACAGAAAATAACTACAACTTTATTACAACAATTGTCGTGCAAAATACAACAACACATATGCTGTGAGTTTGGATACAAATATATACCAAATGTGACTCATGTTCCAACCGTGGACATCACCTCACAATGACACCTTACATAAAGGTATAGTCAAAAATTGTTTTAGAAATTAGAATCTTTGGGAAGTGCTCAAGGAAACCTTCGTACATGGGAGGCCATGCATCTAGGTTATGATAGATATCATATGGCCACAGAATTATCCTTGGTTTACCCAATAGACCCCAAAGAAAAACGAGAAGATTACTATCATATTCTTCCCAATGGTGAGTCTTCTCTTGACATATCATTATCTCTACTGTCTCTAATTGAGAATTATATTTTAAACAAACACCAAGATTATATAGGTAGTGCCCATAGATATACTCAGCAAGTGGATGAGCACAACCCTGTCTTATGATGACACGAGGTTGTATGTCATTAGACATCTTGTATGATAGTAATAAAACACCCTTCCAACGTTGGGTTCGCCTCACCCTATTTTCTTCACCAAATATAACTACTAAATGATGACCACCGTTCTATTCCCTTGTTACCCCCGCTCGACCCAGCTACACTCTTATTACCTGAAAGGAATTGTGAAGCAAAAGGGTGAGCACAACTAGCTCAGTAAAGAATATCATGACTAAAGATAATTCAATTATCAATAGCCTTCATCAACAATAAATCAGAGATTTAGAACATATGGTAAATGATAAAAATTTCAACCATAGTTGCAGCGGAACGAGCAATCCATTAGAAGAGTCAAATAGACTATAAAGTCTATTATCTTCTCCATGTTAAAAATCCACCAACAATGTTTTATCCCTGTAACATCAATCAACAATTCTGGTCCACAATCATATGAATAACTCATAATCATAACTGTAGTTCTAAATTCCTCTTCTCATCCAGGACGATGATAATTTTCATCACCTATCTTTACCTGAAACATCAAAGATCATGGTTACACCAAATCACATTTCCTGTTCATAATCATACTAATAACTTCATCTTTGCACTACGTCCAAAGATATTCATTTGTATCACCAGTTGATCATGTTTATCTCAACATCTGTTCATCTTTGCACTACTGGCCAAAGATATTCAACAACATGTCATCTTTGCACTACGGGCCAAAGATATTCATCAACAATTCATCTTTGCACTACAGGCCAAAGATATTCATCAATATTTCATCTTTGCACTACAGGCCAAAGATATTAATATCTCAAAGAAATATATAATCATTTCAGAATTTATATAAACAATAATTATAACCATGTTGATCAATTCACCTTTGCACTTAAGCTAAAGATATTCACTTATAAATTCAATGGTCATGATCATACCAGTCACAATTCAACTTTGCACTACAGGCCAAAGAGAACCCTAGTCATGATCATACCAATAATCTACCCATCTTTACACTCTAGTGAAAGAGAATTTCAACATTAGGGTTATAAAAATGTTATATATGATAATAAAATCAATATAATCAACATATAGATTTAATCTCAAGAGTAATATTCATAAATCAACTATAATTTGGTTAGAAAAAGAAACCAATTTTGTCGTGAATAGTAACTCGTGAATAGTAACTCATGAATAGTAACTCGTGAATAGTAACTCGTGAATAGTAACCTCGACTCAAAAAGGTAGAAATTCCACAATAAAATCTATACCAATATTTCGGTTTAATGATATTGAAAGAATAACATTTCTTAATCTTATAAACAATTTATTTAAATTGTTTACACTTTACTAATTAATGCATTTAATCATCATAAAATGTCAACTCTTAAGATTTCATCATCAATAACCAAAACCCTCATCAAAAATCTGCATATACCTCATATAGGATTCTCAAGTCATAAAATCCTATTTTCCAATTTTCTTACTTCACAAAACATATTTAATTCATTAACTCATAACTAGACCATTTTCATGAAAAATACCAAATCAGTTCCAAAAATATTTTTTTTCTGGGATTTAGCATAATATAGTCCCATAGTGAACATATATTTTTCTCAGAATTTTTAAAAGTCATTTACTATTTTTCATATGGCCAAAATAGCCGAATATTTAGACATTTATCAAAAATTATACTTTTGTCCAAAAATTCTGAAATTTACAGAGTATACTTCTATCATATACATGTACTCCCAATAAAAATTTCATCAATTTTGGAGTTAACCACAAGGAATTATAAGCGATTACTTTTAAAATAGTCTTTTCTCATAAAATTCATAACTCTCAATCTATACATCCAAAAATCACCATTTTTGGACACAATCAAGAAAACTCATCAAAATATCATTTCAAATTTTTTCAGAATTTTTGAGGATCATAAAAATTACGAAACTGAAAATCATAACAACCCTTAAAATTCCTTAATATCCCTTACTATCCCTTACAATCCCTTACCTCAAAAGAGCAGTACTTCTGATTGGATATCGGATATGATGCTGAAAGAAACTTGCACTGATGAATAGCAACTCACCAAGTATCTAAAAACTCACAAAATATGCTTCATAATATAGAGAGAGAAAGAGAGAAAGCTTATGTTTCTGGTGTGATTTTCAATTCTAACTTAGCCCTCTATTTATAGGAAAATTTTGGTAGGTTTGACCTGCAACCTGATGGCTTTACCTGCTACTATTCCCACCCACCACATTTGAAATATAATTCAGCACATTTCTTCACCAACCACAAGTGGGGCCCACCAATTCTAGAATTTTCCATCAAAATGATAAACTCCGAAAATTCAACAATTTCTGAACCAGTCATCTCGTAAAATTCATAATAAATCATACGTTCATTTTTAACGGTTCAAAATTTGTGGGCATATACTCAACTTATATATGTATAACATATCCAAAAATTACCACGATCCAACGGTCGGATTAAAAATTATAACCCCCGCAAAATATCTCAAAAACCCTGATTTTTAATACCTCCATTCCAACAAAAATACTGATAAAAATCTCAACATTAACTCCTTCATTTTTAACCACAAAAATATATCCCTCATTTATATCCACATAAAATAAATATTTTCTTATCATATGAATCAATAATTAATTATTCACAAATAATATTACAGAATCACATTTATGACAACCAGGCCGTTCCCAGGAAAGAGGGGGCTTTCCAATAAGAATTTCTCCTTACTGGCGCGCAATTAGATGACCAAACCTCTCCTTAGACAGAACTTTCTAGACATTGACAATAATGTTATCTAATAATATTATTTAAATAATATGAATTATTGATCTGATAATAGAAAATACTGTGCAGCAACAATTATTGAAACAACAATAATATAAAATATCAACGCAGCAATTATTGAATCAATAAAATAAAATATTGAACAGTAATTACTGTAACAATTATTGAGTAGTGCCTTCTTACGTAAGAATCAATAATTTCAAAAATACTATGCAATACCGTGTGCTACTGTGCAATAACGCGTATTACTGTATTTTAACCACCGGGTATTCCAACAGTGTTAACGGTAACAACTACGCCGTTATTTGTAAAAACTCAAATTTGTCATTTTCCTTCACCCGACAGTTATTCGTTATGGGACCCACAAATAGCTGCGCCGTCGTACGAATATTCTCCGACAGAAAGAATATTCCACGACCAAACGAATATTCCCCGACAACAATGATTATTTTATAACCACTTGCTTATTTTGAAAAAAAAATCATATTTCACCCATAACTTTAAACTTTTATCAATTTAACCATTTACTAAATAGTAATTATAAGAAAAATTGAATACTTTTATTTCATAAAATTCGGGGTCTTACAATCTCCCCTCCTTATGAAATTTCGTCCTCGAAATTTACGTACCTGGTATTTCAAAGAATTGAGAATACCTTCCTTTCATTTTAGATTCCATCTTCCCTGCCATCATTGCTCATCTCCTGTATTTCAAATATCATTCTAGAACACAGCTTCAAAACAAGGGTTAATTTAACAAATTAACATATCACATAATATCTCGATATTATGACTGACCAACAAATAAGCTTAGGTAGGACACACTAGCGAAGGATTTACTCATCTCTCCCCTCCTAGTTATATTCCCCGATCTCCGCCAGAGATCATATCCCTAAGCTCTGATACCAAATGTAACGACCCCAAAATAGGTTCATTCCACCCAACCCATTCTGAGTCGTCAAATACATGGTACAGAAAATAACTACAACTTTATTACAACAATTGTCGTGCAAAATACAACAACACATATGCTGTGAGTTTGGATACAAATATATACCAAATGTGACTCATGTTCCAACCGTGGACATCACCTCACAATGACACCTTACATAAAGGTATAGTCAAAAATTGTTTTAGAAATTAGAATCTTTGGGAAGTGCTCAAGGAAACCTTCGTACATGGGAGGCCATGCATCTAGGTTATGATAGATATCATATGGCCACAGAATTATCCTTGGTTTACCCAATAGACCCCAAAGAAAAACGAGAAGATTACTATCATATTCTTCCCAATGGTGAGTCTTCTCTTGACATATCATTATCTCTACTGTCTCTAATTGAGAATTATATTTTAAACAAACACCAAGATTATATAGGTAGTGCCCATAGATATACTCAGCAAGTGGATGAGCACAACCCTGTCTTATGATGATACGAGGTTGTATGTCATTAGACATCTTGTATGATAGTAATAAAACACCCTTCCAACGTTGGGTTCGCCTCACCCTATTTTCTTCACCAAATATAACTACTAAATGATGACCACCGTTCTATTCCCTTGTTACCCCCGCTCGACCCAGCTACACTCTTATTACCTGAAAGGAATTGTGAACAGAAGGGTGAGCACAACTAGCTCAGTAAAGAATATCACGACTAAAGATAATTCAATTATCAATAGCCTTCATCAACAATAAATCAGAGATTTAGAACATATGGTAAATGATAAAAATTTCAACCATAGTTGCAGCGGAACGAGCAATCCATTAGAAGAGTCAAATAGACTATAAAGTCTATTATCTTCTCCATGTTAAAAATCCACCAACAATGTTTTATCCCTGTAACATCAATCAACAATTCTGGTCCACAATCATATGAATAACTCATAATCATAACTGTAGTTCTAAATTCTTCTTCTCATCCAGGACGATGATAATTTTCATCACCTATCTTTACCTGAAACATCAAAGATCATGGTTACACCAAATCACATTTCCTGTTCATAATCATACTAATAACTTCATCTTTGCACTACGTCCAAAGATATTCATTTGTATCACCAGTTGATCATGTTTATCTCAACATCTGTTCATCTTTGCACTACTGGCCAAAGATATTCAACAACATGTCATCTTTGCACTACGGGCTAAAGATATTCATCAACAATTCATCTTTGCACTACAGGCCAAAGATATTCATCAATATTTCATCTTTGCACTACAGGCCAAAGATATTAATATCTCAAAGAAATATATAATCATTTCAGAATTTATATAAACAATAATTATAACCATGTTGATCAATTCACCTTTGCACTTAAGCTAAAGATATTCACTTATAAATTCAATGGTCATGATCATACCAGTCACAATTCAACTTTGCACTACAGGCCAAAGAGAACCCTAGTCATGATCATACCAATAATCTACCCATCTTTACACTCTAGTGAAAGAGAATTTCAACATTAGGGTTATAAAAATGTTATATATGATAATAAAATCAATATAATCAACATATAGATTTAATCTCAAGAGTAATATTCATAAATCAACTATAATTTGGTTAGAAAAAGAAACCAATTTTGTCGTGAATAGTAACTCGTGAATAGTAACTCATGAATAGTAACTCGTGAATAGTAACTCGTGAATAGTAACCTCGACTCAAAAAGGTAGAAATTCCACAATAAAATCTATACCAATATTTCGGTTTAATGATATTGAAAGAATAACATTTCTTAATCTTATAAACAATTTATTTAAATTGTTTACACTTTACTAATTAATGCATTTAATCATCATAAAATGTCAACTCTTAAGATTTCATCATCAATAACCAAAACCCTCATCAAAAATCTGCATATACCTCATATAGGATTCTTAAGTCATAAAATCCTATTTTCCAATTTTCTTACTTCACAAAACATATTTAATTCATTAACTCATAACTAGACCATTTTCATAAAAAATACCAAATCAATTCCAAAAATATTTTTTTTCTGGGATTTAGCATAATATAGTCCCATAGTGAACATATATTTTTCTCAGAATTTTTAAAAGTCATTTACTATTTTTCATATGGCCAAAATAGCCGAATATTTAGACATTTATCAAAAATTATACTTTTGTCCAAAAATTCTGAAATTTACAGAGTATACTTCTATCATATACATGTACTCCCAATAAAAATTTCATCAATTTTGGAGTTAACCACAAGGAATTATAAGCGATTACTTTTAAAATAGTCTTTTCTCATAAAATTCATAACTCTCAATCTATACATCCAAAAATCACTATTTTTGGACACAATCAAGAAAACTCATCAAAATATCATTTCAAATTTTTTCAAAATTTTTGAGGATCATAAAAATTACGAAACTGAAAATCATAACAACCCTTAAAATTCCTTAATATCCCTTACTATCCCTTACAATCCCTTACCTCAAAAGAGCAGTACTTCTGATTGGATATCGGATATGATGCTGAAAGAAACTTGCACTGATGAATAGCAACTCACCAAGTATCTAAAAACTCACAAAATATGCTTCATAATATAGAGAGAGAAAGAGAGAAAGCTTATGTTTCTGGTGTGATTTTCAATTCTAACTTAGCCCTCTATTTATAGGAAAATTTTGGTAGGTTTGACCTGCAACCTGATGGCTTTACCTGCTACTATTCCCACCCACCACATTTGAAATATAATTCAGCACATTTCTTCACCAACCACAAGTGGGGCCCACCAATTCTAGAATTTTCCATCAAAATGATAAACTCCGAAAATTCAACAATTTCTGAACCAGTCATCTCGTAAAATTCATAATAAATCATACGTTCATTTTTAACGGTTCAAAATTTGTGGGCATATACTCAACTTATATATGTATAACATATCCAAAAATTACCACGATCCAACGGTCGGATTAAAAATTATAACCCCCGCAAAATATCTCAAAAACCCTGATTTTTAATACCTCCATTCCAACAAAAATACTGATAAAAATCTCAACATTAACTCCTTCATTTTTAACCACAAAAATATATCCCTCATTTATATCCACATAAAATAAATATTTTCTTATCATATGAATCAATAATTAATTATTCACAAATAATATTACAGAATCACATTTATGACAACCAGGCCGTTCCCAGGAAAGAGGGGGCTTTCCAATAAGAATTTCTCCTTACTGGCGCGCAATTAGATGACCAAACCTCTCCTTAGACAGAACTTTCTAGACATTGACAATAATGCTATCTAATAATATTATTTAAATAATATGAATTATTGATCTGATAATAGAAAATACTGTGCAGCAACAATTATTGAAACAACAATAATATAAAATATCAACGCAGCAATTATTGAATCAATAAAATAAAATATTGAACAGTAATTACTGTAACAATTATTGAGTAGTGCCTTCTTACGTAAGAATCAATAATTTCAAAAATACTATGCAATACCGTGTGCTACTGTGCAATAACGCGTATTACTGTATTTTAACCACCGGGTATTCCAACAGTGTTAACGGTAACAACTACACCGTTATTTGTAAAAACTCAAATTTGTCATTTTCCTTCACCCGACAGTTATTCGTTATGGGACCCACAAATAGCTGCGCCGTCGTACGAATATTCTCCGACAGAAAGAATATTCCACGACCAAACGAATATTCCCCGACAACAATGATTATTTTATAACCACTTGCTTATTTTGAAAAAAAAATCATATTTCACCCATAACTTTAAACTTTTATCAATTTAACCATTTACTAAATAGTAATTATAAGAAAAATTGAATACTTTTATTTCATAAAATTCGGGGTCTTACAGGTGAGATATGTGCAAAGAATGAACTGAAAAGCCCTCTTTAAGACCCAAAATTTTGCTGGTGGCGCTAAAACGTGGGCTTGCATTTGTTGTTTGGCGCTACAGCGTGAGTCCAAAAGTTCATATTTTAACTTGGCGCTGCAGCGCGAAAGTCAGTTCAAAACTTGGCGCTGCAGCGCCAGTTTCCAGTATGCTCAGCTTTGGTTGGTGCTGCAGCGCGAGCCTGAGTGTATTTCTTGGCGCTGCAACGTGGCTTTCCAATATGGAATAGAGCTTTGTGGCACTGCAGCGCGACTTACAATGTTTAAGTCGGTGCTGCAGCGTGAGTTTGTAATATGGCATAGCATGTCTTAGCGCTGCAGTGCGGATTGTAGTACTAAGGTTGGCGCTGTAGCGCGAGTTTCCAGTGCGTTGGATTGGGCTTGGCACTGCAGCGCGACTCTCAGTACCAATATTGGCATTGCAATGCGGCTTCTGCATAGCAGTTTCCTGATTTGGTTCCTGCACAAGCCAAGTCCCAGATAAGTAAACTTTTCACAACACAAACAAAACTATCAAAACATGCAATAACAACGTACTAACTACTACATTCATTTTAACAACATATTAACAAAATATCCTATCATAAACTATATAAACATTAGCAACATACTAAGTAACATGGTAATAACAAGCTGAAACCTATGTTATCAAACTAAGGAAAACAAAACGAATGAAAACTAGACATAAGTTAAGAGGAAGAGGAAATTTTGATACCGAGATTGGGTTGCCTCCTCACCAAGCGCTTGATTTACAGTCGTCGGCTTGACTTTTTCCTCCACCTTACACCGGGTCACCCAATGTGATGGAGGTGTTCTGCCGGTCGACCTCACCGTCCTAGTAGTGTTTTAGGCGTTGTCCATTGACCTTAAAGGTTTTGTCTGAATTAGGGTCTTTAACCTCAATAACACCGTGATGATACACCTTGGTAATAGTGAATGGTCTCGACCATCGGGACTTCAACTTCCCGGGGAATAGTTTCAATCTGGAGTTCAATAAAAGCACTTCAACTTCGTCTTTTCTTTGTACAACTTAGCGTTTTCATATGCTTGTAGACAAAACTTGTCTGATTCATTGAGTTATAGGAATCTCTGTTCACCTGCTGCATCCAAATCGAAATTAAGCTTTTGGATTGCCCAATAAGCCCTATGCTCCAATTCAACCGGTAGATGACATGCCTTTCCATAAACAAGCCTATACGGAGAAATTTCGATAGGCGTCTTGTATGCAGTGTGGTATGCCCACAAGGCATCATCAAGCTTCTTAAACCAATCCTTCCTATTCGGGTTAACAATCTTTTCTAGGATGCGCTTGACTTCTCTGCTGGATATCTCCGCTTGGCCACTTGTCTGCGGATGATAGGCAATGGCTATTTTATGGGACACCCCATACTTAGAGAGAAGGGTTTCAAAATATTTATTGCAGAAATGTGACCCTTCGTCACTGATTATCGCCTGAGGTGTGCCAAAACGAGTGAATATATTCTTTCTTAAAAACTTTAGCACCACCTTCGCATCATTTGTGGGCAGGGCAACTGCTTCTACCCACTTGGAGACATAATCTACCGCAGCTAGGATATATAGATTGTTGTAGGAAGACAGAAATAGGCCCATGAATCTATTCCCCAGACATCAAACAGTTCCACTTCTAGGATATTCTGCAGAGGCATTTCATGCCTTTTGGAAATGGTTCCTACCCTTTGTCAATTATCACAATGCGATACATACATATGAGTTTAAACAAGGTAGGCCAGTAGAAACTAGATTGGAGTACCTTTACAGTAGTTCTTTGGCCACCAAAATGTCCTTCGTAGTTTGAGGAATGACAATGATGGAGCACACCCTTGATTTCTTCTTATGGTAGACATCTTCGCAGAATTTGGTCTGCACACTGTTTGAATAGGAAAGGCTCATCCCATAGATATTGCTTCTCATAGTTTAATAATTTCTTCCTCTGTTGATAGCTTGGGAGGAAGCACATGACAGGCGACAAAAATAGCAAAGTCAACATACCATGGGGCTTTGCTTTGGATAACAAACAACTGTTCATCCCGGAAGAAGTCATTTATGTCTATTTCTGCGTCTCCCGAATGAGGAGGGTTTTCTAACCTCGACAAGTGATCCGCGACTTGGTTTTCAGTCCCTTTTTTATCGCGGACCTCCAAATTGAATTCCTAGAGGAGAAGGACCCACCTAATCAGCCTAGGCTTTGCATCTTTCTTTTCTATAAGGTATTTGATGGCCGAGTGGTCAGTGTACACAATCACTTTGGTACCGATGAGATAGGAACGGAACTTATCAGAAGCATTAACCACTGTCAGCAATTCTTTCTCAGTTGTGGTATAATTTAACTGAGCATCAGTCAATGTCTTGCTGGCGTAGTAGATCGTGTGGAACACTTTGTCCCTTCTTTGGCCCAACATTGCCCCAATTGCAAAATCATTGGCGTTGCACATAAGCTCAAATGGAAAGGTCCAGTCAGGAGCCACAACTATAGGAGCCGAGATGAGTCTTTCCTTTAATAATTTAAATGCTCTAAGGTAGGCTTCTTCAAATTGGAAAGGCATATCCTTTTCCAATAAGGTACAAAGTAGCTTGGTAATTTTTGAAAAGCCCTGGATAAACTGTCTGTAGAATCTCGCATGCCCTAGAAAGCTTCTCACCCATTTCACTGATGTAGGTAGAGGTAGATTATTGATAACATTAATTTTGGCCCTGTCTACTTCAATACCGCCAACAGATATTCTGTGCCCTAGAATAATGCCCTCTGTTACCATGAAGTGGCACTTCTCCTAATTTAACACCAGATTTATTTCTACACATCTTTTTAGGACGACAACCAGATTTGCTAGACAATTTTCAAAGGAGCTCCCGAATACAGAAAAATCATCCATGAAGACCTCAAGGGTCTTTTCAACCATATCTAAGAAGATGGATATCATGCAACGCTGGAATGTTGCAGGAGCGTTACACAACCCAAAAAACATTTTCCTAAAGGCAAAGGTCCTATAGGGGCATGTAAACGTTGTTTTCTCCTAATCTTTGGGAGCTATAGAAATTTGATTATAGCCAGAATAACCATCAAGTAGACAATAGAATTCGTGCCCAGCGAGTCTATCGAGCATCTAATCAATAAAGGGTAGAGGGAAATGATCATTACAGGTGGACTTGTTTAACTTTCTGTAGTCCATGCCTACCCTCCATCTAGTAACCGTTCTGGTGGGAATCTGCTCGTTATTCTCATTGGATACTACCGTCATGCCACCCTTTTTTTGGCACGCACTGAATGTGACTAACCCAGGGACTGTCTGAGAGGGGGAAGATAATGCCCACATCCAGCAACTTGATAAATTTTTTCTAGACCACCTCTTTTATTATGGGGTTCAACCGCCTCTGATGTTCAATGGTCGGCTTAGACCCTTCCTTAAGTAGGATTTTATGCATCCATAGAGATGGACTGATTCCTTTAATATCCACAATCGACCACCCCAGGGCCGTTTTATATTGTTTGAGCACTAGAAGTAGCTTCTCTTCTAGTGTAAGACCCCAACTTTTATAAATAAAGATGAATTTTCTATAAATATTATTTTTGAATATTATGGAGTTAATTTGATATAATGTTATAGTTGTGGGTAATAATTATAAATTTTACAAAGTACGCAAGTTGTTATATAATATTCAATTGGTCGGGGAATATTTATTTTAACAGGGAATATTTGTACAACGGCACAATCATTGGTGGACCCTACAACGGAATTATTGTCGGATTGAGAAAACGATAAAAATATTTTATTAAAAATAACGGCGGAAGTTTTACCATTGATACTGTTGAACTACTCGGTAGTAAAAGTACAGTAATACGCGTGGTTGCATAGTAGCACACGGTATTGATTATTAATGCTTATGTGAGAAGTCACTCAGTTTGATTCAATTATTATCAGTTAATAATATAAATTATTTAGCGATAATGACGTTTTGTTTTATTCGTATTATTAACGTAATAAAACAGAAACATCTTTTTATACAAAACAGAATACTTTATTAAAGTTATTCTATAAATAGAATATATTATATTTTATTTAAAAGATTTTTCTTTAAATATGGACCGTCAGATTAAAGTAATCAATCTGGACCGTTCACGGATTAGTTACTATGCATTCTATTTTTCTATAAATAGCAGCTCATTCTTTCATTATTTCTTATAAATTCACTGAACTCTATAGAGAGAAACTATAGAGAGAGAGAAGAAGATTATTCTACTACTTAACTACTTCCTTATTTCAGCTCTTCTGTAAAACGGTAAGGGGTGTTATTTTTTTTTATTCATGAAGAGAACAGTTGTTATTCCATTTCTTATTATTCTGTTGGAATAACCTGTATACGCGGTCTACCCTATACTTGGTGACATTCTTCTATTATTCTGTTGGAATATTCTGTCTGTGTGTTTTACACCGGACCTGGTTCCGTCTTTATTATTATTATTATTCTGTTAGAACATCCTGTCTGTGTGTTTTACACTGGACCTGGTTCCGTCTTTATTATTATTCTGTTGGAATATCCTGTCTGTGCGTTTTACGCCGGACCTGGTTCCATTATTTATTATTCTGTTAGAATAACCTGTCTGTGCGATCTATCGCATGCATGGTGATTTCTTTTGTTATTCCATTCTTTATTATACTCAGTTGGTTAAGTTTTGACTTCTATACTCCATGAAATTTGTGGAATATCCTTGATAATTGCGTTTCATCCAGTATCTTTTCATGAAAATATTCTTCCAAGCATTCTTGAATTTTACTCCACAAAGCAGTATCATGTTGACAATTTGGACGTTGTTAATTCTTGGATAAATTAATTCTTGAACTTGTTTTATTGAATTCTTATATCATTGTCATCATCCTCATGTTTATAAAATGTTAAAAGTCATCTGTGGCCTGTAGTGCATAAATGGACTTGGTATGATTATGACCAGGGATTATTCAGTATAATCATGACCGTAATATTACAAATGATGTGGTAAAAGTCCTCATTGGCCCATAGTGCATTGATGGACAGTTGTTGGCATGATCATGACTATTAATGAATACACGAATATCCTTGGCCGTAGTGCAGGGGTGATTCGATGATGTGGATTATTTTATTAAGCTGAGTCCCAGCGATCACGGTGTTGAAAAACCTTTTAAATCATAAAAGATAGTAGAGTTTATTTTCTACTTGACTCTTTTAATGGATTGCTTGTTCCGCTGCAGTTAAACTTGATGTCTATTATATTTTATCAGTTTAACATTGTTGAAGGCTAATGATAATTTATTCTGCATTATCTTAGTCATAATATTTCTTACTGGGCTAGTTGAGCTCACCCTTTCTTTCACTGTTCTCTTCAGGAAATGAGAACGTAGCTGGGGCAAGTCGGGAAACGGAGTGATGGTCCGAATGATAGTATTAGTTAGTAGTCCTCACTATTCTATGTAATAGTGTGATAATAAATGTAATGATGACTCCTTTTGAGTATGAATACTCTCTAGAAGATAATATTTGTATTCAAACTCACAATTTATGTTTTGTCGTATTGTACACGACAGTTGTATTAATAAGTTGTATTTGTATTCTGTACTATGTATCTGACGACCCAAGATGGGTGATGTATACATAATTTTGGGGGCGTCACAATTGGTATCAGAGCTTAGGGATATGATCCCTGACTAAGATGTGAGAATAGAACTAGGAGGGGAGAGACGGAGAATTCCTTCGCTAGTATGACCTACCTAAGTTTATTTTCATGGTATTTAATTGGTCGGTCATAATATAAGGATAATATATGACATATCAATTAACTTTTATTTTGTGGCAGTATCTGAAAATGACATCTGAGAATGTTGAGAATAACAATGGAGCACAAGCGACTGTGGATTCACCACATATCAATAATCGGGATAATGTGCATCAGGAAGGCGATAATCCTCATGCAAACAACAATACTGACCAAATGATGAATGATGGAATGTTCAGAAGCTTTATGCAGTTCATGTAACAGCAGGCGAGAGCGGCTCCTGTTCAAAATATAGGTGGAAACACTGAAAACTCTCGGACGGTCGCCGCTAAACAGTTCAAGGAGTTGGGACCACCAGAGTTTAAGGGAGAGCTAAAACCACTTATAGCGGAAACATGGATAAATCAGATTACCAAGATATTTGATGTCTTGGGATGCTCCGAGAAGCAAAAGGTTCCCTTTGCCGCCTTTATGTTGCGAGGAGTGGCAGATTACTGGTGAGAATCGATTAAGCGTACTCAACCTGCCGCACTGAAGATGTCTCGGGAGAAGTTCCAAGAGCTGTTCAATGACAAATACTTTCTCGAAAGTGTTCGTCACATGAAGGAGGTGGAGTTCATCAAATTGGAGCAGAATAATATGACCGTGTCGCAGTATGAGGCTAAATTTGCTGAGTTGTCCCGGTTTGCATCCCACTTGGTGGATAATGAAGAGCGAATGACGCGAATGTTTTTGCGAGGTTTGAAACCTGAGATACGTCAACATCTTATTTCTCATAAACTGTGTTTGTATTCAGATGTTGTGAATAGGGCTCAGTTAGTTGTAAGACCCCGAATTTTATGAAATAAAAGTATTCAATTTTTCTTATAATTACTATTCAGTAAATGGTTAAATTGATAAAAGTTTAAAGTATTGGGTGAAATATGAATTTTTTTCAAAATAAGCAAGTGGTTAAAAAATAATCATTGTTGTCGGGGAATATTCGTTTGGTCGTGGAATATTCTTTCTGTCGGGAAATATTCGTATGACGGCGCAGCCATTTGTGGGCTCCATAACAGAATAACTGTCGGGTGAAGAAAATGACAAATTTGAGTTTTTACAAATAACGGCGTAGTTGTTACCGTTAACACTGTTGGAATACCCGGTGGTTAAAATACAGTAATACGCGTTATTGCACAGTAGCACACGGTATTGCATAGTATTTTTGAAATTATTGATTCTTACGTAAGAAGGCATTACTCAATAATTGTTACAGTAATTACTGTTCAATATTTTATTTTATTGATTCAATAATTGCTACGTTGAAATTTTGTATTATTGTTGTTCAATAATTGTTGCTGCACAGTATTTCCCATTATTAGATCAATAATTCATATTATTTGAATAGTATTATTAGATAGCATTATTGGCAATGTCTAGAAAGTTCTGTCTAAGGAGAGGTTTGGTCATCTAATTGCGCGCCAGTAAGGAGAAATCCTTATTGGAAAGCCCCCTCTTTCCTGGGAACGGCCTGGTTGTCATAAATGTGATTCTGTAATATTATTTGTTAATAATTAATTATTGATTCATATGATAAGAAAATATTTATTTTATGTGGATATAAATGAGGGATATATTTTTGTGGTTAAAAAATGAAGGAGTTAATGTTGAGATTTTTATCCGTATTTTTGTCAGAACGGAGGTATTGAAAATCAAATTAGGGTTTTTAAGATATTTTGCGATGGTTATAATTTTTAATCCGACCGTTAGATCGTGGTAATATTTGGATATGTTATACATATATAAGTTGAGTACATATCCACAAATTTTGAACCGTTAAAAATGAACGTATGGTTTGTTTATGAATTTTACGAGATGACTGGTTCAGAAAGTGTTGAATTTTCGGAGTTTATCATTTTGATGGAAAATTCTAGAATTGGTGGACTCCACTTGTGGTTGGTGAAGAAATGTGCTGAATTATATTTCAAATGTGGTGGGTGAGAATAGTAGCAGGTAAAGCCATCAGGTTGCAGGTCAAACCTACCAAAATTTTCCTATAAATAGAGGGCTAAGTTAGAATTGAAAATCACACCAAAAACATAAGCTTTCTCACTTTCTCTCTCTATATTTTGAAGCATATTTTGTGAGTATTTAGATACTTTGAGAGTTGCTATTCAGTGCAAGTTTTCTTCGGCTTTACATTCCGGTCAGAAGTACTGCTGTTTTGAGGTAAGGGATAGTAAGGGATAGTAAGGGATAGTAAGGGATAGTAAGGAATTTTAATGGTTGTTATGATTTTCAGTTTCGTAATTTTTCTGAACTTCAAAAATTCTGGAAAAATTTGAAATGATATTTTGATGAGTTTTCTTGATTGTGTCCAAAAATGGTGATTTTTGGATGTATAGATTAAGAGTTATGAATCTTACGGGAAAAGACTATTTTAAAAATAACCGCTTATAATTCCTTGTGGTTAACTCCAAAATTGATGAAATTTTTATTGGGAGTACATGTATATGATAGGAGTATACTCTGTGAATTTCAGAATTTTTAGATAAAAGTACAATTTTTGATAAATGTCTAAATATTCGGCTATTTTGGCCATATGAAAAATAGTAAATGACTTTTAAAAATTCTGAGAAAAATATATGTTCACTATGAGACTATATTATGCTAAATCCCAGAAAAGAAATATTTTTGGAACTGATTTGGTATTTTTCATAAAAATGGTCTAGTTATGAGTAAATGAATTAAATATGTTTTGTGAAGAAAGAAAATTGGAAAATAGGATTTTATGGCTTGAGAATCCTATATGAGGTATATGCAGATTTTTGATGAGGATTTTTGGTTATTGGTGATGAAATCTTAAGAGTTGGCGTTTTATGATGATTAAATGTATTAATTAATAAAGTGTAAACAATTTAAATAAATTGTTTATAAGCTTAAGAATATTATTCTTTCAATATCATTATACCGAAATATTGGTATGTATATTATTGTGGAATTTCTACCTTTTTCATGTTGGGGTTACTATTCATGAGTTACTATTCATGAGTTACTATTCACGAGTTACTATTCATGAGTTACTATTCACGGGTACTATTCACGACAAAATTGGTTTCTTTTTCTGACCAAATTATAGTTGATTTATGAATATTACTCTTGAGATTAAAACTATATGTTGATCATATTATTTTTATTATCATATATAACATTTTTATAACCCTGATGTTGAATTTCTCTTTCACTGGAGTGTAAAGATGGGTAGATTATTGGTATGATCATGACTAGGGTTCTCTTTGGCCTGTAGTGCAAAGTTGAATTGTGACTGGTATGATCATGACCATTGAATTTACAATTGAATATCTTTAGCTTAAGTGTAAAGATGAATTGATTAACATGGTTATAATTATGGTGTATATAAATTCTGAAATGATTATATATTTCTTTGAGATATTAATATATTTGGCCTATAGTGCAAATATGAACTGTTGAAGAATATCTTTGGCCTGTAGTGCAAAGATGAATTATTGATGAATATCTTTGGCCTGTAGTGCAAAGATGAACTGTTGATGAATATCTTTGGCCTGTAGTGCAAAGATAAATTATTGATGAGTGCGAAGATGGATTTATTAGCATGATTATGAACAGGAACTGTGATTTGGTATAACCATGATCTTTGATATTTCAGGTAAAGACATGTGATGAAAATTATCTTCGTCCTGAATGCGAAGAGGAATTTAGAATTACAATTATGATTATGAGTTATTCATATGATTGTGGAAAGGAACTGTTGATTGATGTTACAGGGATAAAACATTGTTGGTGGATTTTTAACATGGAGAAGATAATAGACTTTATAGTCTATTTGACTCTTCTAATGGATTGCTCGTTCCGCTGCAACTATGGTTGAAATTTTTATCATTTACCATATGTTCTACATCTCTGATTTATTGTTGATGAAGGCTATTGATAATTTAATTATCTTTAGTCATGATATTCTTTACTGAGCTAGTTGTGCTCACCCTTCTGTTCACAATTCCTTTCAGGTAATAAGAGTGTAGCTGGGTCGAGCGGGGGTAACAAGGGAATAGAACGGTGGTTATCATTTAGTAGTTATATTTGGTGAAGAAAATAGGGTGAGGCGAACCCAACGTTAGAAGGGTGTTTTGTCACTATCATACAAGATGTCTAATGACATACAACCTCGTGTCATCATAGGACAGGGTTGTGCTCATCCACTTGCTGAGTATATCTATGGGCACTACCTATATAATCTTGGTGTTTGTTTGAAGTATAATTCTCAATTAGAGACAGTGGAGATAATGATAAGTCAAGAGAAGACTCACCATTGGGAAGAATATGATAGTAATCTTCTCGTTTTTCTTTGGGGTCTATTGGGTAAACCAAGGATAATTCTGTGGCCATATGATATCTATCATAACCTAGACGCATGGCCTCCTATGTACGAAGGTTTCCTTGAGCACTTCCCAAAGATTCTAATTTTTAAAACAATTTTTGACTATACCTTTATGTAAGGTGTTATTGTGAGGTGATGTCCACGGTTGGAACATGAGTCACATTTGGTATATATTTGTATCCAAACTCACAACATATGTGTTGTTGTATTTTGCACGACAATTGTTGTAATAAAGTTGTAGTTGTTTTCTGTACCATGTATTTGGCGACTCAGAATAGGTTGGATGGAATGGACCTATTTTGGGGTCGTTACATTTGGTATCAGAGCTATAAGTAAAGAGCCCCGAGCCTCTCGCTGGTGACTTCCTGTTGATGGGGGATGCACCGAAGCCAGACTCTCCGTAGGGGACGCCGTTCTGCGGTGGCAAACTGATAGGTATCAATGTAAGGTGCTGACATAGGTTGGTGTCCAGAGTTACATTTGGTATCAGAGCTTAGGGATATGATCTCTGGCGGAGATCGGGGAATACAACTAGGAGGGGAGAGATGAGTAAATCCTTCACTAGTGTGTCCTACCTAAGCTTATTTGTTGGTCAGTCATAATATTGGGATATTATGTGATATGTTAATTTGTTCAATTAACCTTTGTTTTTGAAGCTGTATGCTAGAATGATATCAGAAATACAGGAGATGAGCAATGGAGAAATTATGATGGCAGGGAAGATGGAATCTAAAATGAAAGGAAGGTATTCTCAATTCTTTGAAATACCAGGTACGTAAATTTCGAGGACGAAATTTCATAAGGAGGGGAGATTGTAAGACCCCGAATTTTATGAAATAAAAGTATTCAATTTTTCTTATAATTACTATTCAGTAAATGGTTAAATTGATAAAAGTTTAAAGTATTGGGTGAAATATGAATTTTTTTCAAAATAAGCAAGTGGTTAAAAAATAATCATTGTTGTCGGGGAATATTCGTTTGGTCGTGGAATATTCTTTCTGTCGGGAAATATTCGTATGACGGCGCAGCCATTTGTGGGCTCCATAACAGAATAACTGTCGGGTGAAGAAAATGACAAATTTAAGTTTTTACAAATAACGGCGTAGTTGTTACCGTTAACACTGTTGGAATACCCGGTGGTTAAAATACAGTAATACACGTTATTGCACAGTAGCACACGGTATTGCATAGTATTTTTGAAATTATTGATTCTTACGTAAGAAGGCATTACTCAATAATTGTTACAGTAATTACTGTTCAATATTTTATTTTATTGATTCAATAATTGCTACGTTAAAATTTTGTATTATTGTTGTTCAATAATTGTTGCTGCACAGTATTTCCCATTATTAGATCAATAATTCATATTATTTGAATAGTATTATTAGATAGCATTATTGGCAATGTCTAGAAAGTTCTGTCTAAGGAGAGGTTTGGTCATCTAATTGCGCGCCAGTAAGGAGAAATCCTTATTGGAAAGCCCCCTCTTTCCTGGGAACGGCCTGGTTGTCATAAATGTGATTCTGTAATATTATTTGTTAATAATTAATTATTGATTCATATGATAAGAAAATATTTATTTTATGTGGATATAAATGAGGGATATATTTTTGTGGTTAAAAAATGAAGGAGTTAATGTTGAGATTTTTATCCGTATTTTTGTCAGAACGGAGGTATTGAAAATCAAATTAGGGTTTTTAAGATATTTTGCGATGGTTATAATTTTTAATCCGACCGTTAGATCGTGGTAATATTTGGATATGTTATACATATATAAGTTGAGTATATATCCACAAATTTTGAACCGTTAAAAATGAACGTATGGTTTGTTTATGAATTTTACGAGATGACTGGTTCAGAAAGTGTTGAATTTTCGGAGTTTATCATTTTGATGGAAAATTCTAGAATTGGTGGACTCCACTTGTGGTTGGTGAAGAAATGTGCTGAATTATATTTCAAATGTGGTGGGTGAGAATAGTAGCAGGTAAAGCCATCAGGTTGCAGGTCAAACCTACCAAAATTTTCCTATAAATAGAGGGCTAAGTTAGAATTGAAAATCACACCAAAAACATAAGCTTTCTCACTTTCTCTCTCTATATTTTGAAGCATATTTTGTGAGTATTTAGATACTTTGAGAGTTGCTATTCAGTGCAAGTTTTCTTCGGCTTTACATTCCGGTCAGAAGTACTGCTGTTTTGAGGTAAGGGATAGTAAGGGATAGTAAGGGATAGTAAGGGATAGTAAGGAATTTTAATGGTTGTTATGATTTTCAGTTTCGTAATTTTTCTGAACTTCAAAAATTCTGAAAAAATTTGAAATGATATTTTGATGAGTTTTCTTGATTGTGTCCAAAAATGGTGATTTTTGGATGTATAGATTAAGAGTTATGAATCTTACGGGAAAAGACTATTTTAAAAGTAACCGCTTATAATTCCTTGTGGTTAACTCCAAAATTGATGAAATTTTTATTGGGAGTACATGTATATGATAGGAGTATACTCTGTGAATTTCAGAATTTTTAGATAAAAGTATAATTTTTGATAAATGTCTAAATATTCGGCTATTTTGGCCATATGAAAAATAGTAAATGACTTTTAAAAATTCTGAGAAAAATATATGTTCACTATGAGACTATATTATGCTAAATCCCAGAAAAGAAATATTTTTGGAACTGATTTGGTATTTTTCATAAAAATGGTCTAGTTATGAGTAAATGAATTAAATATGTTTTGTGAAGAAAGAAAATTAGAAAATAGGATTTTATGGCTTGAGAATCCTATATGAGGTATATGCAGATTTTTGATGAGGATTTTTGGTTATTGGTGATGAAATCTTAAGAGTTGGCGTTTTATGATGATTAAATGTATTAATTAGTAAAGTGTAAACAATTTAAATAAATTGTTTATAAGCTTAAGAATATTATTCTTTCAATATCATTATACCGAAATATTGGTATGTATATTATTGTGGAATTTCTACCTTTTTCATGTTGGGGTTACTATTCATGAGTTACTATTCATGAGTTACTATTCACGAGTTACTATTCATGAGTTACTATTCACGGGTACTATTCACGACAAAATTGGTTTCTTTTTCTGACCAAATTATAGTTGATTTATGAATATTACTCTTGAGATTAAAACTATATGTTGATCATATTATTTTTATTATCATATATAACATTTTTATAACCCTGATGTTGAATTTCTCTTTCACTGGAGTGTAAAGATGGGTAGATTATTGGTATGATCATGACTAGGGTTCTCTTTGGCCTGTAGTGCAAAGTTGAATTGTGACTGGTATGATCATGACCATTGAATTTACAATTGAATATCTTTAGCTTAAGTGTAAAGATGAATTGATTAACATGGTTATAATTATGGTGTATATAAATTCTGAAATGATTATATATTTCTTTGAGATATTAATATATTTGGCCTATAGTGCAAATATGAACTGTTGAAGAATATCTTTGGCCTGTAGTGCAAAGATGAATTATTGATGAATATCTTTGGCCTGTAGTGCAAAGATGAACTGTTGATGAATATCTTTGGCCTGTAGTGCAAAGATAAATTATTGATGAGTGCGAAGATGGATTTATTAGCATGATTATGAACAGGAACTGTGATTTGGTATAACCATGATCTTTGATATTTCAGGTAAAGACATGTGATGAAAATTATCTTCGTCCTGAATGCGAAGAGGAATTTAGAATTACAATTATGATTATGAGTTATTCATATGATTGTAGAAAGGAACTGTTGATTGATGTTACAGGGATAAAACATTGTTGGTGAATTTTTAACATGGAGAAGATAATAGACTTTATAGTCTATTTGACTCTTCTAATGGATTGCTCGTTCCGCTGTAACTATGGTTGAAATTTTTATCATTTACCATATGTTCTACATCTCTGATTTATTGTTGATGAAGGCTATTGATAATTTAATTATCTTTAGTCATGATATTCTTTACTGAGCTAGTTGTGCTCACCCTTCTGTTCACAATTCCTTTCAGGTAATAAGAGTGTAGCTGGGTCGAGCGGGGGTAACAAGGGAATAGAACGGTGGTTATCATTTAGTAGTTATATTTGGTGAAGAAAATAGGGTGAGGCGAACCCAACGTTAGAAGGGTGTTTTGTCACTATCATACAAGATGTCTAATGACATACAACCTCGTGTCATCATAGGACAGGGTTGTGCTCATCCACTTGCTGAGTATATCTATGGGCACCACCTATATAATCTTGGTGTTTGTTTGAAGTATAATTCTCAATTAGAGACAGTGGAGATAATGATAAGTCAAGAGAAGACTCACCATTGGGAAGAATATGATAGTAATCTTCTCATTTTTCTTTGGGGTCTATTGGGTAAACCAAGGATAATTCTGTGGCCATATGATATCTATCATAACCTAGACGCATGGCCTCCTATGTACGAAGGTTTCCTTGAGCACTTCCCAAAGATTCTAATTTCTAAAACAGTTTTTGACTATACCTTTATGTAAGGTGTTATTGTGAGGTGATGTCCACGGTTGGAACATGAGTCACATTTGGTATATATTTGTATCCAAACTCACAACATATGTGTTGTTGTATTTTGCACGACAATTGTTGTAATAAAGTTGTAGTTGTTTTCTGTACCATGTATTTGGCGACTCAGAATAGGTTGGATGGAATGGACCTATTTTGGGGTCGTTACATTAGTGGAGCGCGATAATGAGTCAACGCAACCAAAAGAGAGTAGTCGTCAAAATGATAATACCAGTGAGAGCAGTCATCGAAGCGGTGATAACAAGCGTGGAGGGAATCAACAAGCCAGAAATGGTAACCAATTCGGTGGTAATCAGGGCCAAAACAATAAGAATGGTCATTTCAAGAAGAGGAGATTCAACAATGATGGAAAGACGTCAGCACCAACACCCGTTGTTAAGGAAGGAGAACGACCACCTATCATATGTTTCAAATGCGGAGGGGAGGGGCACATCAGTCCAAACTGCGCGATGCCGTCTAAAGCATGTTATAATTGTGGAAGAGAAGGTCATTTAGCTTGATTTTATCATTTACCAAAAAACAAGTTCAGCCAAGATGGAGACACCAAAGGCCGTCCCAGAAAAGCCAAAACCGGTAGTGCAAGGGAGAGCGTTTGTTGTGACCTCCCAGAAAGCAAGGAACCCGAATGAGGTCATCACGGGTAAGCTTACTATAAACTCTAACGAAGTCTATACTTTATTTGATACAGGTTCTACCCATTATTTTATTTCTCCTACTTGCGCTCATCGATTAAATTTGACTCCAGAGAAATTAGACTTTGATTTATCTGTTGAAACTCCATTGGGAGAAACCTTCATTACATCCACGGTTTATAAGTCTTGTTTGGTTCAAGTTGGTACCCACACATTACCTGTCGATCTTATTTCATTAAAAATACTTGCATTTGACGTGATTCTAGGGATTGATTGGTTAACTACTCATCATGCAAAAATTGATTATTTTCGTAAGGTTGTTAGCTTTCATATTCCTAATCGACCTATTATGCGAATTCAAGTAACCAAACCATTAAAATCAATCGCTGTCATCTCAAGCCATAAAGCTATTCATTTATTGAAAAACAGATGTCAAGCTTTCTTAGCTCATGTCACGGATCTAAATAAAAATACGTCAATTTTGAATGATATTTCTATTGTTAATAAATTCCCTGACGTATTCCCTGAAGAACTTCTTGGCCTACCCCCAGAGCGTGAAATTGAATTTTGTATCGACCTTGAACCCGGTACAAAACCCATTTTCAAAGCCCCATATCGAATGGCTCCTATTGAACTTCAGGAGTTAAAGATCCAACTGCAGGAATTGTTAGACATTGGCTTTATTCGTCCTAGTACTTCTCCTTGGGGTGCTTCTGTGCTATTCGTGAAGAAGAAAGATGGAAGTATGCAACTTTGTATTGATTATCGGGAGTTGAATCATGTCACCATCAAAAATAGGTACCTATTGCCACGTATTGATGACCTGTTTGACCAGTTGCAAGGAGCACAATTCTTTTCAAAGATCTATCTTCGTTCTGGATATCATCAGCTGAAGGTTAGAACTGAGGATATTCCAAAGACGGCTTTCAGAACTCGGTACGAGCATTATGAATTCCTAGTCATGTCCTTTGGATTGACTAATGCTCCTGCTGCCTTCATGGATATAATGAACCGGGTATTCAAGGAATATTTGGATCACTTTGTGGTCGTCTTTATTGATGACATCCTTATTTATTCCAAAAGTCGTGAAGATCATGAGCGACACTTAAGGCTGGTACTCCAAAAGCTTCGTGAATACAAGCTTTATGCCAAGTTAAAGAAATGCGAGTTCTGGCTGGAGGAGGTAGCATTCCTTGGGCATGTAGTATCAAGTCATGGAATATCTGTTGACCCGGCAAAGATTGAAGCTATTCAAAGCTAGGAACAACCTAAATCAGTGACCGAAGTACGTAGCTTTCTTGGTTTAGCTGGTTATTATCGGAGATTCGTGGATGGATTTTCTTGAATCGCTACTCCATTAACTCAGCTGACTCGGAAAGATACAAAGTTCGATTGGAGCGAAGAATGTGAGAAGAGTTTTCAAGAACTCAAGAGGAGACTCATTTCAGCACCTGTTCTAACAATACTATCTGGCTCGGAGGGATTTGTCATCTACAGTGATGCTTCGAGCAAAGGGTTGGGATGCATTCTCGTGCAACATGGAAAAGTCATAGCCTATGCATCAAGACAACTCAAGAAATATGAGAGGAATTATCCTACTCATGATCTAGAGTTGGCAACTGTTGTCTTTGCACTTAAAATTTGGAGGCATTACTTGTATGGGGAGAAGGTGGAGATCTTTACGGATCATAAAAGCCTCAAATATTTCTTCACTCAAAAGGAACTCAACATGCGACAACGACGTTAGCTTGAACTGTTGAAAGATTATGGTCATACCATTCAATACCATCCTGGAAAAGCGAACGTGGTAGCTGACGCATTGAGTAGAAGATCATATGCAAGTACGAGTGCGATATTGTCAACACAAAGGCCCATTTTGTGTGACTTGTAAAGGATGGAGATAGAGTTAAAGACTCCAGGGACCCATGTGATAATGGCGAATATACGAGTAGAACCAACTTTAATCGATAAAGTTAAAGCTGCTCAAGCTACAGACCTGGAGCTGATGCTTATGAGGAAGAAAGTGCAAGAAGGTGCTATGCCGGAAGCAAGAATCGATGAAGAAGGAATACTTCCAGTCAACTCCAGACTTTGTGTTCCTAATAATCCTGATTTAAAGTATGAAATCATGATGGAGGCGCACAACACACTGTTTGCAATCCATCCTGGAAGTACCAAAATGTATCATGATCTTCGTCATACATTTTGGTGGAGCAATATGAAGAGAGAGATAGCGCTGTTTATCTCAAGGTGTCTAACTTGTCAACGAGTCAAAGCGGAGCATCAAGTACCAAAAGGTCCATTGCAACCACTTGAAATTCCAGAATGGAAGTGAGAGCACATTACCATGGATTTCGTTACCGGTCTTCCTAGGGTTTCTCAAGGTATTGATGCGATTTGGGTCATTGTTGATAGATTGACCAAGTCTGCTCATTTCTTACCGATACGAGAAACTTATACACTTGAACGTCTTGCTCGTATATACATAAATGAGATTGTAAGACTGCATGGTATGCCAGTATCCATAGTTTTTGACCGAGACCCAAGATTCACTTCACGATTTTGGGTTAGCTTACAAAAAGCTATGGGTGCGGATTTACGATTTAGTTCGGTATATCATCCTCAGACGGACGGGCAATTAGAGAGGACTATTCAAACTCTGGAAGATTTATTAAGACTCTATGTCCTTGACTTCAAAGGAAGTTGGGATAAGTTCTTATCATTGGTGGAGTTTTCCTACAACAACAGTTATCAAGCAAGTATTGGCATGGCTCCATTCGAAGCATTGTATGGAAGAAAATGTCATTCTCCAGTATACTGGGATGAGGTGGGTGAAGCAACGTTGTTGGGACCGGAGTTGGTACGTATGACTACAGAAAAGATTCAAAAGATCCGACAACGTATAAAAACCTCACAAGATCGACAAAAGAGTTATGCTGATCTTCATCGAAAGGATGTGGAATTTGATATAGGAGATCATGTGTTCTTACGTGTTGCTCCATGGAAAGGAGATACGAGATTTGGAAAGAGAGGAAAGCTCAATCCTCGATTCATCAGTCCATTTTTAATCCTCGATCGAGTAGGAACTGTGGCTTATAGACTCGCTTTACCGCCAAGTATGTCTCGTGTTCATAACGTTTTTCACATATCCATGTTACGCAAATATGTGGAAGACCCGAACCACATTATTGAGTTAGAACTGGACGAAATAGCGGAGGATTTGACGTATGAAGAAGTTCCTGTTCAAATCTTGGATAAGAAGGAACATATGTTACGCTCCAAGGTTATAACTCAAGTCAAAGTTTTGTGGAGAAACCACGATGTTGAGGAAATGACTTGGGAGTTAGAATCTGAAATGAAATCAAGGTATCCTTACCTCTTCGACATACCAGGTACGTACCCTAATTTTGAGGGCGAAATTTCATAAGAAGGGGAGGTTGTAAGACCCCAACTTTTATAAATAAAGATGAATTTTCTATAAATATTATTTTTGAATATTATGGAGTTAATTTGATATAATGTTATAGTTGTGGGTAATAATTATAAATTTTACAAAGTACGCAAGTTGTTATATAATATTCGATTGGTCGGGGAATATTCGTTTTAACAGGGAATATTCGTATAACGGCACAATCATTGGTGGACCCCACAACGGAATTATTGTCGGATTGAGAAAACGACAAAAATATTTTATTAAAAATAACGGCGGAAGTTTTACCATTGATACTGTTGAACTACTCGGTAGTAAAAGTACAGTAATACGTGTGGTTGCATAGTAGCACACGATATTGATTATTAATGCTTATGTGAGAAGTCACTCAGTTTGATTCAATTATTGTCAGTTAATAATATGAATTATTTAGCGATAATGACGTTTTGTTTTATTCGTATTATTAACGTAATAAAAAAGAGACATCTTTTTATATAAAACAGAATACTTTATTAAAGTTATTCTATAAATAGAATATATTATATTTTATTTAAAAGATTTTTCTTTAAATATGGACCGTCAGATTAAAGTAATCAATCTGGACCGTTCATGGATTAGTTACTATGCATTCTATTTTTCTATAAATAGCAGCTCATTCCTTTATTATTTCTTACGAATTCACTGAACTCTATAGAGAGAAACTATAGAGAGAGAGAGAAGAAGAGTATTCTACTACTTAACTACTTCCTTATTTCAGCTCTTCTTTAAAACGGTAAGGGGTGCTATTCTTTCTTATTCATGAAGAGAACTGTTGTTATTCTATTTTTTATTATTCTGTTGGAATAACCTGTATACGCGGTCTACCCTATACTTGGTGGCATTCTTCAATTATTCTGTTGGAATATCCTGTCTGTGGTTTTACACCGGACCTGGTTCCGTCTTTATTATTATTATATTAGAACATCCTGTCTGTGTGTTTTACACTGGACCCGGTTCCGTCTTTATTATTATTCTGTTGGAATATCCTGTCTGTGCGTTTTACGCCGGACCTGGTTCCATTATTTATTATTCTGTTGGAATAACCTGTTTGTGCGATCTATCGCATGCATGGTGATTTCTTTTGTTATTCCATTCTTTATTATACTCAGTTGGTTAAGTTTTGACTTCTATACTCCATGAAATTTGTGGAATATCCTTGATAATTGCATTTCATTCAGTATCTTTTCATGAAAATATTCTTCTAAGCATTCTTGAATTTTACTCCACAAATCAGTATCATGTTGACAATTTGGACGTTGTTAATTCTTGGATAAATTAATTCTTGAACTTGTTTTATTGAATTCTTAGATCATTGTCATCATCCTCATGTTTATAAAATGTTAAAAGTCATCTGTGGCCTGTAGTGCATAGATGGACTTGGTATGATTATGACCAGGGATTATTCGGTATAATCATGACTGCAATATTACAAATGATGTGGTAAAAGTCCTCATTGGCACGTAGTGCATTGATGGACAGTTGTTGGCATGATCATGACCATTAATGAATACACGAATATCCTTGGCCGTAGTGCAGGGGTGATTCGATGATGTGGATTATTTTATTAAGCTGAGTCCCAGCGATCACGGTGTTGAAAAACTTTTTAAATCATAAACGATAGTAGAGTTTATTTTCTACTTGACTCTTTTAATGGATTGCTTGTTCCGCTGCAGTTAAACTTGATGTCTATTATATTTTATCAGTTTAACATTATTGAAGGCTAATGATAATTTATTCTGCATTATCTTAGTCATAATATTTCTTAGTGGGATAGTTGAGCTCACCCTTTCTTTCACTGTTCTCTTCAGGAAATGAGAACGTAGCTGGGGCAAGTCGGGGAACGGAGTGATGGTCCGAATGATAGTATTAGTTAGTAGTCCTCACTATTTTATGTAATAGTGTGATAATAAATGTAATGAGGACTCCTTTCGAGTATGAATACTCTCTAGAAGATAATATTTGTATTCGAACTCACAATTTATGTTTTGTCGTATTGTACACGACAGTTGTATTAATAAATTGTATTTGTATTCTGTACTATGTATCTGACGACCCAAGATGGGTGATGTATACCTAATTTTGGGGGCGTCACATCTAGGCCCTCATCTAGAGATGCAGAAATGATAATAGGCAAGGTGGATTACTCCCCTAAATATGTATACCTTAAATGATTAGGCAAGGGCTTGAGGTCGAGGGCAGACGGTTCTATGATTGATGGCTGGGCCTTGAAAGTGGATGCCTCTTGATTATTCAGAGATTCAAACTGTCGTTGGAACTGTTTAGATCTCTGGGGTGCATCCAACCACTTAGCATATTCAACATGAGTGGGCTAGCTCTTCTATAGTACTAGCACCTGTTAGTGTATCCTCAAGCGGGTCTGCCATGCAGGTTTCTGAAAATACTTCCCTCACCGAATTATCAATCACTTTAATCTGCAAGAAGTATTCAGAGGTATTTGGATATTTCATGGACCTGAACACATTGAATGTTACCTCTTGGTCCTGGACTCTCATAGTCAACTCCCCTTTTTACACATCTATAAGGGTCCCTCCCAGTTGCCAATAATGGTCTGCCTAGTATAATTGGGACCTCCATATCTTCCTCGAAATCCAAGACAACAAAATTTGCTGGGAAAATGAACTTTTCCACCTTGACAAGCACATCCTCTACTATCCCGTTTGGGTAAGTAAGAGATCTATCCGCCAATTGTAGGGTCACACTTATGGGTTTGGCTTCATTCAGTCCCAACTTCTTATAAATTGACAGAGGCATCAGATTTATACTATCCCCCAAATCACACAAGGCTTTGCCAATGAATTGATCCCCTATAGTGCATGGAATCGTAAAACTTCCAGGATCTTTCAATTTTGACGGGAGCTTATTCTGTAAGATGGCACTATATTCCTCTATCAGTGCAACTGTCTCATAATCCCCCATCTTCCTCTTTTTAGATAATATTTCTTTCATAAATTTGACGTAGCTCGCCATTTTCTCCAACGCCTCTGCAAACGAAATGTATATATGAAGCTTTTTAAACACTTATAAAAACTTAGAAAATTGTTTATCTAGCTTTTGTTTCTGCGGGCGCTGGGGGAATGGCAACTCTTGGATAGGACTAGCCTTGTTCACTGTAGGGGTTGGTGTTATAGGTTCATCTTGAGCATTTTCTTCTCCCCCAGACTTATGATCACTCGGCTCCACATTAGGTTCCTTTTCAGTCACTTCCTCTTGCTCTATAGAATTCTCTCCACCATTTTCATTTTTTGTCCTCCCACTCTGGAGTGTAACTTCTTTGCATTGCTCATTGCCATCCCATTTCGGGTTGACATTAGTGTCACTCGGTAATATGCCTTGCGAATGACTGTTCAAAGTAGAGGCCAACTGTCCCATTTGGACTTCAAGGTTCCGGATGGAAGTTTCTTGATTATTGCTCCTCATTTCATTTTGGGCAATATATCGTGAAAGGAGATCTTCCAAACTAGGTTTTCTTTCCTATTAAGGTGGGGGTTGGTAAGAACTCTGTGGTTGTTGGTGGTACTAATTTTGAGCTTGGAAACCCAAAGGGTTTGAAAAACTAGGCCTGGTGGTAAATGGTTATGCTTGGTTGCTATTGGTGTTGCCCCAGGAGAAGTTCGGATGATTTCTCAATCCCGGATGGTAGTGAGTAGGGAGATTTGCATTTTGCTGCAGCCCATAGTTTGAAACAAATTGGACTGATTCAGGGCTTATGGCGCACTGATTAGTTGGGTGGCTTCCTGCATACAGTTCACACGACACTGTGACACTTTGAACATTTTGCACTGCTTGCACTCCCATAGTGTCTAGCCTTTTTGTTAGCGCTGCAACCTGAGCCGCTAATGCTCTGACTGAGTTAACTTTATATACCCCTGTTACTCTTCTAGAGGCCTGCCTATCATTTGTCCATTGATAATTATTGTCCGTCATTGTTTCCACCAATTTATACCCTTCTGCATGATGCTTAGACATGAAATCCTCACTAAATGCGGCATCTATACTCGAACGAGTAGACCCAGATAAACCATTATATAATGTCTGGATAAGAAGCCATTCTGGCAGTCCATGGTGGGGATAACTTCTCAGAAGATCCTTGAATTGCTCTTACGAGTCGTACAAAGACTCCAATTCGAATTGGATGAAGGATGTAATATCATGCCTGAGCCTGGCTATTTTAGCTGGTGGAAAGAACTTCGCCACAAACTTTTGAGCCAAGTCAGCCCATGTGGTGATGGAGCCTGGCGGAAGTGAATGCATCCAACTATTTGCCTTGTCCCTCAAAGTGAATGGGAACAGTCGGAGTCTGATGGCATTGGCAGACACTCCGTTGCATTTAAACGTATCGCAAATCTCCAAGAAATTTATCAAATGATCATTCGGGTCATTATTTGGCAATCCCCCGAACTGAATATTGGAGCACATTTGGATGGTGCCCGACTTGATCTCAAAGTTGTTTGCTTGGATCACGATCCTGAAAATGATCGCTTGTAAATCTGCAATATGGGGCATGTCATACTCCCTTAAAGATTTTTGATTTTCCTCAACCATAATAACAGGAGTAGGTATGTCCCGAGCTTTTTCTCTCTGTAGTCATCTGTGTGTTCTGTCTACCTCGGGATCGAGAGGTATTATATTTCGACCCATTCGAGGTGGCATAAACAGTAGAGACTACCTGAAAAGAAAATTAAATAGATATATCAGTTCAAATTAAGATCATATTGACTTAGTGTTAATATTGATAAACAAATAATACCAAGTCCCCGGCATTGGCGCCAAAAACTTATTGGTCGATTTCACAACCGATAAAACACGCGCAAGTATACGCGGTCAACAAGTAGTATATGATAAGTAGAGTGTCGTACCCACGAGGATGAAGTGTTAGGTGCTAGTCAAGTATTAAAATATGTTCAATATAGTCTTATCTAAACAAGTAATTGGAGATGGTGTGTTAAGCTATATGATTAAAAACTGTAGGAATAAGAGATTGAGTTGTACAAGGAAGTCAAGCTAGGATTACAATTCCCCTAATGCGTTGCCTAATCTCCTAACTCTACACATTACAAAAGAATCAAGGAATTGTCAATCGAGAACAATAACTACACATAAGCCTCTTTCAAAAGTCAAATGCACATTCCTAGCTAGATGAATCGCAATATTTCTATGGTGAAAATAACTAGACTAGTTTCATTATGCTTAATCTCAAGGCTACACAAGGCAAATAGAGATATGTCTATCCTATTAAGCAATTTATGCACACATTCCCATAGGCATGGTTATAACAAGTGTTCTTATATTTAAAGGTTATATATTAATATCCATTTTATAATATCCATTAATATCAATATCAATTTCTCTGTCAAGCAATTAATCAATAAGTATAAAATACAACAACACATTCTAAAATGATTCATTAATATAAATAGGAGAGAAAGTTAATTAAGCTAAACAATAGGTTACATTGCAATCCTAAAAATGAAATTAGTTCATAACCATGGTACTAATATACATTTTCAAAGTATTCAACATGCTCATTAATACACTAATGAATGAAAGATTTGGATAAAGAAAACTCCTTTTGTGAAGTTTTCTGGCTCCAAGTCTTCTTTTATCCGTGTAGAGTCTGAGCTGTGAAGGATGCAATGGACTCTTCTTCCTTGAAGACCAACTTCTTTCTCTTCTAAACTAAATAAACTAAAAAAATAATATTCTATGCTGTGTAATAAATGGTGGCTACAGCTCTGTCCGAAGATAATGAATTCTCAGCTTTTAGGTCATTAATACCAAGTCTCTGCCTGGGCACCGGAGGTGGCACTGCGGCGTGGAGAGCAAGGCTTGGAACGGCGCTGCAGTGCCACATCAGCATAAAAAGACCAGAGCTCACACTGTAGCGCCAGTTTATAAAGGAACTGGGGCGCTGCAGCGCCAAGTTGACATCATCATTAACCTGGAAGGCGTGCTGTAGCGCCAGGCTAAAGCCTGGCATTGGCGCTGCAGTGCCAGTGTGTAAAATTTTACCTTTTTGCCCCTTGAAGCTGGAAATGACCTAATAAGCCCTGGAACATAAAGCTAAGCAAAATAACAACAAAATATATATAAAAGCTAAACAAATAACGAAGAACAAGCAGTGTCTTAAGCCACAGAGGATCTGATTCGCGGATATGAATCCCACTTATCATAAACCTTGGGAAGACCGGCAACGAAATCTATGTTGATGTGCTCCCACTTCCATTCTGGAATTTCAAGTGGTTGCAATGGACTTTTGGGTACTTGATGCTCTGCCTTGACACGTTGACAAGTTAAACACCTTGAGATAAACTTCGCGATCTCTCTCTTTATATTGCTCCACCAAAATGTATGTCGAAGATCACGATACATTTTGGTACTTTCAGGATGGATTGCAAACGGTGTGTTGTGTGCCTCCATCATAATTTTATACTTCAAATTATAGTCGTTAGGAACATAAAGTCTGGAGTTGAATTGAAGTATTCCTTCTTCGTTGATTCTTGCTTCTAGATTAGCACCTTTTTGTACTATCTTCTTTATACGTATCTGCTCTGGGTCTGTAGCTTGAGCATCTTTAACTTTATCGATTAAAGTCGGTTCTACTCGTATATTTGACATCATCACGTGGATCCCTAGATTTTTTAACTCTATCTCCATCCTTTGTAAGTTATACAAAATGGGTCTTTGTGTTAACAACATTACACTTGTGCCTGCATAAGATCTTATACTCAACGCGTTAGCTACCACGTTCGCTTTTATAGGATGGTATTGAATGGTATGGTCGTAATCTTTCAACAGTTCGAGCCAACGTCTTTGCCGCATGTTGAGTTCCTTTTGGGTGAATAAATATTTGAGGCTTTTGTGATCTGTATAGATCTCCACTTTCTCCCCATATAGGTAGTGCCTCCATATCTTTAGCGCAAAAACGACTACTGCCAACTCTAGATTATGAGTATGATAATTCCTCTCATATTCTTTGAGTTGTCTTGAGGCATAGGCTATGACTTTCCCATGTTGCATGAGAACACATCCTAAACCTCTGCCTAAAGCATCGTTGTAGATGACAAATCCCTCTGAACCTGATGGTATTGTCAAAACAAGTGCTGAAATGAGTCTCCTCTTGAGTTCTTGGAAGCTCTTCTCACATTCCTCGCTCCATCCAAATTTTGTTTCTTTTCAAGTCAGTTGAGCTAATGGAGTAGCGAATCGAGAAAATCCTTCCACGAATCTCTGATAATAACCAGTTAAGCCCAGAAAGCTACGTACTTTGGTTACTGACTTAGGTTGCTCCTAACTTTGTATTGCTTCAATCTTTGCCGGGTCAACTAATATTCCATTCTTCGATACTAGGTGCCCAAGGAATGCTACTTCCTCAAGTCAGAACTCACATTTCTTTAACTTGATATATAGCTTATTTTCACGAAGCTTTTAGAGTATCATCTTTAAGTGTTGCTCATGATCTTCATAATTTTTGGAATAGATGAGGATGTCATCAATAAAGACAACCACAAAATAATCTAAATAATCTTTGAATACTTGGTTCATCATATCCATTAAAGCAGCAGGAGCATTAGTCAATCCAAAAGACATGACTAGGAATTCGTAATGCCCATATCGAATTTTGAAAGCAGTCTTTGGAATGTCATCAGTTTTAATCTTTAACTGATGATATTCAAAACGAAGATCGATCTTTGAGAAGAATCTAGCACCTTTCAACTGGTCAAACAGGTCATTAATGCGAGGTAGTGAGTAGCTATTTTTTATGGTGACATGGTTCAACTCCCGATAGTCAATGCAAAGTCACATACTCCTATCTTTCTTCTTTACGAATAAAATAGGAGCACCCTAAGAAGATGTACTAGGACGAATGAAACCAATGTCTAATAACTCTTGTAGTTTGGTTTTTAACTCCAGAAGTTCAATAGGAGCCATTCGATATAGGGTTTTAGAAATGGGTTTTGTATCGGGTTCAAGGTCAATACAAAATTCGATATCACGCTCTGGGGGTAGGCCATGAAGTTCTTCAGGAAATACGTTAGAAAATTCACTAACAACAGAAATATCATTCAAATCTGATGTATTTTTATTTAAATCCATAACATGGGCTAAGAAAGCTTGAAATCCATTTTTCAATAAACAAATGGCTTTATGGCTTGATATGACAGTTATTGACTTTAGTGGTTTGGTTACTTGAATTTGCATAACAGGTTGGTTATGAATATGAAAACTAAAGATCTTACGAAAACAATCAATTTTAGGATGATGAGTAGTTAACCAATCAATCCCTAAAATCACATCAAATGAAAGTATTTTCAAAGAGATGAGATCAACAGGTAATGTGATGGTGCCAATTTGAATCAAATAAGATTTATAAACAGTGGATGTAATGAAGGTTTCTCCTAACGGAGTTTTAATAGATAAGTCAAAGTCTAATTTCTCAGGGGATAAATTCAAACATTGAGCACAAGCAGGTGAAATAAAAGAATGGGTAGAACCAGTATCTAATAAGGTATAGACTTCGCAAGAGTTTGTAATTAGCTTACCCGTGATAACTTCGTTCGAGTTTCTCACCTTTTGGGACGTTACGATAAATGCTCTCCCTGACCCACTGACTTTGTTTTATCCGTAGCTGCCTTTGGTGCCACCGTCCCAGCTAGACTTGACTCCGCTACAGGACAGAATCGTGCTATGTGATCGTCCTTTCAACAATTGAAGCACACCTTGGCAGACTGTGAACAATTTGGACTTATGTGTCCCTCCTCTCTGCATCTGTAGCATCTAATTGGCGGTCGTTCTCCTCCCCTAGAATTTGTTGCTGGTGCTACTGCCGATGTCTTTCCGTCATTGTTGAATCTTCTCTTTTTGAAATTTCCACTTGACTCACCTCTCCTATTATCTTGGCCATGATTACCACCGAAGTGGTTACCATTTCTTGCACGTTGGTTATCATTGTCTCGATGATTGTTGACACTGGTATGACTATTATCGTGATGTCGGTTGCTGTCTTTTGGTTGAGTTGACTCATAATCCCGCTCCAATAATTGAGCCATATTCACTACATCTGAATACAAGCAAAGTTTATGAGAGATAAGATGTTGACGAATTTTGGGTTTCAAACCTCTTAGAAATATTCATGTCATTCGCTCCTCATTATCTACCAAATGAGATGCAAACCGGGATAACTCCACAAACTTGGCTTCGTATTGCGATACGGTCATATTGTTCTGCTCCAGTTTGATGAATTCCACCTCCTTCATGTGACGAATACTTTCTAGAAAGTACTTGTCATTGAACAATTCTTAGAACTTCTCCCAAGACATCTTAAGTGCGGACAGATGAGTACTTTGCAAAATTTATACATTTCACCCATAACTTAAGCATTATATCAAATCAACACCTTATTATTCAAAAATAATATTTAAATTAAATCTTTATTCATAAAAAGTTGAGGTCTTACAAAAGCTAAAAACATGATATTATGACAATAACCGAAAGGAATTAATTAATGTTAAAAATAGTTCACCTTCTTTAGGATAGTGAGAGTATATTTCATCAAAATGCATTCCTAGCAATTCTAATTACAAGTGTAACATGTCAAAAAAAGAAAGATAATTTAAAGTTTGATCGAAACTGAACTTCACAATACATAATTTTATTTTCTCTCTTTTATTAAAAATCTTTCATTCCAAGAAGTCCTAGTTATGAGGGTTAGTGTAATGAACTGGAAGTTCAGAACTAGGAATTAACTAAGAATTTTAGAGAATAGGTAGAAGATTGGGTGAGAAAGAAAGAAATTAGAACAGAGAAGTTAGAGTAAGAAGGAAGAAAAGAGCAATAGAGGGAGAATTAGATTATTTCATTCATTTCCTAATTCCAATTGACACTGTGACCTAATACAAATAACATCTAGCAATAAATTCTAGAAGGAAGGAAAATACACTTGCTCGATCTCCAGCTCAGAAAATGAGCCAAACAACATATAACGTACTGGAAAATAAAAGACTAAAGTGACCCTGGTTTAACCAAGCAAAAGGAAGTGTTATCCTAATGCACTTATTAGTTGCTTTACTGAATTAAGTACTACCAGGCCTTATATTGAAACCTTACATTCCTCCTCCCTTGAAATGGCACTTGTCCTCAAGGGCAAAATTGAGGAAACTTCTGGTGCAACTGATCCCAATTTTCCCAAGTAGCTTCAGCTGGTAAGGTATTTGTCCACTGTACTAGGACTTCAACATAGGAGCCATTGTTATGTTTTACCAATCTCCTATCAAGGATGGCTATGGGTTTCACTAAGAAGAAACCTTCAGAGTTTATAGGAGATAAAATAGGTGAAGAATTGCACTGTGATCCAAGTTTTTTTTAGTAAGGACACATGGAAGGTTGGGTGGATTCTGGCATGTTTTCGCAACTTCAATTTATAAGCAATTGCTCCCACCTTCTGTTCAACTAAGAAAGGACCACAGTACTTTAGGGTTAGTTTCCCATATCTGGACTATTTTATGGTCAGTTGCTTATAAGGTCTCACCTTCAGATACACCTTATCTCCTGGTTCGAAGGACCTTTCTGTTCTATTTTTGTCTGCATAACCTTTAATTCTGGATTGAGATGCTAGCAACTGATGTCTTAACATTTGCATAAACTGAGCCCTATCTTTACAAACAGGTGGAAGTTAATATGGGGTGGCTTATATTCATACAGAGCTTCAAATGGAGAGGTTTTTAAATGAGTTATTAAAATAAATTAAAAGAGGTTTAATTTAGTTTTACCAAACAAAGCCTTAAGGCTTTTGAATTTTTATTTTAATTTAGTTTTTCCAAACAAGCCTTAATGGCTTTTGAATTTAAAAAAAAAGTAACTGACAAAAAACTAAGAAGGGGTATTATATGTTTTGTCAATTTTTATATTACGTAATAATATATATTACATGTATATATCAGTTTTATAAGTTACATATAGTATAGAGAAAGGAAAGAAGAAAAACAAAGAAAGAAAAGAGAAAGCTTGATAGAAAGTGAGAAGTATGTGAGTTTGAAGGAAGGAATTTGAGAAATCAAAGAAGTTAGCTAATCATCTTTGTTGGTTAAACAAGAATTTGAAGGTAGTAATCTAATTTTTAAGTATTTGTTTATGTTCTTCATTGAAAAAGTTATTTTATTTCTTTGTAAATTGATTTTGATGATAATTGTTGAATATATTGCTTATATATGTTAATTTGTGTATATAAACTATTTTTATGTAATTTGTATATGATTTAGAGTTGATTAATCCATGAAAACATGATATATATGAAGAAATCATGTTTAAAGTGAGTTACAGTGAAATATTAATGTATATAGCTTGTTTAATACTAAAATTAGTGATCAATTCATATTTTAATGTGTAAATTGATTGTTGATTGTGTAAATACATGAAAAAACAAAAATAATATAATTTGAACTAATTAATTTGGTTAAGAAATGAATTTACAATGATTGATTTCGTTAAGCATGTTTAAAAGTGAAGAAATAGCAAAAACAATGAAATTTATAGGCTTTAAATTAATTGTGTGTGAGACCCCAAATTTTATGAATAAATATTTAAATTTCTCGAAATATTTTTTTAAATATTATAGTGTGGATTTGATATAATGTTATAGTTGTAGGTAATATTTATAAATTTTGCAAAGTACGCAAGTTGTTATATAATATTCGATTGGTCGAGAAATATTCGTTTTAACAGGAAATATTCGTACGATGACACAATCATTGGTGGACCCCACAACAGAATTATTGTCGGATTGAGAAAACGACAAAAATATTTTATTGAAAATAACGGCGAAAGTTTTACCATTAATACTGTTGAACTACTCGGTAGGAAAAGTACAGTAATACGCGTGGTTGCATAGTAATACACGGTATTGATTATTGATGCTTACGTGATAAGTCACTCAGTATTATTTTATTGGTATTATTAATGTAATAAAACAGAAAAGTTTTTTATATAAAACAGAATATTTTTATAAAGTTATTCGTTTTATTAGGCTAATAGTAAAATCTTTTTTATATAAAACAGAATACTTTTATAAAGTTATCTATTTTATTAGACAATAATTAGAATATATTATATTTTATTATGCATAGTATTTTTATAGTGCCTGCATAGTATTTGCATAGTAAAATCTTTTATAAAGTTATTCATTTTATTAGATTATAAATAGAATATATTATATTTTATTTAAAAAATTTTGCTTTAAATATGGACCGTCAGATTAAAGTAAATCAATCTAGACCGTTCATGAGTTAGTTACTATGCAGTCCATTTTTCTATAAATAGAAGCTTATTCCTTCATTATTTCTTGCGAATTCACTAAAACTCTAGAGAGAGAAATTATAGAGAGAGAGAAGAAAAGTATTCTGCTACTTCACTACTCCGATATCAAATTTTTTTTACGGTAAGGGATATTATTTGTTGTACCCGTAAGGGATATTATTTCTTTTGTATTCATGAAAAGAACTTCTGTTATTCCATTCTTTATTATTCTGTTGGAATAACCTATATACGCGGACTACCCCATACTTGGTGAAATTCTTCTGTTATTCCATTCTTTATTATTATGTTAGAATAACCTGTTTATGCGAAGTACCGCATACATGGTGGAATTCTTCTATTATTTTGTTCTTTATTATTCTGTCGGAATATCCTGTCTGTATGTTTTACGCCGGACCTAGTTCCATTATTTATTATTCTGTTGGAATATCCTGTCTGTGTGTTTTACGCCGGACTTGGTTCCATTATTTATTATTCTATTGGAATAACCTGCTTGTGCGGTCTATCGCATGCATGGTGATTTCTTTTGTTATTCCATTCTTTATTATACTCAGTTGGTTAAAACTTTGACTTCTATACTCCATGAAATTAGTGGAATATCCTTGATATTTGCGCTTCATCCAGTATCTTTTCATGGAAATATTCTTCTGAGCATTCTTGAATTTTACTCTACAAAGCAGTATCATGTTAACAATTTGGACGTTATCAGTTCATAGATAAATTAATTCTTGAACTTGTTTTTTTGAATTTTTTTATCATTGTCATCATCCTCATGTTTATATTTTGTTGAAAGTCATCTATGGCCTGTAGTGCATAGATGGACTTGGTATGATTATGACCAGGGATTATTCGGTGTAATTATGACCGTAATGTTACAAATGATGTGGGAAAAAAAAGTCCTCATTTGCCCGTAGTGCATTGATGGACAATTTTTGGTATGATTATGGCTATGGATTCTCTTTGGCCGTAGTGCAAAGATGAATTGTTTTATGGCATGATCAGGACCGTTGATGAAAACATGATTATCTTTAGCCATAGTGCATGGATAATTCGTAGTCGTGATACTAAACAATATCCTTGGCCGTAGTGCAGGGGTGATTCGATGATGTGGATTATTTATTAAGCTGAGTCCCAGCGATAAATGTGATGAAAAACCTTTTAAATTATAGAAGATAGTAGATTTTATTCCCTACTTGACTCTTCTATTGGATTGCTTGTTCCGTTGCAGTTAAACTTGATAGTTATTATATTTTATCAATTTAACACTGTTAAAGACTAATGATAATTTATTCTGCATTATCTTAGTTATAATATTTCTTACTGGGCTAGTTGAGCTCACCCTTTTACTTTCATTGTTCTCTTCAGGAAATGAGAACGTAGCGGGGACTAGTCGGGGAACGGAGTGATGGTCCTAGATGGTGCATTAGTAGTCCTCACTATTCTGTGAAATAATGTGATAATAATTGTAATGAGGACTCCTTTTGAGTTTTTATACTCTCTAGTAGACAATATTTGTATTAAAACTCACAGTTTATATTTTGTCGTATGATACACGACAGTTGTATTATTAAGTTGTATTTGAATATTGTACCTTGTATCTGGCGACTCAAGATAGGTGATGTATACCTATTTTTGGGGGCATCACAGTTGGTATCAGAGCTTAGGGATATGATTCCTGGCTAAGATGTGAGATAAGAACTAGGAGGGGAGAGACGGGGAATTCTTTCGCTAGTATAACCTACCTAAGTTTATTTGTTATTTCATTGGTCGGTCAGAGTATAGGGATAATATGTGATATGTTAATTAACCCTTGTTTTGTTGCAGTATTTGAAAATGAGATCTGAAAATATTGAGATAAGCAATGGAGCACAGGAGACCGTTGAGTCTCCACAGATCAATAATCAGGACAATGTGCAACAGGAAGATAATAATCCTCATGTAAACAACAACACTGATCAATTGACGAACGACGGTACGTTTAGGAGTTTTTTAGAATTTATGCAACATCGGGAGAAGGCGGCTCCTGTTCATAATGCAGGAGGAAATAATGGCAACCCACAGTTGGTCACCGCTAAGCAATTCAAGGAGCTGGGACCACCGAAGTTTTTGGGAAAGCCAGAACCACTTAAGGCGGAGACGTGGTTAAAGTAGATCACCAAGATATTTGATGTCTTGGGATGCTCCGAGGAGCAAAAGGTTCCCTTTGCCACCTTTATGTTGTGTGAAGAGGCGGATCACTTGTGGGAATCTGTAAAAACGTACCCAGCCTGACGCACTCAAGATGTATTGGGAGAAGTTTCTGAAACAACCCGGGTCAAATCTCGAGTCCGGAACAAATCTCGGGTCAAATTCCAAGTCCGAATTTCTGTATTCAATGTATTCAACATAATAAGTATTCAATGTATTTTATAATTAATTGATTTATTAATTAAATAGAAGTGTGTCAAATAACCTTGCTATAAAGGAGTTACTAAAATAAATTAAAAGAGTTTAATTTAGTTTTGGCCAAACAAGTCTTATTGCATATTAAGTCTTTAATCTAATAGTGTTTTATTAAACAAGGCATAAGGATTAATCCATTTGTTTTAAATCAATTTACCAAACAAGGTGTAAGGATTAAAGAGTTATTTTATTAGCTTAACCAAACAAGCCTTATGGCTTTTGATTTTTAAAATAAAATAACTAATGTCAGTTAAGCTAGAGTTTTATTATATATTTAATATAAACATTATATCTATATACGTTATATTATTTACGTATGTTAGAGTTAGGAAGAAAGAAAGCTCAGAAGAAGAAAAAGGGAGAGAAGAAGAAAACTAGAGAAAAATTGAGAGAAAGTGAGTGATTTTAACAGGTTTTGGAGAAAAGAATTTGGAGAAAATAATAATAATCATCTTCATAATCCAAGGTAGGAGCTCAATCTCTTTTTCTAAAAAGTTTAATGTTTTCTTCTTCCCAAAAAGTTCTCTGTAAAATATTTTGTAGTATGAATTGTTGATATACATGTATAACTTGGTATGATAGTTGATTATATGGTTATTTCATGAGTTTATGCATGATGAGAGATAATTTAATTCATGTATATATGTGTTTTGTGGAAGAAAGTATATCACAGTGTTCATATGAAAATATATATATGAATATGGTTATTTTAAAATAGAAATTAAGGTTTTAATTGTTGTTAAATTGATAAATTGATTGTTAGAATTGATAGAGTATGTAAAATCATAATCGTGATGTTTTGAATTTAGTGTTTTGGTTGAAAAACAAAATCACAGTGTTGATTTTCTTTGAAAATATCAAAAATGGAGTTTTTGTCAAAAACATTGAAATTGGGTGTTGTATATTTGATGTCTATGTTATTTTATGAGTAGAAATATGTTAGAAGTCTTCAAAATATGTTTATATGAAGTTTACATGTGTATTACATGATAATCAGTCTATTAGATTTGAGCTTTTTGGCCAATTTGGCTTTTGTTCATGCTGTTGCCGAGCTTGGTCGCCGGATTCTGGTCTCTGGCGCCGCAGCGCGGCCCAGCAGTACAAATCTCGCGCCGCAGCGCCGGCTCCACACCGCAGCGCCAACCAATAGCCTGTGACCTGAGCCGCAGCGCCAGCTCAGTGCCGCAACGCGACCCACCGTGCAAATTGTGGCGCCGCAGCGCGAGTTAGCAGAATGGTCTGACAGTGTACTTTTTGTACACGAAATTTTAAGAAACATTAGGTGATAATAATAGGACTGTAAACTATTGATTTTTAATGTTTCTATGCTATGAATAAATATGTTATTACATATTAACTTGTGTTATAATTGATTATGTGATTATATAATCAAACCCAAATGATGAACGTACTTATTTATGTTTGTAAAGTGTTAATGGCTAACTATGTCATGATGACATATGTTTATAGGATATTGTGATTCGTATTGATTCGGTTTAGCCTACGAGCAAGGCAAGTTTTCTAACTCTATTTATAATTGAGAAATTTCTTTAATTCTACTTTTATAATTGAGCAAGTCTTCTAACTCCATACTTTCATTGAGTTAGTTTGTCATGTTTAAGCAAGTTCTCTAACTCAAAACTTCATTGTGCAAGTTTTTCTAACTCTATCTTATAATTGAGCTAATTATTGTTTTCAATTCGATTATCTTATAATGATGTAAGTCGTCTAGACTTTGGTTTGAGGACAAACAAGTTATTCTTGTATTTCAATTATGAATTTTCATGTATAACTAAATTGCTATGCATGTTTATTATTCAATTCTAATTAACCTTGGTTTAGTGTTGTTCAAGCAAGGTATGCTATAGTTATTCAAATTATATGCTATTTGATTATTCCTAATGCATAACTTGCTATGATTGATTCAATCACTATTATTCTATAGTATAGTGTTATTGGTCTTATTCAACTACTCCTTAGTTGATGTTCGTTAAATTCCAAATTTCCTTGAAAGCTTATCCAAACCAAACTTACTTTGGTGCGGACTTGTATTCTAAATACTGAGATGAACAACTCTTTTAATAGAGGTTTATGCTTAGCGTTGAAATGATTGTGCACAATACATTGTACGAAGGATTGATCCCCCTAAGTACATGGAGTCTTTATAGTCTTATGACTGTTAAAGTTTAAGTTGAAAGATTACTTATAACTGTGGACATGATTCGTGGTCATTAGACCCTCAGTAAATGTTAAAGTTTTCAGAAAGTTAATAGAATATATTGTTCAATTCTATTGAGCCTGATGTTGGCAATTGATGTAAAAATTTAATGATTTACTTATTGTTATTTCAAGTGGGCCTTGTTTGCTCACTCTTGCCTGTAAAATTTCTTACAGCTAAAGTTGAAACTGGTGACGTACTGAGCACTAGTAAGGGAAAAGGAAAGATGAATAAATGCTGAAGACTTGTAATAGTTTGATATTTTATTTTCAGAATTTGGTTTAATGATTGTAATGAAGTTATTTAATTATCCGCATTTGAATGATTGTTCTTAAAGGTTAGATAACCTGGGAGATGTTTATTTAAATTTAATCCTGTATGGGCAGGTTTTCATTTACTATTCAAGTATATTATGAATGGGTAGTTAGAAATTAATGTTTTGATTGCGTGAACACCAAATCTTGAGGAAATTGAAGTACCAGGATTTTGGGGTGTCACAAGTTGGTATCAAAGCTTTAGGTTATGAACCTTAGGTGGGGGTAAAGCCTTAGGAAGTAACCTTTGAAAAGATAGTGGAGATAACTCTTATCGAGTTTTAGGAAAGAAGTAATAAAACACTTATGTGCTTATGTGTTTATAACCTATGTGCTCGCGAGTGTTGAGTAGAATGTTTAATAACTAAAACTTTAAAACTTTGTTGTCAAGATGACTAATGTCGGAGAATCCAGTCAGGCTAGGGAGGAGGGACCTCGAATGCCTATAGAGAAAGAGCCTCGCGACATTCAGGTAGTTTGGGAACAACTACTGCCACGGGAGTCAGCCCCGTTGGTCACAGTAGTTGAAGATGAGGATGATGATGTGGAGACAGATGAGGAGGATCCCGTTGAGTTACCACATGAGGATGATGATGACGAGGACGTGGAGGAAAGGATTCCACTTAACTCGATAGCAGGCCGTATATACGATGAGGTGCATGACCATAACGTGGAACTTCAAGATACAGTTGAGGAGTTGCAGGAGATAGTAGCTGAACAACGGACTGCAATGACACAAAAAGACGGCGAGATCCAGGATCGTGAGGAACGACTGACAAACGCCAAGGAGAAATTAATACAGACTGAAGGAGAGAAAGAACAATTGATCGAGATGGTTGCTGAACTGAAGAGCAATCTGAGAGAAGAAGCTGCTAAGATGGCAAGAGCTGAAGATGTATACGAGGAAGCTTATCAACGAACTGGAAGAGCAGCGAGAGATGCGCAGGCAAAGAGGATGAAGATGGAAGAGATGGATAAAGTATTTAACACCGCAATTAATCGAGCTCAAGATCGGGTCATGGGATATCCGATTCAGTTCGAGACGCTGCCATCATTTGTGTTAGATCGCAGAACCATGTTTCGAGTTATGGAGGAGGAACGTGATAGGGCTAAGAAGTATCTTAATAGAATATTGTAATTGTCGTACGATGAGAGAAAGGTTAAATAATGTGTAAATCCCTAGTGTTAAGTAACCATGGGATATGATAATAATGATGTTGTCCTGAAACTTTTGTAGTTCAAGATGCTATTGTTTTATGTTCTCGAAAAGATTATGAATAAATAAAAGTTGTTACTTTATTCAAAGTGTTATGTGTTATGTGGTTATTTCTTTTGGAGGCAAGTTAAGTAGAAATTTCTTAAAAGAATTGAATAAAAATCTAATGAATGTTTTTTAACAGAAAATGCCTCCCAGACGTCAACCAACACGACAGAGAACTACTGAAGGAACTAACAATAACAACAATGTTGATGCGAATCTCATTCAACAACTAGTGACACTACTGACAGGAGCGTTGCAGAACCAACAACAGAACCAAGGCACGACGTTTAAGGATTTCAAGGCGGTTGGACCACCTGAATTCCGTGGGTCCATGAATCCAGTCGAAGCACAGACCTGGATTATGGAGATAGAAAAAGTATTCGATGTCGCTCGGGTAGGGGATGATCAGAAGACTACTTTCGCAAAGTTCATGTTGAAAGCAGAAGCTAGTTATTGGTGGCAGGCCAATAAAGCGCGTGAAGGGCCAGGAGTGATGACCTAGGATAGGTTCAAGGAGTTGTTCTTTGAGACCTATTTCCTGGAGAGTTCGAAAAGTTAACTGGAAGTACAGTTTCTGGAACTAAAGCAAGGAACGATGATGGTATCTGAGTATGCCGCGAGATTCAACGAATTGGCGAGGTTTGCGCCACATCAAGTCAGCACAGACGAGCGTAAGGCAAAGAGGTTCGAACAGGGACTAAAGCCCTGGCTATACAGTAGAGTTTCCCTGTTCCAGTTGAAGACGTTTGCAGCAGTGATGGAGAAAGCAGTACTCGCTGAAGGTGGAGGCGAGGCTGTGACAAAGTTCAATCAGGAACAAAAGAAGAAGAAGAATGAGAATGAGACTAAAAATGGAGGTGGTAGCAATGGAAACAACAACAACAACAGCAACAACAACTTGAAGAGGAAGTGGAATGGGAGTATGGGTACTGGAAACCAGCAGGGTAACCAACAAAACAAAAAGTTTGAAGCATGTGTGACATGTGGGAAGTTTTACAAGGGTGCGTGCTTGATGGGGAAACGAGTTTGCTACAATTGTGGCCAGGAGGGTCACATCGCCCCAAATTGCACTCAACCGAAGAAGAATGCGTGCTTCACGTGCGGATCCAAGGATCACTTTGCTCGTGAATGCCCTAAGAAGAAGGAGGGAGTGACAACCAGAAGCAATGGAGGTAACAAGGGAAGTACATGGGCCATTGCAGGACCTGCAGCATCAAACAAACCCACAGCCAGAACCTTCAACATGACTGTGCAAGATGCTGTGCAATCAAAAGATGTGGTGTCAGGTATTATCCCAATCAATGATATTGATGCATATGTATTATTTGATTCGGGTGCTACTTGCTCATTTATATCTGATGAATTTGCTAAGAGGTTAGAATTGCCTAGAGAAGAACTGAATTTTCCTTTGAACATAGAAATTGCGAATAAGGAAATAATCCCTGTTAGATTCGTATACAAGAACTGTAGGGTGAACATTAAGGAGAATATCTTGTTGGTAGATTTAATTCCGATTAGACTTGGGGAATTTGATGTAATTTTGGGAATGGATTGGTTGTTTAAATACGGTGCGATAATTGACTACCAATAGAAGTGTGTAAACCTTATGACTCCGTCAAAGGTAGTATTTTATGGTAGCAAGTCGCCTAGACAAATGAAATGTCTGACGACTATGCAGGCCAAGAAATTGTTGAGTCAAGGTTGTGTGGGCTATTTAGCTTACATAGTCGATACTCAGAAGAAGGGGGTAAAACTGGAAGAAATACCAGTAGTGAGGGAATTCGAAGACGTTTTTCCAGAGGATTTGCCAGGACTTCCGCCTGACAGAGAAATTGAGTTCGTGATCGACTTAGCACCGGGAACAACACCAATATCAAAGGCCCCGTACAGAATGGCTCCGGTAGAAATGAAGGAACTGATGCTGCTGGACAAGAAATATATTCAACCAAGCGTATCGCCATGGGGAGCGCCAGTTTTATTTATGAAGAAGAAGGACGGGTCCATGCGTCTTTGCATTGATTATAGGGAGTTAAACAAAGTCACTATTAAAAATAAATACCCGTTGCCAAGAATAGATGACTTGTTTGATCAGTTGAAGGGTGCTAAGTACTTTTCGAAAATAGATTTGAGAAGTGGGTATCACCAATTGAAGGTAAGAAAGGAGGATATACCACGAACGACATTCAGAACTCGGTATGGGCATTATGAGTTTCTGGTGATGTCTTTTGGTTTAACCAATGCACCTGCTGCGTTCATGGATTTGATGAACAGGGTGTTTAAACTTTTCCTAGACAAGTTTGTAGTGGTATTCATTGATGACATTCTAGTGTATTCCAAAACTCAAGAAGAACACGTGGAACATTTACGTTTGACATTGGAGACACTAAGAAAGGAAAAGCTGTACGCGAAATTCTCTAAGTGCGAATTTTGGCTCGACCGTGTACAATTTTTGGGGCATGTGATTGACAAAGATGGGATCTCAGTGGATTCGTCAAAAGTGGAAGCAGTAATCAATTGGGAACAACCAAGAACACCGTCAGAAGTGAGGAGTTTCTTGGGACTGGCTGGTTATTATAGAAGATTTATTCAAGATTTTTCTAAGATAGCCACTCCGCTAACAAATTTGACAAGGAAAGCTGTAAAATTCGTGTGGACGGAGAAATGTGAAGAGAGTTTCCAAGATTTGAAGAAGAAGTTAAGTGTGGCACCTGTATTGACATTACCAGATAATACAGGAAATTTTGTGGTATATAGTAATGCCTCACACAAAGGGTTGGGTTGTGTTCTTATGCAGAACGACAAAGTTATTGCCTATGCATCAAGACAACTGAAGGATTATGAGAAGGGGTATCCGACTCATGATTTGGAATTAGCTGCAGTTGTGTTTGCTCTGAAGATATGGAGACACTATCTTTATGGAGAGAAGTGTGAGATCTACATAGACCACAAAAGTCTGAAGTATATTTTCACTCAAAAGGATTTGAACATGCGTCAAAGAAGGTGGATGGAATTAATAAAAGATTATGATTGTGAAATCTTTTATCATCCGGGTAAAGCGAATGTAGTGGCAGATGCTTTAAGCAGGAAAGGTCGGGAGAAGTTGATGCTGATAACAATTCAGGAGGAGCTCATTTCAGCAATGACAAAATTGGAGTTGGAAATCAAATTTCCAAAAGAATCTGACGAACAACTATTCCAGATAGAAGCTGGTCCAACGTTACTGAACAAAGTGAAGATTGCTCAACTACAAGATGAAGAGTGTGGGAAAATCAAAGAGAATTTGGTTGAAGGCGGTGATGTAAAATACAAGATCGACACCGAAGGACTACTACGGTTCGAGGGACGAATCTGGGTTCCAGCAACACCAGAGCTGAAAGAAGAAATTTTGACTGAAGCTCATAGCTCAAAATATTCAATTCATCCAGGAAGCACGAAAATGTATCAAGATTTGCGCCGACATTTTTGGTGGCCAAACATGAAAAGAGATGTTACATAATGCGTAGCGAAATGCTTGACATGTCAGAGAGTAAAAGTCGAACATCAAAGACCCAGCGGATTACTTCAACCGTTGGAAATACCGGAATGGAAGTGGGAACACATCACGATGGATTTTGTGGTGGGTCTTCCAACTACTCAGAGAGGATGCGATGCGATTTGGGTGATAGTGGACAGACTGACGAAATCAGCGCACTTTCTACCAATAAAGATTAGATTCAATCTTGACCAGTTGGCAAGATTGTACATTAAGGAGATTGTTTCGAGGTACGGAGTGCCAGTATCAATTGTGTCCGATAGAGATCCGCGGTTCACATCAAATTTTTAGAAGAGACTACAAGAATGCATGGGGACACAGTTGCGAATGAGTACGGCTTATCATCCACAAACAGATGGCCAAAGCGAACGAACAATTCAGACATTGGAAGATATGCTGAGAGCATGTGTCATGGACTTTAAAGGAAGCTGGGAAGATCAACTACCGTTGGTAGAATTTGCTTACAATAATAGTTATCACGCGAGCATCGGCATGCCACCTTACGAGGCATTGTACGGCAGAAAGTGCAGAACTCCACTGTGCTGGGATGAAGTCGGTGAACGCCAACTGTTAGGACTAGAACTGGTACAACAAACTGCTGACGCTGTCAAACTCATCAGGACAAGATTGGTCGCAGCACAAGATAGACAAAAAAAGTATGCTGATAAACACATACAAGATCGTGCATTTGACGTAGGAACTTTTGTGTTCTTAAAAGTTTCTCCCTGGAAGGGAAAAATTCATTTCGGTAAAAAGGGAAAGCTAAGCTCAAGGTTTATTGGACCCTTTAAAGTGCTGCGAAGAGTGGGAGAAGTGGCTTATGAGGTAGCTCTACTTCCAGTGTTGGAAAACATTCATAATGTTTTTCACATTTCAGTGTTACGACCATATAAACCCGACTACAAGCATGCGATCGACTCGCTACAGTTCGAGAAAGATTTGTCTTATGAAGAGGTTCCTATCCAGATAGTCGACAGGAAAGAACAAGTGCTCAGGAATAAGGTGATACCTTCTGTGAAGGTGATATGGAGGAACCACAACGCTGAAGAAGCTACGTGGGAACTCGAAGAGAAAATGTTGAATGAGTACCCTGAGTTATTTGTTTAATGAGTACTCATTAAAAGAGTGTGACATGAATTAAACTATATGATAAAGCTTTATTAAATTAAATGATTTGAAAACCTTTTCTTTCTAGCCAAACAAGGCCTTATTGGGAGTTGAGGTCAGTTACCCATGATTGGATAACTGACCACAACGCGTCAGTTCATTGAATAAGACATCTCCTTTTCTTTCATTTTTATTCCTAAGTCTAGAGAATAAGCAGAGTATAATTTAGAGTTTAGAGAGGAATTGTGAGATTGATAAAAGATTGTAAGTGTATAATAGATCAATTACATGTGAAAGCATTATCATTGATCATCTTTTTACACTCTACAGGGTAATCTCTTCCTTTCCAAATCCTATTTTTTTTGCGTATTTAAGTTTTTATATAATTGGCTTTCATTTATACTGTAAAGCCTCTGTAATTGGGATAGGAGTAACGATTATGGGTTTTGTTTGTGTTATGGCATATCAAATCGTATTTTATTATATTTAGTTTGTAAACCATAACATCAATTTCATGAAAATACGTAGTATATAATTTCTATAAAATTACAGAGTTTGGGTTATGGCTATATGGCCTTATACGTGATTTTAGTATGTCAAACACAAATGTTTTCTTAAATTTTACACCCTTATTTTATTGTGCATGTTAATACGAAGAGACCAAACTTTAAATGAACGGATTTGGCTTTATAATAAATCTGTGGCGTTGAATTTTAGGAATTTATGTTCAATACTTCAAGAACATCAAGAATAGTGGAAATTTTTATGTTTTAATTCTCTGATTATGTGTTTTAATGGATTAAAATTAGTTTATAATTGTTGGGTAATGATTATATATGAATTATAACATGTGGGTATGTTTAATTTGGTGAAATTAGTGTTAAAGATGTGTTAATGTCGCTGAATTCTGTGTTCTTTGCGAACTGGAAATTTAGAATCTGGGGTTTCGCGCCGCGGCGCTAACCTCCAGTTCATTCCTTGCGCCGCAGCGTCACCGCGCCGCAGAGCCAAAAGCCAGTACAAAAGTGGCGCCGCAGCGCCACTTAGCAGAATGTCCAGAAAATGCATTTTTTTTCAATGATCAAGTATAGAAATGTGTTAGTAACCTAATCTAATGAATATATATAATGAGATATTAAAGTGAGTTTTTTTTACCAAGTCAAAAAGACAATTACATGATGATTGAATTGTTGATTATATACTTAGCTTGTGGAAACAAGTATGGTAATATGACTAAGTATAGTCCTGAATTCGAGTTAGATAAAGAATAATCGTGTGATGTTTAGTAAGTTATAATTGACTGGTATTGTGAATGGAAATGATATGTAGGATTAAATTCAAGGAACGTGTTTAAGTAACGTGTAATCTACGCACGAGGCAAGTATCATCACCCTACTTGTTATCATTATTCAAGTTTGTAAATTACTTCAAGCAAATCTTGTCATTTTTAAATCAAGTTTGATTTGTTATATTAAAGATTAATTATCTTTTTGAAGTATGAATCCGTTATACAATACTTGTTCTATTGTATATCTCTTGAGATTGTTATTCAATTTAAATACCATTTATTGTGAACCTTGTTAGACTAACGAATTCTTATCGATTCGACTAGTCCATAGTTGATGAACGTTCTAAATTTCAGAACCTTATTAAATTATCTAAACCAAACTTCCTTTGGTGCGGACTCTAACGTCAAATTGAGATGAATAACCCTGTAAAGGGATTACTTAAGCGTTAGTGTTTAGATATTGTGTATAGTATGGTACTAAGGGCTGATCCCCCTAAGTATGAGAAGAAGAGTCCATAGTCTTATAACTGTTAAATGTTTCAAGTATAATCCTTGATAACCTAGGACATAATTCAAGGTCTTATGACCTTCTTGGTAATCATTTTTGGTTCAAAAGTTGAGCTTCATTTCAAAATTCTTTGATTCACTCGCATGTTATTATATTGTTAATTCATTTTTTTATACTTGTGGGCAATCGTGCTCACTCTTGCGTAATAATAACATTGCAGTTATGAACGAAAGAACCGACGAGCCTTCTTCTAGCAAAGGCAAGGGCAAAGCTATTAAGTGATGAAGACGTGTTATTAAATTTTAAGAATGTTATTGTTAAGACTCGATGTTGTTTAAGACTTATTATTTGTTTATGTTTCCACACAGATATTTAAGGTTAGTATGACCTGGGATTGTATTTATTATTCAGATGTTGTAAGGATTTATTTCTATCTTTTATATGGTTTACAGTTATTATGGATAGATAGACATATGATTTTTGTATAGTGAACACCAAATCATGTGAAAATTAAAGTACCGGATTTGGGGGTGTCACAGTTTCAAGAGCTGTTCAATGACAAGTACTTTTCCGAAAGCATTCGTCACATGAAGGAGGTAGAATTTATCAAGTTGAAGCAAAACAACATGACCGTGTCGCAGTACGAAGCTAAGTTTGTCGAGTTGTCCCGATTTGCGTCCCACTTGGTTGAAAATGAAGAGAGAATGACGCGGATGTTTTTTAGAGGTTTGAAGCCGGAGATACGTCAATATCTTATTTCTCATAAATTGTGTTTGTATTCAAACAAAAGAGAGCAGCCGACAAAATGATAATACCGGTGATAACAGTCATCAAAGCGGTGACAATAAACATGGAGGGAATCAACATGCCAGAAATGGTAACCACTTCGGTGGTAATCATGGTCAAAACAATAAGAATGGATATTTCAAGAAGAGGAGATTCAACAATGATGGAAAGACGTCAGCACCAACACCCGTTGTTAAGGAAGGAGAACGACCACCTATCATATGCTTCAAATGCGGAGGGGAGGGACACATCAGTCCAAACTGCGCGATGCTGTCCAAAGCATGTTATAATTGTGGAAGAGAAGATCACTTAGCCCAATTTTGTCGTTCACCGAAGACAAGTTCAGCTAAGATGGAAGCATCAAAGGCCGTCCTAGAAAAGTCAAAGCCGGTAGTTTAAGAGAGAGCATTTTTTTTTCGTGACAAGGAACCTGAATAAATTTATCACGGGTATATTAGTCATAAACTCTTGTGAAGTCTATACCGTGTTAGATACCAGTTCTACTCACTCTTTTATTTCACCTAGTTGTGTTCAATGTTTGAAGTTAACTCCGGAGAAGTTAGACGTTGATATATCTATTTAAACTCAGTTGGGAGAAACCTTCGTTACCTCCACTATTTATAAATCTTGTTCAAATCAACACTTTCACGTTACTTGTCGATCTTACCTATTTGAAAATACTTGACTTTGATGTGATTTTAGGAATTGACTGGTTAACTACTCATCATGCTTTTTGTAAGGTTGTTAGCTTTCATACTCCTAATCAACCTGTTATGCGAATTCAAAGTAACCAAATCACTAAAGTCAATCATTGTCATATCAAGCCATAACTAAAGAGCCCCGATCCTTTCGTTGTTGACTTCCTTGTGTGAAATGCACCGAAGCCAGACTTTCTGTAGGCGACATCGTGAATGATGATGGCAAGTTGATAGGTATCAATGTGACGTGTTATCCAAGTCTTGGATGAGGGTCACAGTTTTGAACGATATTTCTATTATTAATAAAGTTCCTGACGTATTCTTGAAGACTTCTTAGCCTACCCAGAGCGTGAAATCGAATTTTGTATTGACCCCAATACAAAACCCATTTCTTAAACCCTTAAATATTTCTTCAACTAAAGCGAACGTATCATGCGCCAAAGACGTTGGCTCGAGCTGTTGAAGATTATGACCATACCATTTAATATCATCGTGGAAGAACGAAAGTGGTAGCTGACGAGTTGAGTAGAAGATTGTATGCGAGTGAGATGTTGTTAAAACAAAGACCCATTTCGTATAACTTACAAATGATGAAGATAGAGTTAAAGACTCTAGGGACCCACGTGAAGATAACGAATATACGATTAGAATCGACTTTAATCGATAAAGTTAAAGCCGCTCAAGCTACATACTCAGAGCTGATGAATGTGAAGAAGAAGGTTCAAGAAGGCGTTATCTTAACCCTCGATTTAATTAACCCATTTGAAATCCTCGATCGAGTAGGAACTGTGGCTTATAGACTCATTTTACTGCCAAGTATGTCGCGTATTCATAACGTTTTACACGTATCGTTGTTAGTAAAAACTTAGTCTTGGGGGACTTTGGAGCCAAATTTCAAAATAATTAATGAATCTAAAAAATTATGAAATCATAGGAGTTTTGTAGAGCATGTTACAAGCTTTTCATAGCCTCAAAAACGGACTAATTCTGATAATGGATGAAGAAGTTATGAAGATTTGAAGTATATGTGTCAAAAGTTGCAAAATCTAAAAAATTGGAGTTAAGTGCCAAAGGTCGACCGCCTATGCACTAGACTCGGTGCTTGGAATCTGTTCTTGGGCGCCTAGGCGCTTGCCCAAGACCATTTTGGGCGCCTAGGCACTGGTCTAGTGTTAAGCCAAAATCTGTTTGGACGTCCTTTAGTAAATTGGGCATAACATTTCCATACGAACTCCGATTGAGGTGATTCAAGATGATCCGGAACGAGGACGAATAGAACTACAATGTTTGTTCTTTAAGTTATTTAATTTGAGATCGTTAGAAGGGGTAAAAATGGTTATCTTTGGGACTATTGTGTTTTCAGAGGCATTCGGAGGACGTCGGGCATGCACGTATGCAACGTGCAATGTTTTCGACGATAAAGGTATTCAAGGTTATACCTCAAGAGTTAAAATCTGAAATAAAGTCAAGGTATCCTCACCTCTTTGGCATATCAAGTGCGTACGTAAATTTCGAGGGCGAAATTTTATAAGGAGGGGAGATTGTGAGACCTCAGATTTTATGAATAAAGATTTAAATTTCTCGAAATATTTTTTGAATATTATAGTGTGGATTTGATATAATGTTATAGTTGTGGATAATATTTATAAATTTGTACGCAAGTTGTTGTATAATATTCGATTGGTCGGGAAATATTCGTTTTAACAGGGAATATTCGTACGACGACACAATCATTGGTGGACCCCACAACAGAATTATTGTCGGATTGAGAAAACGACAAAAATATTTTATTAAAAATAACGACGGAAGTTTTACCATTAATACTGTTGAACTACTCGGTAGTAAAAGTACAGTAATACGCGTGGTTGCATAGTAACACACGATATTGATTATTGATGCTTACGTGATAAGTCACTCAGTTTTATTTTATTGGTATTATTAATGTAATAAAACAAAAAAGTTTTTTATATAAAATAGAATACTTTTATAAAGTATTCGTTTTATTAGGCTAATAGTAAAATCTTTTTATATAAAATAGAATACTTTTATAAAGTTATCTGTTTTATTAAACAATAATTAGAATATATTATATTTTATTATGCATAGTGTTTGCATAGTACCTGCATAGTATTTGCATAGTAAAATCTTTTATAAAGTTATTCGTTTTATCAGATTATAAATAGAATATATTATATTTTATTTAAAATATTTTACTTTAAATATGGACCATCAGATTAAAGTAAATCAATCTAGACCGTTTATGGGTTAGTTACTATGCAGTCTATTTTTCTATAAATAGAAGCTTATTCCTTCATTATTTCTTGCGAATTCACTAAAACTCTAGAGAGAGAAATTATAGAGAGAGAGATAAGAAAAGTATTCTGCTACTTCACTACTCCGATATCAAGTTTCTTTTACGGTAAGGGATATTATTTGTTGTACCCGTAAGGGATATTATTTCTTTTGTATTCATGAAGAGAACTTCTGTTATTCCATTCTTTATAATTCTGTTGGAATAACCTGTATACACGGACTACCCTATACTTGGTGAAATTCTTCTGTTAATTATTATGTTGGAATAACCTGTTTATGCGAAGTACCGCATACATGGTGAAATTCTTCTATTATTTTGTTCTTTATTATTCTGTCGGAATATCCTGTCTGTGCATTTACGCCGGACCTGGTTCCATTATTTATTATTCTGTCGGAATATCCTGTCTGTGTGTTTTACGCCGGACCTGGTTCCATTATTTATTATTCTGTTGGAATATCCTGTCTGTGTGTTTTACGCCGGACCTGGTTCCGTTATTTATTATTCTGTTGGAATAACCTGCTTGTGCGGTCTATCGTATGCATGGTGATTTCTTTTGTTATTCCATTCTTTATTATACTCAGTTGGTTAAAACTTTGACTTCTATACTCCATGAAATTAGTGGAATATCCTTGATATTTGCGCTTCATCTAGTATCTTTTCATGGAAATATTCTTCTGAGCAGTCTTGAATTTTACTCTACAAAGCAGTATCATGTTAACAATTTGGACGTTATCAGTTCCTAGATAAATTAATTCTTGAACTTGTTTTATTGAATTTTTATATCATTGTCATCATCCTCATGTTTATATTTTGTTGAAAGTCATCTATGGCCTGTAGTGCATAGATGGGCTTTGTATGATTATGACCAGGGATTATTCGATGTAATTATGACCGTAATGTTACAAATGATGTGGAAAAAAAAGTCCTCATTTGCCCGTAGTGCATTGATGGACAGTTTTTGGTATGATTATGGCTATGGATTCTCTTTGGCCGTAGTGCAAAGATGAATTGTTTTATGGCATGATCAGTGTGATGCCCCCAAAATTAGGTATACATCACCCATCTTGGGTCGTCAGATACGAAGTACAGAATACAAATACAACTTACTAATACAGCTGTCGTGTACAAGACGACAAAACATAAACTGTGAGTTTGAATACAAATATTATCTTCTAGAGAGTATTCATACTCAAAAGGAGTCCTCATTACATTTATTAACACACTATTACATAGAATAGTGAGGACTACTAACTAATACTATCATTCGAACCATCACTCCGTTCCCCGACTTGCCCCAGCTACGTTCTCATTTCCTGAAGAGAACAGTGAAAGAAAGGGTGAGCTCAACTAGCCCAGTAAGAAATATTATGACTAAGATAATGCAGAATAAATTATCATTAGCCTTCAAAAATGTTAAACTGATAAAATATAATAGACATCAAGTTTAACTGCAGTGGAACAAGCAATCCATTAAAAGAGTCAAGTAGAAAATAAACTCTACTATCTTTTATGATTTAAAAGGTTTTTTCAACATTGTGATCGCTGGGACTCAGCTTAATAAAATAATCCACATCATCGAATCACCCCTGCACTACGGCCAAGGATATTCGTGTATTCATTAATGGTCATGATCATGCCAACAACTGTTCATCAATGCACTACGGGCCAATGAGGACTCTTACCACATCATTTATAACATTACGGTCATGATTATACCGAATAATCCCTGGTCATAATCATACCAAGTCCATCTATGCACTACAGGCCACAGATGACTTTCAACATTTTATAAACATGAGGATGATGACAATGATATAAGAATTCAATAAAACAAGTTCAAGAATTAATTTATCCAAGAATTAACAACGTCCAAATTGTCAACATGATACTGCTTTGTGGAGTAAAATTCAAGAATGCTTAGAAGAATATTTTCATGAAAAGATACTGGATGAAACGTAATTATCAAGGATATTCCACAAATTTTATGGAGTATAGAAGTCAAAACTTAACCAACTGAGTACAATAAAGAATGGAATAACAAAAGAAATCACCATGCATGTGATAGACCGCACAGACATGTTATTCCAACAGAATAATAAATAATAGAACCAGGTCCGGCGTAAACGCACAGACAGGATATTCCGACAGAATAATAAATAATGGAACCAGGTCTGGCATAAACGCACAGACATGATATTCCGACAGAATAATAAATAATGGAACCAGGTCCGGTGTAAAACACACAGACAGGATGTTCCAACAGAATAATAACAAGATGGAACCAGGTCCGATGTAAAACACACAGACATGATGTTCCAACAGAATAATAACAAGACGGAACCAGGTCCGGTGTAAAACACACAGACAGGATGTTCCAACAGAATAATAACAAGACAGAACCAGGTCCGGTGTAAAACACACAGACATGATGTTCCAACAGAATAATAGAAGAATGTCACCAAGTATAGGGTAGACCGCGTATACAGGTTATTCCAACAAAATAATAAGAAATGGAATAACAGCAGTTCTCTTCATGAATAAGAAAGAATAACACCCCTTACCGTTTTAAAGAAGAGCTGAAATAAGGAAGTAGTTAAGTAGCAGAATACTCTTCTTCTCTCTCTATAGTTTCTCTCTATAGTTTCTCTCTCTAGAGTTCAGTGAATTCGTAAGAAATAATGAAGGAATGAGCTGCTTTATAGAAAAATAGAATGCATAGTAACTAATCCATGAACGGTCCAGATTGATTACTTTAATCTGACGGTCCATATTTAAAGAAAAATCTTTTAAATAAAATATAATATATTCTATTTATAGAATAACTTTAATAAAGTATTCTGTTTTATATAAAAAGATGTTTCTGTTTTATTACGTTAATAATACGAATAAACAAAACGTCATTATCGCTAAATAATTCATATTATTAACTGACAATAATTGAATCAAACTGAGTGACTTCTCACATAAGCATTAATAATCAATACCGTGTGCTACTATGCAACCACACGTATTACTGTACTTTTACTATCGAGTAGTTCAACAGTAACAATGGTAAAACTTTCGCCGTTATTTTTAATAAAATATTTTTGTCGTTTTCTCAATCCGACAATAATTCCGTTGTGGGATCCACCAATGATTGTGTCGTTGTACGAATATTCCCTGTTAAAACGAATATTCTCCGACCAATCGAATATTATATAACAACTTGCGTACTTTGCAAAATTTATAAATATTACCCACAACTATAACATTATATCAAATTAACTCCATAATATTCAAAAATGATATTTATAGAAAATTCATCTTTATTTATAAAAGTTGGGGTCTTACAGCCTCCCCTTCTTATGAAATTTTGCCCTCAAAATTAGGGTACGTACCTGGTATGTCGAAGAGGTAAGGATACCTTGATTTTATTTCAGATTCTAACTCCCAAGTCATTTCCTCAACATCGTGGTTTCTCCACAAAACTTTGACTTGAGATATAACCTTGGAGCGTAGAATATGTTCCTTCTTATCCAAGATTTGAACATGAACTTCTTCATACGTCAAATCCTCCGCTATTTCGTCCGGTTCTAACTCAATAATGTGGTTCGGGTCTTCCACATATTTGCGTAACATAGATATGTGAAAAACATTATGAACACGAGACATACTTGGCGGTAAAGCGAGTCTATAAGCCACAGTTCCTACTCGATCGAGGATTAAAAATGGACCGATGAATCGAGGATTGAGCTTTCCTCTCTTTCCAAATCTCGTAACTCCTTTCCATGGAGTAACACGTAAGAACACATGATCTCCTACATCAAATTCCACGTCCTTTCGATGAAGATCAGCATAACTCTTTTGTCGATCTTGTGAGGTTTTTATACGTTATCGGATCGTTTGAATCTTTTCTGTAGTCATACGTACCAACTCCGGTCCCAACAACGTTGCTTCACCCACCTCATCCCAGCATACTGGAGAACGACGTTTTCTTCCATACAATGCTTCGAATGGAGCCATGTCAATACTTGCTTGATAACTGTTGTTGTAGGAAAACTCTACCAATGGTAAGAACTTGTCCCAACTTCCCTTGAAGTCAAAGACACAAAATCTTAATAGGTCTTCAAGAGTTTGAATAGTCCTCTCTGATTGTCCGTCCGTCTGAGGATGATATGCTGAACTAAATCGTAAATCCGTGCCCATAGCTTTTTGTAAACTAACCCAAAATCGTGAAGTGAATCTTGGGTCTCGATCAGAAACTATGGATACTGGCATACCATGCAGTCTTACAATCTCATTTATGTACATACGAGCAAGATGTTCAAGTGTATAAGTTTCTCGTATCGGTAAGAAATGAGCAGACTTGGTCAATCTATCAACAATGACCCAAATCGCATCAATACCTTGAGAAACCCTAGGAAGACCGGTAACGAAATCCATGGTAATGTGCTCCCACTTCCATTCTGAAATTTTAAGTGGTTGCAATGGACCTTTTGGTACTTGATGCTCCGCTTTAACTCGTTGACAAGTTAGACACCTTGAGATAAACAACGCTATCTCTCTCTTCATATTGCTCCACCAAAATGTATGACGAAGATCATGATACATTTTGGTACTTCCAGGATGGATTGTAAACGGTGTGTTGTGCGCCTCCATCATGATTTCATACTTTTAATCAGGGTTGTTAGGAACACAAAGTCTGGAGTTGACTCGAAGTATTCCTTCTTCATCGATTCTTACTTCCGGCATAGCGCCTTCTTGCACTTTCTTCCTCATACGCATCAGCTCCAGGTCTGTAGCTTGAGCAGCTTTAACTTTATCGATTAAAGTTGGTTCTACTCGTATATTCGTCATCATCACATGGGTCCCTGGAGTCTTTAACTCTATCTCTATCCTTTGTAAATCACACAAAATGGGCCTTTGTGTTGACAATATCGCACTCGTACTTGCATATGATCTTCTACTCAATGCGTCAGCTTCCACGTTCGCTTTTCCAGGATGGTATTGAATGGTATGATCATAATCTTTTAACAGTTAAAGCCAACATCGTTGTCGCGTGTTGAGTTCCTTTTGAGTGAAGAAATATTTAAGGCTTTTATGATCCTTCTCCCCATACAAGTAATGCCTCTAAATTTTAAGTGCAAAGACAACAGCTGCCAACTCTAGATCATGAGTAGGATAATTCCTCTCATATTCCTTGAGTTGTCTTGATGCATAGGCTATGACTTTTCCATGTTGCATGAGAACACATCCCAACCCTTTGCTCGAAGCATCACTGTAGATGACAAATCCCTCCGAGCCAGATGGTATTGTTAGAAAAGGTGCTGAAATGAGTCTCCTCTTGAGTTCTTGAAAACTCTTCTCACATTCTTCGCTCCAACCGAACTTTGTATCTTTCCGAGTCAGCTGAGTTAATGGAGTAGCGATTTGAGAAAATCCTTCCACGAATCTCCGATAATAACCAGCTAAACCAAAAAAGCTACGTACTTCGGTCACTGATTTAGGTTGCTCCCAGCTTTGAATAGCTTCAATCATTGCTGGGTCAACCGATATTTCACGCCTTGATACTACGTGCCCAAGGAATGCTACCTCCTCCAGCCAGAACTCGCATTTCTTCAACTTGGCATAAAGCTTGTATTCACGAAGCTTTTGGAGTACCAGCCTCAAGTGTTGCTCATGATCTTCATGGCTTTTGGAATAAATAAGGATGTCATCAATAAAGACGACCACAAAGTGATCCAAATATTCCTTGAATACCCGGTTCATCATATCCATGAAGGCAGCAGGAGCATTAGTCAATCCAAAGGACATGACTAGGAATTCATAATGCCCGTACCGAGTTCTGAAAGCCGTCTTTGGAATATCCTCAGTTCTAACCTTCAGCTGATGATATCTAGAACGAATATCGATCTTTGAAAAGAATTGTGCTCCTTGCAACTGGTCAAACAGGTCATCAATACGTGGCAATGAGTACCTATTTTTGATGGTGACATGATTCAACTCCCGATAATCAATACAAAGTCGCATACTTCCATCTTTCTTCTTCACGAATAGAACAAGAGCACCCCAAGTTGAAGTACTAGGACGAATAAAGCCAATGTCTAACAATTCCTGCAGTTGGATCTTTAACTCCTGAAGTTTAATAGGAGTCATTCGATATGGGACTTTGGAAATGAGTTTTGTACCGGGTTCAAGGTCGATACAAAATTCAATTTCACGCTCTGGGGGTAGGCCAGGAAGTTCTTCAGGGAATACGTCAGGGAATTTATTAACAATAGAAATATCATTCAAAACTGACGTATTTTTGTTTAGATCCGTGACATGAGCTAAGAAAGCTTGACATCCGTTTTTTAATAAACGAATAGCTTTATGGCTTGAGATGACAGCGATTGATTTTAATGGTTTGGTTGCTTGAATTCGCATAATAGGTCGATTAGGAATATGAAAGCTAACAACCTTACGAAAACAATCAATTTTTGCATGATGAGTAGTTAACCAATCAATCTCTAGAATCACGTCAAATGCAAGTATTTTTAATGAAATAAGATCGACAGGTAATGTGTGGGTACCAACTTGAACCAAACAAGACTTATAAACCGTAGATATAATGAAGGTTTCTCCTAATGGAGTTTCAACAGATAAGTCAAAGTCTAATTTCTCCGGAATCAAATTTAATCGATGAGCGCAAGTAGGAGAAATAAAAGAATGGGTAGAACCGGTATCAAATAAAGTATAGACTTCGTTAGAGTTTATGATAAGCTTACCCGTGATGACCTCATTCGGGTTCCTTACTTTCTGGGAGTTAACAACAAATGCTCTCCCTTGCACTACCGGTTTTGACTTTTCTGGGACGGCCTTTGGTGTCTCCATCTTGGCTGAACTTATTTTTGGTAAACTACAAAATCAAGCTAAATGACCTTCTCTTTCATAATTATAACATGCTTTAGACGGCATCGCGCAGTTTGGACTGATGTGCCCCTCCCCTCCGCATTTGAAACATATGATAGGTGGTCGTTCTCCTTCCTTAACAACGGGTGCTGGTGCTGACGTCTTTCCATCATTGTTGAATCTCCTCTTCTTGAAATAACCATTCTTATTGTTTTGGCCCTGATTACCACCGAAGTGGTTACCATTTCTGGCCTGTTGATTCCCTCCACGCTTGTTGTCACCGCTTCGATGACTGCTCTCACTGGTATTATCATTTTGCCGACTGCTCTCTTTTGGTTGCGTTGACTCATTATCGCGCTTTACTAATTGAGCCCTATTCACAACATCTGAATACAAACACAGTTTATGAGAAATAAGATGTTGACGTATCTCAGGTTTCAAACCTCGCAAAAATATTCGCGTCATTCGCTCTTCATTATCCACCAAGTGGGACGTAAACCGGGACAACTCAGCAAATTTAGCCTCATACTGCGACACGGTCATATTATTTTGCTCCAATTTGATGAACTCCACCTCCTTCATGTGACGAACACTTTTGAGAAAGTATTTGTCATTGAACAGCTCTTGGAACTTCTCCCAAGACATCTTCAATGCAGCAGGTTGAGTACGCTTAATCGATTCCCACCAGTAATCTGCCTCTCCTCGCAACATAAAGGCGGCAAAGGGAACCTTTTGCTCCTCGGAACATCCCAAGACATCAAATATCTTGGTAATCTATTTTATCCATGTTTCCGCTATAAGTGGTTTTGGCTCTCCCTTAAACTCTGGTGGTCCCAACTCCTTGAACTGTTTAGCGGTGACCGTCAGAGAGTTTTCAGTATTTTCACCTATATTTTGGACAGGAGCTGCTCTCACCTGCTGTTGCATGAACTGCATAAAGTTTCTGAATATTCCATCATTCATCATCTGATTAGTGTTGTTGTTTACATGAGGATTGTCACCTTCCTGATGCACATTATCCTGATTATTGATATGTGGTGAATCAACAGTCGTCTGTGCTCCATTGCTATTCTCAACATTCTCAAATGCCATTTTCAGATACTGCCACAAAATAAAAGTTAATTGATATGTCATATATTATCCTTATATTCTGACCGACCAATTAAATACCATGAAAATAAACTTAGGTAGGTCATACTAGCGAAGGAATTCCCCGTCTCTCTCCCCTTCTAGTTCTATTCTCACATCTTAGCCAGAGATCATATCCCTAAGCTCTGATACCAACTGTGACGCCCCCAAAATTAGGTATACATCACCCATCTTGGGTCGTCAGATACGAAGTACAGAATACAAATGCAACTTACTAATACAGGTGTCATGTACAAGACGACAAAACATAAACTGTGAGTTTGAATACAAATATTATCTTCTAGAGAGTATTCATACTCAAAAGGAGTCCTCATTACATTTATTAACACACTATTACATAGAATAGTGAGGACTACTAACTAATACTATCATTCGAACCATCACTCCGTTCTCCGACTTGCCCCAGCTACGTTCTCATTTCCTGAAGAGAACAGTGAAAGAAAGGGTGAGCTCAACTAGCCCAGTAAGAAATATTATGACTAAGATAATGCAGAATAAATTATCATTAGCCTTCAACAATGTTAAACTGATAAAATATAATAGACATCAAGTTTAACTGCAGCGGAACAAGCAATCCATTAAAAGAGTCAAGTAGAAAATAAGCTCTACTATCTTTTATGATTTAAAAGGTTTTTTCAACATTGTGATCGCTGGGACTCAGCTTAATAAAATAATCCACATCATCGAATCACCCCTGCACTACGGCCAAGGATATTCGTGTATTCATTAATGGTCATGATCATGCCAACAACTGTCCATCAATGCACTACGGGCCAATGAGGACTCTTACCACATCATTTGTAACATTACGGTCATGATTATACCGAATAATCCCTGGTCATAATCATACCAAGTCCATCTATGCACTACAGGCCACAGATGACTTTCAACATTTTATAAACATGAGGATGATGACAATGATATAAGAATTCAATAAAACAAGTTCAAGAATTAATTTATCCAAGAATTAACAACGTCCAAATTGTCAACATGATACTGCTTTGTGGAGTAAAATTCAAGAATGCTTAGAAGAATATTTTCATGAAAAGATACTGGATGAAACGCAATTATCAAGGATATTCCATAAATTTCATGGAGTATAGAAGTCAAAACTTAACCAACTGAGTACAATAAAGAATGGAATAACAAAAGAAATCACCATGCATGCGATAGACCGCACAGACAGGTTATTCCAACAGAATAATAAATAATGGAACCAGGTCCGGCGTAAACGCACAGACAGGATATTCCGACAGAATAATAAATAATGGAACCAGGTCTGGCGTAAACGCACAGACAGGATATTCCGACAGAATAATAAATAATGGAACCAGGTCCGGTGTAAAACACACAGACAGGATGTTCCAACAGAATAATAAAAAGACGGAACCAGGTCCGGTGTAAAACACACAGACAGGACGTTCCAACAGAATAATAGAAGAATGTCACCAAGTATAGGGTAGACCGCGTATACAGGTTATTCCAACAAAATAATAAGAAATGGAATAACAACAGTTCTCTTCATGAATAAAAAAGAATAACACCCCTTACCGTTTTAAAGAAGAGCTGAAATAAGGAAGTAGTTAAGTAGCAGAATACTCTTCTTCTCTCTCTCTATAGTTTCTCTCTCTAGAGTTCAGTGAATTTGTAAGAAATAATGAAGGAATAAGCTGCTATTTATAGAAAAATAGAATGCATTGTAACTAATCCATGAACGGTCCAGATTGATTACTTTAATCTGACAGTCCATATTTAAAGAAAAATCTTTTAAATAAAATATAATATATTCTAATGGATTGCTTTTATTCCCTACTTGACTCTTCTAATGGATTGCTTGTTCCGCTGCAGTTAAACTTGATAGTTATTATATTTTATCAATTTAACACTGTTAAAGACTAATGATAATTTATTCTGCATTATCTTAGTTATAATATTTCTTACTGGTCTAGTTGAGCTCATTGTAAGACCCCAAATTATTAATAAATGAATGACTACAGAGAAGATCCAAACGATTCGACAACGTATACACACGGCATAGGATCGGCAAAAGAGTTATGCGGATCTTCATCGAAAGGACGTGGAATTTGACATTGGGGATATTGTATTGTTGCGTGTGGCTCCACGGAAAGGAGTTACAAGATTTGGAAAGAGAGGAAAGCTCAATCCACGATTTATTGGTCCATTTCAGATTCTTGATCGAGTAGGAAATGTGGCCTATAGACTCGCGTTACCTCCAAGTATGTCTCGTGTTCATAATGTTTTTCATATATCTGTGTTACGTAAATATGTGAAAGACCCAGACCACGTTATTGAGTTAGAACTGGACGAGATAGCTGAAGACTTAACGTACGAAGAGGTACCTGTCAAGATCTTGGATAGAAAGGAGCATGTCCTACGCACGAAGATCATACCACAAGTTATAGTTTTGTGGAGAAATCATGCTATTGAGGAAATGACCTGGGAGTTGAAAACGAAAATGAAAGCGAGGTATCCTCATCTTTTTGAAACACCAGGTACGTACGTCAATTTTGAGGACGAAATTTCATAAGGAGGGGAGGTTGTAAGACCCCAAATTATTAATAAATGAAATTTAAATTCTCTCTATTTATTATTTTGAAATAGTAAGGGTTAAATTGATTAATGAGGTTAGTTATGGGTAAAATACGCAAATATTTCAAATAAGCGGGTGGTTATAAAATATTCATTGTTGTCGGGGAATATTCGTTTGGTCGTGGAATATTCTTCCTGTCGGGGAATATTCATACGACAGCGCAGTCTTTTGTGGGCCCCATAACGGAAAGCGATTAGATGAAGAAAATGACAAGTATAAGTTGTTTATAAATAACGGCATAGTTGTTACCGTTAATACTGTTGGAATACCCGGTGGTTAAAATACAGTAATACGCGTTGTTGCACAGTAGCACACTGTATTGCACCAATTATTGATTCTTACGTAAGAATGCACTACTCAATAATGGTTACAGTAATTACTGTTCAGTATTTTATTTTATTGATTCAATAATTGCTGCGTTGATATTTTATATTATTGTTGTTTTAATAATTGCCACTACACAGTATTTTCCATTATCAGATCAATAATTCATATTATTTGAATAATATTATTAGATAACATTATTGGCAATGTCTAGAAATTTCTATCTAAGGAGAGGTTTGGTCATCTAATTGCGCGCCAGTAAGAAGAAATCCTTATTGGAAAGCCCCCTCTTTCCTGGGAACGGCCTGGTTGTCATAAATGTGATTCTGTAATATTATTTATGAATAATTAATTATTGATTCATATGATAAGGAAATATTTATTTTATGTGGATATAAATGAGGGATATATTTTTGTGGTTAAAAATGAAGGAGTTAATGTTGAGATTTTTATCAGTATTTTTGTCGGAATGGAGGTATTAAAAATCAGGGTTTTTGAGATATTTTGCGAGGGTTATAATTTTTAATCCGACCGTTGGATCGTGGTAATTTTTGGATATGTTATACATATATAAGTTGAGTATATGCCCACAAATTTTGAACCTTTAAAAATGAACATATGATTTATTATGAATTTTACGAGATGACTGGTTCAGAAATTGTTGAATTTTCGGAGTTTATCATTTTGGTGGAAAATTCTAGAATTGGTGGGCCCCACTCTTGGTTGGTGAAGAAATGTGCTGAGATTTTTATTCAAATGTGGTAGGCTTGAATAGTAGCAGGTAAAGCCATCAGGTTGCAGGTTAAGTCTGCTTCGGCGTGCTAACATTTTCCTATAAATAGAGGGCTAAGTTAGAATTAAAAATCACGCCAGAAACAAGTTCTCTCTCTTTCTCTCTCTAGATTATTAGGTGTATTTTGTGAGTATTTAGATACTTTGAGAGTTTCTATTTATCAGAGCAAGTTTCTTTCAGCCTTATACCGGTATTCCGACCAGAAGTACTGTCTTTACGAGGTAAGGGATGTTATTTTATTCGAAAATGATATTATTTCTTCAATATCATTATGTCGAAATAATGGTTGAAAATTTTTATCAAATTTGGAACTTTTTACGTCGGGGTTACTATTCATGAGTTACTATTCACGAGTTACTATTCACGAGTTACTATTCACCAAAAAATGAAATTTTCTTCTTTTCGTCCAAAATATCTATTCTGGGTACTAGCTTTGATTGTATCTATGTTTTGATCATTCTTGAATTTTATTTCACTATGAATAATTATAAGGTATTTTTGGACATGGATAAATCGAAATACGAATCCTTAATATTTGTTATTTTGTTTCACTGGATTCGTTTTTTTTAAGATATTTTTCATCATCTTCAGTCCTAAATGATGATATTACTGAATATCTTTGGCCTGTAGTGCAAAGATGAATGATTAACTGATGAATATCTTTGGCCCGTAGTGCAAAGATGAACAAGTGTTGAGATGAACATGACCGACTGGTGATACAAATGAATATCTTTGGCCTGTAGTGCAAAGATGAATATTTGACTAAAGATGGTTATTAATTGTTGTTACAGGGATAAAATATTGATGATGGACTTTTAAATCTTAGAAGATAGTAGAACTCATTCTCTACTTGACTCTTCTAATGGTTTGTTGTTTCCGCTGCAGTTATTGATTTAAAACTTGTTGTCTATTGTATTCTATTAGATTTTTTCCTGTTGAAGACTAACGATAATTTGTTCTGTATTATCTTAGTCATAATGTTCTTTACTGGGCTAGTTGAGCTCACCCTTTTCCTTTTTGTTCCATTTTTCTCAGGAGGCGAGAATGTAGCGAGTACTAGTCGGGGTATGGAATGATGGTTCTAGAAGTTATTTTAGTAGTCCTCACTATTTTTGTGAAATAATGTATCAATAATTATAATGAGGACTTATTTGAGTGTGGATATTGTCTAGATGACAATATTTGTATTTAAACTCACAGTTCTTATGTTGTAACAGTAAAGATGTAGTTATTTCTTTACCATGTATTTTGGCGACTCAGAATGGGTGTTGTATACCTATTTTGGGGGCTTCACAGTTGGTATCAGAGCTTAGGGATATGATCTCTGGCGGAGATCGGAGAATAGAACTAGGAGGGGAGAAACAAATAAATCCTTCGCTAGTGTGTCCTACCTAAGTTTATTTATTGGTCAGTCATAATATAGGGGTATTATGTGATTTGTTAATTAATTTAATTAACCCTTGTTTTATGGCAGTATTTGAGAATGTCGACTGAGAATGTTAACAGTGGAGTAAATGAGACCGTGGAGACACCGGTGCTTACCAACGAGGAAAATGTGCAACAGGCTGGCAATGTTCCTCCTGTGAACAACACCAATGAGCAGATGATGAACGATGGAATATTTAGAAGTTTTTTGAAATTTATGCAAAACTAGACGAGGGAGACTCGTGTTCAAAATACAGGAGAAAATGATAGCAATTCACGGTTTGTCACAGCCAAACAGTTCAAAGAATTGGGACCACCAGAATTTAAGGGAAAGCCAGATCCGATCATGGCGGAAACGTGGGTCAAGCAAATTACCAAGATATTCGATGTCTTGGGATGCACGGAGGAACAGATGGTTCCATTCGCCACCTTTATGTTCCATGGCGAGGCAGACTACTGGTGGGAGTCTGTGAAGCGTACCCATCCAGCCGCACTCAGCATGTCTCGGGAGACATTTCAGAAACTGTTTAATGACAAGTATTTTCCTGAAAGTATTCGTCATATGAAGGAGGTAGAGTTTATTAGACTGGAGTAGAATAACATGACGCTGTCTCAGTACGAGGCGAAGTTTGCAGAGTTGTCTAGGTTTGCACCTCATTTGGTGGAGAATGACGAACGTATGCCGAGGATGTTTCTGAGAGGTTTGAAACCCGGCATACGTCAATATTTCATTTCTCATAATTTTTCTCTCTATTCAGATGTTGTCAATAGGGCTCAATTATTAGAGCGAGATAACGAGTACGGTTAACTGAAGGACCACAACCAGGATCATATCGGTGACAGCAGTCATCAGAACAATGATAACCAGCGGAGAAAGAAAAATACAGAAAAGAACGGCAACCACTCTGATGGTAATCGTGGCTATGAAAATAGAAGAAGCGAGTCGGGAGGAGATTTTAAAAAGAGGAGATTCAACAATGACAATACGAAGACGTCAGCACCAGCAGCAACTGGTTCCAAGGGAGGAGAACGACCACCGGTTATATACTATAAGTGCGGAAAAGAAGAACATATCAGCCCAAACTGCCGACAACAGTTTAAGGTATGTTATAATTGTGGAAAGGAAGGACATATTGCTCGAGATTGCACTGTAGCAAAACCAAGTCCAGCGGGGATGGTGACTCAAAAAGTTGTCCCAGAAAAGATAAAGTCAACGGTTCCTAGAGGAGCGTTTGTTGTGACTGGTCAACATGCGAGGAACCTAAACGAGGTGATCACGGGTAAGCTAATCATAAATTCATACGAAGTTTATACCTTATTAGATACCGGTTCTACCCATTCTTTTATCTCTCCTGCTTGTGCTCAACGTTTAAACTTGACTCCGGAGAAGTTAGACTTTGATTTATCTGTGGAGACTCCGTTAGGAGAAACTTTCATCACATCCACTGTTTATAAATCTTGTTTGATCCAAGTTGGCACCATCACATTACCTGTTGACCTTATCTCTTTAAAGATACTTGCTTTTGATGTGATTTTAGGGATTGATTGGTTAACTACTCATCATGCCAAAATTGATTATTTTCGTAAGGTTAGTTTTCATATTCCTAATCAACCTGTTGTACGAATTCAAGCAACTAAGCCATTAAAATCAATCACTGTTATATCAAGCCATAAAGTCATTCGTTTATTAAAAAACGGATGTCAAGCTTTCTTAGCCCATGCTATGGATTTCAATAAAGACACGTCAAATTTGAATAATATTCCTGTTGTTATTGACTTTCCTGACGTATTTCCTGAAGAACTTCCCGATTTACCCCCGGAACGTGAAATTAAATTCTTTATTGATCTTGAACCTGGTACAAAGCCCATTTCTAAAATCCCATATCGAATGGCTCCTATTGAGCTTCAGGAGTTAAAGGTCCAACTACAAGAGTTGTTGGACATCGGTTTCATTCGTCCTAGTACATCTCCTTGGGGTGCTCCTATTTTATTTGTAAAGAAAAAAGACGGGAGTATGCGACTTTGTATTGATTACCTAGAATTAAACCATGTCACTATTAAGAATAGGTATCTGCTACCTCGTATTGATGACCTGTTTGACCAGTTACAAGGAGCATAATTCTTTTCAAAGATCGATCTTCGTTCTGGATATCATCAGCTGAAGGTTAAAACTGAGGATATTCCAAAGACTGCCTTCAGAACTCGGTACGGGCATTATGAATTTCTAGTCATGTCTTTTGGATTGACTAATGCTCCTGCGGCTTTCATGGATATGATGAACCGAGTATTCACGGATTATTTGGATCAGTTCGTTGTTGTCTTTATTGATGACATCCTCATATATTCCAAAAGCCGTGAAGATCATGAGCATCATTTGAAGCTGGTACTCCAAAGGCTGCGTGAAAACAAGTTATATGCTAAGTTGAAGAAATGCGAGTTCTGGCTTGAGGAAGTAGCATTATTAGGGCACGTGGTGTCAAAACATGGAGTATCTGTTGACCCGGCGAAGATTGAAGCAATACAAAGTTGGGAGCAACCAAAGACGGTGACCGAAGTACGTAGCTTTCTGGGCTTAGCTGGTTATTATCGAAGATTCATGGAAGGGTTTTCTCGAATCGCTACCCCGTTAACTCAGCTGACTCGGAAAGATATCAAATTCGTATGGAGCGAGGAATGCGAAAAGAGTTTTCAAGAGCTTAAGAGGAGACTCATTTCGGCACCTGTTTTGACCATACCATCTGGTTCAGATGGATTTGTTATCTACAGCGATGCTTCAGGCAAAGGGCTAGGATGTGTTCTCATGCAACGTGGGAAAGTTATAGCCTATGCCTCGCGACAACTTAAAGAATATGAGAGAAATTATCCTACTCATGATCTAGAGTTGGCAGCAGTCGTTTTCGCGCTAAAGATCTGGAGGCACTATCTATATGGGGAGAAAGTGGAGATTTATTCAGACCATAAAAGCCTCAAATATTTCTTCACTCAAAAAGAACTCAACATGCGGCAACGACGTTGGCTCGAGCTGTTGAAAGATTACGACCACACTATTCAATACCATCCTGGAAAAGCAAACGTGGTAGCTGACGCGTTGAGTAGAAGATCATATGCAGGAACGAGTGCGATGATGTCAAGTATACGCATAGAACCAACTTTAATTGATAAAGTTAAAGTTGCTCAAACCACAGACTCGGAGCTGATGCTTATGAAGAAGAAAGTGCAAGAAGGTGCTATTCCAGAAGCAAGAATCGATGAAGAAGGAATACTTCGAGTCCACTCCAGACTTTGTGTTCCTAACGATTCTGATTTGAAGTACAAGATCATGATGGAAGCACACAATACACCATTTGCAATCCATCCTGGAAGTACCAAAATGTATCGTGATCTTTGACATACATTTTGGTGGAATAATATGAAGAGAGAGATTGCAAAGTTTATCTCGAGGTGTTTAACTTGTCAACGTGTAAAGGCGAAATATCAAGTGCCAAAGGGTCCATTGCAACCACTTGAGATTCCAAAATGGAAGTGGGAACACATTATCATGGATTTCGTTACGGGTCTTCCCACGGTTTCTCAAGGCATAAATGCTATTTGGGTTATTGTTGATAGATTAACCAAGTCTGCTCATTTCTTGCCGATACGGGAGACTTATTCCCTTGAACGTCTTGCTCGTATATACGTAGATGAGATTGTGAGACTGCATGGCATGCCAGTATCCATAGTTTCGGATCGTGACCCAAGATTCACTTCAAGATTTTGGGTTAGCTTGCAAAAAGCTATGGGCACAGATTTACGATTTAGTTCGGCATACCATCCTCAAACGGACGGACAATCAGAGAGGACTATTCAAACTCTTGAAGATCTATTAAGACTTTGTGTCCTAGATTTCAAAGGGAGTTGGGATAAGTACCTACCATTGGTGGAATTCTCATACAATAACAGTTATCAGGCAAGTATAGGTGTGGCCCCATTTGAAGCATTATATGGACGAAAGTGTCGCTCTCCAGTATGTTGGGATGAGGTGGGAGAAGCAACGTTGCTAGGACCAGAGTTGGTATGAATGACTACAGAGAAGATCCAAACGATTCGACAACGTATACAAATGGCACAGGATCGACAAAAGAGTTATACGGATCTTCATCGAAAGGACGTGGAATTTGACATTAGGGATCATGTATTGTTGCGTGTGGCTCCATGGAAAGGAGTTACAAGATTTGGAAAGAGAGGAAAGCTCAATCCACGATTTATTGGTCCATTTCAGATTCTTGACCGAGTAGGAAATGTGGCCTATAGACTCGCGTTACCTCCAAGTATGTCTCGTGTTCATAATGTTTTTCATATATCTGTGTTACGTAAATATGTGAAAGACCCAGACCACGTTATTGAGTTAGAACTGGACGAGATAGCTGAAGACTTAACGTACGAAGAGGTACCTGTCAAGATCTTGGATAGAAAGGAGCATGTCCTACGCACGAAGGTCATACCGCAAGTTATAGTTTTGTGGAGAAACCATGCTATTGAGGAAATTACCTGGGAGTTGGAAACGGAAATGAAAGCGAGGTATCCTCATCTTTTCGAAACACCAGGTACGTACGTCAATTTCGAGGACGAAATTTCATAAGGAGGGGAGGTTGTAAGACCCCAAATTATTAATAAATGAAATTTAAATTCCCTCTATTTATTATTTTGAAATAGTAAGGGTTAAATTGATTAATGAGGTTAGTTATGGGTAAAATGCGTAAATATTTTAAATAAGCAGGTGGTTATAAAATATTCATTGTTGTCGGGGAATATTCGTTTGGTAGTGGAATATTCTTCCTGTCGGGGAATATTCGTACGACAGCGCAGTCTTTTGTGGGCCCCATAACGGAAAGCGATTGGATGAAGAAAACGACAAGTATAAGTTGTTTATAAATAACGGCGTAGTTGTTACCGTTAATACTGTTGGAATACCCGGTGGTTAAAATACAGTAATACGCGTTGTTGCACAGTAGCACACTGTATTGCACCAATTATTAATTTTTACGTAAGAAGGCACTACTCAATAATGGTTACAGTAATTACTGTTCAGTATTTTATTTTATTGATTCAATAATTGCTGCGTTGATATTTTATATTACTGTTGTTTTAATAATTGTCACTACACAATATTTCCCATTATCAGATCAATAATTCATATTATTTGAATAATATTATTAGATAACATTATTGGCAATGTCTAGAAAGTTCTGTCTAAGGAGAGGTTTGGTCATCTAATTGCGCGCCAGTAAGAAGAAATCCTTATTGGAAAGCCCCCTCTTTCTTGGGAATGGCCTGGTTGTCATAAATGTGATTTTGTAATATTATTTATGAATAATTAATTATTGATTCATATGATAAGGAAATATTTATTTTATGTGGTTAAAAATAAAGGAGTTAATGTTGAGATTTTTATCAGTATTTTTGTCGGAATTGAGGTATTAAAAATCAGGGTTTTTGAGATATTTTGCGGGAGTTATAATTTTTAATCCGACCGTTGGATCGTGGTAATTTTTGGATATGTTATACATATATAAGTTGAGTATATGTCCACAAATTTTGAACCGTTAAAAATGAACGTATGATTTATTATGAATTTTACGAGATGACTGGTTCAGGAATTGTTGAATTTTTGGAGTTTATCATTTTGGTGGAAAATTCTAGAATTGGTGGGCCCCACTCTTGGTTGGCGAAGAAATGTGCTGAGATTTTTATTCAAATGTGGTAGGCTTGAATAGTAGTAGGTAAAGCCATCAGGTTGCAGGTTAAGTCTGCTTCGGCGTGCTAACATTTTCCTATAAATAGAGGGCTAAGTTAGAATTGAAAATCACACCAGAAACAAGTTTTCTCTCTTTCTCTCTCTAGATTATTGAGTGTATTTTGTGAGTATTTAGATACTTTGAGAGTTTGTATTCATCAGAGCAAGTTTCTTTCAGCGTTATACAGGTATTCCGACCAGAAGTACTGTCTTTACGATGTAAGGGATGTTATTTTATTCGAAAATAATATTATTTCTTCAATATCATTATGCCAAAATAATGGTTGGAAATTTTTATCAAATTTAGAACTTTTCACGTCGGGGTTACTATTCACGAGTTACTATTCATCGAAAAATGAAATTTTCTTCTTTTCGTCCAAAATATCTATTCTGGGTACTAGCTTTGATTGTATCCATGTTTTGATCATTCTTGAATTTTACTTCACTATGAATAATTATAAGGTATTTTTAGACATGGATAAATCGAAATACGAATCCTTAATATTTGTTATTTTATTTCACTGGATTCGTTTTCTTTAAGATATTTTTTATCATCCTCAGTCCTAAATGATGATATTACTGAATATCTTTGGCCTGTAGTGCAAAGATGAATGATTAACTGATGAATATCTTTGGCCCGTAGTGCAAAGATGAACAGGTGTTGAGATGAACATGACCGACTGGTGATACAAATGAATATCTTTGGCCTGTAGTGCAAAGATGAATATTTGATTAAAGATGGTTATTGATTGTTGTTACAGGGATAAAATATTGATGATGGAATTTCAAATCTTAGAAGATAGTAGAACTCATTCTCTACTTGACTCTTCTAATGGTTTGCTATTTCCGCTGCAGTTATTGATTTAAAACTTGTTGTCTATTGTATTCTATTAGATTTTTCTCTGTTGAAGACTAACGATAATTTGTTCCGTATTATCTTAGTCATAATGTTCTTTACTGGGCTAGTTGAGCTCACCCTTTTCCTTTTTGTTCCATTTTTCTCAGGAGGCAAGAATGTAGCGAGTACTAGTCGGGGTATGGAATGATGGTTCTAGAAGTTATTTTAGTAGTCCTCACCATTTTTGTGAAATAATGTATCAATAATTGTAATGAGGACTTATTTGAGTGTGGATATTGTCTAGATGACAATATTTGTATTTAGACTCACAGTTCTTATGTTGTTACAGTAAAGATGTAGTTATTTCTGTACCATGTATTTTGGCGACTCAGAATGAGTGTTATATACCTATTTTGGGGGCATCACACTCACCCTTTTGCTTTCATTGTTCTCTTCAGGAAATGAGAACGTAGCGGGGACTAATCGGGGAACGGAGTGATGGTCCTAGATGGTGCATTAGTAGTCCTCACTATTCTGTGAAATAGTGTGATAATAATTGTAATGAGGACTCCTTTTGTGTTTTTATACTCTCTAGTAGACAATATTTATATTAAAACTCACAGTTTATGTTTTGTCGTATTGTACACGACAGTTGTATTATTAAGTTGTATTTGAATTTTGTACCATGTATCTGGCGACTCAAGATGGGTGATGTATACCTATTTTTGGAGGCGTCACATTGTGTATGTTGTTTATGTGATTAAAATCATGTTAGAAACATTAGTTTATGTTTCTGTAAAGTTTATATAACTTGTGTAGGCTAAATTTGTTGTTTAAGTGAAGTTTTTATATCTATTTGGCTTTGTTCTGTGTTCTTCACGACCTGGAACGACCTAGAACTGTGCCGAGGCGCTGCAGAGCATGTCCAGAGCATAGTTTCAGTGCTGCAGCGCCGATACTGCGTTGAAGCACCTATCCAGAGCCTATTTTGAGCACGACAACGCCAGAATTAGCACTGCAACATCGGTCCTCAGTACAAACTGGGGCGGCTGCAACTGTGATGCCCTCAAAATAGGTATACATCACCCATTCTGAGTTGCCAAATACATGGTATAGAACTTAAATACAAACTTCATTTATACAATACGACAAAACGTAGCTGAGAGTTTTAACACGAATATTGTCTAGTAAATAATATCCAAACTCAAATGGAGTCCTCATTATATTTATTATCACACTATTTTATAAAATAGTGAGGATTACTATAGCCACCATCTCGGACCATCACTCCGTTCCCCGACTAGTCCCAGCTATATTCTCATTTCCTGAAGAGAACAATGAAAGCAAAGGGTGAGGTCAACTAGCCTAGTAAAGCATATTATGACTTAGATAATATAGAACAAATTATCCTTAGTCCTCAACAGGGAAAAATCTGATAGAATACAATAGACAACAAGTTTTAGATCGATTAACAACTGCAGCGGAAACAACAATCTATTAGAAGAGTCAAGTAGAGCACGCTATCTACTATCTTCTATGATTTAAAAGTTTATCATCAATTTTATCGCTGAGACTTAGCTAAATAATCCACATCAGTGAATTATCCATGCACTACGGGCCAAGGATATTCATTATTATCACATCCACGAATCATCCATTCACTACGGGCTAAGGATATTCGTTATTATCACCAATGGTCATGATCGTGCCAAACAACTATCCATCAATGCACTACGGACCAATGAGGACTTTTACAATATCGTTTGTATGTAACATTATAGGTCATGATTATACCAATATAAACTTTCCTGGTCATAATCATACCAATTAACAGTACATCTATGCACTACGGCCAAAGATGACTTTCATCACAATATAAGCATGAGGATGATGACAATGATATAAGAATTCAATTAAATGAGATTAAGGATAAATATTAGAGATTTATAATTCAATTTATCCAGAGTTCAAAAATGTCCAAATTGTTAACATGATAACTGCTTTGTGGAGTAAAATTCAAGAATAATATTCATGTATCAAAAATAATTTGGACAGAAAAGAAATCACTTTTGTCTTGAATAGTACCTAAATGAATAGTACTAAATAAATAGTACCCCATCATGAAAAGTACCCCGTATCCCCGAGTGAATAGTACTCGAGTGAATAGTAACCCGTGAATAGTAACATGTCATGAAAAGTACCCCGAATCTATGAGTGAATAATACCCGAGTGAATTGTATCTAAGTGAATAGTAACTCGAGTGAAAAAATGGAAATTTAATAAGAAAGTTCATACCAATATTCCAATGAAACGATACTAGATGAAGCGCAAAACTCAAGGATATTCTACTAATTTCAGGAATTATAGAAGCAATATTTACCATAGTAAGTTTAGATTTAAGAATATTAAAAGAACTAACATATGAAACTGTAAATGGATTTTCACCTATCAAGCGGTACGTAATCCACGTAGACAGGTTATTCCCACAGATTAAAGGATGAATAAGAAAAATGATATTCCTTATGAATACGAAAGAATAACACCCCTTACCTTAGTAGAAGACTGGATACTGCAATAGTGAAGTAGCAGAATACTCTTCTTCTTTCTCTCTATAGTTTCTCTCTTTATCGATACTCTTGTGAGTCTTAGTGAATTAGTGAGAATGAAAGAAGAATTAAGCTTCTATTTATAGGAAAATGGACTAAATAGTAACTGATTCACGGATGGTCTAGACTGACTTACTATTAAAACGGACGGTCCATATTGATTTAGTTTTAAAACCATAATCGACGGTCCATATTGATTTACTATTAAAACTACAACCGACGGTCCAGATTGATTTACTATTAAAACCACCACCTACGATCCAGATTGATTTACTATTAAAACCACCACCGACGGTCCAAATTAATTTACTATTAAAATCACCTGCGGTCCAGATTGATTTACTTATTACACTTTGGTACCCCTAAAGTTTTCCAAGTTTTCATTATTTCCCTTTAACTTTTGTAATTCACTTATCTTTAATAAACATATTTTTAATATTTTAAAAATTATTCATCATTAATATTATAACTTACAATATTGACAACAAGATCATTCTCAGGAAAGATGAGGCTTTTCGATAAAGATTTCTTCTTATTGGCGCGCAATTAGATGACCTAACCCCTTTCCTCGACAGAACTATCTAGACATTGTCAATAATGTAAATAATCATACGAATAAATGTGTTGTCTCAATTATTGATTTAATAATATAAAATATTGTGCAAATAATACTGTGACAATAATTGAATCAATAATATGAGATACTATGCAACTACTGTTGCAATAATTGAATAAATTGAGTGGCTTCTTACGTAAGCATCAATAATCAGAGATACTGTGCAATACCGTGTGCTACTGTGAAACCACGCGTATTACTGTACTTTTACCATCGGGTATTTTAACAGTTAACTATAAAACTTTTGCTGTTATTTTTATAAAAAGTTATTTCTGTCATTTTCTAACTCCGACAGTTATTCTATTGTGGGGTCCACCAATGATGGTGTCGTCGTACGGATATTCTTCGACAAAACGAATATTCCCCGACCAAACGAATACTCCCCGACACAACGAATATTTTATATCAACTTGCTTACTTTGAAAATTTTTCACACATCACCCTTAACTTTAACCTTTTATCAATTTAACCATTTACTAAATAGAATAACAATTATAAGAAAATTGAATACTTTCATTTCATAAAATTTGGGGTCTTACAGCAGCGCCAGTTGACAGTTTGGCCCAGAAATGTGATTTTTAATATACAATCCTGTAAATGCTAATGTAACATGATCTCATGATTATAAAATGTGATTAATCATGTTATATGATGAAAGAGCGGATTGTGGTGATATTATAATATCAAATATGAAGATTATAATTAGTAATTAACGAGTTATATGACAATTAAAATTGATTTTGATAAAAAATTAGAAGTGTGGTTTGATTATATGATTAAAACTAAGACTAAAGGTCGTAAGTTAAATGAAATAGATATTTAATTATGTAAAGTGATCATGTGGTAACTAATTGTGTTACGATTTTAAATGACATATGCGTAGGATATTTGGAAATCAAGTTATAATTGTTTAGCTTACGCGCAAGACAAGTCTCTTACCCTACCTTATTTATAATTACGCAAGTTACTAACCCTAACCTTTTATTAAGCTCTTGAACCCTATTACTTTTGTATTACGCAAACCTTATTGTTACATTGAGCAAGTTCCTTACCTTATTTCAATTACGATTGTTCAAGTTGTATCTTTAATGAACAAGTTTCCTATTTCTAAACCTATTCTTATATTGAGCAAAGTTTCTAAGTCTGTTTCTTTATTGAAAAAGAATGTAACCTTAACTTATTATTATTGTTCAAGTAAGGTTTATTATACTTTTCGATGCTTCCCAATTTATTCTCAAAGCATGATTTTGATGCGTGATGTTTAATCACTTATGACTCATGGTTATTTCATACTATGTTGTTATCAAATTCTTGAAATGTTATTAAACTTTTGATTCAACTAATCCTTAGTTGATGAACATTGAACTCTAAATTACCCTTGAAGCTAATCCAAACCAAAATTCATTTGGTGCGGACTCGTATGTTAAAACTGAGATGAACAATCCTATTATAAGGGAATTATGCGTAAGCGTTAAGATGTTTATGCACAATACATGGTACGAAAGGCTGATCCCCCTAAGTACGAGAAGGACGGTCGTCTAACGACTGTTAAAGGTTTAAGTAGAAATACTTATAACCTGGGACATAGTTCATAGTCTTGTGACCCTCAGATGAAATCTAAATCTTAATGTTCAGTTCTTGATTATCATTGATAGAAAATGTTATTCAATTCAGTTGAGCTTATCCACTGATAATTATTATGTTATCATTATTTATTGTTGTTCAAGTGAGCATTTTTTTGCTTACTCTTCCATATATAACCATTGTAGCTAAAGTTGAGAAAGTTGACAATCCTTCCACTAGTAAATGTGACGCCCCCAAATTCAAACACTCCTATCTCGAATTTGGTTCATCACGTGCTATTTCTAATATCATACCAAAATCATCACAACGGAATAATAGAATAAATTACATTGTTATAACATAATTATTCTCTTCCCTAGGTCTCGCACTCATTACTAATACATGACAACTTAAATTAAACATAGCTTAATATATCATAGTAAATATGTAAGACCCCAACTTATTAATGAATAAAATCAAATTTTCTCTAAATATTATTGTGAATAATAAGGGGTTAATTTGATATACTACTTTGATTATGGGTGAAATGTGCAAATTTTACAAAATAAGCAAGTGGTTATAAAATAATCATGTTGTCGGGGAATATTCGTTTGGTCGTGAAATATTCTTGCTGTCGGAGAATATTCGTACGACGGCGCAGCCTTGTGTGGGCCCCATAACGGAAAGCGATTGGATGAAAAAAACGACAAGTATAAGTTATTTATAAATAACAGCGTAGTTGTTACCGTTAATACTGTTGGAATACCCGGTGGTTAAAATACAGTAGCACACGGTATTGCACCAATTATTGATTCTTATGTAAGAAGGCACTACTCAATAATTGTTACAGTACTTATTATTCAATATTTTATTTTATTGATTCAATAATTACTGCGTTGATATTTTATATTATTGTTATTTCAATAATTGTTGCTGCACAGTATTTTCCATTATCAGATCAATAATTCATATTATTTGAATAATATTATTAGATAACATTATTGACAATGTCTAGAAAGTTCTGTCTAAGGAGAGGTTTGGTCATCTAATTGCGCGCCAGTAAGGAGAAATCCTTATTGGAAAGCCTCCTCTTTCTTGGGAACGGCTTGGTTGTCATAAATGTGATTCTGTAATATTATTTGTGAATAATTAATTATTGATTCATATGATAAGGAAATATTTATTTTATGTGGATATAAATGAGGAATATATTTTTGTGGTTAAAAATGAAGGAGTTAATGTTGAGGTTTTTATCCGTATTTTTGTCAGAATGGAGGTATTAAAAATTAGGGTTTTTGAGATATTTTGCGGGGGTTATAATTTTTAATCCGACCGTTGGATCGTGATAATTTTTGGATATGTTATACATATATAAGTTGAGTATATGTCCACAAATTTTGAACCGTTAAAAATGAACGTATGATTTGTTATGAATTTTAAGAGGTGGCTGATTCAGAAATCAGGTTATAAATCATTTTTGGTGGAAAATTCTAGAATTGGTGGGCCCCACTTGTGGTTGGTGAAGAAATGTGCTGAATTATATTTCAAATGTGGTGGGTGGGAATAGTAGCAGGTAAAGCCATCAGGTTGCAGGTTAAGTCTGCTTCGGTGTGCTAACATTTTCCTATAAATAGAGGGCTAAGTTAGAATTGAAAATCACACCAGAAACAAGTTTTCTCTCTTTCTCTCTCTAGATTATTGAGTGTATTTTGTGAGTATTTAGATACTTTGAGAGTTTCTATTCATCAGAGCAAGTTTCTTTCAGCCTTATACCGGTATTCCGACCAGAAGTATTGATATTTTGAGGTCAGGGATATTATTTTCTTCTTAATGATATTATTTTCTTCAATATCATTATGCTGAAATATTGATATGAGTTTTTATCAAATTTGAAACTTTTTGTGTCGGGTTTACTATTCACGTATACGGCACTATTCACGTATACGGTACTATTCACGAATACGACACTATTCACCGAAAAATAAAATTTTCCCTTTTTGTCCAAGATGTCTATTATGGTTACTATCTTTGATTGTATCCATTTTTGATCTTTATTTTTGAATTCTGCTTCATAATTGATTATTATGAAGTATTATTGATCTTGGATAAACTGCTATATGAATCCCTACTATTTGTCCTTCTGTCTCACTGGATTCGTTCTCTTTAAGATATTTTTCATCATCCTCAGTCCTAAATGATGATATTACTGAATATCTTTGGCCTGTAGTGCAAAGATGTATGATTACTTGATGAATATCTTTGGCCTGTAGTGCAAAGATGAACAGGTGTTGAGATGAACATGACCGACTGGTGATACAAATGAATATCTTTGGCCTGTAGTGCAAAGATGAATATTTGGTTAAAGATGATTATTAATCGATGTTACAGGGATAAAATATTGATGATGGACTTTTAAATCTTAGAAGATAGTAGAATTCATTATCTACTTGACTCTTCTAATGGTTTGTTGTTTCCGCTGCAGTTGTTGATCTAAAACTTATTGTCGATTATATTCTATCAGATTTTTCCCTGTTGAAGACTAACGATAATTTATTGTATATTATCTTAGTCATAATATTCTTTAGTGGGCTAGTTGAGCTCACCCTTTTCCTTTTTGTTCCATTTTTCTTCTCAGGAGGTGAGAACATAGCAGGATCTAGTCGGGGTATGGAGTGATGGTTCTAGAAAGATGTTTTAGCAGTCCTCACTATTTCTGTAAAATAGTGTTTGAATAATTGTAATGAGGATTTATTTGAGTGTGGATATTGTCCAGAAGACAATATTTGTATTTAAACTCACAGTATGTGTTGTCGTATTTTGCACGACAATTGTATTATTGAAGTTGTAGTTTGCTTTCTGTACCATGTATTTGGCGACTCAGAATGGGTGTTGTATACCTATTTTGGGGGCGTCATAGTTGGACAGTTGGTATCAGAGCTTAGGGATATGATCCCTGGCTGAGATGTGAGACAAGAACTAGGAGGGGAGAGACGGGGAATTCCTTCGCTAGTATGACCTGACTAAGTTTATTTGGTATTTATTTGGTCGGTCAGAGTATAGGGATAATATATGACATGACTATTAACCCTTGTTTTATGGCAGTATTTAAGAATGGCATCTGAGAACGTTAATAATGGAGTAAATCAGACCGTGGAGACACCTTTGATCACCACCCAGGGGAACGTGCAACAGGAAGGCAATATTCCTCCTGTAAACAACGTTACCGAGTAAACGATGAATGATGGAATGTTTAGGAGCTTTTTACAGTTCATGCAAAATCAGACGAGGGAAACTCGTGTGCAGAATACGGGTGGAAATGATAACAACGCGCGGTTTGTCACAGCTAAGCAGTTCAAATAATTGGGACCACCAGAATTTAAGGGAAAGCCGGATCCGATCATGGCGGAAACGTGGGTCAAGCAAATTACCAAGATATTCGATGTCTTGGGATGCACGGAGGAACAGAAGGTTCCATTCGCCACCTTTATGTTCCGCGGTGAGGCAGACTACTGGTGGGAGTCTGTGAAGCGTACCCAGCTTGACGCACTCAACATGTCCTGGGAAACGTTTCAGAAACTGTTTAATGACAAGTACTTTCCTGAAAGTATCCGTCATATGAAGGAGGTAGAGTTTATTAGACTGGAACAAAACAACATGACGGTGTCCCAGTACGAGGCGAAGTTTGCAGAGTTATCCAGGTTTGCACCTCATTTGGTCAAAAATGAGGAACGAATGACAAGGATGTTTCTGAGAGGTATAAAACCCTAGATTCGGCAATATCTTATCTCTCATAAATTTTCTTTATATTCAGATGTTGTAAACAGGGCTCAATTATTAGAGCGAGATAATGAGTATGTTCAACAGAGGGACCACAACCAGGGTCATACTGGTGGCGGCAGTCATCGAAGCAATGAAAACCAGCAGGGAGGAAAACATTCAGACAAAAGCGGTAACCACTCTGGTGGTAATCGTGGTCCTGATAATAAAAGGAGCGAGTCGGGAGGAGATTTCAAGAAGAGAAGGTACAACAATGATAACGTGAAGACGTCAGCACAAACATCAACTGTTTCTAGGGGAGGAGAACGACCACCGGTCGTATGTTACAAATGTGGGAAAGAGGGACATATCAGCCCAAACTGCCCACACCAATCTAAGATATGTTATAACTGTGGAAAGGAGGGTCATATAGCTCGAGAGTGTTCTGTAGAAAAACCAAGTTCAGCGAGGATGGTGACTCAAAAAGCTGTCCCAGACAAGTCAAAGTCAACGGTTCCTGGAAGAGCGTTTTTCGTGACTGGTCAGAATGCGAGGAACCCGAACGAAGTTAGCACGGGTTAGTTAATTATAAATTTTTGCGAAGTCTATACCTTATTAGATACCGGTTCTACCCATTCATTTATTTCTCCTGCTTGTGCTCAACGTTTAAACTTGACTCCGGAGAAATTAGACTTTGATTTATCTGTGGAAAGTCCGTTAGGAGAAACTTTCGTTACATCCACTGTTTATAAATCTTGCATGATCCAAGTTGGCACTATCACATTACCTGTTGATCTTATCTCTTTAAAGATACTTGCTTTTGATGTGATTTTAGGAATTTATTGGTTAACTACTCATCATGCCAAAATTGATTGCTTTCGTAAGGTTGTTAGTTTTCATATTCCTAAGCAACCTGTTATTCAAATTCAAGCAACCAAACCATTGAAGTCAAACTCTTTCATATCAAGCCGTAAAGTCATTCGTTTATTGAAAAACGGATGTCAAGCTTTCTTAGCTATGTCATGGACTTGAACAAAAATACGTCAGATTTGAGTGATATTTTTGTTGTTTGTTTCCTGACGTATTTCCTGAAGAATTTCTTGGCCTACGCGTGATATTGAATTTTGTATCATCTTTGAATCTGATACAAAACCCACTTCTAAAATCTCATATCGAATGGCTCCTATTGAATTTCGGGAGTTAAAAACCTGACTGTAGAAGTTTGTACCCGAGCCTATATCTGGTGACTTCCTTTGCGAAATGCACTGAAGCCAAACTTTCCGTAGGGGACGCCATATTCGTGCGGTAGTAAACTGATAGGTATCATTGTGACGTACTATCCTAGATTGGGATATGAGTCACAGTTGAGAGCAACCTAAGTCAGTAATCGAAGTACGTAGCTTTCTAGGCTTAGCTGATTATTATAGGAGATTTGTGGAAGGATTTTCTCGAATCGCTACTCCGTTAACTCAGCTGACTCGAAAAGATACAAAATTCGTATGGAGTGAGGAATGTGAGAAGAGTTTTCAAGAACTCAAGAGGAGACTCATTTCGACACCTGTTCTGACAATACCATCTGGTTCGGATGGATTTGTTATCTACAGCGATGCTTCAGGCAAAGGGTTAGGATGTGTTCTCATGCAACATGGAAAAGTCATAGCCTATGCCTCGCGACAACTCAAAGAATATGAGAGGAATTATCCTACTCATGATTTGGAGTTGGCAGCAGTCGTTTTTGCGTTGAAGATCTGGAGACACTACCTGTATGGGGAGAAAGTGGAGATCTATACAGATCATAAAAGCCTCAAATATTTCTTCACCCAAAAGGAACTCAACATGCGGCAGCGACGTTGGCTCGAGCTGTTGAAAGATTACGATCATATCATCCAATATCATCCTAGAAAAGCAAACGTAGTAGCTGACGCATTGAGTAGAAGATCATATGCGGGTACGAGTGCAATGTTGTTAACATAAAGGCCCATTTTGTATGACTTGCAAAGGATGGAGATAGAGATAAAGGCTCCAAGTACCCACATGATGATATCAAATATACGAGTAGAACCGACTTTAATCGATAAAGTTAAAGCTGCTCAAGCTACGGACATGGAGCTGATGCGTGTGAAGAAGAAAGTGCAAGAAGGTGCTATTCCAGAAGCAAGAATCGATGAAGAAGGAATACTTCGAGTCAACTCCAGACTTTGTATTCCTAACGATTTTGACTTGAAGCATAGAATAATGATGGAGGCACACAACACACCGTTTGCAATCCATCCTGGGAGTACCAAAATGTATCACGATCTTCGACATACATTTTGGTGGAGCAATATGAAAAGAGAGATCGCGGAGTTTATCTCGAGATGTTTAACTTGTCAACATGTAAAAGCGGAGCATCAAGTACCAAAGGGTCCATTGCAACCACTTGAGATTTCGAAATGGAAGTGGGAACACATTACTATGGATTTTGTTACGGGTCTTCCCAAGGTTTCTCAAGGCATAGATGCTATTTGGGTTATTGTTGATAGATTAACCAAGTCCGCTCATTTCTTGCCGATACGTGAGACTTATTCCCTTGAACGTCTTGCTAGTATGTACGTGAACGAGATTGTGAGATTGCATAGCATGCCAGTATCCATAGTTTCGGACCGTGACCCAAGATTCACTTCACGATTTTGGGTTAGCTTGCAAAAAGCTATGGGCACAGATTTACGATTCAGTTCGGCATACCATTCTCAAACAAACGGACAATCAGAAAGGACTATTCAAACTATTGAAGATCTATTAAGACTTTGTGTCCTAGATCTCAAAGGGAGTTGGGATAAGTACCTACCATTGGCGGAACTCTCCTACAACAACAGTTATCAGGCGAGCATAGGTGTGGCTCCATTCGAGGCGTTGTATGGAAGAAAATGTCATTCTCCAGTATGCTGGGATGAGGTGGGTGAAGCAACATTATTGGGACCAGAGTTGGTACGCATTACTACAGAGAAGATCCAAACGATTCGACAACGTATACAAACGGCATAGGATCGACAAAAGAGTTATGCGGATCTTCATCGGAAGGACGTGAAATTTATTATTGGGGATCATGTATTATTACGTGTTGCACCATGGAAGGGAGTTACAAGATTTGGGAAGAGAGGAAAGCTCAATCCAAGATTTGTTGGTCCATTTGAGATTCTTGAGCGAATAGGAAATGTGGCATATAGACTCGCATTACCTCCAAGCATGTCTCGTGTTCATAATGTTTTTCACATATCTATACTTTGTAAATATGTTAAAGACCCGAACCACATTATTGAGTTAGAACCAGACGAGATAGCTGAAGATTTAACGTACGAGGATGTACCTATTAAGATCTTGGATAGGAAAGAGCATGTCCTACGCACGAAGGTTATACCACAAGTTAAGGTTTTGTGGAGAAACCATGCTATTAAAGAAATGACCTGGGAGTTGGAATCATAAATGAAAGCGAGGTATCCTCACTTTTTTGAAATATCAGGTACGTACGTCAATTTCGAGGACGAAATTTTATAAGGAGGGGAGGTTGTAAGACCCCAACTTATTAATGAATAAAATCAAATTTTCTCTAAATATTATTGTGAATAATAAAGGGTTAATTTGATATAATACTTTGGTTATGGGTGAAATGTGCAAATTTTGCAAAATAAGCAGGTGGTTATAAAATATTCATTTTGTTGGGGAATATTCGTTTGGTCGTGGAATATTCTTGCTTTCGGGGAATATTCGTTCGACGGCGCAGCCTTGTGTGAGCCCCATAACGGAAAGCGATTGGATGAAGAAAACGACAAGTATAAGTTGTTTATAAATAACGGCGTAGTTGTTACCGTTAATACTGTTGGAATACCCGGTGGTTAAAATACAGTAGCACACGATATTGCATCAATTATTGATTCTTACGTAAGAAGGCACTACTCAATAATTGTTACAGTAGCTACTGTTCAATATTTTATTTTATTGATTCAATAATTGTTGCGTTGATATTTTATATTATTGTTGTTTCAATAATTATTGTTGCACGGTATTTTCCTTTATCAGATCAATAATTCATATAATTTGAATAATATTATTACATAACATTATTGGCAATGTCTAGAAAGTTCTGTCTAAGGAGAGGTTTGGTCATCTAATTGCGCGCCAGTAAGGAGAAATCCTTATTGAAAAGCCCCCTCTTTCTTAAGAACGGCCTGGTTGTCATAAATGTGATTCTGTAATATTATTTGTGAATAATTAATTATTGATTCATATGATAAGGAAATATTTATTTTATGTGGATATAAATGAGGGATATATTTTTTGTGGTTAAAAATGAAGGAGTTAATGTTGAGGTGTTTTATTTGTATTTTTGTCGAAATGGAGATATTAAAAATTAGGATTTTTGAGATATTTTACGGGGGTTATAATTTTTAATCCGACCGTTGGATCGTGGTAATTTTTGGATATGTTATACATATATAAGTTGAGTATATGTCCACAAATTTTGAACCGTTAAAAATGAACGTATGATTTATTATGAATTTTACGAGATGACTGGTTCAGAAATTGTTGAATTTTCGGAGTTTATCATTTTGATGGAAAATTCTAGAATTGGTGGGCCCCACTCTTGGTTGGTGAAAAAATGTGCTGAGATTTTTATTCAAATATGGTGGGTGGGAATAGTAGCAGGTAAACCCATCAGGTTGCAGGTTAAGTCTGCTTCGGCGTGCTAACATTTTCTTATAAATAGAGGGCTAAGTTAGAATTGAAAATCACACCAGAAACAAGTTTTCTCTCTTTCTCTCTCTAGATTATTGAGTGTATTTTGTGAGTATTTAGATACTTTGAGAGTTTCTATTCATCAGAGCAAGTTTCTTTCAGCCTTATACCGATATTCCGACCAGAAGTACTGATATCTTGAGGTAAGGGATATTATTTTATTCTTAATAATATTATTTTCTTCAATATCATTATGCTGAAATATTGATATGAGTTTTTATCAAATTTGGAGCTTTTTGTGTCGGGGTTACTATTCACGTATACGGCACTATTCACGTATACGGTACTATTCACGAATACGGCACTATTCACCGAAAAATAAAATTTTCCCTTTTTGTCCAAGATGTCTATTATGGTTACTATCTTTGATTGTATCCATTTTTGATCTTTATTTTTGAATTCTGCTTCACAATTGATTATTATGAAGTATTATTGATCTTGGATAAACTGTTATACGAATCCCTACTATTTGTCCTTCTGTCTCACTGGATTCGTTCTCTTTAAGATATTTTTCATCATCCTCAGTCCTAAATGATGATATTACTGAATATCTTTGGCCTGTAGTGCAAAGATGTATGATTACTTGATGAATATCTTTGGCCTATAGTGCAAAGATGAATAGGTGTTGAGATGAACATGACCGACTGGTGATACAAATGAATATCTTTGGCCTGTAGTGCAAAGATGAATATTTGGTTAAAGATGATTATTAATCGATGTTACAGGGTTAAAATATTGATGATGGACTTTTAAATCTTAGAAGATAGTAGAATTCATTCTCTACTTGACTCTTCTAATGGTTTGCTGTTTTCGCTGCAGTTGTTGATCTAAAACTTGTTGTCGATTATATTCTATCAGATTTTTCCCTGTTGAAGACTAACGATAATTTGTTGTATATTATCTTAGTCATAATATTCTTTACTGGGCTAGTTGAGCTCACCCTTTTCCTTTTTGTTCCATTTTTCTTCTCAGGAGGTGAGAACATAGCAGGATCTAGTCGGGGTATGGAGTGATGGTTCTAGAAAGATGTTTTAGCAGTCCTCACTATTTCTGTAAAATAGTGTTTGAATAATTGTAATGAGGATTTATTTGAGTGTGGATATTGTCCAGAAGACAATATTTGTATTTAAACTCACAGTATGTGTTGTCGTATTTTGCACGACAATTGTATTATTGAAGTTGTAGTTTGCTTTCTGTACCATGTATTTGGCGACTCAGAATGGGTGTTGTATACCTATTTTGGGGGCGTCACAGTTGGACAGTTGGTATCAGAGCTTAGGGATATGATCCCTGGCTGAGATGTGAGACAAGAACTAGGAGGGGAGAGACGGGGAATTCCTTCGCTAGTATGACCTGACTAAGTTTATTTGGTGTTTATTTGGTCGGTCAGAGTACAGTGGATAATAATTCAGGAATTATCAACGATTCTCAATGGAGGTCGCTATAGACTGAAAGATATCAATAAGATTCAACGTTTATTCAATTCAAGATTTTAATGTAATGAATACTGAGTAGTCACTAAGGACTATGAACTAATATTAGAATTAATAGTAATAAAATGATAATCCGACAAAATGAGTACAATAGGTGATCAGCCTAAAGTACCCTATGTTATGCATATCGTTTAATCGTACTCAAGTGCGCACGTCAGTCTCCCGACAAATATAGTTTCCCTTTCAAAGAAGGTTGTTCATCTCAGTCAATACAAGATTTTTGCACCAATCAATTGGTTTGGATCGCATTCAAATATGATTTAGGCCTAGCCGAATCAGTTGGCATAGACCGCTCGAACAATTATAAGTTCAATACTCGAAATCAAAGTTCAAGAATATAAACAAATCTTTTCTATCTATGAGGTATTATGTCATAAGATAAGAATCATAAGGTTTAGATACTTGCACAATAACCAAAGTTGTGAAAGTTAAAAACTTGCATACTCATAGTGTAAAACCCCAGATTTTATGAATAAATATTTAATTTTTCTCGAAATAATTTTTTTTTATATTATTGTGTGGATTTGATATAATAGTTATGGGTAGTATTTATAAATTTTGCAAAGTATGCAAGTTGTCATATTATATTCGATTGGTCAGAGAATATTCTTTTTGTCGGGGAATATCCGTACGACGGTACAATTATTGGTGGACCCCACAACGGAATTATTGTCGGATTGAGAAAACGACAAAAATACTTTATGAAAATAATGGCGGAAGTTTTACCGTTGATACTGTTGAACTACTCGGTAGTAAAAGTACAGTAATACGTGTGGTTGCATAGTAGCACACGGTATTGATTATTAATGCTTATGTGAGAAGTCACTCAGTTTGATTCCATTATTGTCAGTTAATAATATGAATTATTTAGCGATAATGACGTTTTGTTTTATTCGTATTATTAACGTAATAAAACAGAAACATCTTTTTATATAAAACAGAATACTTTATTAAAGTTATTCTATAAATAGAATATATTATATTTTATTTAAAAGATTTTTCTTTAAATATGGACCGTCAGATTAAAGTAATCAATCTGGACCGTTCATGGATTAGTTACTATGCATTCTATTTTTCTATAAATAGCAGCTCATTCCTTCATTATTTCTTACGAATTCACTGAACTCTAGAGAGAGAAACTATAGAGAGAAACTATAGAGAGAGAAGAAGAGTATTCTGCTACTTAACTACTTCCTTATTTCAGCTCTTCTTTAAAACGGTAAGGGGTGTTATTCTTTCTTATTCATGAAGAGAACTGTTGTTATTCCATTTCTTATTATTCTGTTGGAATAACCTGTATACGCGGTTTACCCTATACTTGGTGACATTCTTCTATTATTCTGTTGGAACATCCTGTCTGTGTGTTTTACACCGGACCTGGTTCCGTTTTTATTATTATTCTGTTGGAATATCCTGTCTGTGTGTTTTACACCGGACCTGGTTCCGTTTTTATTATTATTCTGTTGGAACATCCTGCCTGTGTGTTTTACACCGGACCTGGTTCTGTTTTTATTATTATTCTGTCGGAATATCCTGTCTGTGCGCTTACGCCAGACCTGGTTCCATTATTTATTATTCTGTTGGAATAACCTGTCTGTGCGGTCTATCGCATGCATGGTGATTTCTTTTGTTATTCCATTCTTTATTATACTCAGTTGGTTAAGTTTTGACTTCTATACTCCATGAAATTTGTGGAATATCCTTGATAATTGCGTTTCATCCAGTATCTTTTCATGAAAATATTCTTCTAAGCATTCTTGAATTTTACTCCACAAAGCAGTATCATGTTGACAATTTGGACGTTATTAATTCTTGGATAAATTAATTCTTGAACTTGTTTTATTGAATTCTTATATCATTGTCATCATCCTCATGTTTATATTCTGTTGAAAGTCATCTGTGGCCTGTAGTGCATAGATGGACTTGGTATGATTATGACCAGGGATTATTCGGTGTAATCATGACCGTAATGTTACGAATGATGTGGTAAAAGTCCTCATTGGCCCGTAGTGCATTGATGGACAGTTATTGGCATGATCATGACCATTAATGAATACACAAATATCCTTGGCCCGTAGTGCATGAAATTTGTGGTCGTGACCCTAACGAATATCCTTGGCCGTAGTGCAGGGATGATGTGAATTATTTATTAAGCTGAGTCTCAGCGATAAAAGTGATGAAAAACTTTTTAAATCATAAAAGATAGTAGAGTTTTTTTTCTACTTGACTCTTTTAATGGATTGCTTGTTCCGTTGCAGTTAAACTTGATGTCTATTATATTTTATCAGTTTAACATTGTTGAAGGCTAATGATAATTTATTCTGCATTATCTTAGTCATAATATTTCTTACTGGGCTAGTTGAGCTCACCCTTTCTTTCACTGTTCTCTTCAGGAAATGAGAACGTAGCTGGGGCAAGTCGGGAAACGGAGTGATGGTTCGAATGATAGTATTAGTTAGTAGTCCTCACTATTCTATGTAATAGTGTGTTAATAAATGTAATGAGGACTCCTTTTGAGTATGAATACTCTCTAGAAGATAATATTTGTATTCAAAGTCACAGTTTATGTTTTGTCGTATTGTACACGACAGTTGTATTAGTAAGTTGTATTTGTATTCTGTACTTTGCATCTGACGACCCAAGATGGGTGATGTATACCTAATTTTGGGGGCGTCACACATAGGTTCCTTACATAAAGTAAATACATAGGTTAAGATGCTTGCTCAATTTGAAATAGAGTTCGGATACTTGCCTTTCGTGTCGATTACCAACTTATAGCTTACTAGCACCCAACGAACTATATTATCCTATTTATGATACACATTAGTCATATAAGTTCAATATGTACACCTACTATCTTAATTTGCTATGATACACAAGTGTAATTCATCGATACTAAACATATATTGTTAGTCTTCCCTTAGTCATATGATCTCATATGCATGTCATCACATAACAAAAAATTAGTTTCTAATACGCTATGACATTATAGAACATAGTTTGAAATCACATTTTGACTTAAAGTTATAAACATTTATCCAACATAGGATTCTATCATTAGCATGCTTCTTGACACACTGGATAATGTACTGGTCATATAATACAGGTTAAAGTAACAATATAATCATGCATTAAATCTCAGACTACAAGCAGAAAATAGACTTCACTGTAGGGTGGCGCGGCCGCGCTGGATTTGAACTAGGGAGTGGCGCGGCCGCGCTGCTCCTTGTTCAAACCAAAACTGATAATCAGTAGCTTGACCAGACTTGCGCACCTATAGATATTTATGATGACGCTTGCAGAATTATACATGTTATGATGTTCACAACTAGGTTTGGTTTCTTCTATATCTTGTTCTTTTCATGATTCATTATCAAATCTCACAAAATCAAGACTTTAAGTGTTGATTTAATAAAGTCTTTCATGCCTAGTTGTTATACTCATACAACGAGATCAATAAGTCTCAATTAAACATGCTTACATTAGATTAGTCATGTATATCAAGTTGTGAAGTTCTACACCATTTAGACTTATCCTAATCCATGCTTACTATATTACAGTACACATAACTAGCTAGGCATTCATGTCAACCATGTCTACAGATATCACACCCTAACAAGATAGTCAAACTCAGAATACTTGTAACGTATTTATTGACAAAACTAGTTTTCAACTCTTAAGGTTTCTTTTGAAAATCTCTTGTTAAGCCACCAAGCATACAAAGCCACTTCACTTACTATACATCATACTTTCATATATGCATAACTAGATCGCATAAGCACGCTCACAAGTTCCTAACTCAAAGTGTATATATTATCAAGTTCGTATTTGGAACTTTAAGTTTCCATTAGTAAAACTTATTCAAGCATGCAAGGTAAGTCCACATATCCTAAATCATGCTTTCATGCTTATATATACATGTGTTCAGATCATGATACCGAGTTCGGAATTTAAAGTATACATGGCTCATTTACACCTAACTAGTATAGTCTTTTACTTGGAAACTCATTTTAAATCATGCTTGAATAGTCTATACTAACTTATCAATCATATGGTAAGGCATAACAGAGCTTGATACATTTGTACATAAGGTCAGAATATACCTTATACAATGTTCACTAATTTTTGTATTTCCAAATCTTGAAGTTTGCTTGAAAACTTAACTTAATTCAAGCTAACACGAGTGACTACAAGTAAGGTAACCTATGTTAGCATGTCATGGATATTTATAACTAGTATCAAGTTCAACTAGCATGCTCAACATAACAGACACAACAAAATTTGTTTTTCAACATTGGCAGCCCGCGCGGCCGTGCGATGTAGAGTTATAGAAGTGGCGTGGCTGCGCCACTTCGAGCAGAAGCAAATTTTTTGGCTCTGCTTCTGCAGAGCCTCAACACAACATGGCTACTTCCTGCAACTAGACCAACTATATTGCTCCTAAACATACATACAAGCTCAGATAACACATGAATGACAGTAACAAACCCAATTAACAAGAATTCATGTATATTCAAACATTACTCAAAATTGAATTAAGAATGTAATATCATGTTATACATTTGCTTTGAATTGGAAAAAAACTTCTTCTCAAATTCAAACTATTCCCTCAATCTCTCTATAGCCACTAAGCAAGAAATCTCAGCAACATAGAAAATGAAGGGAAGTGCTTAATTTATAGAAAACTTACTGACCATGCCAAGCCATTGTCCAAGAAATTAAACCATGGGATGGAAGAAGAATTCATTAGATTGAGAGAGTTTGGTGAAAAGAGATCACCAACTCAACCTTCCCCACTTCTCAGTTCATCATCACAGTTATATAGCCATCAACTGCTGACTTATTTATACGCAATTAGAGTTAGGCTACTGTTTGAGCACTATATAGTCACTGTTTGGGTCACTGATTTTGGGACACGAGTTTTAAACCCAACAACTGGATTATATAATGCTTAGTTTATTCTCTTGGATTTCTAAAATGTGATTTTAATGTGTTAATGTTATTACATAATGAAAAGTAAGGAATTATTTATGTATCCACATCATATAATCCATGTACATTAGTTTAGTCTAATTAACGTTCATAACATGTATGGACTCAATTTAATTGGTCACTAATAATTTAATATCTCTTTAAAATTTTATTATTCCAATTAGACCCACTTATTGAAATAATTATAATTCTTTGATATAGTACATCTCTAATGTTGTCACATAAGCATTATTTATGTTACTTATAATTCCTTCCATTTTACTATATAGTTTTATATATATTATATAGTTACCTTACAGTGTCACACTACACTTCCTTTTTAATGTAGGTACTATATATTATCACATATCTTGCACACATCAATTAAATGGATAAGTATAATTCTAATTATGTAAATTACTTTGCTCATTAGTATTCTATTATTCACAATAATAATTATTTAACAATATATTATTAATTAATCATTCACTTATTAATTCCTTCATTCCTTAATTAAATTAAATCATTCAAATTTCCATTCTCATGCCACACAAGGCATTTCACAAATCTCATCATAACTCCACATTTTTCTCAATCCTTATAAATTCAATTTGAATTAATCGAATTACTCATCTCACAACACATCAATATTTATATTCAAATAAATATTCATTTTCTTATTATATCAAAATAATATTTATTTATAAAATTTACGGTTCTTACAGTAAAGGCAGAGGCATGATAAACAAGTGTTGAAGACTTATTAAATTTTTATTCAAATGACATTTGTAACTAGACTTTATTTAATGATGTAATGTAATTATTTTTCTGCACTTGATGAAGTATTTAAGGTTAGACGACCTGAGATTATTTACATTTTGTAACCCTTTTATAGGGAGGATTTTTATTTAAGGTTGTAATTTATTTTACATTCCTTACTTATGGGTAGTTATGACACCCCAAAATCTGGGTACTTCATTCTCACAAGATTTGGTGTTCACTGTCTAACCATTCATTTCTAACTACCCAAAAATAGAAAAATTTAAACAATAAACCTTCCCTTTAAAAGGTTACATCATTAATTCCAATAAAATCCCATGTTGTCTAACCTTAAACATTCATCAAATGCGAAAAAGTAAATAATTACATCACAATATTTAAAATAAAGTCTGACATCAAGAAAGTAAATAAATTTTACAAGTCTTCAACACTTGTTCAATTTTTCTTTCCCTTTGTTAGTGGTTGGTTCATCAACCTTCTCAACTTTAGCTGCAATGATTATATAAGCAAGAGTGAGCAAAACAAATGCTCACTTGAAACGACAATGAATAATAACAACATAATAACTGTCAATGAATAAGCTCAATAGAATTGAATAATATTCTCTATCAATGATAATCAAGAACTGAAAACAGAATCTGAAATATATCTGAGGGTCACAAGACCATGAACTATGTCCAAGGTTATAAGTATTTTTTTAACTCAAACCTAAACAGTCATAAGACTGTAGGGACTTCTCATACTTAGGGGGATCAACCCTTCGTACCATATATTGTGCACACACATCTAAACGCTTCGCGTAAATTATCTCCTATAATAGGGTTGTTCATCTCAGTATTTAGAATACAAGTCCAAACCAAAGTAAGTTTGGTTTAGATAAGTTTTAAGGTAATTTAGAGTTCTACGAACATCAACTAAGGATTAGTTGAATCAAAAGTGTAGCAACTATTCAAGAATTTGATAAACAACGAAGTATGAAATGACCATAGGTTATAACATCATGCATCAAAGTCATGCTTTAGGAATAAATTGGAAAGCATTTAAAAATAAAATAAACCTTGCTTGAACAATGATAATAAGCTAAGGTTACATTCGTTGACAATAAGGAAACAATTTAGGAACTTTATTCAATGGTTTGCACCATACAACATAAATAGAATTCAAGAGCTTAATAAAAGATTAAGTAACTTGTGAAATATTAAAAGTATAGCATGATAGCGAAAAGTAAACTTTGCTGAATAATAAAATAGCAAAGGTTTAGTAACTTGCATGAATGTAATCAAGTTATGATATTTAAGAGTAAGATTAAGACTTGCTCAATTGTAAGTAAGATAGGACAACTCAAATAAAGATTGGGGTTTGAAAACTTGCCTTGCGTGTAAGCTAAACTGTATACCTGATTCTCAATATCCTATACACATATCATCATGACATAATTAGTTATTACATGTACTCAGTACATAATTAAGTATCTATTTCATGTACGACTTGTAGTCTTAGGTTCAACTATTTGGTTAAACCATAACTCTTCAATTTATCACATAATTCATTAATTACTAATAATATTTTTCATACTTGGTACTAAAACACCACAATATGACAAAAATCACATTTTAACAGTCATAACATCACTCATTATCAACAACTACAAAATTATATAATTAAAATAAAGTTTCTGGCCAATACTGCTAACTGGCGCTACAGCGCCCCAATTTATTCGGGGAACGAAGATGCGGCGCTGACTTGGCAATGTCGCGAGATATGCAAGCCTATAACCGGGGCTGCCCAAGAAACTGTAGGTAGACCCGCGGCCATTTGGTCTATAAATATGAGCCCCCATCATCTCATTTTAAAAAAAAGAAAGAGAAAACTCTGTCCATTTCAGCCCTTAACCTCTTCTAGAGTGCTCCAAACTTTGTGATTCTTCTTTCTAAACACTTGTAAGCTTGTGTTATACAACATACTAAAATGTAATCGATGGAAATTGAGTATTCAGGCCCCAAAAGCTATTTGAAGTCTTCTTGGCAGCCCACTGTAAGATTTTTTAGATATTTAAGCTTTCTACTACTTTATATATATATATATATATATATATATATATATATATATATATATATATATATATATATATATATACTTGAACTCGATCAGTTGAGCCTAGATCTAATATCCGTGGCTTTTATTGCTTTTCTATATATATATATATATATATATATATATATATATATATATATATATATATATATATGTACTTTTCCTGTTTGTATATAGACTGAAACTCGAACAGTTGAGCCTGGATCGAATATCCGTGACTTTTACCGTTTATATATATATATTTACATTTTTGTCTGGCCTGGAGTTCACTTCGTGGCCTTTTACTGCTTTCATATATATATATATATATATATATATATATATATATATATATATATATATATATATATATATATATATCTGTTTTAACTGCTTTCGCGATGTAGATATTTAATATTCCAACCCATGGACTAGATTTACCTAAATCTAGCTATCTCTAACTTTAACCGGTTCAAAAGTGACTAAACTGGAACCGTTGAAGCTAGAATGACTTCGATTTATTTAAAACTAGTTTTCTTTCTAGCTTTTGTACATATTAATCTATCATGTGAGCGTAGGAGCCATGAGATCGAACATTCAGCCTTTGAATCTAGATCTGGTTCCCACGATAGACACTTTTCAGCGGTAGCCAGCTTGCAAATTATCTATGGTGTCTGGATATCCTTGGATGGCTTTCATGTCCATAAGGAGTTCGACACTGCTATGTATCTTATTTTTTCGAAGATGCTTCACGTCTCGAAAATAAAATCAATCAAACTGAATACAGAATAAAATGGAAGTATCAAAGACCTCAACTACTATTGAGCATAAGGGTTTAAAAACCTATTTTCTAAAACCTCACTGCTATATCTTGTTAAAATTGAAAATTTATATATAAGTCAAACCGTTTGTATATTGGTGCAAACGAGGCATAACACTACTTCTAGATAATTGCACATAGGCCCAATAAACACACAAACACACACACACATGCAGATAATTAGGGTAATTGAAAAGTTGCAGTAACCGTATTTTCACGAAAATCGCGGGTGCCTAACACTTTTCCCCCACTTAATCAAGCCCCCGAACTCAATGAATCTTGGTTTCCAAGGTCGGTTAAACAGTGTCCAACCATTGAGCCTTTGTGTAAACCTTTTCAAATTCGGTTGAGTTGGTACAACCATTTCAAAACTACCAACCGACGAATCTAATTTTCAAATCGTCGACATTCACATGTCGGACCTTTTCAAACTCAATCAAATGAGAACACAAAAGGGCAAGAACATAAAGGGACACACATTTTCCTGACGTCAACACATGAGCGACATCCGGTCTAGTACATATCATACCGTACATGATATATCCTATTGCTGAAGCATAAGGAATTTTACTCATACGGTCTCTCTCCTCGGGTGTCTTTAGGGCTTGTTTTTTGGAGAAACGTATTCCATGGCTCATCGGCATGAGATCTCTCTTGGAATCTTCCATGCTAAACTTCTTTAGCATCGAGTCAATGTACGTTCCTTGGGACAAGCTAATCATCCTTTTAGATCTATATCTATAGATCTTTATCCTTAAAATATAGGATGCCTCACCCAAATCCTTCATGGAGAAGTGTTTAGATAACCAAATCTTGATCGATTGTAACATAGGAATATCATTGTCTATCTGTAATATATCATCAACATATAATACTAGGAATGAAACAGTGCTCCCAATAACCTTCTTATACACACAAGGTTCATCCTCATTTTTGATAAAATTAAACTCTTTGATTGTCTCATCAAACAGATGTTCCATCTTCGAGAAGTTTGCTTCAATCCGTAAATGGATCGTTGTAGCTTACAGACTTGATTTGAAACAAAACCCTCTGGCTGTATCATATATACATACTCCTCAAGTTTTCCATTGAGGAAAACCTTTTCATGTCCATTTGCCAAATTTCGTAGTCAGAATAAATAGCAATCGCAAGTAAAATTCGAATGGACTTGAGCATTGCTACTGGTGATACAATTTAATCATTAGGTTCCATTGTAATCGCAATAAAGATTTAGTTTATAACCTAAAAGAAAACACCAACATAATATCTTTGAACGTCCTTAAAGTACAAAAGATAAAGAGGAAGAGTAAAGAAAGAAAGAAGTTGTAGAACAACTTCAATCCCAATTTATATGTCTTCACTTTCGTCTCCTATTCTTGTGATCTGCTCTCTAATATGAAATACGTTAATTCTTTATTTTTTATGTAGATGGAGATATATGGTATTCCCTTAGTTGATAGAATTTTACTCGTAATTGACCTCATATGGTAATACTCCAAGTAAACAAGGAAACTTGCACAACAAAATAAGTTTGCACACACGCGCCCGGTCGCCATCAAGTGTTGTAGCGCATCCCTCACTCGCGCTGACGCACTTGACACCTTTATTCAGCACGATTGCGTAAATCCACAAGCACTGCTACGCTTGCATGCCAGTTTGCCTAGATCCATACAATTCTTAACCCATAATCCAAACACATCCTGAATCGACCAATATCACCTCTTTTGCTTATCAAGATCATACGCTGAACATGCTTGAACTAACATACTCCATCATACACAGAAAACACCATAATTCATCTGAATTCACCTTATTTCAATTAATTCTTCTTTAGACCCTATTCCTACAAAACATAATAAACATATAAGAAAGAACATAAAATACTCAAAAACATGCAAATTCCTTAAGCCAAAAGTACTATATTCATGGTAAAAAAACCCACTCATTAGACTTAAGCACTAAAATAAATTAACCTTTTGGGTGATGAAACTGTATAGTATAACGAAACTCTTGTCCGAAAATAGAACTATTCTAACTTTGGACGAGTGAGATATGGTAAATCCAATATTAGGGTTTTTTCAACAAAAGCTACTATAACTTGAGTTCTATAACTTGGATGGTCATTAAATTTTTAATGTAAGTATACTTTAATATGAGTAAGATACTGAACAAATTTGGGAATTTTTGAAATTAAGTACGATGTAGAAAATTTTGTTAAGTTACGAATTGAAATGACCATTTTAAAAAAACTTAATAAAGTTGAAAAATTATAATAAAATTATTTTTATGTGTGGAATATTTTTAAGTATGTGGGGGCCAAAAGGGAAAAAAATAATAAAATGTTTAAGGGGGCTTAATGAAGAAAATAGAGTCGTTATATGGGTTGTGTCGGTTTCGAACACCGAGCGACGCCGAACGACGTTGAACGATGTTGTGCATTCTAGGGCGTGTTGTGCGTTCTAAGTTATTTTGTTAATCAAACATTGTGAATGATAAGATAATGAAATAAAATTCATACTTAAGAATGTTAAGTTATGTTATGACTAAATTGTATGTCGACCTCATAAATCTATGTAAGGTGGTGTTTGTTTGAGTCTGAATGCCTCTTAATTTACATGCTTCTGATTCGGTTAGAGACAAATCTTGTTTGGTAATTTTCTTTACCTCTTAATGCCTCTTAATCGTTAAGAAAGAAACTCAAATCTTAACTATTAAGAGCTGCCTCTTAATAGTTTATTTAAAATTTATGGACAAAAATAGTCACAATAAATATTGTACTCTTTCAATTTCAAATTTTAAGATCATTCAAATAAAATTTTTAAATAACTCAGAGGGTTAAAATGGTAAAATAGTGTCATTAAGATGTTTTACACTTTTTAATTATCAAACAGTTTTTTAGATTAAGATGCTATTTCATTCAGATGGTCTAATTTATTAAGATATATTAACCATTCAGATCTTAATTGTTCAGTTTATCAAACACCACCTAAGTTGATTGAAAGACGTAAAAATTAGCATAAACTATAGAAGCGGAATCAGGCAAGTTTCTAACTCTTATTTGATTCATATGCTTAGGCAAGATCTTTCGGTACTACGTGTAAATCTTTATGTAAAGATGTGCTATTAAACTCTTTTGAATTATAATTGTTGTGTGAAGTTAATTGTTTTATGTGAACTCTATAACTTGAGAATTGTGAACTCTATAACTTGAGCAGTGTTAACCCTATAACTTGGGCAGTGTGAACCTATAACTTAGGTAGTGTGAACCATATAACTTGATCAATGTGAACTCTATTATCTGTATAAACTTGAGAAGTGAGAAATGTAACGGGTCGAATTTATTGAGTCATGATTCTGGGGACAAAATCCTTTTAAGGGGGGAAAGATGTGACAAACGAGATTTTGTAATTTAATTTTAATATTTATTGAATTAAATAAATATTTTTGATGATTTAATTATTAGATTAAATGATTAATTGATGCAATTGTGATAGATTAATTTAATTATATGTGTTACATTTATTAAATTATTGTGGAGAATTTCATTATTTAAAGTATATAATTATGTGAGTTTATTGAATTAAAAGAAATATTTAATAAACCTAATATTATTTTATAATTAATGAGAAAATTAATTATATGACTATGTGAATTAATGTGAAATTATTATATTTTATTCAATTTAAATTAAATAAGATATTTGAGTTATTGTGTAATTGGGTGTGACATGATTTAAACTATAGTATAAGAGAATTATTAAATTAAATAGTTTTGAAACCTATTATTGCCAGCCAAACGAGGCTCTAAGAGAGGTTAGTAGCAGTTAACCCATGAGGGGTTAACTGACCTCCACAACGCATCAGTTTTATTATTAAATACGTCTTCTTCTTTTTATTTTTTTCTAAGTCTGTCATAACAAGTCAGAGAGAATTGAGAATTTGTCAGAGAAAAGTTGAGATTTTGTGAAGGAGATTGAGAGTGAGTGGTTGAAGAAGCATTTGAGCCTACTAGTCTACACTGTACACTTTGGGTAATTTCTCCAACCCAATTTTTATTTACGTTGTTTAAGTTTTTTCATGAAAATGGCTTAAAGTTTTGTTAAAACTTCTATAATTAAAAAGGGTAGGGATTATGTGTTTATGTATATGTTAAGATGTCATCATATCGTGTTTTATTATACATATTGTATAAACCATAGCATCAATTTCATAAAATACGTCGTATATTGTAGCTACAAAATTACAGAGTATAAAATATGGTCATATGGCCTTACATACCAAATTTGATACGTCTATCATAGGTTATATCATAAATTTGTGCTTGTAAAGGATTATGTATATTAAAACGAAGAGACCAAACTTTAAATGAAAGGATTCGGTGTTATAACGAACCCGTAGTGTTGATTTTCATGTTTTGTATTCAAAACTTTCAAAAACACCAAGAATAGTAAATTACATGTGTTGATTCTGCAAATTATATGTTTTAACTTGTTAAAATCATGCTAGAAGGGTTAATTAATGATTATATGTGTATTACAGTGTTTGAGTATGTCTAATTTCATGTAAGAATAAATTAATTGGAGGTGTTGGCCATATTCTGCAATTTTTGCAAATTGCAGAACTGTTACTGGTTCGCCTCGCCGCGACACCAGTTCCATGCCTTAAGACCCGCGCCGCAGCGCCAAGAGTCGAACCGCAGGGCCGAGGACAAGCCTATCTGTGGCGCCGCAGCGCCACTTTGCAGAATGTCCAGAAATGAAATTTTTTCATATTGTTCAAGTCTAAGAATGTGATAGTAACCTAATCTACGGTACATAAAAATATGTTAGACGTATAATGAGATGTTAAAATAGATTCTTAACATGTCAATAATGCATTTAAGTGTGAATTGAATTATTGAATGCATAGTTAGCTTATTATTCGTGAGGTGTAAATTGTGTGACAATAAGTTTGATAATTGACTAAGTATAGTCATAATCCGAGTTAGACAAAAAGAATGAACTTGTGATGATTAGTTACATTATAATTAACTAGTATTGTGAATATGAATGATATGTAGGATTAAATCAAGGAACGTGTATAATTAACGTGTAATCTACGCACGAGGCAAGTTTCCTAACCTTACATGTTATCATTATTCAAGTTTATAAATTTCGTCGAGTAAATTCTCATTATTATTAATCAAGTTCAATTTGTTATATTAAAGATTGTTTATCTTTTCAAATTATGATTCTGTTATACAATAATTGTTCTATTGTATACCTCTTGAGATTGTTATTCAATTTAAATATCATTTATTGTTGAACCTTGTTAGACTAGCGAATCCTTATTGATTCAACTAGTCCATAGTTGATGAACATTCTAAATTTCAGAACCCTTATTGATTTATCCAAACTAAACTTCCTTTGGTGAGGACTCTAATGTCAAACTGAGATGAACAACCCTGTATAGGGATTACGTATGCGTTAGCGTTAAGATATTGTGCACAGTATGGTACTAAGGGTTGATGCCCCTAAGTACGAGAAGAAGAGTCCATAATCTTATGACTGTTAAAGGTTTCAAGTATAACCCTTGATACTAGTTCAAGGTCTTATGACCCTCAGAATTCTTTTGATTCTTGTTATTCATTCTTGATTCAAAAGTTGAGTTTTATTTCAGAAATCTTTGATTCACTCGCATGTTATTATATTGTTATTTCATTGTAATACTTGTGGGCAATCGTGCTCACTATTACGTAATAATTACATTGCAGTTAAGAACAAAAGATCCGACGAGCCTTCTACTAGCAAGGGCAAGGGAAAGATTAACAAGTGATGAAGACTTGTTGTTTTATGTGATGTTGAACTTATGTGTTAAGACTTATGTTGAGTTGTGTAAGACTATAAATTGTTTATGTTTTCGCAGTTAAGATTTAAGGTTAGTATGACCTGGGATTGATGTATTTAATTCAGATGTTATAACTCCTTAAAGAGAGGCTTGATTTCTATCTATTAATGTCTTCATTTATTATGGGTAGATAGATATATGATTTTTGAATAGTGAACACCAAATCATGTGAAAATTTAAGTACCGGATTTGGGGGTGTCACAAGAAATGTGTTATCTGTTAGACTTCCTGAATAATTGTGCTCATTCTTGCAAATATTTTTTTATTTGTAGTTGAGGATGAAATTTAAGAAAGGTTTTGGAATAGATAGGAAAGAAAGGAATATGATTGTCAAGAGATATACTGTTATTGTCTTATAGTATGATGTAATAGAATGTATGTTGTAATAACTTTGAGTATGAATAAAAGATTAGCATTAATGAAAATGTATTGCGTACTTTGTTTTCAAGCTAGTAGATATAGAAGTCATTTAATTATGCTAGATTAACATTATTGACAATGTTTAGAAAGTTTTGTCAAGAAAATGGGTTGTCTAGTTGAGGGCGCCGTTTAAACAGAAAGTCTCCTCTTTCCTAAGAATTGACTAGTTGCTAATATTAAAAATCTAGGATAAATAAATGGTGTTGAAGTTGAGAAGAATAGGTTTGTGTTAGATTTGAGTCTATGGATATCTTAGAAGATTATACTGTTGGAAAGTCTCATAATGAATGTATTAGAATAAGTCATGATTTATATTAATTTGTGATTTAATAGAAAATTGTAATGTTATGATTCTAGAATATAAAGAGTAATGCAAAATTTTTAAATAAACTGAGCTTTTTACCAAGTTTATTATTGGTGAGTGTTAACGAAAATATTAGATCATGAGTACCAGATCTGATGTGGAAAGCACACATATTTTGGGGGCGCCATATAAATAACAATTTTTCTATCATTTGTTTTACACAGTTTCATGCATGTCTAATTTTTTGACCATTTTCAGATGCCTAAGTTCCCGAGCTCCAGCAACAACCACACTGCCAACAAACAACACGCCTCCAACAATAACCACATTGTGTACAAACAACGCACCTCTAGCAACAACCACATTGCCAAGAAATAACACACCTCCAGCAACAAGTGTATCACTCCAGACACCTCCTTCCTCCTCAACATTGACTTCAACTGAATTCTAGACTTTTATGAGCAGAAACATACACAATGTATGTATTAATGCTCTGACTGAAGATGGTACAAAAAGGAGAACTGAGATAGGTAACAGTCAACAGTTAACTACAAGTAATGCATTCAAAAGGCCAAAGAGGAAGGAGACTACGAAATAAGGGAAACACTTTTATTTTTTTTAAATTTTGACATTAAGCTCCTAAACATTAGTTAAGTGTGGGTTGGTTTATTTTTTGTATGTTTGTTCTGTTGGGATTTTGCGTATTAGGCTGCAGCTAAAATTCTATATGGCTTTTGTATTTGTCATTGTAGATTGAATTTGTGTATTATGATGAATATGGTACAATTTGTGTATTGGGATGAATATTGTATTGTAGATGCATTTTGTATTGGACTGAAACAATTAAAATTTATTGATATATTATTTGCAAGTTAATGTAGATGGCTTAAATGGTTTGTGTTCAATTTTAATTTTGCAAGTAGGTTTGGTTGTTAATTCTTATGTGTTCCTTTTAATTTTGCAAACAACTCACAATCCAAACTTCAATTCTTGACACCAAGACTTGTGCTTTGTTTTTTCTTGTGTTATGTTTTTTTCATTTTTGAAATAGAGCATCATGAAAAGAGTGTAACATAACATAATATCTTAATCCTAGGTTCCTAAATCAGAAAAACAACAACTTAATTAAACCTAAAAACTCAAAATTCATTTAAATTCATCCTTCATTACAAGCTTAATTCACAATACCAAGTACATACCAAAATCATTAATTACATTCCCAAAACATTACATTCATCTAAATCATCCTAATTCACTTCATATACATGATGAGAAAGCATAAAACCTAAGATATGACATGCAAGAAAATTAACTTCTTCTCTCTAGCTGCAACTTTATTAATTGTACTCTTCAATGTCTTAACTTCCCTCTCTAATTCCTTGATTTCCACTGCATGCCTAACTGGAATGTTCAACATTCTATCAATTTTGTGAAGTTCATTTCTTAATTGAATATTAATCTCCTTTGACCTTGGAGTAAAAGGATCATCATATCATTTAAAAAAAATTCACAATAAGCATTTTTATCTTGTGCAGACAAAAATAAATATATAAGTAATTTTTTTTATAAAAAAAAAACTACATTAAGTATTAACAATTTATGCAATTAAATACCAAAAATCCACAATAAGCATTCTTATCATGTGTAGACAAAAATAAATATATAAGTAATTTAAAAAAAAAAGAAGCTAAATTCTCATCAAGCTAATTATCTCGGTGAATCCATTGATACAACTATGCAACCTAAAAAACTACAATGAGATTTTCTATTAGACCATACCTTCAACTAAAACTCATACTACCATGCCAAAAACAAAAATTCAATGTGTCCAAGACAAACAAGTATTAACAATTTCTACAATTTACTACATCTACAAATAATCTACTGCATCTACAAACAATCTACTGTATCCACTATAAGAAAAAGGTCTAACAGCGACCAAAAATATCTGCGACCGCACTTTTTGGTCGCTAATAACATTAATAGCGACCGCACTATAATTTCGTTGCTATTAGTATTAGCGACCGCATGCGATCGCAAAAAGCGGTCGCAAAAAGCGATCGCTGATTCTATTTAATCTAAGTCGAACTAGGCTGTCAGGCAGAAAAGAAAACGAAGAAGAATGAAGGAGAAGAGGGAGAAGAAGGCAGGGGGAATAACCCAGGGATTTTTTAGGGAAAATCATAGTGCTCGCATTTACTCGATTCAGGTACGTTAATATATCTCTCTACTGTGCATTTTTTTGCTAAAAAGGCTTTCAATATTCATCTCAATCTGAAAAGGGTTTCAATAATTTTTAAGAAATATAGATTATGTTGTGGATTAATTGTATTTCTTGCTTAGTTTATGAGCTCAATTTTAATGGTATTCTTGTTTTGCTTTTTGGGTTTTATTGTTGTATTTTCTAAGAAAAATAATTTTCTGTGTAAGGATTTTTGGGTCATATACGTGCTCTATAATGGCAAACTATGAATCGGTGGAGATTCTAATATTAATCAAAGACTCATCACCAGAAAAAGAAACCAAAAAAATGTCAAAGGCCAGTCCAATATTAATTCAGTGGCTGCAATGTATTAACCTTTGCTTTAATACACTGTTAGAAATTATTCAGGTTTCTTATAATTGCCGAGCCTATGTTATAAATGACCAAGCATATTAAGCCTTTATATATTACTGCGTTATTAGATGGGTGACATATACCTAGAAGCTAAGCTGATAATGAAGCTGCCACTAATATCCTCCATGCTAGAATGTTAAATAAATAATGTAAAGATAAAGCCTGTTTGATTTTGTGGGGAAAAAGACTCTTCTTTCACATATAATACTTTATTAGGTAGAGATTGTATTCATTAGAGATTAGATTCATATATGTCTTAGTTGCCTAAATGACAAGTTTAAAAGGACATTGTCCTTGTTTGTTATCTCTTGGCATAAAAGGAAAATGAATGAAAATATGTATGCTATAAGTATGACTTAGCTTAGAATAGAAAGAAAATGAAAAGTACAAATATATATATATATATATATATATATATATATATATATATATATATATATATATAATCTAGTTGGCCACTTATACAAGTAAAATTATAAAATTTTCCTACATACATATCAAACAAACTTTAAATTATAAAATTTGTATATAATTATGTCAAAACTCACAAACACAAACACAAGCACCATAACTTCAATCACACAAAATTAATGTTCATAAAAATAATGATATGTTTCCAAAATATCCAGCATTATCTAAATCTAGATGTTTACTTGGAAAGAACTTAGATGTTTACTTGAGACCTCTTATAGATGAGTTGAAGGTATTGTGGGAGGATGGAGTACAGACTTGGGATATTTCCACAAAAATAAATTTCAACCTTAGGGCAGCGATTATGTGCACTATAAGTGACTTTCCTGCTTATGGTATGTTATCTGGATGGAGTACACAAGGGAAGTTGGCTTGTCCATATTATATGGAACATACAAAGTCTTTCAATCTATCAAATGGTCGAAAGCCATGCTGGTTTGATTGTCATCGTCGTTTCTTACCGGTAGATCACCTATTTCGAAGAAATAGAGAAAACTTCAGGAAAGGGAAAGTAGAGAATGATATGTCTGCACCGCGATTGTCGGGGACGGAGATGCGTGACCGTGTGATGAGATTGCCGGTCATCCCATTTGGTAAGATTGTTGCCTCTGACATCATCGATGGGTTTGGCGTATCTCATAATTGGGTTTGGAGAAGCATCTTTTGGGAACTGCCTTATTAGTCTACAAATTTGATTCGTTATAATCTAGACGTGATGCATATTGAGAAGAATGTGTTCGACAATGTGTTTAACACCGTGATGGGTGTTGCGAGCAAGACAAAAGATAATGATAAGGCACGGTTGGACATGAAAGATATTTGTAAGCGTCCTGGATTAGAACTTTATGAATCGACTAATGGTAAGATGGTCAAATTGCATGCATGGTACACATTGTCCAAAAAGCAGGTTGAAGATGTTTGCACATGGATAAAGTCTCTAAAACTACCAGATGGATATGTGTCAAACATTGTAAGGTGTGTTACAGGTGGGAAATTGCAAGGGATTAAGAGTCATGACTGTCATGTGTTCATGGAGAGACTCATGCCTATAGCATTTCGGGACTTGCTTGATAAACCAATATGGGATGCTTTGACTGATCTTAGTAATTTCTTCAGAGACATATGTTCAAAAATGTTAAATGAAAAGGAAATGTCTATACCTGAGAAGAACATCATTAGATCACGTGTAAGCTTGAAAAAATATTCCCACCTGGTTTTTTCGACTTTATGGAGCATTTGCAAATCCATCTATCCTATGAAGCTCGTGTTGGTGGCCCAGTTCAATATAGATGGATATACCCTTTCGAGAGGGTCATGGGAAACCTTAAGAGGAGGGTGAAGAATAGAGCTTATGTCGAGGGGTCGATATGTGAGACATATAGTTTCGATGAGATATCTACGTTTGTCTCAGACTATTTTACCGACAAAGTCTTGACAAAGGCCAATCAAGTCCCGTAACATGATGATGGGGGCAATGTTGAACTAAATGGTCGGCTTTCTGTATTTTGTTTATCGGGTCGCGCTTATGGAAAAGAGAAGCGCATATTCCTTTCTTAGCAAGAATTAGATATTGCACATACTTACATTCTTCTCAGTTGTGAGGAAATTAATGAATTTGTGAGGTATACATGTAAAATTCATATGTATTGGACCTATATCTTAACCTGAAATCTCATATTAATATATGTTAATGTTTATAAAATTGTATAGAACATACGATGACGTGTTAAAAGAAAATCATCCCGGCATCACTGATAAAGATATTCAAGTTAGTCGTGATAAAAAATTTGATCTTTGGCTAAAGGACAAAGTAAGTTAAGTTAATTAAGCATGGCATATATCGTATTAATTTTATGAATTTATTTAATTTAATAGAAGTTTTGTATACTCTTAATGAGGGAACGATTCCTCCAAATATACAAGTCCTAACTATGGGTCCAGACAGGGACCAAGTCATTCACAATGGTTACAAAATAAATGGCTGTGAATTTCATGCAAAGACATGATCGTGGTAAAAGAACAACTAATACTCGAGTGTGTGTTCAAGGAGATTGTTACAATGAGCTTGATTGTGCCTTTTATGGGGAGTTAGAGGAAATCATCGAGTTGTCGTACAAGGGTACTTATGGGGGTTATATTAACTTGTTCAAGTGTCGTTGGTTTGATTCAAAAAAAGAGATACGTGTCGATCAACATGGAATCGTCGATATTGACCTCCACAGGTCCACGTACGTCAACGCCCCATTTGTGTTGCCAACTCAAATAGTACAAGTATATTACACTCCTAGTCCTGTTAGGAAAAAGGGATAGACCGCCTGCAGATTGGCAATTTGTAATTCATACTCCTGCGCGCAGTCGTGTCTAAGTAGTAGACGGGGATTTCTACCAAGAGAAGATGCTTCATAGACCTCCTATAATAAATATGGAGGATAACAATGAATTAATCCAGTTAGAGAGTAGAGATGAACCTGATAAATTGGATCCCGAGACAGTTATTGTGCCAGATGACATTGATACCGAGGAAGAGTTATTGACTGATACTGACATTGAATCTAAAGAAGATAGTTATGAATCTCTAATACTTATACAAAATGATTCTGACTTAGACAACGATTTTTATTAAAATGTATGTTTAGTTTTAATTGTATTACATATAATTACATATATACATGTTCTCTATATCCTTGACATGTTTATGTACCTTTCATTTATAGTTGTCGTAGTTAACTATTTCATACAATTAATTCTCATTATTGTCATTTTATTTATATATGTAAATCATATAACTCATAATAACATCCTAAACTTTTTATTTATAAATGTCTTCTGAACTAGGGCAACGAAAGCACAGGTTGGGTCGGGGCCCTAATCATGTGTCGAAGGCCCCAACTAATCCGGATGACCAGATTCTCATACAGATTCGTCCTCCTCTGGATAGCACGTAAGTTAAACATCGTGTATATATAACCATGTTATATTTCCATTGTTATTGATATATACTAATGTAAATTATTTTTCATATTATAATAAAATTACGTATCTTTAATGTAAATTGTTGTATATTGTAGTGATTTTCAAGATAGTAAAATTGTGAAGTGCATTTCATAATTATTCTTACAGAATTGGCCTATGTTAGTGATTACGTGGGCAAGCACACCTCTCGCCCATAAGGATGCAGTTTGGGCTAAATTTCAGGTATATTTTTTTTATCACTCTGATAGATAATATATAGTTAATCAAATAATATTGTTTAGTAATGGATTATGGTAATATCACCGTTTTAATATTATTATTATTATTGTTTTATTTGCAGAAAAGGTATAGATGGGATGACGTGCAAGCATCAGTTATTCAAACACTGTTCTGGCAGAAGTGCGCCGTCCAAACTAAAAATAATCTTAACAAGGAACGACAGAAAGCCATGCATAATGCAAAGATTGATCATTCAGGACAAGGTGAGCAGTATATGCATGAGCATAGACCCTGGTGGTGCGCACAACCCATATGAGTGAAGACGTGTGACCAGTGGAGAGCTAAGAGCTAGATCAAGAGACGCAAGACTACCGCCTTGAATAGATCCTCAGGTGTACCTGAAGGCGAAAAGGCAAAAGGCACGTATCGGGGCGGCAATATATCACAGCTGTAGCATATTGCTGCCAGGGTATGTATGCATAGCAAGCTTATTGGCTTAGTTATTTGTTTTTATGCTTACAATCATGCTTTGTAGCTAAAATATCATATGTTTACATATTAATATGAGAACATGTTTTGTAGGAATCTCAGTCTCAAGGTCAACCTATCAATTGGTTGGATGTGTATGTGACCACCCACGATGGTCTACCAGAGGCTGTTTAGATAGCGGTAATAAGTTAACTTTATACTAATATGTTGTTTATAAATTCTGACGAACTTTTTTAGCATTTTTTTATTTATTTTTAACTATTTAATTGTTAACCTTCTGACATGACACTTATAAGAGCTTAATGAACTAGCGCTATCCTGAAGGCACCCCGCGTTCGCCGATTGATCAAGAATTGTGGGTGAGGACGACAGTTATAAAGAAAAACTAGGTTAAAGGCCAAGGACAAAAATGACGCCCGACCATCAGTGGCACAGGCAGCTCTGCTACGCAGTCTACACAGTCATCAGGTCATCCAGCCTATCATACTCATGATGACTTTGTGAAAGCGATCTGTCGAGATCGTGATCTTCTTCGTATACTGGGAGGGCATCTGCAGTCTTTGAGTCCTAATGAAATTTAAATTGGGACATTCAGAAGAGGGGGGGTTGAATAAGTGCAGGCACAAACTATGTCCAATTTCTATTTCTTATAAAAAAATCCTTAAGTGTTTAATGCAGGAAGCTGGATTACTGATATGGATAGAATGCAGGTTGCTGGATAACTAACAAAGTACTCAAGTATAAAATGCAATCACACAAACACCCGAATTTTTTTATGTGGTTCAACTACTACCCTTTAGAATAGTAGCCTAATCCACGTCCAATACCAACTAGTATTGGAAACTCACTTATATTCAACTTTTCTAATTACAATACAAGTTATATCAAAATTGAACACATTTGTTCCTTGTGCACCTATGCACTCCTAAGCACCTATGCTTTTCTTCAACTTGACTGTAATACTTTATCAACCCAAACAGGATTACCCGTTACAAAACAGATTTAGATATGATAATTAAAATACAATACAAAAGGTCTAATGATCAAACAATATATTACTTACCAACTCAAGGCTCTAGTATGAAATAAAATGTACAATGAATATTACCCGAGTGTTTTTGAAGCAGCACCCTTATACTCAATGCAATTGATGAAAAACAATTTCGTGGCTTGTATGCTCTAATTTTTTGTGTATATTTTTTGTATCTTAACACTTGACAATTTCTGGTTATATAGACATCCTGAGAATATATCCGCTGCACTGCGATATATCTGTTAGACAATTTCTTAGCAATAATCTTACAATCTGAGTTAATTGTGATATACATTGCGTAATTTATGTTTTCCATAAACTGTGATATCATGCTGTCAAGGCTCGCCCAACCAATCCGGAAGTCAATCACTTTAAGTTGTCATGTATATAGAGCAAGTACCATATTTCTCAATGTTTATTGGACCGTTAATATCAACCAATTAGATTCCCTAGATCATGACCCATGATCTCTGCAGCGTCTGGTGATTCGCGCCCTTGACTAGATACCTTAATTAATTTCTTAGAATTAAGATGCTTGATTTATGAGCATGATCTGTGCAGCGAATTAAGAGTAGTATCTATAATATCATTGATTTATGCATACCTTTTATACCTGCTGGCCAATGTCCACATCTAACCATATATTAATTTTTCCCAAGTGAATCACTAGAATTATGGGGCGTGAATGATGTATGACTAAGGTAATTAATCACCCTTCTTGCTTTTACCGACCATTGTTTTGAATTTTTAGCGAGCGGGAGCATATAATGATTATGTATGTTTAGTGCTAGGCAATTTATCAGGTGGTATCAAGTATGAGAATGCAATTATGTAATGTACATGCCCTAGAGCCTTATTTTGGAAAGCAATAAATGCTAAGATCTTACATATATTCATAGGACTCAAATTTTGCAAATATGCTTTTCTTTCTCCAAGGATGTCTTGGCTTTGTAATTTCTTCCTTGATGTTTTCTGAAGTTCCATATCTTTCCCTGAAATAATATAGCATTGATTAGAGAAATAATCGAGTCATCATCAAAACATGGAGTGTGATATAAGTCAACATTTTCCCCCTTTTTGATGATGACAACACAATAACTATAGCTCCCCCTAAGACTATACACCACTTCAGGAGAGTTATAGCTCCCCCTTAGTTCATGCATACCATGTACTGCATATGTGCAGTATGTTGATCAACCCTACAAGTACTGGTTAGGCCTCAACATGATAAGTAGGAACATAGAACTGCAGTAATGAAAAGTATCCATCATTCATCAAATAAAAAGTTAAGCCAATAGTCTTAAAAAAACTTTTAAACCATAGTCTTAAAAAAATTTGTCTTCTTTAGGGGGCAGGGGATTAAAAACTAAAAACAGAAGTCTTCTCCCCCTTTGGCATCTATCAAAAAGGAGGGCCAGGAATGCCAAAAAGGGTAGAGGGAAACTAAGCATCGTCCTCCTCAAGGTTGACATGATTGGCCTCGCGATCTGTGAAGTAGGGGCGGTGAAGTCGGCGGTGCATGATTTCTTCCAGGGACATGGTATTGGCAAATATGGGGGGTCGAGCAATGAAGGTGGGAGGAGGTAATGGTAGATCCAGAAAATCACCTTGATATTCAGCCATCCAATTGTATTGGGGCCACTCGGGTAGACGCGCTTGGACTTGGTCTGTAAATCGACCCAGAGCTCCAACTTGGTTGCTGATGAACTTGAGTTCCGTGCTCAGCTGACATGCATTGCGATTCATCTTGCGTTGGAGGGCTTCAACCAGTGCCCTGGTGTGCAGCTCGAAACCAGCGTGGAGGTCAATAAACTCATCTTCGACATTGCGAAACATGTTTTGGAGATCATCACAACGGATTGGCAGTTTACCTTTTTCAAGGTTGGAGAGACGGAGTTGGATTTCTTTGACATCAGAACTGATTTGAGCTTGATTGTCTGCTATGGTGTGAAAGAGGGTCAAAATCTCAAGGGTAGGGGGCAGGGAGGTAGGAGGCATGAGTTTAGGTGTATCGGGAACCAGACGGATGAATTTTCCCTTAAGCAAGGTGAGATGAGCCCCTTTGAGATAATTTAAGTCTATGGAATCAGTCAAGTGGATATAACCTTCATCATCGAGTGGGATTTGGAAATGGGTGAAGAGTTTGGTAAGGAAACAACTGTAGGGCAGACATTTTTTGGAGTGTTTAACGCAATGGATCATGTGTTTTAGCATCGTGAGGGAGAAGTTAAAAGGCTGCCCAGTCATTATTAACGCCACGAGGACTAAATCTTGATACGTGAAGTCTGCTCCACCACCGAGACGAGGGAGGAGGTTGTAGCATAAGAGTTTGTGAAGGACAATGGCAAGGGGAGACACTTCGATGGTTTTTGGAAGAGTGACAGAGGAAACTGTTGGGTCATCCAACACAATGCGAAGCTGGACTAAGGGAGACAGAGGAGTAGAGATTGGTCCTTTGAGAGTAAAGGGGCAGTCACCGGTGTAAGGAATGGACAGAATACTACCTAAGTCCATGGCTGTAAAAAACAGAGATTTCCCTTTCACAAAGGAGGTGTAACAATCACCATTGTTCTCAAGATTTGTATAAAACTGCTGGACTAATTTTGGATAAGCGACCGAAGGAGGAGTGCTTAAAGAGGATAGACCACATGACTCAAAAAGACGGTGCAGGGGTGAGTTTTGATAGTAAAATATGTCTATTGATTTTTCATAGACAAAGGTTTTGTGACATATGGATGACTTAAACCTAAGTTCAAAGTTGTGACCTCTAAAGAAATCATCAGGAACATCATGTAGTGAGATAGGGAGAGGGTTTACCGTCAGAGGAGGAGAGCTACGGGACGGGTCCTTGATTATTCTTCGTTTAGTGACCGTGGAGGTCCCAATTGGTGGAGGAGAGGGTAGACTAGCCTCAGATTCAGCCGAAGAGGAGTCGTCGGAGATGGTTTGGACCGATGGCTGCTTCCTTTTCAGGCGTCGAGAAGTAGTGGAATGAAGAGGTTGCGACAGTAGAGATATCTTGTCCTCTGAGTAGTCATGTATTTGTCTGGTTCTTCGTGTTTTCATCTTTGCGGTTGGGGTTATGGAGACAGGAAAGAATGTGATGAGGTTTGATAAGTACAGACGGCGAAGAGAGGAATAGCTTGAATTAGTAAAGAGGAGTTTACCTTTTAAAGGACGTGTGTTACCGAGATTTGGGAAGACATGATGCCGTGTTTTGGGAATGAAGATTTTGGGCAGATTCAATGAGCGACATTATGGCCTATAGATATGTCGTGACTGTCTACTTTTCTTAACTCATGCAGATTGTGTTTATATCAGACACATCCCTAGTTCTCTTCTTAATGTACAAAATCGGTCTTCTCCTAAAGGTTTTGTAAAGATATCTGCTAATTGGTGTTCAGTGGGAATGAATATCAACCTTATTAAACCTTTGGACACATTGTCTCTAAGTAAATGGTGACGTACTTCTATGTGTTTTGTGCGGGAATGTAGTACTAGATTTTTTGAAATATCTATGGTGCTGGTATTATCACAGAATATGGGCACACTTGCACAAGTAATATCAAAGTCACATAATATTTGACGCATCCATAAGATTTGGGAACATCAACTTCCTGCTGCTAAGTATTTGCCCTCTGTAGTGGATAGAGCAACTGACGTATGTTTCTTGCTATGCCATGAGACAAGACTTTTTCCCAAAAATGTACATGCACCGCTTGTGCTTTTTCTATCTATTTGACAGCCTACATAGTCAGCATCTGAATAGCCCATTAGATCAAAATTATCGCATTTTGGGTAGAACAATCCTAAATTTGTCGTACCACCCAAATATTTAAAAATCCGTTTAACAGCCTGTAAGTGAGATTCTTTGGGTTTGGCCTGAAATCGAGCACATAGACAAACACTGTACATTATATCAGGTCTAGAAGCAGTTAAGTAAAGTAGGGATCCAATCATACCTCTGTATTTTGTTACCTCTACGTCCGTACCTTTTTCATCTGCTGTGAGTTTTATTGATGTACTCATTGGTGTGGTCTTTTAATTTGAATTTTCGAATTCGAATCTCTTAAGTAACTCTTTTGTGTACTTGGTTTGGTGAATGAATATACCTTCGTGATTTTGTTTAATTTGAAGGCCCAGAAAGTAGTTAAGTTCTCCCATCAAGCTCATGTCAAACTCCTTGTGCATGCATTTGGAAAACCACTCACACAAAAAATTATTAGTAGCACCAAATATTATATCGTCTACATATATTTGTACAATAATAATATCTTTATTTTGACGTTTAATGAACAGCGTGGAGTCGATTTTACCTCGTATGAACCCATTTGATAGGAGATACTTACTTAATCTTTCGTACCAAGCCCTTGGGGCTTGTTTGAGTCCATAGAGTGCCTTCTTGAGTTTGTATACGTAATGTAGGAACTTGTCATGTTCGAATCTAGGTGGCTGTTTGACATAGACTTCTTCATTTATGTACCCGTTGAGGAAGGCGCTTTTGACATCCATTTGGTGTAACTTGAACTTTCTGAAATAAGCGAATGCTAATAGTATACGAATTGATTCCAAACGGGCAACTGGGGTAAATGTTTCTTCATAGTCTATTCCTTCTTGTTGATTATATCCTTGAGCGACTAATCTCGCTTTGTTTCTTGTAATTGTTCCGAACTCGTCAAGTTTGTTTTTGAATACCCATTTAGTTCCAATAATGGATACATCTTTCGGGCGAGGCATCAATTCCCACACTTGACATCTTTCAAATTATTGTAGCTCTTCTTGCATTGCTAGTAGCTAATTTTCATCAAGTATGGCTTCTTTGGCGTTCTTTGGTTCAATCTGGGATAGGAATGCTGAGAAAGCACACATGTTTTGTGTTTTTCTTCTTGTAGTAACTCCTTCATTTATGTCTCTAATGATGTTATCAGGAGGATGATTTTTGATGTATCTTGCTGATTTTGGAAGTTGAGCATTATGTAATACTTCTTCGGTAGATTCAGAATTATGGTCTTGTTGTTCATCCATTTCGTCTTGCTGGATATGTTCCTAATTTTCGTATTCAGCTTGCTGGATAGAGTCTTGATCTTGCTATTTTTCTAAACCAGCTTGCTGGATCGGTTCCATAGTCTTGCTGTTTTGCTTTATGTGGTATGATGGGTTTGTCGCAGTCTCTAAAATTCCTGCATCTTCTTCTCTTTCTTTTGGAAGATCATGGTTAAGTTCATTAAATTTGATATGTATGGATTCTTCGATACACAACTTTTGCACATTATAAATGCTATATGCTCTACTATTTTGTGCATACCCAATGAATATTCCCTCATAAGATCTAGCATAAGTTCCCACTAGTGTCAAGAATAAAACATTTAGATCCAAAGATTTTGAAATAACTAATATTAGGACGTCCTTTATTTAATAATTCATATGGTGTTTTCAAAAGAATTGGGCGGATTAACACTCTATTTTGAACATAACATGATGTGTTTACAGCTTCAGCCAAAAATTTCTTTGGGAGTTTACTTTCTTGAATTAGTGTTCTAGCTGTTTCTTGTAACGTACGATTTTTCCTCTCTACCACTCCATTTTGTTATGGAGTTCTAGGTGCTGAAAATTCGTGAGTTATTCCTTTTTGATTACAGAATGTAATAAAATCCTTTAGAAATTCAGTACCATGATCACTTCTGATTCTTATAAGATTAAGACTGTATTTGGTTTCCAAATTTTTAATCAGTTTTTTAAATTCTTTAAATGCCTCATCTTTTGTTCTAAGGAATATTACCCATGTATATCTAGAGAAATCATCGACTATTATGAAAGCATAGAATTTACCGTTTAGACTAGCATGCCTTTCAGGTCCAAATAAATCGAGATGAAGCAATTGTAAGGGGGAAGAGGTTGATACCATGTTTTTGACTGTGAACGATGTTCTTACTTGTTTTTCGAGTTGACAAGGTTCGCATATACCTTTCTTCTCAAAATTCACTTTGGGTAATCCTCTTACTAAGTTCTTTGATGACAACTTCTTGATGAGGTCCATATGAACATGTCCCATTCTTCAGTGCCACAGATTCGCTTCATCTTGAACAGTAATTCTTCCTCCTGTTGCTCAAAATCAAGAGTATATATATTCCCTTCTCTTCGGGCAACTAATGTAGCATTGTTAGTACCATGTGAAATTGTACATCTATCTTTTTCAAACTTTACTTGATGTCCATTATCCATTAATTGACTAACACTGATGAGATTGAATTCTAAACCGTTAACAAGATGAACATTATTAATGTTAACCTTACCATTACCGATTTTACCTTTCCCAATTATTTCGCATGACCAATTATTGCCGAATGTGACAGTTCCATGTTTCTTTTTGACATTCAGTTCTAAGAACTTAGATTTGTCTCCCGTCATATGACGTGAACATCCACTGTCAAGGATCCATTTTTGGGAAGATACTTTGGCTTTGAGGCATACCTGTATATGAGAGATACAATTTATATTTTTGGTACCCATATCTTTTTGGGTCCACTTGTGTTAGTTGAAATCAAGTCACTTTTCTTTATCCATATGGCTTTATTTAGATTTTTCTTTCATGAGCAGTTTATCTCTAGATGTCCTTTAATGCCACAATTTTTGCAGGAGCTAAAAGGCGTGCAATAGTTCAATTTAAATGATGATTTAGATTTTAGCATTTCAACTTCTTTCCTATATGTTGGGTTGTAACCTATGCCTTGTTTATCATAACTGGGTCTTTGTTTTCCTAGCATGACATTTAGGTTTTCTTCCCCATGAACAAATTTAGCTAGAGAGATTTTTAAAGACTCTATTTCCTTTTGTAAATCATTTGTTGGAGGTGTTTTATTACTTGATTCATCGCCAAATGCATCAATGCACACATCTCTCATCTCTATCTCCTTTTTTAATTTTTCTACCTCATTATTTAGCTATTTTACCTTGTTGAACAATATTTTATTGTAATTATCTAAGTAATCATTCTTTGCTGCTAAAACCTTTTCCTCATTTGTATGTGTTGCTTTTTCTAAATCTTTCTTTTCATCTATTAGTGCTTCCACTTCGCTCATTAGAGTGTTTACTAGATCCTTTAAGTACATATTTTTTTCTTTTAATCTTTCATTTTCTCGTTTCAAAGTAATACTATCAGAAAAACATACCTCGTTGGATTCACCTTCAAGTCCCATGAAGCATATTTGAGCTATTTCATCATTTGCATCTATTTCCACTTTGGATTCTTCATCATCACTCTATGTTAGAAATGCTTTGTTCTTTTTGAACTCCTTATTGCCTTGTTTTCCTTTGTTCTTGAGTTGAAAACAATCCTTTTTAAAGTGACCTGGTCGTCCACACTCGAAACAAGTTTCCTCGGTTGGCTTGGCTTTGTATTTGTTTGTGTTGAATGTATTTTTCCTTTGATTCTTCCTTTGAAGTAGTCCCTTAAGTCTTCTTGATAACATGGCTATTTCATCATCCGAGTTATTTTCGAGTTCTTCTTCAATTCATGCATTTAGAGCTAGTACTTTCTTTCGAGGCACTTCTTCCTCGTCATCATATATTTTCAATTGGTGTTCATATTCTTCTAGTTCACCAAAGAGAGTTAATGTATCCATAGAGGAAATATTGACGGAGTCTTGAAGAGTAGTAATTTTAGATGCAAACCTTTTGGGCATAGCCCGAAGTAGCTTACGATTGATTTCTCTTTGTGGAATTGTCTTGTCGAGTAGCTTCAAGGAGTTTATAAGTACCAAAAATCGTGCTTGAGCCATTTTGATCGATTCGTCTCTTTCCAGTTTGAACATTTTGTAGTCATGCATGAGCATACTTAGCTTGACTTCTCGTACTTTGGACGTTCCTTTGTGACTTACCACTAGGGTATCCCAAATCTCCTTTGATGTGTTGCATGAAGAAACTTTATCTATTTCCGATTGCGAGTGTTCATTGCTTTTGAATCGTATGATACCATGTATGTTTCAGTTGAGTCCATCTCGAGTAGAGTTTTTGGAGTACCATCATCTTTCCTTGGGATTACCGGTCCATTCTCCACCACCCACCATTCCCATGGGTCTCGCTTAAGATATATCCTCATCCGAAATTTCCAGAAGTTATAGTTCTCAGTTCCAAAGAGTAGTGGAGGTCGGTTGGTTGATTGACCTTCGTGATGAGCTCTTCCAAGTTGTGCCATATCAGAATCTTTCCCTACAAGTCACCTTTAAGACCAAGATAAGTAGAGCCAAGCTCTGATACCAAATGAAATTTAAATAGGGACACTTAGAAGGGGGGGTTGAATAAGTGTAGGCACAAACTATGTCCAATTTTTATTTCGTATAAAAAAATCCTTAAGTGTTTAATGCAGGAAGCTGGATTACTGATATGGATAGAATGCAGGTTGCTGGATAACTAACAAAGTACTCAAGTATAAAATGCAATCACACAAACACCTGAATTTTTTTATGTGGTTCAGCTACTACCCTCTAGAATAGTAGCCTAATCCACGTCCAATACCAACTAGTATTGGAGACTCACTTTTATTCAACTTTTCCAATTACAATACAAGTTATATCAAAATTGAACACATTTGTTCCTTGTGCACCTATGCACTCTTAAGCACCTATGTTTTTCTTCAACTTGACTATAATACTTTATCAACCCAAACAGGATTACCCGATACAAAACAGATTTAGATATGATAATTAAAATACAATACTAGAGGTCTAATGATCAAACAATATATTACTTACCAACTCAAGGCACTAGTATGAAAAAAAATGTACAATGAATATTACCCGAGTGTTTTTGAAGCAGCACCCTTGTACTCAATGCAATTGATGAAAAATAATTTCGTGGCTTGTATGCTCTAATTTTTTGTGTATATTTTTTGTATCTTAACACTTGACAATTTCTGGTTATATAGGCATCCTGAGAATATATCCGTTACACTGCGATATATCTGTTAGACAATTTCATAGCAACAATCTTGCAATCTAAGTTGATTGTGATATACATTGCGTAATTTATGTTTTCCATAAACTGTGATATCATGTTGTCAAGGCTCGCCCAACCAATCCGGAAGTCAATCACTTTAAGTTGTCATGTATATATAGCAAGTACCATATTTCTCAATGTTTATTGGACCGTTAATATCAACCAATTAGATTCCCTAGATCATGACCCATGATCTCTGCAGCGTCTGGTGATTCGCGCCCTTGACTAGATACCTTAATTAATTTCCTAGAATTAAGATGCTTGATTTATGAGCATGATCTGTGCAGCGAATTAAGAGTAGTATCTATATTATCATTGATTTATGCTTTCCTTTTATACCTGCTGGCCGATGTCCACATCTAACCATATATTAATTTCGCCTAAGTGAATCACTAAAATTATGGGGCGTGAATGATGTATAACTAAGGTAATTAATCACCCTTCTTGCTTTACCGACCATTGTTTTGAATTTTTAGCGAGCGGGAGCATATAATGATCATGTATGTTTAGTGCTAGGCAATTTATCAGGTGGTATCAAGTATGAGAATGCAATTATGTAATGCACATGCCCTAGAGCCTTATTTTGGAAAGCAATAAATGCTAAGATCTTACATATATTCCTAGAACTCAAATTTTGCAAATATGCTTTTCTTTCTCCAAGGATGTCTTGGCTTTGTAATTTCTTCCTTGACGTTTTCTGAAGTTCCATATCTTTCCCTGAAATAATATAGCATTGATTAGAGAAATAATCGAGTCATCATCAAAACATGGAGTGTGATATAAGTCAACACCTGATGAGTTGGTGGATGCAGTGGCGGCAGCAACACGACATCAGGATGGCGGTGAGGTATACATAGATATTGTTGTGTCTTACTTATGTTTAAATAATTTCTATTGTTTAGATTTCCCTAAGTCATAGCAGTATCAACACATGTAACATGTTTTATTCTTTTGTTAATTACAAGGTCCTACTAATTTGGATGATGATGCATGAAGATCTAGGCATGTTTTTTAGATATTTAAAGTCTTGTACTTTTATATTCATTCTTTGGACAATTGTATTTTACTTAAAGATGATATTTGTATATATTTCTTTAGTTCATTCTTTGGACAATTATATTGCTTGATTAGTGTTGGTTTACATGTCTGCATATGGATGGATGTTTATATATATTATTGTGGATGTGTTGAGATATATATAAATCATGGGTGGATGTTTATATGAATGCTTATGTATACTGTTGTGTGTTGGGAAAGAAAGCAGGTACAAAGCAGGGTATAGTTTTTTTTGGGAAATCCATAAAACAGGAAAAAAAATTTAAAAAAAATATCAACATCAGCGACTGCATGCGGTCGCTAATACTAGAGAGCGATCGCTGATGGCCTGAGGAAATTAGCGACTGCAACGGTCGCTATTGTTGGTCGCTGACACATGTGCCACGTCAGCCCTAAAAAATGACTCATCATGACTCAGATTAGCGACGACGTCGGTCGCTGATAAGTCAGTCGCTAATAATGGTTGTTGATGTCCACTCAACGACCAGATTATGTGCAACTAATATCAGCGATCGCAGTCGGTCGCTAATGATCATCTGCAAACGGTCGCAGATATGCGGTCGCTAATAAACTTTTTTGTTGTAGTGATCTACAAACCTCATATCCAGGTGTAATGTTCCAACATTCCAAGCTTCCCACATTCGTGTAGTTATTTCACAATAGCATTTCACTGGAAGATGAGACATTTGACATTGTATTTGATCAGATGAAGATATCTCATCCGTGTCATTTCCATGAGCATACATTCTGAATGAAAATTTCATGGGAACACAACACGAATTAGAATGGACAAAAACGAAAGGAAGCTAAGAAAAAATTGAGCCAAGTAGAATCGCAAGAACATGAATTTGTCGCCGAAGAAGAAGCTGACGAACAAGTTATCGGTGCAGATGAAAGGAGCAGCAATTGAGTCAAGCATAATCGCACCAAAGTTATCGATCGCAACCCTAATTTTGTTTTTCCCCCAATTTGTGAATTCTGCAATATTCAGATATATATAGTGTAACAATCCAAGATTTTATTTATAATTTAAAATATTTATTCAGTTAAATAAATATTTTATTGATGTAATTGTTATTTGATTGATGTGGTTATTGTTAGTAAATATTTGTGAATTAAATTTATTAGATAACATTCTAATTTAATTTAATTTAATAGCTAGAGAGTTGTTAAAGATAACATGAAATGCTATATTGCTGTTTTAAATTAATAATTTAAAATGGTATGTTAATTTATTAAATAAAAATTATAATTTTGTGATAATTAAATTAAGTGGAAAATTTATTTAGTGTGTTATTGGATATAGAAATCTAAATAAATAATATGGGATTATAAACTATAGTATAAATGATTTATTAAAATAAATTAAAGTAGTTTAAATGGAATTGCCCAAACATGGCTTAAAGGTATTAAGTATTTAATTTTAAAGAGTTTTTGCCAAACAAAGCCTAATGACTTTTGAATTTTGAATTATAATTATAATAAATAAAATAAGTCAAATAATAAATAATATATATTATATAACTGATATACATTTAAGGTTGTAACTGTTATGTTTAATATGCATATTATGACCCTTTCAGTTTTTTATTTTTATGCTTAAGGGTGAGTTGGCCTATACTGATACTAAGAGAAGAAAGAAGGAAGTTGCAGAAAAAATTTGAGAGAGTTGAGACAGAGTTGAGAGAGGATTTCTAAGATTTCCCAAACAATTTTCTGAGTTTATCAAAGATTATTACCGAGCAATTGAAGGTATTTTTATAACTTTAATATTTTATATATATATATATATATGTGTGTGTGTGTGTGTGTGTGTGTGTGTGTGTGTGTGTGTGTATATGTATCTTCTACGGCATGAATTTCAAGTTCTGTGAATTCAATGTTTTTGAATTGTTGTTATACAACTGATTACTTGTGATTGTATGTGTTTGTGATGATTAGAACTAGTGTTTAGACAAGAATTAATATGCTAATTACATTTAAAAAGGAAGAAAAGTATTTACAGTACATGTTTTTAGATATGGCTTGTGAAAGTACCAAATTTGGTGGTTAATTTGTAAACCAATCTGTAAATTGAGCCCTGAATATGTTAGTTCATTAAGAAACGAAGAGAATGTAGTTTGAATGAGTTAATTTGAACAAGAATTGTGATCACAGTGATGATTTTTGTAAAGGATGTTAAAAATGGTGTTTTTGTATAAAACATAGAATTTAAAAGATTTAAATTAGTTGTAGTTGTTGTTTAATTATTCTAAGTTAGTATATATATGAGGAATCATGTTTGTATAAGTCCTATGTCAATAAGGTATGCTTAATTTACTATTTTGTGGATGAAATTTGTGATAGTTGGCTTAGAATAGAGTCGAAACTCGTGTTCTGCAAAACTAGTACTGGTGCCAAGCACGGGCGCGTCAGACTCTAAGGTATCCATGGTGCGGCCACGCCAGTAGTCAATCAGACCCAGTGAAGAACTGTTAACAGCATAGTCTGGAAAAATGTTAATTTAACATATTTTAGTGATTATAAAAGGACTTAATGCATGCTATAAGATGTAACAACATATAATGATCATAATGTTGAAACTAAAAGATTATGAATTAGTATGTTGTGAAAGTTCGTATGTGATGTCATGGGAATTAGTGTTGTTATGCAATCACTATGTCAAGTACTGTTATATAATTAGGAGTTCAGATCCATGGTATGTGAATGAGTAGGATAATCAAGTCTTAAGCTAGAGATTATAGACTTAACTAGAATGAGAAGTAAACCCATGAAGTTACTTTTAGTATAACTAATTGGTATTGTGATTTTAATGGTATATGTAGGGTATTTGGCGAATGTTTGTAATAATTGTGTAGCTTACGCACGAGGCAAGTTTCTTACCCTAAACTTTTATTGAGCAAGTTCTTTGTTCCTAAATTTTATTTGAGCAAGCTTTAACCCTAACTTTATTCGAGCAAGTTTTGAATTCTAATCATTGTTGATCTACTCTAACTTGTTTATAGTTAAGCAAGTTTCTTAAGTTTCATTCCTTTATAGTGAATGCAACTTCTTGAACTCTAGTCTCTAATATTGAGCTGTCTTATTTTAAATTACTTTGCACAAGTTATTATCATGTTGAGCAAGTTTTTGTTTTCAGCTTGCTATCAGTTAATGTATGTTCAGTAATTCAATTTCTAATTTGACAAGATCATAGCCCTAGCTTATTATTGTTCAAGCAAAGGTTTATCATTTTATTCAATGCTTATGCTTCTAATTATTTCCAAGCATGAGTTTAACATATAGTTGGTTCACCTATGATTTTCAATTATCTATATTATGTTGTTATTGATCAACCGTAGTGTTATCAAACTTTATTGATTCAACTAATCCTTTAGTTGATGATCGTGAAACTCTAAATTACCCTTGAAGTTTATCCAAACCAAACTTTCTTTGGTTCGGACTTGTACTCTTAAATTGAGAAGAACAACCCTATTATAGGGGTACTGATGAGTGGAATTTATACCAGTGAATCAGATACTTTATGGCTTAAATAGATGCCTAATCTTCGTAGATTTTATATAGTTTTATATGATTATTGTATTATTATGCTTAACGGACGTATTGCAGGGCTTTACAGGACTTTTCTAGCTTTCAGGGACAAAATGGTCATTTGGCATACACTCGCGCCGTGGTACCAATGCCATGCCTTAATCTCGTGCCACAGCGCAAACCATCTGTCCAGCCTGATGTCACCTTGGCACCGCAGTGCCACTAGTACTTTATGGGCTCGCGCTGCAGCGCAACCTCTGGTCTTTTGGTGCTGACGTGTCTCTACAGCGCCACCCTTAGCCTTAGACTTCGCGCCGCAGCGCGACCTCTGGTGCCCGAGCAGAGAAGGCTTGCTTTTGACCTAGTAAAAGAGGGAAACATATATATATCAAGCGAGTCTCTACAATACAGATATATCATACCATATATCATATAGTCGGAGAATAGCTTAGCTTAAAACAGAGTAGTTTTCTCTTTTCTTCTGTATTTTCTCTCTCTAGTTCTTGGTTAATGTCTGTAAATATAGATTAGGTAGACTAGGGAAAAGTTTGGGATTTTCTTGGAGCATCAAGAGCAGTGAGCTACACGGATTGGAAAGCTTGAAAGGAGCGGAATGCTTGGAGACTGAAGAACCTCGACAGAGTTTATTCTTGTCCATTTATTTCCTCTGATTTTGTAGTCCATTAATGTTATCTTTATTGCTACTTATATTTGTTCAATAGCTATGAACTGAATATTGGCTCTAAGGTTATAATGGAACCCTTTGTTATTTAAATTAAATGTCTTGTCTCTTTGGTTGGCACCATATGATTTGGTTTAATATATTCATGCTTAATGATTCTCACTAAGACATTAGTGATGATTTTGGTAATCTACATGATATTGAAATAAGGATTGTAGATTTATACCTAAATATATTGGCATGTGATTATGGGTTTCGACTACATAAGTTGTGCGTAGAATAGATATATATATGTGCGCCACGTGCGGCCTATTTGAGAACTTATGCTTAAATCCTTGTTAGATTAGTTCATATAGACATATGTAGGATTATCACCTAGTGGGTGGATCTGGAGAGGATATATTTGTGCGTACCTCGACCGAGGTGTATGAGCACATGTGTATTCTCGGTCGACAAGTTGTCGTGACCATTAAGACCAAAGAGAGAAGAGTAGGTAGTTTGATGAAGCATAGAACGCCAGGTGTTCGACAGAATGCCTGTGTGGTGAAGTTGCAACCTTAGCTTGTAATTCCTTCGATTACCATTCGTTATCCATTTACTTGTTTTGATAATTAGTTATAACTAGATTAATCACACTTTCATTTATTATTGTTCGAATAAGACTTTAGCGATACAACGTCGGTACTTGGTAAATATTAGTGATAGTTCCTCGTGGGTTCAACACTTTCCTTATCACTATATTACTTGTTAGACCGCGTATACTTGCGCGTGTTTAGTGATCAATTTTTTGACCAACAAGTTTTTGACTCCGTTGCCGGGGAACTATTATTCTAATATTGTCCAATATTGATTTAAATCAATATAGTCTTAATTTGAATGTATATATATATTTCTTTTATTTGTTTGATCTTCCTTTTTGCTTTTAAGTTTACAGGTTATGGACGATCAATGTTATCAATGGCCTTATGAGAGAATGACACAACCAAGCTCGGAAGAAGGACTCGAGCAAATGCAAGTTCAAATTGCAAATGTCTTGAGATTTTCTGACAATCTTGAGTGTCAGTACACTCAGACTGCCTACTGTTAGGAACGAGCTGACTCTGAATCGATTTTCTATCATCCAAACTATCAGGGTTATCCAAAGTCTTGGGACTACAGTAAAGAGCAATATCATGATCTGAATTACTCATATCTAAATCAGTTTGAATATCAGTCTTTGCCGCAATATGAGTTGACGTCTTGACCCAATGAGAGCTTTTCTGAGTACTCAACACAAGAAGAAGAGGATAGGCTTGAAGAGCTTCTCACCAAATTTATTGAGAAAAATGAGGTTCGGATGGCAAGCCAAGAAGCCGCATTGCAGAGCCTCGAAAGTCAATTGGGGTAACTCATCAATGCCATTACAAATCCGTCGCAAGATAATATACCGCTCATAATTGAGTTCAACAATGACGTAGTTGAACAGTGCACGGTGGATACGCAAGGAGAAGGCGATGAGTCTCACCAAGTTGTTGAGGGCAATGTCAAGGTGCAAATTGACCAACCTGCGGAGGCTGAACTAGAAGAGGAGAGGATCAACAGTGGGTACACTGTTAAGAGTAATCAAAAGTTAGAAACCACGCTCATGACTATGGAAACCCTGGAGGGCTCGCTAGCGCACAAAGAACGCTTTCAAGTTGATGAACAAGGCAAATTAGTGGATAATTCCAGTGGTGAAAGATTCTTCGTGCCAATGGGTGAAGAAAACGAGGATGATCAATCATCCATGTCTACCAAAAATTTAAAGGAATTGACGAATATGCAGCATGAAATGGTCATTTTTGCTTATGAGTTGGATTGAGCGGCATCGATATAGTCAAGCAGACGACTTTAAAACAAGCGCTTGGTGGGGAGGCACCCCCATCTCAATATCATTTTTCTCTATTTTTCCTTACTTATGTCTAGTTTATATATTATGTCTGTTGTCTTTACTTTGTAAATATTGCTGCCAGTTATTGTACTACCATGTTGTATTGAGCATGTTTTTGTGGCTGCAGACAGCATGTTTTCCTTTTGTGATGCTATTCTATATATAGTAGTATAGTTAAGCTAGTTATGATTTGGGTTTATTATACATATATGTATTTATTTAGATGGTGGCTAATACATGGTGTAATGTGGGCAAGAAAAACCAAGATACAAAGTTGGCGCCACAGCGCCAGTATATACACTACAACTCACGCCGCAGTGCCAGATTCAAAATCCAGATTTCCTATTTCGCACCGTAGCGCCAAGGTACAAAGAGGTCCTCACGCCGTAGCGCCGCTAACGAGTCCAACGTTCTTCTAACTTGCGTCGCGGCACCAAGCAAAGAAGGCCAGGCCGCGCCACAACGCCGGCAGCGAGTTTTGGTTTTTAAAAACTGATTTTAGCCAGCATTCAGGCCACTACTCCTCTCAATTCTCTCGACAGATTAGGCAGCACAAACGCGCTCAAGCAATCCTAAACCTCGTCGCTTCACATCTAAGATCCCAAGTTTTCCATCAACATTCTACCCATAAAACCATAATTGAGACATCCTTCCCACAAGATCCCAAGCCAGTGCACGCAGCAAGAGGAGATCAGAGTCAATCTAGGGTTTCCCACTTAAGGTATTTGGGGATTTCAGTCATTCATTTATAGTTTTGTTTGATTTCAATATTTGGGTTAGTTTTTCTCTGTTGATTGGGGTGATTTCCACTTATGGAAATCTGGATAAAGCATTCATAAGAAAGGGCTATATAGTTTGGTTTCAAGAGCGCGCACAAGGTGTTCGACAAATTACCTGAGAGAGAATTTGACTGCTTGGGGCTATTTGACATTGAAATTTCATTAGGGATTACTCAAGCCTACGTTTGGGGGAATTTGGAATTGAACCTTCAGTTTTTATCAAACCAACTAAAATTTTGACATGGCATCAAACAAGCTACGCCTTAGTGTCGGCGGGTCCTTGTCCGCAGCACCAACGACTTGGGACAACACCAAGTACATCAACGAAGAGGCCTGGAAACGAGATAAAAGGTCGTTTGCCCGCACGAAATTTGATTCCTGAGTGGGGTTTAAGGCCGAACAAAAAGGATGGCGAGTTGGTGGCCATGATTGCGGGACGCCAGTGGATCCACTTTACTAAACCTCCCGAGTCGGCCATTGTATTTGTGGTCAGAGAGTTTTATGCAAACGCCAGCCTCGATGGTCCTGTTGTGGTCCAAGTCAGGGGGCGATCAGTGGCTTTTGGAAGCCAAGCTGTGACTCCCGAAATCTAGGTACTTAAAATCCGAACTCAGTGCTTCACGATACCATTTCTATGAGTGGATTAATACTAATAATAATAACAATAATATAAATACCAAACTTAATTTACATATATCAGAGTCTAATCCCAGTTTCTCAACCTTTACTATATTACATTACATGATAAATAATAAATATCAAAGTCTTAATAACGTCTAACTATTACAAAAGATATCATAAGCTTATTCTGTTTGCTTTCCTTTTTCTTTGTCCTTGCTTGAACCTTCAGGTTGATTACGCTTAGCTAAAAACATTTATATTTAAAGCAAGAATGAGCATTTGATTGCCCAGCAAGTAATATCAACAATAATAATTAGCTGAAAGAAGTAAATGTTTTCTGTGAATGACACTTCTACAACGAATCAATAGCTGTGAAGTAAGCTGAACCAATACTAACAACATATCAAATTTATCTCAAATTTTAAAACTACGTGCTGACTATTAATGGAGAGCAATCAACAGACTATGAACTTTGTTTTCGATTTTTGATATTCAACTTAATCACAAGAATTAATTATACGCAATAACAAAGTGGAGTATTTTCCAGAGTTTATGTTGAGTGATCCCTAAGGATCTTGAACTTAATTCTCGAGTAACTATCAAATATTTGCTTTGATATACCCAGGTATATCAGATAACCATAAAGATTAAGTCATACCCCTCTGCAAGTATACTAAGTCATCAGCTTCATTATGCCCTATATTATGCATAATACTTAACTGCGCGCAATAGCCGAATATACGACCAATAGTTTTTCCTTTGTATTAAAGGTTGTTCTTCTCAGTCTTACAATCAGAATTTGAATTATAACAACAAAATACTATGATTTCAATATCTAATCGCTTTTCCGATCTAGCCGAAACAATTGGCATTGACCTGACAATAATATTTGGGTTCTTTTCTCGAACCTATCAAGTTCAAACAAATATTCGTCTAGCCAGAATAATTAGCTAAGACATATCTTAACGCTATCTTTAAATCTATGTCTAGCCTAGTCAAATAGCTTAGACAACTTTGAATCAACATATACATACCGAAATTTAATAAGTATGCATCAACAGGTACAACAATTATCCAAGTGAGGACACTTGTATAACAATATTTAGAAATTAACGAACAAAATAAATATCTGAATTATACAATAATATTGTATTGATAACCAATGATTGGATAGAATTCAAGAACTGGCATGTCTACAGAAGTATAGATACATGAACAATAACAATAACACTGGAGTTCTGAAACTGGCTTACACATGTTCATTGCAAAAAGTAAATGCAAAGGTTAGATACTTGCCAGGTCTGCTGCTTACAGTTACACAACTTAGTTTTATCCTTTATGTCGAGACCTATCATTAATTAGATCATTCTATCGATTAGAAACACATATCATAACACATAGTACTGCTATTTGCATTCAGCACATAACCTAGTCACATTGTCACATATGTTTAACGGTCATAAGATCACAACAAACACTTATACAGACAAATTATATAAGTCCAGATCAATTTCTAAAACATTTCGGTGTACCAACGACTTAATCGGGTAATTATCGAGTCTAAAACTCTATCGTATAGTTCAATATTCGTTTAAATATTTTAAATATCAATCGTATTATTTTTCTTAACATTATAATAATTTTTAAATAATTATTATAATTAATCATGGTTTTCAAACACTGGAATCATTATTAAATGATTTAAATATTAAATAATTCTATTATCATTAATATTTAATTAATATTATACTATTAATGAAACCAATGCCAAAATATTAAAGTTATTTATAATAACTCAAAATATTTTTAAAATATTTTTTTTATTACCCTTAAATGATTTTTAATACATTTAAAATTATTTTTAAATAATTACCATTAATATTTAATTATTAATGTACTATTTATCAAAATATTAAAATTTATTAATTATGACTTAAAATATTTTTAAATCATTTATTTCCTTTTTAAATAATTTTTTTAATCAATAAAACCATTTTAAAACTATTTATTTAATCTAATTATTAAATAAATTTAATATCATTAATATTAAATTATTAATGAAATTTACCTTAAAATATTAAAAGTCACATTTTATAAATTAAAATATTTTTAAACTATTTATTTTCATTTGAAATGAATTTTATAAAATAAAAATTATTTTTAAACTAATTTATTTAATATAAGTTTTAAATAAATCTAATATCTTTAATACTAAATAATTATTGAAATTTATCTTAAAATATTAAAAGTTATGTTTTATAACTTAAAATATTATTAAATACATTATTATCTGTGACGACCCCAAACTCGGGTACTTAAAACCCGAACTCGGTTCTTCACGATACCATTTCTATGAGCGGAATAATACTAATAATAATAACAATAATATAAAAGTCAAACTTAATTTACATAATTATCAGAGTCTAGCTCCCAAGTACGTAACCTTTAAATATTCATTACAACTCATGATATATAATATATGTCATAATTGTCTTAATATTAATATCAACTATTACACAAGATAACATTTGCATTCAATCAGCAACCTTTCCCTTTTTCCTTGGTCTTAGAAGAGCTCTCTGGTCGTTCACACTTAGCTGAAAACATTTAAATTAAGCAAGGATGAGCATTTGAGTGCCCAGCAAGTAATAGCAATTATATATATATAAGTTGAAAGGATTTAAATATTTTCTTTGTACTATTCTTCTACAACAAGTCAATAGTTGAGAAGTATTCTGAACCGATAAATATAACATAACAACTCTCTTTCAAATTTTTGAAACTACATATTGACTCTAACTGGGGTTATGGTGACATGCCATGAACATTGTTTTCATTTTCGAAAAGGTTAAACAGAAATTCATCTGTAAACCGTCATAACTTACGGGCACGGGGGGTGATCAGCCCGTTATGCCCAGCATTGATCAATACTACATACAAGAACAAGGATATCGTTCACACTGTCCGCCTTGGGCGCATAAATGTTTTCCCGTGTAGGGATGTTCATACTTGTCTGGGTTCTAAATCAAAGGTTTTATCTTGTTCAACAATATTCTATAATGCAACATATATATATATATATATATATATATATATATATATATATATATATATATATATATATATATATATATATATACGGGTAATTGACAAAGGTATATCAACATGTGATTAAATACAATGATTATCCAAGTGGGGACACTTGTATAACCATTTACAGAAATTAACGAACAGAATATATATCTGAATTACCATATACTAACATGTTGATAAGCAATGAGCGTATATAATATAAGGTTAATAATCTGTACAGTAATAATATCATTCGTAAATATTCTTACTCATGTCTATTGCATAAAGAAAATGCAAAGGTAAGATACTTGCCTGAAGCGTTGCTTACAGTTTGTAATTTAGATTTATCGCTTATCTCGCGACCTATCATTAATCAGATCATTCGTTCGATTAGAACAACATACTATAACACATAACACTACTTATTGCAGTCAGCACATAACCTAATCACATTGTCACATATGTTCTACAACCATTGAATCACAAATAATCACATATCTAATTAAATTATCTAAGTCCAGATCAGTTTCTAAAATATGTATGTCTACCGACTGCTTTATCGGGTAATTATCGAGTTTAATACTCTTTTCTGTAACTCAATATCAGTACGTATCAGTCATATTATTTTTAAATGACTTATAATAATTTTTAAACATTTATTATTATTTATCATGAATTTTCAAACATCGAAATTATTATTAAATGATTTAAATACTAATCAATTTTATTATAATTAATATTTAATTAATATTAAACTATTAATGAAATTATTTCCAAAATATTAAAGGTATTTATAATAACTTGAAATACTTTTAAAGTATTAATATTACCCTTAAATGATTTTTAAAACATTAAAAATTATTTTTAAATAATTATCATTAATATTAAAGTATTAATATTTTATTTATCAAAATATCAAAAGTCATTTAAGTATAACTTAAAATATTTTTAATTCATTTATATCCCTTTTAAAAGATTTTTAAATTAATAAAACCATTTATAAACTATTTATTTAATATACTTATTAAATAAATTTAATATCGTTAATAATAACTTAATAATTATTAATATTAAATTATTAGTGAAATTATTCTTTAAATATTAAAAGTTATGTTTTATAACTTAAAATATCTTTAAACAATTTATTTTCATTTAAAATGATTATTATAATATAAAAATCATTTTTAAACTAAATTATTTAATATAATTATTAAATTACTTTAATATCATTAATAATAATTAATTAATAAAATTTACCTTTAAATATTAAAAGTTATATTTTATAACTTAAAAGATTTTTAAATACCTTATTATCAATTAAAATGATTTTTAATATAATAAAATCATTTTTAATTAATTTATATAATTTATTCAGTAAATAACTTAATTATCATTAATATTAATTTATTAATGAAATTTATTACAAAATATTAAAAGTCATTAAAAATAAATTAAAATATTTTCTTATATCATAATATAATTTTAAATAATTTTTCAAGTATTAAAATCATTTTTAAATAATTTATTTAATATTATAATTAAATAAATTAAATTCTTTTAATATTCCAAAAATATTAAATATTTATGAAATATATTAAAAATAATTAAAAACTAATTTTCAGAATTTAAAATAATTTTTAATAATTTATTTTATATTTTTAATAATTAAAAACTATTTTTTTCTATTTATTAATTAATTTCTGAAAAATAATCTACTGTCTGTCGCTAAAGGCCACCTATAGCGACAGAACCGTCGCTATAGGTGTTCTTGGTGTTCTTGGCCAAATCCAGAAACTCATAGGCAGTCACCGAGTAAGCACGTTTGACCTCCAATAATTCAGTGTGTAGTGTGATTCTGGACCAACTAAGCTTTAGAGCGTGTAGTACTAGTGTAACACTTCAGGCTACAACAACAATCATGACCATACTACATAAACCGAACGAGATCTGGCCTCCCTAAAACCTTGTCAGAGCTGTTCTTCATTTCTGGGTTTTCCAAAAATGAAGAACAGTTCATACTGCCTTCTTTCAATCTTTATAACCTGCAACACATGAACTAGTTTCGTGATCTTAGGCTTTCAGGTTGTAGACGACATAACAAACTATAGAACCATTACCAAATTTCACCATAACAGCAATAAAATAAGCAGATCTTGATCGGTCAAACCTTGTCAGAAGTCACGCTCGTGAGTTTTCTGGGTTACCCAGAAAACGTAAATCGTGAACATTCTGTTTGGTTTGACCATCCAGAAAATCTAATCTGATTGACATATAAGCTATATAAACACTGTAATATATATTAAAGATACTGTACTATAAAATGAATACAGAAACAAACATAAATCATCAACAACACGCAAGATCAGTGCCCCTAAACCTCCTGTCAGAGCACGATCTAGGTTTTCCAGAAATTAAAAGTCATGCTCGGTCAACTATGTTTGACCAACCATAACTTTTAATCTGAACATGCTATGGGTTTGATTCGAGTTCCAGAGAAAAGAACTCATAACATACTTCATGATCAAACACTTAAACAACATAAACAGTAAACAGGTAGAGATCTAAGGCGACTGACATTTGATGTCAGAATACAAAACAAACTTTTTCCAGATTTTTAAAATCTTCAAATCCGAGCCTCTAGATGTTATGGATCTAACATCTAGCAACCCAGATCACTTAATAGCACTATATACAACATATATTAACACTCAAACATAACTTTTAACAGAGGATCAAAGTTCGAAATTTTGATTAGGGTTTATACCTTTAAGCTTTGATTTCTGAAATTTGGGCTTCTGATTTGTTGTTGGATTTCGTGGGGCTTGATTATGTGACTGATCTAGCTTATATATTCGGAGGTCTTAGAGAGAGAGGGTCAAGTTGAGTGTTTGTGAAAAATGTAAGTAACAAATGACATTTCTCTCTCTTCAAATCTATTTATACAACTTGAATGCAATGTATTTGGCTGGTGAGTTGGCTGGGCTGCTGAGATTTGTCACATGGGGTGATCTAAGTTGGTTACCTACTCTATATCTTGCTAGATTTACAAGTTACCTTAAATAATACAAGAGGTGCAAAAATGTCTTTTGACTTTTAAAAATAATGGCATTATGGTAATCATGCCAAACCCTTAGGGTTTAGGGTTTGGACTAGGATTTAGGGTTTTAAAAAAAATAATTCTAGAATTTCCAATTTAGGGTTTGAAAATAAATAATAAAATTTTAGTTTCTAAAATACAAAATTAAGGTTTCTTAATTTTCATTAGGGTTCACCTAATTAATACATTTAATACACGACATAAATTATATAACACACTTATAAAACAATCTTGCACTCTAATTTGGATCTCAAATTAAGGTTTAACATTATTATTAGGGTTTGATCATAATACACCGTAATTGACCTACCATTATCAATACAGAAATACAGTACATATTCATAGGACTGAAAAATCAAAATATAATTAATATTATATTATTATTTTCATACCTTGACAATAAATCCAAAATTAGGGTTTGGATTCCATATCTGATTTATTCTTCCTATTTAACCTTAATAATTAAGGTAAAATAATTCACTTAATAACTTGTACCAAAATTCATATAATAAAATAATTATTATAATTATTCTAAAAATCACTTCATATATTATTTAAATAATATATGACTATATATTCATGGAAAATAATTAATAAAAATATTTTTACTATAAAATTAATTATTATAAGAATGTACTTTTTTTATAATAATTAATAATTCTAAAATAAAATTATTTGTAAATATTTATGTAATAAATATATTTTTATTTACCACATAAATACACATACACATTATCTTATACAAATCCTCATCCTTAAATAAATAAAAAAAATTTATACGCAAAATTTCTTATTTATTTATGTAGAAAATATCGGGTTGTTACATTATCATTTAAAATAATTTTTAATATAATAAAATTATTTTTAATTAATTTATTTAATGCATTTAATAAATAAATTAAATATCAATAATATTCAAATAAATACTAATATTTATGAAAGATATGTAAAATTATTAAAAGTTAATTTTTATAACTTAAAATAATTTTTGTAATTTTCATAAATAAATTTCTATTTTTAAATGATTTTTAGAATTTATTTCTATTTTTAATCATTTTCTAGAAATTAGAAAACTAAAATAATTAAATCCGTTGCTAAAGGCTTTAGCGACAGTTTCTGTCGCGATAGGTGTTCTTGGGGCTCAAGAACACTGACCGTCAGTGTTCAAGAGGCTCCCTTTGACCATATCTAATTCATTGTCTAAACATGATTTGAGCTAACTAAGACACTGACATTGTAGTATTGTTGTAACACTACAAGATTCAACTATCATTTAAGTCATACAACATCACAACAAGGAGATCTAGCCCATCAAACTCACTGTCAGAGCTTTCTGGGTTTTCTGGGTTACCTAGAAACCTAGTCAGCTTCGAGTAGGCAGTTTGAGGCTTAAATTTCTTAGGGTTCTGTTAGTTTTAAAGTGTTCTAATGGGTTAGGGTTGTAGTCCACATGACAGAGTACATTTATCAATCATCAGGTCAGTCAAACGATATCAGAATCATAAGATAGCACCTGGTCAAACCATGTCAGAAATGGTGTTCTTGAGTTTTCTGGGTTTTCCAGAAAATCGAGTTCGTGAGCATGCAAGCCAGTTTGACCATCCATTACTTTCAGTAAATTGATGATTTGAGTGATATAAAGGCACAAATCTAAAGTCCACATAGCAGAGTATAACATAGATACAATAACAACATCAAAACACATAAATCCTGACAGATCTCGAGCTAGCAAAATCTTGTCAGACACTGAGGTTGAGTTTCTGGGTTGCCCAGAAACTCAAGGTCATGCTCGGTCAACTGAGTTTGACCAAGAATACCTTGTAATCTGGATCTGATCTAAGCATGATTTCAAGTCCAGATCAAAGTCCTTACAACATATTACTAATACAAACATTCAAAACATAAAAAATATAAACAGAATAAAGGCTATGGGGTCTAACATCCGTTGTCAGACAGCAAAAATAAAAATTTCTAGATTTTGAAGAACTTCAAATCCGAGCCTCTAGATGTTATGGATCTAACATCTAGCAACCCAGATCACTTATATAGACTACAAACATCATGTTTTAACACTAAATCATAACATCTAACACACAGATTAAGTTCAGATTTGAAATAGGGTTTTATACCTCTTTAAAAAAATTTGATTCTTGGCTACTGATCTGTTAATGGAAGTCGTGGGACCTGGTTTTGGAACTAAAATGCTATATTAATTCGTGGGTTTTAGAGAGAGAAGGTCAAGGTTGAGTATGGTGATCAAATGGGCTAAAATAAACTTTCTCTCTCCTTCAATCTATATATATTAGGTTAGACGCAATGTATTGGCTGATGATGTAACTGATGTGTAGGAGATTTTGTACAAAAGTAAGCCATGGGTGGTTGAACCACTAAAGTTATGGCTAGATCTACAAGTTACCAATTAAAGAATGTGAAAAATGACATTTTGGTCAATTGTCTTGTGATTTTAATGGTATTCATGGCATTTGGCTGACCCTTAGGGTTTAACCCTAAGGTTCTACAATTTATTTTTTTTGAAATTTCCAGTTAGGGCTAAAATAAAAATTTAGTTTCCTAAATTATAAATTAGGGTTTTCTAAATTAGATTAGGTTTTCTAATTATATAAACTTACATATTAGGTTTAGTAATTGACTAATCATAGTTAACTTTCCAATATCGCGATTAGGGGTACCAATAAGTAATTAGGGTTAGCTATTGGGGTTTCTAATAATTAGGGTTCCTAAATAATAATTAGGGTTTCCCTAATTAACGACAAATTTTATAATGCGTGCCATAAATCATATACCACAATTATTACACAGTCTTGAACTCCCATTTGAGTTTCAAAATAAGGTTAAACAAATTAATGCTAGGGTTTTAACATTATACACATAATTGACCAACCATTATTAATACGTACATATAGTACATATTTATAGTACTAAAAATTTTTAATATAATATTATTATTCTCATTCCTTATTCCAAATCCTGAATAATTAGGGTTTGGATTCCATATCGGATTTATCTTTCAAATGCGTACCACAATTAATTAAATTAAAATAATTAACTTAACTAATTTGAATAAATTCATATGATAAAATAGTTATTATAATAACTCTAATAATCATTTCATATATTATTTAAATAATATATAATCATATTTTCATGAAAAATAATTAATAAAAATATTTCTACTATAAAATTAATTATTATAAGAATATACTTTATAATGGTCAATAATTCTAAAATAAAATTATTTGTAAATATTAAGGTAATAAATAAATTTTATTTATCACATATAAGTATATACACATTACCTTGCACATATTCCCACATTTATTTTAATAAAAAAAAACTTATACGCAAAATTTATTATTTAATTAAATAGAAAATATCGGATTATTGCATTCACACTCCTTTATAAGGATTTCATCCCCGGAATCACCGTTTCAAAACCTATACATACTAGGGTACATAGCATACACAATCATTGCAAGTAGATCTCAATCAAATTTGATCGACTGATCTTTAACTAATTAACATAAAGCTTGACTATCTGATTATACAGAAGTTTGATCTCTAATAGAACTCAAATTCTTCCTTCAAAATTTATTTATAAAATAATTTACTATATATATAAAAATCATATATAAGAAAATAAAATTTATTCGAATAATACTTGGAGTTCCATCTCCGACTGCTACCGTATCTTGCATTGTCTTGTTGAAGACTCCGGCGGTTGATTTAGTTAGTTTAGTTGTTGAAGTTGGTCCCGTCATCACCGTTGTCCCGTTGCTTTTCCCCTTATTCGCACTCCCTGTCTCCCTTCTACCTTTTGGAAAGTCTTTCACCCTATGCTCCATTGATTCACAAATGAAACACTCACTATACATTCTTAAATTGGGAAAGCTAGGAGAGATATGTCTCTCCTACCCACACTTGTAGCACACAAACTTTCCTTTTAAACTCACTCTCGAGTGATTCTTTCCACAATTTCTACACTGCACAACCTGTTTCTTTCCACCTCCTGGTCTATTTTTCGTATTCCCAATATTATCTCATTTCCTCTTTCCAGTTCTACTACCACTACTCCCTTCTCCGGCTTTAACTTGATTTGCTTCCCACCAAAATTCGCCTCCCATTTCATTGTATAGGTGGAAAAAGCTATCTTTTGCCCCTCCGTTACCCTAGCTATCACAAACACTTCTACAGGGTCAGTTGATCCTCTAAATCCCGGTGGTTCGATTGCCTTGAAGTTTTTGAAGTCTACCGATTGATTATCTGGCTGATTTCCCGCGGCTGGTATTCCATTCTTCATAGCTTGAGCGTCCATATTCGCCAAATTCTGTATCGGGTCTGGTTATCCTTCAGCTTTGTTGATAGGTTCTTCTGCCCTTTGGTTTCGTTTTCATCTTGGCGGCATTATCTGATTAAATAAAATCATGTTCATTCCACTAATACATAGTACTTTACACCATATAAAATAGCATACACTACTTTAAACATCCGCTATCCCTTTGTGACATAAAAGTCGGGAATCGCTGACAAAACTTATACAAAAGTTGAGAATATTACATTACACATCATAGAACATACATATTCAAGTAATACTAATACTACTTATTTCTTACACCTTCATTAAGGATCAATTGCTTAGTAATCTATATATTTCCATTATCCTCAATAATCTATTCACACATAACTGTACTGAGTTTGTCAAACTTACCATAAGTATGAGTTTTAAGAACTCATACTTGACCATATATTCTCTAACTATACTCTACTTATTTGTTATTCTACCGTTTCTGGATCCGGTACTATATTTTCCACAATAACCACCTTATCAGGGTTGCATTCAAAGTGAGCCTCTATTTTAGCTATTGGCTTTGATATTAGCTCGGTTATGGAGGTTGACTCCCTCTTTACGATCTGAGAGTATCCTAATCTTATCCACCTGACATTTACACATAAATTATTCTGATTAGAAAATAATATATACACACAGCAAATAATAGTTTTATATTAGTTATCTTTTATTTTGTTTAATGTTGAATTTATTCAATTCATCTCTTTTTAAACTCTATATGAGTTATTTGTATTTTCAACGTTTCCCTTTGTTCTAAGGTTATAGCCTAAGGTCTATTCCACCCAAGATTTCTAACCTATAGCTCTAATACCATGTTGTGACGCCCCCAAATCCAGGTACTTGAACCCCGAACTCATTGCTTCACGACACCATTTCTATGAGCAGAATAATACTAATAATAATAACAATAATATAAATATCAAACTTAATTTATATATATCAGAGTCTAATCCCAGTTTCTCAACCTTTACTATATTACATTACATGATAGATAATAAATATCAAAGTCTTAATAACGTCTAACTATTACATAAGATACCATAAGCTTATTCTGTTTGCTTCCCTTTTTCTTTGTCCTTGCCTGAACCTTCAGGTTGATTACGCTTAGCTGAAAACATTTATATTTAAAGCAAGAATGAGCATTTGATTTTCCAACAAGTAATAGCAACAATAATAATTAGCTGAAGGAAGTAAATATTTTCTGTGAAGGACACTTCTACAATGAATCAACAGTTGTGAAGTACGCTGAACCAATACTAACAACATATCAAATTTATCTCAAATTTTGAAACTACGTACTGACTATTAATGGAGAGCAGTCAACAAACTATGAACTTTGTTTTTGATTTTCGATATTCAACTGAATCACAAGAATTAATTAAACGCGATAACAAAATGGAGTATTTTTCAGAGTTTATGCTAAGTGATTCCTAAGGATCTTGAACTTAATTCTCGAGTAACTATCAAAGATTTACTTTGATATATCCAGGTGTATCAGATAACCATAAAGATTAAGTCATACCCCTCTACAAGTATAATAAGTCATCAGCTTCATTATACCCTATATTATGCATAATACTTAACTGCGCGCAATAGCTGAATATACGACTAATAGTTTTTTCTTTGTATTAAAGGTTGTTCTTCTCAGTCTTACAATCAGAATTTGAATTATAACAATGAAATACTATGATTTCATTATCTAATCGCTTTTTCGATCTAGCCGAAACAATTGGCATTGACCTGACAATAATAATTGGGTTCTTTTCTCGAACCTATCAAGTTCAAACAAATATTCGTCTCGCCAGAATAATTAGCTAAGACATATCTTAACGCTATCTTTAAATCTATGTCTAGCCAAGTGAAATAGCTTAGATAACTTTGAATCAACATATACATACCAGAATTTAATAAGTATGTATCAACAGGTACAACAATTATCCAAGTGAGGACACTTGTATAACAATATTTAGAAATTAACGAACAAAATAAATATCTGAATTGTACAATAATATTGTATTGATAACCAATGATTGGATAGAATTCAAGAACTGGCATGTCTACAGAAGTATAGATACATGAACAATAACAATAATAATAGAGTTCTGAAACTGGCTTACACATGTCCATTGCATAAAGTAAATGCAAAGGTTAGATACTTGCCTGGTCTGCTGCTTACAGTTACGCAACTTAGTTTTATCTTTTATATCGAGACCTATCATTAATAAGATCATTTTATCGATTAGAAACACATATCATAACACATAGTACTGCTATTTGCATTCAGCAAATAACCTAATCACATTGTCACATATATTTAACGGTCATAGGATCACAACAAACACTTATACAGACAAATTATATAAGTTCAGATCAATTTTTGAAATATTTCGGTGTACCAACGGCTTAATCGGGTAATTATCGAGTCTAAAACTCTATCGTATAGTTCAATATTCGTTTAGATATTTTAAATATCAATCGTATTATTTTTCCTAACCTTATAATAATTTTTAAATAATTATTATAATTAATCATGATTTTTCAAACATTAGAATTATTATTAAATGATTTAAATATTAAATAATTCTATTATCATTAATATTTAATTAATATTAAACTATTAATGAAACCATTGCCAAAATATTAAAGTTATTTATAATAACTCAAAATATTTTTAAAACATTTTTTTTATTACCCTTAAATGATTTTTAAAATATTTAAAATTATTTTTAAATAATTACCATTAATATTTAATTATTAATGTACTATTTATCAAAATATTAAAATTTATTAATTATGACTTAAAATATTTTTAAATCATTTATTTCCTTTTTAAATGATTTTTAAACCAATAAAACTATTTTAAAACTATTTATTTAATCTAATTATTAAATAAATTTAATATCATTAATATTAAATTATTATTAAAATTTATCTTAAAATATTAAAAGTCACATTTTATAACCTAAAATATTTTTAAACTATTTATTTTCATTTAAAATGATTTTTATAATATAAAAATCATTTTTAAACTAATTTATTTAATATAAGTTTTAAATAAATCTAATATCTTTAATACTAAATAATTATTGAAATTTATCTTAAAATATTAAAAGTTATGTTTTATAACTTAAAATATTGTTAAATACCTTATTATCATTTTAAAAAAATTTAATATAATAAAATCATTTTTAATTTATTTATTTAATGCATTTACTAAATAAATTAAATATCAATAATATTCAAATAAATACTAATATTTATTAAAAATATGTAAAATTATTAAAAGTTAATTTTTATGACTTAAAATTATTTTTGTAATTTTCATAAATAAATTTCTATTTTTAAATGATTTTTAGAATTTATTTCTATTTTTAATCATTTTTTGGAAATTAGAAAACTAAAATAATTAAATCTGTTGCTAAAGGCTTTAGCGACAGTTTCTGTCGTGATAGGTGTTCTTGGGCCTCAAGAACACTGACAGTTAGTGTTCAAGAGGCTCCCTTTGACCATCTCTAATTCACTGTCTAAACATGATTTGAGCTAACTAAGACACTGACATTGTAGTATTGTTGTAACACTACAAGATTCAATTATCATTTAAGTCATACAACATCACAACAAGGAGATCTAGCCCATCAAACTCACTGTCAGAGCTTTCTGGGTTTTCTGGGTTATCCAGAAACCCAGTCAGCTTCGAGTAGGCAGTTTGAGGCTTAAATTTCTTAGGGTTCTATTAATTTTTAAAGTGTTCTAATGGGTCAGGGTTGTAGTCCACATGACAGAGTACATTTATCAATCATCAGGTCAGTCAAACGATATCAGAATCATAAGATAGCACCTAGTCAAACCATGTCAGAAATGGTGTTCTTGAGTTTTCTGGGTTTTTCAGAAAACCGAGTTCGTGATCAAGCAAGCTAGTTTGACCATCAATTACTTTCAGTCAATTGATGATTCGAGTGATATAAAGGCACAGATCTCAAGTCCACATAGCAGACTATAACATAGATACAATAACATCATCAAAACACATAAATCCTGACAGATCTCGAGCTAGCAAAATCTTGTCAGACACTGAGGTTGAGTTTCTGGGTTGCCCAGAAACTCAAGGTCATGCTCGATCAACTGAGTTTGACCAAGAATACCTTGTAATCTGGATCTGATCTAAGCATGATTTCAAGTCCAGATCAAAGTCCTTACAACATACTACTAATACAAACATTCAAAACACAAAAACTATAAACAGAATAAAATCTATGGGGTCTGACATTCGTAGTCAGACAGCAAAAACAAAAATTTTCAGATTTTGAAGAACTTCAAATTTGAGCCTCTAGATATTATGGATCCAACATCTAGCAACCCAGATCACTTATATAGACTACAAAAAACATGTTTTAACACTAAATCATAACATCTAACACACAGATCATGTTCAGATTTGAAATAGGGTTTTATACCTCTCTTTGAAAAATTTTGATTCTTGGCTACTGATCTATTAATAGAAGTCGTGGGGCTTGGTTTTGGAACTGAAATACTATATTAATTCGTGGGTTTAGAGAGAGAAGGTCAAGGTTGAGTATGGTGATCAAATGGGCTAAAATAAACTTTCTCTCTCCTTCAATCTATATATTACTGGCTGATGATGCAACTGCTGTGCTGGAGATTTTGTACAAAAGTAAGCCATGGGTGGTTGAACCACTAAAATTATGGCTAAATCTACAAGTTACCAATTAAAAAATGTGAAAAATGGCATTTTGGCCAATTGTCTTATGATTTTAATGGTATTCATGACATTTGGCTAACCCTTAGGGTTTTACACTAAGGTTCTACAATTTGTTTTTCTAAAAATTTTTAATTATGGCTAAAATAAAATTTTAGTTTCCTAAATTATAAATTAAGGTTTTCTAAATTAGATTAGGTTTTCTAATTATATAAACTTACATATTAGGTTTAGTAATTCACTAATCACAATTAACTTTCCAATATCGCAATTAGGGTTACCAATAAGTAATTAGGGTTAGCAATTAGGGTTTCTAATTAGCTATTAGGGTTTCTGATAATTAGGATTCCTAAATAATAATTAGGGTTTCCCTAATTAATGATAAATTTAATAATACGTGCCATAAATCATATAACACAATTATTACACGGTCTTGAACTCCCATTTGAGTTTCAAAATAGGGTTAAACAAATTAATGCTAGGGTTTTAACATTATACACATAATTGACCAACCATTATCAATACGTACATACAATACATATTTATAGCATTAAAAAATTTTAATATAATATTATTATTCTCATTCCTTATTCCAAATCCCAAATTAGGGTTCGGATTCCATATCTGATTTATCTTTCAAATACGTGCCACAATTAATTAAATTAAAATAATTAACTTAACTAATTTGAATAAATTCATATGATAAAATATTAATTATAATAACTCTAATAATCATTTCATATATTATTTAAATAATATATAATCATATTTTCATGGAAAATAATTAATAAAAATATTTCTACTATAAAATTAATGATTATAAGAATATACTTTATAATGGTCAATAATTCAAAAATAAAATTATTTATAAATATTAAGGTAATAAATAAATTTTATTTATCATATATAAGTATATACACATTACCTTGCACATATTCTCACATTTATTTTAATAATAAATAATAAAAAATTTATACGTAAAATTTCTTATTTAATTATATAGAAAATATCGAGTTATTACACAAGCTATCAACGCTCTATTCGTGACTCCTGGTTTTGAGGGTATGGACTATATGGAGCCGGGACTCCGCAGCTATGACCTCGAGGATATTATTAGGAGGCTCTGCAAGCTCAAGAATACATAGAAGAAAAATGACTTTACGGGTGAGAGAACTAGTTTCCCGTACGCCGCGCTTAGTCGCTATGGGAAGTTATAGTTCAGCTTCATTTGTGCCAACATGATCCTAACTCGTATCCTGAGCAACGTGACTAAGGATAGAGCTATCCTCTTATTCGCTATTGTCACGGGTCTGAACATAGATATCGAAGTTCTCATACACGAGTCCATCATGAAGGCAATTAAGAGTACCACTGCTTCGGGACTCCCGCATCCATCCTTGATCACCCGGCTATGCAAGAGGGCAGGTATCCGTTGGGGGCCAGAAGAGATAGCTCTGTCGCCCATGTCCATCATTGACCATCAAACGATCTCACGCTTCAATGTGTGGGACGGGGCAGATTCTCATGTCAAAGGCAAAGGCTACGGGCCACCTACTGAGCCACCTCCTACGGCAGAGCCCGATACCGCGCCGCCACCAGATGCAGGCCCAGCTTCACAGGCACTACTAGAAGAAATCATGGCATCCCTCACCCTACTGCTTTAGAAACACGACGCCGAGGCTCAGAGGCAGTAGAGGCACAGTGCAGTAGTGGCCTAGAGGCAGGACATAGCCATGCAGTATCAGGCTGAGCTGATCAACACAATGCAGAGTATATACACCATGTATAGTGGCGAGGATGCTGAGTTCATGCCATTCCTGTTCCCAGAGCATCATGTCTTCCCCCCATACCCTCCACCATCACCGCCCGCCAAAGCTGATGAGGACGATGCTGCTGCTGAGTGACTAAACTTTAGGGAAGCCCTCTTGTATAGATTGATATATGTTTAGCAATGAGGGATTGCTCACCTTAAGTTTGGGAGTGTTATGGCCTATTATCTGTTTATTTCTGTCTATTGCCATGTTAGGTTGCCATATTTAGTACTTTGCTTATGTTTTTATCAGTATTGTGGCGCAGTCGTTTTGAACTGCGGGATTATGTTTTGGATTTTTATTATTATGAATGCCATGAACTATTTTTGGTTATTATTTATTAATGCTTTGATTATTATCAGCATGGTTGTTGGTTTATAGCCATCTTTTTGGGACTTATACAGATTTATATGCTTGTGCCATGTGAATGGCCTTATTACCCTATTTTGAGCTGCTATTAAGCAAGGGTGTTATATTTATCATTAATTTTTTATTGTGGCTAATGACAAGCGCCAAGTAATTATGTCTATCTCTTAGAGTCGTGTCAAGCATGTATGAGCTAGGGGTTGTTTAATCGATAAGTTGAGACTGTTATTGATCCGTCCTTCTTAGCAAGCACCGACCAACTGTGTTAACTAGTTATGTTTTCGAATTTAGTTCGTGTGTTTATTGCTTTAAGAGTATGTTCACTCTTATAAACTTCCATTGTTACAAGGTAATAAAAGACTTAGACGCATATACAGTTTTGGATCTTGGATTCTGGCATGTTGACATATAAAAAATATAATAATAAAAGAATAAAAAGAAAAGAAGATTGAATATCAAAAGTTTTGCGGTGGGTCGAGATGGAGTGTAAAACGCACTCGCCCATAAACGCAGGACCGATGTTGAGATGAAGCATAAAATGCACTCACCAAATAATCTTTATTTTTTCGTAAAGTCTCAGTTGGCTTATGTTGATTACGTGGCCTTTACTGCTCAAGTTATTAGATTCATAGGGGTGTTCTACACCTAGTTCCCTAAAGTCATCTGGCTTGGGAGTCACTGATCAAAAGCTCATTAATGGGTAGTTCTAAATAACCTAAGGTAATTAAGGACTGTCCGAGTCATATTTTACTGTCTTCATGCTAGAGTCTTTTGATCCTTTCATGCACTTGTGTCTTATTCTTAATGCCTGTTGAATGTTTAAGTTGCGGAGTGTGCATATTTGTATTAATAATCGACTGTGCGAACTTATTTGAGCTATGATTACTTAGGACGGTTGGTCTCCACACACACACATAGAATGGATCGAATACAGTCTTAGGCTTGAAATTGAATGAACCCTTATTCATATATGTGTTTGCCCTGTTCTTTGGGAGTAGCTATAATCGAGTTTAAAAGTCATGATACTAGTTTACAATTATATTTTTCTTTCGCGTGTGTTTTGTTATTTTTAGTTTTGTGTTAGACAGTTTACTCGAGGACAAGCAAAGACTTAAGTTTGGGGGTATTTAATGAGTGGGATTTATACCCGCGAATCGGATACTTTATGGCTTAAATAGTTGCCTGATCTTCGTAGATTTTATATAGTTTTATATGATTATTTTATTATTATGCTTAACGGACGTATTGAAAGGCTTTACAGGACTTTTCTAGCTTTTAGGGACAAAATGGTCATTTGGCATACACTCGCGCCGCGGCACCAATGTCATGCCTTAATCTCGTGCCGCAGCGCCAACCACCTGTCCAGCCTGACGTCACCTTGGCGTCGCAGCGCCACTAGTCCTTTATGGGCTCGCGCTGCAGTGCGACCTCTGGTCTTTTGGTGCTGACATGGCGTTGCAGCGCCACCCTTAGCCTAGACTTCGTGCCGCAACGCGACCTCCGACGCCCAGGCAGAGAAGGCTTGCTTTTGACCTAGCAAAAGAGGGAAATAGATATATATCAAGCGAGCCTCTGCAATACAGATATATCATACCATATATCATAGAGTCGAAGAATTGCTTAACTTAGGACAGAGTAGTTTTCTCTTTTCTTCTGTATTTTGTCTCTATAGTTCTTACTTAATGTTTGTAAATATAGATTAGGTAGATTAGGGAGAAGTCTGGGATTTCCTTGGAGCATCAAGAGTAGTGAGCTACACGGATTGGAAAGCTTGAAAGGAGCGGAATGCTTAGAGAATAGAGAACCTCGACAGAGTTTATTCTTATCCATTTATTTCCTCTGATTTTGTAGTCCATTAATGTTGTCTTTATTGCTACTTATATTTTGTTCAATAGCTATGAACTGAATATTAGCCCTAAGGTTATAATGGAATCCTTTGTAATTTAAATTGACGGTCTTGTCTCTTTGGTTGACACCATATGATTTGGTTTAATATATTCATGCTTAATGATTCTCGCTAAGACATTAGTAATGATTTTGGTAATCTACATGATATTGAAAGAAGGATTGTAGATTTACACCTAAATATATTGGCATGTGATTATGGGTTTCGACTACATAAGTTGTGCGTAGAATAGACATATATCTGTGCGCCACGTACGGCCTATTTGAGAACTTATGCTTAAATCCTTGTTAGGTTAGTTCGCATAGACATGTGTAGGATTATCACCTAGCTTGGACGTTCTTTTCTGTTATATTCCTTAGCGGGTGGATCTGGAGAGGATATTTTTGTGCATACCTCGACAGAGATGTATGAGCACCTGTGTGTTCTTGGTCGACAAATTTTCGTGACCATTAAGACCAAAGAGAGAATGGTAGGTAGTTTGATGAAGCATAGCACGCCAGGTGTTCGACAGAATGCATGTGTGGGGTGAAGTTGTAACCTTAGCTTGCAATTCCTTCGATTACCATTCGTTATCCATTTACTTGCTTTGATAATTAGTTATAACTAGATTAATCACACTTCCATTTATTGTTGTTCGAATAAGACTATAACGATACAAAGTAGGTACTTGGTAAATATTAGTGATAGTTCATCGTGGGTTCGACACTTTCCTTATCACTGTATTACTTGTTAGACCACGTATACTTGCACGTGTTTAGTGATCGATTTTCTAACCAACAGGTACGCTATGCGTTTAGATGTTTGTGCACAATACATGGTACAAAGGGATGATCCCCCTAAGTACGTGAAGTCCCTATAGTATAACTGTTTAGGTTAAAGTTGAAAGATTACTTGTAACTGTGGACATAGTTCGTGGTCTTGTGACCCTCAGATATATTTCATATGTTGATTCTAGATTTTGGTTATCATTGATAGAGTATTATTCAGTTCTGATGAGCATATTCATTGGCAGTTATTATTCTCTTGTTGTTCATTACTATATCTAGTGAGCATTTGTTTTGCTCACTTTTGCATAAATATAATTATTGCAGCTAAGGTTGAGAAGGTGGATGAACCTACCACAAACAAAGGAAAAGGAAAAATATATAAGTGATGAAGACTTGTAATTTGTTGGCTTTTATGTTAATAGACTTTATTTAAATGATGTAATGTAACAATTTTTATTTTCGCACTTGATTTATGTTAAAGGTTAGATAACCTGGGAGACTTTTTGATTTAATGATGTAACCCTTTAATGGGAGGAATTATGGTTTAAATGTTATCATATTTGGGTAGATAGTATGAATGTATGGAAAGTGAACACCAAGTCTTAAGGGAATGAAGTACCCATATTTGGGGGTGTCACAGGTTGGTATCAAAGCTTTAGGTTATGAACCTTAGGTGGGGAAAAGCCTTAGGAAGTAACCCTTGAAAAGATAGTGGTGATAAACTCTTATCGAGTTTTAAGAAAGAAATAATAAAACACTTATGTGCTTATGTGGTTGTAACATATGTGCTTGTGAGTGTCGAGTAGTAATGAGTAGTAATTAAAACTTAAATTTTTTTTTTCAGGATGGCTAATGTAAGAGAATCCAGTCAGGCTAGAGAGGAAGGATCCCAGATGCCTAGGGAGGAGGAGCCTCGAGATATTCAGGTAATTTGGGAACAACTACTACCACGGGAAACATCTCTATTGGTCACAGTGGTTGAGCAGGAGGGTTTACCTGATGAGGATGATGAGATAGAGATGGACGAGGAGGACCCTGTTGAGCTGCCACAGTCGAATGAGGATGAGAGGACGAGGATGAAGAGCTTCCACTAAACTCGATCGATGCCCGTATGTACGATAAAGTATACGACTGCAATATGAAACTTTAGGATATCGTCAAGGAGTTGGGAGAGATCGTAGCTGAATAGCAGACCTTAATGGCGCAGAAGGACAACGAGATCCAGGATCTAGAGGAACATTTGAGTAATATCGAAGGGAAGCTGATCCACACTGAAGGAGGGAACGAGCAACTAACAGAGAAGATCGCGGAGCTGAAGAACAAATTGAAAGAAGAGTCTACTAAGAAGGCAAGAGCCGAAGACGCATATGGGGAATCTTCTCAACGAGTCGGGGTAGCAGAGAGAGAGGTACAAGTAAAGAAGATCAAGATGGATGAGATGAATAGCATTTTCAACACCGTGATCAATCAAGCTCAAGATCGGGTCATGTGTTATCCGATTCAGTTCGAGACGCTGCCATCGTACATGTTAGATCGTCGAACAATGTTCCGTATTATGGAAGAAGAGTGTCGTAAGGCTATGTATTATTTTAGTACGTCGTCATGAATGTAATTACTATGTGATTAGTGAATAAATAAGATGTAAATCCCGGGTATGATATAACCCATGGGATATGATGATGATGAAGTTATCCTGAAACTTTTGTAGTTCAGGAAAGTAATGTAGATAGCAAGAATGCTATCATTATTATGTTTAAAAATATTATGAATGAATAAAAGTTAGTATTTATTCAAGATATTGTGTGTTATGTGGTAATTTTGTGATGTGCAAATTAAGTACATAATACCTAGAAGGATTGAATAATAATCTAATGAGTGTATTTTAACAAAAAATGCCTCCAAGACGTCAACCACGACAAAGAACCCCTGAGGGATCTACCAATAACAATAATGTTGAGGCTAACCCAGTTCAGCAGTTAGTGACGTTACTGACGGGAGCATTGCAAAATCAACCTCATAATCAAGCTATAACTTTTAAGGATTTCAAGGCGGTTGGACCACCAGAATCCCGTGGGTCCATGAATCCAGTTGAGGCACAGACCTGGATCATGGAGATAGAGAAAGTTTTCGATGTTGCTAGAGTAGGTGAGAATCAGAAGACTAATTTTGCAATGTTTATGTTGAAAGCAGAGGCTAGTTATTGGTGGCAATCCAATAAAACTCGAGGAGGTCAAAGGATAATGACTTGGGATAGGTTTAAGGAGATATTTTTTGAGACTTATTTTCCAGAGAGTTCGAAGAATCAGATGGAAGTGCAGTTCCTAGAACTAAAGTAGGGATCAATGACGGTATCGGAATATGCCGCAAAATTTAACGAGTTGGCGAGGTTTGTGCCATATCAAGTCAACACAGATGAGCGCAAGGCTAAAACGTTTGAGCAGGGACTAAAACCCTGGTTGTATAGTAGGGTCTCCATGTTTCAGCTGAAGACATTTACAGCAGTACTGGAGAAGGCAAGTCTCGCTGAAGGTGGAGGTGAGGCTGTAACAAAGTACAATCAAGAGCAGAGAAAGAAGAAGAGTGGGGCAAAGCTAAGAATGGTGGTGGTAGTGGTGGAAATGGTAACAATAACCTGAAGAGAAAGTGGAGTGCAAATGTGGGAGCTGGAAACCAGCAGGGAAACCAGCAGAAGAAGAAGTTCGAAGCATATGCTACATGCGGGAGGTTTCACACGGGTATGTGCTTAAGGGGGAAACGTGTATACTTTAATTGTGGCCAGGAGGGTCATATTGCCCCAAATTGCAGTCAACCCAAAAAGAATGTTTGCTACACCTGCGGGTCAAAGGATCATTTTGCTCGCGAGTGTCCTAAGAAGAAAGCTGGAGAGACAACGGGAAGCAAGGGAGGTAGAAGTGGAGGTACATTAACCATTGCTGGACCAATGTCATCAAACAAACCCACAGCCAAAACTTTTAACATGACAGTGCAAGACACGGTGCAATCAAAAGATGTCGTGTCAGGTATTATCCCAATCAATGATATAAATGCATATGTATTATTTGATTCAGGTGCTACTTACTCGTTTATATCTGATGAATTTGTTAAGAAGTTAGAATTACCTAGTGAAGAGTTAAATTTCCCTTTACATATAGAAATTGCGAATAGGAAGGTAATTCATGTTAAGTTCGTATACAAGAATTGTAGGGTGAGTATTAAGGAAAATATCATGACAGTAGATCTAATCCCGATAAAACTTGAAGAGTTTGATGTTATATTGGGAATGGATTGGTTATTCAATTATGGAGCGATAATTGATTGCCAAAAGAAATTTGTAAACCTTATACTCCGTTAAAGGTAGTTTTCTATGGTAGCAAATCTCCTAGACAAGCGAGGTGTCTGACGGTTATGCAGGCCAAGAAGTTATTGAGTCAGGGTTGTGTAGGTACCTGGCTTACATAGTCGATACTCAAAAGAAGAAGGGTGTGAAAATGGAAGAGATACCAGTGGTTAGGAATTTTGTGGACGTGTTTCCGGAAGATTTGTCAGGACTTCTGCCTGATAGAGAGATTGAGTTCGTAATCGACTTAGCGCCAGGAACTGCTTCAATATCGAAGGCCCCGTACAGAATGGATCCGATAGAGATGAAAGAACTGATGGTACAACTGCAAGAACTATTAGATAAGAAGTATATTCAACCGAGCGTATCACCGTGGAGAGCGCCGGTGTTATTTGTGAAGAAGAAGGATGGGTCAATGCGTCTTTGCATTAATTATAGGGAATTAAACAAAGTTACTATTAAGAATAAATATCCATTGCCAAGAATAGATGACTTGTTTGATCAATTGAAGGGTGCTAGATACTTCTCGAAAATAGATTTGAGAAGTGGGTATCATCAATTAAAAGTAAGGAATGAGAATGTACCGAAGACGACATTAAGAACTTGGTATGGGCATTACGAATTTCTAGTAATGTCTTTTGGTTTGACCAACGCCCCTGCTGCATTCATGGATTTGATAAACAGGGTGTTTAAACCATTTTTAGACAAGTTTATGGTGGTATTTATCGATGATATTTTGGTGTACTCCAAATCTCAAGAAGAACACGTGGAACATTTACGTTTGACGCTGGAGACACTAAGAAAAGAAAAGTTGTACGCAAAATTCTCTAAATACGAATTTTGGATGGAACGTGTACAATTTCTCGGCCATGTAATTGATAAGGATGGGATTTCAGTGGATCCATCAAAAGTCGAAGCTGTGATAAATTGGGAACAACCAAGAACTCCATCGGAGGTAAGAAGTTTCTTGGGATTGGCAGGTTATTACAGACGGTTTATTCAAGATTTTTCCAAGACTGCCACTCCGTTGAAAAATTTAACGAGAAAAGCTGTAAAATTTGTTTGAACGAAAAAGTGTGAAGAGAGTTTTACGGAATTGAAGAAGCAGCTCAGTGTGGCACCTGTGTTGTCATTACCCGATAATACAGAAAACTTTGTAGCGTATAGTGATGGCTCACATAAAGGATTGGGTTGTCTCCTTATAAAAAATGGCAAAGTCATTGCGTATGCATCAAGGCAATTAAAAGACTACGAGAAAGGGTATCCGACTCATGACACTACAAAAAAACAGGTCATTGGAGACGGCATCATTAGTGACGGCAGTATCCCCATCGCCAATAACCTCATTATCGACGGCATAGCCGTCGCCAATGGGGCCCGTCGAGAATGACCCTTCCCGGGCCTAAATTTGGTGGGAATTTTTTGGCGGGCGTAGGAAAAGGGCATAGGCGACGGCCTTTATCGTCGGTATTGAGTGTCGTCGAGAATGGGTTTATATTTACTTTCAGTAACTTAAATTTTTTTCATTTCTGCTATTCATTTTTCTCCCTCTTCTTCCTCACGCCGTCGCCGGCTTCTCTTTCCCGTCGCCCACTGACCTTTTCTTGCCGTCACCGTCCTCTCTTGTCGTCGTCGTCTCTCTTCCCATCGTCGTCACTCTCTGTCTCTCTCGACTGAAAGGTAAGTCTTCCCAATTTCAATTTTCCCCCAAATATAACCTAATAATCCCTTCTTCTACAATTTCACTCTATTTTCCCCAAATGTCAATTGCAGTGTATTACTATTTCAAATGTTTGCAAGTTTACATGAAAATTTTAATGTGTACAGATATCCAATTATATTGCAGTGTATAAAATGCTCAAACTCCATTACATCTCGATTGTTTTTCTTTTAGTCTTACAATATGCTATTTGTTTAATTTTCACTTTGAGTTGGTGTACGAGGGATTTTTCCCTTCCTCTACCAACTAGATATTTATGTAGTAGTGATATGTTAGTGGAAGTCAGACTACTGCGGCCCTAACCATACCCCTCCTCTTCCTCCTTTTTCGTTTGTGTGTGTGTGTGTGTGTGTGTGTATATATATATATATATATATATATATATATATATATATATATATATATATATATATATATATATATTAGTATGTGTATGTGTGTATTTATATTTATCCCTTGAATAAGATAAAGAAATGATGTGGAGGGATATATATTGTAGGTAAAGGAGTTATCAGCCATTCTTTTTGTGCTTTTCCTCCAAATGCTCATATTCAAATGTTTCGATTGGAACATAATTAAACATATTTCCCACCTCTCTCTCACACACACAGTCATGTATTAGCTAATTAAGAAATTGTTATAGTAGTAATTTGACTATCGGTTTTGCTTTCATCCTCAATATAAGAGTTACCTATTAATTAATTATGGCCACTTAAAAACTTTTCACTTCGCTATGGAATATTCTTTATACATAATTATTTTTTAATATGGTTGGCTTTCAAACATAGTTAAATGGATCTCTTTTCATTTGATTAAAAAAAGCTAGATTTCAAGGAAGGCCGGGAAGGAAGGTAAGTATTGAACCCTAACTATAAAATATTACTAATCATAGATATACAATCTTTGTAACAATTTTTCTTTCCATTTTAGGTTTGTGTGGCTATTTTGTTCTTGCTTTTGTTAATGTGACTTGTGAGAATCATGCGAGTTAGTGACTGAACTATGGTTACTATTATTTTTAATAAATTGGTCAATATCCTAATTTTACCAACAAAAAAGAGCTTCATATGCCTCTTTTTTCATAATTTTTTATTGTATTAATAGTACTACAAAGTGACATATTGTTCTCAAGTTTGTCATGCCATTATCATTAGCATTCCACCACTCCTAAATTGACAATTTATTAATTTTAAAAAATAAATAAATATACATTTTTAAAAAAGATTACTATCTTAGAAATTATATTGCAGTATATAAATTGTTGTTGTGGGGTGGGGTAGGGTGGGGTGTAGGTGGGTTTTAAAAAAGTTTAATAATAGTTTGTGACCTGATAAAAATCTAGTATTCTTTTTGTTACAAAAATAATCCTTACTTTGACATGTGCATATTTTCATATAGTTTAGGAAGCTTAGAAACCCGTTTGAGATTCACTTAGTAGGAGTGAATCTCAAATAGTCCCCGTTTTGGGATTGTTCTTGTATGTTTCGATCTCATTTAGGTCGGTGTTAACGACTTGAGCACGTCTTTATATTTTTTTGAATTTCCGGTCAGTATATATCTCTTGATGTTCTTCGGGTGCATATTTAGACTACGATGTGTTAGTCTATTTCGTGTACTTGAAGACCATGGGGAGGTGTTGCCGAAATTTCTAAAAAATTTAAAGATATGTTCAAGTTGTTGGCATCATTGAGGCGACACATCCGGGAATGGGATAGAAGCCTGACCCGTTAGAGTGGACGATGAAGTTAGGAAACTCATAAGCTTGCATATACACTAACTTGGAGACTTGATTGTGTTTGTCTAACTTTCCATATATATAGCAGACAGTTGTCCAAGTTGTCTGTTGATCGAAGTTGGATGGAACGTAGGGTAGCCAATGATAAGAGTGGGCTTAGCTCTGAGTACCGTAGTGGGGTTGAATAGTTTCTCAATTTTGCGTTTGAGCAAATCAGCGGCGATGAGATTAGATGTCCTTGTAAGAGGTGTGTGAATGAAGTGTGGAAGGAAAGGAGTGATGTCATGTGTGACTTATTTGTTTATGGGTTCAAGCAGGGCTATACGACATGGATCTATCATGGGGAAACATGGTTGGACGAATATGAATCAGAACCGGAATCTAGAGGTGACGAAACCTTTGACTGTACTAACATGATAGTCGAAGCTACTGGTTCATACTTCCACTGGAATATAGATAGGGATGACAGTAACATCGAGCAAGAGCCGAATTACGGGGCTAAGGGTTTCTATGAGTTATTGCATAAAGCAGCGACGCCACTATATGACGGGCACGAAAAGCACACCATCTTATCTGTCGTGACTAAGTTTTTACACTTCAAGAACGAGCATGACTGTAGCGAGAGAGGTTTTAATGAACTATTAAGCATTGTGAAGGAGTGCTTACCTGTAGGCAATAAGTTACCGGAGTCGTACTATGATGTGAAGAAAATGGTCAAAAGGCTTAATCTAGGGTATAAGAAGATTGATGCTTGTGAGAATGACTGTATGTTGTATTACGGTGATGTCAATAAAGATAAGAGGTCATGTTATATTTGTGGTACAAGTACATACTGTGAACAACACAAGAAAAAGGAAAAAGACGTGCCGAGAAAGATCTTACATTACTTTTCCATTGCCCAAAGGCTTCAGCAGTTGTTCATGTCAACACATACCGCCAAGGATATGAGGTGGCACTCTACACGGGACATAGTCGAAGGTCAACTAACGCACTCGGCAGATGGGCTTGAGTGGAAAATTTTTGATAACAAGCACCCCTCGTTTGCTGAAGATGTTCGCAATGTTAGGCTTGGACTTGCTACGGATGGGTTTAATCCGTTTAACAGGCCTTACACAAAGCCCTACTCAACTTGTCCGGTGATTATTGTGGTGTATGAAAGATCCCTACATGTTCATGCCTTTACTGATTCCGAGTGATAAGAGTCCGAGTAAAGACATCAATGTATACCTCAGGCCGTTAGCTGATGAGTTGAAGATGTTGTGGGAAAAAGGGGTTCAAACTTATGATGTATCTCTTAAGCAGAACTTTGACATGAGGGCAGCTTTACTGTGGACAATAAATGACTTCCCAGCATTAGGAATGATCAGTGGATGGTCGACTCACAGGGGCTTGTCATGTCCCGTGTGCATGGGGTCAATTAAAGCTGTGTGGCTCAAACATGGGGGGAAAATGAGTTTCTTTGCAACATCCAGACAGTTTTTTCCGATTGAACATCGTTATCGACGGATGAGTAGATAATTCAATCGAAAAACAGAGAAACGTCAAGTACCTGGCCGTCTTTCTGGGTCAGTAGTGTTGAGTTGGATTAGTCAGTTGAAGTTTCCACCTCCAGGGAAGAATCACAGATTAGAGCGAGCTTATGGTTATGGCAAGGTTAACAACTGGACACACAGATCCATGTTCTTTGACCTGCCTTATTGGGCTACACTTTGCATCCGTCATTATTTAGATCCAATGCATACTGAGAAGAACGTATTTGATAACATTTTTTATACAGTCCTAGATGCCACTGGTAGAACAAAGGACAACAAGAAGTCGAGGCTTGATTTGGTAGAAATGAACATTAGGGAAGATATGTGGCTGTATCAAGAGGGTAGTAAGACGTTAACGCCTAAAGCTGAATATACTTTAACCAGGGAACATTTGATATTGATATGTAATTGGATTAGTGGACTGAAGCTCCCAGATGGATATTCTTCGAAAATAGCAAGGTGTTGTAAAGTCAAAGAGCTGAAGTTTCATGATTGTCGCGTATTCATACAGAAGTTGATCCCTGTGGCATTTATCGACTTGTTACCGAAATGTGTGGTTGAAGTACTGATAGAGCTTTCTAATTTCTTCAGAGATCTATGCTTGACGGAGCTTCAGGTCAAAGACATAGATAAAATAGAGATGTAGATAGTGGAAATAATGTGCAAGTTAGAAATGATCTTCCCTCCATCGTTTTTTGATTCAATGGAGCATTTGCCTATTCACTTGCCATACGAAGCTAAGTTTGGCTGTCCCGTACAATATAGATGGATGTATCCATTCGAGAGGTAATGACATTAATGTTTATAATACGGTAAAATGTTCATTCTTTTTTACTAATCTATATATCACATAGGTATATGCGACGTCTAAAGCAAAAGGTGAAGAATAGAGCCCGTGTAGAGGGGTCGATTGCTGAAAGTTATGTTATGGAGGAACTTGTTAATTTCTGCTCGTTGTACTTTGAGCCGAATATTCAGACGAAGCACAATCACTTACGTCGGAATCAGGCTATTGCGCACGAGGAAAATGGAGAATTAACGGCCTTTAGTCATCCTGTACGCCCATTCGGCGGTAAAAAAAAGCAATTCTTGACCGATAGTGAGCATGCAGCTGCCACATTGTATGCACTTATCAACATGAATGAAGTAGTGCCATACATTAAGTAAGTAGTCATAACTATATATGTCTGGTGTAGCTGTGTCAAGTTCCTTTACAAACACATTAAGTATATAACTGTGCTGCAGTCAATATGATGCTGAAGTACGTGAAGCATATCCGAGTATATCGGACAGGGATTTGCAAAATTTGTGAAATGGACAATTTGTGCAATGGTTTAAAGATCATGTAAGTCTAACCTTTACAAGTTCAATGAATCTACCATCATAGATTTATTCTTATGCCGTAATTAACTTTAGAATATGTTGTGTTAATGTACATTAGGTCCTCACAATTGAGTTAGCTGACAATCGGCTAAAGCTTATAGCCGACGGCCCTGAAAGATCTGTAGATACTTATACATGATGCATTGTCAACGGTTACAGATTTAAGTGTTACGATATTGGGGAAGTCGCTTCTGCTGATTCTGGTGTTGTGGTGAAAGGTAGCTGCTACGATAACATTTGGGATGACTGGTATGGACAATTGCTAGAAGTTATCGTTCTCAAATATTGGGGTCATAAAGAATTAGTTTGCTTTAATTGTCATTGGTTTGATGTTGAGAATAAAGTTAAAGTAGATAAAAAATCAGGACGGGTGACTGTTAACGTTAAGTTAAAACTAAGACAGATGAGTGGTATGGACGAGGCTTTTATTTTAGCAAGTCAAGCAACACAGGTGTACTACGCGCGGAGTGTTAAGACTCCTGCAAGCCCATGGCATGCTGTTATAACCACTAAAGCCCGTGGTTTTCAAGGCACAACTCCTCGTCCAGACGATGAACCTTTACAAGTCGAGTCTACTAGTGTCACACCTACTAATGTGACAATTATTAGTGAGTCTAGTGAAGAAAAGGATGATGTTGTCGCTGTCGAAAGTGAAGACGATGTTGTTGAGGAGGTAGATATAATTAAAGAAATTTTTGAGGACGGCGAAGATGGTGATGACAACGATAGTGAAGATCTACTACTCGAAGATGATGATTCTAATATTGATGGCTTTGACGATATAAATGATTAGGAGTATGTACTCTTTGTGTCCTTTTAGTTGTATTCAAATGTAATAGTTTATAGTAGTGCAATCATTATCTTCAACTTATATTAATCTACTAAATAAGGTGTTAGTTGTTTTAGGTTACTATTTATGTTGTATCCTTTTAGGTTACTATTTATGTTGCATTCTTTTAATTGTATATGTATGTTATCCTCTTTGTTACTGTTCACAAATATAGTATTTACGTATGTATACATACATATGATTTGACACTATATGTTATCCTCTTTTATCTGTATCTGTATGTTATCCTCTATGTTATCCCTCTTTTACTGTATGTTGCATTCTTTTAGTTGTATCAATATAGGATTTTTTTTTATGATTTGACAGTATACATACATATGGCGTGCACACCACACATCGATCGTGGTGGGCGTGTAGGTCGTGGGGGCCGTGGCGATTCTACGCGTGATGATCAGTCCGAATCGTCAGGTATAATTACATATTTTATTGGGATACATCTTTTTATTTTTAATTTTATATTGTATTGACATTATATTCGTTTATATAAATATTGATGTATTTCACTACATAGGTGATCGACGTAGGCCTCCGCGGGGACTAGCACGTGGCTTGCTAGGGAATCCCCCCTAGGCGCCGCTTATATGTCGTGTTGCGACTCATAGGTAATTTCATAATCCTATATAGTATTACTATAATATAAGTATTTAGTTCTTATATATTCTTTGTAATTTGCAATGTATTAATTTCAATTGTAGTATCCTTGACGCCACGCCAAGGAACACGTTACTTGGGATCGTTTGCAACTGATTCTCAAGCCAGTGGATGAGGTGGGCGGATGTGGATGACCGCACACGTCAGTTGATTATTGCTGAGTTTAGGGTAGGATGTCAATCATTCATCTGCTAGTTTTATATTCCATTTAAATATATTGTTACCTCTTTGATTTATGTTACCTCTTTGATTTATGTTGTCTACTAAGCTTCTTAATGTGTAATGTGCAGAGATATTATCGTTTTGAGAGCGGGCAGGAAGCCCATGGCATGACTGTTCTGCACAGATACCTAGAGATGAATTGGCACAAGTGGGTCTACAACTGGAAGAAGAAGGCCCAGACGAAAGGACAGACACTTAAGGATGTCCATCCAGATTTTATATCTGCTGCGGTGTGGGACCAGATGTCGGCACAGCGTTCAGCTGCCCGACAGCAGAGTCGTCTCCCACACTGCACTGGGTCTCAGTCGTACGACCGTTACCGGGAAAGACTTGAGGTGAGTTTAAAGCATGCACCCTCCCGCTTGGAGTTTTGGTGGCACGCCCACCAAAAGAAAGGTGACGGTGGTTATATCTCACCTGAGGCAGAACGCATTGCTGTAAGTTATTTAATTCTCTTATTTAGTATGTATTTAAAATTCGGATATTCTTTTGTATTATTTCATTTTATACTTTGCATATCATCTACTAATGTGTTTTTTTTCAGCGACGGTTTGAGGATCTTGCAGTGGCTTGGAGCAGCCAGAGAGGTGACACTCCAGTAGACGAGTTTACACGTGCGGACGAGGAGATAGAGGATTGGCTGCAGGCTACAGGGGGACCGAAGAAGGGTAGAGTTGTGGGCATTCCCCATGTCCCAGCTTACACCCTAGTCCCTGCTGCAAGATCTTGGCGACGCCCACCCACTAGAGGTAGTGGTGCGAATGGATCGGGCGCTGGCCCTTCATTATCCGACTACTTCTTCTGGCGGATCATAGAGGGGTGCATGGCGAGCGGTGTTGTGCAGTCAGGTGCACCATCACGCGAGTAGATCTATTAGCTAGCTCAGGAGGTTGTCCACGGCTCTATCGATCCTACAGCTGCCGTTGACGACCTCATAGGTGTAGTACAAAAGGAGGCCATCCGCGTGTGTGCAGTTGTCTTGGCCAACATCTTCCCACCACATATTCGACAAGTAAAAACAATTAAATTCTGTATTTCCTTATTTAATTTATGTAATTTGTAATTGTATTGCTTAGATAAACTTAAGATAAAACCTTAACTTCCATTATAAAACCCCTGAACTCCATTATTAACATAAACTTACTAAACTTACGTGACTCGATTCCGATATACGGAGACCGAAAAAGAGCCCAAAATCCACATCGTCCGTTCGAACGCCACACAAACACACACATAGTACCGCGTAGATATTAGACACGTGTTACAACTTACGGGACTCGATTCCGACATACGGAGACCGAGTTATCGCCCAGTTTGCAAAACTCGCCAAAACTTAGGTAAAAAGTCAAAAACGAGCCCAAAACCCGCATCGTCCGTCCAAACGCAACGCAAACACACACATAGCACCGCTTAGGTATTAGACACGAGTTACAACTTACGTTACTCGATTCTGACATACGGAGACCGAGTTATCGCCCAGTTTGCAAAACTCGCCAACACTTAGGCCAAAAGCCGAAAAAGAACCCAAAATCCGCATCGGTTGTTCGAATGTCACAAAAACACTCACATAGCACCGCGTAGGTATTAGACATGTGTTACAACTTATGGGACTCAATTCCGACATACGGAGACCGAGTTATCGCCCAGTTTGCAATGCTCGCCAACACTTAGGTAAAAAACCAAAAAAGAGCCCAAAATCCGCATCGTCCATCCGAACGCAACGCAAACACACATATAGCACCGCGTAGGTATTAAACACGTGTTAAAACTTACGTGACTCGATTCTGACATACATAGACCGAGTTATCGTCCAAATTGTAAAACTCGCCAACATTTGTAGAACACAAACTAAAATAATTTAAATATGCTCTATTTTGGACTTCATTATTAATATTTTAATTTTGTAGGGTCTTGTTGATGAGACTCGTGGGGGTGAGATTGCGGCAAAGGCGATGCCCGTGGAGGAGATGGTGATGATCGCCGGGCTGATGCTGATGAGACTATGGAGGATGGGACCGGCGATAGGACCGGAGGTGGGACCGATGATGGGACTGGAGGTGGGACCGGTGATGGGACCGGAGGTGATGACACAGAGATTCTTGATCTTGGGCAATAGTTAGTTTATATTTATATTTTGACTTTCATGTATGTATTTAGCTTTTGAGTTGTATAGACTTGAGTTTGGTATCTAATTATATTGATTGTTGATAGTAAAAGATATGATTGTTATTGATATGCGTACATTGTCATTATTTGTTTTTTTTAGTTTATAACAGGTACAATGTATTATGTAAATGAATAGGGGAATTTTGTAATTTTAATAAAAAAAAATTGAATGTGGGTCATTGGCGATGGCATGCCGTCGGCACTGACCTACAGCGACGGTTCCAGATTTACATTAAATAGAGGTCATTAGCGACGGGGATACACCTATTGGCGACGGCGGTGCCGTCGATAATGACTACATTTTTAAAATTAAAGAAGGGTTATTACCGACGGTCTGCCCGTCGTTGGTGCCATCGCGAATGACCTATTCTCGACGGCATGCCATCGGCAATGACCCCGTCGGCAATGACATAGTTCCCGACGGCGAGCGACGGGAGCCAGGGGCGACGACCTGAGGGGCGACGGTAGGGGCGACGGCATACCCCGTCGCCAATGACCTCATTGTCGACGACCAGAGGGTCATTGGCGACGGCATAGCCCGTCGTCAATGATTGATTTTTTTGTAGTGTGATTTAGAGTTGGCGGCAGTAGTATTTGCTCTTAAGATATAGAGACACTATCTCTATGGAGAAAAATGTGAGATATACACAGACCATAATAGTCTGAAGTATATTTTCACACAGAAGGACTTAAACATGCGTCAAAGGAGATGGATGTAATTAATAAAAGATTATGATTGCGAGATCTTTTATCATCTAGGCAAAGCAAACGTGGTTGTAGATACCTTGAGTAGGAAGGGTCATGAGAAGTTGATGTTGTTAACCAACCAGAAGGAGCTCATTTCGGCAATGGCAAATTAGAGCTGGAAATAAAATTTCCAAAGGAATCCGATGAACGACTATTCCATATAGAAGTTAGTCCAACTTTGGTAAACAAGATAAAGAATACTCAACTACAAGATGAAGAATGCAGAAAAATAAAGGAAAGTATGGTCGAGGGTAGTGAGGTGAAGTACAAGGTTGGTACCGAAGGAGTGCTGAGATTTGAGGAACGAATTTGGGTTCCAACAGTACAAGATATTAAAGAAGAAATCTTGACAGAGGCTCATAACTCAAGATATTCGATTCATCCGGGAAGTACGAAAATGTATCAAGATTTGCGTCAACGGTTTTGGTGGCCAAATATGAAAAGAGACATTGCAGAATGTGTTGCGAAATGCTTGACATGCAGAAAATAAAGGCAGAACATCAGAGGCCAAGCGGATTACTTCAACCGTTGGAAATACCATAATGGAAGTGAGAGCATATTACAACAGATTTTGTGATAGGTCTTCCAACAACTCAGAAAGGATACGATGTGATATGGGTGATAGTGGATAGATTAACGAAATCATCACACTTTTTGCCAATAAAGATTAGATTTAATCTTGATCAGCTGGCGAAACTATACGTCAAGGAGATCGTGTCGAGATATGGAGTTCCAGTGTCAATTGTATCAGACAGAGATCTGAGATTCACATCAAACTTTTGGAAGAGACTACAAGAATTAATGCATAGGAACACAACTGAAAATGAGTACGGCATACCATCCGCAAACCGATGGTCAAAGCGAACGAACAATCCAGACGTTAGAAGATATGCTTAGAGCGTGCATCATGGATTTCAAAGGAAACTGGGACGATCATCTACCGTTGGTAGAATTTGCATACAAAAACAGTTACCACGCAAGCATTGGCATGCCGCCATACGAGGCATTATATGGCAGGAAATGTAGAACTCCACTATGCTGGGATGAAGTTGGTGAACGTCAACTGTTAGGACCAGAACTGGTACAACAAACCGCTAAAGTTATCAAACTCGTCAAAGCAAGACTGGTAGCTGCTCAAGATAGACAGAAGAAGTACGCTGATCAACACAGACAAGATCGTAAATTTGACGTAAAAAATTTTGTTTTCCTAAAAGTTTCTCCTTGGAAGGGGAAAATTCGTTTTGACAATAAAGGGAAGCTAAGCCCAAGGTTTATTGGACCTTTCGAGATACTGCGAAGAGTGGGAGAAGTGGCTTATGAGGTAGCTTTATCTCCAGAATTAGAACATGTTCACAACGTTTTTCATGTGTCAGTGTTGCGACCGTATAAACTCGATTACAAACATATGATCGAGTATGAACCGTTACAGTTCAGTAAAGATTTTTCTTGTAAAGAGATTCCTATCCAGATAGTCGACAGGAAAGAATAAGTGCTCAGGAATAAAGTGATACCTTCTGCGAAGGTGATATGGAGAAACCACAATGTCGAAGAGGCTACGTAGGAACTCGAAGATGAAATGATGAAGAACTACCCTGAGTTATTTGTTTAATCTGTGTCTTCGATTCTGGGGACAGAATCCTTGTAAGGAGGGAAGGTTGTAACAATTCAAGATTTAATTTGTAATTTAAAATATTTATTAAATTAAATAAATATTTTATTGATGTAATTGTTATTTGATTGTTGTGGTTGTTGTTAGTAAATATTTTTGAATTAAATTTATTAGATAACATTCTAATTTAATTTAATTTAATAGTTAGAGAGTTGTTAAAGATAACATGAAATGCTATATTGCTGTTTTAAATTAATAATTTAAAATGGTATGTTAATTTATTAAATAAAAATTATAATGAAATTATAATTTTTTGATAATTGAATTAAGTGAAAAATTTATTTAGTGTGCTATTGGATATGGAAATCTAAATAAATAATATGGGATTATAAACTATAGTATAAATGATTTATTAAAATAAATTAAAGTAGTTTAAATGGTGTTCGGCTTAAAGGTATTAAGTCTTTAATTTTAAAGAATTTTTGTCAAACAAAGCCTTATGGCTTTTGAATTTTGAATTATAATTATAATAAATCAAATAAATCAAATAATAAATAATATATATTATATAATTGATATACGTTTATGGTTGTAAATGTTATGTTTAATATGTGTATTATGGCCCTATCAGTTTATTATTTTTACGCTTAAGGGTGAGTTGGCCTATACTGATACTAAGAGAAGAAAAAATGAAGTTGCAGAGAAAATTTGAGAGAGTTGAGAGAGAATTTCTGAGATTTACCAAGCCATTCTCTGAGTTTATCAAAGATTATTATCGAGCAACTGAAGGTATTTTTATAACTTTAATATTATATATATATATATATATATATATATATATATATATATATATATTCTACGGCATGAATTTCAAGTTCTGTGAATTTAATGTTTTTGAATTGTTGTTATACAACTGATTACTTGCGATTGTATGTGTTTGTGATGATTAGAACTAGTGTTTAGACAAGAATTTGTATGCTAATTACGTTTAAAAAGGAAGAAAAGTATTTACAGTACATGTTTTTATATATGACTTGTGAAAGTACCAAATTTGGTGGTTAATTTGTAAACCAATATGTAAATTGAGCCTTGAATATGTTATTTCATTAAGAAATGAAGAGAACGTAGTTTGAATGAGTTAATTTGAACAAGAATTCTGATCACAGTGATGATTTTTGTAAAGGATGTCAAAAATGGTGTTTTTGTATAAAACATGGAATTTAAAGGATTTAAATTAGTTGTAGTTGTTGTTTAATTGTTCTAAGTTAGTATATATGTGAGGAATCATGTTTGTATGAGTCCTATGTCAATTGGGTATGCTTAATTTACTGTTTTATGGATGAAATTCGTGATAGATGGCTTAGAACAGAGTCGAAACTCGTGTTCTATAAAACTGGTACTGGTGCTGAGGGCGGGCGCGCCGGACTCTAATGTATCCATGGCGCGGCCGCGCCAGTAGTCAGTCAGACCCAGTGAAGAACTATTAACAGCATGGTCTGGAAAAATGTTAATTTAACATATTTTAGTGATTATAAAAGGACTTAATGCATGCTATAAGACGTAACAACATATAATGATCATAATGTTGAAACTAAAAGATTATGAATTAGTATGTTGTGAAAGTTCGTATGTGATGTCATGGGAATTAGTGTTGTTATTCAATCACTATGTCGAGTACTGTTATATAATTAGGAGTTCAGATCTATGGTATGTGAATGAGTAGGATAATCAAGTCTTAAGCTAGAGATTATAGACTTGACTAGAATGAGAAGTAAACCCATGAAGTTATTTTTAGTATAACTAATTGATATTGTGATTTTAATGGTATATGTAGGGTATTTGGTGAGCGTTTGTAATAATTGTGTAGCTTACGCACGAGGCAAGTTTCTTACCCTAAAATTTTATTGAGCAAGTTCTTTGTTCCTAAATTTTATTTGAGCAAGCTTTAACCCTAACTTTATTCGAGAAAGTTTTGAATTCTAATCATTGTTGATCTACTCTAACTTGTTTATAGTTAAGCAAGTTTCTTAAGTTTCATTCCTTTATAATGAATGCAAATTCTTGAACTCTAGTCTCTAATATTGAGCTGTCTTATTTTAAATTACTTTGCACAAGTTGTTATCATGTTGAGCAAGTTTTTGTTTTCAGCTTGCTATCAGTTAATGTATGTTCAGTAATTCAATTTCTAATTTGACAAGATCATAGCCCTAGCTTATTATTGTTCAAGCAAAGATTTATCATTTTATTCAATGCTTATGCTTCTAGTTATTTCCAAGCATGAGTTTAACATATATTTGGTTCACCTATGATTTTCAATTGTCTATATTATGTTGTTATTGATCAACCGTAGTGTTAACAAACTTTGTTGATTCAACTAATCTTTTATTTGATGATCGTGAAACTCTAAATTACCCTTGAAGTTTATTCAAACCAAACTTTCTTTGGTGCGGACTTGTACTCTAAAACTGAGAAGAACAACCCTATTATAGGGGTACGCGATGCGTTTAGATATTTGTGCACAATACATGGTACGAAGGGTTGATCCCCCTAAGTACGTGAAGTCCCTACAGTATAACTGTTTAGGTTAAAGTCAAAAGATTACTTGTAACCGTGGACATAGTTCGTAGTCTTATGACCCTCAGATTTATTTCATATGTTGATTCCTGATTTTGGTTATCATTAATAGAGTATTATTCAGTTCTGATGAGCATATTCATTGGCAGTTATTATTCTCTTATGGTTCATTGCTATATCTAGTGAGCATTTGTTTTGCTCACTCTTGCATAAATATAATTATTGCAGCTAAAGTTGAGAAGGTCGATGAACCTACCACAAACAAAGGAAAAGAGAAAATGTACAAGTGATGAAAACTTGCAATTTATTGGCTTTTATGTTAATAGACTTTATTTAAATAATGTGATGTAACTATTTTTATTTTCGCATTTAATTTATGTTAAAGGTTAGATAACCTAGGAAACTTTTTGATTTAATGATGTAACCCTTTAATGGGAGGAATTATGGTTTAAATGTTATCATATTTGGGTAGATAGTACGAATGTATGGAAAGTGAACGCCAAGTCTTAGGGGAATGAAGTACCCAGATTTAGGGGTGTCACATATAGGGTAAGTGTCATGTGTTCTGCACATGATGATACACATGGCAAAACTAACTCACATATCAGCCTCACGTGATATGTATGATAACGAATTCCCGTTGCTTTTTTGGACAAAATGTTAAATAATGACTATTTTGTAAAAAAAAATCAAGTATAGTAATGTGTTTGTAATTAAAAAAAATGAAAAGATTCGGTAACCATAATGAAAATCGATCCCTAGTATAGTGATCAAAACATCAATTAACCTATTAACTTGAAATTTTCTAAACTACATAAAGATAACACAGAAAAAACTTTCTATCATTTAAAACTTCAAAATGAAGTAGGTGGAGAGGATGTGATAAGATTATGTGCCTTATTCAAGACCTTTTGATATCTGAAACACCTAGAGGAACTACACAATTAGGGATACTACCATATTTATATAGGTGGGATTTGTCTGAAAATATAAATTATCAAAAATTAGGAATTATCTAACTAACATAAAGTTAAAAATACTTACATCTTTCTTCAGCTCTTCCGCATTGACTTTCTCGCGCCCTTCTAGAACAGTTAAGCATTTCGCAACATGAGCAGCATATAGCTCAGCTCTATGTCCCTGTAATTCATAGTAGATATTAAATAGATTTTCTATTACAATAAAGAATAGCTCTCGAAGCATGTTTAGTTTTTCTTATTTCAAATTCTAACATATGCAATAGATTTTGCCTTCTCTCTCTCTCTCTCTCTCTCTCTCTCTCTCTCTCTCTATATATATATATATATATATATATATATATATATATATATAGGAAATTAATCCATGGCAACCGATTGCCATGGGCACTATTTGAACAACCAAGCTTGTAACCGTTGATCAGTATAATAGATGGCAAGGATTGAATTGATTAAAGGCCCTGCCGTTACAGGCTGTAGCGACAGTCATTAAACATCAAAAAGCTTACTGTAATTACATAATTGCCCCCTTCAATTAAAATCCTCCTTACCGCTACAGTCTGTAGCGGCAGTGTCATATTTTTTTTCTTGGTCTTTTTCATTTTCCCGTAAATCTTAAAACCCCCAACCGATCTGATGGGTTTCACTCAAATCTGTTAAAAATTCAATCTTTATTTCCTTGAAATTTACCATTCTTTAATTCCACCATGAAAGTTACACAAAAAGATACAGAGAAACTCATTTGGGATCAAATGAGAAACCCATCAGGCAGCCCCATTTCTAATTCTCGCCTTTGCGATGATGATATCTTCCCCCACGATTAATCACGTAAGCCTTTCTCTCCACCCATCAATCACAGAAGTTTATCTCAGAGTCATTTACAGAATATATTTTTCTCATATGGAATTTGAAATTGAAAAATATGAAACTAGATGTAGCGGCAAGGAGGATTTTAATTGAAGGGGGGCAATTATGTAATTGCAGTAAGCTTTTTGATGTTTAATGACTGCCGCTATAGCCTATAGCGGTAGGGCCTTTAATCAATTCAATCCTTGCCATCTATTATACTGATCAACGGTTACAAACTTGGTTGTTCAAATAGTGTCCATGGCTACCGGTTGCCATTGATTAATTCCCATATATATATATATATATATATATATATATATATATATAGGGTTCCCAACCGTGGCAACTATTCAGCAACCATAATATTCACCGTTTAACAATAAAATGAAGGGCTGAGATTTAAAAAACAAAGACTCAGCCGCTACAGCCGTTACATCATTTTTACGAGCCTCTTTATTAATAATATAATTATTATATTATTTTTTTTCCAATATGCCGCTACAACATGTAGCGGCTAGCTTATTCTTCAATTGTTTTGTTGTCACTCTCTCTCCTCTTTATATATTATATTCTACAAATATTACAATATTCTTTTAACATTATTAATATTATCACAAGAAAAATGATTTTATCAAAATATTAAGTGTCATTTAAAATATTAAGATGTACTCCATCCGTCTCAGGATAAAAGTCCTGGTGGACTTTTCACGCATATTAAGAAGAGAAATAAAATGACAAAATTGTCCATAATAATGTCATTAATTATTTTCAATGTAGGTGAGAGAGTGACTTTTCAGCTATTCAATTAAAAATATTCTCTCTCCATACTTATTAAATATGGAGAGAGAAATTGAATAAGAAAAGTATGAGATATTTAATAATACGGGCATAATAGGAAAAAATGTGTAAAAGTTTGGTTATTAAAGGAAAGTGGACATTTAACATGTGACTACCCAAAATAGTAATAAGTACTTTTATCATGGGACGGAAGGAGTAATAATTTAAAAATATTAATAAATATTTTGGTATGAGAATATTTTTATTATAACAATATTAATAGTCTTTTTTTAATGTATGTAGTACGAAATTATAAATTTTAAGACATATTAAAAATATATTTAAGTATTATATTTTTTATAAGTATTATATTTCAAAATATAAAAAATATGTCTTAAATATTTAAATATTTTTTTAATTATGCCTTAAACATAATAAACATTTTTAAAATTTATTATATTTTTAATAAGTATTATATTTCAAAATATAATACTTATAAAAAGTTTAAGACATATTTTTTATGTAGTACGAAATATAATACTTATAAAAAATATAATAAATATTTTAAGACATTTTTTATATTTTGAAATATAATAGTTAAAAAAATATAATACTTAAATATATTTTTAATGTCTTAAAATTTATAATTTCGAACTGCATGCATTAAAAAAGATTATTAGTATTGTTATAATAAAAATATTCTCATACCAGAATATTTATTAATATTTTTAAAATTGTTACATCTTAATATTTTAAATGACACTTAATATTTTGATAAAATTATTTTTCTTATGATAATATCAATAATGTTAAAAGAATATTGTAATATTTGTAGAATATAATATATAATATATAAAGAGGAGAGAGAGTGGCAACAAAGCAATTCAAGAATAAGCCAGCCGCTACATGTTGTAGCAGCAGGTTGGAAAAAAATAATATAATTATTATATTATTAATAGGAGAGACTTTTTAGTAAATTACTATGCCGGTAAAAATGATGTAACTGCCGCTACAACTTGTAGCGACTGGGTCTGTTATTATATGCACCATTCATTCTCCCTATTTTGTTAATCTACTTCCACCCTTAAATGGTATCAGAGCCATGTTTCTGTTCTAGTTGTCAGTAAGATCTCAGTAACCATTCATCTGTAACTATTTTCAAAATTTCTCTTTCATTCTTATTCCGAAGTCACCTGATTTACTGTAGTCCACCTTGTTCGTGTCAAACCTTTGTAAGTCTCTTGAGTGAGCAGTGTTGGTTTTTGAACATAGGTATGAGTCTGCTTAAGGTAATAGGGTATGAATGGAAGAATAACGATTAAAATTTTATTTTGAACTTGGTAAGGATGAGTAGGTTATTTAGATCTAACTCCTCAGCTAGTAACCGGTTAACTTTACCTCCTATCCCAGACATAGTTAACCAAGAAACTCACACTTATGAAAATATCAGTCAAGCCTTACACAATTGGAATATACCTAGGGTGTCCCCTAAGGAAATTTATCAGTCAATATTTTTAGACAATTTTAAAACTGATTATAATGTCAAAACTGTTGAAAAGGTTTATGCTATTAATAAAGAATACGAAAATTGTAGTCTTTTGTCTCCAAAAGTTATTAAAAAATATAGAAAGAAAGGTTATAATTTCATTCGCATAGGATTAATACAAGTGGCAGTTAAACCCTTAAACATTAAAGGAATAAATTCAAGTATCTATCTCTGCCTTAGAGATGCACAATTCTTAAATTATTATCCTAGCATGATCGGCGCAATGGAATCAAGTCTGCATAATGGACTTATCCATTTTTATTGCTTTCCTGATTTCACATTGAGCCTGAGTGATCAACATTTATTAAAAGCCTCGACATTAAACATTAAGACTACTGGTGAAATTACTCATATGATTGAGGGTTCTCAGCCTATTGCTTTGATCTACAGGATTTATTATAAGACCATGAAAACGAATTTAAATGTTCATGCTCTTAATAAAAGTCTGAAAGATCACACTATCTTAATCTAAAGTTCAACTAGTGATGCTAATATCCAGATTCCGAGAACCATCCTCTGGAAAGATATTACACTCCCTAGTCAATGGACTCTTCCCAGTGAAATTCCTCAACAATTTGTGGTAAACAACTTATTAAATATTGAAAATGTTAGGAAATTTTCTGATGGTACAGTAAAAATAAGTTTTGAACGTAATAGAAGACCAATCATTATTGAAGATTTTGCTAGTTCTTCAGCACCTTCTTTACATACTAGGAGAGATACTGAAGTTCTTAGTAACCCTTCATTTAGAAACATTAAATTAAAAGGTGTTCTACATAAAGGTCAAGCTAGTCACCCTTGTTACACTCAAAAAGATTTAGTAAAAGAAGAAAGCTCTTCCTCTCCTACTCCTTTTGAGCTTCCCACTCAATCTAATTTTAAAATTCCTATTAACAATCAGTTAAGAGTCATTAAAAAAGAATTTATTTTGGAATGGGATAATCTTGTATAGGATTTTAATTCCAAATCCAATAAAGAAAAAAGGCATTTATTTCGTTCAAATCACCCAACAGAAAAGGAGCGAGATAAAATTGTTAACAGATGGAAACGATTTATAAAAAAGGAAAAGATAAACATTACCGTTTACGATTGGTATGATCAATATCAAAGTAAGTGTAATGTTATAACCAAAAGTCAATGGATTAAAGAAGACAAGTCTAAGGTCTGTTCTAGTCATCCTCCGCTAGAAACTGTTCTTATCCCGGTTAAAAACACATCGGTTATTGCCAGTCCCTTTAAAATTTCAGATGGCAATAAAGATGACAAAAAAATTATTGAACAATTAAATTTTAGTAATCAATATCTAGCAACTGTTGGAAGGCAGCTTGATAGAATTGAAGAAAAATTTGAAGAAGCAAGTATTAAAAAACCTGATTCAACAATTGAACATCCTTTGATAAAATTACCTAAAAATAGAAGTAAATTAGGTTTACCTAATGATGATAGCAATCTAATTAGATATATTGACAAGTTATTTAAAAAATTAAAAACTGAACCTGGTCCAAGTGGTACAGTCGCTCTTTTAGACCAAGTTGAAACTGAGGTTGAAGATGATAGTCACTCTGACTATTCTGATAGTAGTTCAATCCCAGATTTCAAAGACCAGTTGAATAAGTTAACAGTAAAAACACTAGTTTAACCAGGAATTGGTATTCTAGACCTACTCCTCCAGATCTACAATTCGAAGAGAGAAACCTAGATAAACAATTCTCTGTTTCAGCTAACAAAATTTATGAATGGAACATAGATGGTCTTAGTGAACAAGAGATTTTAAATAAATTAAATCATATGTCTATGGTAGCAAATAGATATATAACTAAATTCAACAATCTGTCACAACCAGAAATTGTTAAGTTAATAACTAGTGGATTCACTAGTATTCTCAGATCTTGGTGGGAGAAACATCTCACTGAAGATAATAGAGTATCAATAATTCATGATGTCCAGTTAGATGATGACGATAATCCCATCTTTGATGAAGATATTGGAATTGGTCTGCCTGATGGAGTTAATACTTTAATATTTACCATAATAAAACATTTTGTTGGAACCCCAAGTAATATAACAGAAAGAATTCATGATCAACTCAGTAATCTCACTTGTCCCACTCTAAGTGATTTTAGATGGTACAAAGATGTTTTTACCTCTAGAGTTATGTTGCGTAATGACAGCAATAAACCTTTTTGGAAAGAAAAATTTGTCAATAGTTTGCCTTCATTATTTGCACATAAGGTTAGAGAAGAGTTGAGTAAAAACTTAGGATATATTGATTATGATAACCTCACTTATGGTGACATAATTAGTTATATTCAAAAATTTGGTTTAAAAATGTGTATTGATTTTAAATTAGCCAAACAAGCTAGTAAATATAAGAAAAAAGCTAAATATGAGTTAGGAACATTTTGTGAACATTATGGTTTGCCTTCTATTGCTCCCTCTAGAAGGAAGCATAAGCACAAACATATTGATCATCCTAAAACTCATAAACGTCATAAATATAAATGTAGTCATAAAAAAGATAACAATCAAAATGATTATTATAATAAACCTAAACCAGCAAATAAAAAATCTAAAAAATTTAATAAAAGTAAAATTGTTTGCCACAATTGTGGGCAGAAAGGGCACTACAAAAATGAGTGCAAAATAAAACAAAAACTATCTCAGTTAAATGTTTCTAGTGAAGATACTGAACAACTATTAGAATTAATGAGGATTGAAAACGATGCAGATAATGACAATGGATCTGACATCCCTTATTCTTCTAATAGCAGTACTAGTAACAATGAAACAGATAGTGACGAAGAAGAAGTTACTATTTGTGCTGATAATTGTAACGAAAAATATTGTACTAAAAGATTAAGTGTAATTACCAAAGAGGATGAAGAGAGCTCTTTATTAATTGACCTTAATAGTAAAATTTATGACCCTGAGCTTAAGGCTCAATATACTAAACAGTTAAAAGATTTATTAACTAAAGATACTAGAGTTAAGGACAAAATTATTAAAGCAAAAGATAAACTAATATTTAGCCTTAATAAAACTCTAAAAAGATTTAAAACCCCGGTTAAAGAAGTTACCCTTCCAGAATTAAATCAAGAAGTTAATAAACTTAAAAAAGAAATCTCTAATTTAAAGATAGAAGTCTCTAATTTAAGAAAAGATTGGGAGAACCAGAAATCTGATCTTCAGGTTCATGATTCCTCCTCTAGTGATGAAGATCACGATGAGCCCAAATCTTCTAGAACTAAAGAAGAGACAGATCTTTTTGTTCAAGGTTTTTCTCTTAAAAGAATTAAAGACATTACCATTCAAAAATGGTATATCTCCATTAATTTGGTTGTCGATAAAACTTTTTCAATACGACTTTCCGCCTTAGTTGATATAGGTGCGTATTTAAATTGTATTCAGGAAGGTCTTATCCCAAACAAGTATTATAAGAAAACCAATGAAAATTAAACTCAGCTATTGGTAGTCAAATTGAAATAAAATATAAGCTGCCTAAAGTGCATATCTGTCAAGATAATATGTGTTTTAAAATATCATTTGTTTTAATTCGTAATCTTACCGATAAAATCATTTTAGGGTTACCATTTATATATTTATTATACCCATTTCCTACCAGTAATGAGGGATTAAGCTGTAAACATTTAGGTAAAAGAATAACATTTAAATTTCTTATTAAACCGAAAGAAAGAGATTTAAAATTTATTCAAGAAGAATCTATTTTCAAATCATTAAATTTATTAAATTGTAAATCCACCCATTTAAATTTCCTGAAAGAAGAAATTAAGTACAAACGTGTCGAAGAGCAGCTTCAACAAAAAGAAGTCCAAGAAAAAATTGAAGAGTTAAAAACTTACTTAAAAGACAACCTTTGTTCTGATTCACCTAATGCCTTTTGGCATCGAAAGAAGCATGTTGTTAGGCTTCCTTACGCTAAGGAATTCAAAGAACATTTGATTCCTATGAAAGCTAGACCTATACAAATGAGTCATGAACAAATGGAGTTATGTAAAAAAAAATCAATGATCTCCTTAATAAAGGATTAATTAAACCTAGTAAGTCCCCGTGGTCATGCCCAGCCTTTTATGTTAACAATGAAGTAGAAAAGGAAAGAGGTGTTCCCCGTCTAGTGATTAATTACAAGCCTTTAAACAAGATCTTAGAATGGGTTAGGTATCCGCTGCCTAATAAGGATGACTTGATCAACTGATTGAGTAATGCCACCATCTTTAGTAAATTTGATCTCAAATCTGGCTTTTGGCAAGTTGTTATTCACCCAGATGACCAAAATAAAACTGCTTTCACTACTCCATTTGGTCATTACGAATGGAATGTACAAGCATTTGGTTTAAAAAATGCCTCCGGTGAATTCCAGAATATTCTTAATGATATTTTGAATCCCTTCAGTCATTTCGTCATCGTTTACATTGATAATATTCTTATTTTTTCCAGGAGAATTGAAGAACACTTCAAACATTTAAAGTCGTTCTTTAATACTATTAAGACCAATGGTCTTGTCCTGTCTCCTTCCAAGTGCAGCTTGTTTCTGACAAAAGTCAGGTTTCTTGGTCTGATCCTCTATCACGGACTCACTCGGCCTATTGACAAAGCTATTCAATTTGCCGACCGATTTCCAGATAAGATCACCAACCGAACACAACTGCAGAGATTCTTGAGCTCGCTTAATTATATTGGCAAATTTTACCAAGATCTTAGGAAGATTTGCAAACCTTTCTTTCAGCGTTTGCAAAACAATCCTCTACCATGGACTGACATTCATACTTCTGTCGTCCAACAAGTTAAAAAATATGTCAAGGCATTGCCCTGCCTTGGTATTTCCAACGATTCTGCATTTAAAATTGTTGAAACTGATGCCTCAGATATTGGATTCGGAGGTATTCTCAAACAAAAGTTAACACCTAGTTCTCTAGAACAAATTGTTCGTTTTCACTCCGGTGCTTGGAATAATACATAGTTAAATTACAGTACTATTAAAAAAGAGATACTTTCTCTAGTATTATGTATTAACAAATTTCAAAGCGATTTATTAAATAAAAATTTTTTGGTTCGTATTGACTGCGAATCGGCAAAATATGTTTTAGAAAAAGATGTTGAAAACATAGCCTCTAAACATTCCTTTGCTAGATGGCGGGCTATTTTGAGTATCTTTGATTTTGAAATTGAATACATCAAAGGCAGTAACAATTCAATTCCTGATTTTCTCACTCGAGAATTTATTAACACAGGTACAGTGCATCCATCATGAGTATTCGAGGAGCATCTACTTCCAGGGATCCGGGTCGCCCTACTGGCCCAAGTAATCAACCAAGAGGATCTTTGGTTCCTCATCTAGTAAACCCAGTTTATCAAACCAGTAACAAATTCACCGTCCTTGGGACAATGCCCAAGCCCTATAGTTCTGCCTTAGCCAGTAACCCAACCCCCATTGACCCTTTTCAGTATAAGGCCTCCCTTGCAACCCCCAGTCATCCTCCCTCTGAGTATATGCTTAGATGGACTAATTTTCTATTTCATATTGAACCCCATATGAAACCCAAAGATGACCCAGTCAAATTAACCTCCCAGTTTTTCCCACCGGGATGGCACTTCATACCCCTTGCTCCTTATAAATCCCTTGTGTATTATAAGGATATCCTCATTGAAACTGAGTCAATCTTTATTAAACCCATTTATGCTAACAATGATAAAGCCAAAGTACTTTACCATTCATTATACATTAAACAGTTTATTCTAATGTCTGATTGGGGAAAACATCCCTCCAATCTTATGCAGCTTTCTAATCAAAATAACTCCTTCTGTTATTATGATTACATAAAAGCTTGGTATAGAGTTTTCCTTCATCAAAATGAGTCACATAGTCATTCTTGGTTTGTCCAGTTCGATCATAAATTCAAGAGTCATTTTCCCTGTTGGTTCTCTCACTGGTGGTCAAGATTTGGTTCTACTTACGACCTTCTTCCTGATCTCCTAAAGGTCCAACTCAGTCACTTTTATAACCACAATAAACATAATCCTATTCTTGAAGGTGTCCCTGTCGTTCTTCAATTTGTCAGTAAATATAAAATTCCTTGGATCCTTAAATGGGAATATCACATTCAGGCACCAACCAAAGTCACCTATCCTCAAGGTGAGGAATTCAATCACCTTGCTTCTCCCTCTTCTGACCCTCTTCCCCTTGTCTCCCATCAATGGCTTGTCAAATGGTGGGACAAATTTGATGTTAATAGAATTATCGGTCAAGTTCAGTTAGAATTTCCCTCTAAGGTTCTCCCCATCATGGTTAAAGAACCTTCCAGTCTAAAATCAAAAGAGTCTAGAGTCAGTCATAAATCAAAAGAGTCTAAAGTTAGTCCCACTGGTTCATCTTGTTCCCGTAGCATTTTTGATTTCAAGGATTGTTCCGGTAAAGAGTTAAAATTAATTGCTCAAGCATTAAATAAAAGAATTGATGAACTGCATGAAGATGCTTCTGCAGCTTCTTCATCTTCAAATGCTTCAGTCAGCCATTTTGATGATGATGACCTATATGGCACCATCAACTTGCAGGATGCCCAGGACCTGTTTGCCTAGCATCATTTCAGTCACTTGCAGTCACATGCACCTGCTCCCTGTAGCCAGTCAAAAGATGCCTTCAGCCGAAAGCAGTTCCAACTTTTCCACCAAAAGTTGTGGCCACTTTGTCAAAAGTTGCCAGACGCGTCAATAAATAGTAAAAAAGTCAGCACTGTTCATCAATAGTAAATTTTGTCTGTAATCATTTAATTTGTAATAGTAACTTTGTAATAGTTCTTTCCTTATTCTATAAAAGGAAACCGAACTTAGTTTTTGAGGCAGACTTAAAAAGACTCTGAGCTCCTTCTCAGATGAATCTTTAGCCTCTACCGCTGTTAAGCCCTTCTTAACCCCTTCTTCTTCACTTCTTAAATGTTCTAAGTAATATTGTAAGTCAATTGTAAGTCAAAATTGTAATTAGTTTGTAAATTTGTAAACTATTTTATATTCAATCAATAAAATTATCTGCTTTTAGTAATTGATCTGTTATTATATGCACTATTCACTCTCCCTATTTTGTTAATCTAACTGAACTTGACCGACAATTCTATTAACATCAAATTTGTCCCACCATTTGACAAACCATTGACGGGAGACAAGGAGAAAAGGGTCAGAAGAGGGAAAAGCAAGGTGATTGAATTCTTCACCTTGAGGATGGGTGACTTTGGTTGGAGCCTGAATGTGATATTCCCATTTAAGGATCCAAGGAATTTTATATTTACTGACAAATTGAAGAACGACAGGGACACCTTCAAGAATAGGATTACGTTTATTGTGGTTACAAAAGTGACTGAGTTGGACCTTTAGGAGATCAGGAAGAAGGTCGTAAGTAGAACCAAATCTTGACCACCAGTGAGAGAACCAACAGGGGAAATGACTCTTGAATTTATGATCGAACTGGACAAACCAAGAATGACTATGTGACTCATTTTGATGAAGAAAAACTCTATACCAAGCTTCCATGTAATCATAATAACAGAAGGAGTTATTTTGATTAGAAAGTTGCATAAGATCGGAGGGATGTTTTCCCCAATCAGACATTAGAATAAACTGTTTAATGTATAACGAATGGTAAAGTACTTTGGCTTTATCATTGTTAGCATAAATGGGTTTAATAAAGATTGACTCGATTTCAATGAGGATATCCTTATAATACACAAGGGATTTATAAGGAACAAGGGGCATGAAGTGCCATCTCGATGAAAAAAATTGGGAGGTTAATTTGACTGGGTCATCTTTGGATTTCATATGGGGTTCAATATGAAATAGAAAATTAGTCCATCTAAGCATATACTCAGAGGGAGGATGACTGGAGGTTGCAAGGGAGGCCTTAGACTGAAAAGGGTCAATGGGGGTTGGGTTACTGGCTAAGGCAGAACTATAGGGCTTGGGCATTGTCCCAAGGACGGTGAATTTGTTACTGGTTTGATAAACTGGGTTTACTAGATGAGGAACCAAATATCCTCTTGGTTGATTACTTGGGCCAGTAGGGCGACCCAGACCCCTGGAAGTAGATGCTCCTCGAATACTCATGATGGATGCACTATACCTGTGTTAATAAATTCCTGAGTGAGAAAATCAGGAATTGAACCGTTACTGCCTTTGATGTATTCAATTTCAAAATCAAAGATACTCAAAATAGCCTGCCATCTAGCAAAGGAATGTTTAGAGGCTATGTTTTCAACATCTTTTTCTAAAACATATTTTGCCGATTTGCAGTCAATACGAACCAAAAAAATTTTATTTAATAAATCGCTTTGAAATTTGGTAATACATAATACTAGAGAAAGTATCTCTTTTTTAATAGTACTGTAATTTAACTGTGTATTATTCCAAGCACCGGAGTGAAAACGAACAATTTGTTCTGGAGAACTGGGTGTTAACTTTTGTTTGAGAATACCTCCGAATCCAATATCTGAGGCATCAGTTTCAACAATTTTAAATGCAGAATCGTTGGAAATACCAAGGCAGGGCAATGCCTTGACATATTTTTTAACTTGTTGGACGACAGAAGTATGAATGTCAGTCCATGGTGGAGGATTATTTTGCAAACGCTGAAAGAGAGGTTTGCAAATCTTCCTGAGATCTTAGTAGAACTTGCCAATATAATTAAGCGAGCCCAAGAATCTCTGCAGTTGTGTTTGGTTGGTGATCTTATCTGAAAATCGATCGGCAAATTGAATAGCTCTGTCAATAGGCCGAGTGAGTCCGTGATAGAGGATCAGACCAAGGAACCTGACTTTTGTCATAAACAAGCTGCACTTGGAAGGAGACAGGACAAGACCATTGGTCTTAATAGTATTAAAGAACGACTTTAAATGTTTGAAGTGTTCTTCAATTGTCCTAGAAAAAATAAGAATATCATCGATGTAAACGATGACGAAATGACTGAAGGGATTCAAAATATCATTAAGAATATTCTGGAATTCACTGGGGGAATTTTTTAAGCCAAATGCTTGGACATTCTATTCGTAATGACCAAATAGAGTAGTGAAAGCAGTTTTATATTGGTCATCTGGGTGAATAGCAACTTGCCAGAAGCCAGATTTGAGATCAAATTTACTGAAGATGATGGCATTACTCAATCGGTTGATCAGGTCATCCTTATTAGGCAGGGGATACCTAATCCATTCTAAGACCTTATTTAAAGGCTTGTAATTAATCACTAAACGGGGAACACCTCTTTCCTTTTCTGCTTCATTGTTAACATAAAAGGCTGGGCATGACCACGGGGACTTACTAGGTTTAATTAATCCTTTATTAAGGAGATCATTGATTTCTTTTTTACATAACTCCATTTGTTCATGACTCATTTGTATAGGTCTAGCTTTTGTAGGAATCAAATGTTCTTTGAATTCCTTAGCGTAAGGAAGCCTAATAACATGCTTCTTCCGATGCCAAAAGGCATTAGGAGAATCAGAACAAAGCTTGTCTTTTAAGTAAGTTTTTAACTATTCAATTTTTTCTTGGACTTCTTTTTGTTGAAGCTGCTCTTTGACACGTTTGTACTTAATTTCTTCTTTCAGGAAATTTAAATGGGTGGATTTACAATTTAATAAATTTAATGATTTGAAAATATATTCTTCTTGAATAAATTTTAAATCTCTTTCTTTCGGTTTAATAAGAAATTTAAATGTTATTCTTTTACCTAAATGTTTACAGCTTAATCCCTCATTACTGGTAGTAAATGGGTATAATAAATATATAAATGGTACCCTAAAATAATTTTATCGGTAAGATTGCGAATTAAAACAAGTGATGTTTTAAAACACATATTATCTTGACAGATATGCACTTTAGGCAGCTTATATTTTATTTCTATTTGACTACCATTAGCTGAGTTTAATTTTTCATTGGTTTTCTTATAATACTTGGTTGGGATAAGACCTTCCTGAATACAATTTAAATCCGCACCTATATCAACTAAGGCGGGAAGTCGTATTGAAAAAGTTTTATCGACAACCAAATTAATGGAGATATACCATTTTTGAATGGTAATGTCTTTAACTCTTTTAAGAGAGAGACCTTGAACAAAAAGATCTGTCTCTTCTTTAGTTCCAGAATATTCGGGCTCATCGTGATCTTCATCACTAGAGGAGGAATCATGAACCTGAAGATCAGATTTCTGGTTCTCCCAATCTTTTCTTAAATTAGAGACTTCTATCTTTAAATTAGAGATTTCTTTTTTAAGTTTATTAACTTCTTGATTTAATTCTGGAAGGGTAACTTCTTTAACCGGGGTTTTAAATCTTTCTAGAGTTTTATTAAGGCTAAATATTGATTTATCTTTAGCTTTAATAATTTTGTCCTTAACTCTAGTATCTTTAGTTAATAAATCTTTTAACTGTTTAGTATATTGAGCCTTAAGCTCAGGGTCAGAAATTTTACTAATAAGGTCAATTAACAAAGAGCTCTCTTCATCCTCTTTGGTAATTACACTTAATCTTTTAGTAAAACATTTTTCGTTACAATTATCAGCATAAATAGTAACTTCTTCTTCGTCACTATCTGTTTCATTGTTACTAGTACTGCTATTAGAAGAATAAGGGATGTCAGATCCGTTGTCATTATCTGCATCGTTTTCAATCCTCATTAATTCTAATAGTTGTTCAGTATCTTCACTAGAAACATTTAACTGAGATAGTTTTTGCTTTATTTTGCACTCATTTTTGTAGTGTCATTTCTGCCCACAATTGTGACAAACAATTTTACTTTTATTAAATTTTTTAGATTTTTTATTATATTTTTTATTTGCTAGTTTAGGTTTATTATAATAATCATTTTGATTGTTATCTTTTTTATGACTACGTTTATGTTTATGACGTTTATGAGTTTTAGGATGATCAATATGTTTGTGCTTATGCTTCCTTTTAAAGGGAGCAATAGGAGGCAAACCATATTGTTCACAAAATGTTCCTAACTCATATTTAGCCTTTTTCTTATCTTTACTAGCTTGTTTGGCTAATTTAAAATCAATACACATTTTTAAACTAATTTTTTGAATATAACTAATTATGTCACCATAAGTGAGGTTATCATAATCAATATATCCTATAATTTTACTCAACTCTTCTCTAACCTTATGTGCGAATAATGAAGGCAAACCATTGACAAATTTTTCTTTCCAGAAAGGTTTATTGTTGTCATTACGCAACATAACTCTAGAGGTAAAAATATCTTTGTACCATCTAAAATCACTTAGAGTGGGACAAGTGAGATTACTGAGTTGATCATGAATTCTTTCTGTTATATTACTTGGGGTTCCAACAAAATATTTTATTATGGTAAATATTAAAGTATTAACTCCATCAGGCGGACCATTTCCAACATCTTCATCAAAGATGGGATTACCGTCATCATCTAACTGGACAGCATGAATTATTGATACTCTAGTATCTTCAGTGAGATGTTTCTCCCACCAAGATCTGAGAATACCAGTGAATCCACTAGCTATTAACTCAACAATTTTTGGTTGTGACAGATTGTTGAATTTAGTTATATAGCTATTTGCTACCATAGACATATGATTTAATTTATTTAAAATCTCTTGTTCACTAAGACCATCTATGTTCCATTCATAAATTTTGTTAGCTGAAACAGAGAATTGTTTATCCAGGTTTCTCTCTTCGAATTGTTGATTTGGAGGAGTAGGTCTAGAATACCAATTCCTGATTAAACTAGTATTTTTAACTGTTAACTTATTCAACTGGTCTTTAAAATCTGAGATTGAACTACTATCAGAATAGTCAGAGTGACTATCATCTTCAACCTCAGTTTCAACTTGGTCTAAAAGAGCGACGGTACCACTTGGACCAGGTTCAGTTTTTAATTTTTTAAATAACCTGTCAATAGATCTAATTAGATTGCTATAATCATTAGGTAAACCTAATTTACTTCTATTTTCTGGTAATTTTATCAAAGGATGTTCAATTGTTGAATCAGGTTTTTTAATACTTGCTTCTTCAAATTTTTCTTCAATTCTATCAAGCTGCCTTCCAACAGTTGCTAGATATTGATTACTAAAATTTAATTATTCAATAATTTTTTTGTCATCTTTATTGCCATCTGAAATTTTAAAGGGACTGGCAATAACCGATGTGTTTTTAACCGAGATAAGAACAGTTTCTAGCGGAGGATGACTAGAACAGACCTTAGACTTGTCTTCTTTAATCCATTGACTTTTGGTTATAATATTACACTTACTTTGATATTGATCATACCAATCGTAAAAGGTAATGTTTATCTTTTCATTTTTTATGAATCGTTTCCATCTGTTAACAATTTTATCTCGCTCCTTTTCTGTGGAGTGATTTGAACGAAATAAATGCCTTTTTTCTTTATTGGATTTGGAATTAAAATCCTGTACAAGATTATCCCAATCCAAAATAAATTCTTTTTTAATGACTCTTAACTGATTGTTAATAGGAATTTCAAAATCAGATTGAGTGGGAAGCTCAGAAGGAGTAGGAGAGGAAGAGCTTTCTTCTTCTACTAAATCTTTTTGAGTGTAACAAGGGTGACTAGCTTGACCTTGATGTAGAACACCTTTTAATTTAATGTCTCTAAATGAAGGGTTACTAAGAACTTCAGTATCTCTCCTAGTATATAAAGAAGGTGCTGGAGAACTAGCAAAATCTTCAATAATGACTGGTCTTCTATTACATTCAAAACTTATTTTTACTGTACCATCAGAAAATTGCCTAACATTTTCAATATTTAATAAGTTGTTTACCACAGGTTGCTGAGGAATTTCACTGGGAAGAGTCCATTGACTAGGGAGTGTAATATCTTTCCAGAGGATGGTTCTCGGAATCTGGATATTAGCATCACTAGTTGAACTTTGGATTAAGATAGTGTGATCTTTCGGACTTTTATTAAGAGCATGAACATTTAAATTCGTTTTCATGGTCTTATAATAAATCATGTAGATCAAAGCAATGGGCAGAGAATCCTCAATCATATGAGTAATTTCACCAGTAGTCTTAATGTTTAATGTCAAGGCTTTTAATAAATGTTGATCACTTAGGCTCAATGTGAAATCAGGAAAGCAATAAAAATGGATAGGTCCATTATGCAGACTTGATTCCATTGCGCCGATCATGCTAGGATAATAATTTAAGAATCGTGCATCTCTAAGGCAGAGATAGATACTTGAATTTATTCCTTTAATGTTTAAGGGTTTAACTACCACTTGTACTAATCCGATGTGAATGAAATTATAACCTTTCTTTCTATGTTTTTTAATAACTTCTGGAGACAAAAGATTACAATTTTCGTATTCTTTATTAATAGCATAAACCTTTTCAACAGTTTTGACATTATAATCAATTTTAAAATTGTCTAAAAATGTTGACTGATAAATTTTCTTAGGGGAGACCCTAGGTATATTCCAATTGTGTAAGACTTGACTGATATTTTCAATACATGTTTAGCAACATAAATAATATTTTTAGTGAGGGTATCAGTGACACGATTATTTGTGATGAATTTTAGTGCGTTTAATATAATGTGCGACACTAATATAATAATTAATGTATATCAAAAGAAAATTAATGTATTGAAAGAAAATTACAAGAAAAGAGTAATGGAGAGGATCATAATCATGAAGCTATTCTAGTGTAGTTAACCGGTAACAATTTTGTATGAACATCAGTAGTGAAATTTTACCTTTCTATCCTTTCTAGAATTGTGCTCCAAAACACATTTCTCTAACCAATTAAGTTGTATGTTCTCAACTTTTTGGTGCATGGGAAGTAAATTAGATGGAGAATTTAAGAAAACTGATAAACAACAAACTTTTACCATTTTGCTTCAGAATTTAAAATTTGCACCTTCACATAAAAATAAAATATTTAACTTAGTAAAGAAATGAGAGAGATGGCTAACAAACCTTGTAGTATTTCAAGAACAGCCTGTCCCATGAAGACCTGCACCACACACCCAAAGAGTTGTTTCTTATATTTTGTGGCACATCAAAAGAAATTTTAGACCAAACCAATCTGGAATAATCCTAGTGGAAGAAGGTATAGGTCAATTGCAAACCAAAACCAAAGTATACTTATTAGATAACTAATATAAATAAATAAGTAAAAAAAAATCAGAATGATGTGTGTGTGAGAGAGAAACCTGAAAGAAAATCTCTGTAAATGTTTGTAGGTAAATTCAACAATTCTAGTGAGGATAGAAGAGATTTCAGTCAAGAGATTGCATGAGCCGAGATCCAACTTCTTTAAGGGTAGCTTGCAAATACTACTTGAAATGTATTTGAGCTTCTCACAATAAAATAAACCCAACTCAAACAATTTATTTATAAATATCCAATCAAATCTCGTAATTTCGTAATAGTTGTGTTGCCTGCCCTTAGCACCTTAGGGATTCAATCTTTCCCAATTCCTCGGCAACCCTAGAGATTTGGATAAAGACTACATTAATTACAAAAAAAAAATGTAGAGAGAAAACTGAAAAGCTAAATTCATCAAAAAATCGACAGTGAATTACAGAACTGAACTATCCTAAATAATAAATAAAATACTTAAAACTTGTTTTGAATAGCCATAAAATTCTACTTACATTAAATAATCTCCACCCTGTTATGGTGAGCCAAAGCAATATTCCAACTGATCCCAAGTCATCCAACTCATGTCTCTATCTTCTGCCAACAACGCTGATACTTTTGCCACGAAGCTTCCATTAGCATTCCAACTATACACGTCCTCGGGCAACCATTCAAGATTTGAGCAACCATCTATATCTAGTATTTGTAACGAACTCAGGCTGCAAATGCTGATTGGAAGATTTTTGAGGTTCTTACAATAAGACAAATTCAACTGAAACAATTTAGTCAAACGTCCGATCGAATATGGTAATTCAATAAGCATTGTACACTTGCTTAAATACAACTCATCTAATTCGCTAAGCTGTCCTATGGAATCTGGTAAATTCTTAATTGATAGGCCCCCTGCTTCAAGCGTTGTTAAACATTCCATCTTCCCCAATTCCTCAGGTAAACTTTCTAGATTTGAGCAACAATTAAGAATTAGACGCTCCAACCCCCTCAGCTGGCCAATGCTAGAAGGAAGATTTATGAGGTCCTCGCAGGCACTTAAATTCAACTCAACTAAATTTCTCAGGAATCCTATCGAATCTGGTAATTTAACAATCGATGTTTGGCTTGCCGAAAGAAACACTAGGGATTCGATGCTCCCCAATTCCTGAGGCAATCTTTCTAGGCTTTCGCAATCATCAAGTATTAGACGTTTCAGGGCACTTAGGTTGCAAATGTTGTCTGGAAGAAATCTGAGGTTGTAACACTCACGTAGATCCAACTCATCTAATTTGCTAAGTTGTCCTATGGAATCTGGAAATTTCTTAATTGATAGGCCCCGTGCTTTAAGCTTCGTTAAACATTCCATCTTCCCCAATTCATCAGGTAAACTTTCTAGATTTGAGCAACCATCAAGAATTAGACGCTCCAACCATCTCAGCTGGCCAATGCAAGAAGGAAGATTTATGAGGTCCTCACATTCATTTAAATCCAATTCATGCAAATTGCTCAGGAGTCCAATCGAATCGGGTAATTTCTTGATTTGGCTTTTGCCTGCCTTAAGCACCCTTATGGATTCCATGTTCCCTAATTCCTCGGGCAATCCTTCCAAGTTTGAGCAGCCATTAACAAATAGATATTCCAGTGCCCATAAGTCGCATACCCTGTTTGTAAGAATTGTTAAGCTTTCGCAGTAGCTCAAATTCAAGCAAACCAACTTACCCAAACGTCCAATTGATGGATGAACCTCGACCAAATATGTACAACCACCAAGAAGTAATTTCTCCAAGCTTGCTAAACCTGAAATGTCTCCAGTTCTCTCCAAGAATTTACATCCCGTAAGATCTAGGATCTTCAACTGTTCTAAAAACTATTGAATAAACAAAATTAAAGAAAGTGCATTAGAAAATTTCCCAAGTACCGTTCAGCAAAGAAACATATATATACATACACAACATGTAGGCATGATTAGACTACAAGATAAAGAATGAAGCTATGGTTATTGTCTTACCAAGTTACCGTTGCACAACATATTGATATTGCTATTGCGCAAGTCAAGGATAACTAGTTTCTCTGGATGAAAATCAGATGGTAAACACTCCAAAAAACAAATACGCCAACGCAGCCACCTTAACTCTTTAAATATATGTTCAAAGCTTCCAGTGAGATGTACTTTGCTGATATCAAGCAATCTTAATCGGTGCATCCTTTCAAATGTTTTGGTATTCAATGTTACTTGATCTAATTCCCCATCGTATGGAAAAATACCTTCAATTGACTTAGTTCCCTAATGTAGATCAATTAAAAATAATGAGCAATTTTTAGCCAAAAAACCACAAAGCATAAGAAAAAGAGATAAACTGATTACGTCATATGTTTTCATAATCAATTATATGAAATAAAGTTCTCATTTCAAACCCTCTTGAACTACTAAAAAGTTCGGTATATTCAGTTACCTTGTCTTTTTTCAGCACATTGCATATATCTACACAACGCCACAATCGACTGTGTTTTTGAGGCTCTCCTGGAAACTTGTTACGAGCAATTTCCCTTCCCAAATCCTGAAGAAGATCATGCATTCTCAACTCATTTTCATCGTTAAACTTTAGTAAACATCTTTTTGTTAGAATGCGAATATCATTTTCTGCACATGAATAACAAGCACTTAATATTGTAGTTGCCTCATCTTTGTTCCATCCTATGAAGAAGCACGCAATATCAAGGAAAATATCCTTTCGATCAACATTTTCTAGTGCATCAAAACTAATCTTAAGTTTTCCCTCAATATCGGAATTGGGATTTTCTCGTAATTTCTTGATAAAACTTGTCCATTCTAACTCGTCTTGATTAAACAAATTTGAGCCAAAAACCTCAAGAGCTAATGGAAGCCCTCCGGCATAACTTAGAATCTTCTGAGAAAGTTTCATGAAATCATCTGAAGGGGGGATGGTTTTTTCAAAGGCATGTAAGCTGAACAGCTCCAAAGAATCATTGTTGTTTAGTTCCTCTACCTCGTATCTCCCGTCTACTTGAATTTGATCCAATAGACGCGCATCCCTTGTCGTTATTATGATTATACTCCCTGAAGCAAACTGGTTCCATTGTCCTGCTAGCGAATCTAACTGGTTTCGGTGGTCTAAATCATCAAGAACAATGAGAACTCTTTTGGAACGAGTTTTTTCTTCTATGAAACTGATCCCATTGTGAACATTGGTGATGTTAAATTTCTTTGATTTCAGAACCTCAGAGACAAGTAGCTCTTGTAAACGAACTGTACCATTTGGTTGTCCCGAAATCTCTCTAACATCTGCAAGAAAACAGCTGCCCTGGAAACTCCGAAAGTTTTCATTATACACAGCTTTTGCAACAGTTGTTTTGCCCACTCCACCCATCCCATAAATTCCTATTTTACGGACACCATTGGTACCAATGCTCAACAATGGCGTTATATTTTCAACATGGGAGGCTATTCCGACCGGTTTCTTGGCAACATTCAAATATCTGGGGTTTACTTCATCATGAACCCTATCCACAATTTGGTCGATAAGATCTGGTTCATTCCTGCAAATCATGGTTGAAATAGAAAATTATACAGTGATAAGTTGATAAGTTAAAGGTAATAGTTACTATCTCTGCGAGTTTCATCACTTTGTCTGGTATCACAAATTGGTTTGATTTACTATGTGAACTGATTATTTTATACATACAATTGCCCAAACATGTAATCAATGACTAATGAAATTGGGAGAAAATCAATCAAAGGAACAGAATTGGCATCAAGTGGACGCTATAATGAGACAATTATTCACTTTGGTAATTAAGGAGTTACTTGAAATCGGCTGACAATTTGGACGGACAAATCTGTAATTCAACCCAAGTAATTAGACAAAATTTCACAAAGACCTCAACCGACAAAGGAATATTGATATAAATAAATACGTTTAAATGGCACAATACATAAAATAAGGCGCACAAATATTAACTTTTTATTTTATTGTAGTATTTATCTCTCTTCTTTTTACTCTATATTTTAATAATCGAACAAAATTATTATTTAAGGGTGGTCAGTTATTACATTATTTTATTCTTTTTAGCAAACTAACTTTCGTTTATTCAACAAACAAGAAATTAAATTTATGTTGGGCATGTGTTCTTCCCCTACCTAGGTTCACCCATGCATTGTGTATGAGAGTTTTTTTAGAGGGGTAAAATACACCTTTGTTACATCAAATTTTGTCATTCTCACAATTTAGCTCATAAATTAATGGTTAAATGGCACTTCTATCCCTCCAAGTTGTCACTCAATTTCAAAGTCGTCTTTAAAGTTTATTTTTTGTCAGTTAAGTTCTTAAAGTGACATTTTTTTGTGTTTTCCTTCCTCCTACCTGATTTGACCCCAACCCGACTAGGAGTACTCAAAATATTCGGTTTTTTCAGTTTTTTACCATACCAGTTGATACCGATAGTACCGGTTTTTTTCGGTACCGATTTTTCGGTATTTTAACACTTTTCGGTACCGGTAGCAGTAATTAATTTTCTGAATTCAGTAAAAATCGAAATATCAAAAATACCGAAATTTAATAATATAATAATTAATAGTTAATGTTTTGCAGTTTTATATATTAAATAATTTTTTTTATATATTAATAATTTCTATATAATATTAGTTTTATTAATTTTTTATATATATTAATAATGTTTTTTAGTTTTATTTTATATATTAATTATTATTAATAGTTAATGATTTCTTAGTTTTTTAAAAAAATTAATATATAAAAAAAATTATTTAATTATTATTAATAATTATATATATTATCATGCGGTATAATCGAAAACCGAACTGAAAACACAGGTACCGATTTTGTACCGAAACTGGTGAATCAGTACCGGTTCCGGATCTTGCTTTTTCGGTACTTTCGAATCGGTATCGATTCAGTATTTTCAGTACCGGTTCGATTTTTTACCGATGAGCACCACGAAACTCTACCCATTTTAACCAAATGTTGACTCAACTCGACCCAATTTGAGCCAACCCCAATTTTTAATATTTTAAAATAAAATAATTATTTTAAAAATAGTTATTCTTAATATTTTAAAAGAAAACATTATTTTTAAAATAATAATTATATTTAATATTTTAAAATAAAATAATTATTATTTTAATATTTTAAATGAAACTTTCAATTTTTTTAATAATAATTTAATTTAATAATTTAAAATAAACTATTTTCTTAAAATAATTTGAAAATAATAATTATTTTTAATATTTCAAAATAAAATATTCTTTTTAAAATAATTATTATTTTTTATATTTAAAATAAAATATCATTTTTAAAAAGTTGTAAAAATAATTATTATTTTCAGGAAAAAATATTAGAAACTTTTAATTTTTCAAAACTGAGTAAAGTTTCATAAAATATAGATTCAAAAAAAGTAAAGTTAAATTTTTTTTAAATCTTAATTATTTTTTATGAAAATTTACACATCTTTACAAAAAAAAAATTTTTTTTATGAAAATAAAGTTTTATCTTTTTGAATATATATTTTATAGAACTTTACTCATTTTTTTTAAAAATGAAAAATTTTCCAATTTTTTTTCTGAAAATAATAATTATTTTTCAAACTTTTTAATTTATTTTTTTAAAAAAAAATTGAATCAGTGTTTTTATTTATCTTTTACTTTGTTTTGTATTTTAATTTCTATTTTTAATTTTTGTTTTTAAAAATTCTAATATGAAGAATACATATACTAATGGTAAAAGTATTAACTTATTTTTTCTAAAAATAAAGTTTTACATAAAAAATAAAAAAAACATATTTTTTTTAAAAATAAAGTTTTTTTTTCTTATTTATTATTTTTTAAATCTACATTTTATGAAACTTTACTCATTTTTGAAAAAATAAAAATTCTAATATTTTTTCCTTAAAATAATAATTATTCTTATAACTTATTAAAAATAATATTATATTTTAAATATAACAAATAATTATTATTTTAAAAATAATATTTTATTTTAAAATATTACAAATAATAATTATTTTCAAATTATTTAAAAAATTAGTATAGATATTAAATATAATTATTATTATTTTAAATAACAATATTTTCTTTTAAAATAGTAAAAATAACATTTTTTAAAATAATTATTTTATGTTAAAATATTAAAAATAATTATTATTTTAAAAATAATAATTTATTTTAAAATATTAAATATAATTATTATTTAAAAATTATTTTAAAATATTAAAATTCAGTTTGGGCCAAACTGGGTCAGGTTGTGTCAAAATGGGTTGGATTAGGGTGAAATCGAGTAGGAGGAACGGAAACGCAAAAAAAAAAATTCAACTTTAAGGACTTGACTGACGAAAAATAAATTTTAGGGACGATTTTAAAAGTGAGTGATAACTTGGAAAAGGACAAAAGTGTCATTCAGCCAAAATTAATTGAACTTTTAAATTTGTTATATCAACTACCTAATTTCACACAATACCCCTCCCCTCCTTCAATTTCTGGCTTAAATTGGTCGAAAAACATAAATTTCAGGAAAGGCAAATAGTTTTATACAATTTGACTTCATTAAAAAAAATTAATTAATTATAAAAAAATTCACAATACCCTAAATTTAGTTTCTATGGTTTCTTTCGTTTAGTTTTTATTTTTATTTTGATCTACTTCTTTTGTTGCATGAACACATTTGTGTAATGGGTTTATTGTTACTTGGATTTTTGTTAAATGTATTTTTTTTGTTAATAGAACCAAATAATAGTAGTGATTATTTATTTATTTATTTCATATTTAAATAATTACTTAGATAAAGCACATAGAATAAATAATGTTAATTTGTTATTATACTAAATAAATTCACGTTTTTTATTCTGCGCAGGATGTTTTCTTATGTTTTAATATAATAGGTTGCTTTTAAGTTTTAATATTCATATATTAACTACAATGTATTATTTATTTTGCATTTGGAAATAAATTTATTTAAATTTTGCATTTGAAAATTAATTTATTTCAATTTTGCAAATGAGTTAATTATTCTGTATTTTAAATTTATATTATTTTTCCTTTGTTTTCTAAATTAAACTTAAATAAATAATCCCTTTGTTATATATTCTTTTTAATTTATAAAATTTTAAAATTTAAACGTGATAACTTATTTTGATACATATACGATGTTAATTAGCATTTTTATTTTTTGTTAAAGATTATTTGGTATTATTTTTATTTTTTTAATTTGTTATTTTTTGTTAAACATTATACAGTATTAAGTTAGTTTTTTTTTTAAAAATAAATCAACCGTATTTAAATACAATCAAAACGTATAAAATCATTAGGCTCCAACTAGGATGTCGTTTGGGTCGGGTTTCCCGAGCAGAAAATTGGGTTGGGTTGGGTTGGGTTGGGGTGGGGTGGGGTGGGGTGGGGTGGGGTGGGGGGTACATTGGGTGAAATTAGGTAGTTGATGTAACAGATGTGTAAATCCAATTAGTTTAGGGAGCGAATTGTGAGAAGAGTGGAACATGATGTAAAAAAAGTATATTTTGCCCTTTTTAGAGCCAAAAAAGAAAAGAAAAGAAGAGAATGACTCCTCTTTTCTCTCACTCTCTCTCTAAAAGTGAGAAGGAAACATGTAAGCCCAAATAATATTGGTTTTTACTTTATCTTCTACAAAAAGCTTCACGACACACCTCTTTTTTTTCCATTCAGTTTCTTTTCTTTTCGCCCTCCAATCTAAAACTCCAAGATATGGTGAAAAATGAAACTAGTATCAAGGCAGTTTTGTGCTTTTTAAGATTGCTCAGCATAAAATGAGTTGTTATTTGCAACCTTGACAAGTGAAAATAGAAATTTATACTCCAATGATATACACAAAACAAAATGATAAGCAGAAGAGAGGGATTTAGGCCTTCTAGGCTTACCCATTTGCATCAAGATGGTATCCCGATAACTGTGCAGCTTCACTCAACGCAGCTCGCCACTTTTCCACCTTATCCATGTCGCCCACAAAACGGATTCTATGTTTTTCAAAAGCTTCTGAAAAGCTCCCAAATTGATAACGCACGTCCGATGGATTAACCTTATAAAATACAGGAAGAACCAACTGTCTCATTGTTTTCCTGCATTCGAGGATCTTCATAAGCTCATTAAGACACCAGGTTGAAGAAGCATAGTTTTTCGAGATCACAACAATAGAAATCTTTGATTCTTGGATTGCCCTTAGCAGCGCGGGTGATATTTCTTCTCCTCTTGGTAGCTCGGGATCATCCATAAAGGTTTGGATTCCTACCCGATCTAGAGCTTTGTATAGATGACCGGTGAAGTTTCCCCGTGTATCTTCACCTCTGAAGCTCAAGAAGACGTTCCAACGAGGAGTAAAGGACGAAGAACTAGGATCATAATAATAAGATGAGTCATTTTGGTTATTTGAAGAAGCCATTGACACAAGATGATGAAAATGATCGATCAGAAATCAGAAAGGAAGGTAGATTTGAATAGAGAGAAAATCAGTAGGTTACTAGCTAATAACAGGGAGAAAAACTAGGAGTAAAAGACGAAAAACTAGGAACATAATATATAAGACGAGTCCATTTGGTTACTTGTAGAAGCCATTGACACAAGAAGATGAAAATGATCAGGGACGAAGCAAGATTTGAATAAAGAGAAAAGCAGTAGGTTACTAGTAAAGGAGAGAATATAACACACTAGATTTAGAGCAAAGACTTGAGAGTCTATCTTGTTTTCTAAAAGACTACTCCCTCCATCCCATAATAACTGTCGCTTTAGCTTGATACACATGGATTAAGAAAGTTATTTAGTGCTATCATTTATTCATTAAAATTGGTGTGAAATTTCATCACTATCCCTTTATGGGAAGTTGAAAATTATTAATACAAGGAAAAAATTTCTTGGGACAATGAGAGAAGGTAGGGGTAAAATAGAAAACTAAATAATTTATTTTTCTAGAAAGTTATAAACGATAAATAAATTGAGAAAAAATTTTCTTTCTAAAACGATAGTTATTATGGATCGGAGGTACTAATGATGAATGTCGGAGAAAACTTCCTAATATTCATAAAGTCTGCAGTACACAAAAAGTATGGTCATGAAGTGGTCCCTCATGGTTGCAATAATACAATTCTTTTGACTTATAGGGCCCATTGTGTTGTATTCTTTTCATAACACGAGTGAGCTCCAATAATGACAACAAAAAAAAGGAAAAAAACAGTAATTGGTTTCAAACACTATTTACAAATGTTACAAATATATCATACGGAAAAGGAAAAAAATAACTCAAATAGTTAATATTTAAAGCATAAATCAACTAAAATTGGTTTTGTTATTCCTCTTAATTTTTTAGACATCTAGGCTATGTTTGTTTGTAAGGATTATAATTCGGGATTATAATCTATGAGATTACAATTCAAAACTATTAATCCTAGGATTATAATACCGAGATTATAATTATAATCTCAAAACTATTAAATTATTTTATAATTCCTAGACTTATAGTTTCAAGTCTAAATTTGAAAATAAACAAGATACTTGGGATTAATAGTCAAAATATAATCTTTACAAACAAACATAACCATAAAAAAATAAATTGGACTAAAACTAGTACTGTAGAATCTATCATAGTTATCGATACTATAATATTACTTTTGGGGCAATGCAATACAAATACCGAAGAAATAAATTTTTACAAATGTTACCAACTAGACAAAAATTGACAAAAAAAACACATCCAAATTTACATTAATCAATCATATGAAAATTGGTGTGAAAAAATTATATAAAAAATATTAAAAACCCTCAAAAACTAGATATTTAAAGCATAAATTTGGTTTTATTATTTCTCTTAAATTTTTAGACATCTGGAATTAAAACAAATTGGTGTGAAACTGTTATTAATATAGGATTTGCTGAATGACACTTATATTCTTCCAAGTTGCCACCAATTTTTAAAGTCGTCCCTAAAATTTATTTTTCGTCAATTAAGTCCTTAAAGTTAAATTTTTTTGACTTTTCTAGTCTTTTTGCACGATTTGACCATAACCCGACCAATTTTGATAAACTTTTGACCCAACCCGACCCAGTTTGACCCAACCCCAATTTCACCAATTAATGTTTAAAAAAAATAAAAAATTTATAAAATTAATTTAAAAATAATTATTATTTTATCATTATTTAAAATAATTATTATTTAAAATATTTTTAAAAATTATTATTATTTGCAGGAAAAAATATTAGAAACCTTTATTTTTTTCATAAAATGAGTAAAGTTTCATAAAATATAGATTCAAAAAAAATAAATAAGAAAATTAAACATTATTTTAAAAAAAGTAGATTTTTTATGTAAAAATTTATTTTCAGGAAAAAAAGGTTTATGTGTTTACCATTATTATATATTTTCTTAATATTAGAATTTCTTAAAACAAAAAATAAAAATAGAAATTAAAATACAAAAAGCTGTAAACGATAAATAAAAAAAATGATTCAATTATTTTTAAAAAAGAAATTAAAAAGTATTAAAAAGAATTATTATTTTCAGGTAAAAAAATTATAAAATATTTTATTTTTTAAAAAAATGAGTAAAGTTTTATAAAATATAAATTCAAAAAAATAAAACAAAAAAACATAAATTTTATTTACAGAAAAAATAGAAAAGTTTATTTTTTAAAAATGAGCAAAATTTCATAAAATATAGGTTGAAAAAAAGCAAATAAAAAAAATTTATTTTCATAAAACAAAAATTGAAAATTTTTACTTTTTAAAAGATGTGTACATTTTTATACAAATAATTTTAAAAAAAAAAACTTTAATTTTTTTGAATCTATATTTTATAAAACTTTACTCATTTTTGTAAAAAATTAAAATTTCTAATATTTTTTCTTGAAAATAATAATTATTTTTATTACTATTTCAAAATAAAATTTTATTTTGAAATATTAAAAATAATTATTATTTTAAAATATTAAAAATAATAATTATTTTTAAATTATTTTAAAAATAACATTTTATTTTTAAATATTAAAAATAATTATTTTTAAAATAATTAATATTTTAGAACTTTGTAGTTTTTTAAAAAAATTAGTTGGTGAAAATATTGTTCGATAAAACTGGGTCGGGTTGAGTCAAAATTTAGTTAAAATGGGTCGTGTTTGGGTCGAATCGGGTAGAAGGGAAACGCTAAAAAAATGTCATTTTACAAACTTAATTGAAGAAAAAAATAAACTTTAGGGACGATTTTAAAATTGGGTGACAACTTGGAAGAACAGAAGTGTCGTTCAGCCATATAATATCTATCATAGTTGTAAGACCCCAACTTTTTATGAATAAAGATTTAATTTTCTCTAAATATTATTTTGAATAATAAAGTGTTAATTTGATATAATGCTACTGTGACGCCCCCAAAATAGGTATACAACACCCATTCTGAGTCGCCAAATACATGGTACAGAAAGCAAACTACAACTTCAATAATACAAATGTCGTGCAAAATACGACAACACATACTGTGAGTTTAAATACAAATATTGTCTTCTAGACAATATCCACACTCAAATAAATCCTCATTACAATTATTCAAATACTATTTTACAGAAATAGTGAGGACTGCTAAAACATCTTTCTAGAACCATCACTCCATACCCCGACTAGATCCTGCTATGTTCTCACCTCCTGAGAAGAAAAATAGAACAAAAAAGAAAAGGGTGAGGTCAACTAGCCCAATAAAGAATATTATGACTAAGATAATATACAAACAAATTATCGTTAGTCTTCAACAGGGAAAAATCTGATAGAATATAATCGACAACAAGTTTTAGATCAACAACTGCAGCGAAAACAGCAAACCATTAGAAGAGTCAAGTAGAGAAAGAATTCTACTATCTTCTAAGATTTAAAAGTCCATCATCAATATTTTATCCCTGTAACATCAATTAATAATCATCTTTATCCAAATATTCATCTTTGCACTACAGGCCAAAGATATTCATTTGTATCACCTGTCAGTCATATTCATCTCAACACCTGTTCATCTTTGCACTACAGGCCAAAGATATTCATCAAGTAATCATATATCTTTGCACTACAGGCCAAAGATATTCATTAATATCATCATTTAGGACTGAGGATGATGAAAAATATCTTAAAGAGAACGAATCCAATGAGACAGAAGGACAAATAGTAGGGATTCGTATAACAGTTTATCCAAGATCAATAATACTTCATAATAATCAATTGTGAAGCAGAATTCAAAAATAAAGATCAAAACATGGATACAATCAAAGATAGTAACCATAATAGACATCTTGGACAAAAAGGAAAAATTTTATTTTTCGGTGAATAGTGCCGTATTCGTGAATAGTGCCGTATACGTGAATAGTGCCGTATACATGAATAGTAACCCCGACACAAAAAGTTTCAAATTTGATAAAAACTCATATCAATATTTCAACATAATGATATTGAAGAAAATAATATCATTTAAGAAGAAAATAATATCCCTTACCTCAAGATATCAGTACTTCTGGTCGGAATACCGGTATAAGGCTGAAAGAAACTTGCTCTGATGAATAGAAACTCTCAAAGTATCTAAATACTCACAAAATACACTCAATAATCTAGAGAGAGAAAGAGAGAAAACTTGTTTCTGGTGTGATTTTCAATTCTAACTTAGCCCTCTATTTATAGGAAAATTTTAGTAGGTTTGACCTGCAACCTGATGGCTTTACCTGCTACTATTCCCACCCACCACATTTGAAATATAATTCAGCACATTTCTTCACCAACCACAAGTGGGGCCCACCAATTCTAGAATTTTCCATCAAAATGATAAACTCCGAAAATTCAACAATTTCTGAACCAGTCATCTCGTAAAATTCATAATAAATCATACGTTCATTTTTAACGGTTCAAAATTTGTGGACATATACTCAACTTATATATGTATATCATATCCAAAAATTACCACGATCCAACGGTCGGATTAAAAATTATAACACCCGCAATATTTCTCAAAAACCCTGATTTGATTTTTAATACTTCCATTCCGATAAAAATACTGATAAAACACCTCAACACTAACTCCTTCATTTTTAACCATAAAAATATATCCCTCATTTATATCCACATAAAATAAATATTTCCTTATCATATGAATCAATAATTAATTATTCACAAATAATATTACAGAATCACATTTATGACAACCAGACCGTTCCCAGGAAAGAGGGGGCTTTCCAATAAGGATTTCTCCTTACTGGCGCGCAATTAGATGACCAAACCTCTCCTTAGACAGAACTTTCTAGACATTGCCAATAATGTTATATAATAATATTATTCAAATAATATGAATTATTGATCTGATAATGGAAAATACTGTGCAGCAACAATTATTAAAACAACAATAATATAAAATATCAATGCAACAATTATTGAATCAATAAAATAAAATATTGAACAATAACTACTGTAACAATTATTGAGTAGTGCCTTCTTACGTAAGAATTAATAATTGGTGCAATACCGTGTGCTACTGTATTTTAATCACCAGGTATTCCAACAGTATTAACGGTAACAACTACGCCGTTATTTATAAATAACTTATACTTGTCATTTTCTTCATCCAATCGCTTTCCGTTATGGGGCCCACACAAGGCTGCGCCGTCGTACGAATATTCCCCGACAGCAAGAATATTCCACGACCAAACGAATATTCCCCGACAAAATGAATATTTTATAACCACTTGCTTATTTTGTAAAATTTGCACATTTCACCCATAACCAAAGTATTATATCAAATTAGCCCCTTATTATTCACAATAATATTTAGAGAAAATTTGATTTTATTCATTAATAAGTTGGGGTCTTACAACCTCCCCTCCTTATGAAATTTCGTCCTCGAAATTGACGTACGTACCTGATGTTTCAAAAAGGTGAGGATACCTCGCTTTCATTTCTGATTCCAACTCCCAGGTCATTTCTTCAATAGCATGGTTTCTCCACAAAACCTTAACTTGTGGTATAACCTTCGTGCGTAGGACATGCTCTTTCCTATCCAAGATCTTAACAAGTACCTCCTCGTACGTTAAATCTTCAGCTATCTCGTCTGGTTCTAACTCAATAATGTGGTTCGGGTCTTTAACATATTTACGAAGCATAGATATGTGAAAAACATTATGAACACGAGACATACTTGGAGGTAATGCGAGTCTATATGCCACATTTCCTATTCGCTCAAGAATCTCAAATGGACCAACAAATCTTGGATTGAGCTTTCCTCTCTTCCCAAATCTTGTAACTCCCTTCCATGGTGCAACACGTAATAATACATGATCCCCAATATTAAATTCCACGTCCTTCCGATGAAGATCCGCATAACTCTTTTGTCGATCCTGTGCCGTTTGTATACGTTGTCGAATCGTTTGGATCTTCTCTGTAGTAATGCGTACCAACTCTGGTCCCAACAATGTTGCTTCACCCACCTCGTCCCAGCATACTGGAGAACGACATTTTCTTCCATACAACGCCTCGAATGGAGCCACACCTATGCTCGCCTGATAACTGTTGTTGTAGGAGAATTCCACCAATGGTAGGTACTTATCCCAACTCCCTTTGAGATCTAGGACACAAAGTCTTAATAGATCTTCAAGAGTTTGAATAGTCCTCTCTGATTGTCCGTCCGTTTGAGGATGGTATGCCGAACTGAATCGTAAATCCGTGCCTATAGCTTTCTGCAAGCTAACCCAAAATCGTGAAGTGAATCTTGGGTCACGATCCGAAACTATGGATACTGGCATGCCATGCAATCTCACAATCTCGTTCACGTACATACTAGCAAGACGTTCAAGGGAATAAGTCTCACGTATCGGCAAGAAATGAGCGGATTTGGTTAATCTATCAACAATAACCCAAATCGCATCTATGCCTTGAGAAACCTTGGGAAGACCCGTAACAAAATCCATAGTAATGTGTTCCCACTTCCATTTCAGAATCTCAAGTGGTTGCAATGGACCCTTTGGTACTTGATGCTCCGCTTTTACACGTTGACAAGTTAAACATCTCGAGATAAACTCCGCGATCTCTCTTTTCATATTGCTCCACCAAAATATATGTTGAAGATCGTGATACATTTTGGTACTCCCAGGATGGATTGCAAACGGTGTGTTGTGTGCCTCCATCATTATTCTATGCTTCAAGTCAAAATCGTTAGGAACACAAAGTCTGAAGTTGACTCGAAGTATTCCTTCTTCATCGATTCTTGCTTCTGGAATAACACCTTCTTGCACTTTCTTCTTCATACGCATCAGCTCTATGTCCGTAGCTTGAGCAGCTTTAACTTTATCGTTTAAAGTCGGTTCTACTCGTATATTTGATATTATCATGTGGGTACTTGGAGCCTTCATCTCTATCTCCATCCTTTGCAAGTCATACAAAATGGGCCTTTGTGTTAACAACATTGCACTCGTACCCGCGTATGATCTTCTACTCAATGCGTCAGCTACTACGTTCGCTTTTCCAGGATGATATTGGATGGTATGATCGTAATCTTTCAACAGCTCAAGCCAATGTCGTTGCCGCATGTTGAGTTCTTTTTGGGCGAAGAAATATTTGAGGCTTTTATGATCCGTATAGATCTCCACTTTCTCCCCATACAGGTAGTGTCTCCAAATCTTCAACGCGAAAAGGACTGCTGCCAACTCCAAATCATGAGTAGGATAATTCCTCTCATATTCTTTGAGTTGTCGCGAGGCATAGGCTATGACTTTCCCATGTTGCATGAGAACACATCCTAACCCTTTGCCTGAAGCATCGCTGTAGATAACAAATCCATCCGAACCAGATGGTATTGTCAGAACAGGTGCCGAAATGAGTCTCCTCTTGAGTTCTTGAAAACTCTTCTCGCATTCCTCACTCCATACGAATTTTGTATCTCTACGAGTCAGCTACGTTAATGGAATAACAATTCGAGAATATCCTTCAACGAATCTCCGATAATAACCAACTAAGCCTAGAAAGCTACATATTTCGATTACTGACTTAGGTTGCTCTCAACTGTGACTCATATCCCAATCTTGGATAGCACGTCACAATGACACCTATCAGTTTACTACCACACGAATATGGCATCCCCTACGGAGAGTCTGGCTTCAATGCATTCCACAAAGGAAGTCACCAGATAAAGGCTCGGGTACAAACTTCTACGGTTAGGTTTTCAACTCCTGAAGTTCAATAGGAGTCATTCGATATGAGATTTTTAGAAGTGAGTTTTGTACCAGATTCAAAGATGATACAAAATTCAATATCACGCATAGGCCAAGAAATTCTTCAGGAAATACGTCAGGAAACAAACAACAGAAATATCACTCAAATCTGACGTATTTTTGTTCAAGTCCATGACATAGCTAAGAAAGCTTGACATCCGTTTTTCAATAAACGAATGACTTTACGGCTTGATATGAAAGAGTTTGACTTCAATGGTTTGGTTGCTTGAATTTGAATAACAGGTTGCTTAGGAATATGAAAACTAACAACCTTACAAAAGCAATCAATTTGGCATGATGAGTAGTTAATCAATCGATTCCTAAAATCATATCAAAAGCAAGTATCTTTAAAGAGATAAGGTCAACAGGTAATGTGATGGTGCCAACTTGGATCAAACAAGATTTATAAACAGTGGATGTGATGAAAGTTTCTCCTAACGGAGTTTCCACAGATAGGTCAAAGTTTAACTTCTCCGGAATCAAGTTTAAACGTTGAGTATAAGCAGGAGAGATAAATGAATGGATAGAACCGGTATCTAATAAGGTATAAACTTCACAAAAATTTATAATTAACTAACCCGTGCTAACTTCGTTCGGGTTCCTCGCATTCTGACCAGTCACGAAAAATGCTCTTCCAGGAACCGTTGACTTTGACTTATCCGGGACAACTTTTGGAGTCACCATCCCCGCTGAACTTGGTTTTGCTACAGAACACTCTCAAGCTATATGACCCTCCTTTCCACAGTTATAACATACCTTGAACTGTTGTGGGCAGTTTGGACTTATATGTCCATCCTCTCCGCATCTGTAACATCTAACTGGCGGTCGTTCTCCTCCCCTAGAATTTGTTCCTGGTGCTGGTGCTGCTATCGACGTCTTCCTGTCATCGTTAAATCTTCTCTTCTTGAAATTTTTACTTGACTCACCTCTCCTATTATCATGGCCACGATGACCACCCGAGTGGTTACCGCTTTTGTCCGAATGATTTCCTTCCCTCTGGTTGTCATTGCTCCGATGACCGCTGCCACCGGTATGACCCTGGTTGTGGTTCCTCAGTTGCACATACTCATTATCTCGCTCTAATAATTGAGCCATGTTTACAACATCTGAATATAAAGAAAATTTATGAGAGATAAGATATTGTCGAATCTCGGGTTTTAGACCTCTCAGAAACATCCTTGTCATTCGTTCCTCATTTTCGACCAAATGAGGTGCAAACCTGGATAACTCTGCAAACTTCGCTTCATACTGGGACACCGTTATATTGTTTTGTTCCAGTCTGATAAACTCCACCTCCTTCATATGACGAATACTTTCAGGAAAGTACTTGTCATTGAATAGTTTCTGAAACGTTTCCCAAGACATGTTGAGTGCGTCAGGCTGGGTACGCTTCACAGACTCCCACTAGTAGTCTGCCTCACCGCGGAACATAAAGGTGGCGAATGGAACCTTCTGTTCCTCAGTGCATCCCAAGACATCGAATATCTTGGTAATTTGCTTGACCCACGTTTCTACCATGATCGGATCCGGCTTTCCCTTAAATTTTGGTGGTCTCAATTCTTTGAACTGCTTAGCTGTGACAAACCGCGCGTTGTTATCATTTCCACCCGTATTCTGCACACGAGTCTCCCTCGTCTAATTTTGCATGAACTGCAAAAAGCTCCTAAACATTCCATCATTCATCGTTTGCTCGGTAACGTTGTTTACAGGAGGAATATTGCCTTACTGTTGCACGTTCCCCTGGGTGGTGATCAAAGGTGTCTCCACGGTCTGATTTACTCCATTATTAACGTTCTCAGCTGCCATTCTTAAATACTGCCATAAAACAAGGGTTAATAGTCATGTCATATATTATCCCTATACTCTGACCGACCAAATAAACACCAAATAAACTTAGTCAAGTCATACTAGTGAAGGAATTCCCCGTCTCTCCCCTCCTAGTTCTTGTCTCACATCTCAGCCAGGGATTATATCCCTAAGCTCTGATACCAACTGTGACGCCCCCAAAATAGGTATACAACACCCATTCTGAGTCGCCAAATACATGGTACAGAAAGCAAACTACAACTTCAATAATACAAATGTCGTGCAAAATACGACAACACATACTGTGAGTTTAAATACAAATATTGTCTTCTAGACAATATCCACACTCAAATAAATCCTCATTACAATTATTCAAATACTATTTTACCGAAATAGTGAGGACTGCTAAAACATCTTTCTAGAACCATCACTCCATACCCCGACTAGATCCTGCTATGTTCTCACCTCCTGAGAAGAAAAATGGAACAAAAAGAAAAAGGGTGAGCTCAACTAGCCCAGTAAAGAATATTATGACTAAGATAATATACAAACAAATTATCGTTAGTCTTCAACAGGGAAAAATCTGATAGAATATAATTGACAACAAGTTTTAGATCAACAACTGCAGCGGAAACAGCAAACCATTAGAAGAGTCAAGTAGAGAAAGAATTCTACTATCTTCTAAGATTTAAAAGTCCATCATCAATATTTTATCCCTGTAACATCAATTAATAATCATCTTTATCCAAATATTCATCTTTGCACTACAGGCCAAAGATATTCATTTGTATCACCTGTCAGTCATATTCATCTCAACACCTGTTCATCTTTGCACTACAGGCCAAAGATATTCATCAAGTAATCATACATCTTTGCACTACAGGCCAAAGATATTCATTAATATCATCATTTAGGACTGAGGATGATGAAAAATATCTTAAAGAGAACGAATCCAATGAGACAGAAGGACAAATAGTAGGGATTCGTATAACAGTTTATCCAAGATCAATAATACTTCATAATAATCAATTGTGAAGCAGAATTCAAAAATAAAGATCAAAACATGGATACAATCAAAGATAGTAACCATAATAGACATCTTGGACAAAAAGAAAAAATTTTATTTTTCGGTGAATAGTGCCGTATTCGTGAATAGTGCCGTATACGTGAATAGTGCCGTATACATGAATAGTAACCCCGACACAAAAAGTTCTAATTTTGATAAAAACTCATATCAATATTTCAACATAATGATATTGAAGAAAATAATATCATTTAAGAAGAAAATAATATCCCTTACCTCAAGATATCAGTACTTCTGGTCGGAATACCGGTATAAGGCTGAAAGAAACTTGCTCTGATGAATAGCAACTCTCAAAGTATCTAAATACTCACAAAATACACTCAATAATCTAGAGAGAGAAAGAGAGAAAACTTGTTTCTGGTGTGATTTTCAATTCTAACTTAGCCCTCTATTTATAGGAAAATTTTAGTAGGTTTGACCTGCAACCTGATGGCTTTACCTGCTACTATTCCCACCCACCACATTTGAAATATAATTCAGCACATTTCTTCACCAACCACAAGTGGGGCCCACCAATTCTAGAATTTTTCATCAAAATGATAAACTTCAAAAATTCAACAATTTCTGAACCAGTCATCTCGTAAAATTCATAATAAATCATACGTTCATTTTTAACGGTTCAAAATTTGTGGACATATACTCAACTTATATATGTATATCATATCCAAAAATTACCACGATCCAACGGTCGGATTAAAAATTATAACACCCGCAATATTTCTCAAAAACCCTGATTTGATTTTTAATACCTCCATTCCGATAAAAATACTGATAAAACACCTCAACATTAACTCCTTCATTTTTAACCACAAAAATATATCCCTCATTTATATCCACATAAAATAAATATTTCCTTATCATATGAATCAATAATTAATTATTCACAAATAATATTACAGAATCACATTTATGACAACAAGGCCGTTCCCAGGAAAGAGGGGGCTTTTCAATAAGGATTTCTCCTTACTGGCGCGCAATTAGATGACCAAACCTCTCCTTAGATAGAACTTTTTAGACATTGCCAATAATGTTATATAATAATATTATTCAAATAATATGAATTATTGATCTGATAATGGAAAATACTGTGCAGCAACAATTATTAAAACAACAATAATATAAAATATCAATGCAACAATTATTGAATCAATAAAATAAAATATTGAACAATAACTACTGTAACAATTTTTGAGTAGTGCCTTCTTACGTAAGAATTAATAATTGGTGTAATACCGTGTGCTACTGTATTTTAATCACCGGGTATTCCAACAGTATTAACGGTAACAACTACGCCGTTATTTATAAATAACTTATACTTGTCATTTTCTTCATCCAATCGCTTTCCGTTATGGGGCCCACACAAGGCTGCGCCGTCGTACGAATATTCCCCGATAGCAAGAATATTCCACGACCAAACGAATATTCCCCGACAAAATGAATATTTTATAACCACTTGCTTATTTTTCAAAATTTGCACATTTCACCCATAACCAAAGTATTATATCAAATTAGCCCCTTATTATTCACAATAATATTTAGAGAAAATTTGATTTTATTCATTAATAAGTTGGGGTCTTACAGCTATTGTAAGACCCCAAATTATTAATAAATGAAATTTAATTTCCTCTATTTATTATTTTAAAATAGTAAGGGTTGAATTGATTAGTGAGGTTAGTTATGGGTAAAATGCGTAAATATTTTAAATAAGTAAGTGGTTATAAAATATTCATTGTTGTCGGGGAATATTCGTTTGGTCGTGGAATATTTTTCCTGTCAGGGAATATTCGTACGACGGCACAGTCTTTTGTGTACCCCATAACGAAAAGTGATTGGATGAAGAAAACGATAAGTATACGTTGTTTATAAATAATGTCGTAGTTGTTACCGTTAATACTGTTGGAATACCCGGTGGTTAAAATACAGTAATACGCGTTGTTGCACAGTAGCACACGATATTGCACCAATTATTGATTCTTACGTAAGAAGGCACTACTCAATAATTATTCCAGTAATTACAGTTCAGTATTTTATTTTATTGATTCAATAATTGCTACGTTGATATTTTATATTACTATTGTTTCAATAATTATCATTACACAATATTTTTCATTATCGAAGCAATAATTCATATTATCTGAATAATATTATTAGATAACATTATTGACAATATTTAGAAAGTTCTGTCTAAGGAGAGGGTTGGTCACCTAATTGCGCGCCAGTAAGGAGAAATTCTTATTGGAAAGTCCCCTCTTTTCTGGGAACTGCCTGGTTGTCAGTATTGTGATTCTATAATATTATTTGTGAATAATTAATTATTAATTTATATGATGAGAAAAATATTCATTTTATGTGGATATAGATGGAGAAAATTTTTAAAGTGACAATTGTTGAAAATCGATATTTTATCTTTTCTGATAAAATAATATTTTATTATATTATTATAATATAATAATGATGATATTTTTACAATAAATGTGGGATATATGAGTATACAAGGAGGAAGAGTATTTTTGTTACAAAAGTTGTTTAAAACATGTTAAACATGTCTGTGGGCCCATTTCTTGACTGAAATTTGATTATAGCCTGTAGAATCGCCCGTTTGTGAATTTTGGTCAATTTTTGTTTGGAATTTGGAAAAACTTTCTTCTGTAAAGTTGTAGATAATGGAAATTCCTATGGCGAGGATATGGGGTTTGAATTTTTCTGATAAAAGGGCTATTTATTATGAATTATTGAAGTTTCAAAGTTCCGAAATAATTAATTTTTGGAAGTTTTAAATATTTTATTTATGAAAAATGTTTTTCTTACTTTTTTTGAGTGGGTGGTTGATGTTTGAATTCAGCTGGTGTGCGTAGGAGATTTTAGAAAAATAATAATAATAATTATTAAATTTTCTGCTTTAGTGTTCTAAGCATTTTCCTATAAATCAGGTGCTTATGTTAGAATTGAAAATTACACCAGAAACTAAAGTTTTATCTATTTTTCTCTTTCTCTATTATCGAGCGTATTCTTGTGAGTATTTTGATACATTGAGTATTGTTATACGGTGCGTGTAAGACCCCGAATTTTATGAAATAAAAGTATTCAATTTTTCTTATAATTACTATTCAGTAAATGGTTAAATTGATAAAAATTTAAAGTTATGAGTGAAATATGATTTTTTTTCAAAATAAGCAAGTGGTTATAAAATAATCATTGTTGTTGGGGAATATTCGTTTGGTCGTGGAATATTCTTTCTGTCGGGGAATATTCGTACGACGGCGCAGCCATTTGTGGGCCTCATAACAGAATAACTGTCGGGTGAAGAAAACGATAAATTTAAGTTTTTACAAATAACGGCGTAGTTGTTACCGTTAACACTGTTGGAATACCCGGTGGTTAAAATACAGTAATACGCGTTATTGCACAGTAGCACACGATATTGCATAGTATTTTTGAAATTATTGATTCTTACGTAAGAAGGCACTACTCAATAATTGTTACAGTAATTACTGTTCAATATTTTATTTTATTGATTCAATAATTGCTACGTTGAAATTTTGTATTATTGTTGTTCAATAATTGTTGTTGCACAGTATTTCCCATTATCAGATCAATAATTCATATTATTTGAATAGTATTATTAGATAGCATTATTGGCAATGTCTAGAAAGTTCTGTCTAAGGAGAGGTTTGGTCATCTAATTGCGCGCCAGTAAGGAGAAATCCTTATTGGAAAGCCCCCTCTTTCCTGGGAACGGCCTGGTTGTCATAAATGTGATTCTGTAATATTATTTGTGAATAATTAATTATTGATTCATATGATAAGAAAATATTTATTTTATGTGGATATAAATGAGGGACATATTTTTGTGGTTAAAAAATAAAGGAGTTAATGTTGAGATTTTTATCCGTATTTTTGTCGGAATGGAGGTATTAAAAATCAGGGTTTTTGAGATATTTTGCGGGGGTTATAATTTTTAATCCGACCGTTGGATCGTGGTAATTTTTGGATATGTTATACATATATAAGTTGAGTATATGCCCACAAATTTTGAACCGTTAAAAATGAACGTATGATTTATTATGAATTTTACGAGATAACTGGTTCAGAAATTGTTGAATTTTCGGAGTTTATCATTTTGATGGAAAATTCTAGAATTGGTGGGCCCCACTTGTGGTTGGTGAAGAAATATGCTGAGTTATATTTCAAATGTGGTGGGTGGGAATAGTAGCAGGTAAAGCCATCAGGTTGCAGGTCAAACCTACCAAAATTTTCCTATAAATAGAGGGCTAAGTTAGAATTGAAAATCACACCAGAAACATAAGCTTTCTCTCTTTCTCTCTCTATATTATGAAGTATATTTTGTGAGTTTTTAGATACTTGGTGAGTTGCTATTCATTAGTGCAAGTTTCCTTCAGCATCATATCCGATATCCAGTCAGAAGTACTGCTCTTTTGAGGTAAGAGATAGTAAGGGATTTTAAGGGTTGTTATATTTTCCAGTTTCGTAATTTTTCTGACCTTCAAAAATTCTGGAAAAATTTGAAATGATATTTTGATGAGTTTTCTTGATTGTGTCCAAAAATGGTGATTTTTGGATGTATAGATTGAGAGTTATGAATTTTATGAGAAAATACTATTTTAAAAGTAACCGCTTATAATTCCTTGTGGTTAACTCCAAAATTGATGAAATTTTTATTGGGAGTACATGTATATGATAGAAGTATATTCTGTAAATTTCAGAATTTTTGGACAAAAGTATAATTTTTGATAAATGTCTAAATATTCGGCTGTTTTGGCCATATGAAAAATAGTAAATGACTTTTAAAAATTCTGAGAAAAATATATGTTCAATATTGGACTATATTATGCTAAATCTCAGAAAAGAAATATTTTTGGAACTAATTTGATATTTTTCATAAAAATGGACTAGTTATGAGTAAATGAATTAAATATGTTATGTGAAGTAAGAAAATTGAAAAATAGGATTTTATGGCTTGAGAATCCTATATGAGGTATATGCAGATTTTTGATGATGGTTTTGATTATTGGTGATAAAATCTTATGAGTTTGGTATTTTAGAATGATTAAATGCATTATTTAGTAAAGTGTAAACAATTTAAATAAATTGTTTATAAGCTTAAGAAATATTATTCTTTCAATATCATTATACCGAAATACTGGTATGGATTTTATTGTGGAATTTCTACCTTTTTGTGTCGAGTTTACTATTTATGAGTTACTATTCACGAGTTACTATTCATGAGTTACTATTCACGAGTTACTATTCACGATAAAAATTGGTTTCTTTTTCTAACCAAATTATAGTTGAGTTATGAATATTACTCTTAAGATTAAATCTATATGTTGATTATATTGATTTTATTATCATATATAACATTTTTATAACCCTGATGTTGAAATTCTCTTTCTCTAGAGTGTAAAGATGGGTAAATTATTGGTATGATCATGACTAGGATTCTCTTTGGCCTGTAGTGCAAAGTTGAATTGTGACTGGTATGATCATGACCATTGAATTTATAAGTGAATATCTTTAGCTTAAGTGCAAAGGTGAATTGATCAACATGGTTATAATTATTGTTTATATAAATTCTGAAATGATTATATATTTCTTTGAGATATTAATATCTTTGGCCTGTAGTGCAAAGATGAATTATTGATGAATATCTTTGGCCTGTAGTACAAAGATGAATTGTTGATGAATATCTTTGGCCCGTAGTGCAAAGATGACATGTTTTTGAATATCTTTGGCCAGTAGTGCAAAGATGAACAAATGTTGAGATGAACATGACCAACTGGTGATACAAATGAATATCTTTGGTCGTAGTGCAAAGATGAAGTTATTAGTATGATTATGAACATGAAATGTGATTTGGTGTAACCATGATCTTTGATGTTTCAGGTAAAGATGGGTGATGAAAATTATCATCGTTCTGGATGAGAAGAGGAATTTAGAACTACAGTTATGATTATGAGTTATTCATATGATTGTGGACCAGAATTGTTGATTGATGTTACAGGGATAAAACATTATTGGTGGATTTTTAACATGGAGAAGATAATAGACTTTATAGTCTATTTGACTTTTCTAATGGATTGCTCGTTCCGCTGCAACTATGGTTGAAATTTTTATCATTTACCATATGTTCTAAATCTCTGATTTATTGTTTATGAAGGCTATTGATAATTGAATTATCTTTAGTCATGATATTCTTTACTGAGCTAGTTGTGCTCACCCTTTTGCTTCACAATTCCTTTCAGGTAATAAGAGTGTAGCTGGGTCGAGCGGGGGTAACAAGGGAATAGAACGGTGGTCATCATTTAGTAGTTATATTTGGTGAAGAAAATAGGGTGAGGCGAACCCAACGTTGGAAGGGTGTTTTGTCACTATCATACAAGATGTTTAATAACATACAACCTCGTGTCATCATAAGACAGGGTTGTGCTCATCCACTTGCTGAGTATATCTATGGGCACTACCTATATAATCTTGGTGTTTGTTTGAAGTATAATTCTCAATTAGAGACAGTGGAGATAATGATAAGTCAAGAGAAGACTCACCATTGGGAAGAATATGATAGTAATCTTCTCGTTTTTCTTTGGGGTCTATTGGGTCAACCAAGGATAATTCTGTGGCCATATGATATCTATCATAACCTAGATGCGTGGCCTCTCATGTACGAAGGTTTCCTTGAGCACTTCCCAAAGATTCTAATTTCTAAAACAGTTTTTGACTATACCTTTATGTAAGGTGTTATTGTGAGGTGATGTCCACGGTTGGAACATGAGTCACATTTGGTATATATTTGTATCCAAACTCACAGCATATGTGTTGTTGTATTTTGCACGACAATTGTTGTAATAAAGTTGTAGTTATTTTCTGTACCATGTATTTGACGACCCAGAATGGGTTGGGTGGAATGGACCTATTTTGGGGTCGTTACAGGTGGTATCAGAGCTTAGGGATATGATCTCTGGCGGAGATCGGGGAATACAACTAGGAGGGGAGAGATGAGTAAATCCTTCGCTAGTGTGTCCTACCTAAGCTTATTTGTTGGTCAGTCATAATATTGGGATATTATGTGATATGTTAATTTGTTTAATTAACCCTTGTTTTATTGCAGTATTTGAGAATGGCAGCTGAGAATGCTAAAAATGGAGTGAATGAGACTGTGGGGATACCTCTAATCACTAACCGTGATAATGTGATGTCAGACGAAGAAGGAATTAGAGATATCCATGTGGTGAGTGAAGAATTGATAGTTACACCCGAGATAGTCGCAGAGGTAACAGCTGAGACTGAGGAAGAAGAGGAAGAAGAAGTACCAGAGGAGAGTTTATTAGAGGTATTATATGATCAAAATGTAGAATTTCAAAATCGTATTCATGAGTTAGAAGAGCAGGCAGAAGAACGACAGGCGGTCGTGGAACAAAAGGATGCAATAATTCAAGCTTGTGTTACCCGATATGTGATGCTTGAACAGAAGCATTCTTTGGCAGAGTATAAGATGATAAAAATAGAATCTGAGCTGAGAGAAGAAAAAACTGAACGAGTGAGAATAAGTGATGCATGGGCAAAAGCCGCACGACACGTGGATATTGTGGAAAGAGATGTTCGATCTAACAAGGCTAAAATAGATGATATGAATTTCTCTTTTTGAAAAGCAATTGGGAGAACCCAACATCGAGTTTTGAATTACCCTGTACATAGCGGTCAACCTGAATCCGATATGGATCGAAGATTGATGATTCAGATCATGAATGAGGAGTACGAAGAGGCAGTTGAGGGAGGAATATGTCCTATAGAAAGGTATATTCCAACGGTAATGATGACGCCAAATGCTACTCCAGACAAGTCAAAGCCGAGTAGTTCGAGGGATGGCAGTTGTCATGACTTTCCAACAAATGAGGAACCCAAATGAAGTTATCATGGGAGATGAGCAATGGAGAAATCATGATGATCTGAGAGATAGAATCTGAAATAGAAGCAAGGTATTTTCAACTCTTCGAAATACCAGGTACGTAAATTTCGGGGACAAAATTTTATAAGGAGGGGAGATTGTAAGACCCCGAATTTTATGAAATAAAAGTATTCAATTTTTCTTATAATTACTATTCAGTAAATGGTTAAATTGATAAAAATTTAAAGTTATGAGTGAAATATGATTTTTTTTCAAAATAAGCAAGTGGTTATAAAATAATCATTGTTGTCGGGGAATATTCGTTTGGTCGTGGAATATTCTTTCTGTCGGGGAATATTCGTACGACGGCGCAGCCATTTGTGGGCCCCATAACAGAATAACTGTCGGGTGAAGAAAATGATAAATTTGAGTTTTTACAAATAACGGCGTAGTTGTTACCGTTAACACTGTTGGAATACCCGGTGGTTAAAATACAGTAATACGCGTTATTGCACAGTAGCACACGATATTGCATAGTATTTTTGAAATTATTGATTCTTACGTAAGAAGGCACTACTCAATAATTGTTACAGTAATTACTGTTCAATATTTTATTTTATTGATTCAATAATTGCTACGTTGAAATTTTGTATTATTGTTGTTCAATAATTATTGTTGCACAGTATTTCCCATTATCAGATCAATAATTCATATTATTTGAATAGTATTATTAGATAGCATTATTGGCAATATCTAGAAAGTTCTGTCTAAGGAGAGGTTTGGTCATCTAATTGCGCGCCAGTAAAGAGAAATCCTTATTGGAAAGCCCCCTCTTTCCTGGGAACGGCCTGGTTGTCATAAATGTGATTCTGTAATATTATTTGTGAATAATTAATTATTGATTCATATGATAAGAAAATATTTATTTTATGTGGATATAAATGAGGGATATATTTTTGTGGTTAAAAAATAAAGGAGTTAATGTTGAGATTTTTATCCGTATTTTTGTCGGAATGGAGGTATTAAAAATCAGGGTTTTTGAGATATTTTGCGGGGGTTATAATTTTTAATCCGACCGTTGGATCGTGGTAATTTTTGGATATGTTATACATATATAAGTTGAGTATATGCCCACAAATTTTGAACCGTTAAAAATGAACATATGATTTATTATGAATTTTACGAGATGACTGGTTCAGAAATTGTTGAATTTTCGGAGTTTATCATTTTAATGAAAAATTCTAGAATTGGTGGGCCCCACTTGTGGTTGGTGAAGAAATGTGCTGAATTATATTTCAAATGTGGTGGGTGGGAATAGTAGCAGGTAAAGCCATCAGGTTGCAGGTCAAACCTACCAAAATTTTCCTATAAATAGAGGGCTAAGTTAGAATTGAAAATCACACCAGAAACATAAGCTTTCTCTCTTTCTCTCTCTATATTATGAAGTATATTTTGTGAGTTTTTAGATACTTGGTGAGTTGCTATTCATTAGTGCAAGTTTCCTTCAGCATCATATCCGATATCCACTCAGAAGTACTGCTCTTTTGAGGTAAGAGATAGTAAGGGATTTTAAGGGTTGTTATATTTTTCAGTTTAGTAATTTTTCTGACCTTCAAAAATTCTGGAAAAATTTGAAATGATATTTTGATGAGTTTTCTTGATTGTGTCCAAAAATGGTAATTTTTGGATGTATAGATTGAGAGTTATGAATTTTATGAGAAAAGACTATTTTAAAAGTAACCGCTTATAATTCCTTGTGGTTAACTCCAAAATTGATGAAATTTTTATTGGGAGTACATGTATATGATAGAAGTATATTCTGTAAATTTCAGAATTTTTGGACAAAAGTATAATTTTTGATAAATGTCTAAATATTCGGCTGTTTTGGCCATATGAAAAATAGTAAATGACTTTTAAAAATTCTGAGAAAAATATATGTTCAATATTGGACTATATTATGCTAAATCTCAGAAAAGAAATATTTTTGGAACTGATTTGATATTTTTCATGAAAATGGACTAGTTATGAGTAAATGAATTAAATATGTTATGTGAAGTAAGAAAATTGAAAAATAGGATTTTATGGCTTGAGAATCCTATATGAGGTATATGCAGATTTTTGATGATGGTTTTGATTTTTGGTGATAAAATCTTATGAGTTTGGTATTTTAGAATGATTAAATGCATTATTTAGTAAAGTGTAAATAATTTAAATAAATTGTTTATAAGCTTAAGAAATATTATTCTTTCAATATCATTATACCGAAATACTGGTATGGATTTTATTGTGGAATTTCTACCTTTTTGTGTCGAGTTACTATTTATGAGTTACTATTCACGAGTTACTATTCATGAGTTACTATTCACGAGTTACTATTCACGATAAAAATTGGTTTCTTTTTCTAACCAAATTATAGTTGAGTTATGAATATTACTCTTAAGATTAAATCTATATGTTGATTATATTGATTTTATTATCATATATAACTTTTTTATAACCCTGATGTTGAAATTCTCTTTCTCTAGAGTGTAAAGATGGGTAGATTATTGGTATGATCATGACTAGGGTTCTCTTTGGCCTGTAGTGCAAAGTTGAATTGTGACTGGTATGATCATGACCATTGAATTTATAAGTGAATATCTTTAGCTTAAGTGCAAAGTTGAATTGATCAACATGGTTATAATTATTGTTTATATAAATTCTGAAATGATTATATATTTCTTTGAGATATTAATATCTTTGGCCTGTAGTGCAAAGATGAAATATTGATGAATATCTTTGGCCTATAGTGCAAAGATGAATTGTTGATGAATATCTTTGGCCCGTAGTGCAAAGATGACATGTTTTTGAATATCTTTGGCCAGTAGTGCAAAGATGAACAAATGTTGAGATGAACATGACCAACTGGTGATACAAATGAATATCTTTGGTCGTAGTGCAAAGATGAAGTTATTAGTATGATTATGAACAGGAAATGTGATTTGGTGTAACCATGATCTTTGATGTTTCAGGTAAAGATAGGTGATGAAAATTATCATCGTTCTGGATGAGAAGAGGAATTTAGAACTACAGTTATGATTATGAGTTATTCATATGATTGTGGACCAGAATTGTTGATTGATGTTACAGGGATAAAACATTTTTGGTGGATTTTTAACATGGAGAAGATAATAGACTTTATAGTCTATTTGACTCTTCTAATGGATTGCTCGTTCCACTGCAACTATGGTTGAAATTTTTATCATTTACCATATGTTCTAAATCTCTGATTTATTATTTATGAAGGCTATTGATAATTGAATTATCTTTAGTCATGATATTCTTTACTGAGCTAGTTGTGCTCACCCTTTTGCTTCACAATTCCTTTCAGGTAATAAGAGTGTAGCTGGGTCGAGCGGGGGTAACAAGGAAATAGAACGGTGGTCATCATTTAGTAGTTATATTTGGTGAAGAAAATAGGGTGAGGCGAACCCAACGTTGGAAGGGTGTTTTGTCACTATCATACAAGATGTTTAATGACATACAACCTCGTGTCATCATAAGACAGGGTTGTGCTCATCCACTTGCTGAGTATATCTATGGGCACTACCTATATAATCTTGGTGTTTGTTTGAAGTATAATTCTCAATTAGAGACAGTGGAGATAATGATAAGTCAAGAGAAGACTCACCATTGGAAGAATATGATAGTAATCTTCTCGTTTTTCTTTGGGGTCTATTGGGTTAACCAAGGATAATTCTGTGGCCATATGATATCTATCATAACCTAGATGCGTGGCCTCCCATGTACGAAGGTTTCCTTGAGCACTTCCCAAATATTCTAATTTCTAAAACAGTTTTTGACTATACCTTTATGTAAGGTGTTATTGTGAGGTGATGTCCACGGTTGGAACATGAGTCACATTTGGTATATATTTGTATCCAAACTCACAGCATATGTGTTGTTGTATTTTACACGACAATTGTTGTAATAAAGTTGTAGTTATTTTCTGTACCATGTATTTGACGACTCAGAATGGGTTGGGTGGAATGGACCTATTTTGGGGTCGTTACAGTGCGAGTTTTCTTCAGCTTTATATCCAGTATTCCAGTCCGAAGTACTGTCTTTTCGAGATAAGGGATATTATTTTTTTTATATAAATGATATTATTTCTTCCAATATCATTATGCCAAAATATTGATCTGAATTTTTATTAAATTTAGAACTTTTTGTGTCGGGATTACTATTCACGTATACGACACTATTCACATATACGGCACTATTCACGAATACGGCACTATTCACAGAAAAATTAAAATTTCTTTTTTTGTCTGAAATATTTATTATGGATACTAGCTTTGATTGTATCCATATTTTGATCATTCTTGAATTTTACTCCACTATGATTATTTATGAGGTATTCTTGGACATGGATAAACCGAAATACGAATCCTTAATATTTATTCTTTTGTTTCACTGGATTCGTTTTCTTTAAAATATTTTTTATCATACTCAATCCTAAATGATGATATAATTGAATATCTTTGACCTGTAGTGCAAAGATTAATAATTTTATGATGAATATCTTTGGCCTGTAGTGCAAAGATGATCAGGTGTTGAGATGAACATGACCAACTGATAAAACATCTTTGGCCTATAGTGCAAAGATGAATATTTGATTCAAGATGTTTATTGATTGATGTTACAAGGATAAAATATTGATGATGGACTTTTAAATTCATAGATGATAGTAGATTTCATCCTCTACTTAACTCTTCTAATGAATTATTATTTTCGCTGCGAATTTTGATTTAAATTTGTTGTCTATTGTATTCTATTAAATTTTTTCCTGTTGAGGACTAACGATAATTTGTTCTATATTATCTTAGTCATAATATTCTTTACTGGGGCTAGTTGAGCTCACCCTTTTTCCTTTCTGTTCCATTTTTCTTCTCAGGAAGCGAGAATGTAGCGAGTACTAGTCGTGTGACGCCCCCAAAATAGGTATACAACACCCATTCTGAGTCGCCAAAAATATGGTACAGAAAACAAACTACAACTTCAATAATACAATTGTCGTGCAAAATACGACAACACATACTGTGAGTTTAAATACAAATATTGTCTTCTAGACAATATCCACACTCAAATAAATCCTCAATATAATTATTCAAACACTATTTTACAGAAATAGTGAGGACTGCTAAAACATCTTTCTAGAACCATCACTCCATACCCCGACTAGATCCTGCTATGTTATCACCTCCTGAGAAGAAAAATGGAACAAAAAGGAAAAGAGTGAGCTCAACTAGCCCAGTAAAGAATATTATGACTAAGATAATATACAACAAATTATCATTAGTATTCAACAGGAAAAAATCTGATAGAATATAATCGACAACAAGTTTTAGATCAACAACTGCAGCAGAAACAGCAAACCATTAGAAGAGTCAAGTAGAGAAAGAATTCTACTATCTTCTAAGATTTAAACGTCCATCATCAATATTTTATCCCTGTAACATCGATTAATAATCATCTTTAACCAAATATTCATCTTTGCACTACAGGCCAAAGATATTCATTTGTATCACCAGTCGGTCATGTTCATCTCAACACCTACCAGTTTATCCAAGATCAATAATACTTCATAATAATCAATTGTGAAGCAGAATTCAAAAATAAAGATTAAAACATGGATACAATCAAAGATAGTAACCATAATAGACATCTTGGACAAAAAGGGAAAATTTTATTTTTCGGTGAATAGTGCCGTATTCGTGAATAGTACCGTATACGTGAATAGTGCCGTATACGTGAATAGTAACCCCGACACAAAAAGTTTCAAATTTGATAAAAACTCATATCAATATTTCAGCATAATGATATTGAAGAAAATAATATCATTAAGAAGAAAATAATATCCCTTACCTCAAGATATCAGTACTTCTGGTCGGAATACCGGTATAAGGCTGAAAGAAACTTGCTCTGATGAATAGAAACTCTCAAAGTATCTAAATACTCACAAAATACACTCAATAATCTAGAGAGAGAAAGAGAGAAAACTTGTTTCTGGTGTGATTTTCAATTCTAACTTAGCCCTCTATTTATAGGAAAATGTTAGCACGACGAAGCAGACTTAACCTGCAACCTGATGGCTTTATCTACTACTATTCCCACCCACCACATTTGAATAAAAATCTCAGCACATTTCTTCACCAACCAAGAGTGGGGCCCACCAATACTTGAATTTTCTACCAAAATGATAAACTCCGAAAATTCAACAATTTCTGAACCAGTCATCTCGTAAAATTCATAATAAATCATACGTTCATTTTTAACGGTTCAAAATTTGTGGACATATACTCAACTTATATATGTATAACATATCCAAAAATTACCACGATCCAACGGTCGGATTAAAAATTATAACCCCCGCAAAATATCTCAAAAATCCTAATTTTTAATATCTCCATTTCGACAAAAATACAGATAAAACACCACAACATTAACTCCTTCATTTTTAACCACAAAAAATATATCCCTCATTTATATCCACATAAAATAAATATTTCCTTATCATATGAATCAATAATTAATTATTCACAAATAATATTACAGAATCACATTTATGACAACCAGGCCGTTCCCAGGAAAGAGGGGGCTTTTCAATAAGGATTTCTCCTTACTGGCGCGCAATTAGATGACCAAACCTCTCCTTAGACAGAACTTTCTAGACATTGTCAATAATGTTATCTAATAATATTATTCAAATAATATGAATTATTGATCTGATAAAGGAAAATACCGTGCAACAATAATTATTGAAACAACAATAATATAAAATATCAACGCAACAATTATTGAATCAATAAAATAAAATATTGAACAATAACTACTGTAACAATTATTGAGTAGTGCCTTCTTACGTAAGAATCAATAATTGATGCAATACCGTGTGCTACTGTATTTTAACCACCGGGTATTCCAACAGTATTAACGGTAACAACTACGCCGTTATTTATAAACAACTTATACTTGTCGTTTTCTTCATCCAATCACTTTCCGTTATGGGGCTCACACAAGGCTGCGCCGTCGAACGAATATTCCCCGAAAGCAAGAATATTCCACGACCAAACGAATATTCCCCGATAAAATGAATATTTTATAACCACCTGCTTATTTTGCAAAATTTGCACATTTCACCCATAACCAAAGTATTATATCAAATTAACCCTTTATTATTCACAATAATATTTAGAGAAAATTTGATTTTATTCATTAATAAGTTGGGGTCTTACAACCTCCCCTCCTTATGAAATTTCGTCCTCGAAATTGACGTACGTACCTGATATTTCAAAAAGGTGAGGATACCTCGCTTTCATTTATGATTCCAACTCCCAGGTCATTTCTTTAATAGCATGGTTTCTCCACAAAACCTTAACTTGTGGTATAACCTTCGTGCGTAGGACATGCTCTTTCCTATCCAAGATCTTAACAGGTACCTCCTCGTACGTTAAATCTTCAGCTATCTCGTCTGGTTCTAACTCAATAATGTGGTTCGGGTCTTTAACATATTTACGAAGCATAGATATGTGAAAAACATTATGAACACGAGAAATGCTTGGAGGTAATGCGAGTCTATATGCCACATTTCCTATTCGCTCAAGAATCTCAAATGGACCAACAAATCTTGGATTGAGCTTTCCTCTCTTCCCAAATCTTGTAACTCCCTTCCATGGTGCAACACGTAACAATACATGATCCTCAATATTAATTTCACGTCCTTCCGATGAAGATCCGCATAACTCTTTTGTCGATCCTGTGCCGTTTGTATACGTTGTCGAATCGTTTGGATCTTCTCTGTAGTAATGCGTACCAACTCTGGTCCCAACAATGTTGCTTCACCCACCTCGTCCCAGCATACTGGAGAACGACATTTTCTTCCATACAACGCCTCGAATGGAGCCACACCTATGCTCGCCTGATACTGTTGTTGTAGGAGAATTCCACCAATGGTAGGTACTTATCCCAACTCCCTTAAGATCTAGGACACAAAGTCTTAATAGATCTTCAAGAGTTTGAATAGTCCTCTCTGATTGTCTGTCCGTTTGAGGATGGTATGCCGAACTGAATCATAAATCTGTGCCCATAGCTTTCTGCAAGCTAACCCAAAATTGTGAAGTGAATCTTGGGTCACGATCCAAAACTATGGATACTGGCATGCCATGCAATCTCACAATCTCGTTCACGTACATACTAGCAAGACGTTCAAGGGAATAAGTCTCACGTATCGACAAGAAATGAGCGGACTTGGTTAATCTATCAACAATAACCCAAATCGCATCTATGCCTTGAGAAACCTTGGGAAGACCCGTAACAAAATCCATAGTAATGTGTTCCCACTTCTATTTCGGAATCTCAAGTGGTTGCAATGGACCCTTTGGTACTTGATGCTCCGCTTTTACACGTTGACAAGTTAAACATCTCGAGATAAACTCCGCGATCTCTCTTTTCATATTGCTCCACCAAAATATATGTTGAAGATCGTGATACATTTTGGTACTCCCAGGATGGATTGCAAACGGTGTGTTGTGTGCCTCCATCATTATTCTATGCTTCAAGTCAAAATCGTTAGGAACACAAAGTCTGGAGTTGACTCGAAGTATTCCTTCTTCATCGATTCTTGCTTCTGGAATAGCACCTTCTTGCACTTTCTTCTTCATACGCATCAGCTCTATGTCCGTAGCTTGAGCAGCTTTAACTTTATCGATTAAAGTCGGTTCTACTCGTATATTTGATATTATCATGTGGGTACTTGGAGCCTTCATCTCTATCTCCATCCTTTGCAAGTCATACAAAATGGGCCTTTGTGTTAACAACATTGCACTCGTACCCGCGTATGATCTTCTACTCAATGCGTCAGCTACTACGTTCGCTTTTCCAGGATGATATTGGATGGTATGATCGTAATCTTTCAACAGCTCAAGCCAACGTCGTTGCCGCATGTTGAGTTCTTTTTGGGTGAAAAAATATTTGAGGCTTTTATGATCCGTATAGATCTCCACTTTCTCCCCATACAGGTAGTGTCTCCAAATCTTCAACGCGAAAAGGACTGCTGCCAACTCCAAATCATGAGTAGGATAATTCCTCTCATATTCTTTGAGTTGTCGTGAGGCATAGGCTATGACTTTCCCATGTTGCATGAGAACACATCCTAACCCTTTGCCTGAAGCATCGCTGTAGATAACAAATCCATCCGAACCAGATGGTATTGTCAGAACAGGTGCCGAAATGAGTCTCCTCTTGAGATCATGAAAACTCTTCTCACATTCCTCACTCTATACGAATTTTGTATCTTTTCGAGTCAGCTGAGTTAACGCAGTAGCGATTCAAAAAAACCCTTCCACAAATCTCCGATAATAACCAGCTAAGCCCAAAAAGCTACGTACTTTGGTTACCGACTTCGGTTGCTCCCAACTTTGTATGGCTTCAATCTTCGCCGGGTCGACAGATACTCCATGTTTTGACACCACGTGCCCAAGGAATGCTACTTCCTCAAGCCAGAACTCGCATTTTTTCAATTTAGCTTATAGCTTATTTTCACGAAGCCTTTGTAGTACCAGCTTCAAATGGCGCTCATGATCTTCACGGCTTTTGGAATAGATGAGGATGTCATCAATAAAGACAACAATAAACTGATCTAAATATTCTTTGAATACATGGTTCATCATATCCATGAAGGCAGCAGGAGCATTAGTTAATCCAAAAGACATGACTAAGAATTCATAATGCCCGTACCGAGTTCTGAAGGCAGTCTTTGGAATATCCTCAGTTTTAATCTTCAGCTGATGATATCCAGAACGAAGATCGATCTTTGAAAAGAATTGTGCTCCTTACAACTGGTCAAACAGGTAATCAATGCGAGGTAGCGGATACCTATTCTTGATAGTGACATGATTTAATTCTCGATAGTCGATACAAAGTCGCATACTCCCGTCTTTCTTCTTTACGAATAAAACAGGAGCACCCCAAGGAGAAGTACTTGGACGAATAAAACCGATGTCCAACAACTCCTGTAGTTGGACTTTTAACTCCTGAAGTTCAATAGGAGCCATTCGATATGGAGTTTTAGAAATGGGCTTTGTACCGGGTTCAAGGTCAATAAAGAATTCAACTTCACGTTCTGGGGGTAGACCAGGAAGTTCTTCAGGAAATACATCGAGAAATTCTCTAACAATAGAAATATTATTCAAATCTGACTTGTCTTTGTTCAAATCCATAACATGAGCTAAGAAAGTTTGACATCCGTTTTTCAATAAATGAATAGCTTTGTGACTTGATATGACAGTGACTGATTTTAGTGGTTTAGTAGTTTGAATTCGTATGACAGGTTGGTTAGGAATATGAAAACTAACAACCTTACGAAAATAATCAATTTTAGCATGATGAGTGGTTAACCAATCAATTCCTAAAATCACATCAAAAGCAAGTATCTTTAAAGAGATAAGATCAACAGTTAATGTGATAGTGCCAACTTGGATCATGCAAAATTTATAAACTGTAGATGTAACGAAGGTTTCACCCAATGGAGTTTCAACAGATAAGTTAAAGTCCAATTTCTCCGGAGTCAAGTTTAAACGTTGAGCACAAGCAGGAGAGATAAAAGAATGGGTAGAACCGGTATCTAATAAAGTATAAACTTCGCAAGAATTCAAGATTAGCTTACCCGTGATCACCTCGTTCGGGATTCTCGCGTTTTGGCCAGTCACGACAAACGCCCTTCCAGGAACCGCTGATTTTGACTTATCCGGGATAACTTTTGGAGTCACCATCCCCGCTGAACTTGGTTTTGCTACAGAACACTCTCGAGCTATATGACCCTCCTTTCCACAGTTATAACAGATCTTGGATTGTTGTGAGCAGTTTGGGCTGATATGTCCCTCTTTCCCACATTTATAACATACGACCGATGGTCGTTCTCCTCCCCTAGAAACAGTTGATGTTTGTGCTGACATCTTCACGTTATCATTGTTGTACCTTCTCTTCTTGAAATCTCCTCCCGACTCACTCCTTCTATTATCACGACCACGATTACCACCAGAGTGGTTACCGCTTTTGTCCGAATATTTTTCTCCCTGCTGGTTTTCATTGCTTCGATGACTGCCGCCACCGGTATGACCCTGGTTGTGGTCCCTCGGTTGCACATACTCATTATCTCGCTCTAATAATTGAGCCCTGTTTACAACATCTGAATATAAAGAAAATTTATGAGAGATAAGATATTGCCGAATCTCGGGTTTTAGACCTCTCAGAAACATCCTTGTCATTCGTTCCTCATTTTCGACCAAATGAGGTGCAAACCTGGATAACTCTGCAAACTTCGCCTCGTACTGGGACACCGTCATGTTGTTTTGTTCCAGTCTAATAAACTCCACCTCCTTCATATGACGAATACTTTCAGGAAAGTACTTGTCATTGAACAGTTTTTGAAATGTTTCCCAGGACATGTTGAGTGCGTCAGGCTGGGTACGCTTCACAGACTCCCACCAGTAGTCTGTCTCACTCACCGCGGAACATAAAGGTGGCGAATGGAACCTTCTGTTCCTCCGTGCATCCCAAGACATCGAATATCTTGGTAATTTGCTTGACCCACGTTTCCGCCATGATCGGATCCGGCTTTCCCTTAAATTCTGGTGGTCCCAATTCTTTGAACTGCTTAGCTGTGACAAACCGTGCGTTGTTATCATTTCCACCCGTATTCTGCACACGAGTCTCCCTCGTCTGATTTTGCATGAACTGCAAAAAGCTCCTAAACATTCCATCATTCATCGTTTGCTCGGTAACGTTGTTTACAGGAGGAATATTGCCTTCCTGTTGCACGTTCCCCTGGGTGGTGATCAAAGGTGTCTCCACGGTCTGATTTACTCCATTATTAACGTTCTCAGCTGCCATTCTTAAATACTGCCATAAAACAAGGGTTAATAGTCATGTCATATATTATCCCTATACTCTGACCGACCAAATAAACACCAAATAAACTTAGTCAGGTCATACTAGCGAAGGAAGATTCCCCGTCTCTCCCCTCCTAGTTCTTGTCTCATATCTCAGCCAGGATCATATCCCTAAGCTCTGATACCAACTGTGACGCCCCCAAAATAGGTATACAACACCCATTCTGAGTCGCCAAATACATGGTACAGAAAGCAAACTACAACTTCAATAATACAATTGTCGTGCAAAAAAAACAAACACATACTGTGAGTTTAAATACAAATATTGTCTTCTAGACAATATCCACACTCAAATAAATCCTCATTACAATTATTCAAACACTATTTTACAGAAATAGTGAGGACTGCTAAAACATCTTTCTAGAACCATCACTCCATACCCCGACTAGATCCTGCTATGTTCTCACCTCCTGAGAAGAAAAATGGAACAAAAAGGAAAAGGGTGAGCTCAACTAGCCCAGTAAAGAATATTATGACTAAGATAATATACAACAAATTATCGTTAGTCTTCAACAGGGAAAAATCTGATAGAATATAATCGACAACAAGTTTTAGATCAACAACTGCAGCGAAAACAGCAAACCATTAGAAGAGTCAAGTAGAGAAAGAATTCTACTATCTTCTAAGATTTAAAAGTCCATCATCAATATTTTATCCCTGTAACATCAATTAATAATCATCTTTAACCAAATATTCATCTTTGCACTACAGGCCAAAGATATTCATTTGTATCACCAGTCGGTCATGTTCATCTCAACACCTGTTCATCTTTGCACTACGGCCAAAGATATTTATCAAGTAATCATACATCTTTGCACTACAGGCCAAAGATATTCAGTAATATCATCATTTAGGACTGAGGATGATGAAAAATATTTTAAAGGAACGAATCCAGTGAGACAGAAGGACAAATATTAGGGATTCGTATAACAGTTTATCCAAGATCAATAATACTTCATAATAATCAATTGTGAAGCAGAATTCAAAAATAAAGATCAAAACATGGATACAATCAAAGATAGTAACCATAATAGACATCTTGGACAAAAGGAAAATTTTATTTTTCGGTGAATAGTGCCGTATTCGTGAATAGTACCGTATACGTGAATAGTGCCGTATACGTGAATAGTAACCCCGACACAAAAAGTTCCAAATTTGATAAAAACTCATATCAATATTTCAGCATAATGATATTGAAGAAAATAATATCATTAAAAGAAAATAATATCCCTTACCTCAAGATATCAGTACTTCTGGTCGGAATACCGGTATAAGGCTGAAAGAAACTTGCTCTGATGAATAGAAACTCTCAAAGTATCTAAATACTCACAAAATACACTCAATAATCTAGAGAGAGAAAGAGAGAAAACTTGTTTCTGGTGTGATTTTTAATTCTAACTTAGCCCTCTATTTATAGGAAAATGTAGCACGAGGACTTAACCTGCAACCTGATGGCTTTATCTACTACTATTCCCACCCACCACATTTGAATAAAAATCTCAGCACATTTCTTCACCAACCAAGAGTGGGGCCCACCAATACTTGAATTTTCTACCAAAATGATAAACTCCGAAAATTTAACAATTTCTGAACCAGTCATCTCGTAAAATTCATAATAAATCATACGTTCATTTTTAACGGTTCAAAATTTGTGGACATATACTCAACTTATATATGTATAACATATCCAAAAATTACCACCAATCCAACGGTCGGATTAAAAATTATAACCCCCGCAAAATATCTCAAAAACCCTGATTTTTAATACCTCCATTCCGACAAAAATACCTATAAAAATCTCAACATTAACTCCTTCATTTTTAACCACAAAATATATATCCCTCATTTATATCCACATAAAATAAATATTTCCTTATCATATGAATCAATAATTAATTATTCACAAATAATATTATAGAATCACATTTATGACAACCAGGCCGTTCCCAAGAAAGAGGGGGCTTTCCAATAAGGATTTCTCCTTACTGGCGCGAAATAGATGACCAAACCTCTCCTATAGACAGAACTTTCTAGACATTGCCAATAATAGTTATCTTATAATATTATTCAAATAATATGAATTATTGATCTGTAAAGGAAAATATGTGCAGCAACAATTTATTGAAACAATAATAATAATAAAATATCAACGCAACAATTATTGAATCAATAAAATAAAATATTGAACAGTAACTACTGTAACAATTATTGAGTAGTGCCTTCTTACGTAAGAATCAATAATTGTTGCAATACTGTGTGCTACTGTATTTTAACCACCGGGTATTCCAACAGTATTAACGGTAACAACTACGCCGTTATTTATAAACAACTTATACTTGTCGTTTTCTTCATCCAATCGCTTTCCGTTATGGGGCCCACACAATGCTGCACCGTCGTACGAATATTTCCCGACAGCAAGAATATTCTACGACCAAACGAATATTTTCCGATAAAATGAATATTTTATTAGCCACTTGCTTATTTTGCAAATTTTGCCACTTTCACCAATAACCAAAGTATTATATCAATTTAACCCCTTATTATTCACAATAATATTTAGAGAAAATTTGATTTTATTCATTAATAAGTTGGGATCTTACAGTCTGGCTTCGGTGCATCCCCCATCAACAGGAAGTCACCAGCGAGAGGCTCGGGGCTCTTTACTTATAGCTCTGATACCAAAATGTAACGACCCCAAAATAGGTCCATTCCATCTAACCCATTCTGAGTCGCCAAATACATGGTACAGAAAACAACTACAACTTTATTACAACAATTGTCGTATAAAATACAACAACACATATGCTGTGAGTTTGGATACAAATATATATCAAATGTGACACATGTCCCAACCGTGGACAGCACCTCACAGTGGCACTTTACATAAAGGTATAGTCAAAAACTATTTTAGAAATTAGAATCTTTGGGAAGTGCTTAAGGAAACCCTTGTACATGGGAGGCCATGCTTCTAGGTTGTGATAGATATCATATGGCCACAGAATTATCCTTGGTTGACCCAATATACTCCAAAGAAAAACGAGAAAGATTACTATATATTCTTCCCAATGGTGAGTCTTCTCTTGACTTATCATTATCTCCACTGTCTCTAATTGAGAATTATACTTCAAACAAACACCAAGATTATATAGGTAGTGCTCGTAATTAACTCAGCAAGTGCATGAGCACAATCATGTCTTATGATGACACGAGGTTGTATGTCATTAGACATCTTGTATGATAGTGGCAAAACACCCTTTCAATATTGGGTTCGCTTCACCCTAGATGATTCACCAAATATAACTCCTAAATGATGACCACCGTTCTATTCCCTGTTACCCCCGCTCGACACAGCTACACTCTTATTTACCTGAAAGGAATTGTGAACAGAAGGGTGAGCACAACTACCCAGTAAAGAATATCATGACTAAAGATAAAGAAATTATCAATAGTCTTCATCAGTAATAAATCAGAGATTAGAACATATGGTAGATGATAAAAATTTTTCAACCATAGTTGCAGCGGAACGAGCAATCCATTAGAAGAGTCAAATAACCATAAAGTGTAAGACCCGAATTTTATGAAATAAAAGTATTCAATTTTTCTTATAATTACTATCAGTAAATGGTTAATTGATAAATGTTAAAGTTAAGGGTGATATATGAATTTTTTTCAAAATACACAAGTGGTTATAAAATATTCATTGTTGTCGGGGAATATTCATTTGGTCGTGGAATATTCTTTCTGTCGGGAAATATTCGTACGAAGGCGCAGCCATTTGTGGGTCCCATAACAGAATAACTGTCGGGTGAAGAAAACGATAAATTGGAGTTTTTACAAATAACGGCGTAGTTGTTACCGTTAACACAGTTGGAATACCCGGTGGTTAAAATACAGTAATACGCGTTACTGCACAGTAGCACACGATATTGCATAGTATTTTTGAAATTATTGATTCTTACGTACGAAGGCACTACTCAATAATTGTTACAGTAATTACTGTTCAATATTTTATTTTATTGATTCAATAATTGCTACGTTGAAATTTTATATTATTGTTGTTCAATAATTATCACTGCACAGTATTTCCCATTATCAGATCAATAATTCATATTATTTGAATAATATTATTAGATAACATTATTGGCAATGTCTAGAAAATTCTGTCTGAGGAGAGGTTTAGTCACCTAATTACGCGTTAGTAAGGAGAAATTCTTATTGGAAAGCCCCCTCTTTCCTGGGAACGGCCTGGTTCTCATAAATGTGATTCTGTAATATTATTTGTGAATAATTAATTATTGATTCATATGATAAGGAAATATTTATTTTATTTGGATATAAATGAGGGATATATTTTTGTAGTTAAAAATGAAGGAGTTAATGTTGAAGTGTTTTATCTGTATTTTTGTCGGAACGGAGGTATTGAAAATCAAATTAGGTTTTTTAAGATATTTTGCGAGGGTTATAATTTTTAATCCGACCGTTGGATCGTGGTAATATTTGGATATGTTATACATATATAAGTTGAGTATATGTCCACAAATTTTGAACCGTTAAAAATAAACGTATGATTTGTTGTGAATTTTACGAGATGACTGGTTCAGAAATTGTTGAATTTTCGGAATTAATCATTTTGGTGGAAAATTCTAGAATTGGTGGGCCCCACTCTTGGTTGGTGAAGAAATGTGCTGAGATTTTTATTCAAATGTGGTAGGTGGGAATAGTAGCAGGTAAAGCCATCAGGTTACAGGTTAAGTCTGATTCGGCGTGCTAACATTTTCCTATAAATAGAGGGCTAACTTAGAATTAAAAATCACACCAGAATTCATAAGTTTTCTCTCCTTCTCTCTCTAGATTATTGAGTGTATTTTGTGAGTGTTTAGATACTCTATGAGTTTCTATTCATCAGTGCAAGTTTCCTTCAGCCTTATACCGATCAGAAGTACTACTCTTTTGAGGTAAGGGATAGTAAGGGATTTTAAGGGTTGTTATGTTTTTCAGTTTCGTAATTTTTCTGACCTTCAAAAATTTTGAAAAAATTTGAAATGATATTTTGATGAGTTTTCTTGATTGTGTCCAAAAATGGTGATTTTTGGATGTATAGATTAAGAGTTATGAATTTTATGAGAAAAGACTATTTTAAAAGTAACCGCTTATAACTCCTTGTGGTTAACTCCAAAATTGATGAAATTTTTATTGGGAGTACATGTATATGATAGAAGTTTACTCTGTGAATTTCAGAATTTTTAGATAAAAGTATAATTTTTGATAAATGTATAAATATTCGGCTATTTTGGCCATATGAAAAATAGTAAATGACTTTTAAAAATTCTGAGAAAAATATATGTTCACTATAGGACTATATTATGCTAAATCCCAGAAAAGAAATATTTTTAGAACTGATTTGGTATTTTTTATGAAAATGGTCTAGTTATGAGTAAATGAATTAAATATGTTTTGTGAAGAAAGAAAATTAGAAAATAGGATTTTATGGCTTGAGAATCCTATATGAGGTATATGCAGATTTTTTATGAGGGTTTTTGGTTATTGGTAAATTGTTTATAAGCTTAAAAAATATTATTCTTTCAATATCATTATACCGAAATATTGGTATGTATTTTATTGTGGAATTTCTACCTTTTTTATGTCGGAGTTACTATTCATGAGTTACTATTCATGAGTTACTATTCACGAGTTACTATTCATAATAAAATTGGTTTCTTTTTCTAACCAAATTATAGTTGATTTATGAATATTGCTCTTGAAATTAAATCCATGTTTTGATCATATTATTTTTATTATCATATATAACATTTTTATAACCTTGATGTTGAAATTCTCTTTCGCTTGAGTGTAAAGATGGGTAAATTATTGGTATGATCATGACTAAAGGTTCTCTTTGGCCAGTAGTGCAAAGTTGAATTGTTGACTGGTATGATCATGACCATTGAATTTATAACTGAATATCTTTAGCTTAAGTGCAAAGGTGAATTGATCAACATGGTTATAATTATTTTTATATAAATTTTGAAATGATTATATATTTCTTTGAGATATTAATATCTTTGGCCCGTAGTGCAAAGATGACCTGTTGATGAATATCTTTGGCCTGTAGTGCAAAATGGTCTGTTGATGAATATCTTTGGCCTGTAGTGCAAAGATGGTCTGTGGATGAATATCTTTGGCCCGTAGTGCAAAGATGAATTTATTAGTATGATTATGAACAGGAACTGTGATTTGGTATAACCATGATCTTTGATGTTTCAGGTAAAGACATGTGATGAAAATTATCTTCGTCCTGGATGCGAAGAGGAATTTAGAATCACAATTATGATTATGAGTTATTATATGATTGTGGACCAGAATTGTTGATTGATGTACAGGGATAAAACATTGTTGATGGATTTTTAACATGGAGAAGATAATAGATTTTATGGTCTATTTGACTCTTCTAATGGATTGCACGTTCCGCTGCAACTATGGTTGAAATTTTTTATCATTTACCATATGTTCTAAATCTCTGATTTATTATTGATGAAGGCTATTGATAATTTAATTATCTTTAGTCATGATATTCTTTACTGAGCTAGTTGTGCTCACCCTTTTGCTTCACAATTCCTTTCAGGTAATAAGAGTGTAGCTGGGTCGAGCGAGGGTAACGGGGAAATAGAACGGTGGTCTCTAGCTGTGGATGTTCTCCCGAAGCAGTATAGAAAAGTTCATTTAGTAGTTTTATTTGGTGAATCCAATAGGGTAAGGTGTACCCAACGTTGGAAGGGTGGTTTGCCACTATCATACAAGATGTCTAACGACATACAACCTCGTGTCATCATAAGACAGGGATGTGCTCATCCACTTGCTGAGTATATATACGAGCACTACCTATATAATCTTGGTGTTTGTTTGAAGTATAATTCTCAATTAGAGAGAGTAGAGATAATGATATGTTAAGAGAAGACTCACCATTGGGAAGAATATGATAGTAATCTTCTTATTTTTCTTTGGGGTCTATTGGGTCAACTAAGGATAATTCTGTGGCAATATGATATCTATCATAACCTAGACATATGGACTCCCATGTACGAAGGTTTCCTTGAGCACTTCCCAAAGATTCTAATTTCTAAAACAGTTTTTGATTATACCTTTATGTAAGGTGTCATTGTGAGGTGATGTCCACGGTTGGAACATGAGTCACATTTGTTATATATTTGTATCCAAACTCACAGCATATGTGTTGTTGTATTTTGCACGACAATTGTTGTAATAAAGTTGTAGTTATTTTCTGTACCATATATTTGGCGACTCAGAAAAGGATGGATGGAATGGACCTATTTTGGGGTTGTCACAGTTGGTATCAGAGCTTAGGGATATGATCTCTGGCGGAGATCGGGGAATACAACTAGGAGGGGAGAGATGAGTGAATCCTACGCTAGTGTGTCCTACCTAAGCTTATTTGTTGGTCAGTCATAATATTAGGATATTATGTGATATATTAATTTATTTAATTAACCCTTGTTTTATGGCAGTATTTGAGAATGGCAGCTGAGAATGCTAACAATGGAGTGAATGAGACTGTGGGGATACCTCTAATCACTAATCGTGATAATGTGATGTCAGACGAAGAAGGAATTAGAGATATCCATGTGGTGAGTGAAGATTTGATAGTTGCACCCGAGATAGTCGTAGAGGTAACAGCTGAGACTGAGGAAGAAGAGGAAGAAGAAGTACCTGAGGAGAGTTTATTAGAGGTATTATATGATCAAAATATAGAATTTCAAAATCGTATTCATGAGTTAGAAGAGCAGGCAGAAGAACGACAGGCGGTCGTGGAACAAAAGGATGCAACAATTCAAGCTTGTGTTACCCGATATGTGATGCTTGAACAGAAGCATTCTTTGGCAGAGTATAAGATGATAAAAATAGAATCTGAGCTGAAAGAAGAAAAAACTGAATGAGTGAGAATAAGTGATGCATGGGCAAAAGCCGCACGACCCGTGGATATTGTGGAAAGAGATGTTTGATCTAAGAAGGCTAAAATAGATGATATGAATTTCTCTTTTTGGAAAGCAATTGGGAGAACCCAACATCGAGTTTTGAATTACCCTGTACATAGCGATCAACCTGAATCCGATATGGATCGAAGATTGATGATTCAGATCATGAATGAGGAGTACGTAAAGGCAGTTGAGGGAGGAATATGTCCTATAGAAAGGTATATTCCAACGATAATGATGACGCCAAATGCTTCTCCAGACAAGTCAAAGCCGAGTAGTTCGAAGGATGGCGGTTGTCATGACTTTCCAACAAATGAGGAACCCAAATGAAGTTATCATGGGAGATGAGCAATGGAGAAATCATAATGATCTGAGAGATAGAATCTGAAATGGAAGCAAGGTATTCTCAACTCTTCGAAATACCAAGTACGTAAATTTCGGGGACGAAATTTCATAAGGAGGGGAGATTGTAAGACCCCGAATTTTATGAAATAAAAGTATTCAATTTTTCTTATAATTACTATTCAGTAAATGGTTAAATTGATAAATGTTAAAGTTAAGGGTGATATATGAATTTTTTTCAAAATACACAAGTGGTTATAAAATATTCATTGTTATCGGGGAATATTCTTTTGGTCGTGGAATATTCTTTTTGTCGGGGAATATTCGTACGACGGCGCAGCCATTTGTGGGTCCCATAACAGAATAACTGTCAGGTGAAGAAAACGATAAATTGAAATTTTTACAAATAACGGCGTAGTTGTTACCGTTAACATTGTTGGAATACCCGGTGGTTAAAATACAGTAATACGCGTTATTGCACAGTAGCACACGGTATTGCATAGTATTTTTGAAATTATTGATTCTTACGTAAGAAGTCACTACTCAATAAATATTACAGTAATTACTGTTCAATATTTTATTTTATTGATTCAATAATTGCTACGTTGAAATTTTATATTATTGTTGTTCAATAATTATCACTGCACAGTATTTCCCATTATCAGATCAATAATTCATATTATTTGAATAATATTATTAGATAACATTACTGGTAATGTCTAGAAAGTTCTGTCTAAGGAGAGGTTTGGTCACCTAATTGCGCGACAGTAAGGAGAAATTCTTATTGGAAAGCCCCCTCTTTCCTGGGAACGGCCTGGTTCTCATAAATATGATTCTGTAATATTATTTGTGAATAATTAATTATTGATTCATATGATAAGGAAATATTTATTTTATGTGGATATAAATGAGGGATATATTTTTGTAGTTAAAAATGAAGGAGTTAATGTTGAGGTGTTTTATCTGTATTTTTGTCGGAACGGAGGTATTGAAAATTAAATTAGGGTTTTTAAGATATTTTGCGAGGGTTATAATTTTTAATCCGACCGTTGGATCGTGGTAATATTTGGATATGTTATACATATATAAGTTGAGTATATGTCTACAAATTTTGAACCGTTAAAAATGAACGTATGATTTGTTATAAATTTTACGAGATGACTGGTTCAGAAATTGTTGAATTTTCAGAGTTAATCATTTTGGTGGAAAATTCTAGAATTGGTGGGCCCCACTCTTGGTTGGTGAAGAAATGTGCTGAGATTTTTATTCAAATATGGTGGGTGGGAATAGTAGCAGGTAAAGCCATCAGGTTACAGGTTAAGTCTGATTCGGCGTGCTAACATTTTCCTATAAATAGAGGGCTAAGTTAGAATTGAAAATCACACCAGAATTCATAAGTTTTCTCTCCTTCTCTCTCTAGATTATTGAGTGTATTTTGTGAGTGTTTAGATACTCTATGAGTTTCTATTCATCAGTGCAAGTTTCCTTCAGCCTTATACCGATCAGAAGTACTACTCTTTTGAGGTAAGGGATAGTAAGGGATTTTAAGGGTTGTTATATTTTTCAGTTTCGTAATTTTTCTGACCTTCAAAAATTCTGAAAAAATTTGAAATGATATTTTGATGAGTTTTCTTGATTGCGTCCAAAAATGGTGATTTTTGGATGTATAGATTAAGAGTTATGAATTTTATGAGAAAAGACTATTTTAAAAGTAACCGCTTATAACTCCTTGTGGTTAACTCCAAAATTGATGAAATTTTTATTGGGAGTACATGTGTATGATAGAAGTTTACTCTGTGAATTTCAGAATTTTTAGATAAAAGTACAATTTTTGATAAATGTATAAATATTCGGCTATTTTGGCCATATAAAAAATAGTAAATGACTTTTAAAAATTCTGAGAAAAATATATGTTCACTATAGGACTATATTATGCTAAATCTCAGAAAAGAAATATTTTTCGAACTGATTTGGTAGTTTTTATGAAAATGATCTAGTTATGAGTAAATGAATTAAATATGTTTTGTGAAGAAAGAAAATTAGAAAATAGGATTTTATGGCTTGAGAATCCTATATGAGGTATATACAGATTTTTGATGAGGGTTTTTGGTTATTGGTGATGAAATCTTATGAGTTTGGCATTTTAGGATGATTAAATACATTATTTAGTAAAGTGTAAATAATTAAAATAAATTGTTTATAAGCTTAAGAAATATTATTCTTTCAATATCATTATACCGAAATATTGGTATGTATTTTATTGTAGAATTTCTATCTTTTTTATGTCGGAGTTACTATTCATGAGTTACTATTCACGAGTTACTATTCATGAGTTACTATTCACAAGTTACTATTCACGATAAAATTAGTTTCTTTTTCTAACCAAATTATAGTTGATTTATGAATATTGCTCTTGAAATTAAATCCATGCTTTGATCATATTATATTTATTATCATATATAACATTTTTATAACCTTGATGTTGAAATTCTCTTTCGCTTGAGTGTAAAGATGGGTAAATTATTGGTATGATCATGACTATGGGTTCTCTTTGGCCAGTAGTGCAAAGTTGAATTGTTGACTAGTATGATCATGACCATTGAATTTATAACTGAATATCTTTAGCTTAAGTGCAAAGGTGAATTGATCAACATGGTTATAATTATTATTTACATAAATTTTGAAATAATTATATATTTCTTTGAGATATTAATATCTTTGGCCCGTAGTGCAAAGATGACCTGTTGATGAATATCTTTGGCCTGTAGTGCAAAGATGGTCTGTTGATGAATATCTTTGGCCTGTAGTGCAAAGATGGTCTGTGGATGAATATCTTTGGCCCGTAGTGCAAAGATGAATTTATTAGTATGATTATGAACAAGAACTGTGATTTGGTATAACTATGATCTTTGATGTTTCAGGTAAAGACATGTGATGAAAATTATCTTCGTCCTGGATGCGAAGAGGAATTTAGAATCACAATTATGATTATGAGTTATTTATATGATTGTGGACCAGAACTGTTGATTGATGTTGCAGGGATAAAACATTGTTGATGAATTTTTAACATGGAGAAGATAATAGATTTTATGGTCTATTTGACTCTTCTAATGGATTGGACGTTCCGCTGCAACTATGGTTGAAATTTTTTATCATTTACCATATGTTCTAAATCTCTGATTTATTATTGATGAAGGCTATTGATAATTTAATTATCTTTAGTCATGATATTCTTTACTGAGCTAGTTGTGCTCACCCTTTTGCTTCACAATTCCTTTCAGGTAATAAGAGTGTAGCTGGGTCGAGCGAGGGTAACGGGGAAATAGAACGGTGGTCTCTAGCTGTGGATGTTCTCCCGAAGCAGTATAGAAAAGTTCATTTAGTAGTTTTATTTGGTGAATCCAATAGGGTAAGGTGTACCCAACGTTGGAAGGGTGGTTTGCCACTATAATACAAGATGTCTAACGACATACAATCTCGTGTCATCATAAGACAGGGATGTGCTCATCCACTTGCTGAGTATATATACGAGCACTACCTATATAATCTTGGTATTTGTTTGAAGTATAATTCTTAATTAGAGAGAGTAGAGATAATGATATGTCAAGAGAAGACTCACCATTGGGAAGAATATGATAGTAATCTTCTCGTTTTTCTTTAGGGACTATTGGGTCAACCAAGGATAATTCTATGGCCATATGATATCTATCATAACCTAGACGCATGACCTCCCATGTACGAAGGTTTCCTTGAGCACTTCCCAAATATTCTAATTTCTAAAACAGTTTTTGACTATACCTTTATGTAAGGTGTCATTGTGAGGTGATGTCCACGGTTGGAACATGAGTCACATTTGGTATATATTTGTATCCAAACTCACAGCATATGTGTTGTTGTATTTTGCACGACAATTATTGTAATAAAGTTGTAGTTATTTTCTGTACCATATATTTGGCGACTCAGAATAGGTTGGATGGAATGGACCTATTTTGGGGTTGTCACATAAAGTCTATTATCTTCTCCATGTTAAAAATCTACCAACAATATTTTATCCCTGTAACATTAATCAACAGTTCATTTTCACAATTATATGAATAACTCATAATCATAATTGTAATTCTAAATTCCTCTTCGCATCCAGGACGAAGATAATTTTTATCACATATTTTTACCTGAAACATCAAAGATCATGGTTATACCAAATCACAGTTCCTGTTTATAATCATACTAACAATTTCATCTTTGCACTACGGCCAAAGATATTCATTAACAGTCCATCTTTGCACTATAGGCCAAAGATATTCAACAACATGTCATCTTTGCACTACGGGCCAAAGATATTCATCAACAATTCATCTTTGCACTACATGCCAAAGATATTCCTCAACAGTTCATATTTGCACTACAGGCCAAATATATTCATATCTCAAAGAAATATATAATCATTTCAGAATTTATATAAACAATAATTATAACCATGTTAATCAATTCATCTTTACACTTAAGCTAAAGATATTCAATTATAAATTCAATGGTCATGATCATACCAATTAACAATTCATCTTCGCACTACAGGCCAAAGATATTCCTCAGTCACGATCATACCAATAATGTACCCATCTTTACACGCAAGTGAAAGAGAAATTCAACATCAGGGTTATAAAAATGTTATATATGATAATAAAAACAATATGATCAACAACTGTATTTATTTTCAAGAGCAACAATCATAAATCAACGATAATTTGGTTAGAAAAAGAAACCAATTTTTGTCGTGAATAGTACCTGTAAGACCCCAATTTTTATAAATAAAGATGAATTTTCTATAAATATCATTTTTGAATATTATGAAGTTAATTTGATATAATGTTATAGTTGTGGGTAATATTTATAAATTTTGCAAAGTAAGCAAGTTGTTATAAAATATTCGTTTGGTCGGGGAATATTCTTTTTGTCGGGGAATATTCATACGACGGCACAATCATTGGTGGACCCCACAACGGAATTATGAAAACGACAAAATTATCTTTCTATAAAAATAACGGCTGAGGTGTTACCGTTAAAACCGTTAAAACTGTTGAACTACCCAGTAGTAAAAGTACAGTAATACGCGTGGTGGCAGAGTAGCACACGGTATTAATTATTGATGCTTACGTGAGAAGTCACTCAGTTTTGCTTATTATTTGGATCCCTATTTACCCGTTTTTCAAAATTATCGGACGAAAGTTATAAAGTATATATATATTTGACTTTTGTGTGTGTATGTGTGTGTGTTTCGTGTGTGTAGGAGTGTGTGTGTGGTAGTGGGTTTTGGTGGAAGAATTATTATGTAGTGGTGTGTTGTGGGTGGAGGAGTATTGGCAGGTGTGTGATTATTATATATATATTTATGTTAGTGGGTTGTGGTGGAGAGAAGTATTATTATTTTATATATATTTATATGATAGTGGGATGTTGATTGGAAAGAAAAGAAGAAGAAAGAATTGGCAGGATTCGGATTGATTTTTCCAAGCTTGAATATTATTGGCCAAATTTTTTCAATCATGCAGCAGATTTGGCAACTCGTAAATTATGGAGCATTTTAATTGGTCAAGGCTTTTAATGTTGCATGTGTTCATTTTTTTTCATTGGCTAACTCTTTGACAAAAATTATTGATGCGTTGGATCAGTGGAGCTGTGAATCAGCAACTGATTCCGTCTGAATTCCTACTGTACAGTCCAATAGTATCCTTCAATTCTCCTATAAATAGAAGCTCATTCCTTCATTATTTCTTACGAATTCACTGAACTCTAGAGAGAGAAACTATAGAGAGAGAGAGAAGAAAAGTATTCTGCTACATCACTTTCCAATATCCAGTTCTTTTAAGGTAGGGAATATTATTTCTTTTATATTCATGAAGAGAACTTCTGTTATTCCATTCGTTATTATTCTGTTGGAATAACCAGTATACGCGGTCTACCCTATACTTGGTGACATTCTTCTATTATTCTGTTGGAACATCCTGTCTGTGTGTTTTACACCGGACCTGGTTCCGTTTATTATTCTGTTGGAACATCCTGTCTGTGTGTTTTACACCGGACCTGGTTCCGTTTTTATTATTATTCTGTTGGAACATCCTGTCTGTGTGTTTTACACCGGACCTGGTTCCATTATTTATTATTCTGTCGGAATATCCTGTCTGTGCGTTTACGCCGGACCTGGTTCCATTATTTATTATTTTGTTGGAATAACCTGTCTGTGCGGTCTATCGCATGCATGGTGATTTCTTTTGTTATTCCATTCTTTATTATACTCAGTTGGTTAAGTTTTGACTTCTATACTCCATGAAATTTGTGGAATATCCTTGATAGTTGCGTTTCATCCAGTATCTTTTCAAGAAAATATTCTTCTAAGCATTCTTGAATTTTACTCCACAATACAGTATCATGTTGACAATTTGGACGTTGTTAATTCCTGGATAAATTAATTCTTGAACTTGTTTTATTGAATTCTTATATCATTGTCATCATCCTCATGTTTATAAAATGTTGAAAGTCATCTGTGGCATGTAGTGCATAGATGGACTTGGTATGATTATGACCAGGGATTATTCGGTATAATCATGACCGTAATGTTGCAAATGATGTGGTAAAAGTCCTCATTGGCCCGTAGTGCATTGATGGACAGTTGTTGGCATGATCATGACCATTAATGAATACACGAATATCCTTGGCCGTAGTGCAGGGGTGATTCGATGATGTGGATTATTTTATTAAGCTGAGTCTCAGCGATCGCAGTGTTGAAAAACCTTTTAAATCATAAAAGATAGTAGAGTTTATTTTCTACTTGACTCTTTTAATGGATTGCTTGTTCCGCTGCAGTTAAACTTGATGTCTATTATATTTTATCAGTTTAACATTGTTGAAGGCTAATGATAATTTATTCTGCATTATCTTAGTCATAATATTTCTTACTGGGCTAGTTGAGCTCACCCTTTCTTTCACTGTTCTCTTCAGGAAATGAGATCGTAGCTGGGGCAAGTCGGGGAACGGAGTGATGGTCCGAAGAATAGTATTAGTTAGTAGTCCTCACTATTCTATATAATGGTGTGTTAATAAATGTAATGAGGACTCCTTTTGAGTATGAATACTCTCTAGAAGATAATATTTGTATTCTGTACTATGTATCTGACGACTCAAGATGGGTGATGATTACCTAATTTTGGGGGCGTCACAGTACCCGTGAATAGTAACTCGTAAATAGTAACTCGTGAATAGTAATTTCGACATGAAAAAGGTAGAAATTTTATAATAAAATCTATACCAATATTTCAGTATAATGATATTGAAAGAATACCATTTTTTAAACTTATAAATAATTTATTTAAATTGTTTACACTTTACTAATTAATGCATTTAATTATCATAAAATGTCAACTCTTAAGATTTCATCATCAATAACCAAAACTCTCATCAAAAATCTGCATATACCTCATATAAAATTCTCAAGCCATAAAATCCTATTTTCTAATTTTCTTACTTCACATAACATATTTAATTCATTTTCTCATAACTAGTCCATTTTCATGAAAAATATCAAATCAGTTCCAAAATTATTTTTTTTCTAGAATTTAGCAGAATATAGTCCCATATTGAACATATATTTTTCTCAAAATTTTTAAAACTCATTTACTATTTTTCATATGGCCAAAACCGCCGAATATTTAGACATTTATCATAAATTATACTTTTATCCAAAAATTCTGAAATTCACAGAGTACACTGATATTATATAGATATACTTCCAATAAAAATTTCATCAATTTTGGAGTTAACCACAAGGAGTTATAAGCGGTTACTTTTAAAATAGTCTTTCCTCGTAAAATTCATAACTCTTAATACATACATCCAAAAATCACCATTTTTGGACACAATCAATAAAACTCATCAAAATTCCATTTCAAATTTTCCTAAAATTTTTTGAAGGCTAGAAAATTACGAACTGAAAAACATAATAACCCTTAAAATCCCTTACTATCCCTTACCTCAAAAGAGTAACACTTCTGACTGGAATGCAAAGCCGAAGAAAACTTGCACTGAATAGCAACTCTCAAAGTATCTAAATACTCACAAAATATGCTTCATAATATAGAGAGAGAAAGAGAGAAATCTTATGTTTCTGGTGTGATTTTCAATTCTAACTTAGCCCTCTATTTATAGGAAAATGTTAGCACGCCGAAACAGACTTAACCTGCAACCTGATGGCTTTACCTGCTACTATTCCCACCCACCATATTTGAATAAAAATTTCTGCATATTTCTTCACCAACCAAGAGTAGGGCCCACCAATTCTAGAATTTTCCACCAAAATAATAAACTCCGAAAATTCTACAATTTCTGAACCAGTCAACTCGTAAAATTCATAATAAATCATACGTTCATTTTTAACGGTTCAAAATTTATGGACATATACTCAACTTATATATGTATAATATATCCTAAAATTACCACGATCCAACGGTCGGATTAAAAATTATAACCCCCACAAAATATCTCAAAAACCCTGATTTTTAATACCTCCATTCCGATAAAAATACATATAAAACACCTCAACATTAACTCCTTCATTTTAAACCACAAAAATATATCCCTCATTTATATCCACATAAAATAAATATTTTCTTATCATATGAATCAATAATTAATTATTCACAGATAATATTACAGAATCACATTTATGACAACCAGGCCGTTCCTAGGAAAGAGGGGCCTTTCCAATAAAATTTCTCCTTATAAGCGCGTAATTAGATGACCAAACCTCTCCTTAGACAGAACTTTCTAGACATTTCCAATAATGTTATCTAATAATATTATTCAAATAATATGAATTATTGATCTGATAATAGAAAATACTGTGCAGTGACAATTATTGAACAACAATAATATAAAATTTTAACGTAGCAATTACTGAATCAATAAAATAAAATATTAAACAGTAATTACTATAACAATTATTGAGTAGTGCCTTCTTACGTAAGAATCAATAATTGAAAAAAATACTGTGCAATACCGTGTGCTACTGTGCAACTACGCGTATTACTGTATTTTAACCACCAGGTATTCCAACAGTGTTAACGGTAACAACTACGCCGTTATTTGTAAAAACTTAAATTTTTGTCGTTATCTTCATCCAATCGCTTTCCGTTATGGGGCCCACAAATATCTGCACCGTCGTACGAATATTCCCCGACAGAAAGAATATTCTACGACCAAACGAATATTCCCCGACAACAATGAATATTTTATAACCACTTGTTTATTTTGAAAAAATTTCACATTTCACCCATAACTTTAACTTTTTATCAATTTAACAATTTACTGAATTGTAATTATAAGAAAAATTGAATACTTTTATTTCATAAAATTCGGGGTCTTACATAATATATTCTATTTATAGAATAACTTTAATAAAGTATTCTGTTTTATATAAAAAGATGTTTCTGTTTTATTACGTTAATAATACGAATAAAACAAAACTTCATTATCGCTAAATAATTCATATTATTAACTGACAATAATTGAATCAAACTGAGTGACTTCTCACATAAGCATTAATAATCAACCACACGTATTACTGTACTTTTACTAGCGAGTAGTTCAACAGTATCAATGGTAAAACTTCCGCCGCTATTTTTAATAAAATATTTTTGTCGTTTTCTCAATCCGACAATAATTTCGTTGTGGAGTCCACCAATGATTGTGCCGTTGTACGAATATTGTAAGACCCCAAATTTTATGAAGTAAAAATATTCAATTTTTCTATTTAGTAAATGGTTAAATTGATAAAAAGTTAAAGTTAAGGGTGATATATGAATATTTTTCAAAATAAGCAAGTGGTTATAAAATATTCATTTTGTCGGGAAATATTCGTTTGGTCGTGGAATATTCTTTCTGTCGGGGAATATTCGTACGACGGCAGCTATTTGTGGGCCCCATAACGGAAAGCGATTGGATGAAGAAAACGACAAAATTGAGTTTTTATAAATAACGGCGTAGTTGTTACCGTTAACACTGTTGGAATACCTGGTGGTTAAAATATAGTAATACGCGTAGTTGCACAGTAGCACACGGTATTGCACATTATTTTTTTTAATTATTAATTCTTACGTAAGAAGGCACTACTCAATAATTGTTACAGTAGTTACTGTTCAATATTTTATTTTATTGATTCAATAATTGCTACGTTGATATTTTATATTATTGTTGTTTCAATAATTGTTACTGCACAGTATTTTTTATTATCAGATCAATAATTCATATTATTTAAATAATATTATTAGATAGCATTATTGACAATGTCTAGAAAATTCTGTCTAAGGAGAGGTTTGGTCATCTAATTACGCGCTAGTAAGGAGAAATCCTTATTGGAAAGCCATCTCTTTCCTGGGAACGATCTGGTTGTCATAATTGTGACTCTGTAATATTATTTGCGAATAATTAATTATTAATTCATATGATAAGGAAATATTTATTTTATGTGGATATAAATGAGGGATATATTTTGTGGTTAAAAATGAAGGAGTTAATGTTGAGATTTTTATCAGTATTTTTGTCGGAATAGAGGTATTAAAAATTAGGATTTTTGAGATATTTTGCGGGGGTTATAATATTTAATCCGACCGTTGGATCGTGGTAATTTTTGGATATTTTATACATGTATAAGTTGAGTACATGTCCACGAATTTTGAACCGTTAAAAATGAACGTATGATTTATTATGAATTTTACGAGATGACTGGTTCAAAAATTGTTGAAGTTTCAGAATTTATCATTTTGGTGAAAAATTCTAGAATTGGTGGGCTCCACTCTTGGTTGGTCAAGAAATGTGCTGAGATTTTTATTCAAATGTGGTGGGTGGGAATAGTAGCAGGTAAAGCCATCAGGTTGCAGGTTAAGTCTGCTTCGACGTGCTAACATTTTCCTATAAATAGAGGGCTAAGTTAGAATTGAAAATCACACCAGAATTCATAAGTTTTCTCTCTTTCTCTCTCTAGATTATTGAGTATATTTTGTGAGTATTTAGATACTCTGTGAGTTTCTACTCATCAGTGCAAGTTTCCTTCAGCCTTATACCGATCAGAAGTACTGCTCTTTTGAGGTAAGGGATAGTAAGGGATTTTAAGGGTTGTTATGATTTTAAGTTTCGTAATTTTTTTGAACTTCAGAAAATTCTGAAAAAATTTGAAATGATATTTTGATGAGTTTTATTGATTGTGTCAAAAATTGGTAATTTTTGGATGTATAGATTAAGGGTTATGAATTTTACGGGGAAAGACTATTTTAAAAGTAACCACTTATAACTCTTTGTGGTTAACTCCAAAATTGATGAAATTTTTATTGAAAGTATATCTATATAATATTAGTGTACTCTGTGAATTTCGAAATTTTTGGATAAAAGTACAATTTATGATAAATATCTAAATATTCGGCTGTTTTGGTCATATGAAAAATAGTAAATGAGTTTTAAAAATTCTGAGAAAAATATATGTTCAATATAGGACTATATACTGCTAAATCCCAAAATAAAGAAATATTTTTGGAACTGATTTGGTATTTTTCATGAAAATGGACTAGTTATGAGTAAATGAATTAAATATGTTATGTGAAGTAAGAAAATTGAAAAATAGGATTTTATGGCTTAAGAATCCTATATGAGGTATATGCAGATTTTTGATGAGGGTTTTTGGTTATTGGTGATGAAATCTTATGAGTTTGACATTTTAGAATGATTAAATATATTATTTTAGTAAAGTGTAAACAATTAAAATAAATTGTTTATAAGCTTAAGAAATATTATTCTTTCAATATCATTATACCGAAATATTGGTATGTATTTTATTGTGGAATTTCTACCTTTTTGTGCCGGGATTATTATTCATGAGTTACTATTCACGAGTTACTATTCATGAGTTACTATTCACGAGTTACTATTCACGGTTACTATTCACGACAAAAATTAGTTTCTTTTTCTAACCAAATTATAGTTGATTTATGAATATTACTCTGGAGATTAAACTATATATTGATTATATTATTTTTATTATCATATATAACATTTTTATAACCCTGATGTTGAATTTCTCTTTCACTTGAGTGTAAAGATGGGAAAATTATTGGTATGATCGTGACTGAGGAATATCTTTGGCCTGTAGTGCAAAGATGAATTGTTAACTAGTATGATCATGACCATTGAATTTATAATTGAATATCTTTAACTTAAGTGTAAAGATGAATTGATTAACATGGTTATAATTATTATTTATATAAATTCTGAAATGATTATATATTTCTTTGAGATATTAATATATTTGGCCTGTAGTGCAAATATGAACTGTTGATGAATATATTTGGTATGTAGTGCAAATATGAACTGTTGAGGAATATCTTTGGCCTGTAGTGCAAAGATGAGTTGTTGATGAATATCTTTGGCACGTAATGCAAAAATGACCTGTTGTTGAATATCTTTGGCATGTAGTGCAAAGATGATTTGTTGATGAATATCTTTGTGTCGTAGTGCAAAGATGAATTTATTAGTATGATTATGAACATGAACTGTGATTTGGTATAACCATGATGTTTGATGTTTCAGGTGATAAAAATTATCTTTGTCTTGGATGAGAAAAGGAATTTAGAACTACAATTATGATTATGAGTTATTTATATGATTGTGGACCAGAACTGTTGATTGATGTTACAGGGATAAAACATTGTTGGTGGATTTTTAACATGGAGAAGATAATAGACTTTATAGTCTATTTGACTCTTCTAATGGATTGCTCGTTCCGCTGCAACTATGGTTGAAATTTTTATCATTTATCATATGTTCTAAATCTCTGATTTATTATTGATGAAGGCTATTGATAATTTAATTATCTTTAGTCATGATATTCTTTACTGAGCTAGTTGTGCTCACCCTTTTGCTTTACAATTCCTTTCAGGTAATAAAAGTGTAGCTGGGTCGAGCGGGGGTAACAAGGAAATAGAACGGTGGTCATCATTTAGTAGTTATATTTGGTGAAGAAAATAGGGTGAGGCGAACCCAATGTTGGAAGGGTGTTTTGTCACTATCATACAAGATGTCTAATGACATACAACCTCGTGTCATCATAAGACAGGGTTGTGCTCATCCACTTGCTGAATATATCTATGGGCACTACCTATATAATCTTGGTGTTTGTTTGAAGTATAATTCACGATTAAAGACAGTGGAGATAATGATAAGTCAAGAGAAGACTCACCATTGGGAAGAATATGATAGTAATCTTCTCGTTTTTCTTTGGGGTCTATTGGGTAAACCAAGGATAATTCTGTGGCCATATGATATCTATCATAACCTAGACACGTGGCCTCCCATGTACGAAGGTTTCCTTGAGCACTTCCCAAAGATTCTAATTTCTAAAACAGTTTTTGACTATACCTTTATGTAAGGTGTCATTGTGAGGTGATGTCCACGGTTGGAATATGAGTCACATTTGGTATATATTTGTATCCAAACTCACAGCATATGTGTTGTTGTATTTTGCACGATAATTATTGTAATAAAGTTGTAGTTGTTTTCTGTACCATGTATTTGACGACTCAGAATAGGTTGGATGGAATGGACCTGTTTTGGGGGCGTTACAAATATTTCCTGTTAAAACGAATATTCCCCGACCAATCGAATATTATATAACAACTTGCTTATTTTGTAAAATTTATAAATATTACCTACAACTATAACATTATATCAAATTAACCCCATAATATTCAAAAATGATATTTATAGAAAATTCATCTTTATAAAAGTTGGGGTCTTACAACCTCCCCTTCTTATGAAATTTCGCCCTAGAAATTAGGGTATGTATCTGGTATGTCGAAGAGGTAAGGATACCTTGACTTCATTTTAGATTCTAACTCCCAAGTCATTTCCTCAACATCGTGATTTCTCCACAAAACTTTGACTTGAGGTATAACCTTGGAGCGTAGAATATGTTCCTTCTTATCCAAAATTTGAACAGGAACTTCTTTATACGTCAAATTCTCCGCTATTTCGTCCGGTTCTAACTCAATAATGTAAGACCCCAACTTATTAATGAATAAAATCAAAATTTCTCTAAATATTATTGTGAATAATAAGGGGTTAATTTGATATAATACTTTGGTTATGGGTGAAATGTGCAAATTTTACAAAATAAGCAAGTGGTTATAAAATATTCATTTTGTCGGGGAATATTCGTTTAGTCGTGGAATATTCGTACGACGGCGCAACCTTGTGTGGGCCCCATAACAGAAAGCGATTGGATGAAGAAAATGACAAGTATAAGTTATTTATAAACAACGGCGTAGTTGTTACCGTTAATACTGTTGGAATACCCGGTGGTTAAAATACAGTAGCACACGGTATTGCACCAATTATTGATTCTTACGTAAGAAGGCACTACTCAATAATTGTTACAGTAATTATTGTTCAATATTTTATTAATTCAATAATTACTGCGTTGATATTTTATATTATTGTTGTTTCAATAATTGTTGCTGTACAGTATTTTCCATTATTAGATCAATAATTCATATTATTTAAATAATATTATTAGATAACATTATTGGCAATGTCTAAAAAGTTCTGTCTAAGGAGAGGTTTGGTCATCTAATTGCGCTCCAGTAAGGAGAAATCCTTATTGGAAAGTTCCCTCTTTCCTGGGAATGACCTGGTTGTCATAAATGTGATTCTGTAATATTATTTGTGAATAATTAATTAGTGATTCATATGATAAAGAAATATTTATTTTATGTGGATATAAATGAGGGATATATTTTTGTGGTTAAAAATGAAGGAGTTAATGTTGAGGTTTTTATCAGTATTTTTGTCGGAATGGAGGTATTAAAAATCAGGATTTTTGAGATATTTTGCGGGGGTTATAATTTTTAATCCGACCGTTGGATCGTGGTATTTTTTGGGTATGTTATACATATATAAGTTGAGTATATGTCCACAAATTTTGAACCGTTAAAAATGAACGTATACTACTGAATATCTTTGGCCTGTAGTGCAAAGATGAATGATTAACTGATAAATATCTTTGGCCCGTATTGCAAAGATGAACAGGTGTTGAGATGAACATGACCGACTGGTGATACAAATGAATATCTTTGGCCTGTAGTGCAAAGATGAATATTTGGATAAAGATGATTATTAATTGATGTTACAGGGATAAAATATTGATGATGGACTTTTAAATCTTAGAAGATAGTAGAATTCATTCTCTACTTGACTCTTCTAATGGTTTGCTATTTTCGATGCAGTTGTTGATCTAAAACTTGTTGTCGATTATATTCTATCAGATTTTTCCCTGTTGAATACTAATAATAATTTATTGTATATTATCTTAGTCATAATATTCTTTACTGGGCTAGTTGAGCTCACCCTTTTCCTTTTGTTCCATTTTTCTTCTCAGGAGGTGAGAACATAGCAGGATCTAGTCGGGGTACGGAGTGATGGTTCTAGAAAGATGTTTTAGCAGTCCTCACTATTTCTGTAAAATAGTGTTTGAATAATTGTATTGAGGACTTATTTGAGTGTGGATATTGTCTAGAAGACAATATTTGTATTTAAACTCACAGTATGTGTTGTCGTATTTTGCACGACAATTGTATTATTGAAGTTGTAGTTTGCTTTCTGTACCATGTATTTGGCGACTCAGAATGGGTGTTGTATACCTATTTTGGGGACGTCACAAATAATGTGGTTCGGGTCTTCCACATATTTACGTAACATAGATATGTGAAAAACGTTATGAACACGAGACATACTTGGCGGTAAAGCGAGTCTATAAGCCACAGTTCCTACTCGATCGAGGATTAAAAATGGACCGATGAATCGAGGATTGAGCTTTTCTCTCTTTCCAAATCTCGTAACTCCTTTCCATGGAGCAACACGTAAGAACACATGATCTCCTACATCAAATTCCACGTCCTTTCGATGAAGATCAGCATAACTATTTTGTCGATCTTGTGAGGTTTTTATACGTTGTCGGATCGTTTGAATCTTTTCTGTAGTCATACGTACCAACTCCGGTCCCAACAACGTTGCTTCACCCACCTCATCCCAGCATACTGGAGAATGACATTTTCTTCCATACAATGCTTCGAATGGAGTCATGCCAATACTTGCTTGATAACTGTTGTTGTAGAAAAACTCCACCAATGGTAAGAACTTGTCCCAACTTCCCTTGAAGTCAAAGACACAGAGTCTTAATAGATCTTCAAGAGTTTGAATAGTCCTCTCTGATTGTCCGTCCGTCTGAGGATGATATGCTGAACTAAATCGTAAATCCGTGCCCATAGCTTTTTGTAAACTAACCCAAAATCGTGAAGTGAATCTTGGGACTCGGTCAGAAACTATGGATATTGGCATACCATGCAGTCTTATAATCTCGTTTATGTACATACGAGCAAGATGTTCAAGTGTATAAGTTTCTCGTATCGGTAAGAAATGAGCAGACTTGGTCAATCTATCAACAATGGCCCAAATCGCATCTATACCTTGAGAAACCTTAGGAAGATCGGTAACGAAATCCATGGTAATGTGCTCCCACTTCCATTCTGGAATTTCAAGTGGTTGCAATGGACCTTTTGGTACTTGATGCTCCGCTTTGACTCGTTGACAAGTTAGACACCTTGAGATAAACAGCGGTATCTCTCGCTTCATATTGCTCCACTAAAATGTATGACGAATATCATGATACATTTTGGTACTCCCAAGATGGATTGCAAACGGTGTGTTGTGCGCCTCCATCATGATTTCATACTTTAAATCAGGGTTGTTAGGAACACAAAGTCTGGAGTTGACTCGAAGTATTCCTTCTTCATCGATTCTTGCTTCTGGCATAGCACCTTCTTGCACTTTCTTCCTCATACGCAACAGCTTCAGGTCTGTAGCTTGAGCAGCTTTAACTCTATCGATTAAAGTTGGTTCTACTCGTATATTCGCCATCATCACATGGGTCCCTGGAGTCTTTAACTCTATCTCCATCCTTTGCAAGTCACACAAAATGGGCCTTTGTGTTGACAATATCGCACTCGTACTTGCATATGATCTTCTACTCAATGCGTCAGCTACCACGTTCGCTTTTCCAGGATGGTATTGAATGGTATGATCATAATCTTTCAACAGTTCAAGCCAACGTCGTTGGCGCATGTTGAGTTCCTTTAGAGTGAAGAAATATTTGAGGCTTTTATGATCCGTAAAGATCTCCACCTTCTCCCCATACAAGTAATGTCTCCAAATTTTAAGTGCAAAGACAACAACTGCCAACTCTAGATCATGAGTTAGATAATTCCTCTCATATTCCTTGAGTTGTCTTGATGCATAGGCTATGACTTTTCCATGTTGCATGAGAACGCATCCCAACCCTTTGCTCGAAGCATCACTGTAGATGATAAATCCCTTCGAGCCAGATGGTATTGTTAGAACAGGTGCTGAAATGAGTCTCCTCTTGAGTTCTTGAAAACTCTTCTCACATTCTTCGCTCCAACCGAACTTTGTATCTTTCCGAGTCAGCTGAGTTAATGGAGTAGCGATTCGAGAAAATCCTTCCACGAATCTCCGATAATAACCAGCTAAACCAAGAAAGCTACGTACTTCGGTCACTGATTTAGGTTACTCCCAGCTTTGAATAGCTTCAATCTTTGTCGGGTCAACAGATATTCCACGACTTGATACTACGTACCCAAGGAATGCTACCTCCTCCAGCCAGAACTCGCATTTCTTCAACTTGGCATAAAGCTTGTATTCACGAAGCTTTTAGAGTACCAGCCTCAAGTGTTGCTCATGATCTTCACGGCTTTTGGAATAAATAAGGATGTCATCAATAAAGACGACCACAAAGTGATCCAAATATTCCTTGAATACCCGGTTCATCATATCCATGAAGGCAGCAGGAGCATTAGTCAATCCAAAGGACATGACTAGGAATTCATAATGCCCGTACCGAGTTCTGAAAGCCGTCTTTGGAATATCCTCAGTTCTAACCTTCAGCTGATGATATCCAGAACGAAGATCGATCTTTGAAAAGAATTGTGCTCCTTGTAATTGGTCAAACAGGTCATCAATACGTGGCAATGGGTACCTATTTTTGATGGTGACATGATTCAACTCCCGATAATCAATACAAAGTCGCATACTTCCATCTTTCTTCTTCACGAATAGAACAGGAGCACCCCAAAGAGAAGTACTAGGACGAATAAAGCCAATGTCTAACAATTCCTGCAGTTGGATCTTTAACTCCTGAAGTTCAATAGGAGCCATTCGATATGGGGCTTTGGAAATGGGTTTTGTGCCGGGTTCAAGGTCGATACAAAATTTAATTTCACGCTCTGGAGGTAGGCCAGGAAGTTCTTCAGGGAATACGTCAGGAAATTTATTAACAATAGAAATATCATTCAAAACTGACGTATTTTTGTTTAGATCCGTGACATGAGCTAAGAAAGCTTGACATCCGTTTTTCAATAAATGAATAGCTTTATGGTTTGAGATGACAGCGATTGATTTTAATGGTTTGGTTGCTTGAATTCGCATAATAGGTCGATTAGGAATATGAAAACTAACAACCTTACGAAAACAATCAATTTTTGCATGATGAGTAGTTAACCAATCAATCCCTAGAATCACGTCAAATGCTAGTATTTTTAATGAAATAAGATCGACAGGTAATGTGTGGGTACCAACTTAAACCAAACAAGACTTATAAACTGTGGATGTAATGAATGTTTCTCTCAATGGAGTTTCAACAGATAAGTCAAAGTCTAATTTCTCCGGAGTCAAATTTAATCGATGAGCGCAAGTAGGAGAAATAAAAGAATGGGTAGAACCGGTATCAAATAAAGTATAGACTTCGTTAGAGTTTATGATAAGCTTACCCGTGATGACCTCATTCGGGTTCCTTTCTTTCTGGGAGGTCACAACAAACACTCTCCCTTGCACTATCGGTTTTGACTTTTTTGGGACGGCCTTTGGTGTCTCCATCCTGGCTGAACTTGTTTTTGGTAAACGACAAAATCGAGCTAAATGCCATTCTCTTCCACAATTATAACATGCTTTAGACGGCATCGCGCAGTTTGGACTGATGTGCCCCTCCCCTCCGCATTTGAAATATATGATAGGTGGTCGTTCTCCTTCCTTAACAATGGGTGCTGGTGCTGACGTCTTTCCATCATTGTTGAATCTCCTCTTCTTGAAATGACCATTCTTATTATTTTGGCCCTGATTACCACCGAAGTGGTTACCATTTCTGGCATGTTGATTCCCTCCACGCTTGTTGTCACCGCTTCGATGACTGCTCTCACTGGTATTATCATTTTGCCGACTGCTCTCTTTTAGTTGCGTTGACTCATTATCGCGCTCCACTAACTGAGCCCTATTCACAACATCTGAATACAAACACAATTTATGAGAAATAAGATATTGACGTATCTCAGGTTTCAAACCTCACAAAAACATTCGCGTCATTCGCTGTTCATTATCCACCAAGTGGGACGCAAACCGGGACAACTCAGCAAATTTAGCCTCATACTGCGACACGATCATATTATTCTGCTCTAATTTGATGAACTCCACCTCCTTCATGTGACGAACACTTTCGAGAAAGTATTTGTCATTGAACAGCTCTTGGAACTTCTCCCAAGACATCTTCAGTGCGGCAGGTTGAGTACGCTTAATCGATTCCCACCAGTAATCTGCCTCTCCTCGCAACATAAAGGCGGCAAAGGAAACCTTTTGCTCCTCAGCGCATCCCAAGACATCAAATATCTTGGTGATCTGCTTTATCCATGTTTCCGCTATAAGTGGTTTTGGCTCTCCCTTAAACTCCGATGGTCCCAGCTCCTTGAACTGTTTAGCGGTGACCGTCCGAGAGTTTTCAGTGTTTCCACCTATATTTTGAACAGGAGCCGCTCTCGCCTGCTGTTGCTGTTACTGTAACAATTATTGAGTAGTGCCTTCTTACGTAAGAATCAATAATTGGTGCAATACCGCGTATTACTGTGTTTTAACCGCCGGGTATTCTAACAGTATTAACGGTAACAACTATGCCGTTATTTATAAATAACTTATACTTGTCATTTTCTTCATCAAATCGCTTTCCGTTATGGGGCTCACACAAGGTTGCGCCGTCGTACAAATATTTTCCGACAGTAAGAATATTTCACGACCAAACGAATATTCCCCAACAGAAATGAGTATTTTATAACCACTTGCGTATTTTGAAAATTTTATATATATCACCCTTAACTTTAAACTTTTATCAATCTAACTATTTATTAAATAGAAAAATTGAATACTTTTATTTCATAAAATTCGGAGTCTTACAATCTCCCCTCCTTATGAAGTTTCGTCACCGAAATTTACGTACCTGGTATTTCGAAGAGTTGAGAATACTTTGCTTTCATTTCAGATTCTATCTCCCCGGTCATCATGATTTCTCTATTGCTCATCTCCTGTATTTTAGATATCATTCTAGAATACAGCTTCAAAACAAAGGTTAATTGACATATCACAATTTGTCAACATAAGTAAGAAAATTCAGCTTAGGTAGGACACACACTACCGAAAGATATTACTCGTCTCTCCCCTCCTAGTTCTATTCCCAGATCTCCGTCAGAGACCATATCCCTAAGCTCTGATACCAACTGTGACGCCCCCAAAATAGATTCAATCCATCCAACCTATTCTGAGTCGCCAAATACATGGTACAGAAAATAACTACAACTTTATTACTATAATTGTCGTGCAAAATATAATAACACATATATTGTGAGTTTTGATACAAATATATACCAATTACGACTCTCATCCCAACCTTGGATAGCACGTCACAATGGCACCTTACATAAAGGTACAGTCAATAACTGTTTTAGAAATTAAAATCTTTGGGAAGTTGTGAGACCCCGAATTTTATGAAATAAAAGTATTCAATTTTTCTATTTTAGTAAATGGTTAAATTGATAAAAGGTTAAAGTTAAGGGTGATATGTGAAATTTTTTTAAGTAGAAAAGTTCTCATAAAATACCCGGTTACTATTCACTCTAGTATTGTTCACTCGAGTATTTGGGGTACTTTTTGTGTCGGAGTTACTATTCACGAGTTACTATTCATCCAAATTATTATTCACTCTAGTATTGTTCACTCGAGTATTTGAAACACTTTTTGTGTCGGAGTTACTATTCACGAGTTACTATTCACGGGTTACTATTCATCCAAATTACTATTCACTCTAGTATTGTTCACTCGTGTATTTGGGACACTTTTTGTGTTGGAGTACTATTTATGAGTTACTATTCACGAGTTACTATTCACCTAAACAATATATTTATTTTCGGTCCAAATTATTTTTGGGCACAATATTATTCCATGAAGAGATGTACTAATTTTTCAGACCGTTGGTTGGAATTATAATAGTAAAAGTTTTTTATATAAAACAGAATACTTTTATAAAGTTATTCTATAAATAGAATATATTATATTCTATTATGCATAGTATTTTGTATAGTAAAATCTTTTTATATAAAACAAAATACTTTTATAAAGTTATTTGTTTTATTATGTAATAATTAGAATATATTATATTTTATTTAAAATATTTTGCTTTAAATATGGACCGTCCGATTAAAGTAAATCAATCTGGACCGTTCATAGGTTGGTTACTATTCATTCCATTCTTCTATAAATAGAAGCTCATTCCTTCATTATTTCTTACGAATTCACTGAAACTCTAGAGAGAGAAACTATAGAGAGAATTCTTTTTCTATAATCTTGAGCGTATTTCTTTAAAGTTTAAGAAAACTTTGAGAGTAGTGTAAGTTTTCTTGGAGTATATTCTCGCCCTACTAGTCGGAATACTCTTATTTGAAAGGTAAAGGGATATTATTATAGTAAGGGATATTATTTATTGTACCCGTAAGGGATATTATTTGTTGTACCTGTAAGGGGTATTATTTCTTTTGTATTCATGAAGAGAACTTCTGTTATTCCATTATTTATTATTCTGTTGGAATAACCTGTATACGAGGCATACCCTATACATAACCTGTATACGCGGCATACCCTGTACTTGTTGAAATCCTTATGTTATTCCATTCTTTATTATTCTGTTGGAATAACCTGTATACGAGGCATACCCTATACATAACCTGTATACGCGGCATACCCTGTACTTGGTGAAATCCTTATATTATTCCGTCTTTATTATTCTGTTGGAATATCCTGTCTGTGTGTTTTACACCGGACCTGGTTCCGTCTTTATTATTCTGTATTTATTATTCTATTGGAATAACCTGTATACGCAGTTTACCGTATACCTGGTGAAGTCTGTTGTTATTTAATTCTTTATTATTCTGTTAGAATAACCTGTATACGCGGATTACCGTATACCTGGTGAAGTCTGTTGTTATTCAATTTTTTATTATTCTGTTGGAATATCCCGTCTGTGCGTTTACGCATAACCTGGTTCCATTATTTATTATTCTGTTGGAATAACTTGTCTGTGCGGATTACTCACGCATGCTGAAATTCTTCTGTTATTCCATTCTTTATTATTATGTTGGAATAACCTATCTATGCGAAGTACTGCATACATGGTGAAATTCTTTTATTATTCCATTCTTTATTATATTGTTAGTTATTGGTTTTATAGTTGTATATCTTTGGCCTGTAGTGCAAAGATGATATGTTGTTGAATATCTTTGGCATGTAGTGCAAAGATGATCTGTTGTTTGATAGCTTTGACCCGTAGTGCGAAGATGGATAGGTGTATGACATGATCATGACCACTAATGATACTAACAAATTTCTTTGGCCGTAGTGCATGGATAATTCAATGATGTGATTGGTAGGGTCATGACCATTAGTTAACAATTTAATGTCTTTGGCCGTAGTGCACTGACATGCAATTGATTGGCATGATCATGACCATTAGTTTTATAGTTGAATATCTTTGGCCCGTAGTGCAAATATAGACAACTGATTGGTATGATCATTGTTATTACATTTGAATATCTTCAACCTTGGGGTAAGGATATTGAGTAAACGTTCTATTAAGCCTTTGTGGCAAGAAGGAACTGTTAATTCACATTATTACAAATACGAATTGTGAATTTAACTAATATCTTTGATGGTTCAGGTGAAGACAAGTGTTGAAAGTTCTATTTGTCTTGGATATAACAAAGAACTGTTGATGAGTATTACAGGAATAAATTATCAACGATGGGCTTTTAATCTAGAGGAGATAGTAGACATTATGTTCTACTTGACTCTTTTGAGAGATTGTTGATTCCGCTGCAATTATGGTTGAAAACTTTTATTATCTACCATATGTTCTAAATATCTGATTTATTCTGATAAAGGCTGTTGATAAATTAATTATCTTAGCCATGATATTCTTAATGGGCTATTTGTGCTCACCCTTTTCGCTTCACAACTCCTTTCAGGTAATAAGAGTGTAAATGGGTCGAGCGGGGATAACAGGGAAATAGTGTGATGGTTCGAGACTGTCGGAGTTTATCAATACATTATAAAATGACATGACGTACAATATATAATTGTATTGAGGACCTATGATGTGGGTATCGTATTTTATACGTCACTTAATAATTGATTTTGGTGAACAACAATAGCGACTTTGAAAGCGTCAAAAGTGCACCTCATTAGAATGAATATGACAGTAATCTTCTCGTTCTTCTTTGGGGTCTTCAAATATTTGCTGCTGTATTTTATATGCCGTTGTAACAATTTGAGTTTGGATACTGTCTACGAAATAATATTGTATTAAAACTCACAGTTAACTGTTGTCGTACTCTGCACGACAGTTCAACAATTGTATAAATGAAGTTTGTATTTGATTTTTATAATATGATATCTGGCGACTCAGAATGGGTCGTGTGGATCTATTTTGGGGGCGTCACAGAAGTGCTCAAGGAAACCTTCGTACATGGGAGGCCATGCGTCTAGGTTATGATAGATATCATATGCCCACAGAATTATCCTTGGTTGACCCAATAGACCCCAAAGAAAAATGAGAAGATTACTATCATGTTCTTTCCAATGGTGAGTCTTCTCTTGACATATAATTATCTCCATTGTCTCTAATTGTGAATTATATTTCAACCAAACTCGAAGGTTATATAGGTAGTGCTTGTAGATATATTCAGCAAGTGGATGTGCACAACCTTGCCTTATGATGACACGAAGTCGTAGGTCATTAGACATCTTGTATGATAGTGGCAAAATAACATTCCAACGTTGGGTTCGCCTCACCTTATTTGATTCACCAAATATAACTACTAAATGATGTATAAAATACAACACACTATTCTAAAGTTCTCAATAAAATTATTTCCATAATGTTTTGGGAGGACCTCAACAGCTATAAACCACCGTTTTATTCCACTATTACCCCCGCTCGACCCAGCTACACTCTTATCACCTGAAAGGAATTGTGAAATAAAAGGGTGAGCACAAATAGCCCAGTAAAGAATATCATGACTAAAGATTATCAATAGCCTTCATCAGTAATAAATCAAAGATTTAAAACATATGGTAGATTATAAAACTTTTCAACCATAGTTGCAGCGGAACGAGCAATCCATTAGAAGAGTCAAATAGACCATAAAATCTATTATCTTCTCCGTGTTAAAAGTCTACCAATAATATTTTATCCCTGTAAAATCAATCAACAGTTCCTGACCAAAATCATGTGAATAACTCATAATCATAATTATGGTTCTAAATTCCTCTTCGCATCCAGGACGAAGATAATTTTCATCACATGTCTTTACCTGAAACATCAAATATCACGGTTATATCAAATCACAATTCCTGTTCATAATCATACTAATAAATTCATATTTGCACTACGGGCCAAAGATATTCACCAACAGTTCATCTTTGCACCACATGCCAAAGATATTCAACAACAGGTCATCTTTGCACTACGGGCCAAAGATATTCATATCTCAAAGAAATATATAATCATTTCAGAATTTATAGAAATAATAATTATAAATAATTATAACCATGTTGATCAATTCACCTTTGCACTTAAGTTAAAGATATTTAATTATAAATTCAGTGGTCATGATCATACCAGTCAACAATTCATCTTTGCACTACTGGCCAAAGAGAACTCATAGTCACGATCATACCAATAATCTACCCATCTTTACACTCAAGTCAAACAGAAATTTCATCAACAGGATTATAAAAATGTTATATATAATAATAAAAATAATATAATCAAAACATGAGTTTAATTTCAAGAATAAGATTCATAAATCAACGATAATTTGGTCAGAAAAATAAACTAATTTTATCGTGAATAGTAGCTCGTGAATAGTAACTTGTGAATAGTAATTTATGAATAGTAATTCTTGAATAGTAACTCATGAATAGTAACTCATGAATAGTAATTCCGACATGAAAAGATAAAATTTCACAATAAAATCCATACCAATATTTACAACACCTTAATCCAAATGTTATAAATCACTTAATAATCTCATAATCTAATATTATTAATATTACAACAATATTTTAATCATTTCTTAAACTTATAAATAATTTATTTTAATTTTTTACACTTTACTAATTAATGCATTTAATTATCCTAAAATGCCAAACTCATAAGATTTCATCACCAATAACCAAAACCCTCATCAAAAATCTGCATATACCTTATATAGGATTTTCAAGCCATAAAATCATATTTTCCAATTTTCTTACTTCACATAACGTATTTAATTCATTTACTTATAACTAGTCAATTTCAAGAAAAATACTAAATCAGTCCCAGGAAACTTTCTTTTCTGGAATTTAGCAGAATATAGTCCCATATTGAACATATATTTTTCGCGGAATTTTTAAAATTCATTTACTATTTTTCATATGGCCAAAACTGCCGAATATTTAGGCATTTATCATAAACTGTACTTTTGACCAAAAATTCCGAAATTTACATAGTATACTTCTGTTATATACATGTACTTCCAATAAAAATTTCACCAATTTTGAAGTTAACCACAAGGAGTTATAAGGGTTTACTTTTAAAATAATGTTTTTCCATAAAATTCATAACTCCTAATCTATACATCCAAAAATTGCCATTTTTGAACACAATCTAGAAAACTCATCAAATTGTCATTTCAAATTTTTTCAGAATTTTTGAAGGTCAGAAAAATTACGAAATTGAAAAATATAATAACCCTTACTATTCCTTACCTCAAAAGAGCAGTACTTCTGATTGGAATAACGTTGAAGGGAACTTGCACCGTATAGCAACACTCAAGATATATAAATATTCACAAAAATGATAATATAGAGAGAGAAAACTTCAATTTCTGGTGTGATTTTCAATTCTAACCTAAGCACCCTATTTATAGAAAAATGTTTAGAACACCAAAATAGAAAATTTAATAAAATAATAATATTTTCTAAATTTTTCCTACGCACACCTTAGAAATCTGAATTCAGATTTTACACATGCTAGTGGGGCCCACAAAAATGTAAAACATGTTTTAAACAATTTTTGTAACAAAATCAATTCAGACCCAATATTTCGAAACTTCAATAATTCATAATAAATAACCTTTTTATCAGAAAAATTCAAATCTTATGTTCATTTCATAGGAAATTTAATTATCTACAACTTTGTAGGTTTAAGTTTTTTCAAATTCCAAACAGAAATTGACCGAAATCCACAAACGGACGATTTTATAGGCTATAATCAAATTTGAGTCAAAAATAGGGTCTACCAACATGTTTAACATGCTTTTAGCATTTATTCTAATAAAAATATTCTTCCTCCTCATTTATTCATATATCACACATCATTGTAAAAATATCACCATTATTATATTATTAAAATATAATAATATATTTAAATAAATTATTTTATCAGAAAAGATAAAATATTAATTTTTAACAATTGTCACTTTTCTAAAAATTCCTTCATTTATATCCACATAAAATAAATATTTTCCTTATCAAATAAATTAACAATTAATTATTCACAAATAATATTACAGAATCACAATACTGACAACCAGGCTGTTCCCGTGAAAGAGGGGGCTTTCCAATAAGGATTTCTCCTTACTGGCGCGCAATTAGATGACCAAACCTCTCCTTAGACAGAACTTTCTAGACATTGCCAATAATGCTATCTAATAATATTATTCAAATAATATGAATTATTGATCTGATAATAAAAAATACTGTGTAATGACAATTATTGAAACAACAATAATATAAAATATCAACGTAGCAATTATTGAATTAATTAAATAAAATATTGAACAGTAATTACTGTAACAATTATTGAGTAGTGCCTTCTTACGTAAGAATCAATAATTGGTGCAACTATGTTTTAACCACTGAGTATTCCAACAGTATTAACGGTAACAACTACGCCGTTATTTATAAACAACTTATACTTGTCGTTTTCTTCATCAAATCGCTTTCCGTTATGGGGCCCACACAAGACTGCACCGTCGTACGAATATTCCACGACCAAACGAATATTCTCCAACAGAAATGAATATTTTATAACCACTTGCGTATTTTGAAAATTTTATATATATCACCCTTAACTTTAAACTTTTATCAATTTAACTATTTATTAAATAGAAAAATTGAATACTTTTATTTCATAAAATTCGGAGTCTTACAGCTGAGACTCAGCTTAATAAATAATCCACATCACTAAATTATCCATGCACTACGAGCCAAGGATATTCATTAGTATCACGACCACGAATTATCCATGCACTACGGGCCAAGGATATTCGTGTTTTCACCAATGGTCATGAACATGCCAAACAACAATTCATCTTTGCACCCTTGGCCGAAGAGAACGCATAGTCATGATCATACTAACAACTGTCGCTGAGACTCAGCTCAATAAATAATCCACGTCACTTGTAACCGTACAAGTCATGATTATAACGAATAAGCTGTGGTCATAATCATACCAATCAATAGTTCATCTGTGCACCCTTGGCCGAAGATGACTTTTATCACAATATAAACATGAGAATGATGTCAATGCTATAAGAATTCAATTAAATGAAAGCAATGATAAATTTTAATAATTTATAATTCAATTTATTCAGAATTCAATAATGTCTAAATTGTCAACATGATACTGCTTTGTGGAGTAAAATTCAAAAATAATATTGTACCAAAATTGATTTGGACCGAAAGAAATCAATTTTTCGTCGTGAATAGTACTCCGGGTGAATAGTACCCGTGAATAGTAATTCGTGAATAGTACTTCAGGAATAGTACTCTGTGAATAGTATCTCGTGAATAGTACTTTGTGAATAGTAACCTGTGAATAGTACTTTGTGAATAGTACATGTGAATAGTACTTTATGAATAGTACCATATTTATGAATAGTGTCAATGAATAATACTTTGTAAATAGTATCGTGTTTATGAATAGTACCGTATGCATGAATAGTGCTTTACGTATGAATAGTGTCGTATAAATGAATAGTACCCATGAATAGTACTCCGACATGAAAAGCTTAAAATTTAACAAGAATGTTCAGAAAAATATCTTTATGAAACGAAACTAGATGAAACACAAATTTCAAGGATATTCTACTAATTTCACGAAGTATAGAAGCAATACTTCAATAAAATGAGTGTAGAATTAGGGATACGAAACGAAATAATATTATTTACATATTACAGAGTATGGAAAAAAATATTATTTCATACGAATATTTAAAAAAAATAGTATCCCTTACGAATAAGAAATAAATAACATACCTTACAAATACGAAAGAAATAATACCCCTTACCTTAGAAGAAGACTGAATACTAGAATAGTGAAGTAGCATAATACTCTTCTTCTTCCTCTCTATAGCTTCTCTCTCTATAAATACTCTTGTGAGTCATAGTGAATTGGTGAGAATGAAAGAAGAATGAACTTCTATTTATAGGAAAACATAGTTTCGATAATTGCACGTTTTGGGGCTCGAATTATTACAGTATAGTATCTTCATCTTTACCTCTATTTTTAATTTAGTCCTGCAAGTATTATCAATCTTGCACCACCTTCCCTAATAGTAATGCATGTGAACCAATAGTTCTATTCATGTGAATAAATAGTTATATGCATGTGAACTAATAGCAATTAATTGCTCATTTATTCGATTAATTACCCGATTGGTCAATATAACCTCTAGAAATCAATTATTATCGAAATACATGTCGACTTCCACTAACACAAATAATCCTCACACAATGGAAATATTTTTTTATCAACAATTTCATCTTTAATCAACACGAACTTATTTATCATTAATATTATAATTCACAATATTTAACAACCAGATCATTCCTAGGAGAGAGGGGAATTTCCGATAAGGATTTCTCCCTATTGACGCGCAATTAGGTGAACAAACCCCTTTCCTTGACATAACTTTCTAGACATCGTCAATAATGCCAATAATAATGTAAATAACTTTGTCGTCTCAATTATTAATTTAATAATATAAAATATTATGCAGATGATACTATGACATTAATTGAATCAATAATATGAGAGATATTATGCAGCAATTACTGTAGTAATAATTGAGTATAACTGAGTGACTACTCACGTAAGTATCAATAATCAACACCGTGTGCTACTATGCAACCACGCGTATTATTGTACTTTTACCACCGGGTAGTTCAACAGTTTAACGGTAAAACTTTCGCCTTTATTTTTATAAAAAGATATTTCTGTCGTTTTCTAACTCCGACAATAATTCCATTATGGGGTCCACCAATGATTATGTCGTCGTACGAATATTCCCTGTTAAAACGAATATTCCCCGACCAATCGAATATTTTATAACAACTTATTTACTTTGCAAAATTTGTAAATATTATCCACAACTATAACATTATATAAAATCCACATAATAATATTTTGAGAAAAATTAATCTTACTTCATAAAAGTTGGGGTCTTACAACCTCCCCTTCTTATGAAATTTTATCCTCAAAATTAGGGTACGTACCTGGAATTTCGAAGAGATAAGAATTTCAAATTGTAGCTCACAGGCTACTTCCTCTGTTTCATGGTTTATCCATTGCTCATCTCCTGTATTTTAGATATCACTCTAGAATATAGTTTCAAAATAATGGTTAATTAACATGCTACATATTATCCCTATATTCTGATCGACCAATTAAATAACAAATAAACTTAGGTAGGTCATACTAGCGAAGGATTTACCCGTCTCTTCCCTCCTAGTTCTAGTCTCATATCTCAGCCAGGGATCATATCCCTAAGCTTCGATACCAACTGTGATGCCCCCAAAATAGGTATACATCACCCATTCTATGTCGCCAAATACATGGTATAGAATACAACTACAACTTAATTATACAACTGTCGTGTAAAATACGACAAAACATAGCTGAGAGTTTTAACACGAATATTGTCTTCTAGACAATATCCAAACTCAAATTCAATCTCATTATGATTATTATCAAAATATTTCACAGAATAGTGAGGACTATTAAAACAACCATCTGAACCGTTAATCCATTCCCCGACTAGTCACAACTATATTCTAATTTCCTGAAGAGAACAGTGAAAGAAAAGGGTGAGCTCAACTAGCCCAGTAAGAAATATTATGACTAAGATAATGCAGAATAAATTATCCTTAGCCTTCAATAGTATAACAACTGATAGAATATAATAGACAACAAGTTTTAGATCAACAACTGCAGCGGAACAAGCAATCCATTAGAAGAGTCAAGTAGAACATGATATCCACTATCTTCTATGATTTAAAAGTTTATCATAAATTTTATCGCTGAGACTCAGCTTAATAAATAATCCACATCACTGAATTATCCATGCACTACGGGCCAAAGATATTCATTAGTATCACGACAACAAATTATCCATGCACTACGTGCCAAGGATATTCGTGTTTTTACCAATGGTCATGAACATGCCAAACAACAATTCATCTTTGCACCCTTGGCCGAAGAGGATGCATGCTTATGATCATACCAACAACTATCACTGAGACTGAACTCAATAAATAATCCACATCACTTGTAACATTGCAGGTCATGATTATACCGAATAATCCCTGGTCATAATCATACCAATCAACAGTCTATCTATGCACTACGGGCCAAAGATGACTTTCATCACAATATAAGCATGAGAATTATGATAATGATATAAGAATTCAATTAAATAAAATCAAGGATAGATATTAAAAACTTTAAATTTATCCAGAGTTTAAAAATATCCAAATTGTCAACACGATACTGCTTTATGGCGTAAAATTCAAGAATAATATTTTATCAAAAATGATTTGGACAAAAAAGAAATTAATTTTTATAATGAATAGTATCCCGGGTGAATAGTAACTGAGTGAATAGTACTTTATGAATAGTACCCTATAAATAGTACTCGTGAATAGTACATTATGAATAATATCCGTGAATAGTACTTCGTGAATAGTTCTGTACGTATGAATAGTGCCGTATAAATGAATAGTACCCATGAATAGTACTCCGGCATGAAAAGCTTAAAATTTAACAAGAATGTTCAGAAAAATATCCTTGTGAAACGATACTAGATGAAGCACAAATTTTAAGGATATTCTACTAATTTCACGGAGTATAGAAGCAATACTTCAACAAATAAGTGTAGAATTAGAGATACGAAATGGAATAATATTACTTACATACTACAGAGTATGGAATAAAATATTATTTCATACGAATATTGAACAAAAATAATATCCCTTACGAATAAGAAATAAATAACATCCCTTACCTTAGAAGAAGACTGGATACTGGAATAGTGAAGTAGCAGAATACTCTTCTTCTTCCTCTCTATAGCTTCTCTCTCTATAATTACTCTTGTGAGTCTTAATAAATTGATAAGAATGAAAGAAGAATGAACTTCTATTTATAGGAAAACATAGTTTCGATAATTGCACGTTTTGGGGCTCGAATTATTACAGTATAATACCTTCATCTTTTCCTCCATTTATAATTTAGTCCTGCAAGTATTATCAATCTTGCACCACCTCCCATAATAGTAATGCATGTGAACCAATAGTTCCATTCATGTGAGCAAATAGTTATATGCATGTGAACTAGTAGCAATTAATTGCTCATTTATCCGATTAATTACCCGATTGGCCAATATAACCTCCAGAAATTAATTATTATCGAAATACATGTCGACTTCCACTAACACAAATAATCCTCACACAATGGAAATATTTTTTTATCAACAATTTCATCTTTAATCAACACGAACTTATTTATCATTAATATTATAACTCACAATATTTAACAACCAGATCATTCCTAGGAAAGAGGGGGATTTTCGATAAGGATTTCTCCCTATTGATGCGCAATTAGGTGAACAAACCCCTTTCCTTGACATAACTTTCTAGACATCGTCAATAATGCCAATAATAATGTGAATAACTTTGTCGTCTCAATTATTGATTTAATAATATAGAATATTATACAGATGATACTATGACATTAATTGAATCAATAATATGAGAGATATTATGCAGCAATTACTGTAGCAATAATTGAGTTTAACTGAGTGACTTCTCACGTAAGCATCAATAATCAACACCGTGTGTTACTATGCAACCACGCGTATTACTGTACTTTTACCAACGAGTAGTTCAACAGTTTAACGGTAAAACTTTCGCCGTTATTTTTATAAAAAGATATTTCTGTCGTTTTCTAACTCTGATAATAATTTCGTTGTGAGATCCACCAATGATTGTGCCGTCATACGAATATTCCCTGTTAAAACGAATATTCTCCGACTAATCGAATATTTTATAACAACTTGCTTACTTTACAAAATTTATAAATATTACCCACAACTATAACATTATATCAAATCCACACCATAATATTCAAAATAATATTTCGAGAAAAATTAATCTTTATTCATAAAAGTTGGGGTCTTATAACAGAGATAAAATATTGATGATGGACTTTTAAATCATAGAAGATAGTAGATATCATGCTCTACTTGACTCTTCTAATGAATTTTTATTTTCGCTGCAGTTGTTGATCTAAAACTTGTTGTCTATTGTATTTTATCAGATTTTTCCCTGTTGAGGACTAAGGATAATTTGTTCTACATTATCTTAGTTATAATATTCTTTACTAGGCTAGTTGAACTCACCATTTTCCTTTTGACTCCATTGTTCTTCTTAGGAGGCGAGAATGTAGCTGGGACTAGTCGGGGAGTGGAGTAATGATCCAAGATGGGTATGTTAGTAATCCTCACTATTTTGTAAAATAGTGTGATAATAATTGTAATGAGGATTTCATTTGAGTTTGGATATTGTCTACTAGATAATATTTGTATTAAAACTCACAGCGTATGTTTTGTTGTATTTTACACGATAATTAATAGTTGTATAAATGAAGTTGTATTTGAATTCTGTACCATGTATTTGGTGACTCAGAATGGGTTGTGTGGACCTATTTTGGGGGTGTCATAGTTGGTATCAGAGCTTAGGGATATGATCTCTGATGGAGATATGGGATTAGAACTAGGAGGGAAGAGACGAGTAAAACCTTCGCTAGTGTGTCCTACCTAAGCTTATTTATTATTTAATTGGTCAGTCAGAATATAGTGATAATATGTGGCATGCCAATTTCTTTAATTAACCCTTGTTTTGTGGCAGTATTTGAGAATGACATCTAAATTTTTTGAGATAAGCAATGGAGCACATACGACCATTGAGTCACCGCCAATCAACAACCAAGATAACGTGCATCAGGAAGGCAATAATCCTCCTGTAAAGAAAAACACCGACAAAATGATGAACGATGGGATGTTTAGGAGCTTTCTGTAATTCATGTAACACCAAACGAGAGAGACTCATGTTCAAAATGTAGGTGAAAATAATGGCAACTTAAGGCGTAATTCAAGGAGTTGGGGCCGCCGGAGTTTTTGGGAAAGCCAGAGCCACTCAAGGTAGAAGCATGGATTAAGCAGATTACCAAGATATTTGAAGTCTTGGGATGTATAGAGGAGCAAAAGGTTCCCTTCACCACCTTTATGTTGCATAGAGAGGCATATTACTAGTGAGAATATGTAAAACGTACTCATCTTTCTGCACTTAAGATGTCTTAGGAGAAGTTCCAAAAATTATTCAATGAAAAGTACTTTCCAGAAAGTATTCGTCATATGAAGGAAGTGAAATTCATCAAACTAGAACAAAATAATATGACTGTATCGCAATACAAGGCCAAGTTTGCGGAGTTATCCCGGTTTACATCCTATTTGGTGGATAATGAGTAGTAAATGACATGGATGTCTCTGAGAGGTTTAAAACATGAGATTCGTCAATACCTCATTTCTTATAAACTTTGTTTGTATTCAGATGTTGTGAATAGGGCTCAATTATTGGAGCGAGATAATGAGACATTGCAACCAAAAGACAACAACCTGCAACACGATAATAGTCGTACCAGTGGAAACAGTCATCGGAGCAGTGATAACCAATGTGGAGGAAATTATCATGCTAGAAATGGTAACCACTTCGGTGGTAATCCTGGCCAAGATAGTAGAAGAAATGAGTCAAGTGAAAATTTCAAAAAGAGAAGATTCAACAATGATGGAAAGACATTAGCAGCAACACCAACACCAGTAATCGTTTCTAGGGGAGGAGATGACCACCAGTTAGATGCTATAGATGCAGAAAGGAGGGACACATCAGTCCAAACTATACACAACCTTCCAAAGTGTGTTTCAGTTGTGGAAAGGACGGTCATATAGCCTGATTTTGTCCTGTAGCAAAGTCAAGTCCAGCTGGGACAGTGGCACCAAAGGCTATCCCGGACAAGTCAAAGTCGATGGTTCAAAGAAGAGCATTTTTCGTAACTTCTTAAAGAGCGAGGAACCCGAACGAAGTTATCATGGGTAAGCTAATCATAAACTCTTGCAAAGACTATACCTTATTAGATACCGGTTCTACCCATTCTTTTATTTCACCTACTTGTGCTCAATGTTTGAACTTGACCCCTGAGAAATTAGACTTTGACTTATCTGTTGAAACTCCATTAAGAGAAACCTTCATAACATCTATTGTTTATAAATCTTATTTGATTCAAATCGGCACTCTCACATTACCTATTGATCTCATCTCTTTGAAAATACTTGCATTTGATGTAATTTTAGGAATTGATTGGTTAGCTACTCATCATGCTAAATTTGATTATTTTCGTAAGGTCGTTAGTTTTCATATTCCTAATCAACCTGTTATAAAAATTCAAGCAACCAAACCACTAAAGTCAATCACTGTCATATCAAGCCATAAAGCCATTCGTTTATTAAAAAATGGATGTCAATCTTTCTTAGCCCATGTCATGGATTTAAACAAAAGTACGTCAAATTTGAATGGTATTTCTGTTGTTAATAAATTTCTTGACGTATTTCTCGAAGAACTTCCTGGCATAACCCCAGAGCGTGAAATCGAATTTTGTATTGACCTTGAACCTGGTACAAAACCCATTTCCAAAACTCCATATCGAATGGCTCCTATTGAACTTCAAGAGTTAAAAACCTAACTACAGGAACTGTTAGACATTGGTTTCATTCGTCCTAGTACATCTCCTTAGGGTGCTCCTGTTTTGTTTGTAAAGATGAAAGATGGGAGTATGCGACTTTGCATTGACTATCGGGAGTTAAACCATGTCACCATCAAAAATAGGTACCCATTATCTCGCATTGATGACCTGTTTGACCAGTTACAAGGTGCTAAATACTTTTCAAAGATCGATCTTCGTTCCAAATATTATCAGTTAAAGATTAAAACTGTTGGGTTTCGACACATAAACACAGCGAAAATAAAACAAATTTTCAAAGCAATTTTGAAACCCTAAAATAGAATCCATGCGAAAACCATATTAATTCAGTGGTTAGAAATTTATATCGATTATTGAAGGTGAAATTGATGCGATCGAATCTCCAACGCAATCCAAACGAACCGCGTCTCTACGGTATCCACACTAACGTCCCGCGAATTGTCGTACGATCTACAGTAAAAGGAATTGTGGTACTAGCCACCAAGGATGAGGATCTCGAAACTGTTTTTCTCTTGTCTCTCTCTAAGAGCGGCTAGGATTTTTGGTTAATAATGTAATCCCTTAAATGGCTGATATATCTTATATATAGCAGTTAGAAGGAACACACCAAAACCTAATTTAACTAAAATCTGAATATATATATATATATATATATATATATATATATATATATATATATATATATATCTCTCTCTCTCTCTCTCTTAATTAAGTCCTACTTAATTAATATACATATATACAAATTATCCTTTTTAATTTAAATTCGTGATTTAAATATTATCAATCATATTGATATATTTAAATCCTTACAATTTAAATTAATTCCCTTTTTAAATCACGTTCTATGTGTGTGACCCTATAGGTTAGTATTACATTGGTAATATTTTTAAAATCATATTATAAAATTATAAACAGTGAGTGACATCTAGTAATGCATCACTGCTACCCAAGTAATAATAAGATCGATGATTCGATGCATTGACTCAATATCTCATATATTTATGACCAATGAGATTTGGTCATCAGTCAAATTATAATTATATAATCTCATGTTCAAGTCACTTACTTGAAGCTATATAATTTGTATCACTATTCTAAGGATTTTTATTATGTTAACATTTATATATCGCAGTAAATAAAACCATAATAAAATCATTCTTTTATTCAATTAAATATAATATCAAAATGTTAAACAATTATATCAAATAATTGGCCTATAGGGCATAAACTCTAACCAAAACTGATGACATTTCAAAGACTGCTTTTAGAACTCGGTACGGGCATTACGAATTCCTAGTCATGTGTTTTGGATTGATTAATGCTACTATTGCCTTCATGTATATGATGAACCGAATATTCAAAGAATATTTGGATTATTTTGTGGTTGTCTTTATTGATGACATCCTCATCTACTCCAAAAGTCGTGAAGATCATGAGCAACACTTAAGGCTGATACTCCAAAAGCTTCGTGAAAACAAGTTGTATGCCAAGTTGAAAAAATGAAGTTCTGGCTTGAGGAAGTAGCATTCCTTGGGCACGTGATATTAAATCACATAATATCTATCGACCCAACAAAGACTGAAGCAATACAAAGCTGGGACCAACCTAAGTCAGTAACCAAAATACATAGCTTTATGGGCTTAGCTGGTTATTATCAGAGATTCGTGGAAGGTTTTTCTTGAATCGCTACTCCATTAACTCAACTAACTTGAAAAGATATAAAATTCGGTTAGAGAGAGGAATGTGAGAAGAGTTTTCAAGAACTCAAGAGGAGACTCATTTCAGCATCTGTTCTGACAATACCATCTAGTTCGGAAGGATTTGTTGTAAGACCCCAACTTTTATGAATAAAGATAATTTTTTTCTCGAAATATATTTTTGAATATTGTGGTATGGATATGATATAATGTTATAGTTGTGGGTATTATTTACAAATTTTACAAAGTAAGCAAGTTGTTATATAATATTCGATTAGTCGTAGAATATTCATTTTAACAGGAAATATTCGTATGACGACACAATTATTGGTGGACCCCACAACGGAAGTATTGTCGTAGTTAGAAAACGACAGAATTATCTTTTTATAAAAATAACGGCGAAAGTTTTACCATTAAACTGTTGAACTACCCGGTGGTAAAAGTACAGTAGTACGCGTGGTTGCATAGTAGCACACGGTATTGATTATTGATGCTTACGTGAGAAGTCACACAGTTATACTCAATTATTGCTACAGTAATTGCTGCATAATATTTCTCATATTATTGATTCAATTATTGTGACAGTATCATCTGCATAATATATATTATTATTAAATCAATAATTGAGATGACAAAATTATTCATATTATTATTTGCAATATTGACAATGTCTAAAAAGTTCTGTCAAGGAGAGGTTTGGTCACCTAATTGCCCGCCAATAGGGAGAAATCCTTATCGGAAAGCCCCCTCTTTCTTGGGAATAATCTGGTTGTTAAATATTGTGAGTTATAATATTAATGATGAATAAGTTCATGTTGATTAAAGATGAAATTGATATTTTTCATTGTGTGGGGATTATTAGTGTTAGTAAAAATCGACATCTATTTCGATAATGATTGATGTCTGGAGGTTATATTGATCAATCGGGTAATTAATCGGATAAATGAGTAATTAATTGCTATTAATTCACATGCTTATAACTATTTGTTCACATGTGTGTACTATTGATTCACATGCATGTACTATTAGGGGAGGTGGTGCAAGATTGAAAATATTTGTATGACTAAATTTAAAATAGAGGTATAGATGAAGGTACTATACTGTAATTATTTTTTTCACATGTGTGTACTATTGATTCACATGAATGTAATATTGATTCACATGATGTAATATTAGGGGAGGTGGTGCAAGTTTGATAATAATTGCAGGACTAAATTAAAAATAAAAGAAAAGATGAAGGTATTATACTGTAATATTTCGAACCCCAAAACGTGCAAAATTATCGAAACTATATTTTTCTATAAATAGAAGCTTATTCTTCTTTCATTCTCACCAATTCACTAAGACTCATAATAGAAATTATAGAGAGAGAAGCTGTAGAGAGAAAAAAAAAAAGAAGTCTGCTACCTCACTATTCCAGTATCCAGTCTTTTTCAGAGGTAAGGGATATTATTTTGTTCAGTATTCATAGGAATAAAATTTTATTCCATACTCTATAGTATGTGAGTAATATTAGTTAATCTCGTATTCTTAATTATACCCTCATTTTGTTAATGTAACAATCCAGAATTTTATTTATAATTTCAAATATTTATTGAATTAAATAAAATTTTTTAATTAATGTGTTTATTGTTTAGTAGATATTTGTTGGATTATTTATTTGTAAGTAAATAATCCACGAGTTATAGAAATTAACTTAATTAAGATAAAAAAGTGAAGAATGTGACGATTTGATTGTCTGAGTTGTGATTCTAGGGACAGAATCCTTGTAAGGAGGGAATTGTAACGAATGATTTGTTTGAATTGTGATTCTGAGGACAGAATCCTTGTAAGGAGGGAATGATGTAACATTCCATAATTTTAAAGTGTGATATTAAATATTTATTGATTTATTTAAGTATTTAATAAAATTGTTATTGTTGAATAAATAATTGTTCAATTTGAGGGATGTGGTTTATTTAATTATTTATTGAATAAATAATTAAATATTAAATATTAAATATTTATTGGCAATATTAAATATTTATTGAATTATATGGCAATTTGAGTTGATGTGATTTAATTAATTATTTGTTGAGTAAATAATTAAGGAGCTAAATAAATTAATTGTTATGAGGTTATATACCAAATTTATTTAATAAATAAGCTAGAGAGCTTATAATGATTTTAAATAGGTAATAATATTTTAAATGGAAAATTATAATTTAAAATATTAGTTGATTAAATGAAATTATAATTGTAAAAAGAATTATAATTGTTTATGTGTTAAAGTAATTTAATAGATTAATGTTTAATTGATTTATTTAATTAAATAAAGGGTGATTAATAACCTTGTTATTAAAATAAATTAAAAGAGTTTAATTTAGTTTTGCCAAACATGCCTTATTGTATAATAAGTCTTTAATCTAATAGTGTTTTAGCAAACAAGGTATAAGGATTAATCCATTTGTTTTAATTCAATTTACCAAACAAGGAGTAAGGATTAATGGGTTATTTTATTAAGCTTAACCAAACAAGCCTTATGGCTTTTGATTTTCAAAATAAAAATAACTGATGTCAGTTATGTGAGAGTTATATTATATATTTAATATATACATTATATCTTATACGTTATATTATAATACGTAAGATAGAGGAGAGAGGTTAGAGAGAAAGAAAGAAAAACTCAGAGGAAGAAGAAGAAGAAAAGAAGAAAAAAATAAGAAATTTTTAGAGAGATTGAGTGTTTATTTTTCAGGTTTTGAAGAAAAGTGATAATCAAAGAGTTAGGACCATCATCTTCTTCATAATCCAAGGTATGCCATCTTCTTCTTTACAAAACTCTAAAAGTTTTTCTTTCCAAAAAGTCTCTGTGAAAAATTTATGAAAAGAAATTTTGTTGTTTTGGTTATAAGTTTATATAATTAGCAATTGTAGATGTGTTTCATGAGTTATGCATGATTATATAGAGTTTAATTCATGTATGTATATATTATGAAGAAATTATTTTACAGAGAATTTTATGAATGAGAATGGGTTATTATTAAAATGGAAATTAAGGTTTAATTGGTTGTGTTTTGATAAATTGATTGTTAGAATTGTTAGAATAGGTAGAATCATAATCATGATAGTTAGAAATTTCTATTTTGATTGAATAACAAAATCACAGTGGTAATTTTAATGAAAAATAATATCAATAATGGAGTTTTGCCAAAAACCTTGAAATTAGGTATTTTATAGTTGATGTTTAGACAAATTATGAATAGAAACACGTTAGGAATTGTCACAATGTGTTTGTATGAAGTTTATGTGCAAAATAGAGTGTAACTAGTCTATTAGATTCGAGCTTTTTGGCCAATTTGACTTTTTCTTTCATGGTTGCCGAAGCTGTCAGTCGACGCTGACAGTTCGCGCCACGGCGCGGCCCAGCAGTTCATTGCTGGCGCCGCAGCGCCATCACCATAATGTAAGCAGCCTGTTGCACAATCACTGCGCCGCAGCGCCGGCTCAGAGTATAATCGCTGCGCCGCAGCGCCGACTCAGCGCCGCAGCGCGAGCCACAGTACAAACTGTGGCTCCGCGGCGCGGCTTGGCAGAACTGTCTGACAGTTTTTTTTAAATGTACAAAACTTGAAAATAAATGTTATGTGTTTATCATAATAATGTTAAATGATAATTTCAGTATGATTAGACTATGAACTATCATGTTATGAAGTATTATCTACTTGAAAAATAATTGATTATGTGAATGGGTAATTCAACCCATATGATGAATGTAATTGTTTATATAAATGTACAATATTGGTTAGGACTAATTATGTCAATATGACATATGTTTAGGGTATCAATTCAAGTGGTAAAAGTGTAGCTTGTGCTAAAGGCAAGTTTTCTAAACCTACCTTTTACATTGAGCAAGTTTCTAAGCCTTAACTTTTGATATTTAGCAAGTTCTTTATTGTATAAGTTTTCTAATCATTGGTGTTATTGAACTAATTATTATTTCAATTTCTATTATCATATAATGGTGTAAATTTATTTGGAGCAAGTTATTCTTGTACTTAACTTGTGGTTTAGCATGTACAATTATATACATGTTGTGGATGTTTATTATTCAATTAACCTTGTCTTATTATTGTTCAAGTAAGGTAGGTTATAATTATTCAAATTGTATGCTATTAGATTATCCCTAAAGCATGATGTCAATTTATAAACATCAATTAAGCTATGATTATTCCATAGTATACAGTTATGTCGTTGTAATCAACTAAACCTTAGTTGATTACCGTTGAATTCTAAATTACCCCATGATGTATCCAAACCAAACTCACTTTGGTACGGACTTGTATTCTAAATACTGAGAAAAACAACTCTTTTATAAGAGGTTACGCTTAGCGTTGAAATGGTTGTGCACAATACATTGTACGAAGGGTTGATCCCCCTAAGTACGTGAAGTACTTATAGTCTTCTGACTGTTAAAGTTTAAGTTGAAAAATTACTTATAACTGTGGACATGATTCCTGGTCATTAGACCCTCAGTAAAGGTTAAAGCTTTCCAAAAGTTAATAGAATATATTATTAAATTCTATTGAGCTTAATGTTAACAAATGATGTCAAAGTTTAATGATTTAATTATTGTCATTTCAAGTGGGCCTTGTTTGCTCACTCTTGCCTGTAAAATTTCTTACAGCTAAGGTTGAAACTGGTGATGTGCCTAGTACCAGTAAAGGGAAAGGAAAGACGAAGCAATGCTGAAGACTTGTATTAATTAAATAGTTTATTTTCAGACTTGGTTTAAAGATTGTAATGAAGTTTATTTTTAATTTTTCGCATGAATGATTGTTTGTAAAGGTTAGTTAACCTGGGAGATTTATTTAAGTTTAATCCTGTATGGGCAGGTTTTGTTATTCAATTTTATTATAATTGGGTAGTTAGAAATGAATGTTTTGATTACGTGAACACCAAACCCTGAGGAAATGAAGTACCGGGATTTGGGGGTGTCACAGGTTGGTATCAAAGCTTTAGGTTATGAACCTTAGGTGGGGGGAAAAAGCCTTAGGAAGTAACCTTTGAAAAGATAGTGGAGATAACTCTTATCGAGTTTTAAGAAAGAAGTAATAAAACACTTATGTGCTTATGTGTTTATAACTTATGTGCTCGCGAGTGTCGAGTAGAATGATTAATAACTAAAACTTTAAAATTTTGTTGTCAGGATGACTAATGTCGGAGAATCCAGTCAGGTTAGGGAGGAGGGACCTCAAATGCCTATAGAGGAGGAACCTCGCGACATTCAGGTAGTTTGGGAACAACTACTGCCACGGGAGTTACCGTTGGTCACAGTAGTTGAAGATGATGAGAATGATGTGGAGACAGATGAGGAGCATGAGGAAGAAAGGATTCCACTTAACTCGATAGCAGGCCGTATTTACGATGAGGTGCATGACCGCAACGTGGAACTTCAGGATACAGTTGAGGAATTGCAAGAAATAGTAGCTGAACAACAGACTGCAATGACACAGAAGGACGATGAGATCCTGGATCGTGAAGAACGACTGACTAACGCTGAGGAGAAATTAATACAGACTGAAGGAGAGAAAGAACAATTGATTGAGATGGTTCCTGAACTGGAGAGCAAGTTGAGAGAAGAAGCTGCTAAGAGGGCAAGAGCTGAAGATGCATATGAGGAAGCTTATCAACGAACTGGAAGAGCAGCGAGAGACGCGCAGGCAAAGATGATGAAGATGGAAGAGATGGATAAAGTATTTAACACCGCAATTAATCGAGCTCAAGATCGGGTCATGGGATATCCGATTCAGTTCGAGACACTGCCATCATTCGTGTTAGATCGCAGAACAATGTTTCGAGTCATGGAGGAAGAACGTGATAGGGATACGAAGTACCTTAATAGATCATCGTAAAAAAAAAATGTGTCGGTAATGTACGTAATAAGTATTGAATAATGTGTAAGTCCCTAGTGTTAGGTAACCATGGGATATGATAATAATGATGTTGTCCTGAAACTTTTGTAGTTCAGGAAAGGAATGTAGATAGCAGAGATGCTATTGTGTTATGTTTTCAGAAAGTTTATGAATAAATAAATGTTATTATTTTGTTCAAAGTGTTATGTGCTATGCGGGTATTTCTTTTATAGAAGCAAGTTAATTAGAAATACTTAAAGAAGTTGAGTAATGGTCTAATAGATGTTTTATTTTAGCAGAAAATGCCTCCCAGACGTCAGCCAACACGACAGAGAACCACTGAAGGAACTAACAATAACGACAATGTTGATGCGAATCCCGTTCAACAACTAGTAACACTACTGACAGGAGCGTTGCAGAATCAACCTCAAAACCAAGGTACAACGTTTAAGGAGTTTAAGGCGGTTGGACCACCTGAATTCCGTGGGTCCATGAATCCATTTGAAGCACAAACCTGGATTATGGAGATAGAGAAGGTGTTCGATGTCGCTAGGGTAGGGGATGATCAGAAGACTGCTTTCGCAACGTTCATGTTGAAAGCAGAAGCTAGTTATTGGTGGCAGGCTAATAAAACTCGTGAAGGGCCAGGAGTGATGACTTGAGATAGGTTCAAGGAGTTGTTTTTCGAGGCCTATTTCCCGAAAAGTTCGAAGAGTCAGCTGGAAGTACAGTTTCTAGAACTGAAGCAAGGGACGATGACGGTATCTGAGTATACCGCAAAATTCAATGAATTGGCGAGGTTTGCGCCATATCAGGTTAGCACAGATGAGCGTAAGGCGAAGAGGTTCGAACAGGGACTGAAGCCATGGTTGTACAGTAGGGTTTCCCTGTTCCAATTGAAGACGTTTGCAGCAGTGATGGAGAAAGCAGTACTCGCTGAAGGTGGAGGCGAGACGGTGACAAAATTTAACCAGGAACAAAAGAAGAAGAAGAATGAGAATGAGGTGAAGAATGGTGGTAGTAGCAGTGGAAACAACAACAACAACAAGAGGAAGTGGAATGGGAGTATGGGTACGGGAAACCAGCAAGGCAACCAGCAGAACAAAAAGTTTGAAGCATGTGCGACATGTGGAAAGTTTCACAAGGGTGCGTGCTTGATGGGAAAACGAGTTTGCTACAATTGTGGCCAGGAGGGTCACATCGCCCCAAATTGCACTCAATCAAAGAAGAATGCGTGCTTCACGTGCGGATCCAAGGATCACTTTGCTCGTGAATGTCCTAAGAAGAAGGAGGGAGTGACAACCAGAAGCAAAGGAGATAACAATGGAGGTGCGTGGGCTATTACAGGACCTGTAGCATCAATCAAACCCACAGCCAGAACCTTTAACATGACTGTGCAAGATGCTGTGCAATCAAAGGATGTAGTTTCAGGTATTATCCCAATCAATGATATTGATGCATATGTATTATTTGATTCGGGTGCTACTTGCTCGTTTATATCTGATGAATTTGCTAAGAGGTTAGAATTGCCTAGAGAAGAACTGAATTTTCCTTTCAACATAGAAATTGCGAATAAGGAATTAATCCCTGTTAGATTCGTATACAAGAACTGTAGGGTGAACATTAAGGAGAATGTCTTGTTGGTAGATTTGATTCCGATTAGACTGGGGGAATTTGATGTAATTTTGGGAATGGATTGGTTGTTCAAATGCGGAGCGGTAATTGACTGCCAAAAGAAGTGTGTAAACCTTATGACTCCGTCAAAGGTAGTATTTTATGGTAGCAAGTCGCCTAGACAAATGAAATGTCTGACGACTATGCAGGCCAAGAAATTGTTGAGTCAAGGTTGTGTGGGCTATTTAGCTTACATAGTCGATACTCAAAAGAAGGGGGTAAAGCTGGAAGAAATACCAGTAGTGAGGGAATTCGAAGACGTTTTTCTAGAGGATTTGCCAGGACTTCCGCCTGACAGAGAAATTGAGTTCGTGATCGACTTAGTACCGGGAACAGCACTGATATCGAAGGCCCCGTACAGAATGGCTCCGGTAGAAATGAAGGAACTAATGGTTCAATTGCAAGAGCTACTGGACAAGAAATATATTCAACCAAGCGTATCGCCGTGGGGAGCGCCAGTTTTATTTGTGAAGAAGAAGGACGGTTCAATGCGTCTTTGCATTGATTATAGGGAGTTAAACAAAGTCACTATTAAAAACAAATACCCGTTGCCAAGAATAGATGACTTGTTTGATCAACTGAAGGGTGCTAAGTACTTTTCGAAAATAGATTTGAGAAGTGGTTATCACCAATTGAAGGTAAGAAAGGAGGATATACCACGAACGGCATTCAGAACTTGGTATGGACATTACGAATTTCTGGTGATGTCTTTTGGTTTAACCAATGCACCTGCTGCGTTCATGGATTTGATGAACATGGTGTTTAAACCATTCCTAGACAAGTTTATAGTGGTATTTATTGATGACATTCTAGTGTATTCCAAAACTCAAGAAGAACACGTGGAACACTTACGTCTGACATTGGAGACACTAAGAAAGGAAAAACTGTACGCGAAGTTCTCTAAGTGCGAATTTTGGCTCGGCCGTGTACAAATTTTGGGGCATGTGATTGACAAAGATGGGATCTCAGTGGATCCGTCGAAAGTGGAAGCAGTAATCAATTGGGAACAACCAAAAACACCGTCGGAAGTGAGGAGTTTCTTGGGACTGGCTGGTTATTATAGAAGATTTATTCAAGATTTTTCTAAGATAGCCACTCCGCTAACAAATTTGACAAGAAAAATTGTAAAATTCGTTTGGACGGAGAAGTGCGAAGAGAGTTTCCAAAATTTGAAGAAGAAGTTAAGTGTGGCACCTGTATTGACTTTGCCAGATAATACAAGAAATTTTGTGGTATATAGTGATGCCTCACATAAAGGGTTGGGTTGTGTTCTTATGCAGAATGGCAAAGTTATTGCCTATGCATCAAGACAATTGAAGGATTATGAGAAGGGGTATCCGACTCATGATTTGGAATTGGCTGCAGTGGTGTTTGCTCTAAAAATATGGAGACACTATCTTTATGAAGAGAAATGTGAGATCTACACATACCACAAAAGTCTGAAGTATATTTTCACTCAGAAGGATTTGAACATGCGTCAAAGAAGGTGGATGGAATTAATAAAAGATTACGATTGTGAGATCTTTTATCATCCGGGTAAAGCGAATGTAGTGGCAGATGCTTTAAGCAGGAAAGGTCGGGAGAAGTTGATGCTGATAACAACTCAAAAGGAGCTCATTTCAGCAATGACAAAATTGGAGTTGGAAATCAAATTTCCAAAAGAATCTGACGAACAACTATTCCAGATAGAAGCTGATCTAACTTTAGTGAACAAAGTGAAAATTGCTCAATTACAAGATGGAGAGTGTGGAAAAATCAAAGAGAATTTGGGTGAAGGCGGAGATGTAAAATACAAGGTCGATACCGAAGGTTTACTACGGTTCGATGGACGAATTTAGGTTCCAGCAGTGCTAGAGCTGAAAGAAGAAATTCTGACTGAAGCTCATAGCTCAAAGTATTCAATTCATCCAGGAAGCACGAAAATGTATCAGGATTGCGCCGACATTTTTGGTGGCCAAATATGAAAAGAGATGTTGCTGAATGCATAGCAAAATGCTTGACATGTCAGAGAGTAAAAGCCGAACATCAAAGACCCAGCGGATTACTCCAACCGTTAGAAATACCGGAATGGAAGTGGGAACACATCACGTTGGATTTTGTGGTGGGTCTTCTAACTACTCAGAGAGGATGCGATGCGATTTGGGTAATAGTGGATAGACTGATGAAATCAGCGCACTTTTTACCAATAAAGATTAGATTCAATCTTGATCAGTTGGCAAGATTGTACATTAAGGAGATCGTTTCGAGGCATGGAGTGCCAGTATCACTTGTGTCTGATAGAGATCCGCAGTTTACATCAAATTTCTGGAAGAGACTACAAGAATGTATGGGAACACAGTTGCGAATGAGTACAGCTTATCATCCACAAACAGATGGCCAAAGCGAACGAACAATTCAGACATTGGAAGATATGCTGAGAGCATGTGTCATGGACTTTAAAGGAAGCTGGGAAGATCAACTACCATTGGTGGAATTTTCTTACAACAACAGTTATCACGCGAGCATCGGCATGCCACCTTACGAGGCATTGTACGGCAGAAAGTGCAGAACCCCACTATGTTGGGATGAAGTCGGTGAACGCCAACTGTTAGGACCAGAACTGGTACAAAAAAACTACTGATGTTGTCAAACTCATCAGGACAAGACTGGTCGCAGCTCAAGACAGACAGAAAAAGTATGCTGATCAACACAGACAAGATCGTACATTTGACGTAGGAACTTTTGTATTCTTAAAAGTTTCTCCCTGGAAGGGGAAAATTCATTTCGGTAAAAAGGGAAAGCTAAGTCCGAGGTTTATTGGACCCTTTGAAGTGCTGCGAAGAGTGGGAGAAGTGGCTTACGAGGTAGCTCTACCTCCAGAGTTGGAAAATATTCATAATATTTTTTATATTTCGGTGTTACGACCATATAAACCCGACTACAAACATGTGATTGAATATGAACCATTGCAGTTCGAGAAAGATTTGTCTTATGAAGAGGTTCCTATCCAGATAGTCGACAGGAAAGAACAAGTGCTCAGGAATAAAGTGATACCATTTATGAAGGTGATATGGAGAAACCACAATGCTGAAGAAGCTACGTGGGAACTCGAAGAGAAAATGTTGAAGGAATACCCTGAGTTATTTGTTTAATCTGTGTCTTCGATTCTGGGGACAGAATCTTTGTAAGTAGGGAAGAATGTAACGAATGATTTGTTTGAATTGTGATTCTGAGGACAGAATTCTTGTAAGGAGGGAATGATGTAACATTCCATAATTTTAAAGTGTGATATTAAATATTTATTGATTTATTTAAGTATTTAATAAAATTGTTATTGTTGAATAAATAATTGTTCAATTTGAGGGATGTGGTTTATTTAATTATTTGTTGAATAAATAATTAAATATTAAATATTAAATATTTATTGGCAATATTAAATATTTATTGAATTATATGGCAATTTGAGTTGATGTGATTTAATTAATTATTTGTTGAGTAAATAATTAAGGAGCTAAATAAATTAATTGTTATGAGGTTATATACCAAATTTATTTAATAAATAAGCTAGAGAGCTTATAGTGATTTTAAATAGGTAATAATATTTTAAATGAAAAATTATAATTTAAAATATTAGTTGATTAAATGAAATTATAATTGTAAAAAGAATTATAATTGTTTATGTGTTAAAGTAATTTAATAGATTAATGTTTAATTGATTTATTTAATTAAATAAAGGGTGATTAATAACCTTGTTATAAAGGAGTTATTAAAATAAATTAAAAGAGTTTAATTTAGTTTTGCCAAACATGCCTTATTGTATAATAAGTCTTTAATCTAATAGTGTTTTAGCAAACAAGGTATAAGGATTAATCCATTTGTTTTAATTCAATTTACCAAACAAGGAGTAAGGATTAATGTGTTATTTTATTAAGCTTAACCAAACAAGCCTTATGGCTTTTGATTTTTAAAATAAAAATAACTGATGTCAGTTATGTGAGAGTTATATTATATATTTAATATATACATTATATCTTATACGTTATATTATAATACGTAAGATAGAGGAGAGATGTTAGAGAGAAAGAAAGAAAAACTCAGAGGAAGAAGAAGAAGAAAAGAAGAAAAAAATAAGAGATTTTTAGAGAGATTGAGTGTTTGTTTTTCAGGTTTTGGAGAAAAGTGATAATCAAAGAGTTAGGACCATCATCTTCTTCATAATCCAAGGTATGCCATCTTCTTCTTTACAAAACTCTAAAAGTTTTTCTTCCCAAAAAGTCTCTGTGAAAAATTTATGAAAAGAAATTTTGTTGTTTTGGTTATAAGTTTATATAATTAGCAATTGTAGATGTGTTTCATGAGTTATGCATGATTATATAGAGTTTAATTCATGTATGTATATATTATGAAGAAATTATTTTACAGAGAATTTTATGAATGAGAATGGGTTATTTTTAAAATGGAAATTAAGGTTTAATTGGTTGTGTTTTGATAAATTGATTGTTAGAATTGTTAGAATAGGTAGAATCATAATCATGATAGTTAGAAATTTCTATTTTGATTGAATAACAAAATCACAGTGGTAATTTTAATGAAAAATAATATCAATAATGGAGTTTTGCCAAAAATCTTGAAATTAGGTGTTTTATAGTTGATGTTTAGACAAATTATGAATAGAAACACGTTAGGAATTGTCACAATGTGTTTGTATGAAGTTTATGTGCAAAATAGAGTGTAACTAGTCTATTAGATTCGAGCTTTTTGGCCAATTTGGCTTTTTCTTTCATGGTTGCCGAAGCTGTCAGTCGACGCTGACAGTTCGCGCCGCGGCGCGGCCCAGCAGTTCATTGCTGGCGCCGCAGCGCCATCACCATGACGTAAGCGGCCTGTTGCACAATCACTGCGCCGCAGCGCCGGCTCAGAGTATAATCGCTGCGCCGCAGCGCCGACTCAGCGCCGCAGCGCGAGCCACAGTACAAACTGTGGCGCCGCGGCGCGGCTTGGCAGAACTGTCTGACAATTTTGTTTAAATGTACAAAACTTGAAAATAAATGTTATGTGTTTATCATAGTAATGTTAAATGATAATTTCAGTACGATTAGACTATGAACTATCATGTTATGAAGTATTATCTACTTGAAAAATAATTAATTATGTGAATGGGTAATTCAACCCATATGATGAATGTAATTATTTATATAAATGTACAATATTGGTTAGGACTAATTATGTCAAATATGACATATGTTTAGGGTATCAATTCAAGTGGTAAAAGTGTAGCTTGTGCTAAAGGCAAGTTTCCTAAACCTACCTTTTACATTGAGCAAGTTTCTAAGCCTTAACTTTTGATATTTAGCAAGTTCTTTATTGTATAAGTTTTCTAATCATTGATGTTATTGAACTAATTATTATTTCAATTTCGATTATCATATAATGGTGTAAATTTATTTGAAGCAAGTTATTCTTGTACTTAACTTGTGGTTTAGCATATACAATTATATACATGTTGTGGATGTTTATTATTCAATTAACCTTGTCTTATTATTGTTCAAGTAAGGTAGGTTATAATTATTCAAATTGTATGCTATTAGATTATCCCTAAAGCATGATGTCAATTTATAAACATCAATTAAGCTATGATTATTCCATAGTATACAGTTATGTTGTTGTAATCAACTAAACCTTAGTTGATTACCGTTGAATTCTAAATTACCCCATGATGTATCCAAACCAAACTCACTTTGGTACGGACTTGTATTCTAAATACTGAGAAGAACAACTCTTTTATAAGAGGTTACGCTTAGCGTTGAAATGGTTGTGCACAATACATTGTACGAAGGGTTGATCCCCCTAAGTACGTGAAGTCCTTATAGTCTTATGACTGTTAAAGTTTAAGTTGAAAAATTACTTATAACTGTGGACATGATTCGTGGTCATTAGACCCTCAGTAAAGGTTAAAGCTTTCAAAAACTTAATAGAATATATTGTTAAATTCTATTGAGCTTAATGTTGACAAATGATGTAAAAGTTTAATGATTTAATTATTGTCATTTCAAGTGGGCCTTGTTTGCTCACTCTTGCCTGTAAAATTTTTTACAGCTAAGGTTGAAACTGGTGATGTGCCTAGTACCAGTAAAGGGAAAGGAAAGACGAAGCAATGCTGAAGACTTGTATTAATTAAATAGTTTATTTTCAGACTTGGTTTAAAGATTGTAATGAAGTTTATTTTTAATTTTCCGCATGAATGATTGTTTGTAAAGGTTAGTTAACCTGGGAGATTTATTTAAGTTTAATCCTGTATGGGCAGGTTTTGTTATTCAGTTTTATTATAATTGGGTAGTTAGAAATGAATGTTTTGATTACGTGAACACCAAACCCTGAGGAAATGAAGTACCGAGATTTGGGGGTGTCACAGGAATGATGTAACATTCCAAAATTTTAAATTATAATTTTAGATATTCATTGAGTTATATAAATATTTAATGGATGTGGTTATCATGGAATAAATATTTGTTTAATTGATTTAATTTTATTTGGTTAATTATTTGTTAAATAAATAATTAATGAATTAAGGAAATTATTATTATATTGATATCTCAATTTAATGGTTAATTATTTGTATTGAGTTATGTGATTAAATGATTTATTTAATTAATTATTATTTGAATTAATTAAATTATGTATGAAAGTTTGATTAATTATAGTGTGACAAATAACTATATTATAAGGAGTATTAAAATAAATTAAAGCAGTTTTAATTGAGTTTACCCAAACAAAGCTTAAGGATATAAATTCTTTAATTTTAAATGATTTTCCAAACAAGCCTTATGGCTTTTGGATTTCTAGTTTTTTTTAATTGAAATAAAATAAATAGAATAAATAAAATATAAGTAAAATAATAAATATAATATATCTATATTATATACATTAGTAACTGCTATTGCAATTAGTATGCGTATTAAAAAAAATTAGCAGTTTTGTTATTACGCTTGGCCATATCTGTTTTTCTTTACGCATACTTGGCTAGGTTTGAGAGTTTAGTGAATTGAGAGTTGAGAGAAATTGAGAGAAAACTTGAGAGAAATTGAGAAGGATTGTCTGCAATTGCAAGGAATTATCACACTAGTTAAAGGTATTTTCCCTAATTATATATGAATATGCATATCAGAGTTTTACGCCATAAACCTTCTAAGTCTGAATTCAATTTGTGGAATTGTTGAAATGAATAACTGTTAATTGTGATTATACATGTTTATGATGCAAGGGTTATGTGTAAAACAAGAAATTCATGCTAATTTCATTTGTCAGTAGTAGAAAATTTTGACAGTATATGTGTTCTTCATATGGCTTGGGTAATTTTCAATTATAATGGTCAATTCGTATGTGAAACTGTAAATTTACGCTTGTATATGGTAGTTCATTAACAAGTGAGCATAATGTAATTTGAATGAGATGATTTAGCCATGTTTTGAAATCACAGTGATGATTTTTAGGATGAATGTCAAGAAAATTGAGTTTTTCATAAAAACATGAAAATTGAGGAATTAAAATAGTTCTAGTGTTGATAAATTGTGCTCTTTGGTCGTAAATGTCAGCAAACATGTTTATGATACTGTTATATTTATCTTACATGTTATTATCACTGTTTGGTGGGTAAAATTCGTGTTAGTTGGGCTAAGAAAAGTGTCGTGGCTCTGTTCTGCAAACTAGGTTCTGCAAGTCGCGCCCGCGCACGACATCCCCCTACAAAACTCGCGCGGCCGCGCGAGTGCCCATTTTCAGACACTGAAGTCTGTTTATTCTGCAGACTTTGGTTGTTTGTTGTAGCTTAGCTTAAGGTTATGGAATGTGAGAATCATGTAACAACAAGGTTAAATAGAGTCATGTATGTGGAATATGAATTCAAAATTTTAAAAGTGATTAGTAAATCGAGAATGTGTTATGTGATAGTTCGGTATCCATAATGAAAGTTAGACAAGTGTTGTGAAGTAAGACAATTAGAGTTTCTGAAATGTGAATGGTAATGAACATATTATGATATATTAGATAAGTTGAATATGCATACTAAGCACACACAAGAGAGCCAAATTGGGCGTGTGATGAATAAACGTCAAAATGCCGTGATAAGTGATAATGAACGTAAAAAGTGTTTTAAGTCTAATGAAATGAATATTATAAGATATAAAATGAGTTTAATATAAAATCAGTAATAATTCCTAGCAAGACTTAAGTACTTGAATGAACTTCAAATATGAAATATAGTGAGATATAAGTCGAAAGTTAACACAATCAAATTGAACATTGTGTATTTACGATAGGAAGAGTTATGAGTCGTAGAGTAAAGTTTACATTACAACTACTATGCGTTGCTATGTGGCTAATAGTTAATGTGAATGATTATATAACTGTGTAGGAATACACGAAGTGCAGATAAGCGTTAAGCAGTTAAGTCGTAGTTCATAAACTATGAATTAGACAAGTCTTTCAGTTCCTATTTGCTACGTGAACTTGATGATCAATTGTTTTAAGTCTTTATTGCAAATAACATGATGTGTGTTATATTTATGTGAAAGCATGAAACGTCAAAGTCAACTTATGACTGCATTAATTGAGTAAAGCATGTCGATTGAGTACGAAACTCAATCTTTATATTTGTTATATAAACTGTAGCATGTATGTTATGATAGTTCAATGTTTAAGAGATATATGTTGAGCATGTTATTATATGCTACGTGTTGCATGAAAACTGTTAGATTTTGCTGGGGTGTCGAGCTCAACCTTGGAAATAACCATTTTTGCAGGTCAAGATCTCAAGGTAAAGTTATGTGCTACTTGAAAGATATGAATCAAACCTAATACTTGAAGATTCCTTATGTTTTATGAGAAATGTACTTAATATTTTGAATGTAACATGTTGTTGAATTGCAAGTTAAGCTATCCGGTATATATGGATATCTATTTATGATGTAAGACTTTGTATAGTCATTTCGTTGTAACGATTCATGATATAACTTGAATCAAAGGGATGTAATGTAAAGGTTAAAAGTTCTGAGAACGAGAATAGTTTGTAAGTAAAAAAATTTTATTGTAATAGAATATTTTAATTATTCCACAAATTTCAATGGTTGTATTATCGTTTAATAATATAAAATTAGAGGTTGAATATATTATTAACGACCGAAGTTGAGAATTAAGTTGTATGAAATTTTAGGGTCGTTACAGTTGGTATCAAAGGCGTATGTTATAAACCTTAGGTAGGAGTACCGTAGGCTATAACCTTAGACATGGAAGGTGAAGATAATGAAAGAATAAGCTCAAGAAGAGTTTGAATAATAAGAAATAATTTAAGAAATTTTTAAAGAAGGGATTAAAGCATGCGTGAAGGGATTCAAAGAAGAATCTCGCAGTGTTATAAGGAATATGAATGTGGGGTTACCCAACTCCAATAATAAGGATGTAAGGTAATAATAAATAGACAATGTCTATAAGAATAGATGGGTAAGAAGTTAAGATTAGAAAGTTATATTTAAGTATGGTATAATTGTATTCTTTAATAGTTGAGGTATGGCATCTAAGCTAAACGATTCCTTCATAGAGCGGAGGTATATACGAACTAGCAACTCGGAACCTAATTTGTTGGTTGTTTGTGGGAAACCACTCAGTGTACCTAGTATTGAGCAATATAAATGAAGTTAGAAATTCTTAAAGTAAGAATTGTTATATAAACAAGAAGATTTAAAGAAGGATCTTGAAGGGATATAAATATTAGCTATGGGAGTTGCCTAACTTCAATAGCCAAGATAACGAATAATGTCGTAAATGAAAGGAAAGAAAGGGGATTGTAAAACAAAACGCTCACGAGTGATTATAGAATAAGATCACGACGTGGTCTGTTTAAGTATAAAAGGAAAGATGGTCTGTAATGTTTGAATAATTATAGCTTGATGCTAAGAAGATGGTGTACTATGAAATAGTACGAGATAACTCACGAGGAGTTATAAATGATGTGATACGAGAAATTCGTATCGAGCAAAGAGCAAGTTAAGAGTAAGATAGGGTTAGGTGGGATTTCAATTGAGGACTCATGTGATGGCTGAGTTGTACAAACTTTTGTATGGGCGAGGGTTTTTTACTTGCGCTCAGTTTATCACATTGATAATCATTGGAATGTCGGTGTCGCGCTATCAATGTATATGTGGCGAAAAGGTGATTCTTTTCTCATGAGTATGTTTGATAGTTAGAAACTAGTAAGATTAGTTAGATAATATTAGGATTAGGTGCAGTTCTTAAAACTAATGCATATGGTATGTTCGCGACTCATAATAATATGGTATGTTTTGAACCCCTCAGCGAATGGACGCCTATGGTCTGACTAGAATAAATTCTTAAACTCATATTATTGTGGCAAGTTCCTGAACTTCCAATGTGTGGTAAGTTTGATGAACTATATTGGGTAGAAAATGGTTATAGTATAGAGAGCATTGATGAAGTTGAAGATTGCTAGAATGGTTAAGTAATGAAGTAATGAAGTAAAAATTAAAGTTGATGGATACCTGGATATTCTAAATCTACTAGATATCCTAGACTTTCGAAATTTATTGACTTCGTGCTGATGTTTGCACTTCTATTTTCTTAGAAAATATTGGATTAAATGATGAAACCAATGAGTTTTAAAAACAATACAGTTATTCGTATGTCTATGCTAATTGCTTCGGCTAGACAAAAATGATTTGAAATATATCAAAATGTATTTTTATATCATCAATGTATCATGGAACCTAGTGCAGAGATGATAAAAACGATGGAGTCATCAATGCAGTATTACTTAGTGTTGGATGTGATCTAAGGATCGTCAACCCACTATAGTATGATGTAGTATGATAAAATCACCAAATGACGGAATCCTCAACGGACTGTAAATATAGTGCGGTATCGTGACGTCATAAAAATAATTTTGAGATTTCTTTAAGTTATGAGAATATATATATGTATATGTATATTTCGATTGATGTCCGAATTGCTGTAGAAGTCGATGCTATTTGATTCAGCTAGACGAATATTGAAAGATGTTCATGAAATTCAAGCGTTTCTTGAAAAGTTATGCCAAACCAAATTATTTTGGTGCGGATTCGGATGTTGAAAAGCTGAGATGGACGACCCTTTTATAGGGGATTACGCGGAGGCGTTTAGATATTTTGTGCACAATACATTGTACGAAGGGCTGATCACCCTATGTATGAGGGGTCCATATAGTCTTATGACTGTTAAAATTTAAGTTAAATGATTACTTATAACTATGGACATACGCATAACGTTAAAATGTTTGTGCATAATACATCGTACGAAGGGCTTAACACCCTAAGTATGGGAGTCTCTATAGTCGAATGACTGTTAAGGTTTAAGTTAAAAGAGTACTTATAACCATGGACATAGTTTACAGTCTTGTGACCCCTCAACATAATTTGGAATCTTTTAAATTCCTGAGTTATTCATGTTGCTTCCCAATTATTGAGCAATTGTGAAAGATTCTTGATATTCTAAAAGACGAATGTGGTAAGGATGATATTTCTTAGAAAGAAGTGAGTCGTAGAATGCGACACTGAATGATGAATATATTGAATAAGTGAGAAAAGAAATTTTTAAATGAGAAGGAGATGAGTTATCAAAGAATAATGTAAAACTTCTAATAGAAAAGTTTAATAATTGTAGAAAGATCTTTGTGGAAAGAAGTGGTTATAAAACCCAATGAATGAATAAAGTATTAACATGAAATCTATTTTTATAGATTGAATGAATGAAGATTAATAAATAAAATTTTGAGGAGGAAATTCTTAGAAGAATGGGTGAATGTAATATCCCGAGTGTTTTATGATAACGATCTTTAGAGAAGGAAATGAATGGGTCAAAGAATAGGTAATACTCAAATATAATTGAGTATAAGTAAAGGTTATGAAATAAAACTTACAATAATTTGTTATGAAGAATAGTGGGAGTAGGAAATATAAAACCTATATTAAGGTAATGTGTTAAAGTTATTCAACGAAGAGAGTTTGTAAGAAACCTGAGGAAGGTAGGGTTTCGGTGATTCAGAGGATGGAATCCTTATAAGGTGGAAAGAATGCAACAATCCAGAAATTTATTTATAATTTCAAATATTTATTGAATTAAATAAAAATTTTTAATTAATGTATTTGTTGTTTAGTAGATATTTGTTGGATTATTTATTTGTAAGTAAATAATCCAAGAGTTATAGAAATTAACTTAATGAAGATAAAAGAGTGAGGAATGTGACGATTTGATTGTCTGAGTTGGGATTCTGGGGACAGAATCCTTGTAAGGAGGGAATGATGTAACATTTCAGAATTTTAAATTATAATATTAGATATTTATTGTGTTATATAAATATTTAATGGATGTGGTTATCATGGAATAAATATTTGTTTAATTGATTTAATTTTATTTGGTTAATTATTTGTTGAATAAATAATTATATTGATATATTAATTTAATGGTTAATTATTTGTATTGAGTTATGTGATTAAATGATTTATTTAATTAATTGTTATTTGAATTAATTAAATTATGTATGAAAGCTTGATTAATTATAGTGTGACAAATAACTATATTATAAGGAGTATTAAAATAAATTAAAGCAGTTTTAATTGAGTTTACCCAAACAAAGCTTAAGGATATAAATTCTTTAATTTTAAATGATTTTCCAAACAAGCCTTATGGCTTTTGGATTTCTAATTTTTTTTAATTCAAATAAAATAAATAGAATTAATAAAATATAATTAAAATAATAAATATAATATATTTATATTATATACGTTAGTAACTGCTATTGCAATTAGTATGCGTATTAAAAAAAAATTAGCAGTTTTGTTCTTACGCTTGGCCATATCAGTTTTTATTTACGCATACTTGGCTAGGTTTGAGAGTTCAGTGAATTGAGAGTTGAGAGAAATTGAGAGAAAACTTGAGAGAAATTGAGAAGGATTGTCTGCAATTGCAAGGAATTATCACACTAGTTGAAGGTATTTTCCCTAATTATATATGAATATGCATATTAGAGTTTTACGCCATAAACCTTCTAAATCTGAATTCAATTTGTGGAATTGTTGAAATGAATAACTGTTAATTATGATTATACATGTTTATGATGCGAGGGTTATGTGTAAAACAAGAAATTCATGCTAATTTCATTTGTCAGTAGTAGAAAATTTTGACAGTATATGTGTTCTTCATATGGCTTGGGTAATTTTCAATTATAATGGCCAATTCGTATGTGAAACTGTAAATTTACGCTTGTATATGGTAGTTCATTAACAAGTGAGCATAATGTAATTTGAATGAGATGATTTAGCCATGTTTTGAAATCACAGTGATGATTTTTAGGATGAATGTCAAGAAAATTGAGTTTTTCATTAAAACATAAAAATTGAGGAATTAAAATAGTTCTAGTGTTGATAAATTGTGCTCTTTGGTCGTAAATGTCAGCAAACATGTTTATGATACTGTTATATTTATCTTACATGTTATTATCACTGTTTGGTGGGTAAAATTCGTGTTAGTTGGGCTAAGAAAAGTGTCGTGGCTCTGTTCTGCAAACTGGGTTCTGCAAGTCGCGCCCGCGCGCGACATCCCCCTACAAAACTCGCGCGACCGCTCGAGTGCCCATTTTCAGACACTCAAGTCTGTTTATTCTGCAGACTTTAGTTGTTTGTTGTAGCTTAGCTTAAGGTTATGGAATGTGAGAATCATGTAACAACAAGGTTAAATAGAGTCATGTATGTGGATTATGAATTCAAAATTTTAAAAGAGATTAGTAAATCGAGAATGTGTTATGTGATAGTTCGGTATACATAATAAAAGTTAGACAAGTGTTGTGAAGTAAGACACTTAGAGTTTCTGAAATGTGAATGGTAATGAACATATTATGATATATTAGATAAGTTGAATACGCATACTAAGCACACACAAGAGAGCCAAATTGGGCGTGTGATGAATAAACGCCAAAATGCCGTGATAAGTGATAATGAACGTAAAAAGTGTTTTAAGTCTAATGAAATGAATATTATAAGATATAAAATGGGTTTAATATAAAACCTGTAATGATTCCTAGCAAGACTTAAGCACTTGAATAAAATTCAAATATGAAATATAGTGAGATATAAGTCGAAAGTTAACGCAATTAAATTGAACATTGTGTATTTATGATAGGAAGAGTTGTGAGTCGTAGAGTAAAGTTTACAATACAACTACTATGCGTTGCTATGTAACTAATAGTTAATGTGAATGATTATATAACTGTGTAGGAATACACGAAGTGCAGATAAGCGTTAAGCAGTTAAGTCGTAGTTCATAAACTACGAATTAGGCAAGTCTTTCAGTTCCTATTTGCTACGTGAACTTGATGATTAATTGTTTTAAGTCTTTATTACAAATAACATGATGTGTGTTATATTTATGTGAAAGCATGAAACGTCAAAGTCAACTTATGACTGCATTAATTGAGTAAAATATGCCGATTGAGTAAAGAACTCAATCTTTATATTTGTTATATAAATTGTAGCATGTATGTTATGATAGTTCAATGTTTAAGAGATATATATTAAGCATGTTATTATATGCTACGTGTTGCATGAAAACTGTTAGATTTTGTTGGGCTGTCGAGCTCAACCTTGCAAATAACCATTTTTGCAGGTCAAGATCTCAAGGTAAAGTTATGTGCTACTTGAAAGATATGAATTAGACGTGATACTTGAAGATTCCTTATGTTTTATGAGAAATGTGCTTAATATTTTGAATGTAACTTGTTGTTGAATTGTAAGTTGAGCTATCCGGTATATATGGATATCTATTTATGATGTAAGACTTTGTATAGTCATTTCGTTATAACGATTCATGATATAACTTGAATCAAAGGGATGTAATGTAAAGGTTAAAAGTTCTGGGAACAAGAATAGTTTGTAAGTAGAAAATTTTCATTGTAATAGAATATTTTAATTATTTCGCAAATTTCAATGTTTGTATTATCGTTTAACAATATAAAATTAGAGGTTGAATGTATTATTAATGACCGAAGTCGAGAATTAAGTTGTATGAAATTTTGGAGTCGTTATAGTTGGTATCAAAGCCATAGGTTATAATCCTTAGGTAGGAGTACCGTAGGCTATAACCTTAGATATGGAAGGTGAAGATAATGAAAGAATAAGCTCAAGAAGAGTTTGAATAATAAGAAATAATTTAAGAAATTTTTAAAGAAGGGATTAAAGCATGCGTGAAGGGATTCAAAGAAGAATCTCGCAGTGTTATAAGGAATATGAATGTGGGGTTACCCAACTCCAATAATAAGGATGTAAGGTGGTAATAAATAGATAATGTCTATAAGAATAGATGGGTAAGAAGTTAAGATTAGAAAGTTATATTTAAGTATGGTATAATTGTATTCTTTAATAGTTGAGGTATAGTATCTGGGCTAAACGATTTCTTCATAGAGCGGAGATATATACGAACTAGCAACTCGGAACCTAGTTTGTTGGTTATTTGTGGGAAACCACTCAGTGTACCATATTGAAACTGTTAGAGACTCGATGTGTACCAAGTTTAGAGAATGGATACGTATGATGAAACCCAGTATTGAGCAATATAAATGAAGTTAGAAATTCTTAAAACAAGAATTGTTATATAAACAAGAAGATTCAAAGAAGGATCTTGAAGGGATATAAATATTAGCTATGGGAGTTGCCTAACTTCAATAGCCAAGATAACAAATAATGTCGTAAATGAAAGGAAAGAAAGGGGATTGTAAAACAAAACGCTCACGAGTGATTATAGAATAAGATCACGACGTGGTCTGTTTAAGTATAAAAGGAAAGATGGTCTGTAATGTTTGCATAATTATAGCTTGATGCTATGAAGATGGTGTACTATGAAATAGTACGAGATAACTCACGAGGAGTTATAAATGATGTGATACGAGAAATTCGTATCGAGCAAAGAGCAAGTTAAGAGTAAGATAGGGTTAGGTGGGATTTCAATTGAGGACTCATGTGATGGCTGAGTTGTACAAACTTTTGTATGGGCGAGGATTTTGTGCTTGCGCTCAGTTTATCACATTGATAATCATTGGAATGTCGGTGTCGCGCTATCAATGTATATGTGGCGAAAAGGTGATTCTTTTCTCATGAGTATGTTTGATAGTTAGAAACTAGTAAGATTAGTTAGATAATATTAGGATTAGGAACGGTTCTTAAAACTAATGTATATGGTATGTTCGTGACTCATAATAATATGGTATGTTTTGAACCCCTCAGCGAATGGACGCCTATAGTCTGACTAGGATAAGTTCATAAACTTATATTATTATGGCAAGTTCCTAAACTTCCAATGTGCGGTAAGTTTAATGAACTATATTGGGTAGAAAACGGTTATAGTATAGAGAGCATTGATGAAGTTGAAGATTGCTAGAATGGTTAATGTAAGACCCCGAATTTTATGAAATAAAAATATTCAATTTTTCTTATAATTACAATTCAGTAAATGGTTAAATTGATAAAAAGTTAAAGTTATGGGTGAAATGTGAAAATTTTTCAAAATAAACAAGTGGTTATAAAATAATCATTGTTGTCGGGGAATATTCGTTTGGTCGTGGAATATTCTTTCTGTCGGGAAATATTCGTACGACGGCGCAGCCATTTGTGGGCCCCATAACAGAATAACTGTCGGATGAAGATAACGACAAAAAATTGAGTTTTTATAATTAACGGCGTAGTTGTTACCGTTAACACTATTGGAATACCCGGTGGTTAAAATACAGTAATACGCGTTGTTGCACAGTAGCACACTGTATTGCACAGTATTTTTGAAATTATTGATTCTTACGTAAGAAGGCACTACTCAATAATTGTTACAGTAGTTACTGTTCAATATTTTATTATTGATTCAATAATTGCTGCATTGATATTTTATATTATTGTTGTTTCAATAATTGTTGCTGCATAGTATTTTCCATTATCAGATCAATAATTCATATTATTTAAATAATATTATTAGATAGCATTATTGACAATGTCTAGAAAGTTCTGTCTAAGGAGAGGTTTGGTCATTTAATTGCGCGCCAGTATGTAGAAATTCTTATTGGAAAGCCCCCTCTTTCCTAGGAACGGCCTGATTGTCATAAATGTGATTCTGTAATATTATTTGTGAATAATTAATTATTGATTCATATGATAAGGAAATATTTATTTTATGTGGATATAAATGAGGGATATATTTTTGTGGTTAAAAATGAAGGAGTTAATGTTGAGGTGTTTTATCTGTATTTTTGTCGGAACGGAGGTATTGAAAATCAAATTAGGTTTTTGAGATATTTTGCGAGGGTTATAATTTTTAATCCGATCGTTGGATCGTGGTAATTTTTGGATATGTTATACATATATAAGTTGAGTATATGTCCACAAATTTTGAACCGTTAAAAATGAACGTATGATTTATTATGAATTTTACAAGATGACTGATTCAGAAATTGTTGAATTTTCGGAGTTTATCATTTTGATGGAAAATTCTAGAATTGGTGCGCCCCACTTGTGGTTGGTGAAGAAATGTGCTGAATTATATTTCAAATGTGGTGGGTGGGAATAGTAGCAGGTAAAGCCATCAGGTTGTAGGTCAAGCCTACTAAAATTTTCCTATAAATAGAGGGCTAAGTTAGAATTGAAAATCACACCATAAACAAGTTTTCTCTCTTTCTCTCTCTATATTATGAAGCATATTTTGTGAGTATTTAGATACTTTGAGAGTTGCTATTCAGTGCAAGTTTCCTTCGGCTTTGCATACCGATCAGAAGTACTGCTCTTTTGAGGTAAGGGATAGTAAGGAATTTTAAGGGTTGTTATGTTTTTCAGTTTCATAATTTTTCTTACCTTCAAAAATTCTGGAAAAATTTAAAATGATATTTTGATGAGTTTTCTTGATTGTGTCCAAAAATGGTAATTTTTGGATGTATAGATTGAGAGTTATGAATTTTATGAGAAAAAGACTATTTTAAAAGTAATCGCTTATAATTCCTTGTGGTTAACTCCAAAATTGATGACATTTTTATTGGGAGTACATGTGTATGATAGGAGTATACTCTGTGAATTTCAGAATTTTTAGATAAAAGTACAATTTTTGATAAATGTCTAAATATTCGGCTGTTTTGGCCATATGAAAAATAGTAAATGACTTTTAAAAATTCTGAGAAAAATATATGTTCAATATGAGACTATATTATGCTAAATCCCAGAAAAGAAATATTTTTAGAACTGATTTGGTATTTTTCATGAAAATAGTTTAGTTATGAGTAAATGAATTAAATATGTTTTGTGAAGAAAGAAAATTGGAAAATAGGATTTTATGGCTTGAGAATCCTATATGAGGTATATACAGATTTTTGATGAGGGTTTTGGTTATTGATGATAAAATCGTAAGAGTTGGCATTTTATGATGATTAAATACATTAATTAGTAAAGTGTAAACAATTTAAATAAATTGTTTATAAGCTTAAGAAATATTATTTTTTTAATATCATTATACCAAAATATTGGTATGTATATTATTGTGGAATTTCTACCTTTTTCATGTCGGGGTTACTATTCATGAGTTACTATTCATGAGTTATTATTCACGAGTTACTATTCATAAATTACTATTCACGAGTTACTATTCTCTTTTTCTGACCAAATTATAGTTGGTTTATGAATATTACTCTTGAGATTAAATCTATATGTTGATTATATTGATTTTATTATCATATATAACATTTTTATAACCCTAATGATGATATTTCTCTCTGACTTGAGTGTAAAGATGGGTAAATTTCTGGTATGATCATGACTATGGGTTCTCTTTGGCCAGTAGTGCAAAGTTGAATTGTTGACTGGTATGATCATGACCATTGAATTTATAAGTGAACATCTTTAGCTTAAGTGCAAAGGTGAATTGATCAACATGGTTATAATTATTGTTTATATAAATTCTGAAATGATTATATATTTCTTTGAGATATTAATATATTTGGCCTGTAGTGCAAAGATGAAATATTGATGAATATCTTTGGCCTGTAGTGCAAAGATGAATTGTTGATGAATATCTTTGGCCCGTAGTGCAAAGATGACATGTTGTTGAATATCTTTTGCCAGTAGTGCAAAGATGAACAGATGTTGAGATAAACATGACCAACTGGTGATACAAATGAATATCTTTGGCCGTAGTGCAAAGATGAAGTTATTAGTATGATTATGAACAGGAAATGTGATTTGGTGTAACCATGATCTTTGATGTTTCAGGTAAAGATAGGTGATGAAAATTATCTTCGTCCTAGATGAGAAGAGGAATTTAGAACTACAGTTATGATTATGAGTTATTCATATGATTGTGGACCAGAATTGTTGATTGATGTTACAGGGATAAAACATTGTTGATGAATTTTTAACATGGAGAAGATAATAGATTTTATAGTCTATTTGACTATTCTAATGGATTGCTCGTTCCGCTGCAACTATGGTTAAAATTTTTATCATTTATCATATGTTCTAAATCTCTGATTTATTATTGATGAAGACTATTGATAATTTATTTATCTTTAGTCATCATATTCTTTACTGGGCTAGTTGTGTTCACCCTTCTGTTCACAATTCCTTTCAGGTAATAAGAGTGTAGCTGGGTCGAGCGGGGGTAACAGGGGAATAGAACGGTGGTCATCATTTAGTAGTTATATTTGGTGAATCAAATAGGGTGAGGCGAACCCAACGTTGGAAGGGTGTTTTGCCACTATCATACAAGATGTCTAACGACATACAACCTCGTGTCATCATAAGACAGAGATGTGCTCATCCACTTGCTGAGTATATATACGAGCACTACCTATATAATCTTGATATTTGTTTGAAGTATAATTATCAATTAGAGACCGTAGAGATAATGATATGTCAAGAGAAGACTCACCATTGGGAAGAATATGATAGTAATCTTCTCATTTTTCTTTGGGGTCTATTGGGTCAACCAAGGATAATTCTGTGGCCATATGATATCTATCATAACCTAGACGCATGGCCTCCCATGTACGAAGGTTTCCTTGAGCACTTCCCAAAGATTCTAATTTCTAAAACAGTTTTTGACTATACCTTTATGTAAGGTGTCATTGTGAGGTGATGTCCACGGTTGGAACATGAGTCACATTTGGTATATATTTGTATCCAAATTCACATCATATGTGTTGTTGTATTTTGCACGACAATTGTTGTAATAAAGTTATAGTTGTTTTCTGTACCATGTATTTGGCGACTCAGAATAGGTTGGATGGAATGGACCTATTTTGGGGTCGTTACAGTTAAGTAATGAAGTAATGAAGTAAAGATTGAAGTTGATGGATACCTGGATATTCTAAATCTACTAGCTATGCTAGACTTTTGAAATTTATTAACTTCGTGCTGATGTTTGCACTTCTATTTTCTTAAAAAACATTGGATCAAATGATGAAACCAATGAGTTTTAAAAACAATATCGTTATTCGTATGTCTATGCTAAATGCTTCGGCTAGACAAAATTGATTTGAAATATATCATAATGTATTTTTATATCATCAATGTATCATGGAACCTGGTGCAGAGATGATAAAAACGATGGAGTCATCAATGCAGTATTACTTAGTATTGGATGTGATCTAAGGATCGTCAACCCACTATGGTATGATGTAGTATGATAAAATCACCAAATGACGAAATCCTCAACGGGCTGTAAATACAGTGTGGTATCATAACGTCATAAAAATATTTTTGAGATTTCTTTAAGATATGAGATATATATATATATATATATATATATATATATATATATATATATATATATATATGTATATGTATATTTTGATTAATGCCCGAATTGTTGTAGAAGTCTATGCTATTTGATTCAACTAGACGAATATTGAAAGATGTTCATGAAATTCAAGCGTTTCTTAAAAAGTTATGCGAAACCAAATTGTTTTGGTGCGGATTCATTTGTTGAAAAGCTGAGATGAACAACCCTTTTATAGGGGATTACGCGGAGGCGTTTAGATGTTTTGTGCACAATACATTGTACGAAGGGCTGATCACCATAAGTACTAGGGGTCCCTATAGTCTTATGACTGTTAAAATTTAAGTTAAAAGATTACTTATAACTATAGATATACGCATAGCGTTAAAATATTTGTGCATAATACATCGTACGAAGGGCTTAACACCCTAAGTACGGGAGTCCCTATAGTCGAATGATTGTTAAGGTTTAAGTTAAAAGAGTACTAATAACCATGGACATAGTTCACGGTCTTGTGACCCCTCAACATAATTTAGAATCTTTTAAACTCCTGAGTTATTCATATTGCTTCCCAATTATTGAGCAATTGTGGAAGATTCTTGCTATTCTAAAAGGCGAATGCGGTAAGGATGATATTTCTTAGAAAGAAGTGAGTCGTAGAATGCGACACTGAATGATGAATATATTGAATAAGTGAGAAAAGAAATTTTTAAATGAGAAAGAGATGAGTTATCAAAGAATAATGCAAAACTTCTAATAGAAAAGTTTAATAATTGTAGAAAGATCTTTGCAAAAAGAAGTGGTTATAGAACTCAATGAATGAATAAAGTATTAACATAAAATCAATTTTTATATATTGAATGAATGAAGATTAATAAATAAAATTTCGAGGACAAAATTCTCAGAAAAATGGGTGAATGTAATATCCCGAGTGTTTGTGATAACGATCTTTAGAGAAGAAAATGAATGGGTCAAAGAATAGGTAATACTCAAATATAATTGAGTATAAGTAAATGTTATGAAATAAAACTTACAATAATTTGTTATGAAGAATGGTGGGAGTAGGAAATATAAAACCTATATTAAGGTAATGTGTTGAAGTTATTCAACGAAGAGAGTTTGTAAGAAACCTGAGGAAGGTAGGGTTTCGGTGATTTAGAGGACGGAATCCTTATAAGGTGAGAAGAATGTAACAATCCAGAATTTTATTTATAATTTTAAATATTTATTGAATTAAATAAAATTTTTTAATTAATGTGTTTGTTGTTTAGTAGATATTTGTTGGATTATTTATTTGTAAGTAAATAATCCATGAGTTATAGAAATTAACTTAATTAAGATAAAAGAGTGAAGAATGTGACGATTTGATTGTCTGAGTTGTGATTCTGGGGACAGAATCCTTGTAATGAGGGAATGATGTAATATTCCAGAATTTTAAATTATAATATTAGATATTTATTGAGTTATATAAATATTTAATGGATGTGGTTATCATGGAATAAATGTTTGTTTAATTGATTTAATTTTATTTGGTTAATTATTTGTTAAATAAATAATTAATGAATTAAAGAAATTATTATTATATTGATATTTCAATTTAATGGTTAATTATTTGTATTGAGTTATGTGATGAAATAATTTATTTAATTTATTGCTATTTGGATTAATTAAATTATGTATGAAAGCTTGATTAATTATAGTGTGACAAATAACTATATTATAAGGAGTATTAAAATAAATTAAAGCAGTTTTAATTGAGTTTACCCAAGCAAAGCTTAAGGATATAAATTCTTTAATTTTAAATGATTTTCCAAACAAGCCTTATGGCTTTTGGATTTCTAGTTTTTTTTAATTCAAATAAAATAAATAGAATAAATAAAATATAATTAAAATAATAAATATAATATATTTATATTATATACGTTAGTAACTTCTATTGCAATTAGTATGCGTATTAAAAAAAATTAGCAGTTTTGTTCTTACGCTTGGCCATATCAGTTTTTCTTTACGTATACTTGGCTAGGTTTGAGAGTTCAGTGAATTGAGAGTTGAGAGAAATTGAGAGAAAACTTGAGAGAAATTGAGAAGGATTGTCTGCAATTGCAAGGAATTATCACACTAGTTGAAGGTATTTTCCCTAATTATATATGAATATGCATATCAGAGTTTTACGCCATAAACCTTCTAAGTCTGAATTCAATTTGTGGAATTGTTGAAATGAATAACTATTAATTGTGATTATACATGTTTATGATACGAGGGTTATGTGTAAAACAAGAAATTCATGCTAATTTCATTTGTCAGTAGTAGAAAAGTTTGACAGTATATGTGTTCTTCATATGGCTTGGGTAATTTTCAATTATAATGGCCAATTCGTATGTGAAACATTAAATTTACGCTTGTATATGGTAGTTCAATAACAAGTGAGCATAATGTAATTTGAATGAGATGATTTAGCCATGTTTTGAAATCACAGTGATGATTTTTAGGATGAATGTCAAGAAAATTGAGTTTTTCATAAAAACATGAAAATTGAGGAATTAAAATAGTTCTAGTGTTGATAAATTGTGCTCTTTGGTCGTAAATGTCAGCAAACATGTTTATGATACTGTTATATTTATCTTACATGTTATTATCACTGTTTGGTGGATAAAATTCGTGTTAGTTGGGCTAAGAAAAGTGTCGTGGCTCTGTTCTGCAAACTGGGTTCTGCAAGTCGCGCCCGCGCGCGACATCCCCCTACAAAACTCGCGCGGCCGCGCGAGTGCCCATTTTCAGACACTGAAGTCTGTTTATTCTGCAGACTTTGGTTGTTTGTTGTAGCTTAGCTTAAGGTTATGGAATGTGAGAATCATGTAACAACAAGGTTAAATAGAGTCATGTATGTGGAATATGAATTCAAAATTTTAAAAGTGATTAGTAAATCGAGAATGTGTTATGTGATAGTTCGGTATACATAATGAAAGTTAGACAAGTGTTGTGAAGTAAGACAATTAGAGTTTCTGAAATGTGAATGGTAATGAACATATTATGATATATTAGATAAGTTGAATATGCATACTAAGCACACACAAGAGAGCCAAATTGGGCGTGCGATGAATAAACGTCAAAATGCCGTGATAAGTGATAATGAACGTAAAAAGTGTTTTAAGTCTAATGAAATGAATATTATAAGATATAAAATGAGTTTAATATAAAATCAGTAATGATTCCTAGCAAGACTTAAGCACTTGAATGAACTTCAAATATGAAATATAGTGAGATATAAGTCGAAAGTTAACACAATCAAATTGAACATTGTGTATTTACGATAGGAAGAGTTATGAGTCGTAGATTAAAGTTTACATTACAACTACTATGCGTTGCTATGTGGCTAATAGTTAATGTGAATGATTATATAACTGTGTAGGAATACACGAAGTGCAGATAAGCGTTAAGTCGTAGTTCATAAACTACGAATCAGGCAAGTCTTTCAGTTCCTATTTGCTACGTGAACTTGATGATTAATTATTTTAAGTTTTTATTGCAAATAACATGATGTGTGTTATATTTATGTGAAAGCATGAAACGTCAAAGTCAACTTATGACTGCATTAATTGAGTAAAGCATGTCGATTGAGTAAGGAACTCAATCTTTATATTTGTTATATAAACTGTAGCATGTATGTTATGATAGTTCAATATTTAAGAGATATATGTTGAGCATGCTATTATATGCTACGTGTTGCATGAAAACTGTTAGATTTTTCTGGGCTGTCGAGCTCAACCTTGCAAATAACCATTTTTGCATGTCAAGATCTCAAGGTAAAGTTATGTGTTACTTGAAAGATATGAATCAGACGTGATACTTGAAGATTCCTTATGTTTTATGAGAAATGTACTTAATATTTTGAATGTAACATATTGTTGAATTGTAAGTTGAGCTATCCGGTATATATGCATATCTATTTATGATGTAAGACTTTGTATAGTTATTTCGTTGTAACGATTCATGATATAACTTGAATCAAAAGGATGTAATGTAAAGGTTAAAAGTTATGGGAACGAGAATAGTTTGTATGTTGAAAATTTTTATTGTAATAGAATATTTTAATTATTCCGCAAATTTCAATGGTTGTATTATCGTTTAATAATATAAAATTAGAGGTTGAATGTATTATTAACGACCGAAGTCGAGAATTAAGTTGTATGAAATTTTGGGGTCGTTACAGTTAAAGTATTGCTTCTATACTCCGTAAAATTAGTAGAATATCTTTGAAATTTGAGCTTCATCTAGTATCATTTCACAAGAATATTTTCTGCACATTCTTGTTAAATTTTAAGTTTTTTATGCCGGAGTACTGTCCATGAGTAATATTCATTTTTACGGTACTATTCATAAAGTACTACTCATGGGGTACTATTCATAAAGTACTATTCACGGGTACTATTCACGGGGTACTATTCCCGAAGTACTATTCACATGGTATTATTCACTCGGGTACTATTCACCCGAAAAATTATTCATGACAAAAATTGATTTTTTTGCTATCCAAATCATTTTTGATACAATATTATTCTTGAATTTTACTTCACAAAGCAGTATCATGTTGACAATTTGGACATTATTGAATTCTGGATAAATTAAGTTATAAATCTTTAAAAATTTATCCTTTACTTTCTTTTAATTGAATTCTTATATCATTGTCATCATCATCATGCTTATATTGTGATAAAAGTCATCTGTAGCTTACGTATATAGATATACTATTGATTGGTATGATTATGACCATGGATTATTCGGCATAATCATGACCGTAATATTATAAATGATGTGGTAAAAATCCTCATTGGCCTGTAGTGCATTGATGGACAGTTGTAGGTATGATTATGACAAGGGATTATTCGGTATAATCATGACCATTGATAATTACATGAATATCCTTGGCCCGTAGTGCAGGGATGATTCAATGATGTGGTTTATTTATTAAGCTGAGTCTCAGCGATAAAATTGATGATAAACTTTTTAAATCATATAAGATAGTAGATATCATGCTCTACTTGACTCTTCTAATGTATTACTTGTTCCGCTGCTGTTAAACTTGATGTTTATTATATTTTATCAGTTTAACATTGTTGAAGGCTAACGATAATTTATTCTGCATTATCTTAGTCATAATATTTCTTACTAGGCTAGTTGAGCTCATCATTTATTTTCATTGTTCTTTTTAGGAAATGAGAATATAGCTGGGACTAGTCGGGGAACGGAGTGACGGTCCAGATATTTGCATTAGTAGTCCTCACTATTCAGTGAAATAGTGTGATAATAAATGTAATAAGTACTCCATTTGAGTTTGAATACTGTTTAGAAGACAATATTCGTACTAAAACTCTCAGCTTATGCTTTGTCGTATTTTACACGACAGTTGTATAATTAAGTTGTATTTAAATTTTGTACCATGTATTTGGTGGCTCATAATGGGTGATGTATACCTATTTTAGGGGCGTCACATTTGTCATATACATCGATGCTTCAATCAAAGGTTTAAGATGTGTTCTCATGCAATATGGGAAAGTCATAGCATATGCCTCACGACAACTCAAAGAATATGAGAGGAATTATTTTACTCATGATCTAGAGTTGGCAGCAGTCATTTTTGCGCTAAAGATCTAGAGACATTACCTGTATAGGGAGAAGGCGAAGATCTATACAGATCATAAAAGCCTCAAATATTTTTTCACCCAAAAGGAACTCACATGCGGTAATGACGTTGGCTCAAGCGATTGAAAGATTACTACCATACCATTCAATACCATCTTGGAAAAGCGAACGTGGTAGCTAACACATTGAGTAGAAGATCGTATGCGGGTACAAGTGCGATGTTGTTAACATAAAGACCCATTTTATATGACTTACAAAGGATGGAGATAGAGTTAAAAACTCTAGGGACCCACGTGATGATGTCAAATATACAAGTAGTACCGACTTTAATCGATAAAGTTAAAACTGCTCAAGCTACAAACTCGGAGCTGATGCGTATGAAGAAGAAAGTACAAGAAGGTGCTATTCTAGAAGTAAAGATCAACGAGGAAGGAATACTTCGAGTCAACTCTAGAGTTTGTGTTGCTAACGACTCTAATTTGAAATATAAAATCATGATTGAAGCACACAACACACTGTTTGTAGTCTATCCTGGAAGTACCAATATGTATCGTGATCTTCGACATACATTTTGGTAGAGCAATATGAAGAGAGAGATCGCGTAGTTTATCTCAAGGTGTTTAACTTGTCAACGTGTCAAGGCGGAACATCAAGTACCAAAAGACCCATTGCAACCACTTGAAATTCCAGAATGGAAGTGGGAGCACATTAACATGGATTTCGTTACTGGTCTTCCCAAGGTTTCTCAAGGCATAGATGCAATTTGGGTCATTGTTGATAGATTGACCGAGTCTGCTCATTTCTTGACTATACGAGAAATTTATTCACTTGAACGTCTTGCTCGTATGTACATAGATGAGATTATGAGATTGCATGGTATACTAGTATCCATAGTTTCTGATCGGGACCCAAGATTCACTTCACAATTTTGGGTCAGCTTGCAGAAAGCTATGGGCGCTGATTTACGATTCAGTTCTGCATATCATCCTCAGACGGACGGGTAGTCGGAAAGGACTATTCAAACTCTTGAAGATCTATTGAGACTCTTCGTACTAGAATTCAAAGGAAGTTGGGACAAGTACTTGTTATTTGTGGAATTTTTCTACAATAACAATTATCAAGCGAGTATAGGTATGGCTCCATTCGAGGTGTTGTATGAATGAAAGTGTAGTTCTCCAGTATGCTGGGATGAGGTGGGTTAAGCAACGTTGTTGGGACCAGAAATGGTACGCATAACTACAGAAAAGATTCAAATGATCTGGCAACATATACAAACCTCACAAGATCGACAAAAGAGTTATACTGATCTTCATCGTAGGGACGTGGAATTCAATGTAGGAGATCATGTATTGTTACGTGTTGCTCCGTGGAAAGGAGTTATGAGATTTGAAAAGAGAGGAAAGCTTAACTCTCGATTTATTGGTCCATTTAAAATCCTCGACCGAGTAGGAACTGTGGCTTATAGACTCGCCTTACCGCCAGGTATGTCTCGTGTTCATAACGTTTTTCACATATCCATGCTACGTAAATATGTGGAAGACCCAAACCACATTATTAAATTAGAACCAGATGAGATAACAGAAGATTTAACGTATGAAGAGGTACTTATCAAAATTTTGGATAAGAAGGAACATATTCTATGCTCAAAGGTTATACCTCAAGTCAAAGTTTTATGGACAAACCATGATATTGAGAAAATGACATGGGAGTTAGAATTTGAAATGAAAATAAGGTATCCTCACCTCTTCGACATACCAGGTACGTGCATCAATTTCGAGGACGGAATTTCATAAGGAGGGGAGGTTGTAAAACCCCAACTTTTTATGAATATTATTTTGAATAATAAGGTGTTAATTTGATATAATGCTATAGTTATGGGTGATGTGTGCAAATTTTGCAAAGTAAGCAAGTTGTCATAAAATATTCGTTTGGTCGGGAAATATTCTTTTTATCGGGGAATATTCGTAACACTACTAGAAAATCTAGATAAGGCGACGAGATTTAGCGACGGTCGGGGCGGAACCGTCGCAATATATGTCTATAGCGACGGTCACGGTCTGACCGTCGGTATATTCCTCTAAAGGTAGTCTATTCTGAGGGTCACAATTTGGCCGTTGGTATAAGACTTTTTTTTGGGATTTTAACGAGGGTCATAAGGGGGGCATAGATAATAGGTTTTATCAGTTACCAATACCTTATGTTCTTTCCCCTAAATCAATATCGCCATTTTTCTCCCATATTAACATCTCAGTCACTCGATCAAAGCATACCTCTTCAGCATTCTCACTCCATATCTTGTCTGTAATATCCCGAGTGTTTATGAGTTGAGTATATGATAACGATCCTTAGAAAAGGAAATGAACGGGTCAAAGAATATGTAATACTCAAATATAATTGAGTCTAAGTAAAGGTTATGAAATAAAACTTACAAGAATTTATTATGAAGAATGGTGAGAGTAGGAAATATAAAACATATATGAAGGTAATGTGTTGAAGTTATTTAACGAAGAGATTTGGTAAGAAACCCGTGGAAGGTAGGGTTTCGATGATTCCGAGGACGGAATCCTTATAAGGTGGGAAGAATGTAACAATCTATAATTTTATTTATAATTTCAAATATTTATTAAATTAAATAAATAGTTTAATTGATGTGTTTGTTGTTTAGTAGATATTTGTTGGATTATTTATTAGTTAATAAATAATTCGTGAGTTATAGAAATTAATTTAATTAAGATAAAAGAGTGATGAATTAAATTTATGAGATAATACTCTAATTTAACTCAATAACTAAATTAGAGAGTTATTAAGGATTATATGGTTTGTTATAATGTTATTTAATTTGATTTTGTAATTAAAGTGATGTGTTAATTTATTAAATAAAATTATAATTATAATGAAAATTATAATTTTATTGTATTTGTTTATGTGGTAAATAGATTTAATAAATTGTTATTAGATTTAATTTAATTTGAATATGGAAATTTATTTAAATAAAGTGTGACAATAAATATGACTTATGAAAATAGATTAAAAGAGTTTTAATTTAGTTTTACCAAACAAAGCCTCAGAGTTTTTTTAAATTCTTATTTTAATCTTGTTTTGCCAAACAAGGCTTAAGGAATGATTAAGTCATTATTTTAATTAGTTTTACCAAACAAAGCCTTATGGCTTTAGGATTTTAAAAAAATTATAATAAAATATAATATAATAAATATTACATAATTAGTATATTTATTAGTATGACTATTTTATACGTTTTATGTTTATTCTTGCGTCTGTTTTATTTTACGTAAGAAGTTTTGGCTTAAGCCTGAGAAGGGAGGAAGAACACAAAAGAGAGAAATAGAGAAAGGGAGAGAATTCTCTGTAAGTTAGAGAAAGAAAGTTGGAGAATCAAGAAAGAAAAGAAGGATTAGTCAAGCCATTTTTATTCTCTATCAAGGTTAAAGAAGATTCAAAGTAAGAATCAATTCTAAAACCTCAAACCTCTATTCTTGAGTTTTCTATAGAAGTTATTTAGTTGTATGATTTGATAAATTGTTAAATAAATATGTTTATGGGTTGGTATAACCTATTTTATAACATCTAAACGTGGTTTTTAGGGTGATCAAGTTCATGAAAGTATGATTAAACAAGAAGAAATTGAGTTTTATAGATATTTATACATTAGGGCTTGTTTTGGAATTAAAAAATGATGATGAATTCATGATATAATCTGAAATTGATTATATATGTTGTTAGTATGATGAAAAGCGAAAACAACCCAAGTTGAACGAGACAAAACGGATGTAAAACGAATTCGTAGTGAATGAATTCGCTAGAGATGTTAAAACATAAAAATAGAGTATGAACATGTGTTTTGGGTCAAATTTTAGGTTGGTTAATATTTTTATAAATTGTTAGAATTCTAGTTTGTTGTAGTTCTATGAATTACGAATCCATAGAATCGAAAACAGACTAATTTGGATGTGTATAACTCAAGTTATGAAGATTAGTAGGAGAAAAAGGTCAAAAATCACAAAACACTGTAATATGGGCGAGGTCTAGCGCGGGCGCGCCGCCCAGTAGTGCGGGCGCGCTGTCCAGCACTGCCAAATGGCGCGGGCATGCTTGGACTACGAATCAATTAGGCGCGGGTTTGGCAAAACGGTCATAACTTTTTCATACGAACTCCGATTGAGATGATTCAAGATGATCCGGAACGAGAACGAATAGACCTAAAACTTTTATTCTTTAAGTTTTTCAATTTGAGGTATGTAACAGTGGTCAAAATGGTCATCTTTAGGACTGTAGTGTTTTCGGAGGCAATCGGAGGGCGTCGGGCATACACGTATGCAAGTGTAGTGCTCTTGACATTAACAGATGTTGTTCTAAGTTATAGAAAATAAATATTATGAAGTAAAATGATACTTAACATTAATAAATGATATATTAGATAAGTTGTATATGCATACTAAGCACACACAAGAGAGACAAATTGGGCGTGTGACGAATAAACGTCGAAGGGCCGCGCCAAGTGTTAATGAACTTAAAAAGCGTTTCAAGTCAAATGAAATGAATATTATAAGATATGAAATGGTTTTAACATAAAATCAATAATGATTCCTAGCAATACTTAAACACTTGAATGAACTTCGAGTATGAAATATAGTGAGATATAAGTTAAAAGTTAACACAATCAAATTGAACATTGTGTATTGATAATAGGAAGGATTATGAGATGTAGAGTAAAGTTTACATTATAACTACTATACGTTTCTATGTGACTAATAGTTGATGTGTATAATTTTATAATTGTGTAGGGCACGTGAAGTGCAGATAGCTGTAAGTTGTTAAACTGTTGTTGGTAAACAACGATCAGGGCAAGTCATTCAGTTCTTATTTGCTATGTGAACTTGGTGATTAGCTGTTTTAAATCTTTATTGCAAAGAGCATGATGTGTTATACTTGTTATATGTTGAGTATGAAATGTTAAAGTCAACTTATGACTACGTTGATTGAGTAAAGCATGCTGATTGAGTAAGAAACTCAATCTTTATACTTGTTATATGAACTGTAGCATGTATGTTATGTTAGTCCAATGTTTATGAGATATATGTTGAGCATGTTATTATATGCTATGTGATGTATGAAAACTGTTAGAATTTTGCTGGGATGTCGAGCTCAACCTTGCAAATAACCATTTTTGCAGGTCAAGATTTCAAGGTAAGGATATGTGCTAAGTGAATTATAGAGATCCATATTCGCGAAGATTACTTATATTTTATGATAAATGTATTTAATATTTTGAATGTAACATGTTGTTGAATTGTAAGTTTAGCTATCTGGTGTATTTGGATATCTATTTATGATGTAAGACTTTGTATAGTCATTTTGTTGTAACGATTTATGATATAAATTTGAATCGAAGAGATATAATGTAAAGGTTGTAATTTAGGGCAATACAGAAGGAAATGTATAAAAGTTTAAATATTCCGTATTTTTAGTGATTTTAATATTGAATAATATTGTAAAGATAGATTAAAGTTGTATTGTTAACGATCGAGAATGAGAATATTATTATATGAATTTTGGGGTCGTTACAGTTGGTATCAAAGCTGTAGGTTATATAAACCTTAGGTAGGAGTACCGTAGGCTATAACCTTAAAGAAGAAAGGTGAAGATAATGAAAGAATAAGCTCAAATAGAGTTTGTATAATAAGAAGTAATTTAAGAAATGTATATAGAAGGGATTAAAACATGCGTGAAAGGATTCAAAGAAGAATCTCACAGAGTTATAAGGAATATAAATGTGGGGTTACCCAACTCCAATAATAAGAATGTAATGTGATAATAAATAGACAATGTCTATAAGAAGAGAGTGATAAAGAAGTTAAGAATAAGAAGTTATATTTAAGTATGGTACAATTGTACTCTTTAATAGTTGATGTGTGGTGTCTAGGCTAAATGATTCCTTCATAGAGCAGAGGTATATACGAACTAGCAACTCGAAACCTAGTTTGTTGGTTGTTTGTGGGAAACCACTCAGCGTACCATATTGAAACTATTAGAGACTCGATGTGTACCAAGTATAGAAAGTGGATACGAATGTGGAACTCTAATGAAATGTTGAGCAATATAAATGAAGTTAGAAATTCTTAAGGGAAGAAGTGTTATATAAACAAGAAAATTTAAAAAAGAATCTTGAAGAGATATAAATATAAGAAATAGGAGTTGCCTAACTCCAATAGCCAAGATAACGAATAATGATAAATAGACAAAGCCTGTAAGACTAAAAGCATAAATGAAATCGTAAATGATAAAAAAGGAAAGGAAGAGGATCGTAAAACAAAACGATCACGAGTTAAGAAAAGACTTTTAAGGGAAATGATTATAGAATAAGATCACGACGTGATCTGTTTAAGTTATAAAGGAAAGATGGTCTGTAATGTTTGAATAATTATAGCTTGATGCTATGAAGATGATGTACTATAAAATAGCACGAGATAACTCACAAGGAGTTATAGATAATGTGATACGAGAAATTCGTATCGAGCAAAGAGCAAGTTAAGAGTAAGATAGATTTAGGTGGGGATTTCAATTGAGGACTCATGTGATGGCTGAGTAGTACAAACCTTTGTATGGGCGAGGGTTTCGTGCTTACACTCAGTTTATCCCATTGATAATCATTGAAATGTTGGTGTCGCGCTATCAATGTATATGTGGCGAAAAGGTGATTCTTTTCTCATGTGAATATTTGATAGTTAGAAACAATTAAGATTAGTCAGATATTATTAGGATTAGGTGCGGTTCTTAAGACTAATGCATATGATATGTTCGTGACTCATAATAATATGGTATGTTTTGAACCCCTCAGCGAATGGACGCCTATGGTCTGACTAGGATAAGTTCTTAAACTCATATTATTGTGGCAAGTTCCTGAACTTTCAATGTGCGGTAAGTTTGATGAACTATATTGGGTAGAAAACGATTATAGTATAGAGAGCATTGATGAAGTTGAAGATTAATAGAATGGTTAAGTAATGAAGTAATGGAGTAATGATTGAAGTTGATGGATACCTGGATATTCTAAATCTACTAGCTATGCTAGACTTTCAAAATTTATTGACTTTGTGCTGATGTTTGCACTTCTATTTTCTTAAAAAACATTGGATCAAATGATGAAACCAATGAGTTTTAAAAATAATACCGTTATTCGTATGTCTATGCTAATTGCTTCGGCTAGACAAAAATAATTTGAAATATATTAAAATGTATTTTTATATCATTAATGTGTCATATAACCTGGTGCAGAGATGATAAAAATGATGGAGTCATCAATGCAGTATTACTTAGTGTTGGATGTGATCTAAGGATCGTCATCCCACTATGGTATGATGTAGTATGATAAAATCACTAAATGACGGAATCCTCAAACGGACTGTAAATACAGTGCGGTATCATGACGTCATAAAAAGATTTTGAGATTTCTTTAAGATATGAGAATATATATATATATATATATATATATATATATATATATATATATATATGTATATGTATATGTATATTTCGGTTGATGTCCGAATTGTTGTAGAAGTTTATGCTATTCGATTCAGCTAGACGAATATTGAAAGATGTTCATGGAATTCAAGCGTTCTTTGTCAAACTATGCCAAACCAAATTGTTTTGGTGCGGATTCAGATGTTGAAAAGCTGAGATGAACAATCCTTTTTATAGGGGATTACGCGGAGGCGTTTAGATGTTTGTGCACAATACATTGTACGAATGGCTGATCACCCTAAGTACGAGGAGTCCCTATAGTCTTATGACTGTTAAAGTTTAAGTTGAAAGATTACTTATAACTATGGACATACGCATAGCGTTTAAATGTTTGTGCACAATACATCGTACGAAGGGCTTAACACCCTAAGTACGGGAGTCCCTATAGTCTAATGACTGTTAAGGTTTAAGTTGAAAGAGTACTTATAATTGTGGACGTAGTTCAAGGTCTTATGACCCTCAGCATGATTTGGAATCTTTTAAATTCTTGAGTTATTCATACTGCTTCCCAATTATTGAGCAATTGTGGAAGATTATTACTATTCTAAAAGGTGAATGTGGTAATAATGATATTCCTTAGAAAGAAGTGAGTCGTAGAATGCGACATTGAATGGTGAATATATTGAATAAGTGAGAAAAGAAATTTTTAAATGAGAAGGAGATGAGTTATCAAAGAATAATGTAAATTTTAATAGAAAAGTTTAATAATTGTAGAAAGATCTTTATGGAAAGAAATGGTTATAGAATCCAATGAATGAATAAAGTATTAACATAAAATCTATTTTTATAGATTGGATGAATGAAGATTAATAAAAAAAAAATTCGAGGAAGAAATTCTTAGAAGAATGAGTGAATGTAATATCCCGAGTGTTTATGAGTTGAGTATATGATAACGATCCTTAGAAAAGAAAATGAACGAGTCAAAGAATATGTAATACTCAAATATAATTGAGTCTAAGTAAAGGTTATGAAATAAAACTTACAAGAATTTATTATGAAGAATGGTGGGAGTAGGAAATATAAAACATATATGAAAGTAATGTGTTGAAGTTATTCAACGAAGAGATTTGGTAAAAATCTGAGGAATGTAGGGTTTCGGTCATTCTGAGGACGGAATCCTTATAAGATGGGAAGAATGTAACAATCCATATAATTTTAAATATTTATTGAATTAAATAAATATTTTAATTGATGTGTTTGTTGTTTAGTAGATATTTGTTGGATTATTTATTAGTAAGTAAATAATTCGTGAGTTATAGAAATTAATTTAATTAAGGTAAAAGAGTGATGAATTAAATTTATGAGATAATACTCTAATTTAACTCAATAACTAAATTAGAGAGTTATTAAGGATTATATGGTTTGTTATAATGTTATTTAATTTGGTTTTTGTAATTAAAGTGATGTGTTAATTTATTAAATAAAATTATAATTTTATTGAATTTTTTATGTGTTAAATGGATTTAATAAATTTTTATTAGATTTAATTTAATTTAAATATGTGAATTTATTTAAATAAAGTGTGACAATAAATATGACCTATGAAAATAGATTAAAAGAGTTTTAATTTAGTTTTACCAAACAAAGCCTTAGAGTTTTTTTAAATTCTTATTTTAATCTTGTTTGGCAAAGGAATGATTAAGTCATTATTTTAATTGGTTTTGCCAAACAAAGCCTTATGAATTTTGGATTAAAAAAATTATAATAAAATACAATATAATAAATATTACATAATTAGTATATTTATTAGTATGACTGTTTTATACGTTTTATGTTTATTCTTGCGTCTGTTTTATTTTACGTAAGAAGTTTTGGCTTAAGCCTGAGAAGGGAGGAAGAACACAGAAGAGAGAAATAGAGAAAGGGAGAGAATTCTCTGTAAGTTAGAGAAATAAAGTTGGAGAATCAAGAAAGAAAAGAAGGATTAGTCAAGTCATTTCTATCCTCTATCAAGGTTAAAGAAGATTCAAAGTAAGAATCAATTCTAAAACCTCAAACCTCTATTCTTGAGTTTTCTATAGAAGTTATTTAGTTGTATGATTTGATAAATTGTTGAATAAATATGTTTATGGGTTGGTATAACCTATTTTATAACATCTAAACGTGATTTTTAGGGTGATCAGGTTCATGAAAGTATGATTAAAAAAGAAGAAATTGAGTTTTATAGATATTTGTACATTAGGGCTTGCTTTGGAATCAACAATTGATGATGAATTCATGATATAATCTGAAATTGATTATATATGTTGTTATTATGATGAAAAACGAAAACAACCCAAGTTGAACGAGACGAAACGAATTCGTAGTGAATGAATTCGCTAGAGATGTTAAAACATGAAAATAGAGTATGAACATGTGCTTTGGGTCAAATTTTAGGTTGGTTAATGTTTTTATAAATTGTTAGAATTCTAGTATGTTGTAGTTCTATGAATTACGAATCTATTGAATCGAAAACGGACTAATTTGGATGTGTATAACTCAAGTTCTGAAGATTAGTAGGAGAAAAGGGTCAAAAATCGTAAAACACTGTAATCTGGGCAAGGTCTAGCGCAGGCGTGCTGCCCAGCACTACTAAATGACGCGGACGTGTTGGGACTATGAAGCAATTGGGCACGGCCGCACCCAATGTGTGTTAAGTGTGACTGCTTTAACCTTATTTGGTAAAATGGTCATAACTTTTTCATACGAACTCCAATTGAGGTGATTCAAGATGATCCGAAACGAGGACGAATAGACCTACAACTTTTATTCTTTAAGTATTTCAATTTGAGGTCTGTAACAAGGGTCAAAATGGTCATCTTTAAGACTATTGTGTTTTCAGAGGCAATCGAAGGGCGTCGGGCATACACGTATGTAAGTGTAGTGCTATTGACGATAACAGATGTTGTTCTAAGTTATAGAATATGAATATTATGAAGTATAATGATACTTAATAGTAATTAATGATATATTAGATAAGTTGTATACGCATACTAAGCACACACAAGAGAGACAAATTGGGCGTGTGACGAATAAACGTCGAAACGTCGTGCCAAGTGTTAATGAACTTAAAAAGCATTTCAAGTCAAATGAAATGAATATTATAAGATATGAAATGGGTTTAACATAAAACCAATAATAATTCCTAGCAATACTTAAACACTTGAATGAACTTCGCGTATGAAATATTGTGAGATATAAGTTAAAAGTTAACACAATCAAATTGAACATTGTGTATTGATAATAGGAAGGATTATGAGATGTAGAGTAAAGTTTACATTATAACTACTATGCGTTGCTATGTCACTAATAGTTGATGTGCATGATTATATAATTGTGTAGGTGCAGATAGATGTAAGCCGTTAAACTATTGTTGGTAAACAACGACCAAGGCAAGTCTTTCAGTTCCTATTTGCTATGTGAACTTGGTGATTAGCTGTTTTAAATCTTTATTGTAAAGAGCATGATGTGTTATACTTGTTATATGTTGAGGATGAAATGTTAAAGTCAACTTATGACTACGTTGATTGAGTAAAGCATGCTGATTGAGTAAGGAACTCAATCTTTATACTTGTTACATGAACTGTAGCATGTATGTTATGTTAGTCCAATGTTTATGAGATATATGTTGAGCATGTTATTATATGTTATGTGATACATGAAAACTGTTAGATTTTGCTGGGCTGTCGAGCTCAACCTTGCAAATAACCATTTTTACAGGTCAAGATTTCAAGGTAAGGATATGTGCTAAGTGAATTATAGAGATCCATATTCGCGAAGATTACTTATGTTTTATGATAAATATATTTAATATTTTGAATGTAACATGTTGTTAAATTGTAAGTTGAGTTATCCGGTGTATTTGGATATCTATTTATGATGTAAGACTTTGTATAGTCATTTTGTTATAACGATTCATGATATAAATTTGAATCGAAGAGATGTAATATAAATGTTGCGATTTAGGACAATACATAAGGAAATGTATAAAAGTTTAAATATTCTGCATTTTTAATGATTTTAATATTGAATAATGTTGTAAAGATAGATTAAAGTTATATTGTTAACGATCGAGAATGAGAATATTATTGTATGAATTTTGGGGTTGTTACATTGTCACTCTGCATCTCGTGTCCGTTGGACTTCGTCTCACTCTATCTCTCCGTCCCGCTTGAAAGCAATCCTGCATATTGACTGGCTATTTGAGCAGGTATAATTTGTCTTTAGGTTTTTAATTTTATTTACCCCTTAGTTGTTATGATTTCCTCTATTTCTCTCCTCCCTCTAACAAGCCCTAAATTTACCAATTTTGGAACACCCTTCTGTGGGGTGTTTTGTGAGCCACTGTGGTTCAGGTTCAATGTAATATGGTTTAGTGAGTGAATGCCAATTGGTGCTACGCGATCAAGTATTTAATGCAAGATTTATAGGTGGAGACCTAAAAGTGGGAGTAGAGATTGAGAAAGGAGAAGAAGATGGTTTGTTCACTAAAGAGGGTGTATGCAAGGCAATACAATCAGTAATGGATTTTGACAGTAAGGTTGGGAAAGAGGTGAGAGAAAACCATGCTAAATTTAGACAAGTTCTATTAAACAAGGGGCTTGAGAATTCTTACATTGATGGTTTGGTGGAGAAGCTGCAAGACCACCTTCTCGTAGCCTCCAAGTTATTAATTTCAAGCCCGAGTTAGTTAGTTATATAAAGGGACTGAGATAATCATTGGGGCTTGAGAATTCTTACATTGATGCTTATTTTTTTGCTAGTTATCTTCTCTCGAACTGCCCATACATATACGCCATGAGAAATACTAAATCAATGTTTAAATTTGTGTAGAAGTTGAACTACCCACTTTAAAGGTATGAGGAGCACTCAAATAGCTAGCATGGCCTAAAAAATTATACAAGTAACAAATCAAGCAACATCAAAGTCATCTAGTAGTTGGTAAAAAATTATACAAGTAACCAAATTTCTCGTAAGGTTTCTAAGGATTCTTGGCATGCAGGGTGATTAATTAAAACTAAGAAGTTCTGCTTTTATAGAGGGCTAAATTCCGATTCTATGTACGATATATGAAAGTGGGTGAAAAGGGTCGAGTAACAAAATCTTGTACTTGTTTTAGTTGTCCGTCTGATTGCTTTTCTTCTTATCCTAACAATTAATAACATCATTTAGATGAACATAAGAAAACAGAGCTTGCCAATTTATAATAATGTATATGGTTGTACTTACGTTGTCGGCAGAGATACATGGGACTGACCAATTTAGAACAATATATAATATGCTTGTGCTTACTAGAATTAATTTGTCGGCAGAGATACATGGACTAATGGAAATTCTCTCTCTTAATATACTATAAAACCTTTCTATTTTAACAACCCCTAAATTTTAACAACCCCTAAGTTTTGAAGAGAACAGGTGTCTCTGCCCATGGTGGTGCTATTTTATGGGGTCTATATAAAAGTTAATCTAACACCAATTGTTAGTTTGAAATCTATAGCTTGCTAGTGATACTAATAAACCCATTTTATAGTCATATCTTGTAATGAATCTACTGCCTTCTCCCTCTCGTCTAGCGCTACTCCTTTTCTTACAACTAAACTAAATATTTTCCCTGTTATGACAAAATATTTTATTATATTTCTCTCTATTATCTTTAATTAACCTGGGGGGTGGGAAGAGGACTTGGCATAAATCTTATATATACCTTTTTTGTTTTGTTTGAGTGAACTGGGAGTTTGGTTGGCGTTCAAGGTAATTAATTATGATAATTAATTATCATAATTAATTATGATAGATTTTTATACACAATATCATTCTGATGGTTGTTCAATTTGATTTAGGGACATAATATTATGGATAAGATGTGGATGGAATTACCAAGTTATTCTAGAGAATATCTTGCAGGCATAGAGAGATTTCTGGACTTTGGGTTCGAAAAAAGTGGGCATGGTATCGGGAAGAATTCCTTGTCCATGTAAGAATTGTGTAAATGACCGATACCAGATTCGAGCTACTATTCGTGAACATTTGATTTGTGATGGATTTATGTTTGGCTACACGAATTGGGTGCATCAAGGGGAAGACGAGATTGTCAGGGATGTGAGCAATGATGATGTTCACAAAGAACCATCACAATTCGAAGATGATCATCGTATGCCTAAGATGGTAAATGATATATTTAGGGATCACGGTGTGGAATCGTCGATTGAAGCTATAAAAAATACCAAAAGTACATGTCAGGGGCCAATCAACCTTTATATCCTAGATGTAAAATTGAGACTATCCTTTCATTCATTGTAAGACTTTTCAATCATAAAAATGTTAGCAAATGGGCTGATGTGTCCTTTGATGGTTTGCTCCGTAAGTTCAAGTCATCATTTCTAGCATTTGCAAACTTGCCTGATAATTTTTATGAAATGAAGAAAATGGTTGAAAATTTAGGGTTTGGTTATGAGAAGATTGATGCATGCGAGAATGATTGTATGCTCTTTTGGAGGGAGGATGAAAAATTAGAGCCTTGTACAGTTTGCAAATCATTTAGATGGAAGCAGACTGAGATGGTTGTACCAGAGAAGGCACAAATAGATACAAATGCTAAGAGGAGCAAAGTAGCTGTGAAGCAATTACATTATTTAGCGTTAATTTTGAGATTGCAGAGGCTATTTATGTATGTAAAAACTGCAAAATACGTGATGTGGCATCATATAAAGCAACAAAAAGATGGAGTGAATCGTCATTCAGCTGACCCTGCAGCTTGGAAGCATTTGGATATAATGTACCCTACATTCTCTCAATAATATCAAAATATAAGACTCAGACTGTCCACTGATGGCATGAGTCCCTTTACCCATGGGTCACCGTATAGTATATGGCTAGTGACAGTTGTTGTTTATAACTTACCACCATGGATGTGTATGAAGCAAGAGTATTTTATCATGTCGTTAATACATGGTCCAAACTCTCCATGTAATGACATTGACGTGTATATGCAACCTTTAATTGAAGAGTTGAAGATACTATGGAGTAATGGGGTTGAAACGTATGATGCATCTACCGGTACAAAGTTCCAAATGCGTGCTCACTGTTGTGGACAATTAGTGATTTTCCAGCTCTTGCTATGTTGTCTGGTTGGAGCACTAAAGGTAAGTTGGCTTGTCCATCATGTCAAATGAACACTCGTTCTTGTAGATTGCAAAGTAAGGAAAGTTATATCGGGCATCGTTGTTTTCTAGAGTCGGGTCATAGTTATAGATTTGATACATGAAGATTTAACGGAGAATGTGACCATAGTGAAGCTCCGGGGGTGCCATCAGGATTTGATATTCTTGAACAAGTTAATGCCATTAATGTCACTTTTGGAAAGACACCCACTAACATGAAGACCATTTCCTATGACTCAAAACATAATTGGAGGAAGAAACCTATTTTCTTTGAATTGCCATATTGGTGGATACTTTTGTTTCGCCACAATCTAGATGGAATGCACATTGCCAAAAACATTTGTGATAGCCTGATTGGGACTGTCAGGAATAAGCATGTGAATGATATTCCTATTTACATATGATTTGATTATGATATATATATTTATGAATGAATATGCAAGTATTCTTGCATTAAGAAAAGTTGTAAAGTCCTTTGATAGATAATAGAAATATATGTACAAGGACTTAGAATGAATTGTTCAAATATGTTAGGTTGATCCTATATAAGCAAAACAGTTTTGTAAAGTCTTTAAAAAGAAATGATGTACAAGGACTATAAATATAAAAAATATCAAGAATGTTAGGTTGATCTTATGATGTAATAGATAGGCTTGTTTGATCGTTGAGCACTGCACCAGAAATCGTAGTCTGCCAGGAGAGTCAAGAAAAACTCGAGAGCTATCGAGGCAGAATCGTAGTCTGCAAGATAGTAGTCTCGGAGTTCGTAGACTGCCAGGAGAGAGGAGGAAGAATCGTAGTGTGTCGAGTAGAACTTCCTCAGAGCCGAAGTCTGCTGAAGAAGTCATGTTTAGAATCGTAGAGATAGCCTGCCTAAGAGCCGACAGAGCATCTGTCGAAGCCAAGTCAGAGATTGTAGACTACACTCTGAGTTCGTAGAGTCTACTGATCATATCAAAGGCAGAGATCGTAGTCGAGCAAGATCGGATGAAGACATCGAGCACAAAGACAAAAATTATATAGTGTCAAGATCTGATCTCAGAGTCGTGGTGTCTGCACAGCCGAAGCTGAATCGTAGAGTGCAGAACTACGACCTCAACCATTGCGCTCATAATGCCAAGGCAGAATCGTAGAGCTAATACGATTTTTAACAAATGAGCACTCCCAGAATATCGGAAGGAATGAAGCCTCTGGTTGGCACTGTAAAGATACATCCCATCTGAAGGAAACCAGAGAGCACTCAACGAATAGCATGCAGGCTAACAGAAGATCTAAGTACCAACCCAATCAGCATCCAGATTGAGTTATGAAGCCATTCGAGATAAAGTATTCCACAAGATGATCTAAGAAGACTTCAGTAGCTGACTAAGGAAAGTCAACAAGTGCAGTAGCTATCAAGTAAACAGAAGACAACGATCTTGGAAGCAACCAGGATCGTAGTACTTGCCAGACAAAGAAAGAACTGATGGAGTATACACAGAGATACTGGTCAGCCTCTGAAGAACAAGGCTAAAGTGATTAAGCATTAGGTCAGTCCATTGATGATAAGTGAACAGGAGATCACAAGGAGAAAGTGAGCTGGACGCGCCACAAATCTGAAGTGTCTTGCTGTTTAGAAGGGACCAGAGCAAGGAGTTAAGCCATCAGTATCTGAGAACAGTTAAAGCAAATAGAAGTGTTGAAGCACTGCACAATAGAAGGAAGAGGTGTTCTACATTGAAGATCCAATAAACACTCTTCAAGATCGTACTGTTGTCTCTACCAGTCAACAAGACACTACGATTAGGTCCAAGAAGACATGCATCAGAATCGTAGAGTTTGAACAGCTGAAGATTGAAGCATTGGCAACGGTTTGATCTGAAGGTTAATATTCGGACAAGAGCTTATTGAGAGCATAGATGCAAAAGGATAACCTCCTATCGAGAAATCAGAAGGAGGAAATAAAGTCTTCGACCTGCCCAAGTCATTAAAGTGACATCTCTGACTGGGTAGGTGAAACAGTAGACTTCAGTGTCAGAAAGTCAGAAAAGGAGATGTCATGTCACATCTGTAGTATACCTCAAGCAACTCGATATCTGTGAAGAAATTTGAATAGCCTTCAATGGCTACTTTCTAACGAGAGTATTGGGAAGGAGTATAAATCAGATAGAGCTTCAAAGATCAAAGGTTGCTGGAGTTATCGAGTTTGGAGTAACGGTGGACTGATCTAAACCATGTGAGATAGTGAGTCCGCAGGCTCACTCTACGATCCACCAAGAACACTTAAAGTCAGACAAAAAAAGAAGTAGAAGTGAGAGTTCTACTACGTTAAGAGTGGTCTGAACTGTCGAGAGAAAGAAGAGCGTCAATGCCATCTTGATGTCCATCATGGGAAGGCTCTAAGTACAAGAGAGAAGAGCCTACAGTCATCTTAGCAAGTCCATCATGAGAAGGCATCAAGTATCAAGAAAGAAGATTACCAACACCATCCTGGTGTCAAGCATGAGAAAGTTTCTAAGTACCTAGCAGAAGAGCTTACAGTCATCTTAGAAACTCATCATGTGCAGCCATCAAATATCAAGGAGAATGATCTTCAAGGCAGTTCATCAAAGGATCATCAGAAGTGGTTGAGTAACTGAAGAAGGTGAGCATCATGCAACACTCAACTGCATTTCAAGGATCATCAAGCCAAGCTGCTAAGTACAGAAGATGTTAAAAGCTTAAAGACATCTTAGCAGCTTAGCACCAACTCCAACAAACAAACAAACAACTTAACAAGAAGCCAGGGCCTGAGGGGTCCATGTTCGGAGGGACTAAATGAAGTTCCAAGCCTGCTGGGCTTGAAGAGTTCCTAGGGAACTAGAGGAGTTCCAAGGCTACTGGCCTTGAAGAGTTCTTAGTGAACTGAAGTCCCAAGGCTGCTGGCCTTGAAGGAATCTTAGTGATTTAGGGTGCTGCCCTTCCTTAGTGGAAATCCTGCTAGTTGAAAGTAGAAGAGTGGATTAGGAGCTTGAGTCTCTGAACCATTTAAAACTCCTTGTGTCATTTACTTTATGTCATTTACGTTAAGTACATTAACTGCTATGTATGTTTTAACTGCTTACAACCGAACTAACTCTAAGAACAATGTATGTATGATTATGAGTATATCAATGAAGGGGATCTTTTACTTATTCCGCTGTGCTTGAAAAGATTTTTATGTTTGTCATATGCTGATTTCATAGCAATACAAAATAAATGAGAAAAGTATTTGAAATAAAAAGGATCTATTCAACCCCCCCCCTTCTAGATCTATATTGTGCCTACTGGGAACTAACAATTGGTATCAAAGCAGGTTCTCATGCTATATTCAAAAGTTAATCGCTTTGAGTCTGATCCTAGGCACAAACATTGTTCTAAACTTAGTTTAGTAGTAAGTCACTTGTTATATGCAGATGAGCTTACACGTTGGAAGTATTATGTACAAGTAAATATGTATATACACCTGAAGCTGCTCAGATTGGTCCATGTTCTTGATTGTTATATCAATAAGACCAATCCGTGCCTGCAGTCAATCTTGTAGTCTGAAGACCAGACGAAAAATCTCAAGAGATATCAACAACAAAGAGTCAAGCATCCACCAGCTTGAAAGATGAAAAGGCCATATATACTAAGAAATGATTATCCAAAGAAGAAAGAAGATCTTCTCAAACATGTGTCTAACCAACCAGCAGCTGGGTACAAACTTTATGAACTGAAGGATGTCAAAGAAATGAAGATGCTGAGACTCTCTTAGCTTGTGACAACCCCAAAATAGGTCCATTCCATCCAACCTATTCTGAGTCGCCAAATACATGGTACAGAAAAAAACTACAACTTTATTACAACAATTGTCGTGCAAAATATAACAACACATATGCTGTGAGTTTGGATACAAATATATACCAAATGTGACTCATATCCCAACTGTGGACAACACCTCACAATGACACCTTACATAAAGGTATAGTCAAAAACTGTTTTAGAAATTAGAATCTTTGGGAAGTGCTCAAGGAAACCCTTGTACATGGGAGGCCATGCTTCTAGGTTGTGATAGATATCATATTACCACAGAATTATCCTTGGTTGACCCAATATACCCTAAAAAACGAGAAGATTACTATCATATTCTTCCCAATGGTGAGTTTTCTCTTGACTTATCATTATCTCTACTGTCTTTAATCGTGAATTATACTTCAAACAAACACCAAGATTATATAGGTAGTGCTCGTAGATATACTCAGCAAGTGGATGAGCACAATCCTGTCTTATGATGACACGAGATTGTATGTCATTAGACATCTTATATGATAGTGGCAAAACACCCTTCCAACGTTGGGTTCGCTTCACCCTAGATGATTCACCAAATAGAACTACTAGATGATGACCACCGTTCTATTCCTCTGTTACCCCCGCTCGACCCAGCTACACTCTTATTACCTGAAAGGAATTGTGAAACAGAAGGGTGAGCACAACTAGCCCAGTAAAGAATATCATGACAAAAGATAAATACGTTATCAATAGCCTTCAACAGAATTAAATCAGAGATTTAGAACATATGGTAGATGATAAAAATTTCAACCATAGTTGCAGCGGAACGAGCAATCCATTAGAAGAGTAAAATAGACTACAAAGTCTATTATCTTCTCCATGTTAAAAATCCACCAACAATATTTTATCCCTGTAACATCAATTAACAATTCTAGTCCACAATCATATAAATAACTCATAATCATAATTGTAGTTCTAAATTCCTCTTCTCATCCAGGACGAAGATAATTTTCATCACCTATCTTTACCTGAAACATCAAAGATCATGGTTATACCAAATCACATTTCCTGTTCATAATCATACTAATAACTTCATCTTTGCACTACCGCCAAAGATATTCAACAATATGTCATCTTTGCACTACGGGCCAAAGATATTCATCAACAATTCATCTTTGCACTACTGGCTAAAGATATTCAACAACAGGTCATCTTTGCACTATGGGCCAAAGATATTCATCACCAGTTCATCTTTGCACTACAGGCCAAAGATATTTAACAACAATTCATATTTACACTACAGGCCAAATATATTCATCAACAGTTCATATTTGCACTACAGGCCAAATATATTAATATCTCAAAGAAATATATAATCATTTCAGAATTTATATAAACAATAATTATAACTATGTTGATCAATTCACCTTTGCACTTAAGCTAAAGATATTCAATTATAAATTCAATGGTCATGATCATATCAGTCAACAATTCAACTTTGCACTACTGGCCAAAGGGAACACATAGTCATGATCATACCAAAAATCTACCCATCTTTACACTCAAATCAAAGAGAAATATCATCATTAGGGTTATAAAAATGTTATATATGATAATAAAATCAATATAATCAACATATAGATTTAATCTCAAGAGTAATATTCATAAATCAACTATAATTTGGTCAGAAAAAGAAACCAATTTTGTCGTGAATAGTAACTCGTTAATAGTAACTCATGAATAGTAACTCGTAAATAGTAACTCGTGAATAGTAATTTATGAATAGTAACTCGATATGAAAAAGGTAAAAATTTCACAATAAAATCTATACCAATATTTCGGTATAATGATATTGAAAGAATAATATTTTTTAAGCTTATAAACAATTTATTTTAATTGTTTACACTTTATTAAATAATGCATTTAATCATCCTAAAATGCCAAACTCATAAGATTTCATTACCAATAATCAAAACCCTCATCAAAAATCTGCATATACCTCATATAGGATTGTCAAGCCATAAAATCCTATTTTCTAATTTTCTTACTTCACATAACATATTTAATTCATTTACTCATAACTAGTCCATTTTTATGAAAAATACCAAATCAGTTCTAAAAACATTTCTTTTCTGAGATTTAGCAGAATATAGTCCCATATTGAACATATATTTTTCTCAGAATTTTTAAAACTCATTTACTATTTTTCATATGGCCAAAACAGCCGAATATTTAGATATTTATCAAAAATTGTACTTTTATCCAAAAATTCCGAAATTTATAGAGTATACTTCTATCATATACATGTACTCTCAATAAAACTTTCACCAATTTTGGAGTTAACCACAAGGAGTTATAAGCGGTTACTTTTAAAATAGTCTTTTCCCGTAAAATTCATAACTCTTAATCTATACATCCAAAAATCACCATTTTTGGACATAATCAATAAAACTCATCAAAATATCATTTCAAATTTTTCTAGAATTTTCTGAAGGTCGGAAGAATTACGAACTGAAAAACATAATAACCCTTAAAATTCCTTACTATCTCTTACCTCAAAAGTGCATTATTTCTGACTGGAATGCAAAGCCGAAGGAAACTTGCACTGAATAGCAACTCTCAAAGTATCTAAATACTCACAAAATATGCTTCATAATATAGAGAGAGAAAGAGAGAAAGCTTATGTTTCTGGTGTGATTTTTAATTCTAACTTAGCCATCTATTTATAGGAAAATATTAGCACGCCGAAGCAGACTTAACCTGCAACCTGATGGCATTACCTGCTACTATTCCCATCCACCACATTTGAATAAAAATTTCAGCACATTTCTTCACCAACCAAGAGTGGGGCCCACCAATTCTAGAATTTTCCACCAAAATTATTAACTCTGAAAATTCAACAATTTTTGAACCAGTCATCTCGTAAAATTCATAACAAATCATACGTTCATTTTTAACGGTTCAAAATTTGTGAAAATATACTCAACTTATATATGTATAACATATCCAAATATTACCACGATCCAACGGTCGGATTAAAAATTATAACCCTCGCAAAATATCTCAAAAACCCTAATTTAATTTTTAATACCTCCGTTCCAACAAAAATACAGATAAAACACCTCAACATTAACTCCTTCATTTTTATCCACAAAAATATATCCCTCATTTATATCCACATAAAATAAATATTTCCTTATCATATGAATCAATAATTAATTATTCATAAATAATATTACAGAATCACATTTATGACAACCAGGCCGTTCCCAAGAAAGAGGGGTCTTTCTAATAAGAATTTTTCCTTACTGGCGCGCAATTAGGTGACCAAACCTCTCCTTAGACAGAACTTTCTAAACATTGCCAATAATTTTATCTAATAATATTATTCAAATAATATGAATTATTGATCTGATAATGGGAAATACTGTGCAGTGACAATTATTGAACAACAATAATATAAAATTTCAACGTAGTAATTATTGAATGAATAAAATAAAATATTGAACAGTAATTACTATAACAATTATTGAGTAGTGCCTTCTTACGTAAGAATCAATAATTTCAAAAATATTGTGCAATACCGTGTGCTACTGTGCAATAACGCGTATTACTGTATTTTAACCACCGGTTATTCCAACAGTGTTAACGGTAACAACTACGCCGTTATTTGTAAAAACTCAAATTTTTCGTTTTCTTCATCTGACAGTTATTCTGTTATGGGGCCCACAAATGGCTGCGCCGTCGTGCGAATATTCCCTGATAGAAAGAATATTCTACGACCAAACGAATATTCCCCGATAACAATGAATATTTTATAACCACTTGTGTATTTTGAAAAAACATTCCTATATCACCCTTAACTTTAATATTTATCAATTTAACCATTTACTGAATAGTAATTATAAGAAAAATTGAATACTTTTATTTCATAAAATTCGGGGTCTTACAATCTCCCCTTCTTATGAAATTTCTTCCTCGAAATTTACATACCTGGTATTTCGAAAAGTTGAGAATACATTGCTTTCATTTCAGATTCTATCTCCCAGGTCATCATGATTTCTCCATTGCTCATCTCCCGTGATAACTTCATTTGGGTTCCTCACTTGTTGGGAAGACATAACAACCGCTCTCCCTTGAACTACCCGGCTTTGACTTGTTTGGGGCAGCATTTCGCGTCATCACTACCGTTGGAATATACTTTTCTATAGGGCATATTCCTCCCTCAACTGCCTTGTCGTACTCCTGGTTCATGATCTGAATCATCAATCTTCGATCCATATCGAATTCAGGTTGACCGCTCTGTACAGGGTAATTCAAAACTCGATGTTGGGTTCTCCCAATTGCTTTCCAAAAAGAGAAATTCATATCATCTATTTTAGCCTTTTTAGATCGGGCATCTCTTTCCACAATATCCATGTGTCGTACGACTTTTGCCCATGCATCACTTATTCTCACTCGTTCAGTTTTTTCTTCTTTCAGCTCAGATTCCATCTTTATCATCTTATACTCTGCCAAAGAATGCTTATGTTCAAGCATCACATATCGGGTAACACAAGCTTGAATTATCGCATCCTTTTGCTCCACGACCGTCTGTCGTTCTTCAGCCTGCTCTTCTAACTCATGAATACGATTTTGCAATTCCACATTTTTATCATATAATACCTCTAATAAATTCTCCTCAGGTGCTTCTTCTTCCTCACTCTCAGCTGCTACCTCTACGACTAGCTCGGGTGCAACTATCAATTCTTCACTCACCACATAAATTTCTCTAATTCCTTCTTCGCCTGACATCACATTATCCTGGTTGATGATTAGAGGTATTCACACGGTCTCATTCACTCTATTGTTAACATTCTCAGCAGCCATTCTCAAATACTGCCATAAAACAAGGGTTAATTAAACAAATTAACATATCACATAATATCCCAATATTATGACTGACCAACAAATAAGCTTAGGTAGGACACACTAGCGAATGATTTACTCATTTCTCCTCTCCTAGCTATATTCCCCGATCTCCGCCAGAGACCATATCCCTAAGCTCTGATACCAACTGTGACAACCCCAAAATAGGTCCATTCCATCCAACCTATTCTGAGTCGCCAAATACATGGTACAGAAAATAACAACAACTTTATTACAACAATTGTCTTGCAAAATACAACAACACATATGCTGTGAGTTTGGATACAAATATATACCAAATGTGACTCATATCCCAATCGTGGACAGCACCTCACAATAACACCTTACATAAAGGTATAGTCATAAACTGTTTTATAAATTAGAATCTTTGGAAAGTGCTCAAGGAAACCCTTGTACATGGGAGGCCATGCTTATAGGTTGTGATAGATATCATATTGCCACAGAATTATCCTTGGTTGACCCAATGTACCCTAAAGAAAAACGAGAAGATTACTATCATATTCTTCCCAATGGTGAGTCTTCTCTGGACTTATCATTATCTCCACCGTCTTTAATCTTGAATTATACTTCAAACAAATACCAAGATTATATAGGTAGTGCTCGTAGATATACTCAGCAAGTGGATGAGCACAATCATGTCTTATGATGACACGAGGTTGTATGTTATTAGACATCTTGTATGATAGTGGCAAAATACCCTTCCAACGTTGGGTTCGCTTCACCCTAGATGATTCACCAAATATAACTACTAGATGATGACCACCGTTCTATTCCCCTGTTACCCCCGCTCGACCCAGCTACACTCTTATTACCTAAAAGGAATTGTGAAACAGAAGGATGAGCACAACTAGCCTAGTAAAGAATATCATGACTAAAGATAAATACGTTATCAATAGCCTTCAACAGAATTAAATCAGAGATTTAGAACATATGGTAGATGATAAAAATTTCAACCATAGTTGCAGCGGAACGAGCAATCCATTAGAAGAGTCAAATAGACTACAAAGTCTATTATCTTCTCCATGTTAAAAATCCACCAATAATGTTTTATCCCTGTAACATCAATTAACAATTCTGGTCCACAATCATATAAATAACTCATAATAATAATTGTAGTTCTAAATTCCTCTTCTCATCCAGTACGAAGATAAATTTCATCACCTATCTTTACCTGAAACATCAAAGATCATGGTTACACCAAATCGCATTTTCTGTTCATAATCATACTAATAACTTTATCTTTGCACTACGGCCAAAGATATTCAACAACATGTCATCTTTGCACTACGGGCCAAAGATATTCATCAACAATTCATCTTTTCACTACTGGCCAAAGATATTCAACAACAGATCATCTTTGCACTATGGGCCAAAGATATTCATCACCAGTTCAGCTTTGCACTACATGCCAAAGATATTCAACAACAATTTATATTTACACTACAGGCCAAATATATTCATCAACAGTTCATATTTGCACTACAGGCCAAATATATTAATATCTCAAAGAAATATATAATCATTTCAGAATTTATATAAACAATAATTATAACTATGTTGATCAATTCACCTTTGCATTTAAGCTAAAGATATTCATTTATAAATTCAATGGTCATGATCATACCAGTCAACAATTCAACTTTGCACTACTGGCCAAAGGGAACACATAGTCATGATCATACCAAAAATCTACCCATCTTTACACTCAAGTCAAAGAGAAATATCATCATTAGAGTTATAAAAATGTTATATATGATAATAAAATCAATATAATCAACATATAGATTTAATCTCAAGAGTAATATTCATAAATCAACTATAATTTGATCAGAAAAATAAACCAATTTTGTCGTGAATAGTAACTCGTTAATAGTAACTCATTAATAGTAACTCGTAAATAGTAACTCGTGAATAGTAATTTATGAATAGTAACTCGACATGAAAAAGGTAAAAATTCCACAATAAAATCTATACCAATATTTCGGTATAATGATATTGAAAGAATAATATTTTTTAAGCTTATAAACAATTTATTTTAATTGTTTACACTTTATTAAATAATGCATTCAATCATCCTAAAATGCCAAACTCATAAGATTTCATTACCAATAATCAAAACCCTCATAAAAAATCTGCATATACCTCATATAGGATTCTCAAGCCATAAAATCCTATTTTCTAATTTTCTTACTTCACAAAACATATTTAATTCATTTACTCATAACTAGACTATTTTCATGAAAAATACCAAATCAGTTCCAAAAATATTTCTTTTCTGAGATTTAGCAGAATATAGTCCCATATTGAACATATATTTTTCTCAGAATTTTTAAAACTCATTTACTATTTTTCATATGGCCAAAACAGCCGAATATTTAGATATTTATCAAAAATTGTACTTTTATCCAAAAATTCTGAAATTTATAGAGTATACTTCTATCATATACATGTACTCTCAAAAAAACTTTCACCAATTTTGGATTTAACCACAAGGAGTTATAAGCGGTTACTTTTAAAATAGTCTTTTTCCGTAAAATTCATAACTCTTAATCTATACATCCAAAAATCACCATTTTTGGACTGAATCAATAAAACTCATCAAAATATCATTTCAAATTTTTTCAGAATTTTCTGAAGGTTAGAAGAATTACGAACTGAAAAACATAATAACCCTTAAAATCCCTTACTATCCCTTACCTCAAAAGTGCAGTATTTCTGACTGGAATGCAAAGCCGAAGGAAACTTGCACTGAATAGCAACTCTCAAAGTATCTAAATACTCACAAAATATGCTTCATAATATAGAGAGAGAAAGAGAGAAAGCTTATGTTTCTGGTGTGATTTTCAATTCTAACTTAGCCCTATATTTATAGGAAAATATTAGCACGCCGAAGCAGACTTAACCTGCAACCTGATGGTTTTACCTGCTACTATTTCCATCCACCACATTTGAATAAAAATCTCAGCACATTTCTTCACCAACCAAGAGTGGGGCCCACCAATTCTAGAATTTTTCACCAAAATGATTAACTCTGAAAATTCAACAATTTCTGAACCAGTCATCTCGTAAAATTCATAACAAATCATACGTTCATTTTTAACGGTTCAAAATTTGTGAAAATATACTCAACTTATATATGTATAACATATCCAAATATTACCACGATCCAACGGTCGGATTAAAAATTATAACCCTCGCAAAATATCTCAAAAATCCTAATTTGATTTTTAATACCTCCGTTCCAACAAAAATACAGATAAAACACCTCAACATTAACTCCTTCATTTTTAACCACAAAAATATATCCCTCATTTATATTCACATAAAATAAATATTTTCTTATCATATGAATCAATAATTAATTATTCACAAATAATATTACAGAATCACATTTATGACAACCAGGCCGTTCCCAAGAAAGAGGGGTCTTTCTAATAAAAATTTCTCCTTACTGGCACGCAATTAGGTGACCAAACCTCTCCTTAGATAGAACTTTTTAGACATTGCTAATAATGTTATCTAATAATATTATTCAAATAATATGAATTATTGATCTGATAATGGAAAATACTGTGCAGTGACAATTATTGAACAACAATAATATAAAATTTCAACGTAGCAATTATTGAATCAATAAAATCAAATATTGAATAGTAATTACTGTAACAATTATTGAGTAGTGCCTTCTTACGTAAGAATCAATAATTTCAAAAATACTGCGCAATACCGTGTGCTACTGTGCAATAACGCGTATTACTGTATTTTAACCACCAGATATTCCAACAGTGTTAACGGTAACAACTACGCCGTTATTTGTAAAAACTTAAATTTTTTATTTTCTTCATCCGACAGTTATTTTGTTATGGGGCCCACAAATGGTTGCGCCGTCGTGCGAATATTCCCTGACAGAAAGAATATTCTACGACCAAATGAATATTCCCCGACAACAATGAATATTTTATAACCACTTGTGTATTTTGAAAAAAAATTCCTATATCACCCTTAACTTTAACATTTATCAATTTAACCATTTACTGAATAGTAATTATAAGAAAAATTGAATACTTTTATTTCATAAAATTCGGGGTCTTACATAGCTTGCATCTTCAAGACCACGACAGATTGATTAAAAGGTCAACGAGAGCAACAAGCTGTCAGAAGAAAATGCGAAGCTATGCACATCAATGCCTAAACTCAGTATATCCAAGATAAATGACTGTTAAGAAAATGACAGTAAAAATGTACGGTTCCTCATTAATATAAACACATAAATCATATTGCACCTCTCTATAAACTATAACAGTATTCTCTCCAGGAATCATAAACTACCTAAAAAGGTGAAGAGAGAAAGTACACTGAAGTTGGAAACTCGTATGCTTATAAACTTTCTCTCCATCCAAGTTTTAGGCTGAAGATAACATCTTGAAAGAAATCTAAAATAGATCATAAGAACATCACTGTTAAATCAATTTTATGTGGAGTAATCTTTGCTGGTGGGTTAGTATGCATGAACAAACCTATGTTCTAAGTGTTTGATAACCCACAGAGTATGATCAGTTCTACAAGAATATCTTGATGATTTGTAGAAACTGATCACCTCCATGAATCAACTAGATACACATAAATCGTAGAGTTGATTCTCACTCTATGAACATTTAAACCCTATGAACATAACCTAACAAATGATGAAGCCATCAAAGAAAAAGAGTGTGTTTTTAAAATGACGAATCTTGTAAGACCCCGAATTTTATGAAATAATAGTATTCAATTTTTCTTATAATTACTATTCAGTAAATGGTTAAATTGATAAAAGGTTAAAGTTATGGGTGAAATATGAATTTTTTTTAAAATAAGCAAGTGGTTATAAAATAATCATTGTTGTCGGGGAATATTCGTTTGGTCGTGGAATATTCTTTCTGTCGGGGAATATTCGTACGACGGCGCAGCTATTTGTGGGCCCCATAACGAATAACTGTCGGGTGAAAAAAATGATAAATTTGAGTTTTTATAAATAACGACGTAGTTGTTACCGTTAACACTGTTGGAATACCCGGTGGTTAAAATAAAGTAATACGCGTTATTGCACAGTAGCACGCGGTATTGCATAGTATTTTTGAAATTATTGATTCTTACGTAAGAAGGCACTACTCAATAATTGTTACAGTAATTACTGTTCAATATTTTATTTTATTGATTCAATAATTGCTACGTTGAAATTTTATATTATTGTTGTTCAATAATTGTCACTACACAGTATTTCCCATTATTAGATCAATAATTCATATTATTTGAATAATATTATTAGATAACATTATTGGCAATGTCTAGAAAGTTCTGTCTAAGGAGAGGTTTGGTCACCTAATTGCGCGCCAGTAAGGAAAAATTCTTATTGGAAAGCCCCTCTTTCCTGGGAACGGCCTGGTTGTCATAAATGTGATTCTATAATATTATTTGTGAATAATTAATTATTGATTCATATGATAAGGAAATATTTATTTTATGTGGATATAAAAGAGGGATATATTTTTGTGGTTAAAAATGAAGGAGTTAATGTTGAGGTTTTTATCCGTATTTTTGTCGGAATGGAGGTATTAAAAATCAGGATTTTTGAGATATTTTGCGGGGGTTATAATTTTTAATCCGACCGTTGGATCGTGGTAATTTTTGGATATGTTATACATATATAAGTTGAGTATATGCCCACAAATTTTGAACCGTTAAAAATGAACGTATGATTTATTATGAATTTTACAAGATGACTGGTTCAGAAATTGTTAAATTTTCGGAGTTTATCATTTTGATAGAAAATTCTAGAATTGGTGGGCCCCACTTGTGGTTGGTGAAGAAATGTGCTGAATTATATTTCAAATGTGGTGGGTGGGAATAGTAGCAGGTAAAGCCATCAGGTTGCAGGTCAAGCCTACTAAAATTTTCCTATAAATAGAGGGCTAAGTTAGAATTGAAAATCACACCAGAAATAAGTTTTCTCTCTTTCTCTCTCTATATTATGAAGCATATTTTGTGAGTATTTAGAGTCTTTGAGAGTTGTTATTCAGTGCAAGTTTCATTCGGCTTTGCATACCGATCAGAAGTACTGCTCTTTTGAGGTAAGAGATTGTAAGGGATAGTAAGGAATTTTAAGGGTTGTTATGTTTTTCAGTTTCGTAATTTTTCTGACCTTCAAAAATTCTGGAAAAATTTGAAATGATATTTTGATGAGTTTTCTTGATTGTGTCCAAAAATGGTGATTTTTGGATGTATAGATTGAGAGTTATGAATTTTATGAGAAAAGACTATTTTGAAAATAACCGCTTATAATTCCTTGTGGTTAACTCCAAAATTGATGAAATTTTTATTGGGAGTACATGTATATGATAGAAGTATACTCTGTAAATTTCAGAATTTTTGGACAAAAGTATAATTTTTGATAAATGTCTAAATATTCGGTTGTTTTGGCCATATGAAAAATAGTAAATAACTTTTAAAAATTTTGAGAAAAATATATGTTCACTATGGGACTATATTATGCTAAATCTCAGAAAAGAAATATTTTTGGAACTGATTTGGTATTTTTCATGAAAATAGTCTAGTTATGAGTAAATGAATTAAATATGTTTTGTGAAGTAAGAAAATTAGAAAATAGGATTCTATGACTTTGAGAATCCTATATGAGGTATATGCAGATTTTTGATGAGGGTTTTGATTATTGGTGATAAAATCTTATGAGTTTGGTATTTTAGAATGATTAAATGCATTATTTAGTAAAGTGTAAACAATTTAAATAAATTGTTTATAAGCTTAAGAAATATTATTCTTTCAATATCATTATACCGAAATACTGGTATGGATTTTATTGTGGAATTTCTACCTTTTTGTGTCGGGTTTACTATTTATGAGTTACTATTCACGAGTTACTATTCATGAGTTACTATTCACGAGTTATTATTCACGATAAAAATTGGTTTCTTTTTCTAACCAAATTATAGTTGATTTACGAATATTACTCTTGAGATTAAAACTAGATATTGATCATATTATTTTTATTATTATATATAACATTTTTATAACCCTAATGATGATATTTCTCTTTGACTTGAGTGTAAAGATGGGTAGATTTTTGGTATGATCATGACTATGTGTTATCTTTAGCCAGTAGTGCAAAGTTGAGTCGTTGATTGGTATGATCATGACCATTGAATTTATAAGTGAATATCTTTAGCTTAAGTGCAAAGGTGAATTGATCAACATGGTTATAATTATTGTTTATATAAATTCTGAAATGATTATATATTTCTTTGAGATATTAATATATTTGGCATGTAGTGCAAATATGAACTGTTGAGGAATATCTTTGGCCTGTAGTGCAAAGATGAATTGTTGATGAATATCTTTGGTCCGTAGTGCAAAGATGACCTATTGTTGAATATCTTTGGCCCGTAGTGCAAAGATGACATGTTGAATATCTTTGGCCAGTAGTGCAAAGATGAACAGATGTTGAGATGAACATGACCAACTGGTGATACAAATGAATATCTTTGGCCGTAGTGCAAAGATGAAGTTATTAGTATGATTATGAACAGGAAATGTGATTTGGTGTAACCATGATCTTTGATGTTTCAGGTAAAGATAGATGATGAAAATTATCTTCGTCCTGGATGAGAAGAGGAATTTAGAACTACAGTTATGATTATGAGTTATTCATATGATTGTGGACCAGAATTGTTAATTGATGTTACAGGGATAAAACATTGTTGGTGGATTTTTAACATGGAGAAGATAATAGACTTTATAGTCTATTTGACTCTTCTAATGGATTGCTCGTTCCGCTACAACTATGGTTGAAATTTTATCATTTACCATATGTTCTAAATCTCTGATTTATTATTGATGAAGGCTATTGATAATTTAATTATCTTTAGTCATGATATTCTTTACTGAGCTAGTTGTGCTCACCCTTTTGCTTCACAATTCCTTTCAGGTAATAAAAGTGTAGCTGGGTCGAGCGAGGGTAACGGGGAAATAGAACGGTGGTCTCTAGCTGTGGATGTTCTCCCGAAGCAGTATAGAAAAGTTCATTTAGTAGTTTTATTTGGTGAATCCAATAGGGTAAGGTGTACCCAACGTTGGAAGGGAGTTTTGTCACTATCATACAAATGTCTAACGACATACAACCTAGTGTCATCATAAGACAAGGATGTGCTCATCCACTTGCTGAGTATATATACGAGCACTACCTATATAATCTTGGTGTTTGTTTGAAGTATAATTCTCAATTAGAGACAGTAGAGATAATGATATGCCAAGAGAAGACTCACCATTGGGAAGAATATGATAGTAATCTTCTCGTTTTTCTTTGGGGTCTATTGGGTCAACCAAGGATAATTCTATGGCCATATGATATCTATCATAACCTAGACGCATGGCCTCCCATGTACGAAGGTTTCCTTGAGCACTTCCCAAAGATTCTAATTTCTAAAACAGTTTTTGACTATACCTTTATGTAAGGTGTCATTGTGAGGTGATGTCCACGGTTGGAACATGAGTCACATTTGGTATATATTTGTATCCAAACTCACAGCATATGTGTTGTTGTATTTTGCACGACAATTGTTGTAATAAAGTTGTAGTTATTTTCTGTACCATGTATTTGGCGACTCAGAATAGGTTGGATGGAATGGACCTATTTTGGAGTTGTCACAAATCTTACACACACTCACCATCATGCATCTCAAAATGTATTATCTAAAACTAGTTGCATGCATGAATATGACTGTTGGTGATAAATGTGATGATTATCCGAATATGAGGAACAGAGGTTTAGAAAACTAACCTTGCAGGACCCATTAAAGTGTGGGTGCCAAAAATAGAAATGTATCTAACCTGCAGGTACCTGGTCTATCCGACCACACTAAGGAATGTTGAAGTAGATGACTTCAGTCAAGAAGACTCAACCAGCAGAAAGCTAAGGACTGTTCAGAAATGATTCTGATAAAATTCCTATATGTCCAAGCCTGTCCTTGAAGACCCGCTGAGCTAACCTGAATGAAGCTCACATGGCTGGTAATCTGCATATGGAAGCAGGCCATGCAACCAAAGATGAAAAGGGTCTTATATGCTCAAATCAAGCAAAGCATGCTATATGAGAAGAATCCTCAAGGAAGCTCACATCAGAGGATCATCGAGCATCAGTCAAGAGGAACTCATTACGGGAGCAAAACTTCACACGTACAAGACTGTCAAAGAAGACTACGTTCGTAGTGCTGTCAAATGATCGTAGAGTGATTAGTCCTGAAAATATCCATTCCTACGATACAAGGAGATTTAAGTGATAATGGTGATTCCAGCCAGAAGGAGATATGCAAGGCTGCCTTCTAGTGAACATAAAGAAAAGGGAATCACATCTATCTGAGAAGACATCATCAACCATGGGGGAGCAGTGATCTGTTGAGAAACAACAACACTAAGATATACTATGAAGCAATGTACCAGCTACAGAGTTCCAAAACTTTTTGGCTGATGAACCAAATGAAGATCCATAGTCAGTAGGTGTAAGACCCCGAATTTTATGAAATAAAAGTATTCAATTTTTCTGTTCAGTAAATGGTTAAATTGATAAATGTTAAAGTTAAGGGTGATATATAAATTTTTTTCAAAATACACAAGTGGTTATAAAATATTCATTGTTGTCGGGGAATATTCGTTTGGTCGTGGAATATTCTTTCTGTCGGGGAATATTCGTACGACGGCGCAGCTATTTGTGGGCCCCATAACGAATAACTGTCGGATGAAGAAAACGATAAATTTGAGTTTTTACAAATAATGGCGTAGTTGTTACCGTTAACACTGTTGGAATACCCGGTGGTTAAAATACAGTAATACGCGTTATTGCACAGTAGCACATGGTATTGCATAGTATTTTTGAAATTATTGATTCTTACGTAAGAAGGCACTACTCAATAATTGTTACAGTAGTTACTGTTCAATATTTTATTTTATTGATTCAATAATTGTTGCGTTGATATTTTATATTATTGTTGTTTCAATAATTGTTGCTGCACAGTATTTTCTTTTATCAGATCAATAATTCATATTAGTTGAATAATATTATTAGATAACATTATTGTCAATGTCTAGAAAGTTCTGTCTAAGGAGAGGTTTGGTCATCTAATTGCGCGCCAGTAAGGAGAAATTCTTATTGGAAAGCCCCCTTTTTCCTGGGAACGGCCTGGTTGTCATAAATGTGATTCTGTAATATTATTTGTGAATAATTAATTATTGATTCATGTGATAAGAAAATATTTATTTTATGGGGATATAAATGAGGAATATATTTTTGTGGTTAAAAATGAAGGAGTTAATGTTGAGGTTTTTATCAGTATTTTTGTCGGAATGGAGGTATTAAAAATTAGGGTTTTTGAGATATTTTGCGGGGGTTATAATTTTTAATCCGACCGTTGGATCGTGGTAATATTTGGATATGTTATACATATATAAGTTGAGTATATGTCCACAAATTTTGAACCGTTAAAAATGAACGTATGATTTATTATGAATTTTACAAGATGACTGGTTCAGAAATTGTTGAATTTTTGGAGTTTATCATTTTGGTGGAAAATTCTAGAATTGGTGGGCCCCACTTGTGGTTGGTGAAGAAATGTGCTGAATTATATTTCAAATGTGGTGGGTGGGAATAGTAGCAGGTAAAGCCATCAGGTTGCAGGTCAAACCTACCAAAATTTTCCTATAAATAGAGGGTTAAGTTAGAATTAAAAATCACACCAGAAACATAAGTTTTCTCTCTTTCTCTCTCTAGATTATTGAGTGTATTTTGTGAGTATTTAGATACTCTGTGAGTTTCTATTCATCAGTGCAAGTTTCCTTCAGCCTTATACCGATCAGAAGTACTGCTCTTTTGAGATAAGGGATAGTAAGGGATAGTAAGGGATAGTAAGGGATTGTAAGGGATTGTAATGGATATTAAGGGATTTTAAGGGTTGTTATGATTTTCAGTTTCGTAATTTTTCTGATCTTCAAAAATTTTGAAAAAATTTGGAATGATATTTTGATGAGTTTTATTGATTGTGTCCAAAAATGGTGATTTTTGGATGTATAGATTGAGAGTTATGAATTTTATGAGAAAAGACTATTTTAAAAGTAACAGCTTATAATTTCCTGTGGTTAACTCCAAAATTGATGAAATTTTTATTGGGAGTACATGTATATGATGGAAGTATACTCTGTTAATTTCAGAATTTTTGGACAAAAGTACAATTTTTGATAAATGTCTAAATATTCGGCTGTTTTGACCATATGAAAAATAGTAAATGACTTTTAAAAATTCTGAGAAAAATATATGTTTAATATGGGACTATATTCTGATAAATCCCAGAAAAGAAATATTTTTGGAACTGATTTGGTATTTTTCATGAAAATGGTCTAGTTATGAGTAAATGAATTAAATATGTTTTGTGAAGAAAGAAAATTGGAAAATAGGATTTTATGGCTTGAGAATCCTATATGAGGTATATACAGATTTTTGATGAGGGTTTTGGTTATTGATGATGAAATTGTAAGAGTTGGCATTTTATGATGATTAAATGTATTAATTAGTAAAGTGTAAACAATTAAAATAAATTGTTTATAAATTTAAGTAATGTTATTCCTTCAATATCATTATACCAAAATATTGGTATGAATTTTATTGTAGAATTTCTATCTTTTGTGTCGGGGTTACTATTCATGAGTTACGAATATTACTCTTGAGATTAAAACTATATGTTGATCATATTATTTTTATCATCATATATAACATTTTTATAACCTTGATGTTGAAATTCTCTTTCGCTTGAGTGTAAAGATGGGTAAATTATTGGTATGATCATGACCATGGGTTCTCTTTGGCCAGTAGTGCAAAGTTGAATTGTTGACTGGTATGATCATGACCATTGAATTTATAATTGAATATCTTTAGCTTAAGTGCAAAGGTGACATGATCAACATGGTTATAATTATTGTTTATATAAATTCTGAAATGATTATATATTTCTTTGAGATATGAATATATTTGGCCTGTAGTGCAAATATGAATTGTTGATGAATATCTTTGGCATGTAGTGCAAAGATGGCCTGTTGATGAATATCTTTGGCCTGTAGTGCAAAGATGAACTGTTGTTGAATATCTTTGGCCCGTAGTGCAAAGATGGTTTGTTGATGAATATCTTTGGCCTGTAGTGCAAAGATGAACTGTTGTTGAATATCTTTGGCCCGTAGTGCAAAGATGGTTTGTTGATGAATATCTTTGGCCCGTAGTGCAAAGATGGATTTGTTAGTATGATTATAAACAGGAACTGTGATTTGGTATAACCATGATCTTTGATGTTTCAGGTAAAGACAGGTGATGAAAATATTCTTCGTCCTGGGTGCGAAGAAAAATTTATAGTCACAATTATGATTATGAGTTATTCATATGATTGTGGAAAGGAACTGTTGAGTGATGTTACATGGATAAAATATTGTTGGTGGATTTTTAACATGGAGAAGATAATAGACTTTATAGTCTATTTGACTCTTCTAATGGATTGCTCGTTCCGCTGCAACTATGGTTGAAATTTTTATCATTTACCATATGTTCTAAATCTCTGATTTATTATTGATGAAGGCTATTGATAATTTAATTATCTTTAGTCATGATATTCTTTACTGAGCTAGTTGTGCTCACCCTTTTGCTTCACAATTCCTTTCAGGTAATAAGAGTGTAGCTGGGTCTAGCGTGGGTAACGGGGAAATAGAACGGTGGTCTCTAGCTGTGGATGTTCTCCCGAAGCAGTATAGAAAAGTTCATTTAGTAGTTATATTTGGTGAATCCAATAGGGTAAGGTGTACCCAACGTTGGAAGGGTGGTTTGCCACTATCATACAAGATGTCTAATGACATACAACCTCGTGTCATCATAAGACAGGGATGTGCTCATCCACTTGCTGAGTATATCTATGGGCACTACCTATATAATCTTGGTGTTTGTTTGAAGTATAATTCTCAATTAGAGACAGTAGAGATAATGATATGTCAAGAGAAGACTCACCATTGGGAAGAATATGATAGTAATCTTCTCGTTTTTCTTTGGGGTCTATTGGGTCAACCAAGGATAATTTTGTGGCCATATGATATCTATCATAACCTAGACGCGTGGCCTCCCATGTACGAAGGTTTCCTTGAGCACTTCCCAAAGATTCTAATTTCTAAAACAGTTTTTGACTATATCTTTATGTAAGGTGTCATTGTGAGGTGATGTCCACGGTTGGATCATGAGTCACATTTGGTATATATTTGTATCCAAACTCACAGCATATGTGTTGTTGTATTTTGCACGACAATTGTTGTAATAAAGTTGTAGTTGTTTTCTGTACCATGTATTTGGCGACTCAGAATGGGTTGGGTGGAATTGACCTATTTTGGGGTTGTCACAGGTGGTATCAGAGCTTAGGGATATGGTCTCTGGCGGAGATCGGGAAATATAACTAGGAGGGGAGAGATGAGTAAATCCTTCGCTAGTTTGTCTTACCTAAGCTTATTTGTTGGTCAGTCATAATATCGGAATATTATGTGATATGTTAATTTATTAAATTAACCCTTGTTTTGAAGCTGTATTCTAGAATGATATATGAAATACAGGAGATGAGCAATGGAGAAATTATGATGACAGGGAAGATGGAATCTAAAACGAAAGGAATGTATTCTCAATTCTTTGAAATACCAGGTACGTAAATTTCGGGGACGAAATTTCATAAGGAGGGGAGATTGTAAGACCCCGAATTTTATGAAATAAAAGTATTCAATTTTTCTATTCAGTAAATGGTTAAATTGATAAATGTTAAAGTTAAGGGTGATATATAAATTTTTTTCAAAATACACAAGTGGTTATAAAATATTCATTGTTGTCGGAGAATATTCGTTTGGTCGTGGAATATTCTTTCTGTCGGGGAATATTCGTACGACGGCGCAGCTATTTGTGGGCCCCATAACGAATAACTGTCGGATGAAGAAAACGATAAATTTGAGTTTTTACAAATAACGGCGTAGTTGTTACCGTTAACACTGTTGGAATACCCGGTGGTTAAAATACAGTAATACGCGTTATTGCACAGTAGCACACGGTATTGCATAGTATTTTTGAAATTATTGATTCTTACGTAAGAAGGCACTACTTAATAATTGTTACAGTAGTTACTGTTCAATATTTTATTTTATTGATTCAATAATTGTTGCGTTGATATTTTATATTATTGTTGTTTCAATAATTGTTGCTGCACAGTATTTTCCTTTATCAGATCAATAATTCATATTAGTTGAATAATATTATTAGATAACATTATTGTCAATGTCTAGAAAGTTCTGTCTAAGGAGAGGTTTGGTCATCTAATTGCGCGCCAGTAAGGAGAAATTCTTATTGGAAAGCCCCTTTTTCCTGGGAACGGCCTGGTTGTCATAAATGTGATTCTGTAATATTATTTGTGAATAATTAATTATTGATTCATGTGATAAGAAAATATTTATTTTATGGGGATATAAATGAGGAATATATTTTTGTGGTTAAAAATGAAGGAGTTAATGTTGAGGTTTTTATCAGTATTTTTGTCGGAATGGAGGTATTAAAAATTAGGGTTTTTGAGATATTTTGCGGGGGTTATAATTTTTAATCCGACCGTTGGATCGTGGTAATATCTGGATATGTTATACATATATAAGTTGAGTATATGTCCACAAATTTTGAACCGTTAAAAATGAACGTATGATTTATTATGAATTTTACAAGATGACTGGTTCAGAAATTGTTGAATTTTTGGAGTTTATCATTTTGGTGAAAAATTCTAGAATTGGTGGGCCCCACTTGTGGTTGGTGAAGAAATGTGCTGAATTATATTTCAAATGTGGTGGGTGGGAATAGTAGCAGGTAAAGCCATCAGGTTGCAGGTCAAACCTACCAAAATTTTCCTATAAATAGAGGGCTAAGTTAGAATTGAAAATCACACCAGAAACATAAGTTTTCTCTCTTTCTCTCTCTAGATTATTGAGTGTATTTTGTGAGTATTTAGATACTCTGTGAGTTTCTATTCATCAGTGCAAGTTTCCTTCAGCCTTATACCTATCAGAAGTACTGCTCTTTTGAGGTAAGGGATAGTAAGGGATAGTAAGGGATTGTAAGGGATTGTAATGGATATTAAGGGATTTTAAGGGTTGTTATGATTTTCAGTTTCGTAATTTTTCTGATCTTCAAAAATTCTGAAAAAATTTGGAATGATATTTTGATGAGTTTTATTGATTGTGTCCAAAAATGGTGATTTTTGGATGTATAGATTGAGAGTTATGAATTTTATGAGAAAAGACTATTTTAAAAGTAACAACTTATAATTTCCTGTGGTTAACTCCAAAATTGATGAAATTTTTATTGGGAGTACATGTATATGATGGAAGTATACTCTGTTAATTTCAGAATTTTTGGACAAAAGTACAATTTTTGATAAATGTCTAAATATTCGGCTGTTTTGACCATATGAAAAATAGTAAATGACTTTTAAAAATTCTGAGAAAAATATATGTTTAATATGAGACTATATTCTGATAAATCCCAGAAAAGAAATATTTTTGGAACTGATTTGGTATTTTTCATGAAAATGGTCTAGTTATGAGTAAATGAATTAAATATGTTTTGTGAAGAAAGAAAATTGGAAAATAGGATTTTATGGCTTGAGAATCCTATATGAGGTATATACAGATTTTTTATGAGGGTTTTGGTTATTGATGATGAAATTGTAAGAGTTGGCATTTTATGATGATTAAATGCATTAATTAGTAAAGTGTAAACAATTAAAATAAATTGTTTATAAATTTAAGTAATGTTATTCCTTCAATATCATTATACCAAAATATTGGTATGAATTTTATTGTAGAATTTCTATCTTTTGTGTCGGGGTTACTATTCATGAGTTACGAATATTACTCTTGAGATTAAAACTATATGTTGATCATATTATTTTTATCATCATATATAACATTTTTATAACCTTGATGTTGAAATTCTCTTTCGCTTGAGTGTAAAGATGGGTAAATTATTGGTATGATCATGACCATGGGTTCTCTTTGGCCAGTAGTGCAAAGTTGAATTGTTGACTGGTATGATCATGACCATTGAATTTATAATTGAATATCTTTAGCTTAAGTGCAAAGGTAACATGATCAACATGGTTATAATTATTGTTTATATAAATTCTGAAATGATTATATATTTCTTTGAGATATGAATATATTTGGCCTGTAGTGCAAATATGAATTGTTGATGAATATCTTTGGCATGTAGTGCAAAGATGGCCTGTTGATGAATATCTTTGGCCTGTAGTGCAAAGATGAACTGTTGTTGAATATCTTTGGCCCGTAGTGCAAAGATGGTTTGTTGATGAATATCTTTGGCCTGTAGTGCAAAGATGAACTGTTGTTGAATATCTTTGGCCCGTAGTGCAAAGATGGTTTGTTGATGAATATCTTTGGCCCGTAGTGCAAAGATGGATTTGTTAGTATGATTATAAACAGGAACTGTGATTTGGTATAACCATGATCTTTGATGTTTCAGGTAAAGACAGGTGATGAAAATATTCTTCGTCCTGGGTGCGAAGAAAAATTTATAGTCACAATTATGATTATGAGTTATTCATGTGATTGTGGAAAGGAACTGTTGAGTGATGTTACATGGATAAAATATTGTTGGTGGATTTTTAACATGGAGAAGATAATAGACTTTATAGTCTATTTGACTCTTCTAATGGATTGCTTGTTCCACTGCAACTATGGTTGAAATTTTTATCATTTACCATATGTTCTAAATCTCTGATTTATTATTGATGAAGGCTATTGATAATTTAATTATCTTTAGTCATGATATTCTTTACTGAGCTAGTTGTGCTCACCCTTTTGCTTCACAATTCCTTTCAGGTAATAAGAGTGTAGCTGGGTCGAGCGTGGGTAACGGGGAAATAGAACGGTGGTCTCTAGCTGTGGATGTTCTCCCGAAGCAGTATAGAAAAGTTCATGTAGTAGTTATATTTGGTGAATCCAATAGGGTAAGGTGTACCCAACGTTGGAAGGGTGGTTTGCCACTATCATACAAGATGTCTAATGACATACAACCTCGTGTCATCATAAGACAGGGATGTGCTCATCCACTTGCTGAGTATATCTATGGGCACTACCTATATAATCTTGGTGTTTGTTTGAAGTATAATTCTCAATTAGAGACAGTAGAGATAATGATATGTCAAGAGAAGACTCACCATTGGGAAGAATATGATAGTAATCTTCTCGTTTTTCTTTGGGGTCTATTGGGTCAACCAAGGATAATTTTGTGGCCATATGATATCTATCATAACCTAGACGCGTGGCCTCCCATGTACGAAGGTTTCCTTGAGCACTTCCCAAAGATTCTAATTTCTAAAACAGTTTTTGACTATATCTTTATGTAAGGTGTCATTGTGAGGTGATGTCCACGGTTGGATCATGAGTCACATTTGGTATATATTTGTATCCAAACTCACAGCATATGTGTTGTTGTATTTTGTACGATAATTGTTGTAATAAAGTTGTAGTTGTTTTCTGTACCATGTATTTGGCGACTCAGAATGGGTTGGGTGGAATGGACCTATTTTGGGGTTGTCATAGTAGGAACGTCTCAAAACGTACTATTGATAACCTATCAGCCACCCAACTCAAATCATGGAGTGCTCACGATTAAACATCCGATCGTAGTGTAAGAGCAGGAGGACGCCACGATTATAGCAAATGCAATTGTCCAAAGTTGGGAGAGGACCTCCCCACTAGAAAAGGTCAAATAAGATATCAGTGCAAATCACTTCTAAAGTATTTCATCTGGAAAGTGCCTTAGGGGCAAACCTGATCCTTAACTTACTCTAAGAGGTTGGCTCTTCCTGAGATACCTTAACCCAGAAGGAATGCTAAGTGAAGTTCATCTCAAGGACCAAGTCTGTCAACGATCATAGAGTCGAAGTTGAAGAGAACTCCACGATCGTAGTGCAACCTCAATGGTCGTAGAAGCAGACTCGACGATCGCAGCCCTACCAGAGGATACTCCAGCTCACAAGGAGATTCGAAGAACAAAAAAAATTGCTTAACCATTCAGATTATGAGGAGATACGTTCGGGTATATTAGTTGTCAAGCTATGTAGCCTCAAAATGAGGACTATTGTCAAAATCATCCTCTACAACATCTCTCAAAAGTTGATCGTTGAGTCAACAAAGGAAAACGTAGAGTCCATAGCTACCTTACCATGCTATTCTATGAACCTAAGAGGTCAACGGTCAATCCACGTCAATTAAACGTCTACTCTTAGGAAAGAAATATCTAACTAAAAAGTTATGGGGAGTTACAGCTCATTACTGGACATCGTGCAACCAATGGTTGGTTGACACATCACTGATTATGCTGAGTTAGAAGGAACTGCCATTAAGACAAATTCAAAACCTACAAACAGTTATCAGAAACCATCGAACCTTTCTCCCTCCCATTTTCAAACCCTAGAATCCTCTCAAGAGCCAAAATCGGTTAACTCTCCAGAGCCCTACCAAAATCACAATCAGCCATCTCTCATAGACTCCTCTGAATCAAATACCCATATTCCTCGAACTATTCAAATGGAAGATTGGCGAGTAATCACTGGCATTCAGCTCGGAACCAAGTCATTTGAAAAATCTAAAAATAAGTTCAGAGACATTCTCGAACTTGTGAAGAAAGCTAGATTCTTAGAATGTCTTGAGGCTGGTACTCGAGTATATACTGAACTGATCAAGGAATTCTACTCAAATGCATCCATAAATGCTGGAACCCTCTCAACCAAGGTTAAAGGTCAGTCTCTTAAGCTGAAATCATTCGACGTCAATCAATGCTTAGGTTTTCCTGACCTAAGTTTGAGAAACCTTGATGAGATCAAAACTGAGCAAGCAAAGGTGATTATGGGGTACCAAAGAAACCCTAGTCTGAAGGACATGAAGAAGAAGGAGTTTCCAAAGGAATTCGAGTTCCTTGCTGAGATAGTGGGCAAATGCATACTATGCAAGGATACTGCACACGACACTGTGCTTGATCAGCAGTTGAAGATTATGTCAGCAATAGTTCTGAAGAAGAGAATCAACTTTGGAGCCAACTTGTTAGATCAGATCTCCAAATGGATAGAAAAGGCTGAGTTGAAGAAGTCTACAGAAAAACCACTTACAAAAGTGTTTCATGGAAGACTGCTGAGCATTGTGATAAAGAAGAAGCTAGGAGGGAAAATCAAGGATGATGAGGGAGAGCCTTTGAATGTTCACAAAGTAATGTCTCCACAACTGTTTGTGAATTGGAAGAAGAACCCAATGGAGAACAGAAGGTTGACAACAACAGGGAGCAGCAGAAAGAACTCTGCGAAGAAGAGGAAGGTAAAAGAGGTGGAAAGCTCTGAGTCTGGTGACTCTGCACCAGCAACAATCACACTAGCAAGGAAGAAATCCAAGGGCGTGAAGAAAGCTAAATCCTTGTCAAAAAGTCTCTCCAATGAAGACAAAGATGAAGATGAAAAGGTCTGGATTGCACCAGAGATCACAAAGAAAAGAAGCAACAGACTGCTTCAAGGGCCATCAAGCAAGAAAGCTAAGGTGGTAAACAAACCAGCCTCAGTTTCCCAAGATAGTACATCTGATGAAGAAAAGGGCGTAGAGTCAGCAAAAGAAAAAGGAACTGATGATGTCAAGGCTTAGTCCTCACATACCAAATCCAGCAATGAAGGTGAAGCTGGATTAATGGAAGAAAATGCAACATCTGCTGATGAAGAAGAATGCATAAGCCCTGTGGCTAACCCTCAGAGCATTCACTCTGAGGATGAAGAAAAGACTCAAGATGACCCAACTGCATCTCCAAATGCAAATGCCCCAACAAGTCCAGATGATGGGTCAAATGATGATGTTTCTAAAGAAGAAGAACATGCCCCTTCCAATCCTGAAAGCCCCTATGATGACTCAAAAGGTGATGAGTCCAAAGAAGAAGGGTCTGCCCCTGCCAGTGCTGAACCTCAAGGAAGTTCGTCTGATGATCCAAAGGCTTCAGAGTCTGAAGAGGAAGAAGAGTGTGACTCTCCCAAAGCTGAACCTCAACCAAGAAGGAAGAGATACAGACTACAAGCAAAATTTGCCTCCAAAAAGAGAAGTGATCACTCAAATGCTGTTATTGAATTAAGTGATGATGAGTCTGTGTCACAGGAAGAAAGTGCTGAAGATAGGACCAGTGATGAAGAAGATGAATCAGAGGAAGATCTTGCTGAAGAAGGTTCTGGGAATGAAATGCAGCTAGAAGGATTCATTGTTGGAAATGATCAAAATGGTTCAGGCTCCGAAAGAGAATAAATGGAGAATGATTCCAATTCTGTAAATCAGGAATTAGAGGAACCAAAATTCTATCATGTCCTCTCTCTAGCAAAGATCACCAGGAGAATAGTGGTGGAAGTCTCAAATGAACCACCTGAAGCACCACCAAAAAGATGGGTGAACTATGGAGATGAGTAGCTTAAGGTGGTAAGGATGACTACTTTTGATGTAGTTAAAAATTGGAACAACATTGAATTAGACTGCACGACCATCCTCTATAATCCTGATGATTTGCTAATGAGATGGTTCTTCCAATGGATGTCATGGCTAAAGGCCCATACTGAAAAAGATGGAAGCTACTTCAGCTGGTGCTACTCTCAATTTCCAAGTACGGAGCTGGTGGCGCAAAACTTCCCAAGGGTAAAAAGTTTTGCTACAATGATGATCAAAGACCAGCCTCACTACAAGGTCTATAAACATGCTGGTAACCACTATATTCCTTATGATCGAAGAGTGGACTCTGAAGGAAGAAGAATCATGACTAAGGAGATGATCGTAGAGTCTGTTTACTCTACTACTGATAGTGTTCAAGTTTAATATCAGAAGCCTCCAACAGCCCAAGCACTGCTCTTTGACATTCCCTCATCTTCAAATAGAAATTGGTACTCAACGATTGTTCAGATTCTCAAAGCTTTCAAAAATTTGTCCAAGAATAAAAATCGAAGAGTCCAATCTGATGCTCAACCAGAGGCTGCCCAACAAGGTGATTAAACTCTTATGGAGCAGGAACTACTAAAGAATTCTAATGTGATGATTGAGAAAATATCTCAAAGTAATGAAGAGTCAAATATGGGGTTGACAGTAGAAGGAGATAATTCAGTTTAGAATAGGCTTCAAACTGCAATGGTTGATGTATCTCTCAAAATCAAAGAGTGAGATAACATCTATCTGAAGGCCATACATGATCCGAAGGCAGAAGCTCTACGAGCACAGAAAGCCAATGAAGGCAGATCCAAGTCCTCTCTGACAAGATTGACAACGTGAATCAGTCTTTCTCCAAGCAACTTGAGTTGAGCCAACAAGAACTCAAAATAGAAGTTGGTAACTCCTCCTACCTGATGGAGCAGCTTATGTCCAATATGGAGCAGCTCTCTCAAGTGATTACTGACAAAAAGGGGGAGAAAAAGAGGCATAGAAAGAGGCAGAGTAAGAGGCATTCAAGGAAGAGCAAGAAGATCAAACAAGAGAAAAAGTCAAAGAAGCAGATAGCAGAAGAAGAGAAGCATACATCTGAGGGGGAGCAAAGCAAAGAAGGAAAGTAATCATCCCAGGGGAAGCAGGAGCAAGAAGGTCAAATAGATGAATAGTTGATCAACAGACATCCTGGAAACATATATGAAGCCAAAGAGGTACATCTCTAACTAGTTAGGTATGTTCTGGATTCGGGATATAAAATGTCAGTATATTAAATTCCATATTTGTGACAACCCCAAAATAGGTCCATTCCATCCAACCTATTCTGAGTCGCCAAATACATGGTACAGAAAATAACTACAACTTTATTACAACAATTGTCGTGCAAAATACAACAACACATATGCTGTGAGTTTGGATACAAATATATACCAAATGTGACTCATATCCCAACCGTGGACAGCACCTCACAATGACACCTTATATAAAGTTATAGTCAAAAACTATTTTAGAAATTAGAATCTTTGGGAAGTGCTCAAGAAAACCCTTGTACATGGGAGGCCATGCTTCTAGGTTGTGATAGATATCATATGGCCACAGAATTATCCTTGATTGACCCAATATACCCTAAAGAAAAATGAGAAGATCACTATCATATTTTTCCCAATGGTGAGTCTTCTCTTGACTTATCATTATCTCCACTGTCTTTAATCGTGAATTATACTTCAAACAAACACCAAGATTATATAGGTAGTGCTCGTAGATATACTCAGTAAGTGGATGAGCACAATCCTGTCTTATGATGACACGAGGTTGTATGTCATTAGACATCTTGTTTGATAGTTGTGCCACCCCCAAAACAGGTCCATTCCATCCAACCTATTCTGAGTCGCCAAATACATGGTACAGAAAACAACTATAACTTTATTACAATAATTGTCGTGCAAAATACAACAACATATATGCTGTAAGTTTGGATACAAATATATACCAACTGTGACTCTCATCCCAACCTTGGATGGCACGTCACAATGACACCTTACATAAAGGTATAGTCAAAAACTATTTTAGAAATTAGAATCTTTGGGAAGTGCTCAAGGAAATCTTCGTACATGGGAGGCCATGCTTATAGGTTGTGATAGATATCATATGGCCACAGAATTATCCTTAGTTGACCCAATATACCCCAAAAAAAATGAGAAAATTACTATCATATTCTTCCCAATGGTGAGTCTTCTCTTGACTTATCATTATCTCCACTGTCTCTAATTGAGAATTATACTTCAAACAAATACAAAGATTATATAGGTAGTGCTCGTAAATATACTCAGCAAGTGGATGAGCACAATCCTGTCTTATGATGACACGAGGTTGTATGTCATTAGACATCTTGTATGATAGTGGCAAAATACCCTTCCAACGTTGGGTTTGCTTCACCCTAGATGATTAACCAAATATATATAACTACTAAATGATGACCACCGTTCTATTCCCCTGTTACCCCTGCTCGACCCAGCTACACTCTTATTACCTGAAAGGAATTGTGAAATAGAAGGGTGAGCACAACTAGCCCAGTAAAGAATATCATGACTAAAGATAAATAAGTTATCAATAGCTTTCAACAGAATTAAATCAGAGATTTAGAACATATGGTAGATGATAAAACTTTTCAACCATAGTTGCAGCAGAACGAGCAATCCATTAGAAGAGTCAAATAGACTACACAGTCTATTATCTTCTCCATGTTAAAAATCCACCAATAATATTTTATCCTTGTAACATCAATCAACAATTCATTTTCACAATTATATGAATAACTCATAATCATAATTGTGATTCTAAATTCCTCTTCACATCCAGAACGAAGATAATTTTCATCACATGTCTTTACCTGAAACATCAAAGATCATAGTTATACCAAATCACAGTTCCTGTTTATAATCATACAAACAATTTCATCTTTGCACTACGGGCCAATGATATTCGTCACCAATTCATCTTTGCACTACTGGCCAAAGATATTCAACAACATGTCATCTTTGCACTACGGGCCAAAGATATTCATCAATAATTCATCTTTGCACTACAGGCCAAAGATAGTCCTCAACAGTTCATATTTGCACTACATGCCAAATATATTTAATTCTCAAAGAATTATATAATCATTTTAGAATTTATATAAACAATAATTATATCCATGTTAATCAATTCATCTTTACACTTAAGCTAAAGATATTCAATTATAAATTCAATGGTCATGATCATACCAGTTAACAATTTATCTTTGCACTACATGTAAGACCCCAGCTTATTAATAAATAAAATCAAATTTTCTCTAAATATTATTGTGAATAATAAGGGGTTAATTTGATATAATACTTTGGTTATGGGTGAAATGTGCAAATTTTCCAAAATAAGCATGTGGTTATAAAATATTCATTTTATCGGGGAATATTCGTTTGGTCGTGGAATATTCTTACTGTCGGAGAATATTCGTACGACGGCGCAGCCTTGTGTGGGCCCCATAACGGAAAGCGATTGGATGAAGAAAATGACAAGTATAAGTTGTTTATAAATAACGGCATAGTTGTTACTGTTAATACTGTTGGAATACCCGGTGGTTAAAATACAGTAGCACACGGTATTGCACCAATTATTGATTCTTACGTAAGAAGACACTACTCAAAAATTGTTACAGTAGTTACTGTTCAATATTTTATTTTATTGGTTCAATAATTGATGCGTTGATATTTTATATTATTGTTGTTTCAATAATTATTAATGCACAGTATTTCCCATTATCAGATCAATAATTCATATTATTTGAATAATATTATTAGATAACATTATTGGCAATGTCTAGAAAGTTCTGTCTAATGAGAGGTTTGGTCATCTAATTGCGCGCCAGTAAGGAAAAATTCTTATTGGAAAGCCCCCTCTTTCCTGGGAACGGCCTGGTTGTCATAAATGTGACTCTGTAATATTATTTGTGAATAATTAATTATTGATTCATATGATAAGTGTAAGACCCCAAATTATTAATAAATGAAATTTAAATTCCCTCTATTTATTATTTTGAAATAGTAAGTGTTAAATTGATTAATGAGGTTAGTTATGGGTAAAATGCGCAAATATTTCAAATAAGCAGGTGGTTATAAAATATTCATTATTGTCGGGGAATATTCGTTTGGTCGTGGAATATTCTTCCTGTCGGGGAGTATTCGTACGACGGCGCAGTCTTTTGTGGGCCCCATAACGAAAAGCGATTGGATGAAGAAAATGATAAGTATATGTTGTTTATTAATAACGGCGTAGTTGTTACCGTTAATACTGTTGGAATACCCGGTGGTTAAAACACAGTAATACGCGTTGTTACACAGTAGCACACTGTATTGCACCAATTATTGATTCTTACGTAAGAAGGCACTACTCAATAATGGTTACAGTAATTACTGTTCATTATTTTATTTTATTGATTCAATAATTGCTGCGTTGATATTTTATATTACTGTTGTTTCAATAATTGTCACTACACAGTATTTTCCATTATCAGATCAATAATTCATATTATTTGAATAATATTATTAGATAACATTATTGGCAATGTCTAGAAAGTTCTGTCTGAGGAGAGGTTTGGTCATCTAATTGCGCGCCAGTAAGGAGAAATCCTTATTGGAAAGCCCCCTCTTTCCTGGGAACGACCTGGTTGTCATAAATGTGATTCTGTAATATTATTTATGAATAATTAATTATTGATTCATATGATAAGGAAATATTTATAAACGAGGGATATATTTTTGTGGTTAAAAATGAAGGAGTTAATGTTGAGGTTTTTATCAGTATTTTTGTCGGAATGGAGGTATTAAAAATCAGGATTTTTGTGATATTTTGCGGGGGTTATAATTTTTAATCCGACCGTTGGATCGTGGTAATTTTTGGATATGTTATACATATATAAGTTGAGTATATGTCTACAAATTTTGAACCGTTAAAAATGAATGTATGATTTATTATGAATTTTACGAGATGACTGGTTCAGAAATTGTTGAATTTTCGGAGTTAATCATTTTGGTAGAAAATTCTAGAATTGGTGGGCCCCACTCTTGGTTGGTGAAGAAATGTGCTGAGATTTTTATTCAAATGTGGTGGGTGGGAATAGTAGCAGGTAAAGCCATCAGGTTGCAGGTTAAGTCTGCTTCGGCGTGCTAACATTTTCCTATAAATAGAGGGCTAAGTTAGAATTGAAAATCACACCAGAAATAAGTTTTCTCTCTTTCTCTCTCTAGATTATTGAGTGTATTTTGTGAGTATTTAGATACTTTGAGAGTTTCTATTCATCAGAGCAAGTGTCTTTCAGCCTTATACCGGTATTCCGACCAGAAGTACTGTCTTTACGAGGTAAGGGATGTTATTTTATTCAAAAATGATATTATTTCTTCAATATCATTATGCCAAAATATTGGTTGGAAATTTTTATCAAATTTGGAACTTTTCACGAGTTACTATTCACGAGTTACTATTCACCGAAAAATAAAATTTTCTTCTTTTCGTCCAAAATATCTATTCTGGGTACTAGCTTTGATTGTATCCATGTTTTGATCATTCTTGAATTCTACTTCACTATGAATAATTATAAGGTATTTTTTGGACATGGATAAATCGAAATATGAATCCTTAATATTTGTTATTTTGTTTCACTGGATTCGTTTTCTTTAAGATATTTTTCATCATCCTCAGTCCTAAATGATGATATTACTGAATATCTTTGGCCCGTAGTGCAAAGATGAATGATTAACTGATGAATATCTTTGGCCCGTAGTGCAAAGATGAACAGGTGTTGAGATGAACATGGCCGACTGGTGATACAAATGAATATCTTTGGCCTGTAGTGCAAAGATGAATATTTGATTAAAGATGGTTATTGATTGTTGTTACAGGGATAAAATATTGATGATGGACTTTTAAATCTTAGAAGATAGTAGAACTCATTCTCTACTTGACTCTTCTAATGGTTTGTTGTTTCCGCTGCAGTTATTGATTTAAAACTTGTTGTCTATTGTATTCTATTAGATTTTTCCCTGTTGAAGACTAACGATAATTTGTTCTGTATTATCTTAGTCATAATGTTCTTTACTGGGCTAGTTGAGCTCACCCTTTTCCTTTTTATTCCATTTTTCTCAGGAGGCGAGAATGTAGCGAGTACTAGTCGGGGTATGGAATGATGGTTCTAGAAGTTACTTTAGTAGTCCTCACCATTTTTGTGAAATAATGTATCAATAATTGTAATGAGGACTTATTTGAGTGTGGATATTGTCTAAATGACAATATTTGTATTTAAACTCACAGTTCTTGTGTTGTAATAATAAAGATGTAGTTGTTTCTATACCATGTATTTTGGCGACTCAGAATGGGTGTTGTATACCTATTTTGGGGGCGTCACAGTTGGTATCAGAGCTTAGGGATATGATCTCTGGCGGAGATCGGGGAATAGAACTAGGAGGGGAGAGACGAATAAATCCTTCGCTAGTGTGTCCTACCTAAGCTTATTTATTGGTCAGTCATAATATAGGGGTATTATGTGATTTGTTAATTTATTTAATTAACCCTTGTTTTATGGCAGTATTTGAGAATGTCGACTGAAAATGTTAACAGTGGAGTAAATGAGACCGTGGAGACACCGGTGCTTACCAACGAGGAGAACGTGCAACAGGCTGGCAATGTTCCTCCTGTGAACAACACCAATGAGCAGATGATGAATGATGGAATGTTTAGAAGTTTTTTGCAATTCATGCAAATCTAGAAAAGGGAGACTCGTGTTCAAAATACAGGAGGAAATGATAGCAATTCACGGTTTGTCACAGCCAAACAGTTCAAAGAATTGGGACCACCAGAATTTAAGGGAAAGCCGGATCCGATCATGGCGGAAACGTGGGTCAAGCAAATTACCAAGATATTCGATGTCTTGGGATGCACGGAGGAACAGAAGGTTCCATTCGCCACCTTTATGTTCCGTGGCGAGGCAGATTACTGGTGGGAGTCTATGAAGCGTACCCATCCAACCGCACTCAGCATGTCTTGGGAGACATTTCAAAAATTGTTCAATGACAAGTACTTTCCTGAAAGTATTCGTCATATGAAGGAGGTAGAGTTTATTAGACTAGAGCAGAATAATATGATGGTATCTCAGTACGAGGCAAAGTTTGCTGAGTTGTCCAGGTTTGCACCTCATTTGGTGGAGAATGAGGAACGTATGACGAGGATGTTTCTGAGAGGTTTGAAACCCGGCATACGTCAATATCTCATTTCTCATAAATTTTCTCTCTATTCAGATGTTGTCAACAGGGCTCAATTATTAGAGCGAGATAACGAGTACAGTCAACTGAGGGATCACAACCAGAATCATATCGGTGACAGCAGTCATCAGAACAATGATAACCAGCGGAGAAAGAAAAATACAGACAAGAACGGCAACCACTCTGGTGGTAATCGTGGCTATGAAAATAGAAGAAGCGAGTCGGGAGGAGATTTTAAAAAGAGGAGATTCAACAATGACAATACGAAGACGTCAGCACCAACAGCAACTGGTTCCAAGGGAGGAGAACGACCACCGGTTATATGCTATAAGTGCGGAAAAGAAGGACATATCAGCCCAAACTGCCCACAACAGTTTAAGGTATGTTATAATTATGGAAAGGAAGGACATATCGCTCGAGATTGCACTGTAGCAAAACCAAGTCCAGCGGGGATAGTGACTCAAAAAGCTATCCCAGAAAAGATAAAGTCAACGGTTCCTGGAAGAGCGTTTGTCGTGACTGGTCAACATGCGAGGAACCCAAACGAGGTGATCACGGGTAAGCTAATCATAAATTCATGCGAAGTTTATACCTTATTAGATACCGGTTCTACCCATTCTTTTATCTCTCCTGCTTGTGCTCAACGTTTAAACTTAACTCCGGAGAAGTTAGACTTTGATTTATCTGTGGAGACTCCGTTAGGAGAAACTTTCATCACATCCACTGTTTATAAATCTTGTGTGATCCAAGTTGGCACCATCACCTTACCTGTTGACCTTATCTCTTTAAAGATACTTGCTTTTGATGTGATTTTAGGGATTGATTGGTTAACTACTCATCATGCCAAAATTGATTGTTTTCGTAAGGTTGTTAGTTTTCATATTCCTAACCAACCTGTTGTACGAATTCAAACAACTAAGCCATTAAAATCAATCACTGTTATATCAAGCCATAAAGCCATTCGTTTATTAAAAAACGGATGTCAAGCTTTCTTAGCCCATGTTATGGATTTGAATAAAGACACGTCAAATTTGAATAATATTCCTGTTGTTATTGACTTTCCTGACGTATTTCCTGAAGAACTTCCCGGTCTACCCCCGGAACGAGAAATTGAATTCTTTATTGATCTTAAACCTGGTACAAAGCCCATTTCTAAAACCCCATATCGAATGGCTCTTATTGAACTTCAGGAGTTAAAGGTCCAACTACAATAGTTGTTGGACATCGGTTTCATTCGTCCTAGTACATCTCCTTGGGGTGCTCCTGTTTTATTTGTAAAGAAGAAAGACGGGAGTATGCGACTTTGTATTTATTACCGGGAATTAAACCATGTCACTATTAAGAATAGGTATCCGCTACCTCGTATTGATGACCTGTTTGACCAGTTACAAGGAGCACAATTCTTTTCAAAGATCGATCTTCGTTCTGGATATCATCAGCTGAAGGTTAAAACTGAGGATATTCCAAAGACTGCCTTCAGAACTCGGTACGGGCATTATGAATTCCTAGTCATGTCTTTTGAATTGACTAATGCTCCTGCGGCTTTCATGGATATGATGAACCGAGTATTCAAGGATTATTTGGATCAGTTCGTTGTTGTCTTTATTGATGACATCCTCATATATTCCAAAAGCCGTGAAGATCATGAGCATCATTTGAAGCGGGTACTCCAAAGGCTGCGTGAAAATAAGTTATATGCTAAGTTGAAGAAATGCGAGTTCTGGCTTGAGGAAGTAGCTTTCTTAGGGCACGTGGTGTCAAAACATGGAGTATCTGTTGACCCGGCGAAGATAGAAACAATACAAAGTTGGGAGCAACCAAAGACGGTGACCGAAGTACGTAGCTTTCTGGGCTTAGCTGGTTATTATCGAAGATTCGTGGAAGGGTTTTCTCGAATCGCTACCCCGTTAACTCAGCTGACTCGGAAAGATATCAAATTCGTATGGAGCGAGGAATGCGAGAAGAGTTTTCAAGAGCTTAAGAGGAGACTCATTTCGGCACCTGTTCTGACAATACCATCTGGTTCGGATGGATTTGTTATCTACAGTGATGCTTCAGGCAAAGGGTTAGGATGTGTTCTCATGCAACATGGGAAAGTCATAGCCTATGCCTCGCGACAACTCAAAGAATATGAGAGGAATTATCCTACTCATGATTTGGAGTTGGCAGCAGTAGTTTTCGCGTTGAAGATCTGGAGACACTACCTGTATGGGGAGAAAGTGGAGATCTATACAGATCATAAAAGCCTCAAATATTTCTTCACCCAAAAGGAACTCAACATGCGGCAGCGACGTTGGCTCGAGCTGTTGAAAGATTACGATCATACCATCCAATATCATCCTGGAAAAGCAAACGTAGTAGCTGACGCATTGAGTAGAAGATCATATGCGGGTACGAGTGCAATGTTATTAACACAAAGGCCCATTTTGTATGACTTGCAAAGGATGGAGATAGAGATGAAGGCTCCAAGTACCCACATGATGATATCAAATATACGAGTAGAACCGACTTTAATCGATAAAGTTAAAGCTGCTCAAGCTACGGACATAGAGCTGATGCGTATGAAGAAGAAAGTGTAAGAAAGTTCTATTCCAGAAGCAAGAATCGATGAAGAAGGAATACTACGAGTCCACTCCAGACTTTGTGTTCCTAACAATTCTGATTTGAAGTACAAAATCATGATGGAAGCACACAATACACCATTTGCAATCCATCCTGGAAGTACCAAAATGTATCGTGATCTTCGACATACATTTTGGTGGAATAATATGAAGAGAGAGATTGCAAAGTTTATCTCGAGGTGTTTAACTTGTCAACGTGTAAAGGCGGAACATCAAGTGCCAAAGGGTCCATTGCAACCACTTGAGATTCTGAAATGGAAGTGGGAACACATTACCATGGATTTCGTTACGGGTCTTCCCACGGTTTCTCAAGGCATAAATGCTATTTGGGTTATTGTTGATAGATTAACCAAGTCTGCTCATTTCTTGCCGATACGGGAGACTTATTCCCTTGAACGTCTTGCTCGTATATACGTAGATGAGATTGTGAGACTGCATGGCATGCCAGTATCCATAGTTTCGGATCGTGACCCAAGATTCACTTCAAGATTTTGGGTTAGCTTGCAAAAAGCTATGGGCACAGATTTACGATTTAGTTCGGCATACCATCCTCAAACGGACGGACAATCAGAGAGGACTATTCAAACTCTTGAAGATCTATTAAGACTTTGTGTCCTAGATTTTAAAGGGAGTTGGGATAAGTACCTACCATTGGTGGAATTCTCTTACAATAACAGTTATCAGGCAAGTATAGGTGTGGTCCCATTTGAAGCATTATATGGACGAAAGTGTCGCTCTCCAGTATGCTGGGACGAGGTGGGTGAAGCAACATTGTTGGGACCAGAGTTGGTACGCATGACTACAGAGAAGATCCAAACGATTCGACAACGTATACAAACGGCACAGGATCGACAAAAGAGTTATGCGGATCTTCATCGAAAGGACGTGGAATTTGACATTGGGGATCATGTATTGTTGCGTGTGGCTCCATGGAAAGGAGTTACAAGATTTGGGAAGAGAGGAAAGCTCAATCCATGATTTATTGGTCCATTTCAGATTCTTGACCGAGTAGAAAATGTGGCCTATAGACTCGCGTTACCTCCAAGTATGTCTCGCGTTCATAATATTTTTCATATATCTGTGTTACGTAAATATGTGAAAGACCCAGACCACGTTATTGAGTTAGAACCGGACGAGATAGCTGAAGTGTAAGACTCCAATTTTTATAAATAAAGATGAATTTTCTATAAATATCATTTTTGAATATTATGGAGTTAATTTGATATAATGTTATAGTTGTGGGTAATATTTATAAATTTTACAAAGTAAGCAAGTTGTTATAAAATATTCGTTTGGTCGGAGAATATTCTTTTTGTCGGGAAATATTCGTACGACGGCACAATCATTGGTGGACCCCACAACGGAATTATTGTCGGATTGAGAAAACGACAGAATTATCTTTCTATAAAAATAACGGCTGAGGTGTTACCGTTAAAACCGTTAAAACTGTTGAACTACTCGGTAGTAAAAGTACAGTAATACGCGTGGTTGCATAGTAGCACACGGTATTGATTATTGATGCTTACGTGAGAAGTCACTCAGCTATACTCAATTATTGCTACAGTAATTGCTGCATCATATCTCTTAAATCATTGTCATAGTATCATCTGTATAATATGTTATATTATTGAGACGTTGTGGTAAGTTTGGTTATTTTATGGGGGGCCATATGTCATCATCTAAGAGTCTCTTCGTCAATAGTAATTACCGTCGTCAATAGTAATTACCGTCGTCAATAGTATTTACCTTGGTCAACAGTAATTACCGTCGTCAATAGTAATTACCGTCGTCAATAGTATTTACCTTGGTCAATAGTAATTACCTTCGTCAATATTATTTACCTTGGTCAATAGTATTTACCTTGGTTAATAGTAATTACCTTCGTCAATAGTATTTACCTTGGTCAATAGTAATTACTTTCGTCAATAGTAGTTGTCCCTTCAATATTACCAAGAGTCATTTGACCCTTCGTTAAGACCAAGAGTCATTTGACCCTTCGTTAAGACCAAGAGCCACCCTCAGTTTTTCTATAAATAGAGGCCTAGGGCTTCATTATTTTTCACGAATTCATTCAAGCTATAGAGAGAGAAAGTATAGAGAGAATAAGAGAGAGAGAATAAAAGTATTCTGCTACATCACTTTTCTAATATCCAGTTCTTTTAAGGTAGGGAATATTATTTCTTTTATATTCATGAAGAGAACTTCTGTTATTCCATTTGTTATTATTCTGTTGGAATAACCAGTATACGCGGTCTACCCTATACTTGGTGACATTCTTCTATTATTCTGTTGGAACATCCTGTCTGTGTGTTTTACACCGGACCTGGTTCCGTTTATTATTCTGTTGGAACATCCTGTCTGTGTGTTTTACACCGGACCTGGTTCCGTTTTATTATTATTCTGTTGGAATATCCTGTCTGTGTGTTTTACACCGGACCTGGTTCCATTATTTATTATTCTGTCGGAATATCCTGTCTGTGCGTTTACGCCGGACCTGGTTCCATTATTTATTATTCTATTGGAATAACCTGTCTGTGCGGTCTATCGCATGCATGGTGATTTCTTTTGTTATTCCATTCTTTATTGTACTCAGTTGGTTAAGTTTTGACTTCTATACTCCATGAAATTTGTGGAATATCCTTGATAGTTGCGTTTCATCCAGTATCTTTTCAAGAAAATATTCTTCTAAGCATTCTTGAATTTTACTCCACAATGCAGTATCATGTTGACAATTTGGACGTTGTTAATTCCTGGATAAATTAATTCTTGAACTTGTTTTATTGAATTCTTATATCATTGTCATCATCCTCATGTTTATAAAATGTTGAAAGTCATCTGTGGCCTGTATTGCATAGATGGACTTGGTATGATTATGACCAGGGATTATTCGGTATAATCATGACCGTAATGTTACAAATGATGTGGTAAAAGTCCTCATTGGCCCGTAGTGCATTGATGGACAGTTGTTGGCATGATCATGACCATTAATGAATACACGAATATCCTTGGCCGTAGTGCAGGGGTGATTCGATGATGTGGATTATTTTATTAAGCTGAGTCTCAGCGATCACAGTGTTGAAAAACTTTTTAAATCATAAAAGATAGTAGAGTTTATTTTCTACTTGACTCTTTTAATGGATTGCTTGTTCCGCTACAGTTAAACTTGATGTCTATTATATTTTATCAGTTTAACATTGTTGAAGGCTAATGATAATTTATTCTGCATTATCTTAGTCATAATATTTCTTACTGGGCTAGTTGAGCTCACCCTTTCTTTCACTGTTCTCTTCAGGAAATGAGAACGTAGCTGGGACAAGTCGGGGTACGGAGTGATGGTCCGAATGATAGTATTAGTTAGTAGTCCTCACTATTCTATGTAATGGTGTGTTAATAAATGTAATGAGGACTCCTTTTGAGTATGAATACTCTCTAGAAGATAATATTTGTATTCAAACTCACAGTTTATGTTTTGTCGTATTGTACACGACAGATGTATTAATCAGTTGTATTTGTATTCTGTACTATGTATCTGACGACCCAAGATGGGTGATGTATACCTAATTTTGGGGGCGTCACAGTTGGTTTCAGAGCTTAGGGATATGATCCCTGGCTAAGATGTGAGAATAGAACTAGGAGGGGAGAGACGGGGAATTCCTTCGCTAGTATGGCATACCTAAGTTTATTTGCATGGTATTTAATTGGTCGGTCATAATATAAGGATAATATATGACATATCAATTAATTTTTATTTTGTGGCAGTATCTGAAAATGGCATCTGAGAATGTTGAGAATAGCAATGGAGCACAGACGACTGTTGATTCACCACATATCAATAATCAGGATAATGTGCATCAGGAAGGTGTCAATCCTCATGCAAACAACAACACTGACCAAATGATGAATGATCAAATGTTCAGAGGCTTTATGCAATTCATGCAACAACAGGTGAAAGCGGCTCCTGTCCACAACGTAGGTGGAAATACTGGAAACTCTCAGGCGGTCACCGCTAAACAGTTTAAGGAGCTGGGACCACCGGAGTTTAAGGGAGAACCCAAACCACTTGTAGCTGAAACATGGATAAAGCAGATCACCAAGATATTTGATGTCTTGGGTTGCTCCGAGGAGCAAAAGGTTCCCTTTGCCGCCTTTATGTTGCGAGGAGAGGCAGATTACTGGTGGGAATCGATAAAGCGTACTCAATCTGCCGCACTGAAGATGTCCTGGGAGAAGTTCCAAGAGCTGTTTAACGACAAATACTTTCCCGAAAGTATTCGTCACATGAAGGAGGTGGAGTTCATCAAATTGGAGCAGAATAATATGACCGTGTCGCAGTACGAGGCAAAATTTGCGGAGTTATCCCGGTTTGCGTCCCACCTGGTGGATAATGAAGAAAGAATGACGCGGATGTTTTTAAGAGGTTTGAAGCCGGAGATACGTCAACATCTTGTTTCTCATAAACTATGTTTGTATTCAGATGTTGTAAATAGGGCTCAGTTGGTGGAGCGCGATAACGAGACAACGCAACCAAAAGAGAGCAGCCGGCAAAATGATAATACTAGTGAGAGCAGTCATCGAAGCGGTGACAACAAGCGTGGAGGGAATCAACAGGCCAGAAATGGTAACCACTTCGGTGGTAATCAGGGCCAAAACAATAAGAATGGACATTTTAAGAAGAGGAGATTCAACAATGATGGAAAGATGTCAGCACCAGCACCTGTCGTTAAGGAAGGAGAACGACCACCTATCATATGTTTCAAATGCGGAGGGGAGGGACACATCAGTCCAAACTGCGCGATGCCGTCCAAAGCATGTTATAATTGTGGAAGAGAAGGTCATTTAGCCCGATTTTGTCGTTTACCGAAGACAAATTCAGCTAGGATGGAGGCACCAAAAGCCGTCCCAGAAAAGTCAAAACCGGTTGTGCAAGGGAGAGCGTTTGTTGTGAACTCCCAGAACGCAAGGAACCCGAATGAGGTCATCACGGGTAAGCTTATCATAAACTCTAACGAAGTCTATACTTTATTTGATACCGGTTCAACCCATTCTTTTATTTCTCCTACTTGCGCTCATCGATTAAATTTGATTCCGGAGAAATTAGACTTTGACTTATCAGTTGAAACTCCATTGGGAGAAACCTTCATTACATCCACGGTTTATAAGTCTTGTTTGGTTCAAGTTGGTACCCACACATTACCTGTCGATCTTATTTCATTAAAAATACTTGCATTTGACGTGATTCTAGGGATTGATTGGTTAACTACTCATCATGCAAAAATTGATTGTTTTCGTAAGGTTGTTAGCTTTCATATTCCTAATCGACCTATTATGCGAATTCAAGCAACCAAACCATTAAAATCAATCGCTGTCATCTCAAGCCATAAAGCTATTCGTTTATTGAAAAACGGATGTCAAGCTTTCTTAGCTCATGTCACAGATCTAAACAAAAATACGTCAGCTTTGAATGATATTTCTGTTGTTAATAAATTCCTGACGTATTCCCGAAGAACTTCCTGGCCTACCCCCAGAGCGTGAAATTGAATTTTGTATCGACCTTGAACCTGGTACAAAACCCATTTCCAAAGCCCCATATCGAATGGCTCCTATTGAACTTCAGGAGTTAAAGACCCAACTGCAGGAATTGTTAGACATTGGTTTTATTCGTCCTAGTACTTCTCCTTGGGGTGCTCCTGTTCTGTTCGTGAAGAAGAAAGATGGGAGTATGCGACTTTGTATTGATTATCGGGAGTTGAATCATGTCACCATCAAAAATAGGTACCCATTGCCACGTATTGATGACCTGTTTGACCAGTTGCAAGGAGCACAATTCTTTTCAAAGATCGATCTTCGTTCTGGATATCATCAGCTGAAGGTTAGAACTGAGGATATTCCAAAGACGGCTTTTAGAACTCGGTACGGGCATTATGAATTCTTAGTTATGTCTTTTGGATTGACTAATGCTCCTGCTGCCTTCATGGATATGATGAACAGGGTATTTAAGGAATATTTGGATCACTTTGTGGTCGTCTTTATCGATGACATCCTTGTTTATTCCAAAAGCCGTGAAGATCATGAGCAACACTTGAGGCTGGTACTCCAAAAGCTTCGTGAATACAAACTTTATGCCAAGTTGAAGAAATGCGAGTTCTGGCTGGAGGAGGTAGCATTCCTTGGGCACGTAGTATCAAGTCGTGGAATATCGGTTGACCCGGCAAAGATTGAAGCTATTCAAAGCTGGGAGCAACCTAAATCAGTGACCGAGGTACGTAGCTTTCTTGGTTTAGCTGGTTATTATCGAAGATTCGTGGAAGGATTTTCTCGAATCGCTACTCCATTAACTCAGCTGACTCGGAAAGATACAAAGTTTGGTTGGAGCGAAGAATGTGAGCAGAGTTTTCAAGAACTCAAGAGGAGACTCATTTCAGCACCTGTTCTAACAATACCATCTGGCTCGGAGGGATTTGTCATCTACAGTGATGCTTCGAGCAAAGGGTTGGGATGCGTTCTCATGCAACATGGAAAAGTCATAGCCTATGCATCAAGACAACTCAAGGAATATGAGAGGAATTATCCTACTCATGATCTAGAGTTGGCAGCTGTTGTCTTTGCACTTAAAATTTGGAGGCATTACTTGTATGGGGAGAAAGTGGAGATCTTTACGGATCATAAAAGCCTCAAATATTTCTTCACTCAAAAGGAACTCAACATGCGACAACGACGTTGGCTTGAACTGTTGAAAGATTATGATCATACCATTCAATACCATCCTGGAAAAGCGAACGTGGTAGCTGACGCATTGAGTAGAAGATCATATGCGGGTACAAGTGCAATATTAACAACGCAAAGGCCCATTTTGTGTGACTTGCAAAGGATGGAGATAGAGTTGAAGACTCCAGGGACCCATGTGATGATGGCGAATATACGAGTAGAACCGACTTTAATCGATAAAGTTAAAGCTGCTCAAGCTACAGACCTGGAGCTGATGCGTATGAGAGAAGAAAGTGCAAGAAGGTGCTATACCGGAAGCAAGAATCGATGAAGAAGGAATACTTCGAGTCAACTCCAGACTTTGTGTTCCTAACAACCCTGATTTAAAGTATGAAATCATGATGGAGGCGCACAAACACACCGTTTGCAATCCATCCTGGAAGTACCAAAATGTATCATGATCTTCGTCATACATTTTGGTGGAGCAATATGAAGAGAGAGATAGCGTTGTTTATCTCAAGGTGTCTAACTTGTCAACGAGTCAAAGCGGAGCATCAAGTACCAAAAGGTCCATTGCAACCACTTGAAATTCCAGAATGGAAGTGGGAGCACATTACCATGGATTTCGTTACCGGTCTTCCTAGGGTTTCTCAAGGTATTGATGCGATTTGGGTCATTGTTGATAGATTGACCAAGTCTGCTCATTTCTTACCGATACGAGAAACTTATACACTTGAACGTCTTGCTCGTATGTACATAAACGAGATTGTAAGACTGCATGGTATGCCAGTATCCATAGTTTCTGACCGAGACCCAAGATTCACTTCACGATTTTGGGTTAGTTTACAAAAAGCTATGGGCACGGAGTTACGATTTAGTTCAGCATATCATCCTCAGACGGACGGACAATCAGAGAGGACTATTCAAACTCTTGAAGATCTATTAAGACTCTGTGTCTTTGACTTCAAGGGAAGTTGGGACAAGTTCTTACCATTGGTGGAGTTTTCCTACAACAACAGTTATCAAGCAAGTATTGGCATGGCTCCATTCGAAGCATTGTATGGAAGAAAATGTCGTTCTCCAGTATGCTGGGATGAGGTGGGCGAAGCAACGTTGTTGGGACCGGAGTTGGTACGTATGACTACAGAAAAGATTCAAACGATCCGACAACGTATAAAAACCTCACAAGATCGACAAAAGAGTTATGCTGATCTTCATCGAAAGGACGTGGAATTTGATGTAGGAGATCATGTGTTCTTACGTGTTGCTCCATGGAAAGGAGTTACGAGATTTGGAAAGAGAGGAAAGCTAAATCCTCGATTCATCGGTCCATTTTTAATCCTCGATCGAGTAGGAACTGTGGCTTATAGACTCGCTTTACCGCCAAGTATGTCTCGTGTTCATAACGTTTTCCACATATCAATGTTACGCAAATATGTGGAAGACCCGAACCACATTATTGAGTTAGAACCAGACGAAATAGCGGAGGATTTGACGTATGAAGAAGTTCCTGTTCAAATCTTGGATAAGAAGGAACATATTCTACGCTCCAAGGTTATACCTCAAGTTAAAGTTTTGTGGAGAAACCACGATGTTGAGGAAATGACTTGGGAGTTAGAATCAGAAATGAAATCAAGGTATCCTTACCTCTTTGACATACCAGGTACGTACCCTAATTTCGAGGGCGAAATTTCATAAGAAGGGGAGGTTGTAAGACCCCAATTTTTATAAATAAAGATGAATTTTCTATAAATATCATTTTTGAATATTATGGAGTTAATTTGATATAATGTTATAGTTGTGGGTAATATTTATAAATTTTGCAAAGTAAGCAAGTTGTTATAAAATATTCGTTTGGTCGGAGAATATTCTTTTTGTCGGGGAATATTCGTACGACGGCACAATCATTGGTGGACCCCACAACGGAATTATTGTCGGATTGAGAAAACGACAGAATTATCTTTCTATAAAAATAACGGCTGAGGTGTTACCGTTAAAACCGTTAAAACTGTTGAACTACTCGGTAGTAAAAGTACAGTAATACGCGTGGTTGCATAGTAGCACACGGTATTGATTATTGATGCTTACGTGAGAAGTCACTCAGCTATACTCAATTATTGCTACAGTAATTGCTGCATCATATCTCTTAAATCATTGTCATAGTATCATCTGTATAATATGTTATATTATTGAGACGTTGTGGTAAGTTTGGTTATTTTATGGGGGGCCATATGTCATCATCTAAGAGTCTCTTCGTCAATAGTATACCGTCGTCAATAGTAATTACCGTCGTCAATAGTATTTACCTTGGTCAACAGTAATTACCGTCGTCAATAGTAATTACCGTCGTCAATAGTATTTACCTTGGTCAATAGTAATTACCTTCGTCAATATTATTTACCTTGGTCAATAGTATTTACCTTGGTCAATAGTAATTACCTTCGTCAATAGTATTTACCTTGGTCAATAGTAATTACTTTCGTCAATAGTAGTTGTCCCTTCAATATTACCAAGAGTCATTTGACCCTTCGTTAAGACCAAGAGTCATTTGACCCTTCGTTAAGACCAAGAGCCACCCTCAGTTTTTCTATAAATAGAGGCCTAGGGCTTCATTATTTTTCACGAATTCATTCAAGCTATAGAGAGAGAAAGTATAGAGAGAATAAGAGAGAGAGAATAAAAGTATTCTGCTACATCACTTTTCCAATATCCAGTTCTTTTAAGGTAGGGAATATTATTTCTTTTATATTCATGAAGAGAACTTCTGTTATTCCATTTGTTATTATTCTGTTGGAATAACCAGTATACGCGGTCTACCCTATACTTGGTGACATTCTTCTATTATTCTGTTGGAACATCCTGTCTGTGTGTTTTACACCGGACCTGGTTCCGTTTATTATTCTGTTGGAACATCCTGTCTGTGTGTTTTACACCGGACCTGGTTCCGTTTTATTATTATTCTGTTGGAATATCCTGTCTGTGTGTTTTACACCGGACCTGGTTCCATTATTTATTATTCTGTCGGAATATCCTGTCTGTGCGTTTACGCCGGACCTGGTTCCATTATTTATTATTCTATTGGAATAACCTGTCTGTGCGGTCTATCGCATGCATGGTGATTTCTTTTGTTATTCCATTCTTTATTGTACTCAGTTGGTTAAGTTTTGACTTCTATACTCCATGAAATTTGTGGAATATCCTTGATAGTTGCGTTTCATCCAGTATCTTTTCAAGAAAATATTCTTCTAAGCATTCTTGAATTTTACTCCACAATGCAGTATCATGTTGACAATTTGGACGTTGTTAATTCCTGGATAAATTAATTCTTGAACTTGTTTTATTGAATTCTTATATCATTGTCATCATCCTCATGTTTATAAAATGTTGAAAGTCATCTGTGGCCTGTATTGCATAGATGGACTTGGTATGATTATGACCAGGGATTATTCGGTATAATCATGACCGTAATGTTACAAATGATGTGGTAAAAGTCCTCATTGGCCCGTAGTGCATTGATGGACAGTTGTTGGCATGATCATGACCATTAATGAATACACGAATATCCTTGGCCGTAGTGCAGGGGTGATTCGATGATGTGGATTATTTTATTAAGCTGAGTCTCAGCGATTTCAGTGTTGAAAAACTTTTTAAATCATAAAAGATAGTAGAGTTTATTTTCTACTTGACTCTTTTAATGGATTGCTTGTTCCGCTACAGTTAAACTTGATGTCTATTATATTTTATCAGTTTAACATTGTTGAAGGCTAATGATAATTTATTCTGCATTATCTTAGTCATAATATTTCTTACTGGGCTAGTTGAGCTCACCCTTTCTTTCACTGTTCTCTTCAGGAAATGAGAACGTAGCTGGGACAAGTCGGGGTACGGAGTGATGGTCCGAATGATAGTATTAGTTAGTAGTCCTCACTATTCTATGTAATGATGTGTTAATAACTGTAATGAGGACTCCTTTTGAGTATGAATACTCTCTAGAAGATAATATTTGTATTCAAACTCACAGTTTATGTTTTGTCGTATTGTACACGACAGATGTATTAATCAGTTGTATTTGTATTCTGTACTATGTATCTGACGACCCAAGATGGGTGATGTATACCTAATTTTGGGGGGCGTCACATGAAGACTTAACGTACGAAGAGGTACCTGTCAAGATCTTGGATAGAAAGGAGCATGTCCTACGCACGAAGGTCATACCACAAGTTAAAGTTTTGTGGAGAAACCATGCTATTGAGGAAATGACCTGGGAGTTGGAAACGGAAATGAAAGCGAGGTATCCTCATCTTTTCGAAACACCAGGTACGCACGTCAATTTCGAGGACGAAATTTCATAAGGAGGGGAGGTTGTAAGACCCCAAATTATTAATAAATGAAATTAAATTCCCTCTATTTATTATTTTGAAATAGTCAAATATTTTAAATAAGCAGGTAGTTATAAAATATTCATTGTTGTCGGGGAATATTCGTTTGGTCGTGGAATATTCTTCCTGTCGGGGAATATTCGTACGACGGCGCAGTCTTTTGTGGGCCCCATAACGGAAAGCGATTGGATGAAGAAAACGACAAGTATATGTTATTTATTAATAACGGCGTAGTTGTTACCGTTAATACTGTCAGAATACCCGGTTGTTAAAACACAGTAATACGCGTTGTTACACAGTAGCACACTGTATTGCACCAATTATTGATTCTTACGTAAGAAGGCACTACTCAATAATGGTTACAGTAATTACTGTTCAGCATTTTATTTTATTGATTCAATAATTGATGCGTTGATATTTTATATTACTGTTGTTTCAATAATTGTCACTACACAGTATTTCCCATTATCAGATCAATAATTCATATTATTTGAATAATATTATTAGATAACATTATTGGCAATGTCTAGAAAGTTCTGTCTAAGGAGAGGTTTGGTCATCTAATTGCGCGCCAGTAAGGAGAAATCCTTATTGGAAAGCCCCATCTTTCCTGGGAACGGCCTGGTTGTCATAAATATGATTCTGTAATATTATTTATGAATAATTAATTATTGATTCATATGATAAGGAAATATTTATAAATGAGGGATATATTTTTGTGGTTAAAAATGAAGGAGTTAATGTTGAGGTTTTTATCAGTATTTTTGTCGGAATGGAGGTATTAAAAATTAGGGTTTTTGTGATATTTTGCGGGGGTTATAATTTTTAATCCGACCGTTGGATCGTGGTAATTTTTGGATATGTTATACATATATAAGTTGAGTATATGTCCACAAATTTTGAACCGTTAAAAATGAATGTATGATTTATTATGAATTTTACGAGATGACTGGTTCAGAAATTGTTGAATTTTCGGAGTTAATCATTTTGGTAGAAAATTCTAGAATTGGTGGGCCCCACTCTTGGTTGGTGAAGAAATGTGCTGAGATTTTTATTCAAATGTGGTGGGTGGGAATAGTAGCAGGTAAAGCCATCAGGTTGCAGGTTAAGTCTGCTTCGGCGTGCTAACATTTTCCTATAAATAGAGGGCTAAGTTAGAATTGAAAATCACACTAGAAATAAGTTTTCTCTCTTTCTCTCTCTAGATTATTGAGTGTATTTTGTGAGTATTTAGATACTTTGAGAGTTTCTATTCATCAGAGCAAGTGTCTTTCAGCCTTATACCGGTATTCCGACCAGAAGTACTGTCTTTACGAGGTAAGGGATGTTATTTTATTCAAAAATGATATTATTTCTTCAATATCATTATGCCGAAATATTGGTTGGAAATTTTTATCAAATTTAAAACTTTTCACGTCGGGGTTACTATTCATGAGTTACTATTCACGAGTTACTATTCACCGAAAAATAAAATTTTCTTCTTTTCGTCCAAAATATCTATTCTGGGTACTAGCTTTGATTGTATCCATATTTTGATCATTCTTGAATTCTACTTCACTATGAATAATTATAAGGTATTTTTTGGACATGGATAAATCGAAATACGAATCCTTAATATTTGTTATTTTGTTTCACTGGATTCGTTTTCTTTAAGATATTTTTCATCATCCTCAGTCCTAAATGATGATATTACTGAATATCTTTGGCCCGTAGTGCAAAGATGAATGATTAACTGATGAATATCTTTGGCCCGTAGTGCAAAGATGAACAGGTGTTGAGATGAACATGACCGACTGGTGATACAAATGAATATCTTTGGCCTGTAGTGCAAAGATGAATATTTGATTAAAGATGGTTATTGATTATTGTTACAGGGATAAAATATTGATGATGGACTTTTAAATCTTAGAAGATAGTAGAACTCATTCTCTACTTGACTCTTCTAATGGTTTGATGTTTCCGCTGCAGTTATTGATTTAAAACTTGTTGTCTATTGTATTCTATTAGATTTTTCCCTGTTGAAGACTAACGATAATTTTTTCTGTATTATCTTAGTCATAATGTTCTTTACTGGGCTAGTTGAGCTCACCCTTTTCCTTTTTGTTCCATTTTTCTCAAGAGGCGAGAATGTAGCGAGTACTAGTCGGGGTATGGAATGATGGTTCTAGAAGTTACTTTAGTAGTCCTCACCATTTTTGTGAAATAATGTATCAATAATTGTAATGAGGACTTATTTGAGTGTGGATATTGTCTAAATGACAATATTTGTATTTAAACTCACAGTTCTTGTGTTGTAATAATAAAGATGTAGTTGTTTCTGTACCATGTATTTTGGCGACTCAGAATGGGTGTTGTATACCTATTTTGGGGGCGTCACAATAAGGAAATATTTATTTTATGTGGATATAAATGAGGGATATATTTTTGTGGTTAAAAATAAAGGAGTTAATGTTTAGGTTTTTATCAGTATTTTTGTCGGAATGGAGGTATTAAAAATTAGGATTTTTGAGATATTTTACGGGGGTTATAATTTTTAATCCGACCGTTGGATCGTGGTAATTTTTGGATATGTTATACATATATAAGTTGAGTATATGTCCACAAATTTTGAGCCGTTAAAAATGAACGTATGATTTATTATGAATTTTACGAGATGACTGGTTCAGAAATTGTTGAATTTTCGGAGTTAATCATTTTGGTAGAAAATTCTAGAATTTGTGGGCCCCACTCTTGGTTGGTGAAGAAATGTGCTGAGATTTTTATTCAAATGTGGTGGGTGGGAATAGTAGCAGGTAAAGCCATCAGGTTGCAGGTTAAGTCTGCTTCGGCGTGCTAACATTTTCCTATAAATAGAGGGCTAAGTTAGAATTGAAAATCACACCAGAAACAAGTTTTTTCTCTTTCTCTCTCTAGATTATTGAGTGTATTTTGTGAGTATTTAGATACTTTGAGAGTTTCTATTCATCAGAGCTAGTTTCTTTCAGCCTTATACCGGTATTCCGACCAGAAGTACTGATATTTTGAGGTAAGGGATATTATTTTCTTCTTAATGATATTATTTTCTTCAATATCATTATGCTGAAATATTGATATGAACTTTATATCAAATTTAGAACTTTTTGTGTCGGGGTTACTATTCACGTATACGTTACTATTTACGTATACGGCACTATTCACCGAAAAATAAAATTTTCTCTTTTTGTCCAAGATGTCTATTATGGTTACTATCTTTGATTGTATCCATGTTTTGATCTTTATTTTTGAATTTTGCTTCACACTTGATTATTATGAAGTATTATTGATCTTGGATAAACTGTTATACGAATCCCTACTATTTGTCCTTCTGTCTCACTGGATTCGTTCTCTTTAAGATATTTTTCATCATCCTCAGTCCTAAATGATGATATTACTGAATATCTTTGGCCTGTAGTGCAAAGATGTATGATTACTTGATGAATATCTTTGGCCTGTAGTGCAAAGATGAACAGGTGTTGAGATGAACATGACTGACAGGTGATACAAATGAATATCTTTGGCCTGTAGTGCAAAGATGAATATTTGGATAAAGATGATTATTAATTGATGTTACAGGGATAAAATATTGACGATGGACTTTTAAATCTTAGAAGATAGTAGAATTCATTCTCTACTTGACTCTTCTAATGGTTTTCTATTTCCGCTGCAGTTGTTGATCTAAAACTTGTTGTCGATTATATTCTATCAGATTTTTTCCTGTTGAATACTAATGATAATTTGTTGTATATTATCTTAGTCATAATATTCTTTACTGGGCTAGTTGAGCTCACCCTTTTCCTTTTTGTTGCATTTTTCTTCTCAGGAGGTGAGAACATAGCAGGATCTAGTCGGGGTATGGAGTGATGGTTCTAGAAAGATGTTTTAGCAGTCCTCACTATTTCTGTAAAATAGTGTTTGAATAATTGTATTGAGGACTTATTTGAGTGTGGATATTGTCCAGAAGATAATATTTGTATTTAAACTCACAGTATGTGTTGTCGTATTTTACACGCCAATTGTATTATTGAAGTTGTAGTTTGCTTTCTGTACCATGTATTTGGCAACTCAGAATGGGTGTTGTATACCTATTTTGGGGGCGTCACAGTTGGTATCAGAGCTTAGGAATATGATCCCTGGCTGAGATGTGAGACAAGAACTAGGAGGGGAGAGACGGGAAATTCCTTCGCTAGTATGACCTGACAAAGTTTATTTGGAATTTATTTGGTCGGTCAGAGTATAGGGATAATATATGACATGACTATTAACCCTTGTTTTATGGCAGTATTTAAGAAATGGCAGCTGAGAACGTTAATAATAGAGTAAATCAGACCGCGGAGACACCTTTGATCACCACCCAGGAGAACGTTCATGTGAGACCTCAAATTTTATGAAATAAAAGTATTCAATTTTTCTATTTTTGTAAATGGTTAAATTGATAAAAGGTTAAAGTTAAAAGTGATATGTGAAAATTTTTTAAAGTAGACAAGTTGTCATAAAACACCCGGTTACTATTCACTCTAGTATTGTTCACTCGAGTATTTGGGACACTTTTTGTGTCGAAGTACTATTCATGAGTTACTATTCACGAGTTACTATTCATGAGTTACTATTCATAAATTACTATTCACGAGTTACTATTTATGAGTTACTATTCACGAGTTACTATTTACGGGAAATATTCGATTAGTCGGAGAATATTTATACGACGGTACAATCATTGGTGGACCCCACAACAGAATTATTGTCGGATTGAGAAAACGATAAAAAATATTTTATTAAAAATAACGGCGAAAGTTTTACCGTTGATACTGTTGAACTACTCGGTAGTAAAAATACAGTAATACGTGTGGTTGCATAGTAGCACACGGTATTGATTATTAATGCTTATGTGAGAAATCACTCAGTTTGATTCAATTATTGTCAATTAATAATATGAATTATTTAGCGATAATGAAGTTTTGTTTTATTCGAATTATTAACGTAATAAAACAGAAACATCTTTTTATATAAAACAGAATACTTTATTAAAGTTATTTTATAAATATAATATATTATATTTTATTATGCATAGTGTTTTGTATAGTAAAATCTTTTTATATAAAACAGAATACTTTATTAAAGTTGTTTATTTTATTAGGCAATAATTAGAATATATTATATTTTATTTAAAAGATTTTGCTTTAAATATGGACCGTTAGATTAAAGTAAATCAATCTGGACCGTTCATGGATTAGTTACTATGCATTCTATTTTCCTATAAATAGAAGCTCATTCCTTCATTATTTTCTTACGAATTCACTGAACTCTAAAGAGAGAAACTATATAGAGAAAGAAGAAGAGTATTCTGCCACTTAACTACTTCTTTATTTCAGTTCTTCTTTAAAACGGTAAGGGGTGTTATTCTTTCTTATTCATGAAGAGAACTTTTGTTATTCCATTTCTTATTATTCTGTTGGAATAACCTGTATACGCGGTCTACCCTATACTTGGTGACATTCTTTTATTATTCTGTTAGAACATCCTGTCTGTGTGTGTTTTACACCGGACCTGGTTCCGTCTTTATTATTATTCTGTTGGAACATCCTGTCTGTGTGTTTTACACCGAACCTGGTTCCGTCTTTATTAGTATTCTGTTGGAACATCCTGTCTGTGTGTTTTACACCGGACCTGGTTCTGTCTTTATTATTATTCTGTTGGAACATCATGTCTGTGTGTTTTACACCGGACCTGGTTCCGTCTTTATTGTTATTCTGTTGTAATATCCTGTCTGTGCATTTTACGCCGGACCTGATTCCATTATTTATTATTCTGTGAGAATAACCTGTCTGTGCGGTCTATCGCATGTATGGTGATTTCTTTTGTTATTCTATTCTTTATTATACTCAATTGGTTAAGTTTTAACTTCTATACTCCATGAAATTTGTGGAATATCCTTGATAATTGCGTTTCATCCAGTATCTTTTCATAAAAATATTCTTCTAAGCATTCTTGGATTTTACTCCACAAAGCAACATCATGTTGACAATTTGGACGTTGTTAATTCTTGGATAAATTAATTCTTGAACTTGTTTTATTGAATTCTTATATCATTGTCATCATCCTCATGTTTATAAAATGTTGAAAGTCATCTGTGGCCTGTAGTGCATAGATGGACTTGGTATGATTATGACCAGGGATTATTCGGTATAATCATGACCGTAATGTTATAAATGATGTGGTAAAAGTCCTCATTGGCCCGTAGTGCATTGATGGACAGTTGTTGGCATGATCATGACCATTAATGAATACACGAATATCATTGGCCGTAGTGCAGGGGTGATTCGATGATGTGGATTATTTTATTAAGCTGAGTCCCAGCGATAACAGTGTTGAAAAACCTTTTAAATAATAGAAGATAGTAGATTTTATTTTCTACTTGACTCTTTTAATGGATTGCTTGTTTCGCTGCAGTTAAACTTGATGTTCGTTATATTTTATCAGTTTAACACTGTTGAAGGCTAATGATAATTTATTCTGCATTATCTTAGTCATAATATTTCTTACTGGGCTAGTTGAGCTCACCCTTTCTTTCGCTGTTCTCTTCAGGAAATGAGTATATAGATGGGACGAGTCGGGGAACGGAGTGATGGACCAGATGATAGTATTAGTAGTCCTCACTATTCTGTTAAATAGTGTGACAATAATTGTAATGAGGACTCCTTTTGAGTTTGTATAGTCTCTAGTAGACAATAATTGTATTCAAACTCATAGTTATGTTTTGTCGTATTGTACACGACAATTGTATTAGTAAGTTGTATTTGTATTCTGTACCATGTATCTGACGACCCAAGATGGGTGATGTATACCTAATTTTGGGGGCGTCACAGTTGGTATCAGAGCTTAGGGATATGATCCCTGGCTGAGATGTGAGATAAGAACTAGGAGGGGAGAGACGGGAAATTCTTTCGCTAGTATGACCTACCTAAGTTTTTTTGGTATTTAATTGGTCGGTCAGAGTATAGGGATAAAATGTGATATGTTAATTAACCCTTATTTTGTGTTAGTGTTTAAGAATGACATCTGAAAATACTGAGATAAGCAATGAAGCACATAAGAGTGTTGATTCAGCTCAAGCAAAAGATAACGACCAACAACACGATAATAATCATACTGGTGGCAACGGCTATCGGAACAATGATAACCATCGTGGGGGAAATTATCATGCCAAGAATGGTAACCACTTCGGTGGTAATCTTGGCAAAGATAATAGAAGTGGAAATTACAAGAACAGAAGGTCATTTAGCCCGATTTTGTCGTGCACCAAAGTCAAGTCCAGCTGGGACGGTGGCACCAAAGGCGGATACGGACAAAATAAAGTAGTTGGTTTTAGGAAGAGCGTTTTTCATGACTTCTCAAAAAACGAGTAAACCGAACGAAGTTAGCACGGGTTAGTTAATTATAAATTCTTGCGAAGTCTATACCCTATTAGATATCGGTTCTACCCATTCTTTTATCTCTCTTGTTTGCGTTCAACGTTTAAATTTGACTCTAGAGAAGTTAGACTTTGACCTATCAGTTCAAACTCCGTTAGGAGAAACCTTCATTTCATGTGCTATCCAAGTCTTGGATAAGAGTCACAGTTTTGAATGATATTTTTATTGTTAATAAATTTCCTGACGTATTCTTGAAGACTTCTTAAACTACCCTAGAGAATGAAATCGAATTTTGTATTGACCCCAATACAAAACCCATTTCAAAAACCCTCAAATATTTCTTCAACTAAAAAGATCTGTTTACATGGATTATGATGAAAGTCATAATAAAAGCATTGGACTAATGAAAATCATGGGTATACGTGGTATTAGTAAGTGTTATGATGTGTTATGTTGGTTATTATGTGAAAACATGAAAGTTTCTTAGAAATCACAAAGGGTTGAAAAATCAGATTTTGGTAAAAACGTAACACAAAATTCAATTGACCATATCTCCTATTATATTTTGAATTTTTGAGTTTGGTCAAGTTCTAGAGTTAGATCTATAAGTTTCCTAACTTATCCAAGTGGAATCATTAGAAAAGGTGTTGTAGATTTGCGTGTGGACTATTTTTAGCAAAGGAGTTCAAAGCTGCAAAACCCGAAAAAGCTACTTAAAGGGGCTGTTTCGGCCACATAATTTGTGAGAAAAATTCCGGCATTCTGGGACATGAAACTATATGGTATAAAGTACCTCCTGTGCAAAAATGAGCTTATTCTGATTTAAAATGAGCAAGTTATGACCATTTCAATATTTAGGTTTTTCTGACGAAAAACGCTATAACCGGAGTTCTATAACTCCGATGACCATGAAATTTAAACTGGAGGCTCATGTTAACATGTGTAAGATTCTGCCAAGATTTGGGAATTTTTGGAGTTAACCTTGAGGTAGCTAATTTTTTAAGGAATTAATTAGAAATTGATTTTTGAAAAATAGTAAATAAATTTTAAAAATTCCGAGAAAAATATATGTTTATTATGAGACTATATTATGCTAAATCCCAGAAAAGAAATATTTTTGGAGCTGATTTGGTATTTTCATGAAAATAGTTTAGTTACGAACATATGAGTTAAATGTGTTATGTGCAGTAACAAAGTTGGAAGATAGGATTTTATGGCTTGGAAATCCTATATAAGGTATATGTAGATTGTTGATAAGGAATTTGATTATTGGTGATGAAATCTTATGAGTATGACATGTTTGAATAATTAAATGCATTATTTGGTAAAGTGTAAACAACTGAAATAAATTGTTTATAAGTTTAAGAAGTGATTAAAATATTGTTATAATATTAATGAAATTAGATTATGAGATTATTAAGTGATTGATAACATTGGGATACTCTTGAACCCTGGATAAATTATATTATAAATATTTAATATTTATCCTTTATCTCATTTGATTGATTCTTTATATCATTGTCATGATCATCATGCTTATATTGTGTTGAAAGTCATCTGTGGCTTACGTGCATATATGGACTTGGTATGATTATGACTAGGGATTGTTCGGTATAATTATTACCGTAATTGAAAACACGATTATCTTTGGCACGTAGTGCATGGATAATTCGTGGTCGTGATACTAAAGAATATCCTTGGCATGTAGTGCAGGGATGATTCGATGATGTGGATTAATTATTGAGCTGAGTCTCAGCAATGAAATATTAATTCATAGATATGGTAAAAGTCATCTGTGACTTATGTGTATAGATGGACTTGGTATGATTATGACCAGGGATTGTTCGGTATAATCATGACCGTAATTGAAAACACGATTATCTTTGGCACGTAGTGCATGGATAATTCGTGGTCGTGATACTATTAAGCTAAGTCTCAGTATTATTGATTTTACAGTTGTATATCTTTGACCTGTAGTGCAAAGATGAACTGTTGATTATTGGTTATACAGTTGGCATGTAGTGCAAAAATAAATTGTTAATATATATCTTTCGCCGTATTGCAAAGATGAATTTAATATTTTCAACGATAAAGGTATTCAAGGTAATCTCACCTCTTCGTCGTACCAGGTACGTACATAAATTTTGAGGGCGAAATTTCATAAGGAGGGGAGATTGTGAGACCCCAAATTTTATGAAATAAAAGTATTCAATTTTTCTATTTTGGTAAATGGTTAAATTGATAAAAGGTTAAAGTTAAAGGTGATATGTGAAAATTTTTCAAAGTAGACAAGTTGTCATAAAATACCCGATTACTATTCACTCTAGTATTATTCACTCGAGTATTTGGGGCACTTTTTGTGTCGGAGTACTATTCACGAGTTACTATTCATGAGTTACTATTTACAAGTTACTATTCACGAGTTACTATTCATGAGTTACTATTCATGAGTTACTATTCATAAGTTACTATTTACGGGGAATATTCGATTAGTCGGGGAATATTTATACGACGGTACAATCATTGGTGGACCCCACAACAGAATTATTGTCGGATTGAGAAAACGATAAAAAATATTTTATTAAAAATAACGGCGAAAGTTTTACCGTTAATACTGTTGAACTACTCGGTAGTAAAAATACAGTAATACGTGTGGTTGTATAGTAGTACACGGTATTGATTATTAATGCTTATGTGAGAAATCACTCAGTTTGATTCAATTATTGTCAATTAATAATATGAATTATTTAACGATAATGAAGTTTTGTTTTATTCGTATTATTAACGTAATAAAACAGAAACATCTTTTTATATAAAACAGAATACTTTATTAAAGTTATTTTATAAATAGAATATATTATATTCTATTATGCATAGTATTTTGCATAGTAAAATCTTTTTATATAAAACAGAATACTTTATTAAAGTTGTTTATTTTATTAGGCAATAATTAGAATATATTATATTTTATTTAAAAGATTTTGCTTTAAATATGGACCGTTAGATTAAAGTAAATCAATCTGGACCGTTCATGGATTAGTTACTATGCATTCTATTTTCCTATAAATAGAAGTTTATTCCTTCATTCTTTTCTTACGAATTCACTGAACTCTAGAGAGAGAAACTATATAGAGAAAGAAGAAGAGTATTCTGCCACTTAACTACTTCTTTATTTCAGTTCTTCTTTAAAACGGTAAGGGGTGTTATTCTTTCTTATTCATTAAGAGGACTTTTGTTATTTCATTTCTTATTATTCTGTTGGAATAACCTGTATACGCGGTCTACCCTATACTTGGTGACATTCTTTTATTATTCTGTTGGAACATCCTGTCTGTGTGTTTTACACCGGACCTGGTTCTGTCTTTATTATTATTCTGTTGGAACATCCTGTCTGTGTGTTTTACACCGGACCTGGTTCCGTGTTTATTATTATTCTGTTGGAACATCCTGTCTGTGTGTTTTACACCGGACCTGGTTCCGTCTTTATTATTATTCTGTTGGAACACCATGTCTGTGTGTTTTACACCGGACCTGGTTCCGTCTTTATTGTTATTCTGTTGGAATATCCTGTCTGTGCGTTTTACGCCGGACCTGATTCTATTATTTATTATTCTGTGGGAATAACCTGTCTGTGCGGTCTATCGCATGCATGGTGATTTCTTTTGTTATTCCATTCTTTATTATACTCAGTTGGTTAAGTTTTAACTTCTATACTTCATGAAATTTGTGGAATATCCTTGATAATTGCGTTTCATCCAGTATCTTTTCATGAAAATATTCTTCTAAGCATTCTTGAATTTTACTCCACAAAGCAGTATCATGTTGACAATTTGGACGTTGTTAATTCTTGGATAAATTAATTCTTGAACTTGTTTTATTGAATTCTTATATCATTGTCATCATCCTCATGTTTATAAAATGTTGAAAGTCATCTGTGGCCTGTAGTGCATAGATGGACTTGGTATGATTATGACCAGGGATTATTCGGTATAATCATGACCGTAATGTTACAAATGATGTGGTAAAAGTTCTCATTGGCCCGTAGTGCATTGATGGACAGTTGTTGGCATGATCATAACCATTAATGAATACACGAATATCCTTGGCCGTAGTGCAGGGGTGATTCGATGATGTAGATTATTTAATTAAGCTGAGTCCCAGCGATAATAGTGTTGAAAAACCTTTTAAATAATAGAAGATAGTAGATTTTATTTTCTACTTGACTCTTTTAATGGATTGCTTGTTTCGCTGCAATTAAACTTGATGTTCGTTATATTTTATCAGTTTAACACTGTTGAAGGCTAATGATAATTTATTCTACATTATCTTAGTCATAATATTTCTTACTGGACTAGTTGAGCTCACCCTTTCTTTCACTGTTCTCTTCAGAAAATGAGAATATAGATGGGACGAGTCGGGGAACAGAGTGATGGACCAGATGATAGTATTAGTAGTCCTCACTATTCTGTTAAATAGTGTGACAATAATTGTAATAAGGACTCCTTTTGAGTTTGTATAGTCTCTAGTAAACAATAATTGTATTCAAACTCACAGTTATGTTTTGTCGTATTGTACACGACAATTGTATTAGTAAGTTGTATTTGTATTCTGTACCATGTATCTGACGACCCAAGATGGGTGATGTATACCTAATTTTGGGGGCGTCACAGTTCAACAAGAAGGCAATATTCCTCCTGTAAACAACGTTACCGAGCAAACTATGAATGATGGAATGTTTAGGAGCTTTTTGCAGTTCATGCAAAATCAGACGAGGGAGACTCGTGTACAGAATACGGGTGGAAATGATAACAATGCGCGGTTTGTCACAGCCAAGCAGTTCAAAGAATTGGGACCACCAGAATTTAAGGAAAAGCTGGATACGATCATGGCAGAAATGTGGGTCAAGCAAATTACCAAGATATTCGATGTCTTGGGACGCACGGAGGAACAGAAGGTTCCATTCGTCACCTTTATGTTCCGCGGTGAGGCAGACTACTGGTGGGAGTCTGTGAAGCGTACCCAGCCTGACGCACTCAACATGTCCTGGGAAACATTTCAGAAACTGTTCAATGACAAGTACTTTCCTGAAAGTATTCGTCATATGAAGGAGGTGGAGTTTATCAGACTGGAACAAAACAACATGACGGTGTCCCAGTACGAGGCGAAGTTTGCAGAGTTATCTATGTTTGTACCTCATTTGGTCAAAAATGAGGAACGAATGACAAGGATGTTTCTAAGAGGTCTAAAACCCGAGATTCGGCAATATCTTATCTCTCATAAATTTTCTTTATATTCAGATGTTGTAAACAGGGCTCAATTATTAGAGCGAGATAATGAGTATGTGCAACCGAGGGACCATAACCAGGGTCATACCGGTGGCGGCAGTCATCGAAGTAATGAAAACCAGCAGGGAGGAAAATATTCGGACAAAAGCGGTAACCACTCTGGTGGTAATCGTGGTCGTGATAATAAAAGGAGCGAGTTGGGAGGAGATTTCAAGAAGAGAAGGTACAACAATGATAACGTGAAGACGTTAGCACAAACATCAACTGTTTCTAGGGGAGGAGAACGACCACCGATCGTATGTTACAAATGTGGGAAAGAGGGACATATCAGCCCAAACTGCCCATAATAATCCAAGGTATGTTATAACTGTGGAACGGAGGGTCATATAGCTCGAGAGTATTCTGTAGCAAAACCAAATTCAGCGGGGATGGTGACTCCAAAAGCTGTCCCGGATAAGTCAAAATCAGCGGTTCCTGGAAGAGCGTTTGTCGTGACTGGCCAAAACGCGAGAAACCCGAACGAGGTGATCACGGGTAAGCTAATCTTGAATTCTTGCGAAGTTTATACCTTATTAGATATCGGTTCTACCAATTCTTTTATCTCTCCTGCTTATGCTCAACGTTTAAACTTGACTCCGGAGAAATTGGACTTTGACTTATCTGTTGAAACTCCGTTGGGTGAAACCTTCGTTACATCTACAGTTTATAAATCTTGCATGATCCAAGTTGGCACTATCACATTACCTGTTGATCTTATCTCTTTAAAGATACTTGCTTTTGATGTGATTTTAGGAATTGATTGGTTAACCACTCATCATGCTAAAATTGATTGTTTTCGTAAGGTGGTTAGTTTTCATATTCCTAACCAACCTATCATATGAATTCAAACTACTAAACCACTAAAATTAGTCACTGTCATATCAAGCCACAAAGCTATTCGTTTATTGAAAAACGGATGTCAAGCTTTCTTAGCCCATGTTATGGATTTGAACCAAGACAAGATAGATTTGAATAATATTTCTATTGTTAGAGAATTTCCCGATGTATTTCCTGAAGAACTTCCTGGTCTACCCCCAGAACGTGAAGTTGAATTCTTTATTGACCTTGAACCCGGTACAAAGCCCATTTCTAAAACCCCATATCGAATGGCTCCTATTGAACTTCAAGAGTTAAAAGTCCAACTACAGGAGTTGTTGGACATCGGTTTTATTCGTCCTAGTACATCTCCTTGGGGTGCTCCTGTGTTATTCGTAAAGAAGAAAGACGGGAGTATGCGACTTTGTATCGACTATCGAGAATTGAATCATGCCACTATCAAGAATTGGTATCCGCTACCACGCATTGATGACTTGTTTGACCAGTTGCAAGGAGCACAATTCTTTTCAAAGATCGATCTTCGTTCTGGATATCATCAGCTAAAGATTAAAACTGAGGATATTCCAAAGACTGCCTTCAGAACTCGGTACGGGCATTATGAATTTTTAGTCATGTCTTTTGGATTGACTAATGCTCCTGCTGCCTTCATGGATATGATGAACCGTGTATTCAAAGAATATTTGGATCAGTTCGTTGTTGTTTTTATTGATGACATCCTCATCTATTCCAAAAGCCGTGAAGATCATGAGCGCCATTTGAAGCTGGTACTGCAAAGGCTTCGTGAAAACAAGCTATATGCCAAACTGAAGAAATGCGAGTTCTGGCTTGAGGAAGTAGCATTCCTTGGGCACGTGGTGTCAAAACATGGAGTATCTGTCGACCCGGTGAAGATTGAAGCCATACAAAGTTGGGAGCAACCGAAGTCGGTGACCGAAGTACGTAGCTTTCTGGGCTCAGCTGGGTATTATCGGAGATTCGTGGAAGGATTTTCTAGAATCGCTACTCCGTTAACTCAGCCGACTCGGAAGGATACAAAATTCGGTTGGAGCGAGTATTGTGAGAAGAGTTTTCAAGAACTCAAGAGGAGACTCATTTCGGCACCTGTTCTGACAATACCATCTGGTTCGGATGGATTTGTTATCTACAGCGATGCTTCAGGCAAAGGGTTAGGATGTGTTCTCATGCAACATGGGAAAGTCATAGCCTATGCCTCGCGACAACTCAAAGAATATGAGAGGAATTATCCTACTCATGATTTGGAGTTGGCAGCAGTCGTTTTCGCGTTGAAGATCTGGAGACACTACCTGTATGGGGAGAAAGTGGAGATCTATACAGATCATAAAAGCCTCAAATATTTCTTCACCCAAAAGGAACTCAACATGCGGCAGCGACGTTGCCTCGAGCTGTTGAAAGATTACGATCATACCATCCAATATCATCCTGGAAAAGCAAACGTAGTAGCTGATGCATTGAGTAGAAGATCATATGCGGGTACGAGTGCAATGTTGTTAACACAAAGGCCCATTTTGTATGACTTGCAATGGATGGAGATAGAGATGAAGGCTCCAAGTACCCACATGATGATATCAAATATACGAGTAGAACCGACTTTAATCGATAAAGTTAAAGCTGCTCAAGCTACGGACATAGAACTGATGCGTATGAAGAAGAAAGTGCAAGAAGGTGCTATTCCAGAAGCAAGAATCGATGAAGAAGGAATACTTCGAGTCAACTCCAGACTTTGTGTTCCTAACGATTTTAACTTGAAGCATAGAATAATGATGGAGGCACACAACACACCGTTTGTAATCTATCCTGGGAGTACCAAAATGTATCACGATCTTCGACATACATTTTGGTGGAGCAATATGAAAAGAGAGATCGCGGAGTTAATCTCGAGGTGTTTAACTTGTCAACGTGTAAAGGCGAAGCATCAAGTGCCAAATGGTCCATTGCAACCACTTAAGATCCCGAAATGGAAGTGGGAACACATTACCATAGATTTCGTTACAGGTCTTCCCAAGATTTCTCAAGGCATAGATGCGATTTGGGTTATTGTTGATAGATTAACCAAGTCTGCTCATTTCTTACCGATACGTGAGACTTATTCCCTTGAACGTCTTGCTAGTATGTATGTGAACGAGATTATGAGATTGCATGGCATGCCAGTATCCATAGTTTCGGATCGTGACCCAAGATTCACTTCAAGATTTTGGGTTAGCTTGCAGAAAGCTATGGGCACGAATTTATGATTCAGTTCGGCATACCATCCTCAAACGGACGGACAATCAGAGAGGACTATTCAAACTCTTGAAGATCTATTAAGACTCTGTGTCCTAGATCTCAAAGGGAGTTGGGATAAGTACCCACCATTGGTGGAATTCTCCTACAACAACAGTTATCAGGCGAGCATAGGTGTGGCTCCATTCGAGGCGTTGTATGGAAAAAAATATCGTTCTCCAGTATGCTGGGACGAGGTGGGTGAAGCAACATTGTTGGGACCAGAGTTGGCACGCATGACTACAGAGAAGATCCAAACGATTCGACTACGTATACAAACAGCACATGATCGACAAAAGAGTTATACGGATCTTCATCGGAAGGACGTGGAATTTAATATTGGGGATCATGTATTATTACGTGTTGCACCATGGAAGGGAGTTACAAGATTTAGGAAGAGAGGAAAGCTCAATCCAAGATTTGTTGGTCTATTTGAGATTCTTGAGCGAATAGGAAATGTGGCATATAGACTCGGATTACCTCCAAGCATGTCTCGTGTTCATAATATTTTTCACATATCTATGCTTCGTAAATATGTAAAAGACCCGAACCACATTATTGAGTTAGAACCAGACGAGATAGCTGAAGATTTAACGTACGAGGAGGTACCTATTAAGATCTTTGATAGGAAAGAGCATGTCCTACGCACAAAGGTTATACCACAAGTTAAGGTTTTGTGGAGAAACCATGTTATTGAAGAAATGACCTGGGAGTTGGAATCAGAAATGAAAGCGAGGTATCCTCACCTTTTCGAAATATCAGGTACGTACGTCAATTTTGAGGACGAAATTTCATAAGGAAGGGAGGTTGTAAGACCCCAGCTTATTAATGAATAAAATCAAATTTTCTCTAAATATTATTATGAATAATAAGGGGTTAATTTGATATAATATTTTGGTTATGGGTGAAATGTGCAAATTTTGCAAAATAAACAAGTGGTTATAAAATATTTATTTTGTCGGGGAATATTCGTTTGGTCGTGAAATATTCTTGCTGTCGGGGAATATTCGTACGACGGCGCAGCCTTGTGTGGGCCCCATAACTGAAAGCGATTCGATGAAGAAAACGACAAGTATAAGTTGTTTATAAATAACGGCGTAGTTGTTACTATTAATATTGTTGGAATACCCGGTGGTTAAAATACAGTAGCACACAGTATTGCACCAATTATTGATTCTTACGTAAGAAGACACTACTCAATAATTGTTACAGTAGTTACTATTCAATATTTTATTTTATCGATTCAATAATTGCTACGTTGATATTTTATATTATTATTGTTTCAATAATTATTACTGCACAGTATTTCCCATTATCATATCAATAATTCATATTATTTGAATAATATTATTAGATAACATTATTGACAATGTCTAGAAAGTTCTGTCTAAGGAGAAGTTTGGTCATCTAATTGCGCGCCAGTAAGGAAAAATTCTTATTGGAAAGCCCCATCTTTTCTGGGAACGGTCTGGTTGTCATAAATGTGATTCTGTAATATTATTTGTGAATAATTAATTATTGATTCATATGATAAGGAAATATTTATTTTATGTGGATATAAATTAGGGATATATTTTTGTGGTTAAAAATGAAGGAGTTAATGTTGAGGTTTTTATCAGTATTTTTGTCGGAATTGAGGTATTAAAAATCAAGATTTTTGAGATATTTTGCGGGGGTTACAATTTTTAATCCGACCGTTGGATCGTGGTAATTTTTGGATATGTTATAGATATATAAGTTGAGTATATGTCCACAAATTTTGAGCCGTTAAAAATGAACGTATGATTTATTATGAATTTTACGAGATGACTGGTTCAGAAATTGTTGAATTTTCGGAGTTAATCATTTTGGTAGAAAATTCTAGAATTTGTGGGCCCCACTCTTGGTTGGTGAAGAAATGTGCTGAGAGTTTTATTCAAATGTGGTGGGTGGGAATAGTAGCAGGTAAAGCCATCAGGTTGCAGGTTAAGTCTGCTTCGGCGTGCTAACATTTTCCTATAAATAGAGGGCTAAGTTAGAATTGAAAATCACACCAGAAACAAGTTTTTTCTCTTTCTCTCTCTAGATTATTGAGTGTATTTTGTGAGTATTTAGATACTTTGAGAGTTTCTATTCATCAGAGCTAGTTTCTTTCAGCCTTATACCGGTATTCCGACCAGAAGTACTGATATTTTGAGGTAAGGGATATTATTTTCTTCTTAATGATATTATTTTCTTCAATATCATTATGCTGAAATATTGATATGAACTTTATATCAAATTTGGAACTTTTTGTGTCGGGGTTACTATTCACGTATACGTTACTATTTACGTATACGGCACTATTCACCGAAAAATAAAATTTTCTCTTTTTGTCCAAGATGTCTATTATGGTTACTATCTTTGATTGTATCCATGTTTTGATCTTTATTTTTGAATTTTGCTTCACACTTGATTATTATGAAGTATTATTGATCTTGGATAAACTGTTATACGAATCCCTACTATTTGTCCTTCTGTCTCACTGGATTCGTTCTCTTTAAGATATTTTTCATCATCCTCAGTCCTAAATGATGATATTACTGAATATCTTTGGCCTGTAGTGCAAAGATGTATGATTACTTGATGAATATCTTTGGCCTGTAGTGCAAAGATGAATATTTGGATAAAGATGATTATTAATTGATATTACAGGGATAAAATATTGATGATGGACTTTTAAATCTTAGAAGATAGTAGAATTCATTCTCTACTTGACTCTTCTAATGGTTTCCTGTTTCTGCTGCAGTTGTTGATCTAAAACTTGTTGTCGATTATATTCTATCAGATTTTTTCCTGTTGAATACTAATGATAATTTGTTGTATATTATATTAGTCATAATATTCTTTACTGGGATAGTTGAGCTCACCCTTTTCCTTTTTGTTCCATTTTTCTTCCCAGGAGGTGAGAACATAGCAGGATCTAGTCGGGGTATGGAATGATGGTTCTAGAAAGATGTTTTAACAGTCCTCACTATTTCTGTAAAATAGTGTTTGAATAATTGTATTGAGGACTTATTTGAGTGGATATTGTCTAGAAGATAATATTTGTATTTAAACTCACAGTATGTGTTGTCGTATTTTACACGACAATTGTATTATTGAAGTTGTAGTTTGCTTTCTGTACCATGTATTTGGCGACTCAGAATGGGTGATGTATACCTATTTTGGGGGCGTCACACTACAGGCCAAAGATATTCCTCAATCACGATCATACCAATAATTTACCCATCTTTACACTTAAGTGAAAGAGAAATTCAACATCAGGGTTATAAAAAATGTTATATATAATAGTAAAATCAATATAATCAAAACATCTAGATTTAATTTCAAGAGTAATATTCATAAATTAACTATAATTTGGTCAGAAAAAGAAATCAATTCTGTCGTGAATAGTAACTCGTTAATAGTAACTCATGAATAGTAATTTCGTGAATAGTAATTCATGAATAGTAACTCGTGAATAGTAACTCATGAATAGTAACTCCGACACAAAAAGGTAGAAATTCTACAATAAAATTCATACCAATATTTCGGTATAATGATATTGAAAGAATAACATTTCTTTAAACTTATAAACAATTTATTTTAATTGTTTACACTTTACTAATTAATGCATTTAATCATCATAAAATGTCAAACTCATAAGATTTCATTACCAATAACCAAAACCCTCATAAAAAAATCTGTATATACCTCATATAGGATTCTCAAGTCATAAAATCTTATTTTCTAATTTTTTTTACTTCACATAACATATTTAATTCATTTACTCATAACTAGTCCATTTTCATAAAAAATATCAAATCAGTTCCAAAAATATTTCTCTTCTGGGATTTAGCAGAATATAGTCCCATATTGAACATATATTTTTCTCAGAATTTTTAAAACTCATTTACTATTTTTCATATGGCCAAAATTGCCGAATATTTAGACATTTATCATAAATTGTACTTTTGTCAAATAATTTCAAAATTCACATAGTATACTGATATTATATAGATATACTTCCAATAAAAATTTCATCAATTTTGGAGTTAACCACAAGGAGTTATAAGCGGTTACTTTTAAAATAGTTTTTTCCCGTAAAATTCATAACTCTTAATCTATACATCCCAAAATCACCATTTTTGGACAAAATCAATAAACTTCATCAAAATATCATTTTAATTTTTTCCAGAATTTTCTGAAGGTCAGAAGAATTACGAACTGAAAAACATAATAACCCTTAAAATCTATTACTATCCCTTACCTCAAAAGTGCAGTATTCCTGACTGGAATGCAAAGCCGAAGGAAACTTGCACTGAATAGCAACTCTCAAAGTATCTAAATACTCACAAAATATGCTTCATAATAGAGAGAGAAAGAGAGAAAGCTTGTGTTTCTGGTGTGTTTTTCAATTCTAACTTAGCCCTTTATTTATAGGAAAATGTTAGCACGCCGAAGCAGACTTAACTTGCAACCTGATGGCTTTACCTGCTACTATTCCCACCCACCACATTTGAATAAAAATCTCAGTATATTTCTTCACCAACCAAGAGTGGGGCCCACCAATTCTAGAATTTTCTATCAAAATGATTAACTCCGAAAATTCAATAATTTCTGAACCAGTCATCTCGTAAAATTCATAACAAATCATTCGTTCATTTTTAACGGTTCAAAATTTGTGAAAATATACTCAACTTATATATGTATAACATATCCAAATATTACCACGATCCAACGGTCGGATTAAAAATTATAACCCTCGTAAAATATCTCAAAAACCCTAATTTGATTTTCAATACTTCCGTTCCGACAAAAATACAGATAAAACACCTCAACATTAACTCCTTCATTTTTAACCACAAAAATATATTCCTCATTTATATCCACATAAAATAAATATTTCCTTATCATATGAATCAATAATTAATTATTCACAAATAATATTACAGAATCACATTTATGACAACCAGGCCGTTCCCAGGAAAGAGTGGGCTTTCCAATAAGAATTTCTCCTTACTGGCGCGCAATTAGGTGACCAAACCTCTCCTTAGACAGAACTTTCTAGACATTACCAATAATGTTATCTAATAATATTATTCAAATAATATGAATTATTTATCTGATAATAGAAAATACTGTGCAATGACAATTATTGAACAACAATAATATAAAATTTCAACGTAGCAATTATTGAATCAATAAAATAAAATTTTGAACAGTAATTACTGTAACAATTATGAGTAGTGCCTTCTTACGTAAGAATCAATAATTTCAAAAATACTGTGCAATACTGTGTGCTACTGTGCAATAACGCGTATTACTGTATTTTAACCACCGGGTATTACAACACTGTTAACGGTAACAACTACGCCGTTATTTGTAAAAACTCAAATTTGTTATTTTCTTCATCCGACAGTTATTCTGTTATGGGGCCCACAAATTGCTGCGCCGTCGTACGAATATTCTCCGACAGAAAGAATATTCCACGACCAACGAATATTCCCCGACAACAATGATTATTTTATAACCACTTGTTTATTTTAAAAAAATTTCTCATTTCACCTATAACTTTAACTTTTTATCAATTTAACCATTTACTGAATTGTAATTATAAGAAAAATTAAATACTTTTATTTCATAAAATTCGGGGTCTTACAATCTCCCCTCCTTATGAAATTTCGTCCCCGAAATTTACGTATCTGGTATTTCAAAAATGTGAGAATACCTTCCTTTCATTTCAGATTCCATCTTCCTAGTCATCATAATTTCACCATTGCTCATCTCCTGTATTTCAGATATCATTCTAGAATACAGCTTCAAAATAAAGTTTAATTGAACAAATTAATATATCACATAATATCCCGATATTATGACTGACCAACAAATAAGCTTAGGTAGGACACACTAGCGAAGGATTTACTCATCTCTCCCCTCCTAGTTCTATTTCCCAATCACCGCCAGAGATTATATCCCTAAGCTCTGATACCAACTGTGACACCCCCACAACAGGTCCATTCCATCCAACCTATTCTGAGTCGCCAAATACATGGTACAGAAAATAACTACAACTTTATTACAACAATTGTCGTGCAAAATAAAACAACATATATGCTGTAAGTTTGGATACAAATATATACCAACTGTGACTCTCATCCCAAACTTGGATGGCACATCACAATGACACCTTACATAAAGGTATAGTCAAAAACTGTTTTAGAAATTAGAATCTTTGGGAAGTGCTCAAGGAAACCTTCGTACATGGGAGGCCATGCTTCTAGGTTGAGATAGATATCATATGGCACAGAATTATCCTTAGTTGACCCAATATATCCCAAAGAAAAACGAGAAGATTACTATCATATTCTTTCCAATGGTGAGTCTTCTCTTGACTTATCATTATCTCCACTGTCTCTAATTGAGAATTATACTTCAAACAAACACCAAGATTATATAGGTAATGCTCGTAAATATACTCAGCAAGTGGATGAGCACAATCCTGTCTTATGATGACACGAGGTTGTATGTCATTAGACATCTTGTATGATAGTGGCAAAACACCCTTCCAACGTTGGGTTTGCTTCACCCTAGATGATTAACCAAATATAACTACTAAATGATGACCACCGTTCTATTCCTCTGTTACCCCCGCTCGACCCAGCTACACTCTTATTACCTGAAAGGAATTGTGAAACAGAAGGGTGAGCACAACTAGCCTAGTAAAGAATATCATGACTAAAGATAAATAAGTTATCAATAGCCTTCAACAGAATTAAATCAGAGATTTAGAACATATGGTAGATGATAAAACTTTTCAACCACAGTTGCAGCGGAACGAGCAATCCATTAGAAGAGTCAAATAGACTACAAAGTCTATTATCTTCTCCATGTTAAAAATCCACCAATAATGTTTTATCCATGTAACATCAAACAACAGTTCATTTTCACAATTATATGAATAACTCATAATCATAATTGTGATTCTAAATTCCTCTTCACATCCAGAACGAAGATAATTTTCATCACATTCTTTACCTGAAACATCAAAGATCATAATTATACCAAATCACAGTTCCTGTTTATAATCATACAAACAATTTTATCTTTGCACTACGGGCCAACGATATTCGTCAACAATTCATCTTTGCACTACTGGCCAAAGATATTCAACAACAGGTCATCTTTGCACTACGGGCCAAAGATATTCATCAATAATTCATCTTTGCACTACAGGCCAAAGATAGTCCTCAACAGTTCATATTTGCACTACATGTGTAAGACCCCGAATTTTATGAAATAAAATTATTCAATTTTTCTATTCAGTAAATGGTTAAATTGATAAAAGTTTAAAGTTATGGGTGAAATATGATTTTTTTTTCAAAATACGCAAGTGGTTATAAAATATTCATTGTTGTCGGGGAATATTCGTTTGGTCGTGGAATATTCTTTCTGTCGGGGAATATTCGTACGACAGCGCAGCTATTTTGGGCCCCATAACGAATAACTGTCGGATGAAGAAAACGACAAATTTGAGTTTTTACAAATAACGACGTAGTTGTTACCGTTAACACTGTTGGAATACCCGGTGGTTAAAATACAGTAATACGCGTTATTGCACAGTAGCACACGGTATTGCACAGTATTTTTGAAATTATTGATTCTTACGTAAGAAGGCACTACTCAATAATTGTTACAGTAATTACTGTTCAATATTTTATTTTATTGATTCAATAATTGCTGCGTTGATATTTTATATTATTGTTGTTTCAATAATTGTTGTTGCACAGTTTTTTCTATTATCAGATCAATAATTCATATTATTTGAATAATATTATTAGATAACATTATTGGCAATGTCTAGAAAGTTCTGTCTAAGGAGAGGTTTGGTCATCTAATTGCGCGCTAGTAAGGAGAAATCCTTATTGGAAAGCCCCCTCTTTCCTGGGAACGGCCTGGTTGTCATAAATGTGATTCTGTAATATTATTTGTGAATAATTAATTATTGATTTATATGATAAGAAAATATTTATTTTATGTAGATATAAATGAGGGATATATTTTTGTGGTTAAAAATGAAGGAGTTAATGTTGAGGTGTTTTATCTGTATTTTTGTCGGATCGGAGGTATTAAAAATCAAATTAGGGTTTTTGAGATATTTTGCGAGGGTTATAATTTTTAATCCGACCGTTGGATCGTTGTGATTTTTGGATATGTTATACATATATAAGTTGAGTATATGTCCATAAATTTTGAACCGTTAAAAATGAACGTATGATTTGTTATGAATTTTACGAGATGACTGGTTCAGAAATTGTTGAATTTTTGGAGTTAGTCATTTTGGTGGAAAATTCTAGAATTGGTGGGTCCCACTTGTGGTTGGTGAAGAAATGTGTTGAATTATATTTCAAATGTGGTGGGTGGGAATAGTAGCAGGTAAAGCCATCAGGTTGCAGGTCAAACCTACCAAAATTTTCCTATAAATAGAGGGCTAAGTTAGAATTGAAAATCACACCAGAAACATAAGCTTTCTCTTTTTCTCTCTCTATATTATGAAGCATATTTTGTGAGTATTTAGATACTTTGAGAGTTGCTATTCAGTGCAAGTTTTCTTCAGCCTTATACCGATCAGAAGTACTGCTCTTTTGAGGTAAGGGATTGTAAGGGATATTAAGAGATTTTAAGGGTTGTTATGATTTTCAGTTTCGTAATTTTTCTGATCTTCAAAAATTCTGGAAAAATTTGAAATGATATTTTGATGAGTTTTCTTGATTGTGTCCAAAAATGGTGATTTTTGGATGTATAGATTGAGAGTTATGAATTTTATGAGAAAAGATTATTTTAAAAGTAACCGCTTATAATTCCTTCTGGTTAACTCCAAAATTGATGAAATTTTTATTGGGAGTACATGTATATGATAAGAGTATACTCTGTGAATTTTAGAATTTTTAGATAAAAGTATAATTTTTGATAAATGTCTAAATATTCGGCTGTTTTGGCCATATGAAAAATAGTAAATGACTTTTAAAAATTCTGAGAAAAATATATGTTCACTATGGGACTATATTATGCTAAATTCCAGAAAAGAAATATTTTTGGAACTGATTTGGTATTTTTCATAAAAATAGTCTAGTTATGAGTAAATGAATTAAATATGTTTTGTGAAGAAAGAAAATTGGAAAATAGGATTTTATGGCTTGAGAATCCTATATGAGGTATATGCAGATTTTTGATGAGGATTTTTGGTTATTGGTGATGAAATCTTATGAGTTTGGCATTTTAGAATGATTAAATGATTTATTTAGTAAAGTGTAAACAATTAAAATAAATTGTTTATAAATTTAAGAAATGTTATTCTTTCAATATCATTATACCAAAATATTGGTATGGATTTTATTGTGGAATTTCTATCTTTTGTGTTGGGGTTACTATTCACGAGTTACTATTCATGAGTTACTATTCACGAGTTACTATTCACGAGTTACTATTCATGGGTTACTATTCACGAGTTACTATTCATGATAAAATTAGTTTCTTTTTCTGACCAAATTATAGTTGAGTTATGAATATTACTCTTGAGATTAAATCTATATGTTGATCATATTGTTTTTATTATCATATATAACATTTTTATAACCTTGATGTTGAAATTCTCTTTCACTGGAGTGTAAAGATGGGTAGATTATTGGTATGATCATGACTAGGGTTCTCTTTGGCCTGTAGTGCAAAGTTGAATTGTGACTGATATGATCATGACCATTGAATTTATAATTGAATATCTTAAGCTTAAGTGCAAAGGTGAATTGATCAACATGGTTATAATTATTGTTTATATAAATTCTAAAATGATTATAATTCTTTGAGATATTAATATATTTGGCATGTAGTGCAAATATGAACTGTTGATGAATATATTTGGCCTGTAGTGCAAATATGAACTGTTGATGAATATCTTTGGCCTGTTGTGCAAAGATGATATGTTGTTGAATATCTTTGGCCTGTAGTGCAAAGATGAATTGTTGTTGAATATCTTTGGCCAGTAGTGCAAAGATAAACTGTTGACGAATATCTTTGGCCCGTAGTGCAAAGATGGATTTGTTAGTATGATTATGAACAGGAATTGTGATTTGGTATAACCATGATCTTTGATGTTTCAGGTAAAGACAGGTGATGAAAATATTCTTCGTCCTGGGTGCGAAGAAAAATTTATAGTCACAATTATGATTATGAGTTATTCATATGATTGTGAAAAGGAACTGTTGAGTGATGTTACATGGATAAAATATTGTTGGTGGATTTTTAACATGGAGAAGATAATAGACTTTATAATCTATTTGACTCTTCTAATGGATTGCTCGTTCCGCTGCAACTATGGTTGAAATTTTTATCATTTACCATATGTTCTAAATCTCTGATTTATTATTGATGAAGGCTATTGATAATTTAATTATCTTTAGTCATGATATTCTTTACTGAGCTAGTTGTGCTCACCCTTTTGCTTCACAATTCCTTTCAGGTAATAAGAGTGTAGCTGGGTCGAGCGGGGGTAACAAGGGAATAGAACGGTGGTCATCATTTAGTAGTTATATTTGGTGAAGAAAATAGGGTGAGGCGAACCCAACGTTGGAAGGGTGTTTTGTCACTATCATACAAGATGTCTAATGACATACAACCTCGTGTCATCATAGGACAGGGTTGTGCTCATCCACTTGCTGAGTATATCTATGGGCACTACCTATATAATCTTGGTGTTTGTTTGAAGTATAATTCTCAATTAGAGACAGTGGAGATAATGATAAGTCAAGAGAAGACTCACCATTGGGAAGAATATGATAGTAATCTTCTCGTTTTTCTTTGGGGTCTATTGGGTCAACCAAGGATAATTCTGTGGCCATATGATATCTATCACAACCTAGAAGCATGGCCTCCCATGTACGAAGGTTTCCTTGAGCACTTCCCAAATATTCTAATTTCTAAAATAATTTTTGACTATACCTTTATGTAAGGTGTCATTATGAGGTGATGTCTACGGTTGGAACATGAGTCATATTTGGTATATATTTGTATCCAAACTCACAGCATATCTGTTATTGTATTTTACACGACAATTGTTGTAATAAAGTTATAGTTGTTTTCTGTACCATGTATTTGGCGACTCAGAATAGGTTGGATGGAATGGATCTATTTTGGGGTCGTCACAACATGCCTAATATATTTATATCTCAAAGAATTATATAATCATTTTAGAATTTATATAAACAATAATTATAACCATGTTAATCAATTCATCTTTACACTTAAGCTAAAGATATTCAATTATAAATTCAATGGTCATGATCATACCAGTTAACAATTCATCTTTGCACTACAGGCCAAAGATATTCCTCAATCACGATCATATCAATAATTTACCCATCTTTACACTCAAGTGAAAGAGAAATTCAATATCAAGGTTATAAAAATGTTATATATGATAGTAAAATCAATATAATCAAAACATCTAGATTTAATCTCAAGAGTAATATTCATAAATCAACTATAATTTGGTCAGAAAAAGAAACCAATTTTATCGTGAATAGTAACTCGTGAATTGTAACTCGTGAATAGTAACTCATGAATAGTAATTTTGTGAATAGTAACTCATGAATAATAACTTGTGAATAGTAACTCATAAATAGTAACCCCGACACAAAAAGATAGAAATTCTATAATAAAATTCATACCAATATTTCGGTATAATGATATTGAAAGAATAACATTTTTTAAACTTATAAACAATTTATTTTAATTATTTACATTTTACTAATTAATGCTTTTAATCATCATAAAATGTCAAACTCATAAGATTTTATTACCACTAACCAAAACCCTCATAAAAATCTGCATATAACTCATATAGGATTCTCAAGCCATAAAATCCTATTTTCTAATTTTTTTACTTCACATAACATATTCAATTCATTTACTCATAACTAGTCTATTTTCATAAAAAATACCAAATCAGTTCCAAAAATATTTCTCTTCTGGGATTTTGCAGAATATAGTCCCATATTGAACATATATTTTTCTCAGAATTTTTAAAACTCATTAATATTTTTCATATGGCCAAAACTGCCGAATATTTAGACATTTATCATAAATTGTACTTTTGTCCAAAAATTCTAAAATTCACAGAGTATACTGATATTATATAGATATACTTTCAATAAAAATTTCATCAATTTTGGAGTTAACCACAAGGAGTTATAAGCGGTTACTTTTAAAATAGTCTTTTCCCGTAAAATTCATAACTCTTAATCTATACATCCAAAAATCACCATTTTTGGACACAATCAATAAAACTCATCAAAATATCATTTCAAAATTTTCCAGAATTTTCTTAAGGTCAGAAGAATTACGAACTGAAAAACATAATAACCCTTAAAATCCATTACTATCCCTTACCTCAAAAGTGCAGTATTTCTGACTGGAATGCAAAGTCGAAGGAAACTTGCAATGAATAGCAACTCTCAAAGTATCTAAATACTCACAAAATATGCTTCACAATATAGAGAGAGAAAGAGAGAATGCTTATGTTTTTGGTAGACAAAAAACACTTTTTCATCACTATGGTTGTAGTGATTTAAGCAATTAGCCACTGTTCTTTTAAAATATTTAATTATCCCACTGTGCTTTTTAAAAATATTTAATCAGGCCATTCCGTCCATTTTTGTAGACAGACGTTAACAAATATGCTCTTGTTTCCTACGTGACTTTTTTTTAAAAAATAAACAATTACGTGGTATATCCTTATGTGGCAACAAGATAATTTTGTAATGGATTTTCTTTATACTTTTTTCTTCTCAAACAAAAAAATAAAATAATAAAATCATTATGTGGTAAAAAAATAATTAAAATAATAATATAATTAAAATAAATATTTTAATTTATGTTTTTATAATTTTTTTCTTTTCCTTTTATCTTTTCCTTTCTTTTAATAATTATTTTTATTTTAAAAATTAATTCCAAATAATACAAATAATATATCAAATTTTTTGTATCAATGAGATCTATTACAACATTACATTAATTTTAACAAAAATTAAAAATAAAAAATCATTAATTACGTGGCAAAAAATAATTAAAATAATAATAAAATTAAAATAAATATTTTAATTTATTTTCTTTATTTGTATTCTTTTCCTTATCTAATTTTTTTTCTTTTAATAATTATTTTTATTTTAAAAATTAATACTAATATATATTTTAATGATATAAAAAAAGTAAGTACATAATTAACATAAAATAAAAAATCGATACAATTAGAAAAACTTAGTTAAACAAATGACATAAAAATTAAAAATAAAAATTATAAAGAAAATGATTTTATTATTTTATTTTTTTGTCTGAGAAGAAAAAATTATAAAGAAAATCCATTAATACAAATAATATATCAAAAATTTTGTATCAATGAGGTCTATTACAACATTACATTAATTTCATCAAAAAAATAAAAATAAAAAATCATTAATTATTTTTATTTTTAAAATTAACTATTTGTATTTTAAAATTAATTATTTTGAAATTAATTAATTATTTTTAAAATTAATATTTTATTTTTAAAATTAATTATTTTTAAAATTATCACCATGGTCGCCTTGAAAAAATTAAATAGCAGGATAATTTTTACTAATTGTATGAAATTTTTTATTTTATGTTAATTATGTACTTATCTTTTTTATATCATTAAAAAAGATGAAAAGAGATAAGAAAAAAAAAATTAATTAATTATTTTTATTTTTATTTTTTTAAAATTATTTTTGAAAGAGAAAAATATTACTTTTTTTAAAATTAATTTTTTTATTTTTAAAATTAATTATTTTATTTTAAAATTACTTAATTATTTTTAAAATTATCACCATGGCCATCTCAATCAAACTAATATTTTATTTTTATTTTTATAACTAATTTTCTATTTTATGATAATTTGTATTATTTGGAAAAAAAGATATAAAAAAAAAAAGAAAAAAGTCAACCAAGCTTTCTCCCGCCCAGTCAGCAAAGACACATAATTTTTTATTTTTTTTCAAAAAGCCACGTTAGCAAATTATTAACGTCCGTCAACAAAAATGGACGGAATAACCTGATTGAATATTTTTTAAAAGCACAGTGGGATAATTGAATATCTTAAAAGCACATTGACTAATTGCTTAAAACACTACAATCACAATGGTGAAAAAGTGCTTTTTGCCGTTTCTGGTGTGTTTTTCAATTCTAACTTAGCCCTCTATTTATAAAAAAATGTTAGCACGCAGAAGCAGACTTAACCTGCAACCTGATGGCTTTACCTGCTACTATTCCCACCCACCACATTTGAATAAAAATCTCAGCACATTTCTTCACCAACCAAGAGTGAGGCCCACCAATTCTAGAATTTTTTATCAAAATGATTAACTCCGAAAATTCAACAATTTCTGAACCAGTCATCTCGTAAAATTCATAACAAATCATTCGTTCATTTTTAACGGTTTAAAATTTGTGAACATATACTCAACTTATATATGTATAACATATCCAAATATTACCACGATCCAACGGTCGGATTAAAAATTATAACCCTCGTAAAATATCTCAAAAATCCTAATTTGATTTTCAATACCTCCGTTCCGACAAAAATACAGATAAAACACATCAACATTAACTCTTTCATTTTTAACCACAAAAATATATCCCTCATTTATATCCACATAAAATAAATATTTTCTTATCATATGAATATTTTATAACCACTTGTGTATTTTGAAAAAACATTCCTATATCACCCTTAACTTTAATATTTATCAATTTAACCATTTACTGAATAGTAATTATAAGAAAAATTGAATACTTTTATTTCATAAAATTCGGGGTCTTACAATCTCCCCTTCTTATGAAATTTCGTCCTCGAAATTTACGTACCTGGTATTTCGAAAAGTTGAGAATACCTTGCTTTCATTTCAGATTCTATCTCCCGGGTCATCATGATTTCTCCATTGCTCATCTCCCGTGATAACTTCATTTGGGTTCCTCACTTGTTGGGAAGTCATGACAACCGCTCTCCCTTGAACAACCCGACTTTGACTTGTCTGGGGCAGCATTTGGCGTCATCACTACCGTTGGAATATACTTTTCTATAGGGCATATTCCTCCCTCAACTGCCTCGTCGTACTCCTGGTTCATGATCTGAATCATCAATCTTCGATCCATATCGAATTCAGGTTGACCGCTCTGTACAGGGTAATTCAAAACTCTATGTTGGGTTCTCCCAATTGCTTTCCAAAAAGAGAAATTCATATCATCTATTTTAGCCTTTTTAGATCGGACATCTCTTTTCACAATATCCATGTGTCGTGCGACTTTTGCCCATGCATCACTTATTCTCACTCGTTCAGTTTTTTCTTCTTTCATCTCAGATTCCATCTTTATCATCTTATACCCTGCCAAAGAATGCTTATGTTCAAGCATCACATATTGGGTAACACAAGCTTGAATTATTGCATCATTTTGCTCCACGACCGTCTGTCGTTCTTCAGCCTTCTCTTCTAACTCATGAATACGATTTTGCAATTCTACATTTTTATCATATAATACCTCTAATAAATTCTCCTCAGGTGCTTCTTCTTCCTCACTCTCAGCTGCTACCTCTACGACTAGCTCGGGTGCAACTATCAATTCTTCACTCACCACATAGATTTCTCTAATTCCTTCTTCGCCTGACATCACATTATCCTGGTTGATGATTAGAGGTATTCACACCGTCTCATTCACTCTATTGTTAACATTCTCAGCAGCCATTCTCAAATACTGCCATAAAACAAGGGTTAATTAAACAAATTAACATATCACATAATATCCCGATATTATGACTGACCAACAAATAAGCTTAGGTAGGACACACTAGCGAAGGATTTACTCATTTCTGCCCTCCTAGTTATATTCTCCTATCTCCGCCAGAGACCATATCCTTAAACTCTGATACCAACTGTGACAACCCCAAAATAGGTCCATTCCATCCAACCTATTCTGAGTCGCCAAATACATGGTACAGAAAACAACTACAACTTTATTACAACAATTGTCGTGCAAAATACAACAACACATATGCTGTGAGTTTGGATACAAATATATACCAAATGTGACTCATATCCCAACCGTGGACAGCACCTCACAATGACACCTTACATAAAGGTATAGTCAAAAACTGTTTTAGAAATTAGAAAATTTAGGAAGTGCTCAAGGAAACCCTTGTACATGGGAGGCCATGCTTCTAGGTTGTGATAGATATCATATGGCCACAGAATTATCCTTGGTTAACCCAATATACCCTAAAGAAAAACGAGAAGATTACTATCATATTCTTCCCAATAGTGAGTCTTCTCTTGACTTATCATTATCTCCACTGTCTTTAATCGTGAATTATATTTTAAACAAACACCAAGATTATATAGGTAGTGCTCGTAGATATACTCAGCAAGTGGATGAGCACAATCCTGTCTTATGATGACACGAGGTTGTATGTCATTAGACATCTTGTATAATAGTGGCAAAACACCCTTCCAACGTTGGGTTCACTTCACCCTAGATGATTCACCAAATATAACTACTAGATGATGACCACCGTTCTATTCCCCTGTTACCCCCGCTCGACCCAGCTACACTCTTATTACCTAAAAAGAATTGTGAAACAGAAGGATGAGCACAACTAGCCTAGTAAAGAATATCATGACTAAAGATAAATACGTTATCAATAGCCTTCAACAGAATTAAATCAGAGATTTAGAACATATGGTAGATAATAAAAATTTCAACCATAGTTGCAGCGGAACGAGCAATCCATTAGAAGAGTCAAATAAACTACAAAGTCTATTATCTTCTCCATGTTAAAAATCCACCAATAATGTTTTATCCCTGTAACATCAATTAACAATTCTGGTCCACAATCATATAAATAACTCATAATCATAATTGTAGTTCTAAATTCCTCTTCTCATCCAGGACGAAGATAAATTTCATCACCTATCTTTACCTGAAACATCAAAGATCATGGTTACACCAAATCACATTTTCTGTTCATAATCATACTAATAACTTCATCTTTGCACTACGGCCAAAGATATTCAACAACATGTCATCTTTGCACTACGGGCCAAAGATATTCATCAACAATTCATCTTTGCACTACTGGCCAAAGATATTCAACCACAGGTCATCTTTGCACTATGGGCCAAAGATATTCATCACCAGTTCATCTTTGCACTACAGGCCAAAGATATTCAACAACAATTCATATTTACACTACAGGCCAAATATATTCATCAACAGTTCATATTTGCACTACAGGCTAAATATATTAATATCTCAAAGAAATATATAATCATTTCAGAATTTATATAAACAATAATTATAACCATGTTGATCAATTCACCTTTGCACTTAAGCTAAAGATATTCAATTATAAATTCAATGGTCATGATCATACCAGTCAATAATTTAATTTGCACTACTGGCCAAAGGGAACATATAGTCATGATCATACCAAAAATCTACCCATCTTTACACTCAAGTCAAAGAGAAATATCATCATTAGGGTTATAAAAATATTATATATGATAATAAAATCAATATAATCAACATATAGATTTAATCTCAATAGTAATATTCATAAATCAACTATAATTTGGTCAGAAAAAGAAACCAATTTTGTCGTGAATAGTAACTCGTGAATAGTAACTCATGAATAGTAACTCGTAAATAGTAACTCGTGAATAGTAATTCATGAATAATAACTCGACATGAAAAAGGTAAAAATTCTACATTAAAATCCATACCAATATTTCGGTATAATGATATTGAAAGAATAATATTTCTTAAGCTTATAAACAATTTATTTTAATTGTTTACACTTTACTAAATAATACATTTAATCATCCTAAAATGCCAAACTCATAAGATTTTATTACCAATAACCAAAACCCTCATCAAAAATCTGCATATACCTCATATAGGATTCTCAAGCCATAAAATCCTATTTTCCAATTTTCTTACTTCACATAACATATTTAATTCATTTATTCATAACTAGTCTATTTTCATGAAAAATACCAAATCAGTTCCAAAAAATATTTCTTTTCTGGGATTTAGCAGAATATAGTCCCATATTGAACATATATTTTTTTCATAATTTTTAAAACTCATTTACTATTTTTCATATGGCCAAAACAGTCGAATATTTAGACATTTATCATAAATTATAATTTTATCAAAAATTTCGAAATTCACAGAGTACACTGATATTATATAGATATACTTCCAATAAAAATTTCATCAATTTTGGAGTTAACCACAAGGAGTTATAAGATGTTACTTTTAAAATAGTCTTTTCCCGTAAAATTCATAACTCTTAATCTATACATCCAAAAATCACTATTTTTCGACACAATCAATAAAACTCATTAAAATATCATTTAAATTTTTTCAGAATTTTCTGAAGGTCAGAAGAATTACGAACTGAAAAACATAATAACCCTTAAAATCCCTTACTATCCCTTACCTCAAAAGTGCAGTATTTCTGACTGGAATGCAAAGCCGAAAGAAACTTGCACTGAATAGCAACTCTCAAAGTATCTAAATACTCACAAAATATGCTTCATAATTTAGAGAGAGAAAGAGAGAAAGCTTATGTTTCTGGTGTGATTTTCAATTCTAACTTAGCCCTCTATTTATAGGAAAATGTTAGCACGCCGAAGCAGACTTAACCTGCAACCTAATGGCTTTACCTGCAACTATTCCCACCCACCACATTTGAATAAAAATCTCAGCACATTTCTTCACCAACCAAGAGTGGGCCCCACCAATTCTAGAATTTTCCACCAAAATGATTAACTCTGAAAATTCAACAATTTCTGAACCAGTCATCTCGTAAAATTCATAACAAATCATACGTTCATTTTTAACGGTTCAAAATTTGTGGACATATACTCAACTTATATATGTATAACATATCCAAATATTACCACGATCCAACGGTCGGATTAAAAATTATAACCCTCACAAAATATCTCAAAAACCCTAATTTGATTTTCAATACCTCCGTTCCAACAAAAATACAGATAAAATACCTCAATATTAACTCCTTCATTTTTAACCACAAAAATATATCCCTTATTTGTATCCACATAAAATAAATATTTCCTTATCATATGAATCAATAATTAATTATTCACAAATAATATTACAGAATCACATTTATGACAACCAGACCGTTTCCAAGAAAGAGGGGGCTTTCCAATAAGAATTTCTCCTTACTGGCGCGCAATTAGGTGACCAAACCTCTCCTTAGACAGAACTTTCTAGACATTGCCAATAATGTTATCTAATAATATTATTCAAATAATATGAATTATTGATCTGATAATGGGAAATACTGTGCAGTGACAATTATTGAACAACAATAATATAAAATTTCAACGTAGCAATTATTGAATCAATAAAATAAAATATTGAACAGTAATTACTGTAACAATTATTGAGTAGTGGCTTCTTACGTAAGAATCAATAATTTTAAAAATACTGTGCAATATCGTGTGCTACTGTGCAATAGCGCGTATTACTGTATTTTAACCACCGGGTATTCCAACAGTGTTAACGGTAACAACTACGTCGTTATTTGTAAAAACTCAAATTTTTCGTTTTCTTCATCCGGCAGTTATTCTGTTATGGGGCCCATAAATGGCTGCGCCGTCGTGCAAATATTCCCTGACAGAAAAAATATTCCATGACCAAACGAATATTCCCCGACAACAATGAATATTTTATAACCACTTGTGTATTTTGAAAAAAAAATCATATATCACCCTTAACTTTAACATTTATCAATTTAACCATTTACTGAATAGTAATTATAAAAAAAATTGAATACTTTTATTTCATAAAATTCGGAGTCTTACAATCTCCCCTCCTTATGAAATTTCGTCCCCGAAATTTACATACCTGGTATTTCGAAAAGTTGAGAATACCTTGCTTTCATTTCAGATTCTATCTCCCGGGTAATCATGATTTCTCCATTGCTCATCTCCTGTGATAACTTCATTTGGGTTCCTCACTTGTTGGGAAGTCATGAAAACTGCTCTCCCTTGAACTACCCGGCTTTGACTTGTCTGGGGCAGCATTTGACGTCATCACTACCGTTGGAATATACTTTTCTATAGGGCATATTCCTCCCTCAACTGCCTCGTCGTACTCCTGATTCATGATCTGAATCATCAATCTTCGATCCATATCGAATTCAGGTTGGCCGCTCTGTACAGGGTAATTCAAAACTCGATGTTGGGTTCTCCTAATTACTTTCCAAAAAGAGAAATTCATATCATCTATTTTAGCCTTTTTAGATTGGACATCTCTTTTCACAATATCCACGTGTCGTGCGGCTTTTGCCCATGCATCACTTATTCTCACTCGTTCAGTGTTTTCTTCTTTCAGCTCAGATTCCACCTTTATCATCTTATACTCTGCCAAAGAATGCTTCTGTTCAAGCATCACATATCGGGTAACACAAGCTTGAATTATTGCATCCTTTTGCTCCACGACCGTCTGTCGTTCTTCAGCCTGCTCTTCTAACTCATGAATACGATTTTGCAATTCTACATTTTGATCATATAATACCTCTAATAAATTCTCCTCAGGTGCTTCTTCTTCCTCACTCTCAGTTGCTACCTCTGCGACTAGCATGGGTGCAACTATCAATTCTTCACTCACCACATAGATTTCTCTAATTCCTTCTTCGTCTGACACCACATTATCCTGGTTGATGATTAGAGGTATTCCCATGGTCTCATTCACTCCATTGTTAACATTCTCAGCAGCCATTCTCAAATACTGCCATAAAACAAGGGTTAATTAAACAAATTAACATATCACATAATATCCCGATATTATGACTGACCAACAAATAAGCTTAGGTAGGACACACTAGCGAAGGATTTACTCATTTCTGCCCTCCTAGTTATATTCTCCTATCTCCGCCAGAGACCATATCCTTAAGCTCTGATACCAACTGTGACAAATGTCCCATCAGTGGACAGCACCTCATAGTGGTACCTATCAGTTTGCCACCGCAGAACGACGTCCCCTACGGAGAGTCTGGCTTCGGTGCATCCCCCATCAATAGGAAGTCACCAGCGAGAGGCTCGGGACTCTTTACTTATAGCTCTGATACTAACTATGACAACCCCAAAATAGGTCCATTCCATCCAACCTATTCTGAGTCGCCAAATACATGGTACAGAAAATAACTACAACTTTATTACAACAATTGTCATGCAAAATACAACAACACATATGCTATGAGTTTGGATACAAATATATACCAAATGTGACTCATATCCCAACCGTGGACAGCACCTCACAATGACACCTTACATAAAGGTATAGTTAAAAACTGTTTTAGAAATTAGAATCTTTGGGAAGTGCTCAAGGAAACCCTTGTACATGGGAGGTCATGCTTCTAGGTTGTGATAGATATCATATGGCCACAGAATTATCCTTGGTTAACCCAATATACCCTAAAGAAAAACGAGAAGATTACTATCATATTCTTCCCAATGGTGAGTCTTCTCTTGACTTATCATTATCTCCACTGTCTTTAATCGTGAATTATATTTCAAACAAACACCAAGATTATATAAGTAGTGCTCGTAGATATACTCAGCAAGTGGATGAGCACAATCCTGTCTTATGATGACACGAGGTTGTATGTCATTAGACATCTTGTATGATAGTGGCAAAGCACCCTTCCAACGTTGGGTTCGCTTCACCCTAGATGATTCACCAAATATAACTACTAGATGATGACCACCGTTTTATTCCCCTGTTACCCTCGCTCGACCCAGCTACACTCTTATTACCTGAAAGGAATTGTGAAACAGAAGGGTGAGCACAACTAGCCCAATAAAGAATATCATGACTAAAGATAAATACGTTATCAATAGCCTTCAACAGAATTAAATCAGAGATTTAGAACATATGGTAGATGATAAAAATTTCAACCATAGTTGCAGCGGAACGAACATTCCATTAAAAGAGTCAAATAGACTACAAAGTCTATTATCTTCTCCATGTTAAAAATCCACCAATAATGTTTTATCCCTGTAACATCAATTAACAATTCTGGTCCACAATCATTTGAATAACTCATAATCATAATTGTAGTTTTAAATTCCTCTTCTCATCCAGGACGAAGATAAATTTCATCACCTATCTTTACCTGAAACATCAAAGATCATGGTTACACCAAATCATATTTTTTGTTCATAATCATACTAATAACTTCATCTTTGCACTACGGCCAAAGATATTCAACAACATGTCATCTTTGCACTACGGGCCAAAGATATTCATCAACAATTCATCTTTGCACTACTGGCCAAAGATATTCAACCACAGGTCATCTTTGCACTATGGGCCAAAGATATTCATCACCAGTTCATCTTTGTACTACAGACCAAAAATATTCAACAACAGTTCATATTTACACTACAGGCCAAATATATTCATCAACAGTTCATATTTGCACTACAGGCCAAATATATTAATATCTCAAAGAAATATATAATCATTTCAGAATTTGTATAAACGATAATTATAACCATGTTGATCAATTCACCTTTGCACTTAAGCTAAAGATATTTAATTATAAATTCAATGGTCATGATCATACCAGTCAACAATTCAACTTTGCACTACTGGCCAAAGAGAACCCATAGTCATGATCATACCAAAAATCTACCCATCTTTACACTCAAGTCAAAGAGAAATATCATCATTAGGGTTATAAAAATATTATATATGATAATAAAATCAATATAATCAATATATAGATTTAATCTCAAGAGTAATATTCATAAATCAACTATAATTTGGTCAGAAAAAGAAACCAATTTTGTCGTGAATAGTAACTCGTGAATAGTAACTCATAAATAGTAACTCGTGAATAGTAACTCGTGAATAGTAATTTATAAATAGTAACTCGACATGAAAAAGGTAGAAATTCCACAATAAAATTCATACCAATATTTCGGTATAATGATATTGAAAGAATAATATTTCTTAAGCTTATAAACAATTTATTTTAATTGTTTACACTTTACTAAATAATGCATTTAATCATCCTAAAATGCCAAACTCATAAGATTTTATTACCAATAACCAAAACCCTCATCAAAAATCTGCATATACCTCATATAGGATTCTCAAGCCATAAAATTCTATTTTTCAGTTTTCTTACTTCACATAACATATTTAATTCATTTACTCATAACTAGTCTATTTTCATGAAAAATACCAAATCAGTTCCAAAAATATTTCTTTTCTGGGATTTAACAGAATATAGTCCCATATTGAACATATATTTTTCTCATAATTTTTAAAACTCATTTACTATTTTTCATATGGCCAAAACAGCCAAATATTTAGACATTTATCATAAATTGTAATTTTATCAAAAAATTTCGAAATTCACAGAGTACACTGATATTATATAGATATACTTCTAATAAAAATTTCATTAATTTTGGAGTTAACCACAAGCAGTTATAAGCGGTTATTTTTAAAATAGTCTTTTCTCGTAAAATTCATAACTCTTAATCTATGCATCCAAAAATCACTATTTTTGGACACAATCAATAAAACTCATCAAAATATCATTTCAAATTTTTTCAGAATTTTCTGAAGGTCAGAAGAATTACGAACTGAAAAACATAATAACCCTTAAAATCCCTTACTATCCCTTACCTCAAAAGTGCAGTATTTCTGACTGGAATGCAAAGTCGAAGGAAACTTGCACTGAATAGCAACTCTCAAAGTATCTAAATACTCACAAAATATGCTTCATAATATAGAGAGAGAAAGAGAGAAAGCTTATGTTTCTGGTGTGATTTTCAATTCTAACTTAGTCCTCTATTTATAGGAAAATATTAGCACTCCGAAGCAGACTTAACCTGCAACCTGATGGCTTTACCTGCTACTATTCTCACCCACCATATTTGAATAAAAATCTCAGCACATTTCTTCACCAACCAAGAGTGGGCCCCACCAATTCTAGAATTTTCTACCAAAATGATTAACTCTGAAAATTCAACAATTTCTGAACCAGTCATCTCGTAAAATTCATAACAAATCATACGTTCATTTTTAACGATTCAAAATTTGTGGACATATACTCAACTTATATATGTATAACATATCCAAATATTACCACGATCCAACGGTCGGATTAAAAATTATAACCCTCGCAAAATATCTCAAAAACTCTAATTTGATTTTTAATACCTCCGTTCCAACAAGAATACAGATAAAATACCTCAACATTAACTCCTTCATTTTTAACCACAAAAATATATCCCTCATTTATATCCACATAAAATAAATATTTCTTTATCATATGAATCAATAATTAATTATTCACAAATAATATTACAGAATTACATTTATGACAACCAGGCCGTTTCTAGGAAAGAGGGGGCTTTCCAATAAGAATTTCTCCTTACTGGCGCGCAATTAGGTGACCAAATCTCTCCTTAGACAGAACTTTCTAGACATTGCCAATAATGTTATCTAATAATATTATTCAAATAATATGAATTATTGATATGATAATGGGAAATACTGTGCAGTGACAATTATTGAACAATAATAATATAAAATTTCAACGTAGCAATTATTGAATCAATAAAATAAAATATTGAACAGTAATTACTGTAACAATTATTGAGTAGTGCCTTCTTACGTAAGAATTAATAATTTCAAAAATACTGTGCAATACCGTGTGCTACTGTGCAATAACGCGTATTACTGTATTTTAAGCACCGGGTATTCCAACAGTGTTAACGGTAACAACTACGCCGTTATATGTAAAAACTCAAATTTTTCGTTTTCTTCATCCGACAATTATTCTGTTATGGGGCCCACAAATGGTTGCGCCGTCGTGCGAATATTCCCTGACAGAAAGAATATTCTACGACCAAACGAATATTCCCCGACAACAATGAATATTTTATAACCACATGTGTATTTTGAAAAAAAATTCCTATATCACCCTTAACTTTAACATTTATCAATTTAACCATTTACTGAATAGTAATTATAAGAAAAATTGAATACTTTTATTTCATAAAATTCGGGGTCTTACAATATCATTATAAATGGCATTCATGATTATCTGTTTTAGAAATACAGCTGCTCACTGTATATAAGATTCATTCATAACATGCATATGCACTTATTATTTTTGTCATAATCAAATAGGGGGAGATTATCAGGAATAAGCATTTGAATGATATTCCGATTTACATATGATTTGATTATGATATATATATGAATGAATATGCAAGTATGCTTGCATTAAGAAAAGCTGTAAAGTCCTTTGATAGATAATAGAAACATATGTACAAGGACTTAGAATGAATTGATCAAATATGTTAGGTTGATCCTATATAAGCAAAACAACTTTGTAAAGTCCTTAAAAAGAAATGATGTACAAGGACTATAAATATAGAAAGATCAAGCATGTTAGGTTGATCTTATGATGTAGTAGATAGGCTTGTCTGATTGTCGAGCACTGCACCAGAAATCGTAGTTTGCCAAGAGAGTCAAGGAAAACTCGAGAGCTATCGAGGCAGAATCGTAGTCTGCAAGATAGTAGTCTGCAAGATAGTAGTCTCGGAGTTCGTAGACTGCCAGGAGAGACGAGGAAGGATCGTAGTGTGTCGAGTAGAACTTCCTCGGAGCTGAAGTTTGCTGAGGAAGTCATGTTCAGAATCGTTGAGACAGCCTGCCTACGAGCCGACCGAGCATCTGCCGAAGCCAAGCCAGAGATCGTAGACTACACTCTGAGTTCGTAGAGTCTACTGATCATATCAAAGGTAGAGATCGTAGTCGAGCAAGATCGGATGAAGACATCGAGCACAAAGATAGAAATCATAGAGTGTCAAAATCTGATCTCGGAGTCGTGGTGTCTGCACAGCCGAAGCTGAATCGTAGAGTGCAGAACTACGACCTCAACTATTGCGCTCACAATGCCAAGGCAAAATCGTAGAGCTAATATGATTCTCAACAAATGAGCACTTGCAGAATATCCAAAGGAATGAAGCCTCTGGTTGGCACTACAAAGATACATCCCATCTGAAGGAAACTAGAGAGCACTGAACGAATGGCATGCAGGCTAACAGAAGATCTAAGCACCAACCCAATCAGCATCCAGATTGAGTTGTGAAGCCATTCGAGATAAAGTCTTCCACAAGATGATTTAAGAAGACTTCAGTAGCTGACTAAGGAAAGTCAGCAAGTGCAGTAGCTATCAAATAAACATAAGACAACGATCTTGGAAGCAACCAGGATCGTAGTGTTTGCCAGATAAAGAAAGAACTGATGGAGTATACACAGAGATACTGGTCAACATCTGAAGAACAAGGCTAAAGTGATTAAGCATTGGGTCAGTCCATTGATAATAAGTGAACAGGAGATCACAAGGAGAAAGCGAGCTGGACGCACCACAAATCTGAAGTGTCTTGCTATTCAGAAGGGACCAGAGCAAGGAGTCAAGCCATCAGTATCTGAGAACTGTCGAAGCAAACAGAAGTGTTGAAGCATTGCACAATGGAAGGAAGAGGTGTTCTACATTGAAGATCCAATCAACACTTGTCAAGATCGTAGTGTTGTCTGTACCAGTCAACAAGACACTACGATCAGGTCCAAGAAGACATGCATCAGAATCGTAGAGTTTGAACAGCCGAAGATTGAAGCATTGGCAACAGTTTGATCTGAAGGTTGATATTCGGACAAGAGCTTATTGAGAGCATCGATGCAAAAGGACAACCTCCTATCGAGAAATCAGAAGGAGGAAATAAAGTCTTCGACCTGCCCAAGTCATTAAAGTGACATCTCTGACGGGGTGGGTAAAACCGTATACTGCAGTGTCAGAAAGTCAGAAAAGAAGATGGCATGTCACATCTGCAGTTACCTCAAGCAACTCGAGATCTGTGAAGAAATTTGAGTAGCCTTCAACGGCTACTTTCCAACAGGAGTATTGGGAAGGAGTATAAATCAGATAGAGCTTCAAAGATCAAAGTTTGCTGGAGTTGACGAGTTTGGAGTAACGGTGGACTGATCTAAACCATGTGAGATAGAGAGTCCGAAGGCTCACTCTACGATCCACCAAGAACACTTAGAGTCAGACAAAGAAATAAGTAAAAGTGAGAGTTCTACAATGTAGAAGTGAGAGTTCTACTACATGAAGAGTGTTCTGAACTGTCGAGAGAAAGAAGAGCGTCAATGCCATCTTGATGTCCATCATGGGAAGGCTCTAAGTACAAGAGAGAAGAGCCTACAGTCATCTTAGCAAGTCCATCATGAGAAGGCATCAAGTATCAAGAAAGAAGATCACCAACGCTATCCTGGTGTCAAACATGAGAAAGTTTCTAAGCACCTAGCAGAAGAGCTTACAGTCATCTTAGAAACTCATCATGTGCAGCCATCAAATATCAAGGAGAATGATCTTCAAGGCAGTTCATCAAGGGATCATCAGAAGTGGTTGAGTAATTGAAGAAGCTGAGCATCATGCAACACTCAACGGCACTTCAAGGATGATCAAGCCAAGCTGTTAAGTATAGAAGATGTTAAAAGCTTAAAGACATCTTAGCAGCTCAGCACCAACTCTAACAAATAAACAAACAACTCAACAAGAAGCCAGGACCTGAGGGGTCCTTGTCCGGAGGGACTAAATGAAGTTCCAAGCCTGCTGGGCTTGAAGAGTTCCTAGGGAACCAGAGGAGTTCCAAGGCTGCTGGCCTTGAAGAGTTCTTAGTGAACTGAAGTCCCAAGGCTGCTGGCCTTAAAGGAATCTTAGTGATTCAGGGTGCTGCCCTTCCTTAGTGGAAATCCTGTTAGTTGAAAGTAGAAGAGTGGATTAGGAGCTTGAGTCTCTGAACCACTTAAAACTCCTTGTGTCATTTACTTTATGTCATTTAGATTAAGTACATTTACTGCTATAACTGCTATGTATGTTTTAACTGCTTACAACCGAACTAACTCTAAGAACAATGTATGTATGATTATGAGTATATCAATGAGGGGGATCTTTTACTTATTCCATTGTGCTTGAAAAGATTCTTATGTTTGTCATATGCTAATTTAATAGCAATACAAAATAAACGAGAAAAGTATTTGAAATAAAAAGGATCTATTCAACCCCCCCTTCTAGATCTATATTTTGCCTACTGGGAACTAACAGGGACATTGTTGGGTGTGCAAGGAAAGACAAAAGATAATTTAAAAGCACGATTGGACTTGATGAAAATGGGTATAAGAAGAGAGCTCCATCCAATACCCGTGCAAGCAAGCAATTCAAAGTAACTTTTGCCGGCTTCAAGCTACTCAATGTCTAAGAAAGAAAGACATGATTTCTTGCAAATGTTGAAAAATGTTAAGGTACATGATGGATATGCTTCAAATATTTCACGTTGCATCAATTTGAAGGGGGGCAAGATCTCAGGTCTTAAAAGTCACGACTGCCATATTTTAATGCAACAATTACTTTCAATAGCAATACGATGTACCAACTTACCTAGACATGGCTGCTCAACTATAATTGAACTTTGTAACTACTTTAGAGAATTATGTTCCAACTATAACACATCGGAAGATTATGAATGGTTGAAAAAAAAAATTCTGTTAATACTTTGCAAGCTTGAGATGGTGTTTCCTCCTGCTTTCTTTGATATAATGGTACATTTGTGTGTCCACCTTGCTGAAGAGGCGAAGATAGCTGAAAATATGAAATATCGACAAATGTGGGCTTTTGAAAGATATACAGGCAAGTTGAAAGGGTATATTCGCAACAGAAGCCGTCTAGAAGGGTCAATTTTAGAAGGGTATATTGCTGAAGAATGTGTTACATTTTGCTCAAGATATTTGAGTCAAAACAATGCTGCATGGAAACGAGTTGGAAGAAATGAAGCTGGATACGAACAAGGTGAATCAAGTTTCTCTGTATTCAGAAACATAGGTCGATTTCTTAATGTCCCAAAAGTTTGTACTCTATGTGGCGATGATGTTAAGAGTGTACACTTGTATGTGTTATTCAATTGTACAGAGGTTGAGTCATATCTAATGTGAGTAAATAAAGAATGACATTTATTCTTCGAAATATTAATTAGTTTTGTTAGCCAGCTATGACAAAAAAAATATTTTCTTAATTTGTTTGTAGTATTTGGCAAGATTCATAAATGTTACGATGTGGAAAGCGTAAGCAAAAACCGACGCCAAGGGAAATTTACAATGCTAAGAAAAAGGAATTTCCTGAATGGTTTAAGAATTATGTAAGTACTACATTATGTGAACGTAATTTTATGCAAAATTTTGTAATGGTTATTAATAATAAATGGATGGAATTTGCATATATCGCTACCATTTTGTAGATGGCAACTATTAATAATGATACTTCAATGGAAGTTCAAGCTCTTGCATTTGGCCCAAATTTGATAAGCAGGAGAGGAGATGGTTATTTGGTAAATCGGTATCGATTTCATTCTACAAGTTGTGAGGGTAAGAGGAGAACGCATAATAGTGGGGTATATGTGGTAGCAACTACTCGTGGATATTCCTCTGCTAGAGACCGAAATCCTAGGGAAGATGTAGTTGAATACTTTGGTATTTTGGAAGATGTTGTTGAATTAGATTATTATGGATCTGGCAAGGTTGTTCTATTCAAGTGTAAGTGGTATGACAGTTTAGCACGTGATAGAGGGGTCAAAACTGATGACTATGGCTTCACGCTTGTAAATAATCAAAAGTTTGGTTCAACCGATAAGCCCTTTGTAATGCCTTCTCAGGTTCAACAAATATTTTATGTTGATGATCAAAGGGATAACAATTGGTGTGTGGTTATACGAACAAAGCCGAGAGATTTATGTGAAGATGCTGAAGTAGATTCTAATAGTGATGAGTTACCCAATACCAATGAAGAATTCATCACTCCAGTTGCATAAGTTGATATTGAAAACATAAATTGGGTTAGGAATGACGTTGATGCTGAATTAGTTGAAAATGGACAAAAAAGACTTAAAAGTAGGCGAAAGACAGGATCTCAAACTGATACATCTCGTTTCAAAAGACGAATGATTGAACATATTGTTGATGAAGATGAAGATGAAGATGATAATGGAGCTGAAGACGAAGACGAAGACGAAGACGAAGAAGAGGATGAAGAGGAGGGTCCCGAAGATGAAGAGGAGGGTGATAGTGAGGAAAATGAAGATGAGTTAGAATGAAGAGGATAAACGTCACAATTGATATATCTGTCTTGTTACACTTTGTCCATTTTCTCCAAAAGAGAAACGTGTTTATATATATTTTCAATTATCATTTTGCTAAGAAGAATGGGATGATTACCTTGTTTAGCTAAGTGGCTGTTCTTAGAATATGCTTTTGTATTGATTATCATTTCTGGGTAGTTTACTTCTTCAAATTTGTGTATTTTGGTGATATTTGATTATTTGGCTCATATTGCACGCAACAAAGGTATGGTTCTTCTTTACAATGACCATTTTCTTTCTTTCTGCATGTGATGGTCTATTAGTCAATTTTGGTTTTGTTCTGAGTTGAACACAATTAGGTAATTCTAGGTTTCTTTTTTTGGCGCAAGACTGTCTTTGTAGCTTTCTCTTTCCCTAACTTTTTGGGCCTTCCGAATTTTACTTGTAATTTCTGTGGTTATACAGCTGTAGATTGAAATTAGGTAGCTTTAGGTTACACGGTCTTTGGTGTTAGTTTGGAGGGAAAGATTGTAGATTTTTCGAAGAAGTGTTCAGTGTTGTCCAGATTTGTTACTTGTTTCTAAGCTAGGTTTACTTTTGGCAGCATGAGGTGTATTATGGGTCTCAGTTGTCTTTTTGTCAACTTTTTGTTTTCTAGATATGGATTTCTGCGGCGATCTGGGGATTGCATGTTAGGAACTTGATGGGATACGGTGCTCAAACTCCGGCACCTCATTTGGTTGTGGTTGTATGCTGTTTAGCGATGAGCAGCTCTGGCCAACCTTGATGCCCTGATGGTAATTTACTTTTACGTGTGAAGCATAGTGTGTGCTCCACGAGGGCATGGTGTAAAGTGTAAACAATGTTCTCATATAAAGATGGATTTTAATATGGTGATGCAAATGCGAATGCTGACCACTTTTCCTTAGTAGTATATAAGATGGTGCTTCAGTATGGGGCTATCTTCACTTTAGTTTGGTCAGTCTTGTATTGCCGCTGAGAAGTAATCAATGCTGTAATGGTGAGGCTTAAAGTATTTTTGATTTACATCTACTTTTTTCATGCTTAACAATGCTAAAGATTGCTTATAAATTTTTTCTCTTTTTCTTTTTACGTGCTATACGACGACGTTGAAGTAGGAATGATGCAATGGATCAAAGGTCTTAAAGGTTCATTCTGGATATTGAATTTGGTTGTTTTTTGGAAATTTTTGCAGATCTCGCTCAAGATCCAGAACTCCTCCGTCTGCTGTAAGTGAAAAGTTTTAATTTTCTAGATAAAGAAAAAGTTTCAAGTCTTGTGCAGACCTGTTTGTTGTTTGATTCATATTTTCTGTTACTGAACATGGTGCTGGTCAGTCCCCTCGCCGCAAACAGGTGAGCAGAAGTACTAAGCGCAGTCCCAGTAGGAGCATAAGTAGAAGCATTTCTCGGTCCCTCTCACCTTCTGTAAGTTTTTGTTATCTCATCTGCAAGCTATTTTTTAATGCCTTAAAACTGTCAGATTTGTAACAACTTTTTATTTAAATTTGAATATATTACAGGGGAAATCTGATTGAACCACTGTAGCAGGTTCTCCTTGACTTGCTTGCATAAGTTATTCGTGTTGAGCAGGTAATTATTTGTGTACAATGATTTAGTTTTCTACTGCTGTTTTTTACAATATATATGTGGTTCACTGTAATGGTTCATTATGGAAATAGTTTTTGACTGAAATTTTTAGGTTAAATAGTTTTTCTTGTCGTTCATGTTTGTTGCTTCATATGTATGACCTGCAAACTGATGTTGTTGTTGTGATTTAACTATGATATTAATTGATGAAGGAAATAAAAAAATGTGCATATTATTAAGTGTTTAAATATCTTGATGAGCTCTTAGATAGCTACATCAACTCATTTTTGTTGTATAACAATGTTATGTATCATATCATATCCCCATCTCCAAAGATCAATTTTAACATCACATGTACTTGTATCATCAGGCTACTAACTTCAAATTTAACATCAATTACTACTGCTTGTATATTGTTTTATATCTTTAAAAGTTAGTCTTTTATATTTTTTTTCTCTTTGATTTGCTGTTATGGATATCCAGATAAATGACTTATCAAATCTCTCTCTCTCTCTCTCTCTCTCTCTCTCTCTCTCTTGCATTTATATAGAGTTCTTCCAAAAGTTGTGAGATGGGTATGAGAGAAAAGAGTTTCCTCATTGAAACTTGCGTTTATTTTGTGTCAAACAGAAATCTTGACATTCTCATATTAAACTTGCGTTTATTATGTTCTCTCAATTATTTGAAGTATCCAGGTAACATAGCTCTAACAACACAAATCTTGATTGATCAGTTGAGTTTTAAGTCCTAAGAAGCTACCTATTCTGAATTGATATTCTTTACTATTCTAAATTCATATTTTTGTTTCTCAGCTTGCTTTGATGACTTTTAATAGAACACCTAGATCTCGTACTAACTATTCCAATGGCCCGAAAATGAATGAAAATGAAGATAATGAGATCCATGCCGATGAACCTCATGCAGAGCAGGAAAGTAATCATGAGAATGCTGAAGGTACCATACATATATCTACACATATACTTGCATTGTCATGATCAACGATTCATCATCATGCACTAAGCAATTCTTTGTTCTTAATTCATCCGTACGACTATATAACACTTGGTTTACACTAAACCAGAACCAGGTGTATTAATTAAATCATTGTTAGTCTTTTTATTATATGTTAAAAAGATTGTGATATATCTTGATTCTTTCTCTCTTTTAGGTTCTCGATCTAAGAGGAAGCGTAGACCAACGATGGGAGCAAAGTTATGGTCATATATCGATGCATCCAAGCAAGTAATTTATGATGCAAATGGTCAACCTGTTGGGGGAGACGCCAATAAGTTAACAATCTTTCTCGGGTGTCTAGCTCGCAATGGAGAATTTTTCCAATAAGTACTCCAACATGGTCCAATATGACATTAAGCACTTTGAATGAAATTCAGGTTATTAATCATAACATTTTATAGAATTTGACATTAAACACTTTGAAGGTAATTTAATATATATGTAAATTTGTTTGTTGTAGAAACGATTTACCACATATCACCCCAATGCTAAAAGAAAACTGATGGCTATCATGAACAATAGGTGGAGAGATTAGAAGTCTAACTTAAAGAGTACTAATTTTGTGCCTGGTGACCATGCCATATCTATAGCGAATACTATCAACAATGATCAAGTAAATCCTAATCAATGGCCTGCGTTGGTTGATTATTGGCTAACTGATGATGCACAAGTTATGTTTATTCTAATTTTATGTATTATCAATTCTTAGTTATTGTTATATATTATTATTAATTTATAAATACATGCAATGCAGGAAATAGCAACAAAAAATTGTGAAAATAAGAAAAAATCGTTGGTAGGTCATACGTCGGGCACTAAATGAATTCCAAAAAAGAAGCATGAATTGGTAATATTTGATGTTATTTCAATAATTTTTGTCTTTAATCATGTATTAGACTTGTATGAATAGAGTATTTCTTGAATTATGTACTATTTTTTATTTTATTTGTGGTACCAAATAAATAAAAAAGAGATTGATCGAGCCGAGATGTATATACAGTCCCACACTCGAAGCGATAACTTAATTTTACCGGGAGCATCCTCGAATGTGGTACGCATTTATCAATCCTCAAATGTCTTATTCCTTCACCAGACGTTAATTAAATATTGATGTCTCATTTGAATTGAGCACAAAGTTGATCCCACCAAACCAACCATCCATTGCCCACTATGGGGATGTTCTATATTCTAGCTGCTAGATCCCATTATGGTCCAGTAGTTTTGGCAGCAACCCTTTTGGATGTTAAACTTACAAGATTAAAATTCCACTTGATGTTAATAGTTTAACAAAAGAAATTAGGCAGTTTGTAGAACTCAAGCTTCAAACACTAGATTTCAATTGCTGAATTTTGTATGAAGTCTGATCCGAGTGATGCTACCCATTTCCCAGGATTAACACTAGATTTCTCAGCTGTTTTGAGCCCATAGAACCCTTCTAGTCCAACAGTGAGAAGGTGTTTTTGGTCCAAACTTTTGATGAATGCAGCCATCTCTGTTATCCAAACCTGTTCAATGATAAAATATGGAAACAATACTCACAAAAATCATATGATACTAGCACCAAAAATATTAAATAGTATATATATATATATATATATATATATATATATATATATATATATATATATTTCATTCTTAGAATATTTAAAGCATCATCAATAGAAATAACATCTTCTAGCTTCTTCCTGCCAAAAAAAAGTCAATCTATAAACAACTCAATCATATTCTAACAGAGCCATCACAACCACCTAAAGAAGAACCAAACAAACCTTTTAATGTAACTTAGAACAAGAGAAGTATTTCTAAACTCAAGTTCGATAAGTATCAACCGCTACACATTCAAGAAGGTGATTTACTCTCAAACTTAAGTTTAATTTATTTTTAACTGGGATTTATTGTTTAATTATGTGTTTATTATGATTTAGTACTCTAAATCCTATCCTTTGGTCGAATTAGTGAAGAAACTGAGCATGTATATTTTGTGGATCTTTGTTAAATTCTTGCCACCCAATTATTCATTGCAAAATACATCAAGTCTCAACTTGAGTATCATTTGTTCTTGATGGACAAGTGGCAAATGTGAATTAGAGTGTGACGCCCTCAAAATAGGTATACATCACCCATCTTGAGTTGCCAAATACATGGTACAAAATTCAAATACAACTTAATAATACAACTGTCGTGTAAAATACGACAAAACATAAACTGAGAGTTTTAATACGAATATTGTCTTCTAGACAGTATTCAACTCAAATGGAGTCCTCAATACATTTATTATCACACTATTTCATAGAATAGTGAGGACTACTAATGCTATTATCTGGACCGTCACTCCGTTCCCCGACTAGTCCCAACTACGTTCTCATTTCCTGAAGAGAACAATGAAAGCAAAAGGGTGAGCTCAACTAGCCCAGTAAGAAATATTATGACTAAGATAATGCAGAATAATTTATCGTTAGCCTTCAACAATGTTAAACTGATAAAATATAACAAACATCAAGTTTAACTGCAGCAGAACAAGCAATCCATTAGAAGAGTCAAGTAGAGCATAAAATCTACTATCTTCTATGATTTAAAAGGTTTTTCATCACTTTTATCGCTAAGACTCAGCTTAATAAATAATCCACATCATCGAATCACCCCTGCACTACGGCCAAGGATATTCTTTAGTATCACGATCATAAATTATGCATGCACTACGGGCCAAGGATATTCGTGTATTCATCAATGGTCATGATCATGCCAACAACTGTCCATCAATGCATTATGGGCCAATGAGGACTTTTACCACATCATTTGTAACATTACGGTCATGATTATGCCGAATAATCCCTGGTCATAATCATACCAAGTCCATCTATGCAATACATGTAAGACCCCAACTTTTATAAATAAAGATGAATTTTCTATAAATATCATTTTTGAATATTATGGAGTTAATTTGATATAATGTTATAGTTGTGGGTAGTATTTATAAATTTTGCAAAGTAAGCAAGTTGTTATAAAATATTCGTTTGGTCGGGGAATATTCTGTTTGTCGGAGAATATTTGTACGACTACACAATCATTGGTGGACCCCACAGCAGAAGTATTGTCGTAGTTAGAAAACGACAAAAATTATCTTTATATAAAATAACGGCTGAGGTGTTACCGTTAAAACCGTTAAAACTGTTGAACTACCCGGTAGTAAAAGTACAGTAATACGCGTGGTTGCATAGTAGCACACGATATTGATTATTGATGCTTACGTAAGAAGTCACTCAGCTATACTCAATTATTGCTACAGTAATTGCTGTATCATATCTCTTAAATTATTGTCATAGTATCATCTGTATAATATGTTATATTATTAAATCAATAATTGAGACGTTGTGGTAAGTTTGGTTATTTTTTTATGGGGGGCCCATATGTCATCATCTAAGAGTCTCTTCGTCAATAGTAATTACCGTCGTCAATAGTATTTACCTTGGTCAATAGTAATTACCTTCGTCAATAGTATTTACCTTGGTCAATAGTAATTACCTTCGTCAATAGTAATTACCTTGGTCAATAGTAATTACTTTCGTCAATAGTAGTTGTCCCTTCAATATTACCAAGAGTCATTTGACCCTTCGTTAAGACCAAGAGTCATTTGACCCTTCGTTAAGACCAAGAGCCACCCTCAGTTTTTCTATAAATAGAGGCCTAGGGCATCATTATTTTTCACGAATTCATTCAAGCTATAGAGAGAGAAAGTATAGAGAGAATAAGAGAGAGAGAATAAAAGTATTCTGCTACTTCACTTTTCCAATATCAAGTTCTTTTAAGGTAAGGGATATTATTCTTTTGTATTCAAGAAGAGAACTTCTGTTATTCCATTTCTTTATTATTATGTTGGAATAACCTGTATATGCGGAATACCCTATACTTGGTGACATTCTTCTATTATTCTGTCTTTGTTATTCCGTTGGAACATCCTGTCTGTGCTATACGCCGGACCTGGTTCCGTCTTTATTATTCTGTCTTTATTTTCGGTTGGAACATCCTGTCTGTGCTTTACGCCGGACCTGGTTCCGTCTTTATTATTATGTCAGAATATCCTGTCTGTGTATTTTACACCGGACCTGGTTCCATTATTTATTATACTGTTATTTATTATTCTGTCGGAATATCCTGTTTGTGCGTTTACGCCGGACCTGGTTCCATTATTATTATTCTGTTAAGAATAACCTGTCTGTGCGGTCTATCGCATGCCTGGTGATTTCTTTTGTTATTCCATTCTTTATTATACTCAATTGATTAAAACTTTGACTTCTATACTCCATGAAATTAGTGGAATATCCTTGATATTTGCGCTTCATCTAGTATCTATTCATGAAAATATTCTCCTGATCAGTCTTAAAGTTTACTCCACAAAGCAGTATCATGTTGACAATTTGGACGTTATTAATTCCTGGATAAACTAATTCTTGAACTTGTTTTATTGAATTCTTATATCATTGTCATCATCCTCATGTTTATAAAATGTTAAAAGTCATCTGTGGCCTGTAGTGCATAGATGTACTTGGTATGATTATGACCAGGGATTATTTGGTATAATCATGACCGTAATGTTACAAATGATGTGGTAAAAGTCCTCATTGGCCCGTAGTGCGTTGATGGACAGTTGTTGGCATGATCATGACCATTAATGAATACACGAATATCCTTGGCCGTAGTGCAGGGGTGATTCGATGATGTGGATTATTTTATTAAGCTGAGTCTCAGCTATCACAGTGTTGAAAAACTTTTTAAATCATAAAAGATAGTAGAGTTTATTTTCTACTTGACTCTTTTAATAGATTGCTTGTTCCGCTGCAGTTAAACTTGATGTCTATTATATTTTATCAGTTTAACATTGTTGAAGGCTAATGATAATTTATTCTGCATTATCTTAGTCATAATATTTCTTACTGGGCTAGTTGAGCTCACCCTTTCTTTCACTGTTCTCTTCAGGAAATGAGAACGTAGCTGGGGCAAGTCGGAGAACGGAGTGATGGTCCGAATGATAATATTAGTTAGTAGTCCTCACTATTCTATGTAATGGTGTGTTAATAAATGTAATGAGGACTCCTTTTGAGTATAAATACTCTCTAGAAGATAATATTTGTATTCAAACTCACAGTTTATATTTTGTCGTATTGTACACGACAGTTGTATTAGTAAGTTGTATTTGTATTTTGTACTATGTATCTGACGACCCAAGATGGGTGATGTATACCTAATTTTGGGGGTGTCACAGTTGGTATCAGAGCTTAGGGATATGATCCCTGGCTAAGATGTGAGAATAGAACTAGGAGGGGAGAGACGGGAAATTCTTTCGCTAGTATGACCTACCTAAGTTTATTTGCATGGTATTTAATTGGTCGGTCATAATATAAGGATAATATATGACATATCAATTAACTTTTATTTTGTGGCAGTATCTGAAAATGGCATCTGAAAATGTTGAGAATAGCAATGGAGCACAGGCGACTATTGATTCACCACATATCAATAATCAGGATAATATTCATCAGGAAGGTGACAATCCTCATGCAAACAACAACACTGACCAGATGATGAATGATGGAATGTTCAGAGGTTTTATGCAATTCATGCAACAACAGGTGAAAACGGCTCCTGTCCACAACGTAGGTGGAAATACTGGAAACTCTCAGGCGGTCACCGCTAAATAGTGTAAGGAGCTGGGACACCGGAGTTTAAGGGAGAACCCAAACCACTTGTAGCTGAAATATGGATAAAGCAGATCACCAAGATATTTGATGTCTTGGGTTGCTCCGAGGAGCAAAAGGTTCCCTTTGCCGCCTTTATGTTGCGAGGAGAGGCAGATTACTGGTGAGAATCGATAAAGCGTACTCAACCTGCCGCACTGAAGATGTCTTGGGAGAAGTTCCAAGAGCTGTTTAACGACAAATACTTTCCCGAGAGTATTCGTCACATGAAGGAGGTGGAATTCATCAAATTGGAGCAGAATAATATGACCGTGTCGCGGTACGAGGCAAAATTTGCTGAGTTATCCCGGTTTGCGTCCCACCTGGTGGATAATGAAGAAAGAATGACGCGGATGTTTTTAAGAGGTTTGAAGCCGGAGATACGTCAACATCTTGTTTCTCATAAACTGTGTTTGTATTCAGATGTTGTAAATAGGGCTCAGTTGGTGGAGCGCGATAACGAGACAACGCATCCAAAAGAGAGCAGCCGGCAAAATGATAATACCAGTGAAAGCAGTCATCGAAGCGGTGACAACAAGCGTGGAGGGAATCAACAGGCCAGAAATGGTAACCACTTCGGTGGTAATCAGGGCCAAAACAATAAGAATGAGCATTTCAAGAAGAGGAGATTCAATAATGATGGAAAGACGTCAGCACCAGCACCTGTCGTTAAGGAAGGAGAACGACCACCTATCATATGTTTCAAATGCGGAGGGGAGGGGCACATCAGTCCAAACTGCGCGATGCCGTCCAAAGCATATTATAATTGTGGAAGAGAAGGTCATTTAACCCGATTTTGTCGTTTATCGAAGACAAATTCAGCTAGGATGGAGGCACCAAAGGCCGTCCTAGAAAAATCAAAACCGGTTGGGCAAGGGAGAGCGTTTGTTGTGAACTCCCAGAGAGCAAGGAACCCGAATGAGGTCATCACGGGTAAGCTTATCATAAACTCTAACAAAGCCTATACTTTATTTGATACCGGTTCTACCCATTCTTTTATTTCTCCTACTTGCGCTCATCGATTAAATTTGATTCCGGAGAAATTATACTTTGACTTAGCAGTTGAAACTCCGTTGGGAGAAACCTTCATTACATCCATGGTTTATAAGTCTTGTTGGGTTCAAGTTGGTACCCACACATTACCTGTCGATCTTATTTCATTAAAAATACTTGCATTTGACGTGATTCTAAGGATTGATTGGTTAACTACTCATCATGCAAAAATTGATTGTTTTCGTAAGGTTATTAGCTTTCATATTCCTAATCGACCTATTATGCGAATTCAAGCAACCAAACCATTAAAATCAATCGCTGTCATCTCAAGCCATAAAGCTATTCGTTTATTGAAAAACGGATGTCAAGCTTTCTTAGCTCATGTCACAGATCTAAACAAAAATACGTCAGCTTTGAATGATATTTCTGTTGTTAATAAATTTCCTGACGTATTTCCCGAAGAACTTCCTGGCCTACCCCCAAAGCGTGAAATTGAATTTTGTATCGACCTTGAACCCGGTACAAAACCCATTTCCAAAGCCCCATATCGAATGTCTCCTATTGAACTTCAGGAGTTAAAGACCCAACTACAGGAATTGTTAGACATTGGTTTTATTCGTCCTAGTACTTCTCCTTGGGGTGGTCCTGTTCTGTTCGTGAAGAAGAAAGATGGGAGTATGCGATTTTGTATTTATTATCGGGAGTTGAATCATGTCACCATAAAAAATAGGTACCCATTGCCACGTATTGATGACCTGTTTGACCAGTTGCAAGGAGCACAATTCTTTTCAAAGATCGATCTTCGTTCTGAATATCATCAGCTGAAGGTTAGAACTGAGGATATTCCAAAGACTGCCTTCAGAACTCGGTATGGGCATTATGAATTCTTAGTTATGTCTTTTGGATTGACTAATGCTCCTGCTGCCTTCATGGATATGATGAACAGGGTATTCAAAGAATATTTGGATCACTTTGTGGTCGTCTTTATCGATGACATCCTTGTTTATTCCAAAAGCCGTGAAGATCATGAGCAACACTTGAGGCTGGTACTCCAAAAGCTTCGTGAATACAAACTTTATGCCAAGTTGAAGAAATGCGAGTTCTGGCTGGAAGAGGTAGCATTCCTTGGGCACGTAGTATCAAGTCGTGGAATATCGGTTGACCCGGCAAAGATTGAAGCTATTCAAAGCTGGGAGCAACCTAAATCAGTGACCGAGGTACGTAGCTTTCTTGGTTTAGCTGGTTATTATCGGAGATTCGTGGAAGGATTTTCTCGAATTGCTACTCCATTAACTCAGCTGACTCGGAAAGATACAAAGTTCGGTTGGAGCGAAGAATGTGAGCAGAGTTTTCAAGAACTCAAGAGGAGACTCATTTCAGCACCTGTTCTAACAATACCATCTGGCTCGGAGGGATTTGTCATCTACAGTGATGCTTCGAGCAAAGGGTTGGGATGTGTTCTTATGCAACATGGAAAAGTCATAGCCTATGCATCAAGACAACTCAAGGAATATGAGAGGAATTATCCTACTCATGATCTAGAGTTGGCAGCTGTTGTCTTTGCACTTAAAATTTGGAGGCATTACTTATATGGGGAGAAGGTGGAGATCTTTACGGATCATAAAAGCTTCAAATATTTCTTCACTCAAAAGGAACTTAACATGCGACAACGACTTTGGCTTGAACTGTTGAAAGATTATGATCATACCATTCAATACCATCCTGGAAAAGCCAACGTGGTAGTTGACGCATTGAGTAGAAGATCATATGCAAGTACGAGTGCAATATTGTCAACACAAAAGCCCATTTTGTGTGACTTGCAAAGGATGGAGATAGAGTTAAAGACTCCAAGGACCCATGTGATGATGGCTAATATACGAGTAGAACTAACTTTAATCGATAAAGTTAAAGCTGCTCAAGCTACAGACCTAGAGCTGATGCGTATGAGGAAGAAAGTGCAAGAAGGTTCTATGCCGGAAGCAAGAATCGATGAAGAAGGAATACTTCGAGTCAACTCCAGACTTTGTGTTCTTAACAACCCTGATTTAAAGTATGAAATCATGATGGAGGCGCACAACACATCGTTTGCAATCCATCCTGGAAGTACCAAAATGTATCATGATCTTCGTCATACATTTTGGTGGAGCAATATGAAGAGAGAGATAGCGTTGTTTATCTCAAGGTGTCTAACTTGTCAACGAGTCAAAGCGGAGCATCAAGTACCAAAAGGTCCATTGCAACCACTTGAAATTCCAGAATGGAAGTGGGAGCACATTACCATGGATTTCGTTACCGGTCTTCCTAAGGTTTCTCAAGGTATAGATGCGATTTGGGCCATTGTTGATAGATTGACCAAGTCTGCTCATTTCTTACCGATACGAGAAACTTATACACTTGAACATCTTGCTCGTATGTACATAAACGAGATTATAAGACTGCATGGTATGCCAATATCCATAGTTTCTGACCGAGTCCCAAGATTCACTTCACGATTTTGGGTTAGTTTACAAAAAGCTATGGGCACGGATTTACGATTTAGTTCAGCATATCATCCTCAGACGGACGGACAATCAGAGAGGACTATTCAAACTCTTGAAGATCTATTAAGACTCTGTGTCTTTGACTTCAAGGGAAGTTGGGACAAGTTCTTACCATTGGTGGAGTTTTTCTACAACAACAGTTATCAAGCAAGTATTGGCATGGCTCCATTCGAAGCATTGTATGGAAGAAAATGTCATTCTCCAGTATGCTGGGATGAGGTGGGTGAAGCAACGTTGTTGGGACCGGAGTTGGTACGTATGACTACAGAAAAGATTCAAACGATCCGACAACGTATAAAAACCTCACAAGATCGACAAAATAGTTATGCTGATCTTCATCGAAAGGACGTGGAATTTGATGTAGGAGATCATGTGTTCTTACGTGTTGCTCCATGGAAAGGAGTTACGAGATTTAGAAAGAGAGAAAAGCTCAATCCTCGATTCATCGGTCCATTTTTAATCCTCGATCGAGTAGGAACTGTGGCTTATAGACTCGCTTTACCGCCAAGTATGTCTCGTGTTCATAACTTTTTTCACATATCCATGTTACGCAAATATGTGGAAGACCCGAACCACATTATTGAGTTAGAACCGGACGAAATAGCAGAAGATTTGACGTATGAAGAAGTTCCTGTTCAAATCTTAGATAAGAAGGAACATATTCTACGCTCCAAGGTTATACCTCAAGTCAAAGTTTTGTGGAGAAACCACGATGTTGAGGAAATGACCTGGGAGTTAGAATCTGAAATGAAATCAAGGTATCCTTACCTCTTCGACATACCAGGTATGTACCCTAATTTCGAGGGCGAAATTTCATAAGAAGGGGAGGTTGTAAGACCCCAACTTTTATAAATAAAGATGAATTTTTTATAAATATCATTTTTAAATATTATGGAGTTAATTTGATATAATGTTATAGTTGTGGGTAATATTTATAAATTTTACAAAGTAAGCAAGTTGTTATAAAATATTCGTTTGGTCAGGAAATATTCTGTTTGTCGGGGAATATTTGTACGACGGTACAATCATTGGTGGACCCCACAATAGAAGTATTGTCGTAGTTAGAAAACGACAAAAATTATCTTTCTATAAAATAACGGCTGAGGTGTTACCGTTAAAACCGTTAAAACTGTTGAACTACCCGGTAGTAAAAGTACAGTAATACGCGTGGTTGCATAGTAGCACACGGTATTGATTATTGATGCTTACGTAAGAAGTCACTCAGCTATACTCAATTATTGCTACAGTAATTGCTGCATCATATCTCTTAAATTATTGTCATAGTATCATCTGTATAATATGTTATATTATTAAATCAATAATTGAGACGTTGTGGTAAGTTTGGTTATTTTTTTATGGGGGGCCCATATGTCATCATCTAAGAGTCTCTTCGTCAATAGTAATTACCGTCGTCAATAGTATTTACCTTGGTCAATAGTAATTACCTTCGTCAATAGTATTTACCTTGGTCAATAGTAATTACCTTCGTCAATAGTATTTACCTTGGTCAATAGTAATTACTTTCGTCAATAGTAGTTGTCCCTTCAATATTACCAAGAGTCATTTGACCCTTCGTTAAGACCAAGAGTCATTTGACCCTTCGTTAAGACCAAGAGCCACCCTCAGTTTTTCTATAAATAGAGGCCTAGGGCATCATTATTTTTCACGAATTCATTCAAGCTATAGAGAGAGAAAGTATAGAGAGAATAAGAGAGAGAGAATAAAAGTATTCTGCTACTTCACTTTTCCAATATCAAGTTCTTTTAAGGTAAGGGATATTATTCTTTTGTATTCAAGAAGAGAACTTCTGTTATTCCATTTCTTTATTATTATGTTGGAATAACCTGTATATGCGGAATACCCTATACTTGGTGACATTCTTCTATTATTCTGTCTTTGTTATTCCGTTGGAACATCCTGTCTGTGCTATACGCCGGACCTGGTTCCGTCTTTATTATTCTGTCTTTATTTTCGGTTGGAACATCCTGTCTGTGCTTTACGCCGGACCTGGTTCCGTCTTTATTATTATGTCAGAATATCCTGTCTGTGTATTTTACACCGGACCTGGTTCCATTATTTATTATACTGTTATTTATTATTCTGTCGGAATATCCTGTTTGTGCGTTTACGCCGGACCTGGTTCCATTATTATTATTCTGTTAAGAATAACCTGTCTGTGCGGTCTATCGCATGCCTGGTGATTTCTTTTGTTATTCCATTCTTTATTATACTCAATTGATTAACACTTTGACTTCTATACTCCATGAAATTAGTGGAATATCCTTGATATTTGCGCTTCATCTAGTATCTATTCATGAAAATATTCTCCTGATCAGTCTTAAAGTTTACTCCACAAAGCAGTATCATGTTGACAATTTGGACGTTATTAATTCCTGGATAAACTAATTCTTGAACTTGTTTTATTGAATTCTTATATCATTGTCACCATCCTCATGTTTATAAAATGTTAAAAGTCATCTGTGGCCTGTAGTGCATAGATGTACTTGGTATGATTATGACCAGGGATTATTTGGTATAATCATGACCGTAATGTTACAAATGATGTGGTAAAAGTCCTCATTGGCACGTAGTGCGTTGATGGACAGTTGTTGGCATGATCATGACCATTAATGAATACACGAATATTCTTGGCCGTAGTGCAGGGGTGATTCGATGATGTGGATTATTTTATTAAGCTGAGTCTCAGCGATCACAGTGTTGAAAAATTTTTTAATCATAAAAGATAGTAGAGTTTATTTTCTACTTGACTCTTTTAATGGATTGCTTGTTCCCCTGCAGTTAAACTTGATGTCTATTATATTTTATCAGTTTAACATTGTTGAAGGCTAATGATAATTTATTCTACATTATCTTAGTCATAATATTTCTTACTGGGCTAGTTGAGCTCACCCTTTCTTTCACTGTTCTCTTCAGGAAATGAGAACGTAGCTGGGGCAAGTCGGGGAACGGAGTGATGGTCCGAATGATGGTATTAGTTAGTAGTCCTCACTATTCTATGTAATGGTGTGTTAATAAATGTAATGAGGACTCTTTTTGAGTATAAATACTCTCTAGAAGATAATATTTGTATTCAAATTCACAGTTTATATTTTGCCGTATTGTACACGACAATTTATTAGTAAGTTGTATTTGTATTTTGTACTATGTATCTGACGACCCAAGATGAGTGATGTATACCTAATTTTGGGGGTGTCACAATACATGCCACGTATGACTTTCAACATAATATAAACATGAGGATGATGACAATGATATAAGAATTCAATAAAACAAGTTCAATGATAAATTTTTAAAGATTTATAATTTAATTTATCCAGAATTTAATATTGTCCAAATTGTCAACATGATACTACTTTGTGGAGTAAAATTCAAGAATGATAATGTATCAAAAATAATTTGGACCGAAAAAAAATTAATTTTTGTTATGAATAGTACTCTGGGTGAATAGTATCCAAGTGAATAGTACTTCAGAAATAGTACTTCAGAAATAGTACTCTGTGAATAGTACTTTATGAATAGTACTTTGTGAATAGTACACGTGAATAGTACTTTTGTGAATAGTACCGTATAAATGAATAGTACTTATGGAAAGTACTCCGGCATGAAAAACCTAAAATTTAACAAGAATGTGCAGAAAATATCCTTGTGAAGCGATACTAGATGAAGTGCAAATTTCAAGGATATTCTACTAATTTCACGGAATATAAAAGCAATACTTTAACCGAATGATGGTATAATCAGGAATACGAGACGAAATAATATTGCTCACATAATATAGAGTATGGAAGAAAATATTATTCCTATGAATACTGAACAAAATAATATCCCTTACCTCAGAAGAAGACTGGATACTGGAATAGTGAGGTAGTAGACTTCTCTTCAACTTTCTCTCTAAAGTTTCTCTCTCTATAAATGCTCTTGTGAGTCTTAGTGAATTGGTGAGAATGGAGGAAGAATGAGCTTCTATTTATAGGAAAACATAGTTTCGATAATTGCATGTTTTGGGGCTCGAAATATTACGGTATAATACATTCATCTTTTTCTTCATTTTTAATTTAGTCCTGCAAGTATTATCAAACTTGCATTACCTCCCCTAATAGTACATCTTGTGAATCAATAGTACAATCATGTGAATCAATAGTACAATCATGTGAAAATAATAATTACAGTATAGTACATTCATCTATACCTCCATTTTTAATTTAGTCATGCAAGTATTATCAATCTTGCACCATCTCCCCTAATAGTACATGCATGTGAATCAATAGTACACACATGTGAACAAATAGTTATAAGCATGTGAATTAATAGCAATTAATTGCTTATTTATCCGATTAATTACTCGATTGGTCAATATAACCTCCAGACATCCATTATTATTGAAATAGATGTCGATTTCTACTAACATTAATAATCTCAACACAATGGAGCTATCAATTTCATCTTTAATCAATAGGAACTTATTCATTATTAATATTATAACTCACAATATTTAACAACCAGGTCGTACCCAGGAAAGAGGGTGTGACGCCCCCAAAATTAGGTATACATCACCCATCTTGGGTCGTCAGATACATAGTACAGAATACAAATACAACTTACTAATACAACTGTCGTGTACAATACGACAAAACATAAACTGTGAGTTTGAATACAAATATTATCTTCTAGAGAGTATTCATACTCAAAAGGAGTCCTCGTTACATTTATTAACACACCATTACATAGAATAGTGAGGACTACTAACTAATACTATCATTCGAACCATCACTCCGTTCCCCGACTTGCCCCAGCTACGTTCTCATTTCCTGAAGAGAACAGTGAAAGAAAGGGTGAGCTCAACTAGCCCAGTAAGAAATATTATGACTAAGATAATGCAGAATAAATTATCACTAGCCTTCAACAATGTTAAACTGATAAAATATTAAAATATAATAGACATCAAGTTTAACTGTAGCGGAACAAGCAATCCATTAAGAGAATCAAGTAGAAAATAAACTCTACTATCTTTTATGATTTAAAAGATTTTTCAACATTGTGATCGCTGGGACTCAGCTTAATAAAATAATCCACATCATCGAATCACCCCTGCACTACGGCCAAGGATATTCGTATATTCATTAATGGTCATGATCATGCCAACAACTGTCCATCAATGCACTACGGGCCAATGAGGACTTTTACCACATCATTCGTAACATTACGGTCATGATTACACTGAATAATCCCTGGTCATAATCATACCAAGTCCATCTATGCACTACAGGCCACAGATGACTTTCAACAGAATATAAACATGAAGATGATGACAATGATATAAGAATTCAATAAAACAAGTTCAAGAATTAATTTATCCAAGAATTAACAACGTCCAAATTGTCAACACGATAGTACTTTGTGGAGTAAAATTCAAGAATGATCAGGAGAATATTTTCATGAATAGATACTAGATGAAGTGCAAATGTCAAGGATATCCCACAAATTTCATGGAGTATAGAAGTCAAAACTTAACCAACTGAGTATAATAAAGAATGGAATAACAAAAGAAATCACCATGCATGCGATAGACCGCACAGACAGGTTATTCCAACAGAATAATAAATAATGGAACCAGGTCCGGCGTAAACGCACAGACAGGATATTCCGACAGAATAATAAATAATGGAACCAGGTCCGGCGTAAACGCACAGACAGGATATTTCGACAGAATAATAATAAAAACGGAACCAGGTCCGATGTAAAACACACAGACAGGATGTTCCAACAGAATAATAATAAAAACGGAACCAGGTCCGGTGTAAAACACGCAGACAGGATGTTCCAACAGAATAATAATAAAAACGGAACTAGGTCCGGTGTAAAACACACAGACATGATGTTCCAACAGAATAATAGAAGACTGTCACCAAGTATAGGGTAGACCGCATATACAGGTTATTCCAACAGAATAATAATAAATGGAGTAACAACAGTTCTCTTCATGAATAAGAAAGAATAACACCCCTTACCGTTTTAAAGAAGAGCTGAAGTAAGGAAGTAGTTAAGTAGCAGAATACTCTTTTTCTCTCTCTCTATAGTTTCTCTCTATAGTTTCTCTCTCTAGAGTTCAGTGAATTCGTAAGAAATAATGAAGGAATGAGCTGCTATTTATAGAAAAATAGAATGCATAGTAACTAATCCATGAACGGTCCAGATTGATTACTTTAATCTGACGGTCCATATTTAAAGAAAAATCTTTTAAATAAAATATAATATATTCTATTTATAGAATAACTTTAATAAAGTATTTTGTTTTATATAAAAAGATGTTTCTGTTTTATTACGTTAATAATACGAATAAAACAAAACGTCATTATCGCTAAATAATTCATATTATTAACTGACAATAATAGAATCAAACTGAGTGACTTCTCACATAAGCATTAATAATCAATACCGTGTGCTACTATGCAACCACACGTATTACTATACTTTTACTACCGAGTAGTTCAACAGTAACAATGGTAAAACTTCCGCCGTTATTTTTAATAAAATATTTTTGTCATTTTCTCAATCCGACAATAATTCCGTTGTGGGGTCCACCAATGATTGTGTCGTTGTACGAATATTCCCTGTTAAAACGAATATTCCCCGACCAATTGAATATTATATAACAACTTGCGTACTTTGCAAAATTTATAAATATTACCCACAACTATAACATTATATCAAATTAACTCCATAATATTCAAAAATGATATTTATAGAAAATTTATCTTTATTTATAAAAGTTGGGGTCTTACAGAGGGGGCTTTCCGATAAGGATTTTTTCTTATTGGCGTGCAATTAGGTGACCAAATCTCTCCCTGACAGAACTTCTAGACATTGTCAATATTACAAATAATAATATGAATAACTTTGTCGTCTCAATTATTGATTTAATAATATAAAATATTATGCAGATGATATTGTGACAATTAATGAATCAATAATGTGAAAGATATTATGCAACAATTACTGTAGTAATAATTGAGTATAACTGAGTGACTTCTCACGTAAACATCAATAATCAATACCGTGTGCTACTATACAACCACACGTACTACTGTACTTTTACCACCGGGTAGTTCAACAGTTTAACGGTAAAACTTTCGCCGTTATTTTTATAAAAAGATAATTCTGTCATTTTTTAACTACGACAATACTTTCATTGTGGGGTCCACCAATGATTGTGCCGTCGTACGAATATTCTCTGTTAAAACGAATATTTTCCGACCAATCGAATATTATATAACCACTTGCTTACTTTACAAAATTTATAAATAATACCCACAACTATCACATTATATCAAATTCACACCATAATATTCAAAAATATATTTCGAGAAAAAAATTAATCTTTATTTATAAAAGTTTAGGTCTTACATAGAGGGATGCTTAAAGTTAATAAAACTATTGGATTTTCCATTTCTATAGAATCATCATCATCCCCTCAACATGTTTCATCTATAATAAAAATCCAAGTTGTATTGTATTTAAATGCCTGAAGCTGCAGAAATTAAATTTGTTTGGGGTCATATTAATAATGTTTTTGAGCCTAACCTTAATCTGGTACACGAACAAGAAACTTGACAGACAGCTAACAGGAGGAGGATGGATGTGTGTCACACTCATTGGACCAGCTTGTATTGTAGTGGTAACTGCTATCATTTGCATTAATGCAGATTTTTTTTCTCTTTCGGATTCTAAGTAACTTTTAAGGCCCTCTTGCGAGGCAAAATGCCAACAAACAAATTTAAGCAGACATTTGCTCAAAAATTTCTTTGTAAAATGAGCTGTTATACTTGATCAATTTGCTGGCACTTGTCTTTTTCAAACTTTTGTTCATGTTTTTCCCCCTATCCATATATATATATATATATATATATATATATATATATATATATATATATATATATATATGGGTAAGAAATATTTAGCATTTTTGAAATACAAATGCACCTAGGTAGATGGATAATATATAAATAGATAGGTGGTAATATGTAAGTGCCTTTTCCCATCCAAATCTATCTTCTTTTATTTCTTTCATTTTAAATCACCATGTGAGAACATAAATGGCAATGCCAGTGTATAATGCATTTCCTTTTAGAACCATGGTGACAAAACATCATATGTAAAATCAAAAACAGATGCATATATATATATATATATATATATATATATATATATATATATATATATATATATATATATATATATATATATATATATATATATATTCATATTATTTTTAAATGGTTGTTGATCATGATATTTTCATATTTAAGTTATGTATATTTTGCCTTGTATATTTTCACAGGAAAAAATTATTGTATAAAGAAGACTAAGGAATCGACTGGTGAAAGTAGTAATACAGGACGGAATGATATACTTGCACAAGTTCTTGGACCGGAGCAACATGGTAGACTTCGACAAGGTGGAGTTGGTGCCACAGTTACAAACACTTGGGGGGCGTCGTGACACAAATAATGAGGTATAACGTTAGAATCAAGAATTGAAAGCTGAGTTGAAAATGGTGCGGGAAAAAGGAGATGACACTGCAAGGAAAATGGATGAAATATTATCAATCATGACAGAATTTATGAAGAAATCGTTAGTTCCAAATGCTCATTCCAACAATTAGGTGTTGTTCTCTCACTCCACTTATACTTAAAATTTTTGCTCTATCACTCTGTTTGTATGGATTAACAAGTTCACTTGATAATTAATTTGTAGGATTGATCCACAGAAGGAGAGAATGGTGATATAAGTGGATCAAATAATCCTATAGAGGACCTGTGACATGTCTCGTGCTGCTAGAGATATGATACATGTGCTGCTGGAAATATGTTAGATGTGCTACTGAAAATATGTTAAATGAGCTACTGTTATGTACTGTTTGGATACATAGTAACAGTATTTTGGATGATTATGTATATTTAGATGATGTTATACATTAACTTGTAATTTTAAATAATAGACTTTATTTGTTTTTTTTTAGTTGTAAATGTTATATTCAGATTGGATGGTATGGTTTGAATGTAATTATGCTTGTTAACAGGAAAAATAAATAAGAAATATTGTATAATAACATCATTTTTTTTAAAATTTTGGAAAAGATATAGCGACGGTCAGGCCCGTCGCTATAGGCCTCAATCATTGGTGCCAAAACTTCTATAGCGACAGCCAAGACCGTCGTAGTAAACCTCAACATTCCCACCAATATCTTCTACAGTGAGAGTCAGGCCCGTCGCGGTATACCTCAGCCATTCGCGCCAAAACTTTCTATAGTGACAGCCATGACCGTCGCTATATCCATTCTCTGACCATCGGTATAGAGCTCCCATGCGCGTTTTTGTGTTGTTTGCTAGTTATGGTCTGACCGTCGCTATAGGAAAAAAGACCTTCGTTATAGGTTTCATCTACGGCTTATATGGTGACGGTCTCCGATCGTCGCTATATAATATAGCGACGGTCTTTTGATCTATAGCGACAGTCAGTGACCATCGTATACGACGGCGCAATCATTGGTGGACCATATAACAGAATAACTGTCGGATATAGATAGCGACAGAAATAACTTTTTTATAAAAAAATAACGGCAAAGCTTTTACAATTAACTATTGAAATACCTAGTGATAAAAGTACAGTAAATCGCGTGGTTGCACAGTAGCACACAGTATTGCACATTATATCTGATTATTGATTCTTACGTAAAAAGTCACTCAATTTCATTCAATAATTGTCACAATAATTGTTGCATAGTATCTGTAATAACCCGATATTTTTCTATATAAATATTGCGTATAATTTTTTATTATTATTTATTAAAATAAATATGGGTGATATGTGTCAAGGTAATGTGTATTTATATTTATATGTGTGATAAATAAAATTTATTTATTGCATTAATTATTACAGATAATTTTATTTTAGAATTATTGATTATTATCAATTATATTCTTAAAATAATTAATTCCATATTGGAGATGTTTTTATCAATTATTTTTCATGAAAATATAATCTTATATTATTTAATAATATATGAAATAATTTTTAGAATAATTATAATAATTATTTTATTATATGAATTTTGTTCAGATTATTAAGTAATTATTTTAACTTAATTTATAATGTTATTTATGACAAATAAATCAGATATGGAATCCAAACCCTAATTCTGGGTTTTGATCAAGGCATGAGAATAATATTATAATATTAATTATATTTTAATTTTTTAGTGCTATAAATATATACTTTATGTACGTACTGTTGATGGTTGGTCAATTATGGTGTATATTGACCAAACCCTAGCATTAATTTGTTTAACCCTATTTTTTTCAATTTAAATGGGAAATTTAAGACTGTTATATAACTGTGTTATATGATTTATATTATGCGTTACTTAATGATATGCTAATTAGGAAACCCTAATTGTAAATTTAAAACCGTAGTTTATATTTGAACTTTCTAATTATTAGAAACCCTAATTGTGTATTAGTAACCCTAATTTTCAAAATCCTAAATCGTAATTGCTATATTAGCAAGGTTAATTATGAATAGTGATACTAAACCCTAATGTTCCTGTATAATATAATTATTAATCTAATCTAATTAATAAACCCTAATTTTCAAATTTTAGAAACTAAAATTTTTCTTTTGTACAAACCCTAATTGCTAGATATTACAAATGTTTTGTGTTAAACCTTAGGGTCAAACCCTAAGGGTTTGCTAATTGACCAAGATGCCATTAAAATTGCAAGCCTAAAGACCTTTTTGCCCCTAGTTACATTATTTTGGCTAACTAATAGGTTTTGACATTTAGGTGAGTTGGTGACTAACTCATACCAACCCCACATGCTCATAATTGACAGCAACAAGCCTTGTATATCAGCCAATTCATGCATCTTGTATTCTATATCTAGGTTGAGTGAGAAAAGCTTGCATTTTGTTAGCCATTTTTAGCTCAAACACTCAAACCTTTTCTCTCAACCCAAACCCACAAAATTATTAAGTTTTCCAGTCCCTAATATCAGCCCCACGAAATCCTCTAACCAGATCAAAAGCCAGAATCAGAAATTAATCATAGAAGGTATAAAACCCTAGCTTAATTTCTGTCCAATTTTTTGTTATTTGATGTTTGAAATTTTTGTTAAAACATGTTGGTTATAGTGTCTAATGATGATCTGGGTTGCTAGATGTTGAATCCATAACATCTAGAGGCTTGGATTTGAGTTTTTACAAAATCTGGAAAAAAGTTAAACTGTGGTCTGACAACAAATGTCAGTGGACACAGATCTTTGGTCGATTATGATTTTTGTTATTTTTAAGTTGTTATGTGTAGCTTGTAATGTAGTCTTTAATCTACAAAAAGAATCAGAGTCATTTGATGTCAAGCTTGAAAGTTATTCGAGGTCGTTGACCGACCATGATTGAAAGAAATCTGGTGTGACGCCCCCAAAATAGGTATACAACACCCATTCTGAGTCGCCAAATACATGGTACAGAAAGCAAACTACAACTTCAATAATACAATTGTCGTGCAAAATACGACAACACATACTGTGAGTTTAAATACAAATATTATCTTCTGGACAATATCCACACTCAAATAAATCCTCATTACAATTATTCAAACACTATTTTACAAAAATAGTGAGGACTGCTAAAACATCTTTCTAGAACCATCACTCCATACCCCGACTAGATCCTGCTATGTTCTCACATCCTGAGAAGAAAAATGGAACAAAAAGGAAAAGGGTGAGCTCAACTAGCCCAGTAAAGAATATTATGACTAAGATAATATACAACAAATTATCGTTAGTCTTCAACAGGGAAAAATCTGATAGAATATAATCGACAACAAGTTTTAGATCAACAACTGCAGCGGAAACAGCAAACCATTAGAAGAGTCAAGTAGAGAAAGAATTCTACTATCTTCTAAGATTTAAAAGTCCATCATCAATATTTTATCCCTGTAACATCAATTAATAATCATCTTTATCCAAATATTCATCTTTGCACTACAGGCCAAAGATATTCATTTGTATCACATGTCAGTCATGTTCATCTCAACACCTGTTCATCTTTGCATTACAGGCTAAAGATATTCATCAAGTAATCATACATCTTTACACTACAGGCCAAAGATATTCAGTAATATCATCATTTAGGACTGAGGATGATGAAAAATATCTTAAAGAAAACGAATCCAGTGAGCCAGAAGGACAAATAGTAGGGATTCGTATAACAGTTTATCCAAGATCAATAATACTTCATAATAATCAATTGTGAAGCAGAATTCAAAAATAAAGATCAAAACATGGATACAATCAAAGATACTAACCATAATAGACATCTTGGACAAAAAGGGACAATTTTATTTTTTGGTGAATAGTGCCGTATTCGTGAATAGTACCGTATACGTGAATAGTGCCGTATACGTGAATAGTAACCCCGACACAAAAAGTTCCAAATTTGATAAAAACTCATATCAATATTTCAGCATAATGATATTGAAGAAAATAATATCATTAAGAAAAAAATAATATCCCTTACCTCAAGATATCAGTACTTCTGGTCGGAATACCGGTATAAGGCTGAAAGAAACTTGCTCTGATGAATAGAAACTCTCAAAGTATCTAAATACTCACAAAATAAACTCAATAATCTAGAGAGAGAAAGAGAGAAAACTTGTTTCTGGTGTGATTTTCAATTCTAACTTAGCCCTCTATTTATAGGAAAATTTTAGTAGGTTTGACCTGCAACCTGATGGCTTTACCTGCTACTATTCCCACCCACCAAATTTAAAATATAATTCAGCACATTTCTTCACCAATCATAAGTGGGGCCAACCAATTCTAGAATTTTCCATCAAAATGATAAACTCCGAAAATTCAATAATTTCTGAACCAGTCATCTTGTAAAATTCATAATAAATCATACGTTCATTTTTAACGGTTCCAAATTTGTGGGCATATACTCAACTTATATATGTATAACATATCCAAAAATTACCACGATCCAACGGTCGGATTAAAAATTATGACCCCCGCAAAATATCTCAAAAACCCTGATTTTTAATACATCCATTCTGACAAAAATACTGATAAAAACTTCAACATTAACTCCTTCATTTTTAACCACAAAAATATATCCCTCATTTATATCCATATAAAATAAATAGTTCCTTATCATATGAATCAATAATTAATTATTCACAAATAATATTACAGAATCACATTTATGACAACCAGGCCGTTCCCAGGAAAGAGGGGGCTTTCCAATAAGGATTTCTCCTTACCGGCGTGCAATTAGATGACCAAACCTCTCCTTAGACAGAACTTTCTAGAAATTACCAATAATGTTATCTAATAATATTATTCAAATAATATGAATTATTGATTTGATAATGGAAAATACTGTGCAGCAACAATTATTGAAACAACAATAATATAAAATATCAACGCAGTAATTATTGAATCAATAAAATAAAATATTGAACAATGACTACTGTAACAATTATTGTGTAGTGCCTTCTTACGTAAGAATCAATAATTGGTGCAATACCGTGTGCTACTGTATTTTAACCACCGGGTATTCCAACAGTATTAACGGTAACAACTACGCCGTTATTTATAAATAACTTATACTTGTCGTTTTCTTCATCCAATCGCTTTCTGTTATGGGGCCCACATAAGGCTGCGCCGTCGTACGAATATTCCCCGACAGCAAGAATATTCCACGACCAAACGAATATTCCCCGACAAAATGAATATTTTATAACCACTTACTTATTTTGCAAAATTTGCACATTTCACCCATAACCAAAGTATTGTATCAAATTAACCCCTTATTATTCACAATAATATTTAGAGAAAATTTAATTTTATTCATTAATAAGTTGGGGTCTTACAACCTCCCCTCCTTATGAAATTTCGTCCTCGAAATTGACGTACGTACCTGATGTTTCAAAAAGGTGAGGATACCTCGCTTTCATTTCTGATTCCAACTCCCAGGTCATTTCTTCAATAGCATGGTTTCTCCACAAAACCTTAACTTGTGGTATAACCTTCGTGCGTAGGACATGCTCTTTCCTATCCAAGATCTTAACAGGTACCTCCTCGTACGTTAAATCTTCAGCTATCTCGTCTGGTTCAAACTCAATAATATGGTTCGGGTCTTTAACATATTTACGAAGTATAGATATGTGAAAAATATTATGAACACGAGACATGCTTGGAGGTAATGCGAGTCTATATGCCACATTTCCTATTCGCTCAAGAATCTCAAATGGACCAACAAATCTTGGATTGAGCTTTCCTCTCTTCCCAAATCTTGTAACTCCCTTCCATGGTGCAACACGTAACAATACATGATCCCCAATATTAAATTCCACGTCCTTCCGATGAAGATCCGCATAACTCTTTTGTCGACCTTGTGCCGTTTGTGTACGTTGTCGAATCGTTTGGATCTTCTCTGTAGTAATGCGTACCAACTCTGGTCCCAACAATGTTGCTTCACCCACCTTGTCCCAGAATACTGGAGAACGACATTTTCTTCCATACAACGCCTCGAATGGAGCCACACCTATGCTTGCCTGATAACTGTTGTTGTAGGAGAATTCCACCAATTGTAGGTACTTATCCCAACTCCCTTTGAGATCTAGGACACAAAGTCTTAATAGATCTTCAAGAGTTTGAATAGTCCTCTCTGATTGTCCGTCCGTTTGAGGATGGTATGCCGAAATGAATCATAAATCCGTGCCCATAGCTTTCTGCAAGCTAACCCAAAATGTGAAGTGAATCTTGGGTCACGATCCGAAACTATGGATACTGGCATGCCATGCAATCTCACAATCTCGTTCACGTACATACTAGCAAGACGTTCAAGGGAATAAGTCTCACGTATCGGCAAGAAATGAGCGGACTTGGTTAATCTATCAACAATAACCCAAATCGCATCTATTGAGAAACCTTGGGAAGACCCGTAACAAAATCCATAGTAATGTGTTCCCACTTCTATTTTGGAATCTCAAGTGGTTGCAATGGACCCTTTGGTACTTGATGCTCTGCTTTTACACGTTGACAAGTTAAACATCTCGAGATAAACTCCGCGATCTCTCTTTTCATATTGCTCCACCAAAATGTATGTCGAAGATCGTGATACATTTTGGTACTCCCAGGATGGATTGCAAACGGTGTGTTGTGTGCCTCCATCATTATTCTATTCTTCAAGTCAAAATCGTTAGGAACACAAAGTCTGGAGTTGACTCGAAGTATTCCTTCTTCATCGATTCTTGCTTCTGGAATAGCACCTTCTTGCACTTTCTTCTTCATACGCATCAGCTCTATGTCCGTAGCTTGAGCAGCTTTAACTTTATCGATTAAAGTCGGTTCTACTCGTATATTTGATATCATCATGTGGGTACTTGGAGCCTTCATCTCTATCTCCATCCTTTGCAAGTCATACAAAATGGGCCTTTGTGTTAACAACATTGCACTCGTACACGCATATGATCTTCTACTCAATGCGTCAGCTACTACGTTCGCTTTTTCAGGATGATATTGGATGGTATGATCGTAATCTTTCAATAGCTCAAGCCAACGTCGTTGCCGCATGTTGAGTTCCTTTTGGGTGAAGAAATATTTGAGGCTTTTATGATCCGTATAGATCTCCACTTTCTCCCCATACAGGTAGTGTCTCCAGATTTTCAACACAAAAATGACTGCTGCCAACTCCAAATCATGAGTAGGATAATTCCTCTCATATTCTTTGAGTTGTCGCGAGGCATAGGCTATGACTTTTCCATGTTGCATGAGAACACATCCTAACCCTTTGCCTGAAGCATCGCTGTAGATAACAAATCCATCCGAACCAGATGGTATTGTCAGAACAGGTACCGAAATGAGTCTCCTCTTGAGTTCTTGAAAGCTCTTCTCGCATTCCTCACTCCATACGAATTTTGTATCTTTTCGAGTCAGCTGAGTTAACGGAGTAGCGATTCGAGAAAATACTTCCACAAATCTCCGATAGTAACCAGCTAAGCCCAGAAAGCTACGTATTTCGATTACCGACTTAGATTGCTCTCAACTGTGACTCATATCCCAACCTTAGATAGCACGTCACAATGACACCTATCAGTTTACTATCGTACGAATATGGCGTCCCCTACGGGGAGTATGGGTTTGGTGCATTCCACAAAGGAAGTCACCAGATAGAGGCTCGGGTACCAACTTCTATAGTTGGGTTTTTAACTCCTGAAGTTCAATAGGAGCTATTCAATATGAGATTTTAGAAATGGGTTTTGTATCGGGTTAAAGATCAATACAAAAATTCAATATCACGCTCTGGGTTAGGCCAAGAAATTCTTCAAGAAATACGTCAGGAAATTCACTAACAACTGAAATATCATTCAAATCTGACGTATTTTTGTTTAAGTCCATGACATGGGCTAAGAAAGATTGACATCCGTTTTTTAATAAACGAATGGCTTTATGGCTTGGTATGACAGCGATTGATTTTAGTGGTTTGGTTGCTTAAATTCGCATAACAGGTTGGTTAGGAATATGAAAACTAACAACCTTACGAAAACAATCAATTTTGGCATGATGAGTGGTTAACCAATCAATTCCTAAAATCACATCAAAAGCAAGTATCTTTAAAGAGATAAGGTCAACAGGTGATATGATTGTGCCAACTTGGATTAAGCAAGATTTATAAACTGTAGATGTAACGAAGGTTTCACCCAACGGAGTTTCAACAGATAAGTTAAAGTCCAATTTCTCCGGAGTCAAGTTTAAACGTTGAGCACAAGCAGGAGAGATAAAAGAATGGGTAGAACCGGTATCTAGTAAAGTATAAACTTCGCAAGAATTTATAATTAACTAACCCGTGCTAACTTCGTTTGGGTTCCTCGTATGTTGACCAGTCACGACAAACGCTCTTCCAGGAACCGTTGACTTCGACTTATCCGGGACAACTTTTGGAGTCACCATCCCCGCTGAACTTGGTTTTGCTACAGAACACTCTCGAGCTATATGACCCTCCTTTCCACAGTTATAACATACCTTGGATTGTTGTGGGCAGTTTGGGCTGATATGTCCCTCTTTCCCACATTTGTAACATACGACCGGTGGTCGTTCTCCTCCCCTAGAAACAGTTGATGTTTGTGCTGACGTCTTCACGTTATCATTGTTGTACCTTCTCTTCTTGAAATCTCCTCCCGACTCGCTCCTTCTATTATCACGACCACGATTACCACCAGAGTGGTTACCACTTTTGTCCGAATGTTTTTCTCCCTGCTGGTTTTCATTGCTTTGATGACTGCCGCCACCGGTATGACCCTGGTTGTGGTCCCTCGGTTGCACATACTCATTATCTCGCTCTAATAATTGAGCCCTGTTTACAACATCTGAATATAAAGAAAATTTATGAGAGATAAGATATTGCCGAATCTCGGGTTTTGAACCTCTCAGAAACATCCTTGTCATTCGTTCCTCATTCTAGACCAAATGAGATGCAAACCTGGATAACTCTGCAAACTTCGCTTCGTACTGGGACACCGTCATGTTGTTTTGTTCCAGTCTAATAAACTCTACCTCCTTCATATGACGAATACTTTCAGGAAAGTACTTGTCATTGAACAGTTTTTGAAATGTTTCCCAGGACATGTTCAGTGCGTCAGGCTGGGTACGCTTCACAGACTCCCACCAGTAGTCTGCCTCACCACGGAACATAAAGGTGGCGAATGGAAAATTATGTTCCTCCGTGCATCCCAAGACATCGAATATCTTGGTAATTTTCTTGACCCACGTTTCCGCCATGATCGGATCCGGCTTTCCCTTAAATTCTGGTGGTCCCAATTCTTTGAACTGCTTAGCTGTGACAAACCGCGCGTTGTTATCATTTCCACCCGTATTCTGCACACGAGTCTCCCTCGTCTGATTTTGCATGAACTGCAAAAAGCTCCTAAACATTCCATCATTCATCGTTTGCTCGGTAACGTTGTTTACAGGAGGAATATTGCTTTCCTGTTGCATGTTCCCCTGGGTGGTGATTAAAGGTGTCTCCACAGTCTCATTTACTCTATTGTTAACGTTCTCTGCTGCTATTCTTAAATACTGCCATAAAACAAGGGTTAATAGTCATGTCATATATTATCTCTATACTCTGACCGACCAAATAAACACCAAATAAACTTAATCAGGTCATACTAGCGAAGGAATTCCCCGTCTCTCCCCTCCTAGTTCTTGTCTCACATCTCAGCCAGGGATCATATCCCTAAGCTCTGATACCAACTGTGACGCCACCAAAATAGGTATACAACACCCATTCTGAGTCGCCAAATACATGGTACAGAAAGCAAACTACAACTTCAATAATACAATTGTCGTGCAAAATACGACAACACATACTGTGAGTTTAAATACAAATATTGTCTTCTGGACAATATCCACACTCAAATAAATTCTCATTACAATTATTCAAACACTATTTTACAAAAATAGTGAGGACTGCTAAAACATCTTTCTAGAACCATCACTCCATACCCCGACTAGATCCTGCTATGTTCTCACCTCCTGAGAAGAAAAATGGAACAAAAAGGAAAAGGGTGAGCTCAACTAGCCCAGTAAAGAATATTATGACTAAGATAATATACAACAAATTATCGTTAGTCTTCAACAGGGAAAAATCTGATAGAATATAATCGACAACAAGTTTTAGATCAACAACTGCAGCGGAAATAGCAAACCATTAGAAGAGTCAAGTAGAGAAAGAATTTTACTATCTTCTAAGATTTAAAAGTCCATCATCAATATTTTATCCCTGTAACATCAATTAATAATCATCTATATCCAAATATTCATCTTTGCACTACAGGCCAAAGATATTAATTTGTATCACATGTCAGTCATGTTCATCTCAACACCTGTTCATCTTTGCACTACAGGCCAAAGATATTCATCAAGTAATCATACATCTTTGCACTACAGGCCAAAGATATTCAGTAATATCATCATTTAGGACTGAGGATGATGAAAAATATCTTAAAGAAAACGAATCCAGTGAGACAGAAGGACAAATAGTAGGGATTCGTATAACAGTTTATCCAAGATCAATAATACTTCATAATAATCAATTGTGAAGCAGAATTCAAAAATAAAGATCAAAACATGGATACAATCAAAGATACTAACCATAATAGACATCTTGGACAAAAAGGGACAATTTTATTTTTTGGTGAATAGTGCCGTATTCGTGAATAGTACCGTATACGTGAATAGTGCCGTATACGTGAATAGTAACCCCGACACAAAAAGTTCTAAATTTGATAAAAACTCATATCAATATTTCAGCATAATGATATTGAAGAAAATAATATCATTAAGAAGAAAATAATATCCCTTACCTCAAGATATCAGTACTTCTGGTCGGAATACCGGTATAAGGCTGAAAGAAACTTGCTCTGATGAATAGAAACTCTCAAAGTATCTAAATACTCACAAAATAAACTCAATAATCTAGAGAGAGAAAGAGAGAAAACTTGTTTCTGGTGTGATTTTCAATTCTAACTTAGCCCTCTATTTATAGGAAAATTTTAGTAGGTTTGACCTGCAACCTGATGGCTTTACCTGCTACTATTCCCACCCACCAAATTTGAAATATAATTCAGCACATTTCTTCACCAACCACAAGTGGGGCCCACCAATTCTAGAATTTTCTATCAAAATGATAAACTCCGAAAATTCAACAATTTCTGAACCAGTCATCTTGTAAAATTCATAATAAATCATACGTTCATTTTTAACGGTTCAAAATTTGTGGGCATATACTCAACTTATATATGTATAACATATCCAAAAATTACCACGATCCAACGGTCGGATTAAAAATTATAACCCCCGTAAAATATCTCAAAAATCCTGATTTTTAATACATCCATTCTGACAAAAATACTGATAAAAACTTCAACATTAACTCCTTCATTTTTAACCACAAAAATATATCCCTCATTTATATCCACATAAAATAAATATTTCCTTATCATATGAATCAATAATTAATTATTCACAAATAATATTACAGAATCACATTTATGACAACCAGGCCGTTCCCAGGAAAGAGGGGGCTTTCCAATAAGGATTTCTCCTTACTGGCGCGCAATTAGATGACCAAACCTCTCCTTAGACAGAACTTTCTAGACATTGCTAATAATGTTATCTAATAATATTATTCAAATAATATGAATTATTGATCTGATAATGGAAAATACTGTGCAGCAACAATTATTGAAACAACAATAATATAAAATATCAATGCAGCAATTATTGAATCAATAAAATAAAATATTGAACAATAACTACTGTAACAATTATTAAGTAGTGCCTTCTTACATAAGAATCAATAATTGGTGCAATACCGTGTGCTAATGTATTTTAACCACCGGGTATTCCAACAGTATTAACGGTAACAACTACGCCGTTATTTATAAATAACTTATACTTGTCGTTTTCTTCATCCAATCGCTTTCCGTTATGGGTCCCAAAAGTGGTTGGTCGAACTGTTCTTCATTTCTGGGTAACCCAGAAAATGAAGAACAGCTCTGACAGCTACTTTGAAGGCTTAGATCTTGTTTGTTTTATGCTTGTTGGTTATGTTTCTTGTTGGATCTTGTAATATTACATTAGTACTACAATCTCTAACATTTATCGTGCCCAGAAACTTCATGATCTGTCATTAAATATTGGTTAACGTTGCTCACTCATTCACTGTCTATAAAGATCTGGGTTTGATGATGAACATGAAGAACACCTATAGCAACGGTTCTGTCGTTATAGGCAGTCTTCAACGAAACTTTAATTATAAAATTATTATTTTTATTAAATAATTATAGAAAATTAGTTTTTAATTATTAAAAATACAAAATAAATTATTAAAAATTATTTTAAAGTCTGAAAATTAGTTTTTAATTATTTTTAATATATTTCATAAATATTTAATATTTTTGAAATGTTAAAGGTATTTAATTTATTTAATTTATTATATTAAATAAATTATTTAAAATTAATTTAATATTTGAAAAATCATTTAAAATTATATAATGATATAAGAAAATATTTTAAGTTATTTTTAATGACTTTTAATATTTTTTGATAAATTTCATTAATAAATTAATAATAATGACAATTAAGTTATTTACTAAATGAATTAAATTAATTAATTAAAAATGATTTTATTATATTAAAAATTATTTTAAATAATAATAAGGTATTTAAAAATATTGTAAGTTATAAAATATAACTATCAATATTTAAATGTAAATTTTATTAATTAATTATTATTAATGATATTAAAGTTATTTAATAATTATATTAAATAATCTAGTTTAAAAATAATTTTAATATTATAAAAATTATTTTAAAAGAAAATATAGTGTTTAAAGATATTTTAAGTTATAAAATATAACTTTTAATATTTAAAGGATAATTTCATTAATAAATTAATATTAATGATTATTAATTTATTATTAATGATATTAAATTTATTTAATAATTATATTAAATAAATAGTTTAAAAATAGTTTTATTAATTCAAAAATCATTTAAAAAGGATATAAATGAATTAAAAATATTATTAAGTTATACTTAATGACTTTTAATATTTGAATAAATAATACATTAATACTTTAATATTAATGATAATTATTTAAAAATAATTTTAAATATTTTAAAAATTATTTAAGGGTAATATTAATACTTTAAAAATATTTTTTTAGTTATTATAAATAACTTTAATATTTTGGCAATGGTTTCATTAATGGTTTAATATTAATTAAATATTAATGATAATTGAATTGTTTAATATTTAAATTATTTAATAATGATTCCGATGTTTAAAAATTCATGATAAATTATAATAAATGTTTTCAAATTATATTAAGTCATTTAAAAATAATATGACTGATACTAAGTTACAGGACAGAGTCTTAGACTCGATAAATACCCGATAAAGTTGTCAGTACACCGATATATTTCAAAAATTGATCTGAACTTAAATATGTTGATTTAATAAATATTTATTTGTGATTCAATAGTTGTTAAACATATGTGACAATGTGATTAAGTTATGTACTGACTGCCTATAGCAGTACTATGTGTTATAGTATGTTATTCTAATCAAACGAATGATCTATTTAATGATAGGGCTTGACATAAAAGATAAATATAAGTTGTGTAAGCAGCAGACAAGGCAAGTATCTAACCTTTTGTATTTACTTTATGTAACGGACATGCGTAAGATAATCTCTGAACTATTCATTTCAATTGTTCAAATATTTTAACCTTTGTATACACTTATGCAATGATTATGTATAAGTAAGTTATTAAATTATAATTGTTGTATAAGTTCCTTTTATTCTGTTATTGTAAATCAAGATATATATTCTGTTCGTTGATTTCTAAACATGGTTATACAAGTGTCCTCACTTAGATAATCATTATATTTTATCACATGTTGATACATACTTATCGGTGCCCAGTATGTACAAGTGGAATTAAAAGTCGTCTAAGCTATTTGATCTGGCTAGACACAAACTTAAAATTGTTGTTGAACAAGATAAGAACTTTATTGTTATCCAACTGAATTGTTTTGGTTCAGATTCTAGACTGGTATGAAAATCCCAAATACGGGAAACTTTTATGCGCTTAAAGTGGAAATGCTGGACGAAAATATCGTCCTATAATGTAGTATTGATCAATACAGGGCATAACAGGCTGATCACCCCCCGTGCCCGTAAGTTATGACGATTTACTGATGAAGTTCTGTTTAATCTTTTCGAAAATAGAAAGCAATGTTCATAGTCTGTCAACTGATCCTCATTTATAGTCATTACGTAGTTTCAAAAATTTGAAATCGAAATGATATGCTGTTTATTATTGGTTCAGCCTACTTCACAACTGTTGATTCGTTGTAGAAGTATCGTTCAAATAAAATATTTAATTCGTTCAGCTAACTGTTATTGTTGCTATTACTTGCTGGGCACTCAAATGCTCATCCTTGCTTAATTTAAATATTTTCAGCTAAGTGTGAACAACCTGAAGACTCTACCAAGAACTAAAGGAAAGGGAAGGTCGCTGAATGAATGATAATGCTATCTCTTTGTAATAACTAGACTTTATTATGATAATGATGATACATATTAATTATCATGTAATGTAACGAATGTTTAAAGGTTTCGTACTTGGGATTGAAAACTCTGATAATATGTATATTAAATTTGATAATCTATATTATTATTAGTATTATTAGTATTATTTCGCTCATAGAAATGGTATCGTTAAGCACTGAGTTCGGGTTTCAAGTACCTGAATTTGGGGGCGTCACAGTATCTCATATTATTGATTTAATTGTTGTCACGTACTAACTCTAATAATAAATCAACATCTCACACAACGGAATATTAGAATAAATTACATTGTTGTAACATAATTATTCTTGTCCCAAGGGTTCGTAACTTAAACATCTCTTACAATACCTCCAACATAATTAAACATAATTTAGATATAACTATTACATATCACATCTTATGTCATTACAGGAATATAATAATCTCCACTAAACATAAACTACTCAGTAGCCTTGCCCTTGCCCTTATCAATGCCTGAGGGGCCGCCTTGCTCTGCCTTAACTAAAATATTTTTAGGGAAAGCAAGAATGAGCAAAAAATTTGCCCAACAAGTAATATAGCAATAAGGGTACTCAATGTAGTTTTATATTTCTAAAGGTACAACAACAAGGATAGTTCGAGATAGTAAGAAGTATCAATGATTATGGACAATAGTTGCTATGGACAGAAAATATCAATAATATTCAATGATTAATCAATTCAAGATTTCAAAATAATTAATACTAAGCAGTCATTAAGGACTAAGAACTTCTCCTATAATTAACGGTAATAAACTGATAATTCCATAAAACGAGTACAACAGTTGATCAGCCTAAAGTACCCTATGTCAATGCATTACATTTAATCTTTCTCAAGTTCGCACGTCGGTTTCCCGACAATATATAATTCCCCTACCAAGAGGGTTGTTCATCTCAGTTATAAGAGTTCTCACCAAGTAAACTTGGTTTGGATAGCTTTCGATCAATATCAATAGTCTAGCCGAAGTATTGGCTTAGACAGTTTTCTTTCACAGTACATATATGAACAATTATCGTTCAAAATCAAGGTTTGTAAACAATTTTATTTCTAGATCACGAAGTTTTATACTTTCAAAGTTCTACTTGTACGATCAATAATAGTACAAGTTCAAGTAATGCTCAATAAAGAGTAAGGTTCTAGTACTTGCATTTAATATAAGAATCAAATAAAATTTGAGAACTTGCACAAATCCAAATTTGTGTAAGTTAGGAAAATTACTCAATATAAAAGAGAGTTCGGATATTTGTCTTATGCGTAGTTTATCAAAGTAAAGCTTAATACCTTTCTAAAGAATTATAATATCCAATTCATGTATAATCACGTTAGTTATACAGGTTTAATATGTACACCTGTTATCTTAACTTACTATGATATACCAATATAATCTATCGGTACTAAACATATATTGCTACTCTTCTCTTAGTCATATGATCTCATACGTAAATCATCACATAACACCAAAATTGTTTTCTAAGATGTTATGTCATTTAGAGGACATAGTTTGCCATCACATTTTGACTTAAGGGTGTAGTTATGGTATTCTTCCATTATCATACTTATTCACACATGTATACTATACTGGACATGTGTTGGTCGTAATCCCGATCAATATATGCGTGCAAGTATACACGGTCAAAAAGTAATAAAGAGTAAGTAAAGTATTGTTCCCACAGAGAATTAACTAATAAAGTTCACCTAGCACTAACTCGTAACCATTTCAGTCTTATTTAAACGATTGCTATATTATTAAATATTAAAACTATGAAACTAATTAATACTAACTAACCATAAAATAAGACTAGATAATGAAGACTCGAGATTACAATTTCATCTATTGAATTATTTAAATCAACACACTCCTTGTTAAGCCAAATTAATTGCACCAGATTGTTAGTCGAGAACACAAAAGTAAAGTATAGTCATCTCTCAATGTACCATACCCATATCATATATAATCCACAATTGATAGAATACACATGAGCATCCACATTACCTAAACCACTATATGTCTATGTGATTTACAAATAATTAGGGTTTAAGCCCAAATTCTCAATTGACTACGAATGGTGCTTCAGTATATGTCTATCCTAAGCACGAATCATACATCCCATACATGTAGAACATACAATCACAAGCTATCAAGGTTAGATCTAAACCCATACTTCATCTTTCAAGTTCATATGGATTATCACAATAATTGAAGGCCAATCAACTAAGCAAATAAGCATGAATCTTAATAGACAATCCCATAGCAATCAATAAGGCTAACAATGAAGTATATAAGATTAAACTAGGCAATAGAATCCATTGCAATCCCAAAATAGAGTTTAAATCATAGTTGAATTAAATCCGTCATCCAAAAATTGAAATAACATCATAAGAATACAAATAGGAATCAAAGAGAAAATAAGAGTAGAGAATTGAAGTGCAAATCTATTCTCTTTCTCCAAGTTTGAATCTATTATGCAATTTAATTGCTTCAAATCTTCAGACCTAATCAGTTCTAGAAAATAACTATTAGGTCTACTCTAATCTACTATTGAAAATAAGAAGAAAAGAGCAATCCTAAACTAAGTGATCCCTCTCTAGGTGGTGGAATGAATATTACATATGATATATGTCTCATTATATAAGAGTCTCGCTTGTAAGCCCCTTATCCAAGCAACACTTCTATTGGACAGCTCAATTAAAAGTCAGTCTACAGGAATGGATCATCGCAGCTGCGCTATGATTGTGGCTTAGAGTGGCGCAGCTGCGCTGCAGAGAATCTGGGAATGCTGTCTGGCGCAACTGCGATGTGTCAAGGGTCAAGCTGGGCGCAGCTATGCCGCGCACCAGCTGACCCTGACTTCTCCTGCTGCAGTCTTTTGATGTGTGTACATGCATGACATCTCACTCCATTTCTTCCTTCCATCATCAATCCATCATGATTAGCTCCATTAACACCAAGAGAGTTCCCATTAATGAATCTACAAAAGAAGGCATAAAAGCATAAAAAGCTATACAATAAAATGAGTTTAAGCAACAAATTAAGTTAGTTAATATCTAAATAAGTGGTTATAAAACCACTTATCAAATACCCCCAAACTTAAACCGTTGCTAGCCCTCAAGCAACCTAAACAAAACCAAACCAAAAATGCAATGCAATAACTACCATGTATGCTGTGACAACCCCAAAATAGGTCCATTCCATCCAACCCATTTTGAGTCGCCAAATACATGGTACAGAAAATAACTACAACTTTATTACAACAATTGTCGTGCAAAATACAACAACACATATGCTGTGAGTTTGGATACAAATATATACCAAATGTGACTCATGTTCCAACCGTGGACATCACCTCACAATGACACCTTACATAAAGGTATAGTCAAAAACTGTTTTGGAAATTAGAATCTTTGGGAAGTGCTTAAGGAAACCTTCGTACATGGGAGGCCATGCTTCTAGGTTGTGATAGATATCATATGGCCACAGAATTATCCTTGGTTTACCCAATAGACCCCAAAGAAAAACGAGAAGATTACTATCATATTCTTCCCAATGGTGAGTCTTCTCTTGACTTATCATTATCTCCACTGTCTCTAATTGAGAATTATACTTCAAACAAACACCAAGATTATATAGGTAGTGCCCATAGATATACTCAGCAAGTGGATGAGCACAACCCTGTCTTATGATGACACGAGATTGTATGTCATTAGACATCTTGTATGATAGTGACAAAACACCTTTCCAACGTTGGGTTCGCCTCACCCTATTTTCTTCACCAAATATAACTACTAAATGATGACCACCGTTCTATTCCCTTGTTACCCCCGCTCGACCCAGCTACACTCTTATTACCTGAAAGGAATTGTGAAGCAAAAGGGTGAGCACAACTAGCTCAGTAAAGAATATCATGACTAAAGATAATTCAATTATCAATAGCCTTCATCAACAATAAATCAGAGATTTAGAACATATGGTAAATGATAAAAATTTCAACCATAGTTGCAGCGGAACATGCAATCCATTAGAAGAGTCAAATAGACTATAAAGTCTATTATCTTCTCCATGTTAAAAATCCATCAACAATGTTTTATCCCTGTAACATCAATCAACAATTCTGGTCCACAATCATATGAATAACTCATAATCATAACTGTAGTTCTAAATTCCTCTTCTCATCCAGGACGAAGATAATTTTCATCACCTATCTTTACCTGAAACATCAAAGATCATGGTTACACCAAATCACATTTCCTGTTCATAATCATACTAATAACTTCATCTTTGCACTACGTCCAAAGATATTCATTTGTATCACCAGTTGGTCATGTTTATCTCAACATCTGTTCATCTTTGCACTACTAGCCAAAGATATTCAACAACATGTCATCTTTGCACTACGGGCCAAAGATATTCATCAACAATTCATCTTTGCACTACAGGCCAAAGATATTCATCAATAATTCATCTTTACACTACAGGCCAAAGATATTCATCAACAGTTCATATTTGCACTACAGGCCAAATATATTCATATCTCAAAGAAATATATAATCATTTCAGAATTTATATAAACAATAATTATAACCATGTTGATCAATTCACCTTTGCACTTAAGCTAAAGATATTCACTTATAAATTCAATGGTCATGATCATACCAGTCAACAATTCATCTTTGCACTACAGGCCAAAGATATTCCTCAGTCACGATCATACCAATAATTTACCCATCTTTACACTCAAGTGAAAGAGAAATTCAACATCAGGGTTATAAAAATGTTATATATGATAATAAAAACAATATGATCAACAACTGCATTTATTTTCAAGAGCAACAATCATAAATCAACGATAATTTGGTCAGAAAAAAAAACCAATTTTGTCGTGAATAGTAACTCGTGAATAGTAACTCATGAATAGTAAACTCGACACAAAAAGGTAGAAATTCCACAATAAAATACATACCAATATTTCGGTATAATAATATTGAAAGAATAATATTTCTTAAGCTTATAAACAAATTATTTTAATTGTTTATACTTTACTAAATAATGCATTTAATCATCCTAAAATGCCAAACTCATAAGATTTCATCACCAATAACCAAAACCCTCATAAAAAATCTGCATATATCTCATATAGGATTCTCAAGCCATAAAATCCTATTTTCCAATTTTCTTACTCCACATAACATATTTAATTCATTTACTCATAACTAGTCCATTTTCATGAAAAATACCAAATCAGTTCCAAAAATATTTCTTTTCTGGGATTTAGCATAATATAGTCCCATATTGAACATATATTTTTCTCAGAATTTTTAAAACTCATTTACTATTTTTCATATGGCCAAAACCACCGAATATTTAGACATTTATCAAAAAATCATACTATTGTCCAAAAATTCTGAAATTTACAGAGTATACTTCTATCATACACATGTACTCCCAATAAAAATTTCATCAATTTTGGAGTTAACCACAAGGAATTATAAGCGGTTACTTTTAAAATAGTCTTTTCTCATAAAATTCATAACTCTCAATCTATACATCCAAAAATCACCATTTTTGGACACAATCAAGAAAACTCATCAAAATATCATTTCAAATTTTTCCAGAATTTTTGAAGATCAGAAAAATTACGAAACTGAAAATCATAACAACCCTTAAAATCTCTTACTATCCCTTACAATCCCTTACCTCAAAAGAGCAGTACTTCTGACTGGAATGCAAAGCCGAAGGAAACTTGCACTGAATAGCAACTCTCAAAGTATCTAAATACTCACAAAATATGCTTCATAATATAGAGAGAGAAAGAGAGAAAGCTTATGTTTCTGGTGTGATTTTTAATTCTAACTTAGCCCTCTATTTATAGGGAAATTTTGGTAGGTTTGACCTGCAACCTGATGGCTTTACCTGCTACTATTCTCACCCACCACATTTGAAATATAATTCAGCACATTTCTTCACCAACCACAAGTGGGGCCCACCAATTCTAGAATTTTCCATCAAAATGATAAACTCCAAAAATTCAACAATTTCTGAACCAGTCATCTTGTAAAATTCATAACAAATTATACGTTCATTTTTAACGGTTCAAAATTTGTAGACATATACTCAACTTATATATGTATAACATATCCAAATATTACCATGATCCAACGGTCGGATTAAAAATTATAACCCCCGCAAAATATCTCAAAAACCCTAATTTGATTTTCAATACCTCCGTTCCGACAAAAATACAGATAAAACACCTCAACATTAACTCCTTCATTTTTAACCACAAAAATATATCCCTCATTTATATCCACATAAAATAAATATTTTCTTATCATATGAATCAATAATTAATTATTCACAAATAATATTACAGAATCACATTTATGACAACCAGGCCGTTCCCAGGAAAGAGGGGGCTTTCCAATAAGAATTTCTCCTTACTGGCGCGCAATTAGGTGACCAAACCTCTCCTTAGACAGAACTTTCTAGTCATTGCCAATAACGTTATCTAATAATATTATTCAAATAATATGAATTATTGATCTGATAATGGAAAATACTGTGCAGCAACAATTATTGAAACAACAATAATATAAAATTTCAACGTAGCAATTATTGAATCAATAAAATAAAATATTGAACAGTAATTACTGTAACAATTATTCAGTAGTGCCTTCTTACGTAAGAATCAATAATTTCAAAAATACTATGCAATACCGTGTGCTACTGTGCAATAACGCGTATTACTGTATTTTAACCACCGGGTATTCCAACAGTGTTAACGGTAACAACTACGCCGTTATTTGTAAAAACTCAAATTTGTCATTTTCTTCACCCGACAGTTATTCGTTATGGGGCCCACAAATAGTTGCGCCGTCGTACGAATATTCCCTGACAGAAAGAATATTCCACGACCAAACGAATATTCCCCGACAACAATGATTATTTTATAACCACTTGCTTATTTTGAAAAAAATTCACATATCACCCTTAACTTTAATATTTATCAATTTAACCATTTACTGAATAGTAATTATAAGAAAAATTGAATACTTTTATTTCATAAAATTCGGGGTCTTACATATGCAACCTACACTATCATGAAATTGAATCCAATAGTCAGCCAGAAATGAAATTCAAATGCAATGCCTCAGAAAGACTACAAGAGAATCATACCGAAAAGCTACCCAAACAAGATTATAAAGCATAGCACTTTGCAAATCCAAATCTATCAGCACTATAGTGTGTGAGTGTGAAGCAACCATTAAACATGTTATTGAACAATTTTTTCATATACTATGCTTCTTAGGGGGATAAAACCAGTTTTAACTCAAGAGAAGCAGTAAATCAAATAAGTTCTAACCAAGACCATGCGTTACTTAAGTTAAGAATCAACAGAGGGATTTATGCCTTTATTTTCTCACGAGGGCGATTTTTGCACTTTTCTGCGGTGTTTATTGGTTTTTTCTAATTCCCATGACTGTGCAATGTCTCATTACATTTGGCTAACAGTGCTACCCCTTAGCGAGCTTTCAACCAACGACTCCCAGACCATTAAGACCTTAGGGCACTAGGTGTAAAGACAATCCCCTTGGGCTTACTTACTCAAGTAGCAAAGGCCTCGAAACAAGACTAGCCACGATGTTTATTCATTTTTTATTTATATTTTCTTTTTCTTTTTTTAAGAAAGGCATGCATACCTACTGAATTTCTCCAAACTTAAGCTTTTTACAGGCCTAGCTATTACCATCTGAGTACTGACACGCTTTCATCAAAACACAGAATTCCAACCAGAAGACAAGTATATGAAAATTTAAACTAAACATATCATAATGGTTACTCTAGAGTGCTAACCAATTGTATCAGTGTTAGACATATAAAAATTTATATTATGATATGACATCACAACCAAGTCTAAGTTTCAAATCAGTTCAATCAAGAAAGTAATTTCAATTTCCTCACAGGCCAACTAAATAACAAACCAACTGACAACTGGATTCATGCAATTACAAAATGCAACATTTCCTAACACAGTCAACAAACGAAGTGCAACAATTCCTATCACCATCAACTAAAATAAAGCAAAATGTAACACAACATGAATTATACTAAATGCAAGAAATAAACCTAATACCCCCAAACTTAAAAACTACAATGCCCTAATTGGAGATAAAAGGTAAAAGAAAACTCCCCTAGCTGTCTTCATCATCACCATCCTCCTCTTGCTCAGGTGGAGTGTCTGGAGGTGGATATGGAGCAGCCGTCCCAAATGTCAGAAACCGGACCTGTGCTCCAAGCTATGTGATAACCCGGGATTTTGAATAATTAAAATTTTACGAATAAATTTTTTTTATTAATATTAATATTGATTATCAATTTTGCGACAAGTATCTGTGATACGAGTCTCGAGAAGGTCAATTTGTGTATTGACTAATAAATTTAGAGTAGAGTTGTGCTTAACAGCTTTAGAAATCCTAACCCTAATTTCTAGATAGGGCTTCAATAGAAAAAATAATTAAAATAATTATATTGAAAAGTATGTGTTTGTACTGTATAGAGATTTTGATCAATGATTGATCGGATAGGGTTTAAAATTTATAAACCTAATAAGAGATTAGAAACCCTAATCTCAGGATTAGAAACTCTAACGCGCAGTTAGAAACCCTAATCTCTAGATTAGAAACCCTAATCGAAAGCCAGGAAACCTTAATTTCATATCCGAGATTCCTAAACCCTAATTAGGAAACCCTAATCCTAATTAATAATCTTAATGTGTTTATTAAACGTTGGTATGATTAGGAAACCCTAATTTAATTAGAAAACCCTAATTGTAATTTAGAAGTTTTAAATTTTCTAATTAAAACCCTAATTTGGAAATTTTAGAAACTAATAATATAAAACCTAAGGGTTAGGACCTTAGGGTTAAACCCTAAGTGTAAGACCCCAACTTTTTATAAATACAATCGAATTTTCTCTAATTATTATTGTGAAAAATAAGGTGTTAATTTGATATAATACTTTGGTTATGGGTGAAATGTGAAAATTTTACAAAATAAGCAAGTGGTTATAAAATATTTATTTTGTCGGGAAATATTCGTTTGGTCGTGGAATATTCTTGCTGTCGGGGAATATTCGTACGACGGCGCAGCCATTTGTGGGCCCCATAATGGAAAACGGTCGGATGAAGAAAATGACAAATTGAGTTTTTATAAATAACGGCGTAGTTGTTACTGTTAACACTGTTAGAATACCCGGTAGTTAAAATACAGTAATACGCGTGGTTGCACAGTAGCACACGATTTTGCACAGTATTTTTGAATTATTGATTCTTACGTAAGAAGGCACTACTCAATAATTGTTATAGTAATTACTATTTAATATTTTATTTTATTGATTCAATAATCGATGCGGTGATATTTTATATTATTATTGTTTCAATAATTATCATTGCACGGTATCTCCATTATCAGATCAATAATTCATATTATTTGAATAATATTGTTAGATAGCATTATTGGCAATGTCTAAATAAGTTCTATCTAGGAAGGGGGTTTGGTCACCTAATTGCACGCCAATAAGGAGAAATCCTTATCGGAAAGCCCCCTCTTTTCTAGGAACGACCTAGTTGTCATAATTGTGATTCTGTACTATTATTTGTGAATAATTAATTATTGATTTATATGATAAGGAAATATTTATTTTATGTGGATATAAATGATGGATTTATTTATTTTATGTGGTTATAAATGAAGGAATTAATGTTGGGGTATTTTATCAGTATTTTGTCGAAATGGAGGTATTAAAGATCGTCCGTATGTGGATTTCGGGCATTTTTCGTTTGGAATTTGAAAAAACTTAAACTTATAAAGTTGTAGAGAATTAAATTTCCTATGGAAGGACATAAGATTCGAATTTTTCTGATAAAAGGGCTATTCATTGTGAATTATTGAAGTTTCGAAAATTAAAATTTTTTATTAAAAATATGGTGGGCCCCACTTTTTGTTGGTGAGAATTGAAATGCTGAAATTTATTTTCAAAAGTGGTAGGCTTGAATAGTAGCAGGTAAAGCCATCAGATAGCATGTTAGTCTGCTATGGCGTTCTAAGCATTTTCTTATAAATAGGGTGCTTAGTTAGAATTAAAAATCACACCAGAAACATGTTTTCTCTCTTTCTCTCTCTATATTATCTAGCATATTTTGTGAGTATTTAGATACTTTGTGAGTTGCTATTCATCAGTGCAAGTTTTCTTCAGCCTTATACATGATATTTCAGCTGGAAGTACTGTTATTTTGAGGTAAATGACGTTATTTTCTTCGTAAATGGTGTTATTCTTTCAATATCATTATACCAAAATATTGGTATAAATTTTATTGTGAAATTTTTACCTTTTTGTGTCGAGATTACTATTCACGTATACGGCACTATTCACGAATACGGCACTATTCACTGAAAAATGAAATTATCTCCTTTTTGTCCAAGATGTCTATTATGGTTACTATCTCTGATTGAATCCATGTTTTGATCTTTATTTTTGAATTCTTTTTCACAATTGGTTATTATGGAGTATTATTGAACTTGGATAAACTGTTATACGAATCCCTAATATTTGTTCTTTTATCTCACTAGATTCATTTTTTTAAAGATATTTTTTCATCATCCTCAGTCCTAAATGATGATATTACTGAATATCTTTGGACTGTAGTGCAAAGATGAATGATTAACTGATGAATATCTTTGGCCCGTAGTGCAAAGATGAACAGGTGTTGAGATGAACATGACCAACTGGTGATACAAATAAATATCTATGGCGTGTAGTGCAAAGATGAATATTTGATTCAAGATGTATATTGATTGATGTTACAGGGATAAAATATTGATGATAGACTTTTAAATCTTAGAAGATAGTAGAATTCATTCTCTACTTGACTCTTCTAATGGATTGTTGTTTCCGCTGCAGTTGTTGATCTAAAACTTGTTGTCTATTATATTTTATCAGATTTTTCCCTGTTGAAAACTAATGATAATTTGTTGTGTATTATCTTAGTCATAATATTCTTTACTGGGCTAGTTGAGCTCACCATTTTCCTTTTTGTTCCATTGTTCTTCTCAGGAGGAGAGAATTTAGCAGGAACTAGCCGGGGTATGGAGTGATGATTCAAGATAGTTATTTTAATAGTCCTCACTATTTTGTAAAATAGTGTATCAATAATTGTAATGAGGACTCCTTTTGAGTTTGTATATTGTCTATTAGACAATATTTGTATTCAAACTCACAGTATAGGCGTTGTCGTATTTTGCACGACAATTGTATTACTGAAGTTGTATTTATTTCTGTACCATGTATTTGGTGACTCAGAATGGGTGATGTATACCTATTTTGGGGGTGCCACAGTTGGTATCAAAGCTTAGGGATATGATCTCTGGCTGAGATGTGAGACAAGAACTAGGAGGGGAGAGACGGGGAATTCCTTTGCTAGTATGACCTGACTAAGTTTATTTGGTATTTATTTAGTCGGTCAAAGTATAGCGATAATATGTGACATGTCAATTAACCCTTGTTTTATGGCAGCATTTGAGAATAGCAGCTGGAAATATTAACAATGCAGTGAATTAGACCGTAGAGACAACTTTAATCACCACCCAGGGGAACGTGCAACAGGAAGGCAATATTCCTCCTGTAAACAACACTACCGAACAAATGATGAATGATGGGATATTTAGAAGCTTTTTGTAGTTCATACAAAATCAGACGAGGGAGAGTCGTGCACAAAATACGGTTAGAAATGATAACAATGTGCGACTTGTCACAGCCAAGCAGTTCAAAGAGTTGGGACCACCAGAATTTATTGGAAAGCCGGATCCGATCAAGGCAAAAATGTGGGTCAAGCAAATTACCAAGATATTCGATGTCTTGGGATACACAGAGGAACAGAAGGTTCTATTCGCCACCTTTATGTTCCGTGGTGAGGCAGACTGCTGGTGGGAGTCTGTGAAGCGTACCCAACCTGCCGCACTCAATATGTCTTGGGAAACATTTCAGAAATTATTCAATGACAACTACTTTCCTGAAAGTATTCGTAATATGAAGGAGGTAGAGTTTATCAGACCCAAATAAAATAACATGACGGTGTCCCAGTACGAGGCGAAGTTCACTGAGTTATCCAGGTTTACACCTCATTTGGTAGAAAATGAGGAATGAATGACAAGGATATTTCTGAGAGGTCTAAAACCCGAATTCGGCAATATCTTATCTCTCGTAAATTTTCTTTATATTCAAATGTTGTAAACAAGGCTCAATTATTAGAGCGAGATAATGAGTATGGTCAACTGAGGGAACACAACCAGGGTCATATCGGTGGCAGTGGTCATCGGAGTAATAAAAACCAGCAGGGAGGAAAATATTCGGACAAAAGTGGTAACCACTCTGGTGGTAATCGTGGCCGTGATAATAGAAGGAGAGAGTCGGGAGGAGATTTCAAAAAGAGAAGGTACAACAATGATAACGTAAAGACGTCAGCACAAACATCAACTGTTTCTAGGGGAGGAGAATGAGCACCGGTCGTTTGTTACAAATGCGGGAAAGAGGGACACATCAGCCTAAACTGCCCACAACAATCCAAGGTGTGCTATAACTATGGAAAGGAAGGTCATATAGCTAGAGATTGTCTAGTTGCGAAACCAAGTTCAATGGGGATGGTGACTCCAAAGGCTGTCCCGGACAAGTCAAAGTCGGTGGTTCAGGGAAGGGTGTTTATCGTGACTGCCCAAAATGCGAGGAACCCAAACGAGGTGATCACGGGTAAGCTAATCATAAACTCTTGCGAAGTTTATACCTTATTAGATACCAGTTCTACCCATTCTTTTATCTCTCCTGCTTGTGCTCAACGTTTAAACTTGACTCCGGAGAAATTAGATTTTGACTTATCTGTTGAGACTCCATTAGGAGAAACTTTCATTATATCTACTATTTATAAATCTTGATTGATTTAAGTTGGTACCATCACATTACCTGCCAATCTTATTTCGTTAAAAACTCTTGTATTTGATGTGATCTTAGGGATTGATTGGTTAACCACTCATCATGCTAAAATTGATTATTTTCGTAAGGTTGTTAGTTTTTATATTCCTAACCAACCTATTATGCGAATTCAAACAACCAAACCACTAAAATCAATCACTGTCATATCAAGCCATAAAGCAATTCGTTTATTAAAAAACGGATGTCAAGCTTTCTTAGCCCATGTCACGGACTTGAATAAAAACACGTCATATTTGAATAATATTTCTATTGTTAGTGAATTTCCTGACGTATTTCCTAAAGAACTTCCCAGTCTACCCCCAGAACGTGAATTTGAATTCTTTATTGACCTTGAACTTGGTATAAAGCCCATTTCTAAAACCTCATATCGAATGGCTCCTATTAAACTTCAAGATAGTTGTTTTAGTAGTCCTCACTATTTTGTAAAATAGTGTATCAATAATTGTAATGAGGACTCCTTTTGAGTTTGTATATTGTCTATTAGACAATATTTGTATTCAAACTCACAGTATAGGCGTTGTCGTATTTTGCACGACAATTGTATTACTGAAGTTATATTTGTTTCTGTACCATGTATTTGACGATTCAGAATGGGTGATGTATACCTATTTTAGGGGCATCACACTAAGGCTTAAACCCTAAGGGTTTGGAGAATATCTAGATTGCCCTTAAAATTGCATGTACATTGACCAAAATGCCCTTTTAGTATATTTTATTAGGTAACTTGTAATTTTTCCAAGAGCTTTAGTTGGTAACCTAACCACTTGACTTTATGGCATTAAAATATCATCAATTAACCTCTAATTGACAGCCAACATCAGATCATGCATGAATCAAAGTAATATAAGTAAATTTGGAAAGAGAAAGTTCACCAAGATTACAAAATTTCTATCCAACTCTCAACAACTCTCTCTCTTTATACCAGACCTCCGAATTCCTTGAGTGGATTAGTCACCAAATAAACCTTAGAAACACCAAGATTAGATTTGAGAGGAGGGATCAAAGCATATTCAAAAGAAAGGTATAATACCCTACTTCACTTTAATCTTGAATGCTTAGATAAATTTTGTGTTTTTGTGTTTATATCTTTGCTAGATGATGTTTAATGATGATCTATGTTGACATAACATAGATCCATAGCATCAAAATGCTTTAAAATTGAGTTTTTCCAAAACTGTCAAGAACACGATTTGTGGTCTGACAAGCTAATGTCAGAGGCCATAGATCCTTCCCTGTTTTTGATTTTTCTTGTTTTATGTTTTGGATCGGTAGACTGGCATGAGGACTATAATCTGAAAGTGAAATCACATCCATTACATGTCCAGATTGCACGATATTCATGGTCAAAGTGAGTTGACCGACGTTGACCAGCTGCATTCTGGGTAACCCAGAAATCATTTTTCGGTGTTTGACAAGATTTTGAAACGCTTTGATCTGTCAGTATTTAAGTGTTATGTTAATGTTATGATAACCAGTGTGTAGTCTGATATGTATACTTGAAATATATACCTTTAGATCACTTAAATAACAAACACGTGGTATTGTATGGATGGTCAAACTAAGTCATCTGATCACAAGTTACGCTTCTGGAATTTCCAGAAAATTTATGAACCATTTATCTGACAGCCTTTGACCAAGCTGTAACTTGTGATTTTGTTGTTGTTTATTCGATCTATTGTTGCAGTGTTGTTCCTTGACATATGGACTCTAACTTTGAACCATTAAACCACCAAAATCATGATCAGAACTAAGATTAAATTGAACTTGAAAGTGTCCACTCGGACTGCTGGGTTTTTGAGAAAACTCAGAAACCGTCTAACAAGGCTTTCGAAGGCACAGACCGTCTTGATATGTTATTGTATGATCGAGATGAAGATTGATTCATGTAGTTTTACATAAACACTACACGATCAATATTTAACCTAGCCCAGAACATGATTAGATTGGTGATTTAAAGCCGGTCAAACCATGACACTTGAACTAGGGTCTGACAGTGTTCTTGAGCTCAAGAACACCTAAGACGACAGATAAGTGTCGCTATAGGCTTTAGCGACAGTTTTATTTATTTTATTTTCTGAATATTCTGGAAAATGCTTAAAAATAGAAATAAATTTCTAAAAATTACAAAAATGGTTTTAAAAATCATTTTAAATTCTAAAAAATAACTTTTAATTATTTGGGACATTTTTCATTAATATTTATAATTATTTGAATATTAATGATATTTAATTTATTTAATTAATGTATTAAATAAATTAGAGGAAAATGATTTAATATTATGAAAAAACATTTTAAATAAGAATAATGTATTTAAAAATATTTTGAGTTATAAAATGTAACTTTTAATATTTTTGAAGAATTTTCATTAATAAATTAATATTAATGATATTAGATTTATTTAATTATTAAATTAAATAAATAAGATAAAAATGATTTTATTGATTTAAAAATCATTTTAAATAAGAATAAAGTGTTAGAAAATACTTTGAATTATAAAATATAATTTTCAATATTTTTGAAGAATTCCAATTAATAAATTTATATTAATGATATTAGATTTATTTAATTATTATATTAAATAAATGAATTAAAAATGGTTTTATTGATTTAAAAATTAATTAAAAATGAGAAAAATATTTTAAGTTATAATAAATGACTTTTAATATTTTGATAATAATTTTATTAATATTTAAATATTAATGGTGATGATTTAAAAAAGATTTTAATTACTTTAAAAATCATTTAAGTAGAATATTGATGATTTAAAAATATTTTAAGTTATTAATAATAACTTTAATATTTTAAAAAGTATGTTATTAATATTTTTGTATTATTAAATATTAATGATAATAAGATTATTTGATAATTAAATTATTTAAAAATGATTTAAGTGTTTGAAAAATTATTATAAATTATAATAATTGTTTAAATATTATTAAAAGCTTCCAAAAAATATTATAAATGATAATTGACTTATCTAAATTAATATTGAAGCTTAGAGACCAAAATTAATTGACAATAAATATGTTAATTGTCGGATAGGGTGACCAGAACATCGTGATGAGGCCGAAGTCCAACCAGACCGAAATAGTTAGACTTGATAAGTGTTTATATAGGTTATAAACACTGAGGTGACTATGTGGTAATATGTCTAGGAGAAGATTGACTGTGAATTATAGTGTTGTGTGTTATGAAATATTATGCTAATTGTGAGACCAATATTATTGGTTATAGGTCTTTCGAAAGCAGATAAGTATATTATGTAGCTGTAAACAGCAGAAGAGGCAAGTTTCCTAACTCAACCTTGAATTATATTCATTCAATTATTATAGTGGTTAATTATTATTAATTATACCACGTTCAATAATTTATTGTTGATTATTCGCAGTTAGTACATGTTTAATAAATCAAATTGAATTACTGATTCGGAAAATATATATTCATAGAATTATTGTTGTTGGATATTCATATATATATAGAAGCTAATATTGACAGTACAGATAATTCCTATTTATTGTCGAATTATGTTGAGAAATGTCTTAGCTAAATATTCTAGATAGACGAACATTTGTTAGAACTTGATAGGTTCGAGAAGAGAAGAGAAGAGAATTTAATTATTATTGATAGATCAATACCAGTTGTATCGGCTAGATCGAAAAGAAAACTTGATAGGTTTGAGAAGAGAAGAGTAGAGAAGTGATTAGATATTAAAATCATTGAATTTCGTTGTTAAATCAAATCTTGATTCTGAGACTGAGAAGAACAGCCTTTTATATAAAGGGAACATTTTTAGTCGTATATTCGACCATTGCGTGCGACTTAAGTATTATGCATAATATAGGGTACAAGGAGTTGGCCGACTCTAAGTACTTGCAGAGGGGTATGATTTAATCTTTATGGTTATCTGATACACCTGGGTATATCAAAGTCAAATCTTTGATAGTTACTCGAGAAGAGAAGTTCAAGATCCAACGGATCGCTCAGCATAAATCTGAAAAAACATTCCACTTTGCTATTTCATAGAACTAATTCTTGATTATTCATTTGAATATCGTAGAAAACCTTGAAAGCGTTGTACTCTTTCATATTCAGATTATTGTTGTATAGAATGCGAGAAGACTTGTTATTTATTCATATACATTTACTGTATGTCTTAACTTGCGGGAAAAACTTGTTGCTCACCCTTGCTAAATAAAACATTTTAGCTAGGAACGAAGATGCCAGCTTGTCAAAGAAGAACAAGGGCAAAGGCAAAATGCTGGATTAGTTTTTATAAACATTATTATTATGTTATGTTTGTAAACCCTTTTTGTTTATCTAAAGGGTAAGTTTGTAATGTTAAGGTTAGAGGACCTTGGACTATTGTATTAACAATCTCTGTTAATGACTTATGTATTACTATTTCTATATGAATGGGTAATTGGATGTTATTATATTATGGATCGTGAACACCAAACTCGAGGGTCAGGTAACCTTGATTTGGGGGCGCCACAAGCTAGCTGAATGCATCTGACATGAATCCAGAGAACTCGACAATGAAGGCTTGAATGTGCATTGCATCCATCCTTCTCTGGAGGTGGCGAATGTCACGGTCCTGCCTGCGTGGAGGTGCCCTAGCTGTATGAAGAGCAGTAATGTCCTCCTCTTCTTCATTATCTTCTTCATCTTCATTCTCTGACCCATCTTCTGGCATGATGAACCCCAAGCCCCGTGGGTGAGACTCTGCACCATTCCAAATGGTGTATTTTTGAATAGTGGTGTGATCAATGTCTCTCATTGGCAATTATAGAGCGTCAGAATCCTAATCAACCCCCACAACCAAGCATAGTCGAGTGATAATAGAAGCATGTGGTATGCCCCTTGAAGTACTCCCCCTCATGTATCGCAGCATCAACTGATTTATGATGTGCCCAATGACAATTGCTTTCATCTTTAGTATGCCATATAGCAATGTAGCTCTATCAGTCGTGACATCGGCATGATAGCTGGTGGGGAGGATGGTCGCGCATATGAAGTTATACCATGCCTTTGCGTATCGACTCAACGAGGTCTGTGGGAAGTGAACTTTTCTGTCAGTGCCTGATTTGGTGGTCCATTTTGTGCTTGGTTTACACAGCTCCTTAACCAACTTATCTAAATCCATTTCAAATTGCCATGACTCTACCCAGTTTTTCAGCACCCGATGGCAGTGTGTTAACGTGGAATATATCATTAATCGCTTGCTTAGTATACTGCACTTGCTTTTCTCGCACAAAAGAAATGCCATTCTGAGTCTCGCGAGCGTTGGCGTAAAATTCTCTCACTATAGCTATTGGGTCAGTCACTGGCTTGGCTACCACAAGGGACCATCCATGAGCCACAATCTATTCCTTTAATTTCCCATCTTCTCTCCCGGTCCTGAAGCCCCTCTCTAGTACAAACGATTTGCCTACCAGTACATCCAGATAATAGTGTTGGGTAGAGAGGTTCACGAATCTAGCAGTGTCCAAAATATCTATGTTATTCCCCTCGCTCTCATGCTTATTGCTAGATGATGGAGAGGGCATGCGAGTTCTTTTGGGTGCCATTGATTGAGCAAGTTGAGTGAGGATTGTACTGATAAAGGAAGCCCTAACCTCTCCTTGAACTATAATAGAACAAGTGGTGTGCAGAATCAAAATCCCTTCACTACTATTAACAATTCGAGTTTTTCTTAAGGAATGCAGAAACTAAGGTTTCTTGTGGAGAGATACAGTGGTAGTGAGATGGAATTAGGGTTGCAAGTACTTAAAGTGGATTTCAAAGAGGAGGGAAGGGTTTGTTAGTTGTAGGCTTATAGCTCTGTGGTGTCAGTTTTGAGATAAAAGGAGAGAGTTTGAAGATTTTCAAATGAAATAAGAGTTGCGGTGCACCGACTCTTGTTTAGTTTTTAAAAAATTTTGATTGCATGCTCGGGCGCAACTACGCTATGAGTGGCTGGGAAAGGAGCACAGTTGCGCTGTGAGTTGTCTAGCATTGTTATGTGGCACAACTGTGCCAGTTTTGGCCTATGCAAGGGTGCAGCTGTGCTTCCCTGAGCTCAATTCTGGTTAAATGTTCCATTGTCATGTTTTGCACTTCTGTGACCTGACCCTTTGACTTCTAACTTTACTGCCCAATTGATATTCCCTGAAAAGGATCAAAAGCAACTATCAGACTTTATTTAATTCTAACCAACACTTGCCATTAAAATTTAATTAACTATAATAATAATGAACTAATTAAATAAAGCTGTAATAATTAAATAAAGAGGGAAAAATGATAAAATATAGGTAATTGAGAATTAAACAAATAGGGAGAGAGAGATTTGATGGGGTGCCTCCCATCAAGTGCTCGGTTTATAGTCCGTTAGCTGGACTCTTTTCTTGACACCGCTATCCGATTCCTCTACGATAAGCTAAGAACCTTTCATCCATTAGAACTGCTACGTGCTTTGGTAGGTTCCCCATCATGAGAATCTTTGGATTGAAGCCACCTAGCCTATTTCCTGTACATGATGTCCCCATTTCAATTGCATAGCTAGGTGCTTCTTCCGTTGTATTTGTGATTAGATATTTGCGTTGAGGCATGAAAAAAAATAAGCTTTTCTTCTTCTATTATTTCTTCCTCAACCCACCATGGTGTGTAAGAGGCCTCATAATCGTAGAGATCTTTGCTTTGAATGTGACTACCAAGGGACAAGGGTGTGCAAAGTTCACTGAATTTTCTAACTCTGACAGAGAAGGAACTTGGGGGTATTATACAAGTCAGCTCATGTTCTACATTTTCCATATCCCTAGTTGTCTCCTCAATGTCCACACCTTTCAGTTCATCTAGTGGCATGTACACTTCTGGCTCTCCATCAGTTTCATCATCCATATCGTAGCACCAATTATTTTTAGGACGATTGTTCAAGGCTTCAAACATTCGATCCATCTGATTCTTAAGATTTTGAATTGACATTTCTTGCTCAATCCTCTTCTCCTCAGTTGACACTGTAAACTTGAACCACAAATCCTCCAGTCTTGAATTATCTTTTTCAGTTTCAAAATCCATGTATTGAGGACCATTCATTAAGGGATTAATGAGTTGTTCCATCTGTCTATTAAGATTTTGGTTTGAATAACTCCTGACTCATTATCATCTCTTCTTGGCCTGCTATAATTTTTGACATGAATTCCTTCAACTCTGAATTTTCTTCTTATTGCATTGGAGGTGGATATGAGAAATTCGATGGATATGTTGGACTTGGGATGCAGTATTGGTCTTGATAGTTATAACTCCAGAATCTGATATATATAGCACCTTATATATTTCTATACATGTACTCATCTTCGTTTAACCTCATAGCTTTTCTTCCTGTGAAATCTTATTTTGTTAATAAAATTCCACTTGTATTAGTATAACATTTCTTACACTATTCAATTCACATCAAATTTTACAGGTATCATAATACCTTATTCTTGATATTCATTCAGAATACATATCAATTCATTTCTAGGGTTTTAGAATTTTGTAACCCATATTTCTTTATTCTCATTCAATTAAGAAACCATATAGGTTCTTCTTAAAAATTTTAAATAAATCCTCAAATTCTCTTCTAGGTTTTATTCTTTAACTTTTATTCTAATCACTCAAGATTTTATAAATTTTCGGGTTGTTACATTCACCCCTTCTTCTAAGAATTTTGTCCTTGAAATTTTAGTCTACTAATCACCACTCCTTTTATTCATCAAAACTAGGTTTTTAAATTAACCTTTACATGATTTCATGCTCAATTTAATGAGTACATCTTGCTTACTACTATGAGGAGCTCTACTACTATCACATTCTTCCATGACTTCAGTCTAAGGAGTTAAAACTTTTCAAATCATGCTGAGGGGTCACATAGACCATGAACACGTAGTTTTAACGATATTTATATCGCAAAACAGTAAATTATTAGGTATGTTTACAATCACAAAGAAGGTAAACTACCGTAGCTAATACTTTAGGTGATTAGCCTATCGTACTTTTACGTCATGCATAACGTATCAATCATGTCTTGCGAATATTTATGCTACTAGATTGGATTATTTTATCCAATCAACATAGTTCACCTCAGTTTTATCATAGGATTCCGCACCAAAATAATTTGGTTCGGGATAAATTCTCAAAAATACTTTGAATTTTCATAAACATTTGTCTAGCTAAATCAAATAGCTTAGACATATATCAATAATTCAAATTTCAATCAAAACATTGCTGGTCAAATTCAGTTGGCAATAATTTACCTTTAAAATTCTTAAAATCATTTTATGACGTCATGATACCTCACTGTATTTACATTCCGTATTAGGATTCTGTCATTCTGTGACTTTGTCATACTATATCATACTATAGTGGGCTGACGATCTTTAGATCACATCCGACACTAAGAAATTTTGCATTGATAACTCCATCATTTTTATCATTCTGCATCAGGTTCCATGATACATTGATGATATATAAAATACATTTTGATAATTCAAATCATTTTCGTCTAGCCGAATCAATTAGCATAGACTCTTCTTTAAACCGTGCAAAAACCTTTGAAAATCATCTTTGGTGTCATCATGCCACAACAGGTAACGATGTGTTAGTGGCCCGAAGTTCACTGTGACGCCCCCAAAATTAGGTATACATCACCCATCTTGGGTCGTCAGATACATAGTATAGAATACAAATACAACTTACTAATACAACTGTCGTGTACAATACGACAAAACATAAACTGTGAGTTTGAATACAAATATTATCTTCTAGAGAGTATTCATACTCAAAAGGAGTCCTCATTACATTTATTAACACACTATTACATAGAATAGTGAGGACTACTAACTAATACTATCATTCGAACCATCACTCTATTCCCCGACTTGCCCCAGCTACGTTCTCATTTCCTGAAGAGAACAGTGAAAGAAAGGGTGAGCTCAACTAGCCCAGTAAGAAATATTATGACTAAGATAATGCAGAATAAATTATCATTAGCCTTCAACAATGTTAAACTGATAAAATATAATAGACATCAAGTTTAACTGTAGCGGAACAATCAATCCATTAAAAGAGTCAAGTAGAAAATAAACTCTACTATCTTTTATGATTTAACAGGTTTTTCAACACTGTTATCGCTGGGCCTCAACTTAATAAAATAATCCACATTATCGAATCACCCCTGCACTACGGCCAAGGATATTCGTGTATTCATTAATGGTCATGATCATGCCAACAACTGTCCATCAATGCACTACGGGCCAATGAGGACTTTTACCACATCATTTGTAACATTACGGTCATGATTATACCGAATAATCCCTGGTAATAATCATACCAAGTCCATCTATGCACTACATGCCACAGATGACTTTCAACATTTTATAAACATGAGGATGATGACAATGATATAAGAATTCAATAAAACAAGTTCAAGAATTAATTTATCCAGAAATCAATAACGTCCAAATTGTCAACATGATACTGCTTTGTGGAGTAAACTTCAAGAATGATCAGGAGAATATTTTCATGAATAGATACTAGATGAAGCGCAAATGTCAAGGATATTCCACTAATTTCATGGGGTATAGAAGTCAAAGTTTTAATCAACTGAGTATAATAAAGAATGAAATAACAAAAGAAATCACCATGCATGGGATAGACCGCACAGACAGGTTATTCTTAACAGAATAATAATAATGGAACCAGGTTCGGTGTAAACGCACAGACAGGATATTCCGACAGAATAATAAATAATGGAACCAGGTCCGGCGTAAACGCACAGACAGGATATTCCGACAGAATAATAAAGAACAAGATAATAAATAATGGAACCAGGTCCGGTGTAAAACACACAGACAGGATATTCCGACAGAATAATAATAAAGACGGAACTAGGTCCGGTGTAAAACATACAGATAGGATATTCTAACAGAATAATAGAAGAATATCACCAAGTATAGGGTAGACCGCGTATACTGGTTATTCCAACAGAATAATAAAGAATGGAATAACAGAAGTTCTCTTCATGAATATAAAAGAAATAATATTCCCTACCTTAAAAGAACTGGATATTGGAAAAGTGAAGTAGCAGAATACTTTTATTCTCTCTCTCTTATTCTCTCTATACTTTCTCTCTCTATAGCTTGAATGAATTCATAAAAAATAATGAAGCCCTAGGCCTCTATTTATAAAAAAACTGAGGGTGGCTCTTGGTCTTAACGAAGGGTCAAATGACTCTTGGTCTTAACGAAGGGTCAAATGACTCTTGGTAATATTGAAGGGACAACTACTATTGACGAAAGTAATTACTATTGACCAAGGTAAATACTATTGATGAAGGTAATTACTATTGACCAAGGTAAATACTATTGACCAAGGTAAATACTATTGACGAAGGTAATTACTATTGACCAAGGTAAATACAATTGACCAAGGTAAATACTATTGACGACGGTAATTACTATTGACGACGGTAATTACTATTGACGAAGAGACTCTTAGATGATGACATATGGCCCCCCATAAAAATAACCAAACTTACCATAACGTCTCAATTATTGATTTAATAATATAACATATTATACAGATGATACTATGACAATAATTTAAGAGATATGATGCAGCAATTACTGTAACAATAATTGAGTATAGCTGAGTGACTTCTCACGTAAGCATCAATAATCAATACCGTGTGCTACTATGCAACCACGCGTATTACTGTACTTTTACTACCGAGTAGTTCAACAGTTTTAACGATTTTAACGGTAACACCTCAGCCGTTATTTTTATAAAAAGATAATTTTATCGTTTTCTCAATCCGACAATAATTCCGTTGTGGGGTCTACCAATGATTGTGCCGTTGTACGAATATTCCCTGTTAAAATGAATATTCCCCGACCAATCGAGTATTGTATAACAACTTGCGTACTTTGCAAAATTTATAAATATTATCCACAACTATAACATTATATCAAATTAACTCCATAATATTCAAAAATGATATTTATAGAAAATTCATCTTTATTTATAAAAGTTGGGGTCTTACAACCTCCCCTTCTTATGAAATTTCGCCCTCGAAATTAGGGTACGTACCCGGTATGTCGAATAGGTAAGGGTACCTTGATTTCATTTTAGATTCTAACTCTCAAGTCATTTCCTCAACATCGTGGTTTCTCCACAAAACTTTGACTTGAGGTATAACCTTGGAGCGTAGAATATGTTCCTTCTTATCCAAGATTTGAACAGGAACTTTTTCATACGTCAAATCCTCCGCTATTTCGTCCAGTTCTAACTCAATAATGTGGTTCGGGTCTTCCACATATTTGCGTAACATGGATATGTGAAAAACTTTATGAACACGAGACATACTTGGCGGTAAAGCGAGTCTATAAGCCACAGTTCCTACTCGATCGAGGATTAAAAATGGACCGATGAATCGAGGATTGAGCTTTCCTCTCTTTCCAAATCTCGTAACTCCTTTCCATGGAGCAACACGTAAGAACATATGATCTCCTACATCAAATTCCACGTCCTTTCGATGAAGATCAGCATAACTCTTTTGTCGATCTTGTGAGGTTTTTATACGTTGTCGGATCGTTTGAATCTTTTCTGTAGTCATACGTACCAACTCCGGTCCCAATAACGTTGCTTCGTCCACCTCATCCCAGCATACTGGAGAACGACATTTTCTTCCATACAATGCTTCGAATGGAGCCATGCCAATACTTGCTTGATAACTGTTGTTGTAGAAAAACTCCACCAATGGTAAGAACTTGTCCCAACTTCCCTTGAAGTCAAAGACACAGAGTCTTAATAGATCTTCAAGAGTTTGAATAGTCCTCTCTGATTGCCCGTCCGTCTGAGGATGATATGCTGAACTAAATCGTAAATCTGTGCCCATAGCTTTTTGTAAACTAACCCAAAATCGTGAAGTGAATCTTGGGTCTCGATCAGAAACTATGGATACTGGCATACCATGCAGTCTTACAATCTCATTTATGTACATACGAGCAAGACGTTCAAGTATATAAGTTTCTCGTATCGGTAAGAAATGAGCAGACTTGGTCAATCTATCAACAATGACCCAAATCGCATCAATACCTTGAGAAACCCTAGGAAGATCGGTAACGAAATCCATGGTAATATGCTCCCACTTCCATTCTGGAATTTCAAGTGGTTGCAATGGACCTTTTGGTACTTGATGCTCCGCTTTGACTCGTTGACAAGTTAGACACCTTGAGATAAACAACGCTATCTCTCTCTTCATATTGCTCCACCAAAATATATGACGAAGATCATGATATATTTTGGTACTTCCAGGATGGATTGCAAACGGTGTATTGTGCGCCTCCATCATGATTTCATACTTTAAAACAGGGTTGTTAGGAACACAAAGTCTGGAGTTGACTCGAAGTATTCCTTCTTCATCGATTCTTGCTTCCGGCATAGCACCTTCTTGCACTTTCTTCCTCATACGCATCAGCTCCAGGTCTGTAGCTTGAGCAACTTTAACTTTATCGATTAAAGTCGATTCTACTTGTATATTCGCCATCATCACATGGGTCCCTGGAGTCTTTAACTCTATCTCCATCCTTTGCAAGTCACACAAAATGGGCCTTTGTGTTGACAATATTGCACTCGTACTTGCATATGATCTTCTACTCAATGCGTTAGCTACCACGTTCGCTTTTTCAGGATGGTATTGAATGGTATGATCATAATCTTTCAACAGTTCAAGCCAACATCGTTGTTGCATGTTGAGTTCCTTTTGAGTGAAGAAATATTTAAGGCTTTTATGATCCGTAAAGATCTCCACCTTTTCCCCATACAAGTAATGCCTCCAAATTTTAAGTGCAAAGACAACAGCTGCCAACTCTAGATCATGAGTAGGATAATTCCTCTCATATTCCTTGAGTTGTCTTGATGCATAGGCTATGACTTTTCCATGTTGCATGAGAACGCATCCCAACCCTTTGCTCGAAGCATCACTGTAGATGACAAATCCCTCCGAGCCAGATGGTATTGTTAGAACAGGTGCTGAAATGAGTCTCCTCTTGAGTTCTTGAAAACTCTTCTCACATTGTTTGCTCCAACCGAACTTTGTATCTTTCCGAGTCAGTTGAGTTAATGGAGTAGCGATTCGAGAAAATCCTTCCATGATTCTCCGATAATAACCAGCTAAACCAAGAAAGCTACGTACTTCGGTCACTGATTTAGGTTGCTCCCAGCTTCGAATAGCTTCAATCTTTGTCGGGTCTACCGATATTCCACGACTTGATACTACGTGCCCAAGGAATGCTACCTCCTCCAGCCAGAACTCGCATTTCTTCAACTTGGCATAAAGCTTGTATTCACGAAGCTTTTGGAGTACCAGCCTCAAGTGTTGCTCATGATCTTCACGGCTTTTGGAATAAATAAGGATGTCATCAATAAAGACGACCACAAAGTGATCCAAATATTCCTTGAATACCCGGTTCATCATATCCATGAAGGCAGCAGGAGCATTAGTCAATCCAAAGGACATGACTAGGAATTCATAATGCCTGTACCGAGTTCTAAAAGCCGTCTTTGGAATATCCTCAGTTCTAACCTTCAGCTGATGATATCCAGAACGAAGATCGATCTTTGAAAAGAATTGTGCTCCTTGCAACTGGTTAAACAGGTCATCAATACGTGGCAATGGGTACCTATTTTTGATGGTGACATGATTCAACTCCCGATAATCAATACAAAATCGCATACTTCCATCTTTCTTCTTCACGAATAGAACAGGAGCACCCCAAGGAGAAGTACTAGGACGAATAAAGCCAATGTCTAACAATTCCTGCAGTTGGATCTTTAACTCCTGAAGTTCAATAGGAGCCATTCGATATGGGGCTTTGGAAATGGGTTTTATACTGGGTTCAAGGTCGATACAAAATTCAATTTCACGCTCTGGGGGTAGGCCAGGAAGTTCTTCAGGGAATACGTCAGGGAATTTATTAACAATAGAAATATCATTCAAAACTGACGTATTTTTGTTTAGATCCGTGACATGAGCTAAGAAAGCTTGACATCCATTTTTCAATAAACGAATAGCTTTATGGCTTGAGATGACAGCGATTGATTTTAATGGTTTGGTTGCTTGAATTCGCATAATAGGTCGATTAGGAATATGAAAGCTAACAACCTTACGAAAACAATCAATTTTTGCATGATGAGTAGTTAACCAATCAATCCCTAGAATCACGTCAAATGCATGTATTTTTAATGAAATAAGATCGACAGGTAATGTGTGGGTACCAACTTGAACCAAACAAGACTTATAAACCGTAGATGTAATGAAGGTTTCTCCCAATGGAGTTTCAACAGATAAGTCAAAGTCTAATTTTTCCGGAATCAAATTTAATCGATGAGCGCAAGTAGGAGAAATAAAAGAATGGGTAGAACCGGTATCAAATAAAGTATAGATTTCGTTACAGTTTATGATAAGCTTTCCCGTGATGACCTCATTCGGGTTCCTTGCTTTCTGGGAGGTCACAACATACGCTCTCCCTTGCACTACCGGTTTTAACTTTTCTGGGACGACCTTTGGTGTCTCCATCTTGGCTGAACTTGTTTTTGGTAAACGACAAAATCGAGCTAAATGACATTCTCTTCCATAATTATAACATGCTTTAGATGGCATCGCGCAGTTTGGACTGATGTGCCCCTCCCCTCTGCATTTGAAACATATGATAGGTGGTCGTTCTTCTTCCTTAACAACGGGTGCTGGTGCTGACGTCTTTCCATCATTGTTGAATCTCCTCTTTTTGAAATGACCATTCTTATTGTTTTGGCCCTGATTACCACCGAAGTGGTTACCATTTCTGGCCTGTTGATTCCCTCCATGCTTGTTATCACCGCTTCGATGACTGCTCTCACTGGTATTATCATTTTGCCGACTGCTCTCTTTTGGTTGCGTTGACTCGTTATCGCGCTCCACTAACTGAGCCCTATTGACAACATCTGAATACAAACATGGTTTATGAGAAATAAGATGTTGACGTATCTCAGGTTTCAAACCTCGCAAAAACATTCGCGTCATTCGCTCTTCATTATCCACCAAGTGGGACGCAAACCGAGATAACTCAGCAAATTTAGCCTCATACTGCGACACGATCATATTATTCTGTTCCAATTTGATGAACTCCACCTAATTCATGTGACGAACACTTTCGGGAAAGTATTTGTCATTGAACAGCTCTTGGAACTTCTCCCAAGACATCTTCAGTGCGGCAGGTTGAGTACGCTTAATCGATTCCCACCAGTAATCTGCCTCTCCTCGCAACATAAAGGTGGCAAAGGGAACCTTTTGCTCCTCGGAGCATCCCAAGACATCAAATATCTTGGTAATCTGCTTTATCCATGTTTCCGCTATAAGTGGTTTTGGCTCTCCCTTAAACTCTGGTGGTCCCAGCTCCTTGAACTGTTTAGCGGTGACCGTCCGAGAGTTTTCAGTATTTCCACCTATATTTTGGACAGGAGCCGCTCTCGCCTGTTGTTGCATGAACTGCATAAAGTTTTTGAATATTCCATCATTCATCATCTGGTTAGTGTTGTTGTTTGCAAGAGGATTGTCACCTTCCTGATGCACATTATCCTGATTATTGATATGTGGTGAATCAACAGTCGTCTGTGCTCCATTGCTATTCTCAACATTCTCAGATGCCATTTTCAGATACTGCCACAAAATAAAAGTTAATTGATATGTCATATATTATCCTTATATTATAACCGACCAATTAAATACCATGCAAATAAACTTAGGTAGGTCATACTAGCGAAGGAATTCCCCGTCTCTCCCCTCCTAGTTCTATTCTCACATCTTAGCCAGAGATCATATCCTTAAGCTCTGATACCAACTGTGACACCCCCAAAATTAGGTATACATCACCCATCTTGGGTCGTCAAATACATAGTATAGAATACAAATACAACTTACTAATACAACTGTCGTGTACAATACGACAAAACATAAACTGTGAGTTTGAATACAAATATTATCTTCTAGAGAGTATTCATACTCAAAAGAAGTCCTCATTACATTTATTAACACACTATTACATAGAATAGTGAGGACTACTAACTAATACTATCATTCGAACCATCACTCCATTCCCCGACTTGCCCCAGCTACGTTCTCATTTCCTGAAGAGAACAGTGAAAGAAAGGGTGAGCTCAACTAGCCCAGTAAGAAATATTATGACTAAGATAATGCAGAATAAATTATCATTAGCCTTCAACAATGTTAAACTGATAAAATATAATAGACATCAAGTTTAACTGTAGCGGAACAAGCAATCCATTAAAAGAGTCAAGTAGAAAATAAACTCTACTATCTTTTATGATTTAAAAGGTTTTTCAACACTGTTATCGCTGGGCCTCAGCTTAATAAAATAATCCACATCATCGAATCACCCCTGCACTACGGCCAAGGATATTCTTGTATTCATTAATGGTCATGATCATGCCAACAACTATCCATCAATGCACTACGGGCCAATGAGGACTTTTACCACATCATTTGTAACATTACGTGTGACGCCCCCAAAATTAGGTATACATCACCCATCTTGGGTCGTCAGATATATAGTACAAAATACAAATACAACTTACTAATACAACTGTCGTGTACAATACGACAAAACATAAACTGTGAGTTTGAATACAAATATTATCTTCTAGAGAGTATTCATACTCAAAAGGAGTCCTCATTACATTTATTAACACGCTATTACATAGAATAGTGAGGACTACTAACTAATACTATCATTCGAACCATCATTCCGTTCCCCGACTTGCCCCAGCTACGTTCTCATTTCCTGAAGAGAACAGTGAAAGAAAGGGTGAGCTCAACTAGCCCAGTAAGAAATATTATGACTAAGATAATGCAGAATAAATTATCATTAGCCTTCAACAATGTTAAACTGATAAAATATAATAGACATCAAGTTTAACTGCAGCAGAACAAGCAATCCATTAAAAGAGTCAAGTAGAAAATAAACTCTACTATCTTTTATGATTTAAAAGGTTTTTCAACACTGCTATCGCTGAGACTCAGCTTAATAAATAATTCACATCATCCCTGCATTAATTCCATGCACTACGGGCCAAGAATATTTGTGTATTCATCAATGGTCATGATCATGCCATCAACTGTTCATCAATGCACTACGGGCCAATGAGGACATTTACCACATCATTCGTAACATTACGATCATGATTATACCGAATAATCCCTGGTCATAATCATACCAAGTCCATCTATGCACTACAGGCCACCGATGACTTTCAATATTTTATAAACATGAGGATGATGACAATGATATAAGAATTCAATAAAAATAAGTTCAAGAATTAATTTATCCAAGAATTAACAACGTCCAAATTATCAACATGATACTGCTTTGTGGAGTAAAATTCAAGAAAGATCAGGAGAATATTTTCATGAATAGATACTAGATGAAGCGCAAATGTCAAGGATATTCCACAAATTTCATGGAGTATAGAAGTCAAAACTTAACCAACTGAGTATAATAAAGAATGGAATAACAAAAGAAATCACCATGCATGCGATAGACCGCACAAACAGGTTATTCTTAACAGAATAATAAAAATGGAACCAGGTCCGGCGTAACCGCACAGACAGGATATTCCGACAGAATAATAAATAATGGAACCAGGTCCGGCGTAAAAGCACAGACAGGATATTCCGACAGAATAATAAATAATGGAACCAGGTCCGGCGTAAACGCACAGACAGGATATTCCGACAGAATAATAACAAGACGGAACCAGGTCCGGTGTAAAACACACAGACAGGATGTTCCAACAGAATAATAATAAAAACGGAATCAGGTCCGGTGTAAAATACACAGACAGGATGTTCCAACAGAATAATAGAAGATTGTCACCAAGTATAGGGTAAACCGCGTATACAGGTTATTCCAACAGAATAATAAGAAATGGAATAACAACAGTTCTCTTCATGAATAAGAAAGAATAACACCCCTTACCGTTTTAAAGAAGAGCTGAAGTAAGGAAGTAGTTAAGTAGCAGAATACTCTTCTTCTCTCTCTCTATAGTTTCTCTCTATAGTTTCTCTCTCTAGAGTTCAGTGAATTCGTAAGAAATAATGAAGGAATGAGTTGCTATTTATAGAAAAATAGAATGCATAGTAACTAATCCATGAACGGTCCAGATTGATTACTTTAATCTGACCGTCCATATTTAAAGAAATTTTTTTTAAATAAAATATAATATATTCTATTTATAGAATAACTTTAATAAAGTATTTTGTTTTATATAAAAAGATGTTTCTGTTTTATTACGTTAATAATACGAATAAAACAAAACGTCATCATCGCTAAATAATTCATATTATTAACTGACAATAATGGAATCAAACTGAGTGACTTCTCACATAAGCATTAATAATTAATACCGTGTGCTACTATGCAACCACACGTATTACTGTACTTTTACTACTGAGTAGTTCAACAGTAACAATGGTAAAACTTCCGCCGTTATTTTTAATAAAATATTTTTGTCGTTTTCTCAATCCGACAATAATTCCGTTGTGGGGTCCACCAATGATTGTGTCGTTGTACGAATATTCCCTGTTAAAACGAATATTCCCCGACCAATCGAATATTAAATAACAACTTGCGTACTTTGTAAAATTTATAAATATTACCCACAACTATAACATTATATCAAATTAACTCCATAATATTCAAAAATGATATTTATAGAAAATTTATCTTTATTTATAAAAGTTAGGGTCTTACATTACGGTCATGATTATACCGAATAATCCCTGGTTATAATCATACCAAGTCCATCTATGCACTACAGGCCACAGATGACTTTCAACATTTTATAAACATGAGGATGATGACAATGATATAAGAATTCAATAAAACAAGTTCAAAAATTAATTTATCCAGAAATTAATAACGCCCAAATTGTCAACATGATACTGCTTTGTGGAGTAAACTTCAAGAATGATCCGGAGAATATTTTCATGAATAGATACTAGATGAAGCGCAAATGTCAAGGATATTCCACTAATTTCATGGAGTATAGAAGTCAAAGTTTTAATCAACTGAGTATAATAAAGAATGGAATAACAAAAGAAATCACCATGCATGCGATAGACCGCACAGACAGGTTATTCTTAACAGAATAATAAAAATGGAACCAGGTCCGGCGTAAACGCACAGACAGGATATTCCGACAGAATAATAAATAATGGAACCAGGTCCGGCGTAAACGCATAGACAGGATATTCCGACAGAATAATAAAAAATAGTATAATAAATAATGGAACCAGGTCCGGTGTAAAACACACAGACAGGATATTCCGACAGAATAATAATAAAGACGGAACCAGGTCCGGTGTAAAACATACAGACAGGATATTCCAACAGAATAATAGAAGAATATCACCAAGTATAGGGTAGACCGCGTATACTGGTTATTCCAACAGAATAATAAAGAATGGAATAACAGAAGTTCTCTTCATGAATATAAAAGAAATAATATTCCCTACCTTAAAAGAACTGGATATTGGAAAAGTGAAGTAGCAGAATACTTTTATTCTCTCTCTCTTATTCTCTCTACACTTTCTCTCTCTATAGCTTGAATGAATTCGTGAAAAATAATGAAGCCCTAGGCCTCTATTTATAGAAAAACTGAGGGTGGCTCTTGGTCTTAACGAAGGGTCAAATGACTCTTGGTAATATTGAAGGGACAACTACTATTGACGAAAGTAATTACTATTGACCAAGGTAAATACTATTAACGAAGGTAATTACTATTGACCAAGATAAATACTATTGACCAAGGTAAATACTATTGACGAAGGTAATTACTATTGACCAAGGTAAATACTATTGACCAAGGTAAATACTATTGACGACGGTAATTACTATTGACGACGGTAATTACTATTGACGAAGAGACTCTTAGATGATGACATAGGGCCCCCCATAAAAATAACCAAACTTACCACAACGTCTCAATTATTGATTTAATAATATAACATATTATACAGATGATACTATGACAATAATTTAAGAGATATGATGCAGCAATTACTGTAGCAATAATTGAGTATAGCTGAGTGACTTCTCACGTAAGAATCAATAATCAATACCGTGTGCTACTATACAACCACGCGTATTACTGTACTTTTACTACCGGGTAGTTCAACAGTTCTAATTGTTTTAATGGTAACACCTCAGCCGTTATTTTTATAGAAAGATAATTTTGTCGTTTTCTCAATCCGACAATAATTCTGTTGTGGGGTCCACCAATGATTGTGCCGTTGTACGAATATTCCCTGTTAAAATGAATATTCCCCGACCAATCGAATATTATATAACAACTTGTGTACTTTGCAAAATTTATAAATATTACCCACAACTATAACATTATATCAAATTAACTCCATAATATTCAAAAATGATATTTATAGAAAATTCATCTTTATTTATAAAAGTTGGGGTCTTACATTCACACCTACACACTTGTCACCATGTGTTGAGGATAACAAAAATTCATTTTATTTCGAAAGGCACATCAGTGCGAATTTAGCTTGATGTCAAAAACTTCGAAGTCTAGCATAGCTAGAAGATTTGGGATACATATGCTTCCACCAACAACTTCAATTTCTCTACTGATCCATTTCTTAATAAGTCTATCTATTTCTATCATCTTCAATTCTCCATTCACAACTTTCACATACCCAGTTCATCAAACTTACCACACATTATGAGTTCAGGAACTTTCCATAATCATATGAGTTTAAGAACTTGTCCTAGTCAGACCTTTGGTGTCCATTCGCTGAGGCGTTCATAAACATTTTATATAATTATGAGTCACGAACTTACCATAAGTATGAGTTTTAAGAACTCGTACTTAACCTGATATTCTCTACCTATATCCATATATATCTGGTATACACATGAGAAAAGAATCACCTTCTTAACATGTATATAACAAACAGTGTGACACATACATTTCAATGATTATCAGTGTGAAAAATTAAGTGGTTGTTACACCAAGTACAATTCCCCTCCCATACGAAGAATCATACAACTTAGATGCTGACAAGAGTCCTCAATTAAAATTCCACACCATTCTAACTTTCTCTTTTCTTAATACGAATTTTCTTTAATTCGTATCTTAACATTTACCACTCTTTTCTGAGTTTATATTGTACCATTTCCTAGTACCTTCTCTTTATAGCGTCAAGCTATATCATACCAACCACTTAACATATCATATGTTATTCAATAATTAAATTTGATCACGCCGTGATCTTATTTTGTAATCTTTTCTCCTTATACTTACGATCGTTTTATACTACAATCTTCTTCTTCTCTTTAATCATATCATATTATGATTTTATTAACACTTTTCATCTTATAGACATAGTTTATTTATTTTCACTTTTCATCTTTATTACAGGAGTCAGGTAACTCCGGATTCTTATCATTTTAGCTCTTCACGATTTTTCTTTGAATCTTATTTATCTTCATCTTTACTTAATAATGAATTTCCAAAAATTCATCTCTTATCGCTTAAACGCTATTCGAGTTTATTACTTATCATCATCTCCGCGAGTATAGCCTAAGGTACACCTACCTAAGGTTTATAACCTACGGGTTTGATACCAATTGTAGAGTCCCCAAATCCGGGTACTTTTTATCTAAGATCTGGTACATCATTTCTATAACTATTGCGGAAGATATAAACATAAATTGTTTATACATTAAACTTTTACATATCATTCCCAAGGTCTACAACCTTAACTTAATACATACGTTCAATATCTTAATCGTTTACAATGCTATTTTTGTCAAAAAATTTAATAAATCTAACTGCACCATAATTTAATCTTGCACTTTGCCTTTGCTTCTGTCTTTACTCGAGCTTTCCTCTTAATCTGAAATTTTTTATCATGCTATAGGAAGGGTGAGCAACAAATTTGCCCAACAAGTTAAATTTATTTGAAGATATATCATGATTGAAAGAATATGAATAAAAGGCTAGCTACGTTCAACAATATAATTGTAAACTAGTAGGAATCAAATTTCATAACTGAACGATCAGGACGACATGAATAAATGTCAATAATGAATATGAATAATTCAACTGGAGCAGATGGTAATGAAGGTGATCAGCCTTTCATACCTGATGAACATATGCAACATGCACTAAGTGCGAATCAATAATCAGTATAGATGTGAATAATCAACAATAATTATTCACTAACATGCTTTGAAAATACAACTCAAGGTTGAGTTAGGAAACTTTCCTGATTCGTTGACTACTGCTACACAATTTAAGTTAACTTCTTTTGTAAGACCTATCATTAATAAGATTAGTCTTTTAATCAGCATATTCTACTTTGTATCATAATACAATTACTTTATCAATCTATTATCTAACACTTAATCACATAATTAAATATTAAATAACTCCTTACAACATTAGTATTATTATCATCCTTTGATAATTCTTTAATCACTATATCATATACATTATGATTTAACACTCGCTTTTTTATTTCATAAGTTATTCCTTATCATCTAATAAGTCAAATATTAATCTAGCAACCTGGATTTTAAATTTAGCAACCAAATTGCCAATCCAGCAGACTGGATTCCAAATCCAGCAACATAAACTGCAATCCAGCTAACTGGATTCCAAATCTAGCAACTAGATTGCAATCCAACAAGCCTGGATTCACCACTCCATCAATCCAGCAAGCTAGATTCTAAATCCTTTTATTCAGTAAGCTTCTTTTCAATCCAACAAGCTGGATTCATCAGATTTTTCAATCCAGCAAGCTGGATTCCATATCTTTTTCACAAAAATACTAAAATAACTTATTATTCTTCTATCTTTTGTCCAAACATATACACATATATGTGACAACCCCAAAATAGGTCCATTCCACCCAACCCATTCTGAGTCGTCAAATACATGGTACAGAAAACAACTATAACTTTATTACAACAATTGTCGTGCAAAATACAACAACACATATGCTGTGAGTTTGGATACAAATATATACCAAATGTGACATTGGACACTATCATGTATCAGCACCTCACAAAGGTACCTTACATAAAGGTACAGTCAAAAACTGTTTTAGAAACTAGAATCTTTGGGAAGTGCTCAAGGAAACCTTCATACATGGGAGGCCATGCGTCTAGGTTATGATAGATATCATATAGCCACAAAATTATCCTTGGTTGACCCAATAGACCCCAAAGAAAAATGAGAAGGTTACTATCATATTCTTCCCAATGGTGAGTCTTCTCTTGACTTATCATTATCTCCACTGTCTCTAATTGAGAATTATACTTCAAACAAACACCAAGATTATATAGGTAGTGCTCGTAGATATACTCAGCAAGTGGATGAGCACAACCCTGTCCTATGATGACACGAGGTTATATGTCATTAGACATCTTGTATGATAGTGACAAAACACCCTTCCAACGTTGGGTTCGCCTCACCCTATTTTCTTCACCAAATATAACTACTAAATGATGACCACCGTTCTATTCCCTTGTTACCCTCGCTCGACCCAGCTATACTCTTATTACCTGAAAGGAATTGTGAAGCAAAAGGGTGAGCACAACTAGCTCAGTAAAGAATATCATGACTAAAGATAAATAAATTATCAATAGTCTTCATCAATAATAAATCAGAGATTTAGAACATATGGTAGATGATAAAAAATTTCAACCATAGTAGCAGCGGAACGAGCAATCTATTAGAAGAGTCAAATAGACTATAAAGTCTATTATCTTCTCCATGTTAAAAATCCACCAACAATGTTTTATCCATGTAACATCACTCAACAGTTCCTTTCCACAATCATATGAATAACTCATAATCATAATTGTGACTATAAATTTTTCTTTGCACCAGGACGAAGAATATTTTTATCACCTGTCTTTACCTGAAACATCAAAGATCATGGTTATACCAAATCACAATTCCTGTTTATAATCATACTAACAAATCCATCTTTGCACTACGGGCCAAAGATATTCATCAACAAACTATCTTTGCACTACGGGCCAAAGATATTCAACAACAGTTCATCTTTGCACTACAAGCCAAAGATATTCATCAACAGGCCATCTTTGCACTACATGCCAAAGATATTCATCAACAATTCATATTTGCACTACAGGCCAAATATATTCATATCTCAAAGAAATATATAATCATTTCAGAATTTATATAAACAATAATTATAACCATGTTGATCAATTCACCTTTGCACTTAAGCTTAAGATATTCAATTATAAATTCAATGGTCATGATCATACCAGTCACAATTCAACTTTGCACTACAGGCCAAAGAGAACCCTAGTCATGATCATACCAATAATCTACCCATCTTTACACTCCAGTGAAAGAGAATTTCAACATCAGGGTTATAAAAATGTTATATATGATGATAAAAATAATATGATCAACATATAGTTTTAATCTCAAGAGTAATATTCGTAACTCATGAATAGTAATCCCGACACAAAAGATAGAAATTCTACAATAAAATTCATACCAATATTTCGGTATAATGATATTGAAAGAATAACATTACTTAAATTTATAAATAATTTATTTTAATTGTTTACACTTTACTAATTAATGCATTTAATCATCATAAAATGCCAACTCTTACAATTTCATCATCAATAACCAAAACCCTCATCAAAAATCTGCATATACCTCATATAGGATTCTCAAGCCATAAAATCCTATTTTCTAATTTTCTTTCTTCGCAAAACATATTTAATTCATCTACTCATAGCTAGACCATTTTCATGAAAAATACCAAATCAGTTCCAAAAATATTTCTTTTCTGCAATTTAGCATAATATAGTCCCATAGTGAACATATATTTTTCTCAGAATTTTTAAAATTAATTTACTATTTTTCATATGGCCAAAATAGCCGAATATTTAGACATTTATCAAAAATTATACTTTTGTCTAAAAATTCTGAAATTTACAGAGTATACTTCTATCATATACATGTACTCCTAATAAAAATTTCATCAATTTTGGAGTTAACCACAAGGAATTATAAGCGGTTACTTTTAAAATAGTCTTTTCTCATAAAATTCATAACTCTCAATCTATACATCCAAAAATCACCATTTTTGGACACAATCAAGAAAACTCATCAAAATATCATTTCAAATTTTTCCAGAATTTTTGAAGGTCAGAAAAATTACGAAATTAAAAATCATAACAACCCTTAAAATCCCTTAATATCCCTTACAATCCCTTACAATCCCTTACCTCAAAAGAGCAGTACTTCTGACTGGATATCAGATATGATGCTGAAGGAAACTTGCACTGATGAATAGCAACTCACCAAGTATCTAAAAACTCACAAAATATGCTTCATAATATAGAGAGAGAAAGAGAGAAAGCTTATGTTTCTGGTGTGATTTTCAATTCTAACTTAGCCCTCTATTTATAAGAAAATTTTGGTAGGTTTGACCTGCAACCTGATGGCTTTACCTGCTACTATTCCCACCCACCACATTTGAAATATAATTCAGCACATTTCTTCACCAACCACAAGTGGAACCCACCAATTCTAGAATTTTCCACCAAAATGATTAACTCCGAAAATTCAACAATTTCTGAACCAGTCATCTCGTAAAATTCATAATAAATCATACGTTCATTTTTAACGGTTCAAAATTTATGGACATATACTCAACTTATATATGTATAACATATCCAAATATTACCACGATCCAACGGTCGGATTAAAAATAATAACCCTCGCAAAATATCTCAAAAATCCTAATTTTTAATACCTCCATTCCGACAAAAATACTGATAAAAACCTCAACATTAACTCCATCATTTTTAACCACAAAAATATATCCCTCGTTTATATCCACATAAAATAAATATTTCCTTATCATATGAATCAATAATTAATTATTCACAAATAATATTACAGAATCACATTTATGACAACCAGGCCGTTCCCAGGAAAGAGGGGGCTTTCCAATAAGAATTTCTCCTTACTGGCGCGCAATTAAATGACCAAACCTCTCCTTAGACAGAACTTTCTAGACATTGACAATAATGTTATCTAATAATATTATTCAAATAATATGAATTATTGATCTGATAAAGGAAAATACTGTGCAGCAACAATTATTGAAACAACAATAATATAAAATATCAACGCAACAATTATTGAATCAATAAAATAAAATATTGAATAGTAATTGCTGTAACAATTATTGAGTAGTGCTTTCTTACGTAAGAATCAATAATTTCAAAAATACTATGCAATACCGTGTGCTACTGTGCAATAACGCGTATTACTGTATTTTAACCACCGGGTATTCCAACAGTGTTAACGGTAAGAACTATGTCGTTATTTGTAAAAACTCAAATTTATCGTTTTCTTCACCCGACAGTTATTCGTTATGGGGCCCACAAATAGCTGCGCCGTCATACGAATATTCCCCGACAGAAAGAATATTCCACGACCAAACGAATATTCCCCGACAACAATGAATATTTTATAACCACTTGTGTATTTTGAAAAAAAACTTATATATCACCCTTAACTTTAACATTTATCAATTTAACCATTTACTGAATAGAAAAATTGAATACTTTTATTTCATAAAATTCGGGGTCTTACAATCTCCCCTCCTTATGAAATTTCGTCCCCGAAATTTACGTACCTGGTATTTCAAAGAGTTGAGAATACCTTGCTTCTATTTTAGATTCCATATTTCCTGTCATCATAATTTCTCCATTGCTCATCTCCTGTATTTCAAATATCATTCTAGAATACAGCTTCAAAACAATGGTTAATTTAACAAATTAACATATCACATAATATTCCAATATTATGACTGACCAACAAATAAGCTTAGGCAGGACACACTAGCGAAGGATTTACTCATCTCTCCCCTCCTAGTTGTATTCCCCGATTTTCGCCAGAGATCATATCCCTAAGCTCTGATACCAAATGTGACTCTCATGGTGCTTCAACCACAGCACCTCACAATGGTACCTATCAGTTTGCCACCGCAGAACGGCGTCCCCTACGGAGAGTCTGGCTTCGGTGCATCCCCCATCAACAGGAAGTCACCAGCGAGAGGCTCGGGGCTCTTTACTTATAGCTCTGATACCAAATGTAACGACCCCAAAATAGGTCCATTCCACCCAACCCATTCTGAGTCGTCAAATACATGGTACAGAAAACAACTATAACTTTATTACAACAATTGTCGTGCAAAATACAACAACACATATGATGTGAGTTTGGATACAAATATATACCAAATGTGACATTGGACACTATCATGTATCAGCACCTCACAAAGGTACCTTACATAAGGGTACAGTCAAAAACTGTTTTAGAAACTAGAATCTTTGGGAAGTGCTCAAGGAAACCTTCATACATGGGAGGCCATGCGTCTAGGTTATGATAGATATCATATAGCCACAAAATTATCCTTGGTTGACCCAATAGACCCCAAAGAAAAATGAGAAGGTTACTATCATATTCTTCCCAATGGTGAGTCTTCTCTTGACTTATCATTATCTCCACTGTCTCTAATTGAGAATTATACTTCAAACAAACACCAAGATTATATAGGTAGTGCTCGTAGATATACTCAGCAAGTGGATGAGCACAACCCTGTCCTATGATGACACGAGGTTATATGTCATTAGACATCTTGTATGATAGTGACAAAACACCCTTCCAACGTTGGGTTCGCCTCACCCTATTTTCTTCACCAAATATAACTACTAAATGATGACCACCGTTCTATTCCCTTGTTACCCTCGCTCGACCCAGCTATACTCTTATTACCTGAAAAGAATTGTGAAGCAAAAGGGTGAGCACAACTAGCTCAGTAAAGAATATCATGACTAAAGATAAATAAATTATCAATAGTCTTCATCAATAATAAATCAGAGATTTAGAACATATGGTAGATGATAAAAAATTTCAACCACAGTAGCAGCGGAACGAGCAATCTATTAGAAGAGTCAAATAGACTATAAAGTCTATTATCTTCTCCATGTTAAAAATCCACCAACAATGTTTTATCCATGTAACATCACTCAACAGTTCCTTTCCACAATCATATGAATAACTCATAATCATAATTGTGACTATAAATTTTTCTTCGCACCCAGGACGAAGAATATTTTCATCACCTATCTTTACCTGAAACATCAAAGATCATGGTTATACCAAATCACAATTCCTGTTTATAATCATACTAACAAATCCATCTTTGCACTACGGGCCAAAGATATTCATCAACAAACCATCTTTGCACTACGGGCCAAAGATATTCATCAACAAACCATCTTTGCACTACGGGCCAAAGATATTCAACAACAGTTCATCTTTGCACTACAAGCCAAAGATATTCATCAACAGGCCATCTTTGCACTACATGCCAAAGATATTCATCAACAATTCATATTTGCACTACAGGCCAAATATATTCATATCTCAAAGAAATATATAATCATTTCAGAATTTATATAAACAATAATTATAACCATGTTGATCAATTCACCTTTGCACTTAAGCTTAAGATATAAAATTATAAATTCAATGGTCATGATCATACCAGTCACAATTCAACTTTGCACTACAGGCCAAAGAGAACCCTAGTAATGATCATACCAATAATCTACCCATCTTTACACTCCAGTGAAAGAGAATTTCAACATCAGGGTTATAAAAATGTTATATATGATGATAAAAATAATATGATCAACATATAGTTTTAATCTCAAGAGTAATATTCGTAACTCATGAATAGTAACCCCGACACAAAAGATAGAAATTCTACAATAAAATTCATACCAATATTTCGGTATAATGATATTGAAAGAATAACATTACTTAAATTTATAAATAATTTATTTTAATTGTTTACACTTTACTAATTAATACATTTAATCATCATAAAATGCCAACTCTTATAATTTCATCATCAATAACCAAAACCCTCATCAAAAATCTGCATATACCTCATATAGGATTCTCAAGCCATAAAATCCTATTTTCTAATTTTCTTTCTTCACAAAACATATTTAATTCATCTACTCATAGCTAGACCATTTTCATGAAAAATACCAAATCAGTTCCAAAAATATTTCTTTTCTGATATTTAGCATAATATAGTCCCATAGTGAACATATATTTTTCTCAGAATTTTTAAAAGTTATTTACTATTTTTCATATGGCCAAAATAGCCGAATATTTAGACATTTATCAAAAATTGTACTTTTGTCTAAAAATTCTGAAATTTACAGAGTATACTTCTATCATATACATGTACTCCTAATAAAAATTTCATCAATTTTGGAGTTAACCACAAGGAATTATAAGCGGTTACTTTTAAAATAGTCTTTTCTCATAAAATTCATAACTCTCAATCTATACATCCAAAAATCACCATTTTTGGACACAATCAAGAAAACTCATCAAAATATCATTTCAAATTTTTCCAGAATTTTTGAAGGTCAGAAAAATTACGAAATTAAAAATCATAACAACCCTTAAAATCCCTTAATATGCCTTACTATCCCTTACAATCCCTTACAATCCCTTACCTCAAAAGAGCAGTACTTCTGACTGGATATCAGATATGATGCTGAAGGAAACTTGCACTGATGAATAGCAACTCACCAAGTATCTAAAAACTCACAAAATATGCTTCATAATATAGAGAGAGAAAGAGAGAAAGCTTATGTTTCTGGTGTGATTTTCAATTCTAACTTAGCCCTCTATTTATAAGAAATTTTTGGTAGGTTTGACCTGCAACCTGATGGCTTTACCTGCTACTATTCCCACCCACCACATTTGAAATATAATTCAGCACATTTCTTCACCAACCACAAGTGGAACCCACCAATTCTAGAATTTTCCACCAAAATGATTAACTCCGAAAATTCAACAATTTCTAAACCAGTCATCTCGTAAAATTTATAATAAATCATACGTTCATTTTTAACGGTTCAAAATTTATGGACATATACTCAACTTATATATGTATAACATATCCAAATATTACCACGATCCAACGGTCGGATTAAAAATTATAACACTCGCAAAATATCTCAAAAACCCTAATTTTTAATACCTCCATTCCGACAAAAATACTGATAAAAACCTCAACATTAACTCCATCATTTTTAACCGCAAAAATATATCCCTCGTTTATATCCACATAAAATAAATATTTCCTTATCATATGAATCAATAATTAATTATTCACAAATAATATTACAGAATCACATTTATGACAACCAGGCCGTTCCCAGGAAAGAGGGGGCTTTCCAATAAGAATTTCTCCTTACTAGCGCGCAATTAAATGACCAAACCTCTCCTTAGACATAACTTTCTAGACATTGACAATAATATTATCTAATAATATTATTCAAATAATATGAATTATTGATCTGATAAAGGAAAATACTGTGCAGCAATAATTATTGAAATAACAATAATATAAAATATCAACGCAACAATTATTGAATCAATAAAATAAAATATTGAACAGTAATTACTGTAACAATTATTGAGTAGTGCCTTCTTACGTAAGAATCAATAATTTCAAAAATACTATGCAATACCGTGTGCTACTGTGCAATAACGCGTATTACTGTATTTTAACCACCGGGTATTCCAACAGTGTTAACGGTAACAACTATGTCGTTATTTGTAAAAACTCAAATTTGTCGTTTTCTTCACCCAACAGTTATTCGTTATAGGACCCACAAATAGCTGCGCCGTCGTACGAATATTCCCCGACAGAAAGAATATTCCACGACCAAACGAATATTCCCCGACAACAATGAATATTTTATAACCACTTGTGTATTTTGAAAAAAACTTATATATCACCCTTAACTTTAACATTTATCAATTTAACCATTTACTGAATAGAAAAATTGAATACTTTTATTTCATAAAATTCGGGGTCTTACAATATATTTCATACACAAAAAATATTTTTTCATAATTTTTCAACTTCCTTTAGTATTTTTCAAAAATTATTTTTTAGTGTGTAGCTTAAGAATTTAGCCCCATCATGCTTAACTCCAGAAATTCCCATCTCTTGGCACAGTCTTATAAGTGTTAACGTGAGCGTCTAGTTTAATTTTCGTGGCCATCGGAGTTATAAAACTCCGGTTATAACAGTTTGTCAGAAAATCACAAAAATTGAAATGGTCATAACTTGGTCATTTTAAGTTGGAATTAGCTCTTTTTTGGACAGGAGGTACTTAATACCATATATTTTCATGTCCCAAAAGGCCTAAATTTATTTCACAATTTAAGTGACCGAAAATTCCCTTTAAAACTTCTGGGCAGTATGTATTTTGGTATTTTGCAGTTTTGCCTACTTTGCTAAAAATAGTCCATACGAAAATTTACAACTTCTTTTTCAGTGATTCCACTTGGAACTGTTAGCAAACTTATAGATATAACTCTAGGACTTGACTACACTCAAAAATTCGAAATATAATAGGAGATATGGTCATTTGAATTTAGTGTTTTGTTTTCACAAAAATTTGATTTTTAACCCTTGGTGTCTTCTAAGAAAACTTCTATGTTTTCACATAATAACCAACATAACTCATCATAACACTTACTAATACTTTATATACCCATTAATATACCATAATACATGATCTATTTCATCAAACAAGCATCAAACACAAGATTAAACACAATCAAGGCTAAGAAAAATTAGGTTCTCTACATTTTGAAAAACCTAGTTTCTATTTCATACTTTAGATCTATTTTTAACACACAAAATGGATAGATCCATAAATAACACACTCTAGATCATGTAAATCTAGAGTTTTAAAGTTTTGAATCATAGATCCAAGTTTTGATTTTGAAAAGTCAACAATAAATTACATAATCTAGTTTAGGGTATACCTTTGCTTGATTTTTCTTTTTCCTTCTTGCTAAGCTTTGATTATGAAGCTAGATGGCTTGTAAAAACTCTATCTCTCTCTCTCTATGGCTGACCGAAAATCTTCTCTCTTCTCTCTCTCTACTTGGTTTTCTTTTGTTAGCTAAAAAGGAAGTAATATGATGAAAGAGAAATGAAATGGTTGTTGTGGTTTAGTAAAAAATGTATAGATATAATTGTATATCTATTATTAATTCCCCCCATTCACTCTCTCTTTCTCTTTCTTCATCATTATAAGTTTGCTTGAAAACTTAAGCTTGCTTGTAATCTAAATAAAATTATGTGGCCAAATAAAAGAGAGACACCTAGTTGTAGTTGGTGAACCACCTTGTAAACTAAAATAAGTTATCATCATTACATCACATGCTTCCTTTTTCTCCCAATTTTTGTAAAATTTTAATGTTATAACATGCTTTACTAATTGTCCAAAATGTCCCTCCATAATTGGGCCAACAATTGGGCTATCCAATAATTCAATTGGGGCTTTCAAATTAACAATGTTTGGGCTACAACAAATAACATCTTCCAACACTTCTTATTTTATCATTCCCTAATTATTTAATTAGGGTTCTCATTTCTTCAATTATAACATAAATCCTTATGCACATTTATTTTCTTAACCCAATTAGAATTGCTATAATTAGGTTATAAAATTAATTAGTTGAGATATATAAATTAAATCTCTTAGAATTAGTATATATTTTATATACTAACATTCTCCCCTATTATAACATCTTAAGTTATTTAATTATCACACCTAATATATATATTAGGCTACATAACTTAATTCTTAATTCACTTTTATATATAAAATAAATGTATTCACATTATATAATGTATATTTATTTAATCATATACATAATTCACATAATCATAACATATTTTACTTCTAACTCCAATTTTGACCTTTTCTATAAAAGTCAACTGTTGACTTTGACCAAAGAGTCAACCCTTACACATTTTATGTTAATTGTCCTTTCTAACTAAACTTGACGTTTCGGACGCAACCGAGCAGTCTGTGCTTCAAAATTCTATCACTAACTCAAATTTTGAATTTTAAATTACTCCCTTCTTATTGTTAATCGTATTACTAACGACTTTATGCTTATTCAGATTCTTATTTTTCAGTCAAGGTCAACGGTCAAGCTATGTTAATTACTAACATAGTTTTATTTTGATCCTTATATCATTAACTTAATTCATTATTCCTCTTGCTAAAATATATATAGCACTTATATATTTCTATACATATGCTCATCTTCGTTTAACCTCATAACTTTTCTTCCTGTGAAATCTTATTTCGTTAATAAAATTTCACCTGTACTAGTATAACATTTCTTACACTATTCAATTCACATCAAATTTTACAGGTATCATAATACCTTATTCTTGATAATCATTCAGAATACATATTAATTCATTTCTTTGGTTTTGGAATTTTGAAACTCATATTTCTTTATTTTCATTCAATTAAGAAATCATATAGGTTGTTTGTAAGACCCCAACTTTTATAAATAAAGATGAATTTTCTATAAATATCATTTTTGAATATTATGGAGTTAATTTGATATAATGTTATAGTTGTGGGTAATATTTATAAATTTTACAAAGTACGCAAGTTGTTATATAATATTCGATTGGTCGGGGAATATTCGTTTTAACAGGGAATATTCGTACAACGGCACAATCATTGGTGGACCCCACAACAGAATTATTGTCGGATTGAGAAAACGACAAAAATATTTTATTAAAAATAACGGCGAAAGTTTTACTATTGTTACTGTTGAACTTCTCGGTAGTAAAAGTACAGTAATACGTGTGGTTGCATAGTAGCACACGGTATTGATTATTAATGCTTATGTGAGAAGTCACTCAGTTTGATTCAATTATTGTCAGTTAATAATATGAATTATTTAGCGATAATGACGTTTTGTTTTATTCGTATTATTAACGTAATAAAATAGAAACAACTTTTTATATAAAATAGAATACTTTATTAAAGTTATTCTATAAATAGAATATATTATATTTTATTTAAATGATTTTTCTTTAAATATGGACCGTCAGATTAAAGTAATCAATCTGGACCGTTCATGGATTAGTTACTATGCATTCTATTTTTCTATAAATAGCAGCTCATTCCTTCATTATTTCTTACGAATTCACTGAACTCTAGAGAGAGAAACTATAGAGAGAGAGAAGAAGAGTATTCTGCTACTTAACTACTTCCTTATTTCAGCTCTTTTTTAAAACGGTAAGGGGTGTTATTCTTTCTTATTCATGAAGAGAACTGTTGTTATTCCATTTCTTATTATTCTGTTGGAATAACCTGTATACACGGTCTACCCTATACTTGGTGACATTCTTCTATTATTCTGTTGGAACATCATGTATGTGTATTTTACACCGGACCTGGTCCCGTCTTTATTATTATTCTGTTGGAACATCCTGTCTGCGTGTTTTATACCGGACCTGGTTCCGTCTTTATTATTATTCTGTTGGAACATCCTGTCTGTGTGTTTTACACCGGACCTGGTTCCATTATTTATTATTCTGTTAGAATAACCTGTCTGTGCGGTCTATCGCATGCATGGTGATTTCTTTTGTTATTCCATTCTTTATTATACTCAGTTGGTTAAGTTTTGACTTCTATACTCCATGAAATTTATGTAATATCCTTGATAATTGTGGTTCATCCAGTATCTGTTCATGAAAATATTCTTCTAAGTATTCTTGAATTTTACTCCACAAAGCAGTATCATGTTGACAATTTGGACGTTGTTAATTCTTGGATAAATTAATTCTTGAACTTGTTTTATTGAATTCTTATATCATTGTCATCATCCTCATGTTTATAAAATGTTAAAAGTCATCTGTGGCCTGTAGTGCATAGATGGACTTGGTATGATTATGACTAGGGATTATTCGGTATAATCATAACCGTAATATTACAAATGATGTGGTAAAAATCCTCATTGGCCCGTAGTGCATTGATGGACAGTTGTTGGCATGATCATGACCATTAATGAATACACGAATATCCTTGGTCGTAGTACAGGGGTGATTCGATGATGTGGATTATTTTATTAAGCTGAGTCCCAGCGATAACAGTGTTTAAAGACCTTTTAAATCATAAAAGATAGTAGAGTTTATTTTCTACTTGACTCTTTTAATGGATTGCTTGTTCCGCTGCAGTTAAACTTGATGTCTATTATATTTTATCAGTTTAACATTGTTGAAGGCTAATGATAATTTATTCTGCATTATCTTAGTCATAATATTTCTTACTGGGCTAGTTGAGCTCACCCTTTCTTTCACTGTTCTCTTCAGGAAATGAGAACGTAGTTGGGGCAAGTCGGGGAATGGAGTGATGGTTCGAATGATAGTATTAGTTAGTAGTCCTCACTATTCTATGTAATAGTGTGTTAATAAATGTAATGAGGACTCCTTTTGAGTATGAATACTCTCTAGAAGATAATATTTGTATTCAAACTCACAATTTATGTTTTGTCATATCGTACACGACAGTTGTATTTGTATTCTGTACTTTGTATCTGACGACCCAAGATGGGTGATGTATACCTAATTTTGGGGGCGTCACATTCTTCTTAAAAAATTTAAACAAATCCTCAAATTCTCTTCTAGGTTTTATTTTTTAACTTTTATTCTAATCGCTCAAAATTTTATAAATTTTCGGGTTGTCACAGGTACGAGGGACTTATAGTCCGAAAATCAAATCAATATTCTTAAAGCTCTATTGCGTGAGTTATAATTTTAATCCGATCGTTGGATCATTGTGATTTTTGGATATGTGATACATATATAAGTTGAGTATATGTCCACAAAATTTAAACCGTTAAAAATTAACGTATGATTTGTTATGAATTTTAAGAGGTGTTAAAAATCGTCCGTATGTGGATTTCGGTCATTTTTCATTTAGAATTTAGAAAAACTTAAACTTACAAAGTTGTAGAGAATTTAATTTCCTATGGAATGGACATAAAATTCGTATTTTTCTGATAAAAGGGCTATTTATTATGAATTGTTGAAGTTGCAGAAATAAAGATTTTTATTAAAAATATGGGTGAGCCCCACTTTTGTAATTTTTGAAAAAGTGTTGAATTAGTGGTCCCCACTTGTGGTGGCTGATTATTTGGGGAAAGATGGTGGGCATAGAATTTTTGTAATAAAATATAAATTTATTAAATTTTAGTCTACAATGGTGTTCTAGCATTTTCCTATAAATATGGTGCTTAGTTAGAATTGAAAATCATACCAGAAACAAGTTTTCTCTCTCTCTATATTATCGAGCGTATTTTGTGAGTATTTAGATACTTTGAGAGTTGCTATTCAGTATAAGTTTCATTCGGCATTACATCCAAAATTCCAGTTAAAAGTACTATTACTTTGAGGTAAGGGATAGTAAGGGATGTTATTTTCTTCATAAATGATATTATTTTCTTCAATATAATTATGACGAAATATTGATATATATTTTATTATGAAATTTTTATCTTTTTGTGTCGGGGTTACTATTCACGTATGCGGTACTATTTATGTATATGACACTATTTACGTATATGACATTATTTACGTATACGGTACTATGTAGGAATACGGGTTACTATTCATGAGTTACTATTCACAAATTACTATTCACGAGTTACTATTCACGGGTACTATTCACGACAAAATTGGTTTCTTTTTCTGACCAAATTATCGTTGATTTATGAATCTTACTCTTGAAATTAAATGCAGTTATTGAACATATTATTTTTATTATCATATATAACATTTTTATAATCCTGGTGATGAAATTTTTCTTTGACTTGAGTGTAAATATGGGTATATTATTGCTATGATCGTGACTATGGGTTCCGTTTGGTCAGTAGTGCAAAGATGAATGTTGACTGGGATGATCATGATCATTGAATTTATAATTGAAAATCTTTAGCTTAAGTGAAAAGGTGAATTGATCAACATGGTTATAATTATTGTTCTGAAATGATTATATATTTCTTTGAGATATTAATATCTTTAGCCTGTAGTGCAAAGTTGATCTGTTGTTGAATATCTTTGGCCTGTAGTGCAAAGATGACCTAATGTTGAATATCTTTAGCCAGTAGTGCAAAGATGAACTGTTGACGAATATCTTTGGCCCGTAGTGCAAAGATGAATTTATTAGTATGATTATAAACAGGAACTGTGATTTGGTATAACCATGATCTTTGATATGTCAGGAAAAGATAGGTGATGAAAATTATCTTCGTCCTGGGTGCGAAGAGGAATTTAGAACCACAATTGTGATTATGAGTTATTCACATGATTGTGGACAGTAATTGTTGATTGATGTTGCAGGGATAAAATATTATTGGTGGATTTTTAACATGGAGAAGATAATAGACTTTATGGTCTATTTGACTCTTCTAATAGATTGCTCGCTCCACTGTAACTATGGTTGAAAAATTTTATCATCTACCATATGTTCTAAATCTCTGATTCATTACTAATGAAAGCTGTTGATAATTTAATTATCTTTAGTCATGATATTCTTTACTGGGCTAGTTGTGCTCACCCTTTTGCTTCACAATTCCTTTCAGGTAATAAGAGTGTAGCTGGGTCCAGCGGGGGTAACAGGGGAATAGAACGGTGGTCTCTAGCTGCGGAGGTTCTCCCTAAACAGTACGGAAATAATTTTATTGAGAACTTTAGAATAGTGTATTGTATTTTATACATTATTTAGTTGTTATATTTGGTGAATTTAATAGGGTGAGGCAAACCCAACGTTGGAAGGGTGATTTGCCCCTATCATACAAGATGTCTAATGACATGCGACTTCGTGTTATCATAAGACAGGATTGTTGTAAGACCCCAACTTTTATAAATAAAGATGAATTTTCTATAAATATCATTTATGAATATTATGGAGTTAATTTGATATAATGTTATAGTTGTGGGTAATATTTATAAATTTTGTAAAGTACGCAAGTTGTTATATAATATTCGATTGGTCGGGGAGTATTCGTTTTAACAGGGAATATTCATACAACGGCACAATCATTGGTGGATCCCACAACGAAATTATTGTCGGATTGAGAAAACGACAAAAATATTTTATTAAAAATAACGACGGAAGTTTTACCATTAATACTGTTGACCTACTCGGTACTAAAAGTACAGTAATACGTGTGATTGCATAGTAGCACACGGTATTGATTATTAATGCTTATGTGAGAAGTCACTCAGTTTGATTCAATTATTGTCAGTTAATAATATGAATTATTTAGCGATAATGATGTTTTGTTTTATTCGTATTATTAACGTAATAAAACAGAAACATCTTTTTATATAAAACAGAATACTTTATTAAAGTTATTCTATAAATATAATATATTATATTTTATTTAAAAGATTTTTCTTTAAATATGGACCGTCAGATTTTTCTTCTATTATTTTGTCGGAACATCCTGTGTGTGTGTTTTACAGCGGACCTGGTTCCGTCTTTATTATTATTCTGTTGGAACATCTTGTCTGTGTGTTTTACACCGGACCTGGTTCCGACTTTATTATTACTCTGTTGGAACATCCTGTCTGTGTGTTTTACACCGGACCTAGTTCCGTCTTTATTATTACTCTGTTGGAATATCCTGTCTGTGCGTTTTACGTCGGACCTGGTTCCATTATCTATTATTCTGTTAGAATAACCTGTCTGTGCGGTCTATTGCATGCATGGTGATTTCTTTTGTTATTCCATTATTTATTATACTCAGTTGGTTAAAGTTTTGACTTCTATACTCCATGAAATTAGTGGAATATCCTCAATAATTGCGGTTCATCCAGTATATTTTCATGAAAATATTCTTCTAAGCATTCTTGAATTTTACTCCACAAAGCAGTATCATGTTGACAATTTGGACGTTGTTAATTCTTGGATAAATTAATTCTTGAACTTGTTTTATTGAATTCTTATATCATTGTCATCATCCTCATGTTTATAAAATGTTAAAAGTCATCTATGGCCTGTAGTGCATAGATGGACTTGGTATGATTATGACCAGGGATTATTCGGTATAATCATGACTGTAATGTTACAAATGATGTGATAAAAGTCCTCATTGGCCCGTAGTGCATTGGTGGACAGTTGTTGGCATGATCATGACCATTAATGAATATACGAATATCCTTGGCCGTAGTGCAGGGGTGATTCGATGATGTGGATTATTTTATTAAGTTGAGTCCCAGCGAAAACAGTGTTGAAAAACCTTTTAAATCATAGAAGATAGTAGATTTTATTTTCTACTTGACTCTTTTAATGGATTGCTTGTTCCGCTGTAGTTAAACTTGATGTTCGTTAAACACTGTTGAAGGCTAATGATAATTTATTCTGCATTATCTTAGTCATAATATTTCTTACTGGGCTAGTTGAGCTCACCCTTTCTTTCACTGTTCTCTTCAGGAAATGAGAATATAACTGGGACGAGTCGGGGAACGGAGTAATGAACCAGATGATAGTATTAGTAGTCCTCACTATTCTGATAAATAGTGTGACAATAATTGTATTGAAGACTCCTTTTAAGTTTGTATAGTCTCTAGTAGACAATAATTGTATTCAAACTCACAGTTATGTTTTATCGTATTGTACACGACAGTTGTATTAGTAAGTTGTATTTGTATTTTGTACAATGTATCTGACGACCCAAGATGGGTGATGTATACCTAATTTTGGGGGCGTCACAGTTGGTATCAGAGCTTAGGGATATGATCCCTGGCTAAGATGTGAGAATAGAACTAGGAGGGGAGAGACGGGGAATTCCTTCGCTAGTATGACCTACCTAAGTTTATTTGCATGGTATTTAATTGGTCGGTCAGAATATAAGGATAATATATGGCATATCAATTAACTTTTATTTTGTGGCAGTATCTAAAAATGGCATCCGAGAATGTTGAGAATAGCAATGGAGCACAGGCGGCTGTTGATTCACCACATATCAATAATCGGGATAATGTGCATCAAGAAGGCAACAATCCTCATGTAAACAACAATACTGACCAAATGATGAATGATGGAATGTTCAGAAGCTTTATGCAGTTCATGCAACAGTAGGCGAGAGCGGCTCCTGTTCAAAATGTAGGTAAAAACACTGAAAACTCTCGGACGGTCACCGCTAAACAGTTCAAGGAGCTGGGACCACCGGAGTTTAAGGGAGAGCCAAAATCACTTATAGCGGAAACATGGATAAAGTAGATCACTAAGATATTTGATGTCTTGGGATGCTCCGAGGAGCAAAAGGTTCCCTTTGCCGCCTTTATGTTGCGAGGAGAGGCAGATTACTAGTGGGAATCGATTAAGCGTACTCAACCTGCCGCACTGAAGATGTCTTGGGAGAAGTTCCAAGAGCAGTTCAATGACAAATACTTTCCTGAAAGTGTTCGACACATGAAGGAGGTGGAGTTCATCAAAGTGGAGCAGAAAAATATGACCGTGTCGCTGTATGAGGCTAAATTTGCTGAGTTGTCCCAGTTTGCGTCCCACTTGGTGGATAATGAAGAGCAAATGACGCAAATGTTTTTGCGAGGTTCGAAACCTGAGATACGTCAACATCTTATTTCTCATAAACTGTGTTTGTATTCAGATGTTGTGAATAGGGCTCAGTTAGTGGAGTGCGATAACGAGTCAACGCAACCAAAAGAGAGCAATCGGCAAAATAATAATACCAGTGAGAGCAGTCATCGAAGTGGTGACAATAAGCGTGGAGGGAATCAACAGGCCAGAAATGGTAACCACTTCGGTGGTAATCAGGGCCAAAACAATAAGAATGGTCATTTCAAGAAGAGGAGATTCAACAATGATGGAAAGACGTCAGCATCAGTACCCGTTGTTAAGGAAGGAGAACGACCACCTATCATATGTTTCAAATGCGAAGGGGAGGGGCACATCAGTCCAAACTGTGCGATGCCGTCTAAAGCATGTTATAATTGTGGAAGAGAAGGTCATTTAGCTCGATTTTGTCATTTACCAAAAACAAGTTCAGCCAAGATGGAGACACCAAAGGCCGTCCCAGAAAAGTCAAAACCGGTAGTGCAAGGGAGAGCGTCTGTTGTGACCTCCCAGAAAGCAAGGAACCCGAATGAGGTCATCACGGGTAAGCTTATCATAAACTCTAACGAAGTCTATACTTTATTTGATACCGGTTCTACCCATTCTTTTATTTCTCCTACTTGCGCTCATCGATTAAATTTGATTCCGGAGAAATTAGACTTTGACTTATCTGTTGAAACTCCATTGGGAGAAACCTTCATTACATCCACGGTTTATAAGTCTTGTTTGGTTCAAGTTGGTACCCACACATTACCTGTCGATCTTATTTCATTAAAAATACTTGCATTTGACGTGATTCTAGGGATTGATTGGTTAACTACTCATCATGCAAAAATTGATTGTTTTCGTAAGGTTGTTAGCTTTCATATTCCTAATTGATCTATTATGCAAATTCAAGCAACCAAACCATTAAAATCAATCGCTGTCATCTCAAGCCATAAAGCTATTCGTTTATAGAAAAACGGATGTTAAGCTTTCTTAGCTCATGTCACGGATCTAAACAAAAATACGTCAGTTTTGAATGATATTTCTATTATTAATAAATTCCCTGATGTATTCCCTGAATAACTTCCTGGCCTACCCCCAGAGCGTGAAATTGAAATTTATATCTACCTTGAACCCGGTATAAAAACCCATTTCAAAAGCCCCATATCGAATGGCTCCTATTGAACTTCAGGAGTTAAAGATCCAATTGCAGGAATTGTTAGACATTAGCTTTATTCGTCCTAGTACTTCTCCTTGGGGTGCTCCTGTTCTATTCGTGAAGAAGAAAGATGGAAGTATGCAACTTTGTATTGATTATCGGGAGTTGAATCATGTCACCATCAAAACCAGGTACCCATTGCCACGTATTGATGACCTGTTTGACCAGTTACAAGGAGCACAATTCTTTTCAAAGATCGATCTTCGTTTTGGATATCATCAGCTGAAGGTTAGAACTGAGGATATTCCAAAGACGGCTTTCAGAACTCGGTACGGGCATTATGAATTCCTAGTCATGTCCTTTGGATTGACTAATGCTCCTGCTGCCTTCATGGATATGATGAACCGGGTATTCAAGGAATATTTGGATCACTTTGTGGTCGTCTTTATTGATGACATCCTTATTTATTCTAAAAGCCGTGAAGATCATGAGCAACACTTGAGGCTGGTACTCCAAAAGCTTCGTGAATACAAGCTTTATGCCAAGTTAAAGAAATGTAAGTTCTGGCTAGAGGAGGTAGCATTCCTTGGGCACGTAGTATCAAGTCGTGGAATATTGGTTGACCCGGCAAAGATTGAAGCTATTCAAAGATGGGAGCAACCTAAATCAGTGACCGAAGTACGTAGCTTTCTTGGTTTAGCTGGTTATTATCGGAGATTCGTGGAAGGATTTTCTCAAATCGCTACTCTATTAACTCAGCTAACTCAAAATATACAAAGTTCGGTTGGAGCGAAGAATGTGAGAAGAGTTTTCAAGAACTCAAGAGGAGACTCATTTCAGCACCTGTTCTAATAATACCATCTGGCTCGGAGGAATTTGTCATCTACAGTGATGCTTCGAGCAAAGGGTTGGGATGCATTCTCATGCAACATGAAAAAGTCATAGCCTATGCATCAAGACAACTCAAGGAATATGAGAGGAATTATCCTACTCATGATCTAGAGTTGGCAGCTGTTGTCTTTGCACTTAAAATTTGGAGGCATTACTTGTATAGGGAGAAGGTGGAGATCTTTACGGATCATAAAAGCCTCAAATATTTCTTCACTCAAAAGGAACTCAACATGCGACAACGACGTTGGCTTGAACTGTTGAAAGATTATGATCATACCATTCAATACCATCCTGAAAAAGCGAACGTGGTAGCTGACGCATTGAGTAGAAGATCATATGCAAGTACGAGTGCGATATTATCAACACAAAGACCCATTTTGTGTGACTTGCAAAGGATGGAGATAGAGTTAAAGACTCCAGGGACCCATGTGATGATGGCGAATATACGAGTAAAACCAACTTTAATCGATAAAGTTAAAGTTGCTCAAGCTACAGATCTGGAGCTGATGCGTATGAGGAATAAAGTGCAAGAAGGTGCTATGCCGGAAGCAAGAATCGATGAAGAAGGAATACTTCGAGTCAACTCCAGACTTTGTGTTCCTAACGACCCTGATTTAAAGTATGAAATTATGATGGAGGCGCACAACACACCGTTTGCAATCCATCCTAGGAGTACCAAAATATATCATGATCTTCGTCATACATTTTGGTGGAGCAATATGAAGCGAGAGATAGCGTTGTTTATCTCAAGGTGTCTAACTTGTCAATGAGTCAAGGCGAAATATCAAGTACCAAAAGGTCCATTACAACCACTTGAAATTCTAGAATAGAAGTAGGAGCACATTACCATGGATTTCGTTACCGGTCTTCCTAAGGTTTCTCAAGGTATAGATGTGATTTGGGTCATTGTTGATAGATTGACCAAGTCTGTTCATTTCTTACCGATACGAGAAACTTATACACTTGAACGTCTTGCTCTTATGTACATAAACGAGATTGTAAGACTGCATGGTATGCCAGTATCCATAGTTTCTGATCGAGACCCAAGATTCACTTCACGATTTTGGGTTAGTTTACAAAAAGCTATGGGCACGGATTTACGATTTAGTTCGGCATATCATCCTCAGACGGACGGACAATCAGAGAGGACTATTCAAACTCTGAAAGATTTATTAAGACTATGTGTCCTTGACTTCAAGGGAAGTTGGGACAAGTTCTTATCATTGGTGGAGTTTTCTTACAATAACAGTTATCAAGTAAGTATTGGCATGGCTCCATTCGAAGCGTTGTATGGAAGAAAGTGTCGTTCTCCAGTATGCTAGGATGAGGTGGGTGAAACAACGTTGTTAGGACCAGAGTTGGTACTCATGACTACAGAAAAGATTCAAACGATCCGACAACGTATAAAAACCTCACAAGATCGACAAAAGAGTTATGCTGATCTTCATCGAAAGGACGTGAAATTTGATATAGGAGATCATGTGTTCTTACGTGTTGCTCCATGGAAAGGAGTTACGAGATTTGAAAAGAGAGAAAAGCTCAATCCTCGATTCATCGGTCCATTTTTAATCCTCGATCGAGTAGGAACTGTGGCTTATAGACTCGCTTTACCGCCAATTATGTCTCGTGTTCATAACATTTTTCACATATCCATGTTACGTAAATATGTGGAAGACCCGAACCACATTATTGAGTTAGAATCGGACGAAATAGCGGAGGATTTGGTGTATGAAGAAGTTCCTGTTCAAATCTTGGATAAGAAGGAACATATTCTACGCTCTAAGTTTATACCTCAAGTCAAAGTTTTGTGGAGAAATCACGATGTTGAGGAAATGACTTGGGAGTTAGAATCTGAAATGAAGTCAAGGTATCCTTACATCTTCGACATACCAGGTACGTACCCTAATTTCGAGGGCGAAATTTCATAAGAAGGGGAGGTTGTAAGACCCCAACTTTTATAAATAAAGATGAATTTTTTATAAATATCATTTTTGAATATTATGGAGTTAATTTGATATAATGTTATAGTTGTGAGTAATATTTATAAATTTTGCAAAGTATGCAAGTTGTTATATAATATTTGATTGGTCGGAGAATATTCGTTTTAACAGGGAATATTCGTACAACGGCACAATCATTGGTGGACCCCACAACGGAATTATTGTTGGATTGAGAAAATGACAAAAATATTTTATTAAAAATAACGGCGAAAGTTTTACCATTAATACTGTTGAACTACTCGGTAGTAAAAGTACAGTAATACGTGTGGTTGCATAGTAGCACACGGTATTGATTATTAATACTTATGTGAGAAGTCACTCAGTTTGATTCAATTATTGTCAGTTAATAATATGAATTATTTAGCGATAATGACGTTTTGTTTTATTCGTATTATTAACGTAATAAAACAAAAAATATCTTTTTATATAAAACAGAATACTTTATTAAAGTTATTCTATAAATAGAATATAATATATTTTATTTAAAAGATTTTTCTTTAAATATGGACCGTCAGATTAAAGTAATCAATCTGGACCGTTCATGGATTAGTTACTATGCATTCTATTTTTCTATAAATAGCAGCTCATTCCTTCATTATTTCTTACGAATTCACTGAACTCTAGAGAGAGAAACTATAGAGAGAAACTATAGAGAGGGAGAAAAAAAGTATTCTCCTACTTAACTACATCCTTATTTCAGTTCTTCTTTAAAACGAAAAAGGGTGTTATTCTTTCTTATTCATGAAGAGAACTGTTATTATTCTATTTCTTATTATTGTGTTGGAATAACCTGTATACGCGGTCTACCCTATACTTGGTGACATTCTTCTATTATTTTGTTGGAACATCATGTGTGTGTGTGTTTTACAGCGAACCTGGTTCCGTCTTTATTATTATTCTGTTGGAACATCCTGTCTGTGTGTTTTACACCGGACCTGGTTCCAACTTTATTATTACTCTGTTGGAACATCCTATCTGTGTGTTTTACACCGGACCTAGTTTCGTCTTTATTATTACTCTGTTGGAATATTCTGTCTGTGCGTTTTACGTCGGACCTGGTTCCATTATTTATTATTCTGTTAGAATAACCTGTCTGTGCGGTCTATTGCATGCATGGTGATTTCTTTTGTTATTCCATTCTTTATTATACTCAGTTGGTTAAAGTTTTGACTTCTATACTCCATGAAATTAGTGGAATATCCTCGATAATTGTGGTTCATCCAGTATATTTTCATGAAAATATTCTTCTAAGCATTCTTGAATTTTACTCCACAAAACAGTATCATGTTGACAATTTGGACGTTGTTAATTCTTGGATAAATTAATTCTTGAACTTGTTTTATTGAATTCTTATATCATTGTCATCATCTTCATGTTTATAAAATGTTAAAAGTCATCTGTGGCCTGTAGTGCATAGATGGACTTGGTATGATAATGACCAGGGATTATTCGGTATAATCATGACCGTAATGTTACAAATGATGTGGTAAAAGTCCTCATTGGCCCGTAGTGCATTGGTGGACAGTTGTTGGCATGATCATGACCATTAATGAATATACGAATATCCTTGGCCGTAGTGCAGGGGTGATTCGATGATGTGGATTATTTTATTAAGCTAAGTCCCAGCGAAAACAGTGTTGAAAAACCTTTTAAATCATAGAAGATAGTAGATTTTATTTTCTACTTGACTCTTTTAATGGATTGCTTGTTCCGCTGCAGTTAAACTTGATGTTCGTTTAACACTGTTAAAGGCTAATGATAATTTATTCTGCATAATCTTAGTCATAAATTTCTTACTGGGCTAGTTGAGCTCACCCTTTATTTCACTGTTCTCTTCAGGAAATGAGAATATAGCTGGGACGAGCCGGGGAACGGAGTGATGAACCAGATAATAGTATTAGTAGTCCTCACTATTCTGATAAATAGTGTGATAATAATTGTATTGAGGACTCCTTTTGAGTTTGTATAGTCTCTAGTAGACAATAATTGTATTCAAACTCACAGTTATATTTTGTTGTATTGTACACGACAGTTGTATTAGTAAGTTGTATTTGTATTCTGTACCATGTATCTGACGACCCAAGATGGGTGATGTATACCTAATTTTGGGGGCGTCACAGTTGTGCACATCCACTTGCTGAGTATATCTACGAGCGCTACCTATATAATCTTGGAGTTTGGATGAAATATAATTCTCAATTAGAGACAATGGAGATAATTATATGTCAATAGAAGACTCACCATTGGAAAGAATATGATAGCAATCTTCTCATTTTTCTTTGGGGTCTATTGGGTCAACCAAGGATAATTCTCCAGTCTTATGATATCTATTATAACTTAAATGCATGGCCTCTCATGTACGGAAGTTTCCTTGAGCATTTTTCGAAGATTTTAATTTCTAAAACAATTATTGGCAGTACCTTTATGTAAGGTGATATTGTGACGTGCTATCAAATGTTGGGATGAGAGTCACAGTTGATATATATTTGTATCAAAACTCACAACATATGTGTTGTTGTATTTTACAAGACAATTGTAATAATAAAGTTATAGTTACTTTCTGTACCATGTATTTGGCAACTCAGAATGGGTTGGGTGATGTATACCTATTTTGGGAGCGTCACAGTTGTGGTATGGAATTGATTTGGGACTGGTCTACTAAACAATTTCGTGGGTTAGAGAGAGAGAAGAGTTGGTTGAGTGTATGAAAGCAAATGAGCTAGCTTTTTGGATTTTCTCTCACTTTAATCTATCTACCACTTGGATGCAATGAACTTGGATGTTAGGAATGGTTGATTGCTGGTATATTAAGTCAAATGGAATGTCTAGTGTGAGACCCCATATTTTATGAATAAAGATTTAAATTTCTCGAAATATTTTGTTTAATATTATAGTGTGGATTTGATATAATGTTATAGTTGTGGGTAGTACTTATAAATTTTGCAAAGTATGCAAGTTGTTATAAAATATTCGTTTGGTCGAGAAATATTCTTTTTGTCGGGGAATATCCATACGACGGCACAATCATTGGTGGACCCCACAACAAAAGTATTGTCGTATTTAGAAAATGACATAATTATCTTTTTATAACGGCAGAAGTGTTACCGTTAAAATTGTTGAACTACTCGGTAGTAAAAGTACAGTAATACGTGTGGTTGCATAGTAACACACGGTATTGATTATTGATGCTTACGTAAGAAGTCACTCAGTTATACTCAATTATTGCTACAGTAATTGCTGCATCATATCTCTCATATTATTGATTTAGTTATTGTCACAGTATCATCTGCATAATATGATATATTATTAAATAAATAATTGAGACGACAAAGTTATTCATATTATTAAATTACAATATTTACAATGTCTAGAAGTTCTGTCAAGGAGAGGTTTGGTCATCTAATTGCGCGCCAATAAGGAGAAATCCTTATCGGAAAGCCCCCTCTTTCTTGGGAACGACCTGGTTATTAAATATTGTGAGTTATAATATTAATGATGAATAATTTTGTGTTGATTAAAGATGAATTTGATAGTTCCATTGTATTGGGATTATTAGTGCTAGTGGAAATCGACATCTATTCCGATAATAATTGATGTCTGGGGGTTATATTGATAAATCGGGTAATTTATCGGATAAATGAGCAATTAATTGCTACTAATTCACATGCTTATATAACTATTTATTCACATGTGTGTACTATTGAATCACATTCTTGTACTATTAGGGGAGTTGGTGCAAGATTGATAATACTTGCATGACTAAGTTAGAAATGGAGGTATAGATTGAGGTACTATACTGTAATTCGTATTTTCACATGATTATAACTATTGGTTCACATGATTGAACTATTTATTCACATTATTTACTATTAGGGGAGGTGGTGCAAGTTTGATAATACTTGCAGGACTAAATTAAAAAGAAAAGAAAAGTTGGAGGTATTGTACTGTAATATTTCGAGCCCCAAAACGTGCAATTATCGAAACTATATTTTCCTATAAATAGAAGCTCATTCTTCTTTTATTTTTCACCGATTCACAAAAGCTTTAGAGCAATTATTATAGAGAGAACTTATAGAGAGAAAGAAGAAGAGAAGTCTGCTACCTCACTATTCCAGTATCCAGTTTCTTCTAAGGTAAGGGATATTATTTGTTGTACTCGTAAGGGGTATTATTTCTTTCGTATTCATGAAGAGAGCTATTGTTATTCCATTCTTTATTATTTTATTGGAATAACCTGTATATGCGAAGTACCACATACATGGTGAAATTCTTCTGTTATTCCATTCTTTATTATTATGTTAGAATAACTTGTATATGCGAAGTACCGCATACATGGTGAAATTCTTCTATCATTCTATTCTTTATTATTCTGGCGGAATATCCTATCTGTGCGTTTACGTCAGACCTGGTTCTATTATTTATTATTCTGTCGGAATATCATGTCTGTGCGTTTACGCCGGACCTGGTTTCATTATTTATTATTCTGTCAGAATATCATGTCTGTGCGTTACGCATGACCTGGTTCCATTATTTATTATTCTGTTGTGAATAACCTATCTGTGCAGTCTATCGCAGGCATGTTGAATCCTTCTGCTATTCCATTTTTTATTATTCTGTTGGAATAACCTGTCTATGTGGATTACCACATGCATGGTGAATAATCCTTTGTATTCATTCCTTATTAAATTTTGGAAATGATCTGTATACGTGGATTACCGCATGGCGGGTGAAAATCTATTTGTAGTTTCATACATTCTATTATACTCAGTTGGTTAAAGTTTTGGCTTCTATATTCCTTGAAATTAGTGGAATATCCTGGATATTTGTGCTTCATCCAGTATCTTTTCGTGAAAATATTCTTCTGAGCATTCTTGAATTTTTCTCCACAAAGCAGTATCATGTTGACAATTTGGACATTATTGAGTTCAGGATAAATTAACTTATAAATCTTTAAAACTTATTCTTATACTTGTTTTATTGAATTATTATGTCATTGTCATGATGAGTTATGTTGGTTATTATGTGAAAACATGAAAGTTTCTTAGAAATCATAAAGGATTGAAAATTAGATTTTGGTAAAAATGGAGTATGAAATTCAATTAACCATATCTCCTATTATATTTCAAATTTTTGTGTGTGGTTAAGATCTAGAGTTAGATCTATGAGTTTTCTAACTTATCCAAGTGGAATCACTAGATAAGGTGCTGTAGATTTTCGTGTGGACTAATTTTAGCAAAGGAGTCAAAAACTACAAATTACCAAAAAGGCTACTGCCTAGAAGTTTAAAAGGGCATTTTCGGCCACTTAGCTTGTGAAATAAATTCCAGCCTTTTGGGACATGAAAATATATGGTATAAAGTACCTCCTGTCCAAAAATGAGCTCATTCCAACTTAAAATGAGCAAGTTATGACTATTTTAATATTTAGGTTTTTTCGACGAAAAATGCTATAGCTGGAGTTCTATAACTCCGATGACCATGAAATTTAAACTGGAAGCTCACGTTAATAAGTGTAAGATCCTGCCAAGATTTGGGAATTTCTAGAGTTAAACTTGAGGTAGCGAATTTCTTAAGGAATTAATTAGAAATTGATTTTTGAAAAATAGTAAATGAATTTTAAAAATTCTGAGAAAAATATATGTTCAATATGGGACTATATTCTGCTAAATCCCAGAAAAAAATATTTTTGGGACTGATTTGGTATTTTTCATGAAATAATCTAATTATGAGTAAATGAGTTAAATATGTTATGTGAAGTAACAAAATTGGAAAATAGGATTTTATGGCTTGGGAATCCTATATAGGGTATATGTAGATTTTTGATAAGGGATTTGATCATTGATGATGAAATCTTATGAGTATGGCATTTTTGAATGATTAAATGCATTATTTGGTAAAATGTAAACAATTGAAATAAATTGTTTATAAGTTTAAGAAGTGATTAAAATATTGTTATAATATTAATAATATTAGATTATGAGTTTATTAAGTGATTGATAATATTTTGATAAATTTAAAGTCTTTAATATTTATCCTTACTTTCTTTTGATTAATGCATATATCATTGTCATCATTCTCATGCTTATATTGTGATGAAAGTCATCTTTGGCTTACGTGCATAGATGGACTTGGTGTAATTATGACCAAAGATTATTCGGTGTAATTAGGACCGTAATGTGACGAATGATGTGGTAAAAATCCTCAGTAGCCTATAGTGCATTGATGGACAGCTTTTGGTATGATTATGACCAGGGATTATTCGGTATAGTCGTGGTCATTGATGATTTAATGAATATCATTGGCCCATAGTGCAGGGATGATTCGATGATGTGGTTTATTTATTAAATTGAGTCTCAGCGATAAAAATTGATGAAAACATTTTAAATCATAGAAGTTAGTAGATATCATGCTCTACTTGACTCTTCTAATGAATTGCTTATTCCGCTGTAGTTAAACTTGATGTTTATTATATTTTATCAGTTTAACACTGTTGAAGGCTAATGATAATTTATTCTGCATTATCTTAGTCATAATATTTCTTACTGGGCTAGTTGAGCTCACCCTTTTTTTCACTGTTCTCTTCAGGAAAGGAGTGACGGTCCAGATGATAGCATTAGTAGTCCTCACTATTCTATTAAATAGTGTGATAATAAATTTATTGAGCACTTATTTTGAGTTTGTATACTGTCTAGAAGACAATATTTGTATTAAAACTCACAGCTCATGTTGTATATTTAAGTTTATTTTTTATTCAGTACCATGTATCTAGCGACTCAGAATGGGTGATGTATACCTATTTTGGGGGCGTCACATCTAGGGTTGGTCACCAACTCTAGTACTTGACAAGATTTTACAAGCAACATATTAAAGAATTAAAAAAGGGCTTTTTGGTCAATTGTCGTCTAATTTTAATGGCTTAAATATAATCTTGAACAAACCCTTAGGGTCTTGAAAAAAATGGATTTTTTAGGATTTTTATTTAAGGTTTAAAAATAATTTTAGTTACTAAAAATTACAAATTAGGGTTACTAAATTAGATTAAGTTTCCTAATTACATAAAACATAAAAAAATATGTTTACTAATTTAATAATTATCATTAAGCTTGCTAAATAGCTATTAAGATTTCTATTTTAGCAAGTAGGGTTCCTAATATGTCAATTAGGGTTTTAAATTAGAATTAGGGTTTTTTAAGTAATAATTAGGGTTTCCCTAATTAACATTAATCTTTATAATTTAAGAATTAGGGTTCTAGTTTAGTAATTAGGGTTTCTAATTACTAATTAGAGTTTCTAGTCATTAAGGTTAATAACTTGACAAATAAGTTTCCTAATTTAAAAAAATTAGGGTTTTCAAAAATTAATTAGGGTTTTTATTAATTAAAATTAAATTCTAATAATACATGCCATTAAATATATTAACGCGACTACATAAAGATTTAATGAATTCTTAAAGTCATATTTGACTTTTTGAATTAGGGTTTATCAACAATGCTAGGGTTTTATCATGTTATTCCATAACTGACCAACCATTATCGGTCTACACATACTGTGACGCCTCTAATATAGGTATACCTCACTCATCTTGAGTCGCCAGATATCGCGCTATAAAAATCAAATACAAACATCATTTATACAACTGTTGAACTGTCGTGCAGAGTACGACAACAGATAAGCTGTGAGTTTTAATACAAATATATGTAACTCTCATTGTGCCTCGACCACCACCTTACAATGGTACTTTACATAAAAGTACAGTCAAAAACTGTTTTAAAAATTAAAATCTTTGGGAAGTGCTCAAGGAAACCTTCGTACATGGAAGGCCATGCGTCTAGGTTATGATAGATATCATATGTCCACAAAATTATCCTTGGTTGACCCAAAAGTCTCCAAAGAAAAACAAGAAGATTATTATCATCTTCTTTCCAATGGTGAGTCTTCTCTTGACATATAATTATCTCTGTTGTCTCCAAGTGAAAATTATATTTCAAATAAACTTCAAGATCATATAGGTAGTGCTCGTAGATATACTCAGCAAGTGGATGTGTACAACCATGTCTTTTGATAACACGAGGTTGTATGTCATTAAACATCTTATATGATAGTGACAAAACACTCATCCAAAGTTGGGTTTGCCTCACCCTATTTGATTCACCAAATATAACTACTAAATGACGTATAGAATACAACACACTTTTCTATACTGTTTAGGGAGAACCTCCATAGCTAGAGACCACCGTTGTAACATTCCATATTTTTAAATGTAAGTTATAAATATTTATTGATTTATATAAATATTTATTGGATGTGTTTATTATTGAATAAGTAATTGTTCAAATTGATTGAGTTGATTTAGTTAATTATTTATTTGCTAAATAATTAATGTGATTAGTTAATTATTTATTTGTTAAATAGTTAATGTGTTATGTGGATTGAGTTATGTGATTAAGTAATTTATTTAATAAATTATTATTTCATAAAGAGTGACAAATAACAATGCTATAAAGAGTTATTAAATTAAATTAAAGTAGTTTAATTTAGTTCTTTGCCAAACAAGGCTTAAATATTAATCCTTAATTTTTAAATGGGTTACCAAACGAAGCCTTATGGCTTTTGGATTTCTTTTGAATTAAAATTATTAATAAAATAAAACAAATATATAAATAAAATATATTTATATTTATAAGTTATACGTTATATAAGTTATATATTTTTGGTAACTGATAGTATTTAGTAGTATTATAATGACCACATGCGTTTCTTTTATTTACATTGGCTTATCAGTTTTAGAGTGCGCATAGTTTATCAGTTGATTTTTTAGTTTACACATTTGTCTAAACCTAAGCCTGAGTAAGAAAAGGGAGAGTCTGAAAGAGAGAAACAATAGAAAGACAGGTCTTTGGATTCTTCAACTTTTGTCAGTGATTTATAAGTGTCGTTTGAACAAACTAAAGGTATGTTCTATAAACCTTATCATATATGTTTTACAGTATATAGTTTCTGTGAAATTGTAGGTCTCGGTTTTCTTAAAAATCACGGTGTATCAGAATGTTACAAAAAAAATCTCTTGAAAAACCATGCTTGTATAATTAGTTAGAGAATTGTGATAATATGTGTAATTTTAATTGTTATCACTAGCATGTGTGTGTGTGTGTGTGTGTGTATATATATATATATATATATATATATATATATATATATATATATATATATATATATATATATATATATATATGATTGTATGCTAATTACGTGTTAAAGAAAGAGGAACTTAGTTTTACAGTTAAAAACATGTTTGAACGTATGTTTTGCAAAATAACAAAATTGGTATGTGATTATATAAAAATTGTGAACTAATACGTGAATTGAACCTTGTATATGTTAATTAAACTATACATGTTAATTTGTTAGATGTTGATATACTTGTATTTCAAAGGAATCAAATTTGGTTGATAACAGTGAAAATTTCGTTCACTGTACTTTAGATATCAACAATGGAGTTTTGAGTTTTAAACAAATATTATTTTAGTGATTTAAGTCTTTTAAATTTGTTGTTTAATTGTTGGAAATTCGTATATGGATAATTGTTAGCAATTATGTGTAATTTATATTAGTTATGCATGTTGTTTGGGGCGAATTGTTGTTAAAAATAAATTAGACAGTAGCTTTGCTCTATTTTTCTGTTGGTTCTGTGAGTTTCGGCGCCTCAGCGTCAAAATTCACACCTCAGCGTCAAAACTCACGCCCCAGCGCCAAAAATGGGCCAGCAGCTCGCGCCCCAGCATTGTGGGTCGCGCCCCAGCACTGTAACTCGCGCCCCGGCGCTGATACTCGCGCCCCAGCGTCACTATTCGCGCCCCAGCGCTGGAAAAGTGGCCTGGGTCGAACAGTTTTGACCTCTTGTAGTAAAACGGCCATACCTTTTTCATACGAACTCCGATTGAGGTAATTCAAGATGATTCGGAAAGAGGACGAGTAGACCTACAACTTTTATGCTTTAAGATTTTTAATTTGAGGTCTGTAACAGAAGTCAAAATGACCATCTTTAGAACTGTTGTGTATTTGGAGCCAATCGGAGAGCGTCGGGATGCACGAATGCAAGTGCAACCCTTTGGGTATTAGTATAACTTAATGATAACATTTTGGACATGTAATAGGATGTTGTATCAAGTTGTTAATGTGCATGTGGTGCAATAACATGATCACTTAAGTAGTTGTAATAAAGCTAAAAAGTAATGTTCATGAAAAGATGTGATGTTGTTTAAACTTAAACTTAGTTAGTAGCTATACTAAGAGTATTAAAGTAACTCATAAAGGTAATGTTAGTGTAACTAATGTGTATTGTCAATACATATGGTATGTGTAGGACTTGGGGTGAACGTGAATAGTAATTGTTTAACCTACGCACGAGGCAAGTTCCCTAACCTTTGCTACTTTATTATTCAGCAAGGTTACTTTTCACTATTATGTTATACTTATGCAAGTTCTCTAACTCTACTTTTATAATTGTGCAAGTTTTCTTAACTCTAAACTTGTTATATTAGCATGCAAGTACCTTTAGTTTATCGTTCAAGTTATTAATTGTTGTGCATTCTTGATATTAAATTCTAAGATGTAACATTAGCTTAATGTTGTTCAAAGCAAGGTATGATAAATTATTCAATTGTTATGTTATTAGATTATTCCTAAAGCATGAACTTAGAATGAAATGTTTATTCAGTATGATCATTCAATAACATAGTGTTATTATCTTGTATTCAACTAATCCTTAGTTGATGTCCGTTGAACTCCAAATTACCTTGAAGTGTATCCAAACCAAACTATCTTTGGGGCGGACTTGTACTCAAAACACTGAGATGAACAACCCTATTTATAGGGGTTACGCTTAGTTTTGTACTTTGCGCTGAAATGTTTGTATACAATACATGTACGAAGGGTTGATCCCCCTAAGTACCTTAAAGTCATTATGGTCGTATGACCGTAAAAGTTTAAGTTGAAAGATTACTTATAACTGTGGACAAGGTTCGTGGTCATTAGACCCTCAGTGAATGTTTAAAGTATTAATAGAACTTATTGTTCAGTTCTATTGAGCCCCTGAATGGGCAAGGAATGTTTAAGATGTTAATAGAACTTATTATTCAGTTCTATTGAGCCCCTGAATGGACAGAGAATGTAAAAGTTATTCATTGTTATTTCAAGTGAGCCTTGTTTGCTCACTCTTGCTTGTAAAATCCTTACAGCTACAGATGGAAAGGGCGACGTACCTAGCACAAGTAAAGGAAAGGGAAAGACGAACAAGTACTGAAGACTTGTAATAGTTTTGATAGTTTTATTATCAGACTTTGGTTTAAAGAATGTAATGAAGTTTATTTAAATTTTTCGCATGAATGATTGTATGTAAAGGTTAGATAACCTGGGAGATATTATTTTATGTAATTCCTGTATGGGCAGGTTTATTATTCAATTTTATTTATGATTGGGTAGTTATAAATGAATGTTTTGATTACATGAACACCAAATCTTGAGGTAATGAAGTACCGAGATTTGGGGGTGTCACAAGTTGGTATCAAAGCTTTAGGTTATGAACCTTAGGTGGGGGGAAAAGCCTTAGGAAGTAACCTTTGAAAAGATAGTGGAGATAACTCTTATCGAGTTTCAAGGAAGAAGTAATAAAACACTTATGTGCTCGCGAGTGTCGAGTAGAATGATTAATAACTAAAACTTTAAAATTTTGTTGTCAGGATGACTAATGTCGGAGAATCTGGTCAGGCTAGGGAGGAGGGACCTCAAATGCCTATAGAGGAAAAGCCTCACGACATTCAGGTAGTTTGGGAACAACTACTGTCACGGGAGTCAGCCCCGTTGGTCACAGTGGTTGAAGATGAGGATGTTGATGTGGAGACGGATGAGGAGGATCCCGTGGAGTTGCCACAGGAGGATGAAGATAACGAGGACGAGGAGGAGGAGACTCCACTAACCTCGATTGCTGCTCGTATGTATGATGAGGTCTACGACCGTAACATGGAACTTCAGGACACAGTTGAGGAGTTGCAGAAGATAATAGCTGAACAACAGACTGCAATGACACAGAAGGACGACGACATCCGGGATCGAGATGAACGTCTAACTAATGCTGAAGAGAAGCTGATACAGACTGAAGGAGAGAAGGAACAACTGACCGAGATGGTCGTGGAACTGAAGAAAAAGCTGAATGAAGAAGCTACGAAGAGGGCGAGAGCTGAAGACGCATACGAGGAAGCTTATCAACAAACTGGAAGAGCAGTAAGGGACGCACAAGCAAAGAGGATGAAGATGGAAGAGATGGATAAAGTATTCAATACCGTGATCAATCGAGCTCAAGATCGGGTCATGAGTTATCCAATTCAGTTCGAGACTCTGCCATCATACGTGTTAGATCGCCGAACCATGTTCCGTGTTATGGAAGAAGAGCGTCAAAAGGCTACTGATTATCTTAATAGATCATCGTAGGAAATCTGTCTGTTTTGTAAGTAATAAGTGTTAAATAATGTGTAAATCTCGAGTGTTAAGTAACCATGGAATATGAGACTGATGATGTTGTCATGTAGGTTTTGTAGTTCAGGAAAGGAATGTAAATGGCAGTGATGCTATTATTGTTATGTTTTTCGAAGTTATGATGAATAAATAAAAAGCTATTATTTTATTCAAAAGTGTTATGTGGTTATTTTTTTTAATGGAGACAAGTTAATTAGAAAATACTTAAAGAAGTTGGGTAATAGTCTAATAGATGTTTTCTAACAGAAAATGCCTTCCAGACGTGAACTACCCCGTCAGAGAACCAATGCGAGAACTAACAATAACGATGTTAAGGATAATCATGTTCAACAACTAGTGACATTACTAACAGGAGCGTTACAGAATCAACCTCAAAACCAAGGCACAACGTTTAAGGAGTTTAAGGCGGTCGGACCACCTGAATTTCGTGGGTCAATGAATCCGGTCGAGGCACAGACCTGGATTATGGAGATTGAGAAGATATTTGAAGTCGCTAGGGTAGGAGATGAACAGAAGACTGCTTTTGTAACATTCATGTTGAAAGAAGAAGCTAGTTATTGGTGGCAGGCCAATAAAACCCGGGAAGGACCAGGAGTGATGACTTGGGATAGGTTTAAGGAGTTATTCTTCGAGACCTACTTCCCAGAGAGTTATAAGAGTCAATTAGAGGTTCAGTTTTTGGAACTGAAGCATGGAGCGATGACGGTGTCTGAGTATGCCATGAAATTTAACGAATTGGCAAGGTTTGCGCCATATCAAGTCAGCACAGACGAGCGTAAGGCAAAGAGGTTCGAACAGGGACTAAAGCCCTGGCTGTACAGTAGGGTTTCCCTGTTCCAGTTGAAGACGTTTACAGCAGTGATGGAGAAGGCTATACTCGCTGAAGGTGGAGGTGAGGCAGTGACAAAATTCAATCAAGAGCAGAAGAAAAAGAAGAATGAGGTGGAAGTGAAGAATGGTAGCGGAGGCAATGGAAATGGCAATAACAACAACAACAACTTGAAGAGGAAGTGAAACGGAAATGGGGGTACTGGAAACCAGCAGAGTAACCAACAGTTTAGGAAGTTTGAAGCATGTGCTACATGTGGGAGGTTTCATAAGGGTGTGTGCTTGATGGGGAAATGTGCATGTTACAACTGTGGCCAGGAGGGTCACCTCACCTCAAATTGCACCCAACCCAAGAAGAATGTATGTTTCACATGTGGATCCAAGGATCATTTTGCTCATGAATGCCCTCAAAAGAGGGTCGGAGAAACAGTAAGAAGTAAGGGAGACAGCAGTGGAGGTACTTGGGCCATTGCTGGACCTACAGCGTCAAACAAACCCATAGCCAGAACTTTCAACATGACTCTGCAAGATGTTGTGCAATCAAAAGATGTGGTGTCAGGTATTATCCCAATCAACGATATTAATGCTTATGTATTATTTGATTCGGGTGCTACTTGTTCGTTTATATCTGATGAATTTGCTAAGAGGTTAGAATTGCCTAGAAAAGAACTGAATTTCCCTTTGAACATAGAAATTGCGAATAGGGAGGTGATTCCTATTAGGTTTGTATACAAGAACTGTAGAGTGAACATTAAAGGGAATATCTTGATGGTAGATTTAATTCCGATTAGACTCGAGGAATTTGATGTAATTTTGAGAATGGATTGGCTGTTCAAATATGGAGTAGTAATTAATTGTCACAAGAAGTGTGTAAACCTCATGACTCCGTCAAAGGTAGTTTTCCATGGTAGCAAATCGCCTAGACAAATGAAATGTCTGACGATTATGCAGGCCAAGAAGTTGTTGAGTCAAGGTTGTGTTGGTTATTTGGCTTACATAGTCGATACTTAGAAGAAGGGTGTAAAACTGGAGGAGATACCAGTGGTTAGAGAATTCGTAGATGTATTTTCGGAAGATTTGCCAGGACTACCGCCTGATAGAGAGATTAAGTTCGTAATCGATTTAGTGCCAGGAACTGCACCGATATCGAAGGCCCCGTACAGAATGGCTCCGGTAGAAATGAAGGAACTCATGGTGCAACTGCAAGAACTACTGGAAAAGAAGTATATTCAACCAAGCGTGTCACCGTGGGGAGCGCCGGTATTATTTGTGAAGAAGAAGGACGGCTCAATGCGTCTTTGCATTGATTATAGGGAGTTAAACAAGGTCACTATTAAGAATAGGTATCCGTTACCTAGAATAGATGACTTGTTTGATCAGTTGAAGGGTGCTAAATACTTCTCAAAAATAGATTTGAGAAATGGGTATCACCAATTGAAGGTAAGAAAGGAGGATATACCTAGAACGGCACTCAGAACTCGGTACGGACATTACGAGTTTCTGGTGATATCTTTTGGTTTAACAAATGCCCCTGCCGCGTTCATGGATTTGATGAACAGGGTATTTAAACCATTCTTAGACAAGTTCGTAGTGGTGTTTATCGATGACATTCTGGTGTATTCCAAAACTCAAGAAGAACACGTGGAACATTTACGTCTGACATTGGAGACACTAAGAAAGAAAAAGTTGTACGTAAAATTCTCTAAGTGTGAATTTTGGCTCGATCGTGTACAATTTTTGGGTCATATGATTGACAAAGATGGGATTTCAGTAGATCCATCGAAAGTGGAAGCTGTGATCAATTGGGAACAACCAAGGACACCTTCGGAGGTGAGGAGTTTCTTGGGGCTGGCCGGTTATTATAGAAGATTTATACAAGATTTTTCCAAGATAGCCACTCCGTTAACAAATTTGACACGGAAAGCTGTGAAATTCGTTTGGACAGAAAAGTGTGAAGAGAGCTTCCAAGATTTGAAGAAGAAGCTAAGTATGGCACCTATGTTAACCCTGCCGGATAATACAGGAAATTTTGTGGTGTATAGTGATGCCTCACACAAAGGATTGGGATGTGTTCTTATGAAAAACGGCAAAGTTATTGCCTATGCATCAAGATAACTGAAGGATTATGAGAAAGGTTATCCGACTCATGATTTAGAATTGGCTGCAGTGGTATTTGCTCTCAAGATATGGAGACACTATCTGTATGGAGAGAATTGTGAGATCTACATAGACCACAAAAGTCTGAAGTATATTTTCAATCAGAAGGACCTGAACATGCGTCAGAGGAGATGGATGGAATTGATAAAGGATTACGATTGTGAGATCTTTTATCATCCGGGCAAAGCGAATGTGGTTGCAGATGCTTTAAGTAGGAAAGGTCGGGAGAAATTAATGCTGATAACAACTCAGGAGGAGCTCATTTCAGCAGTGACAAAGTTAGAACTGGAAATCAAATTTCCACAGGAAATCGATGAACGACTATTTCAGCTAGAAGCAGGTCCAACTTTACTGGACAAGGTGAAAAATGCTCAGTTACAAGATGAAGAATGTGGAAAGATAAAAGAGAATATGGTTAATAGTAGCAATACGAAATACAAGGTCGATACCGAAGGATTACTACGGTACGAGAGAAGAATCTGGGTTCCAGCAACACCAGAACTGAAAAACGAAATCTTGACCGAAGCTCATAGCTCAAGATATTCGATTCATCTAGGAAGCACGAAGATGTATCAAGATTTACGCCGACATTTTTGGTGGCCAAATATGAAAAGGGATGTTGCAGAATGCGTGGCTAAATGTTTGACATGTCAAAGAGTAAAAGCCGAACATCAAAGACCCAGCGAATTACTTCAACCGTTGGAAATATCGGAATAGAAATGGGAGCATATCACGATGGATTTTGTGGTGGGTCTTCCAGCTACTCAGAGAGGATGCGATGCAATTTGGGTGATAGTGGACAGACTGACAAAATCAGCTCACTTTTTACCAATAAAGATTAGGTTCAATCTTGATCAGTTGGCAAGATTGTACATCAAAGAGATCGTTTCGAGACATGGAGTGCCAGTGTCAATTGTGTCTGATAGAGACCCACGATTCACGTCAAACTTCTGGAAGAGACTACAAGAATGCATGGGAACTCAATTGCGAATGAGTACGGCTTATCATCCACAAACAGATGGCCAAAGCAAACGAACGATCTAGACATTGGAAGATATGCTGAGAGCATGCGTCATGGATTTCAAAGGCAGCTGGGAAGAGCAATTACCGTTGGTGGAATTCGCCTACAATAATAGTTATCACGCGAGCATCGGCATGCCGCTTTACGAAGCGTTATACGGCAGAAAGTGCAGAACTCCACTGTGCTGGGATGAAGTTGGTGAACGTCAACTACTAGGACCAGAATTAGTGCAACAAACTGCTGAGGTTATCAAACTCATCATGACAAGATTGGTAACAGCTCAAGACCGACAGAAGAAGTAGGCTGATCAACACATGCAAGATTGTGCATTTGACGTAGGAAGCTATGTATTCCTAAAAGTTTCTCCTTGGAAGGGGAAAATTCATTTCGGTAAGAAGGGAAAACTAAGCCCGAGGTTTATTGGACCCTTTGAAGTGCTCCAAAAAGTTGGAGAGGTAGCTTATGAGGTAGCTCTACCTCCAGAGTTGGAAAACATGCATAATGTTTTTCATATTTCGGTGTTACGACCATATAAACCCGATTACAATCACGTGATCAAGTACAAACCGTTGCAGTTCGAGAAAGATTTGTCTTATGAAGAGGTTCCTATCCAGATAGTCGACAGGAAAGAACAAGTGCTCAGAAATAAAGTGATACCTTCTGTGAAGGTGATATGGAGAAACCACAATGCTGAAGAAGCAACATGGGAACTCGAAGAGAAAATGATGAAAGAGTACCCTGAGTTATTTGTTTAATCTGTGTCTTCGATTCTAGGGACAGAATCTTTATAAGTAGGGAAGAATGTAACGAAAGTGTTGTTTGAGTTGTGATTCTAGGGACAGAATCCTTTTAAGAGGGGAATGATGTAACATTCCATATTTTTAAATGTAAGTTATAAATATTTATTGATTTATATAAATATTTATTGGATGTGTTTATTATTGAATAAGTAATTGTTCAAATTGATTGAGTTGATTTAGTTAATTATTTATTTGCTAAATAATTAATGTGATTAGTTAATTATTTATTTGTTAAATAGTTAATGTGTTATGTGGATTGAGTTATGTGATTAAGTAATTTATTTAATAAATTGTTATTTCATAAAGAGTGACAAATAACTATGTTATAAAGAGTTATTAAATTAAATTAAAGTAGTTTAATTTAGTTCTTTGCCAAACAAGGCTTAAGTATTAATCCTTAATTTTTAAATGGGTTACCAAACGAAGTCTTATGGCTTTTGGATTTCTTTTGAATTAAAATTATTAATAAAATAAAACAAATATATAAATAAAATATATTTATATTTATAAGTTATACGTTATATAAGTTATATGTTTTTGGTAACTGATAGTATTTAGTAGTATTATAATGACCACATGTGTTTCTTTTATTTACGTTGGCTTATCAGTTTTAGAGTACGCATAGTTTATCAGTTGATTTTTTAGTTTATGCATTTGTCTAAACCTAAGCCTAAGTAAGAAAAGGGAGAGTCTGAAAGAGAGAAACAAGAGAAAGACAAGTCTTTGGATTCTTCAACTTTTGTCAGTGATTTACAAGTGTCGTTTGAACAAACTAAAGGTATGTTCTATAAACCTTATCATATATGTTTTACAGTAAATAGTCTCTGTGAAATTGTTGGTCTCGGTTTTCTTAAAAATCACGGTGTATCAGAATGTTACAAAAAAATCTCTTGAAAAACCATGCTTGTATAATTAGTTAGAGAATTGTGATAATATATGTAATTTTAATTGTTATCACTAGCATATATATATATATATATATATATATATATATATATATATATATATATATATATATATATATATATGATTGTATGCTAATTACGTGTTAAAGAAAGAGGAACTTGGTTTTACAGTTAAAAACATGTTTGAACGTATGTTTTGCAAAATAACAAAATTGGTATGTGATTATATAAAAATTGTGAACTAATACGCGAATTGAACCTTGTATATGTTAATTGAACTATACATGTTAATTTGTTAGATGTTGGTATACTTGTATTTCAAAGGAATCAAATTTGGTTGATAACAGTGAAAATTTCGTTCACTGTACTTTAGATATCAACAATGGAGTTTTGAGTTTTAAACAAATATTATTTTAGTAATTTAAGTCTTTTAAATTAGTTGTTTAATTGTTGGAAATTCGTATATGGATAATTGTTAGCAATTATGTGTAATTTATATTAGTTATGCATGTTGTTTGGGGCGAATTGTTGTTAAAAATAAATTAGACAGTAGCTTTGCTCTGTTTTTCTGGGTTGGTTCTGTGAGTTTCGGCTCCCCAGCGTCAAAATTCACGCCTCAGCGTCAAAATTCACGCCCCAGCGCCAAAAATGGGCCAGTAGCTCGCGCTCCAGCATTGTGGCTCGCGCCCCAGCGTTGTAACTCGCGCCCCGGCATTGATACTCGCGCCCCAGCGCCACTGTTCGTGCCCCAACGCTGGAAAAGTGGCCTGGGTCGGACAGTTTTGACCTCCTGTAGTAAAACGGCCATAACTTTTTCATACAAACTTCGATTAAGGTGATTCATGATGATTCGGAAAGAGGACGAGTATACCTACAACTTTCATGCTTTAAGTTTGTTAATTTGAGGTCTATAACAGTAGTCAAAATGGCCATCTTTAGGACCATTATGTATTTGGAGCCAATCGGAGGGCGTCGGGATGCACGAATGCAAGTGCAACCCTTTGGGTATTAGTATAACTTAATGATAACATTTTGGACATGTAATAGGATGTTGTATCAAGTTGTTAATGTGCATGTGGTGCAATGACATGATCACTTAAGTAGTTGTAATAAAGCTAAAAAGTAATGTTCATGAAAAGATGTGATGTTGTTTAAACTTAAACTTAGTTAGTAGCTATACTAAGAGTATTAAAGTAACTCATAAAGGTAATGTTAGTGTAACTAATGTGTATTGTCAATACATATGGTATGTGTAGGACTTGGGGTGAACGTGAATAGTAATTGTTTAACCTACGCACGAGGCAAGTTCCCTAACCTTTGCTACTTTATTATTCAGCAAGGTTACTTTTCACTGTTATGTTATACTTATGCAAGTTCTCTAGCTCTACTTTTATAATTGTGCAAGTTTTCTTAATTCTAAACTTGTTATATTAGCATGCAAGTACCTTTAGTTTATCGTTCAAGTTATTAATTGTTGTGCATGCTTGATATTAAATTCTAAGATGTAACCTTAGCTTAATGTTGTTCAAAGCAAGGTATGATAAATTATTCAATTGTTATGCTATTAGATTATTTCTAAAGCATGAACTTAGAACGAATTGTTTATTCAGTATGATCATTCAATAACATAGTGTTATTATCTTGTATTCAACTAATCCTTAGTTGATGTCCGTTGAACTCCAAATTACCTTGAAGTGTATCCAAACCAAACTATCTTTGGGGCGGACTTGTACTCAAAATACTGAGATGAACAACCCTATTTGTAGGGGTTACGCTTAGTTTTGTACTTTGCGCTGAAATGTTTGTATACAATACATGTACGAAGGGTTGATCCCCCTAAGTACCTTAAAGTCATTATGGTCGTATGACCGTAAAAGTTTAAGTTGAAAGATTACTTATAACTGTGGACAAGGTTCGTGGTCATTAGACCCTCAGTGAATGTTTAAAGTATTAATAGAACTTATTGTTCAGTTCTATTGAGCCCCTGAATGGGCAAGGAATGTTTAAGATGTTAATAGAACTTATTATTCAGTTCTATTGAGCCCCTGAATGGACAGAGAATGTAAAAGTTATTCATTGTTATTTCAAGTGAGCCTTGTTTGCTCACTCTTGCCTGTAAAATCCTTACAGCTACAGATGGAAAGGGCGACGTACCTAGCACCAGTAAAGGAAAGGGAAAGACGAACAAGTACTGAAGACTTGTAATAGTTTTGATAGTTTTATTATCAGACTTTGGTTTAAAGAATGTAATAAAGTTTATTTAAATTTTCCGCATGAATGATTGTATGTAAAGGTTAGATAACCTGGGAGAAATTATTTTATGTAATTCCTGTATGGGCAGGTTTATTATTCAATTTTATTTATGATTGGGTAGTTATAAATGAATGTTTTTATTACGTGAACACCAAATCTTGAGGTAATGAAGTACCGAGATTTGGGGGTGTCACAAGTTGGTATCAAAGCTTTAGGTTATGAACCTTAGGTGGGGGGAAAAGCCTTAGGAAGTAACCTTTGAAAAGATAGTGGAGATAACTCTTATCGAGTTTCAAGGAAGAAGTAATAAAACACTTATGTGCTCGCGAGTGTCGAGTAGAATGATTAATAACTAAAACTTTAAAATTTTGTTGTCAGGATGACTAATGTCGGAGAATCTGGTCAGGCTAGGGAGGAGGGACCTCAAATGCCTATAGAGGAAAAGCCTCACGACATTCAGGTAGTTTGGGAACAACTACTGTCACGGGAGTCAGCCCCGTTGGTCACAGTGGTTGAAGATGAGGATGTTGATGTGGAGACGGATGAGGAGGATCCCGTGGAGTTGCCACAGGAGGATGAAGATAACGAGGACGAGGAGGAGGAGACTCCACTAACCTCGATTGCTGCTCGTATGTATGATGAGGTCTACGACCGTAACATGGAACTTCAGGACACAGTTGAGGAGTTGCAGAAGATAATAGCTGAACAACAGACTGCAATGACACAGAAGGACGACGACATCCGGGATCGAGATGAACGTCTAACTAATGCTGAAGAGAAGCTGATACAGACTGAAGGAGAGAAGGAACAACTGACCGAGATGGTCGTGGAACTGAAGAAAAAGCTGAATGAAGAAGCTACGAAGAGGGCGAGAGCTGAAGACGCATACGAGGAAGCTTATCAACAAACTGGAAGAGCAGTAAGGGACGCACAAGCAAAGAGGATGAAGATGGAAGAGATGGATAAAGTATTCAATACCGTGATCAATCGAGCTCAAGATCGGGTCATGAGTTATCCAATTCAGTTCGAGACTCTGCCATCATACGTGTTAGATCGCCGAACCATGTTCCGTGTTATGGAAGAAGAGCGTCAAAAGGCTACTGATTATCTTAATAGATCATCGTAGGAAATCTGTCTGTTTTGTAAGTAATAAGTGTTAAATAATGTGTAAATCTCGAGTGTTAAGTAACCATGGAATATGAGAATGATGATGTTGTCATGTAGGTTTTGTAGTTCAGGAAAGGAATGTAAATGGCAGTGATGCTATTATTGTTATGTTTTTCGAAGTTATGATGAATAAATAAAAAGCTATTATTTTATTCAAAAGTGTTATGTGGTTATTTTTTTTAATGGAGACAAGTTAATTAGAAAATACTTAAAGAAGTTGGGTAATAGTCTAATAGATGTTTTTTTTTCTAACAGAAAATGCCTTCCAGACGTGAACTACCCCGTCAGAGAACCAATGCGAGAACTAACAATAACGATGTTAAGGATAATCATGTTCAACAACTAGTGACATTACTAACAGGAGCGTTACAGAATCAACCTCAAAACCAAGGCACAACGTTTAAGGAGTTTAAGGCGGTCGGACCACCTGAATTTCGTGGGTCAATGAATCCGGTCGAGGCACAGACCTGGATTATGGAGATTGAGAAGATATTTGAAGTCGCTAGGGTAGGAGATGAACAGAAGACTGCTTTTGTAACATTCATGTTGAAAGAAGAAGCTAGTTATTGGTGGCAGGCCAATAAAACCCGGGAAGGACCAGGAGTGATGACTTGGGATAGGTTTAAGGAGTTATTCTTCGAGACCTACTTCCCAGAGAGTTATAAGAGTCAATTAGAGGTTCAGTTTTTGGAATTGAAGCATGGAGCGATGACGGTGTCTGAGTATGCCATGAAATTTAACGAATTGGCGAGGTTTGCGCCATATCAAGTCAGCACAGACGAGCGTAAGGCAAAGAGGTTCGAACAGGGACTAAAGCCCTGGCTGTACAGTAGGGTTTCCCTGTTCCAGTTGAAGACGTTTACAGCAGTGATGGAGAAGGCTATACTCGCTGAAGGTGGAGGTGAGGCAGTGACAAAATTCAATCAAGAGCAGAAGAAAAAGAAGAATGAGGTGGAAGTGAAGAATGGTAGCGGAGGCAATGGAAATGGCAATAACAACAACAACAACTTGAAGAGGAAGTGAAACGGAAATGGGGGTACTGGAAACCAGCAGAGTAACCAACAGTTTAGGAAGTTTGAAGCATGTGCTACATGTGGGAGGTTTCATAAGGGTGTGTGCTTGATGGGGAAATGTGCATGTTACAACTGTGGCCAGGAGGGTCACCTCACCTCAAATTGCACCCAACCCAAGAAGAATGTATGTTTCACATGTGGATCCAAGGATCATTTTGCTCATGAATGCCCTCAAAAGAGGGTCGGAGAAACAGTAAGAAGTAAGGGAGACAGCAGTGGAGGTACTTGGGCCATTGCTGGACCTACAGCGTCAAACAAACCCATAGCCAGAACTTTCAACATGACTCTGCAAGATGTTGTGCAATCAAAAGATGTGGTGTCAGGTATTATCCCAATCAACGATATTAATGCTTATGTATTATTTGATTCGGGTGCTACTTGTTCGTTTATATCTGATGAATTTGCTAAGAGGTTAGAATTGCCTAGAAAAGAACTGAATTTCCCTTTGAACATAGAAATTGCGAATAGGGAGGTGATTCCTATTAGGTTTGTATATAAGAACTGTAGAGTGAACATTAAAGGGAATATCTTGATGGTAGATTTAATTCCGATTAGACTCGAGGAATTTGATGTAATTTTGAGAATGGATTGGCTGTTCAAATATGGAGTAGTAATTAATTGTCACAAGAAGTGTGTAAACCTCATGACTCCGTCAAAGGTAGTTTTCCATGGTAGCAAATCGCCTAGACAAATGAAATGTCTGACGATTATGCAGGCCAAGAAGTTGTTGAGTCAAGGTTGTGTTGGTTATTTGGCTTACATAGTCGATACTTAGAAGAAGGGTGTAAAACTGGAGGAGATACCAGTGGTTAGAGAATTCGTAGATGTATTTTCGGAAGATTTGCCAGGACTACCGCCTGATAGAGAGATTAAGTTCGTAATCGATTTAGTGCCAGGAACTGCACCGATATCGAAGGCCCCGTACAGAATGGCTCCGGTAGAAATGAAGGAACTCATGGTGCAACTGCAAGAACTACTGGAAAAGAAGTATATTCAACCAAGCGTGTCACCGTGGGGAGCGCCGGTATTATTTGTGAAGAAGAAGGACGGCTCAATGCGTCTTTGCATTGATTATAGGGAGTTAAACAAGGTCACTATTAAGAATAGGTATCCGTTACCTAGAATAGATGACTTGTTTGATCAGTTGAAGGGTGCTAAATACTTCTCAAAAATAGATTTGAGAAATGGGTATCACCAATTGAAGGTAAGAAAGGAGGATATACCTAGAACGGCACTCAGAACTCGGTACGGACATTACGAGTTTCTGGTGATATCTTTTGGTTTAACAAATGCCCCTGCCGCGTTCATGGATTTGATGAACAGGGTATTTAAACCATTCTTAGACAAGTTCGTAGTGGTGTTTATCGATGACATTCTGGTGTATTCCAAAACTCAAGAAGAACACGTGGAACATTTACGTCTGACATTGGAGACACTAAGAAAGAAAAAGTTGTACGTAAAATTCTCTAAGTGTGAATTTTGGCTCGATCGTGTACAATTTTTGGGTCATATGATTGACAAAGATGGGATTTCAGTAGATCCATCGAAAGTGGAAGCTGTGATCAATTGGGAACAACCAAGGACACCTTCGGAGGTGAGGAGTTTCTTGGGGCTGGCCGGTTATTATAGAAGATTTATACAAGATTTTTCCGAGATAGCCACTCCGTTAACAAATTTGACACGGAAAGCTGTGAAATTCGTTTGGACAGAAAAGTGTGAAGAGAGCTTCCAAGATTTGAAGAAGAAGCTAAGTATGGCACCTATGTTAACCCTGCCGGATAATACAGGAAATTTGTGGTGTATAGTGATGCCTCACACAAAGGATTGGGATGTGTTCTTATGAAAAACGGCAAAGTTATTGCCTATGCATCAAGATAACTGAAGGATTATGAGAAAGGTTATCCGACTCATGATTTAGAATTGGCTGCAGTGGTATTTGCTCTCAAGATATGGAGACACTATCTGTATGGAGAGAATTGTGAGATCTACATAGACCACAAAAGTCTGAAGTATATTTTCAATCAGAAGGACCTGAACATGCGTCAGAGGAGATGGATGGAATTGATAAAGGATTACGATTGTGAGATCTTTTATCATCCGGGCAAAGCGAATGTGGTTGCAGATGCTTTAAGTAGGAAAGGTCGGGAGAAATTAATGCTGATAACAACTCAGGAGGAGCTCATTTCAGCAGTGACAAAGTTAGAACTGGAAATCAAATTTCCACAGGAAATCGATGAACGACTATTTCAGCTAGAAGCAGGTCCAACTTTACTGGACAAGGTGAAAAATGCTCAGTTACAAGATGAAGAATGTGGAAAGATAAAAGAGAATATGGTTAATAGTAGCAATACGAAATACAAGGTCGATACCGAAGGATTACTACGGTACGAGAGAAGAATCTGGGTTCCAGCAACACCAGAACTGAAAAACGAAATCTTGACCGAAGCTCATAGCTCAAGATATTCGATTCATCTAGGAAGCACGAAGATGTATCAAGATTTACGCCGACATTTTTGGTGGCCAAATATGAAAAGGGATGTTGCAGAATGCGTGGCTAAATGTTTGACATGTCAAAGAGTAAAAGCCGAACATCAAAGACCCAGCGAATTACTTCAACCGTTGGAAATATCGGAATAGAAATGGGAGCATATCACGATGGATTTTGTGGTGGGTCTTCCAGCTACTCAGAGAGGATGCGATGCAATTTGGGTGATAGTGGACAGACTGACAAAATCAGCTCACTTTTTACCAATAAAGATTAGGTTCAATCTTGATCAGTTGGCAAGATTGTACATCAAAGAGATCGTTTCGAGACATGGAGTGCCAGTGTCAATTGTGTCTGATAGAGACCCACGATTCACGTCAAACTTCTGGAAGAGACTACAAGAATGCATGGGAACTCAATTGCGAATGAGTACGGCTTATCATCCACAAACAGATGGCCAAAGCAAACGAACGATCTAGACATTGGAAGATATGCTGAGAGCATGCGTCATGGATTTCAAAGGCAGCTGGGAAGAGCAATTACCGTTGGTGGAATTCGCCTACAATAATAGTTATCACGCGAGCATCGGCATGCCGCTTTACGAAGCGTTATACGGCAGAAAGTGCAGAACTCCACTGTGCTGGGATGAAGTTGGTGAACGTCAACTACTAGGACCAGAATTAGTGCAACAAACTGCTGAGGTTATCAAACTCATCATGACAAGATTGGTAACAGCTCAAGACCGACAGAAGAAGTAGGCTGATCAACACATGCAAGATTGTGCATTTGACGTAGGAAGCTATGTATTCCTAAAAGTTTCTCCTTGGAAGGGGAAAATTCATTTCGGTAAGAAGGGAAAACTAAGCCCGAGGTTTATTGGACCCTTTGAAGTGCTCCAAAAAGTTGGAGAGGTAGCTTATGAGGTAGCTCTACCTCCAGAGTTGGAAAACATGCATAATGTTTTTCATATTTCGGTGTTACGACCATATAAACCCGATTACAATCACGTGATCAAGTACAAACCGTTGCAGTTCGAGAAAGATTTGTCTTATGAAGAGGTTCCTATCCAGATAGTCGACAGGAAAGAACAAGTGCTCAGAAATAAAGTGATACCTTCTGTGAAGGTGATATGGAGAAACCACAATGCTGAAGAAGCAACATGGGAACTCGAAGAGAAAATGATGAAAGAGTACCCTGAGTTATTTGTTTAATCTGTGTCTTCGATTCTAGGGACAGAATCTTTATAAGTAGGGAAGAATGTAACGAAAGTGTTGTTTGAGTTGTGATTCTAGGGACAGAATCCTTTTAAGAGGGGAATGATGTAACATTCCATATTTTTAAATGTAAGTTATAAATATTTATTGATTTATATAAATATTTATTGGATGTGTTTATTATTGAATAAGTAATTGTTCAAATTGATTGAGTTGATTTAGTTAATTATTTATTTGCTAAATAATTAATGTGATTAGTTAATTATTTATTTGTTAAATAGTTAATGTGTTATGTGGATTGAGTTATGTGATTAAGTAATTTATTTAATAAATTGTTATTTCATAAAGAGTGACAAATAACTATGTTATAAAGAGTTATTAAATTAAATTAAAGTAGTTTAATTTAGTTCTTTGCCAAACAAGGCTTAAGTATTAATCCTTAATTTTTAAATGGGTTACCAAACGAAGTCTTATGGCTTTTGGATTTCTTTTGAATTAAAATTATTAATAAAATAAAACAAATATATAAATAAAATATATTTATATTTATAAGTTATACGTTATATAAGTTATATGTTTTTGGTAACTGATAGTATTTAGTAGTATTATAATGACCACATGTGTTTCTTTTATTTACGTTGGCTTATCAGTTTTAGAGTACGCATAGTTTATCAGTTGATTTTTTAGTTTATGCATTTGTCTAAACCTAAGCCTAAGTAAGAAAAGGGAGAGTCTGAAAGAGAGAAACAAGAGAAAGACAAGTCTTTGGATTCTTCAACTTTTGTCAGTGATTTACAAGTGTCGTTTGAACAAACTAAAGGTATGTTCTATAAACCTTATCATATATGTTTTACAGTAAATAGTCTCTGTGAAATTGTTGGTCTCGGTTTTCTTAAAAATCACGGTGTATCAGAATGTTACAAAAAAATCTCTTGAAAAACCATGCTTGTATAATTAGTTAGAGAATTGTGATAATATATGTAATTTTAATTGTTATCACTAGCATATATATATATATATATATATATATATATATATATATATATATATATGATTGTATGCTAATTACGTGTTAAAGAAAGAGGAACTTGGTTTTACAGTTAAAAACATGTTTGAACGTATGTTTTGCAAAATAACAAAATTGGTATGTGATTATATAAAAATTGTGAACTAATACGCGAATTGAACCTTGTATATGTTAATTGAACTATACATGTTAATTTGTTAGATGTTGGTATACTTGTATTTCAAAGGAATCAAATTTGGTTGATAACAGTGAAAATTTCGTTCACTGTACTTTAGATATCAACAATGGAGTTTTGAGTTTTAAACAAATATTATTTTAGTAATTTAAGTCTTTTAAATTAGTTGTTTAATTGTTGGAAATTCGTATATGGATAATTGTTAGCAATTATGTGTAATTTATATTAGTTATGCATGTTGTTTGGGGCGAATTGTTGTTAAAAATAAATTAGACAGTAGCTTTGCTCTGTTTTTCTGGGTTGGTTCTGTGAGTTTCGGCTCCCCAGCGTCAAAATTCACGCCTCAGCGTCAAAATTCACGCCCCAGCGCCAAAAATGGGCCAGTAGCTCGCGCTCCAGCATTGTGGCTCGCGCCCCAGCGTTGTAACTCGCGCCCCGGCATTGATACTCGCGCCCCAGCGCCACTGTTCGTGCCCCAACGCTGGAAAAGTGGCCTGGGTCGGACAGTTTTGACCTCCTGTAGTAAAACGGCCATAACTTTTTCATACAAACTTCGATTAAGGTGATTCATGATGATTCGGAAAGAGGACGAGTATACCTACAACTTTCATGCTTTAAGTTTGTTAATTTGAGGTCTATAACAGTAGTCAAAATGGCCATCTTTAGGACCATTATGTATTTGGAGCCAATCGGAGGGCGTCGGGATGCACGAATGCAAGTGCAACCCTTTGGGTATTAGTATAACTTAATGATAACATTTTGGACATGTAATAGGATGTTGTATCAAGTTGTTAATGTGCATGTGGTGCAATGACATGATCACTTAAGTAGTTGTAATAAAGCTAAAAAGTAATGTTCATGAAAAGATGTGATGTTGTTTAAACTTAAACTTAGTTAGTAGCTATACTAAGAGTATTAAAGTAACTCATAAAGGTAATGTTAGTGTAACTAATGTGTATTGTCAATACATATGGTATGTGTAGGACTTGGGGTGAACGTGAATAGTAATTGTTTAACCTACGCACGAGGCAAGTTCCCTAACCTTTGCTACTTTATTATTCAGCAAGGTTACTTTTCACTGTTATGTTATACTTATGCAAGTTCTCTAGCTCTACTTTTATAATTGTGCAAGTTTTCTTAATTCTAAACTTGTTATATTAGCATGCAAGTACCTTTAGTTTATCGTTCAAGTTATTAATTGTTGTGCATGCTTGATATTAAATTCTAAGATGTAACCTTAGCTTAATGTTGTTCAAAGCAAGGTATGATAAATTATTCAATTGTTATGCTATTAGATTATTTCTAAAGCATGAACTTAGAACGAATTGTTTATTCAGTATGATCATTCAATAACATAGTGTTATTATCTTGTATTCAACTAATCCTTAGTTGATGTCCGTTGAACTCCAAATTACCTTGAAGTGTATCCAAACCAAACTATCTTTGGGGCGGACTTGTACTCAAAATACTGAGATGAACAACCCTATTTGTAGGGGTTACGCTTAGTTTTGTACTTTGCGCTGAAATGTTTGTATACAATACATGTACGAAGGGTTGATCCCCCTAAGTACCTTAAAGTCATTATGGTCGTATGACCGTAAAAGTTTAAGTTGAAAGATTACTTATAACTGTGGACAAGGTTCGTGGTCATTAGACCCTCAGTGAATGTTTAAAGTATTAATAGAACTTATTGTTCAGTTCTATTGAGCCCCTGAATGGGCAAGGAATGTTTAAGATGTTAATAGAACTTATTATTCAGTTCTATTGAGCCCCTGAATGGACAGAGAATGTAAAAGTTATTCATTGTTATTTCAAGTGAGCCTTGTTTGCTCACTCTTGCCTGTAAAATCCTTACAGCTACAGATGGAAAGGGCGACGTACCTAGCACCAGTAAAGGAAAGGGAAAGACGAACAAGTACTGAAGACTTGTAATAGTTTTGATAGTTTTATTATCAGACTTTGGTTTAAAGAATGTAATAAAGTTTATTTAAATTTTCCGCATGAATGATTGTATGTAAAGGTTAGATAACCTGGGAGAAATTATTTTATGTAATTCCTGTATGGGCAGGTTTATTATTCAATTTTATTTATGATTGGGTAGTTATAAATGAATGTTTTTATTACGTGAACACCAAATCTTGAGGTAATGAAGTACCGAGATTTGGGGGTGTCACAACCGTTCTATTCTCCTGTTACCCCCACTTGACCCAGCTACACTCTTATTACCTGAAAGGAATTGTGAAGCAGAAGGGTGAGCACAACTAGCCCAGTAAAGAATATCATGCCTAAAGATAATTTACATCATCAATAGCCTTCATCAGTAATAAATCATAGATTTAGAACATATGGTAGATGATAAAGCTTTTCAACCATAGTTGCAGCAGAACGAGCAATCCATTAGAAGAGTCAAATAGACCATCAGGTCTATTATCTTCTCCATGTTAAAAGTCCACCAATAATATTTTATCCCTGTAACATCAATCAACAATTCCTGTCCACAATCATACGAATAACTCGTAATCATAATTGTGATTCTAAATTCCTCTTCGCACCTAGGACGAAGATAATTTTCATCACCTATCTTCACCTGAAACATCAAAAGTCATGGTTATACCAAATCACAATTTCTGCTCATAATCATACTAATAAATTCATTTTTGCACTACAGCCAAAGACATACAACTGTATTTTAGAAGAGTCAAGTAGAGCATGATATCTACTATCTCTTACGAATTAAAAGTGTATAACCAATATTTTATCGTTGAGACTCAGCTTAATAAATAATCCACATCAACGAATTATCCATGCACTACGGCCAAGGATATTCGTTAGTATCACATCCATGAATTATCCATGCACTACGGCCAAGGATATTCATTATTATCACATCCATGAATTAATATTTCATCGCTGAGACTCAGCTCAATAATTAATCCACATCATCGAATCATCCCTGCACTATAGGCCAAGGATATTCATTAGTATCACGACCACGAATTATCCATGCACTACGGGCCAAAGATAATCGTGTTTTCATCAACGGTCCTGATCATGCCATAAAATAATTCATCTTTGCACCCTTGGCCGAAGAGAATCCATAGTCATAATCATACCAAAAATAGTCCATCAAAGCACTACGGGCCAATGAGGACTTTTTTCACATTATTTGTAACATTACGGTCATGATTATACCGAATAATCCCTGGTCATAACCATACCAAGTCCATCTATGCACTACAGGCCACAGATGACTTTCATCATAATATAAGCATGAGGATAATAACAATGATATAAAGAATCAATCAAACAAGATAAAGGATAAATATTAAACATTTATAATACAATTTATCCAGCGTTCAATAATAGCCAAATGTTATCAATCACTTAATAATCTCATAATCTAATATCATTAATATTATAACAATATTTTAATCATTTCTTAAGCTTATAAACAATTTATTTTAATTGTTTACTCTTTACTAATTAATGCATTTAATCATCCTAAAATGTCAACCTCATAAGATTTCATCATCAATAACCAAAACTCTCATCACAAATCTGCATATACCTTATATAGGATTTCTAAGCCATAAAATTCTATTTTCCAATTTTGTTACTTCACATAACATATTTAATATATTTACTCATAATTAGTTTATTTTCATGAAAAATACCAAATCAGTACCAAAAATATTTCTTTTCTGAAATTTAGCAGAATATAGTCTTATACTAAACATATATTTTTGTCAGAATTTTAAAAATTTATTAAATATTTTTCATAGGGCCAAAACTGTCGAATATTTAGACATTTATAATAAATTGTACTTTTGTCCAAAAATTCAAAAATTTACAGGGTATACATGTACTCCCAATAAAAATTTCACCAATTTTGGAGTTAACCACAAGGAGTTATAAGGGTTTACTTTTAAAATAGTCTTTTCTCGTAAAATTCATAACTCTTAATCTATACATCCAAAAATCATCATTTTTGGACACAATATAGAAAAATCATCAAATTATCATTTCAAATTTTTTCAGAATTTTTTAGATTCAGAAAAATTACGAAACTGCAAATGGATTTTCGTCCGCCATGCAGTAATCCACGTAGACAGGTTATTTCAACAAAGTAATAAAGAATGGAACCAGGTCATGCGTAATTCGCACAGACAGGATATTCCAACAGAATAATAAATAATAGAACCAGGTCATACGTAATCCGTACAGACAGGATATTCTAACAGAATAATAAAGAATAGAACCAGGTCATGCGTAATCCACACAGACAGGATATTCTAACAGAATAATAAAGAATAGAATAACAACAGAATTCACCATGCATGCGATAGACCGCACAGATAAGTTGTTCCAACAGAATAATAAAGAATCGCATAACAACCCTTACGAGTATTGAAAGAAAATAACTCTCTTCATGAATACGAAAAAATAATACCCCTTACCTCAGAAGAAAACTGGATACTGGAATAGTGAGGTAGCAGACTTCTCTTCTTCTTTCTCTCTATAATTTCTCTCTATAATAATTGCTCTATAGCTTTAGTGAATTGATGAGAAATGAAGGAAGAATGAGCTTCTATTTATAGAAAAATATAGTTTCGATAATTGCACGTTTTGGGGCTCAAAATATTACAGTATAATACCTTCCTCTTTTTTTTCATTTTTAATTTAGTCCTGCAAGTATTATCAAACTTGCATCACCTCCCCTAAGAGTAAATAAAGTGAATTAATAGTTCATTCATGTGACTCAATAGTATAATCATGTGAAAAAAAAACTAATTACAGTATAGTACCTTCAACTATACCTCCATTTTTAATTTAGTCATGCAAATATTATCAATCTTGCACTACCTCCCCTAATAGTATATAAATCTGAATCAATAGTACACACATGTGAACAAATAGTTATAAGCATGTAAAATAATAGCAATTAATTACTTATTTATCTGATTAATTACCCAATTGGTCAATATAACCTCCAAACATCAATTATTATCGAAATAAATGTCGATTTCCACTAACATTAATAATCCCAACACAGTGGAACTATCAATTTCATTTTTAATCAATACAAACTTATTCATCATTAATATTATAACTCAGAATATTTAACAACTAGGTCGTTCCCAGAAAAGAGGGGGCTTTCCGATAAGGATTTCTCCTTATTGGCATGCAATTAGGTGACCAAACCTCTCCTTGACAGAACTTCTAGACATTGTCAATATTGCAAATAATAATATGAATAACGTTGCCGTCTCAAATATTGATTTGATAATATAACATATTGATACTGTGACAATAATTGAATCAATAATATGAGAGATATGATGCAACAATTACTGTAACAATAATTGAGTATAACTGAGTACTTCTTACGTAAGCATCAATAATTAATACCGTGTGATACTATGCAACCACGCGTATTACTGTACTTTTACTACCGGGTAGTTCAACAGTTTTGACGGTAACATTTTCGCCGTTATTTTTATAAAAAGATAATTTTGTCGTTTAATAACTCCGACAATAATTCTATTGTGGGTTCCACCAATGATTGTACCGTTGTAGGAATATTTCCTGTTAAAACTAATATTCTCCGACCAAACGAATATTTTATAACCACTTGCTTACTTTGCAAAAATTTTCACATATCGCCCTTAACTTTAAACTTTTATCAATTTAACCATTTACGAAATAAAATAATAATTATAAGAAAATTGAATACTTTTATTTCTTAAAATTCGGGGTCTTACAATCTCCCCTCCTTATGAAATTTTGCCCTCGAAATTTACGTACGTACCTGGTATTCGAAGAGATGAGAATACCTTGCTTTCTTTTCGAATTGTACCTTTCCGGTTATATCCTCTGTATCATGATTTTTTCATTGCTCATCTCCTGTATTTCAGATATCATTCTAGAATATATCTGTAAAACAAAGGTCAATTGACATATCACAAATTGTCAACTTAACAAGGAAAAATTTCAGCTTAGGTAAGTCACACACTAGCGAAGTATATTACTCGTCTCTCCCCTCCTAGTTCTAGGCTCATATCTCCGCCAGCGACCATATCTCTAAGCACTGATACCACTTGTGATGCCCCCAAAATAGGTATACCTCACCCATCTTGAGTTGCCAAATATCGCACTATAAAAATCAAATACAAACATCATTCATACAACTGTTGAACTGTCGTGCAGAGTACGATAACAGATAAGCTGTAAGTTTTAATACAAATATATGTAACTCTCATGGTGCCTCAACCACCACCTTACAATGGTACTTTACATAAAAGTACAGTCAAAAACTATTTTAAAAATTAAAATCTTTGGGAAGTGCTCAAGGAAACCTTCGTACATTGGAGGCCATGCGTCTAGGTTATGATAGATATCATATGTCCACAAAATTATCCTTGGTTGACCCAAAAGTCCCCAAAGAAAAACAAGAAGATCACTATCATCTTCTTTCCGATGGTGAGTCTTCTCTTGACATATAATTATCTCTGTTGTCTCCAAGTGCAAATTATATTTCAAATAAACTCCAAGATCATATAGGTAGTGCTCATAGATATACTCATCAAGTGGATGTGTACAACCATGTCTTATGAAAACACGAGGTTGTATGTCATTAAACATCTTGTATGATAGTGGCAAAACACCATTCCAAAGTTGGGTTCGCCTCGCCTTATTTGATTCACCAAATATAACTACTAAATGATGTATAGAATACAACACACTTTTCTATACTGTTTAGGGAGAACCTCCACAGCTAGAGACCACCGTTCTATTCTCCTGTTACCCCCACTCGACCCAGCTACACTCTTATCACCTGAAAGGAATTGTGAAGTAGAAGGGTGAGCACAACTAGCCCAGTAAAGAATATCATGACTAAAGATAATTTACATCATCAATAGCCTTCCTCAGTAATAAATCAGAGATTTAGAACATATGGTAGATGATAAAACTTTTCAACCATAGTTGCAGCGGAACGAGCAATCCATTAGAAGAGTCAAATAGACCATCAGATCTATTATCTTCTCCATGTTAAAAGTCCACCAATAATATTTTATCCCTGCAACATCAATCAACAATTCCTGTCCACAATCATATAAATAACTCGTAATCATAATTGTGATTCTAAATTTCTCTTCGCACCTAGGACGAAGATAATTTTCATCACCTATCTTCACCTGAAACATCAAAAGTCATGGCTATACAAAATCATAATTCCTGCTCATAATCATACTAATAAATTCATCTTTGCACTACGGCCAAAGACATACAACTGTATTTTAGAAGAGTCAGGTAGAGCATGATATCTAATATCTTCTACGAATTAAAAGTGTATAACCAATATTTTATCGCTGAGACTCAGCTTAATAAATAATACACATCATCGAATTATCCATGCACTACGGCCAAGGATATTCGTTAGTATCACATCCATGAATTATCCATGCACTACGGCCAAGGATATTCATTATTATCACATCCATGAATTAATATTTTATCGCTGAGACTCAGCTCAATAATTAATCCACATCATCGAATCATCTCTGCACTACAGGCCAAGGATATTCATTAGTATCACGACCACGAATTATCCATGCACTACGGGCCAAAGATAATCGTGTTTTCATCAACGGTCATGATCATGCCATAAAATAATTCATCTTTGCACCATTGGCCAAAGAGAATCCATAGTCATAATCATACCAAAAACTGTCCATCAATGCACTACGGGCGAATGAGGATTTTTTTCACATTATTTGTAGCATTACAGTCATGATTATATCGAATAATCCCTGGTCATAACCATACCAACTCCATCTATGCACTACAGGCCACAGATGACTTTCATCATAATATAAGCATGAGGATAATGACAATGATATAAAGAATCAATCAAATGAGATAAAGGATAAATATTAAACATTTATAATACAATTTATCCAGCGTTCAATAATAGCCAAATCTTATCAATCACTTAATAATCTCATAATCTAATATCATTAATATTATAATAATATTTTAATCATTTCTTAAACTTATAAACAAATTATTTTAATTGTTTACTCTTTACTAATTAATGCATTTAATCATCCTAAAATGTCAAACTCATAAGATTTCATCATCAATAACCAAAACTCTCATCACAAATCTGCATATACCTTATATAGGATTTCCAACCCATAAAATTCTATATTTCAATTTTGTTACTTCACATAACATATTTAATTCATTACTCATAATTAGATCATTTTAATGAAAATACCAAATCAGTCCCAAAAATATTCCTTTTATGGAATTTAGCAGAATATAGTCTTATACTCGACATATATTTTTCTCGGAATTTTAAAAATTCATTTACTATTTTTCATATGGCCAAAATTGCCGAATATTTAGATATTTATCATAAATTGTACTTTTGTCTAAAAATTCCAAAATGTACAGGGTATATTCCTGTTATATACATGTACTCCCAATAAAAATTTTACCAATTTTGGAGTTAACCACAAGGAGTTATAAGGGTTTACTTTTAAAATAGTATTTTCCCGTAAAATTCATAACTCTTAATCTATACATCCAAAAATCGTTATTTTTGGACACAATATAGAAAACTCATCAAATTATCATTTTAAATTTTTTTAGAATTTTTGAGGATCAGAAAAATTACGAAACTGCAAATAAATTTTCGCCCGCCTTGCGGTAATCCACGTAGACAGATTATTTTAACAGAGTAGTAAAGAATGGAACCAGGTCATGCGTAATCCGCACAGACAGGATATTCCTACAGAATAATAAAAAATGGAACCAGGTCATGCGTAATCCGCACAGACAGAATATTACAACAGAATAATAAAGAATGGAACCAGGTCATGCGTAATCCGCACAGACAGGATATTCCAACAGAATAATAAAGAATGGAATAACAACAGAATTCACCAGGCATGCGATAGACCACACAGACAGGTTATTCTAACAGAATAATAAAGAATGACATAACAACCCTTACAAGTATTGAAAGAAAATAACTCTCTTCATGAATACGAAAGAATAATACCCCTTACCTTAGAAGAAAACTGGATACTGGAATAGTGAGGTAGCGGACTTCTCTTCTTTTTTCTCTCTATAATTTCTCTCTATAATAATTGCTCTATAGCTTTAGTGAATTGGTGAGAAATGAAGGAAGAACGAGCTTCTATTTATAGGAAAATATAGTTTCAATAATTGCACATTTTGGGGCTCGAAATATTACAGTATAATACCTTCCTCTTTTTCTTCATTTTTACTTTAATCCTGCAAGTATTATCAAACTTGCACCACCTCCCCTAATAATAAATAATGTGAATTAATAGTTCATTCATGTGACTCAATAGTATAATCATGTGAAAAAAACTAATTAAAGTATAGTACCTTCAATTATGCCTCCATTTTTAATTTAGTCATGCAAATATTATCAATCTTGCACCTCCTCCCCTAATAGTACATGAATGTGAATCAATAGTACACACATGTGAACAAATAGTTATAAGCATGTAAAATAATAGTAATTAATTGCTTATTTATCTGATTAATTACCCAATTGGTCAATATAACCTCCAGACATCAATTATTATCGAAATAAATGTCGATTTCCACTAACACTAATAATCCCAACACAATGGAACTATCAATTTCATCTTTAATCAATACGAACTTATCCATCATTAATATTATAAGTCAGAATATTTAACAACTAGGTCGTTCCCAGGAAAGAGGGGACTTTCCGATAAGGATTTCTCCTTATTGGCGCGAAATTAGGTGATCAAACCTCTCCTTGACAGAACTTCTAGACATTATCAATATTGTAAATAATAATATGAATAACTTTGTCGTCTCAATTATTGATTTGATAATATAACATATTGATATTATGACAATAATTGAATCAATAATATGAGAGATATGATGCAACAATTATTGTAACAATAATTGAGTATAACTGAGTGACTTCTTACGTAAGCATCAATAATCAATACCATGTGCTACTATACAACCATGCGTATTACTGTACTTTTACTACCGGGTAGTTCAACAGTTTTAACGGTAACACTTTTGTCGTTATTTTTATAAAAAGATAATTTTGTCATTTTTTAACTCCGACAATAATTCTATTGTAGGGTCCACCAATGATTGTACCGTTGTACGAATATTTCATGTTAAAACGAATATTTCCCAACCAAACGAATATTTTATAATCACTTGTTTACTTTGCAAAAATTTTCACATATCACCCTTAACTTTAAACTTTTATCAATTTAATCATTTACGAAATAAAATAATAATTATAAGAAAATTGAATACTTTTATTTCTTAAAATTCGGGGTCTTACACATACAGTATATATTTATAGCACTGAAATATATTTAATATAATATTATTATTCTCATTCCTTATTCCAGATCCAAAATTATGGTTTGGATTCCATATCTGATATATCTTTCAAATACGTACCATAATTAATTAAATTAAAATAATTAACTTAACTAATTTGAATAAATTCATATAATAAAATATTTATTTTATTAATTCTATTAATCATTTTATATATTATTCAAATAATATAATAATCATATTTTTATAGAAAATAATTAATAAAAACACTTCTACTATAAAGTTAATTATTATAAGAATATACTTTATAATGATCATTAATTCTAAAATAAAATTATTTAAAATTATTCATGTAATAAATAAATTTTATTTATCACATATATACATACACATTACCTGGCACATATTCCCATCATTAAAAAAAATTATATGCAAAATTTTTTATTTATTTATATAGAAAATATCGGGTTATTACAGTACATATGTACAAGTCCAAACCTAGTACACATCGAGTCTTTAATGGTATTCAATATAGTACACTGAGTGGTTTCCCACAAACAACCAACAAATTAATTTTCGTCTCGTCTACACTATTTTCACAGTGAGTTAGATCGGTTACTTATTCGTATGTACCTCCGCTCTCTGAAGGAATCGTTTAGCTCAGCTCCTATACATCCACTATTAAAGGGTACAGTTGCACTGCCTTAGACTTGATGCCTACCCGTACATATACACAAGGAATTGGTGATTATCAAGATTTTTAATGTCACCAACTTACTATAATAAAATAATTTTACATAAATTATTTAATATCGATAGATAAATCTTATCCATCTTCCTACTAATTCATCTCTACAATTTATAATAAATACATAATAATGATATATATTTATTAAACACCACATCACTTATTACATAGCTCATATTACCCTATGTAACACAATACCACATACCTCGTAACACATAACTATATATATATATATATATATATATATATATATATATATATATATATATATATATATATTTGAACCCTTCACATGCCTTAAGAATTTTATCTACTAAATTCTTATTTTAATATTTTCTGAAAATTCGGGTTCTTACATCATCTCCCTCTTATAAGAATTCCGTCCTCGAAATCACCGAAACCTCCTCTACTCGGTGCTATTCTGAATATTACATATTCTTTTGAATAATTTTATCCATTCTCTTTTCAGAAGTTTTATTATAATTTGCTCACTTGCATTCTACCATTCTCCTTTTGTGACGCCCCCAAATCTAGGTACTTGAAACCCGAACTCGGTGCTTCACGATACCATTTTTATGAGCAGAATTCTACGAATAATAATAACAATAATATGAATAACAATTTAATTTATATAATTATCAGAGTTTATCTCCCCAGGTACGAGACCTTAAAGTACATTCCATACAATACATGATATATATATATATATATATATATATATATATATATATATATATATATATATATATATATATATATATATATATATCATTGTCTTAATAATATAAACTATTACAGCAACTATCACAAATCTTATTCAGTTAGCTTTCCTTTTCCTTTGTTTCTGCACGAGCTTTCTGGTTCTTCAAACTTAACTGAAAACATTTAAATTAAGCAAGAATGAGCATTTGAGTGCCCAGCAAGTAATAACAATAATATATATTAGCTGATAGAATTAAATGTTTTCTTTAAAAGACACTTCTACAACGAATCAACAGTTCTGAAGTAAGTTGTACCAAGAATAATAATAACATAACAACTCTCTTTCACATTTTTGAAACTACGTATTGACTATAAGTAGGGTTAAGTGACATATTATGAACATTGTTTTCTTTTTCGAAAAGGTTAAACAGAAATTCATCTGCAAACCGTCATAACTTACGGACACGGGGGTGATCAGCCCGTTGTGCCCTGCATTGATCAATACTACATTTCAAGAACTCTCTCTGCCTTGGGCGCATAAAAGTTTTCCCTATGTAAGGGATGTTCATACTTGTCTGGGTTCTAAAGCAAAGGTTTTATCTTGTTCAACAATAATCTATAATTCAACCTATATATATAAGGGTAATTGACAAAGGTATATCAACATGTGATTAAATACAATGATTATCCAAGTGAGGACACTTATATAACCATTTTATAGAAATTGACGAACATAATATATATTTGAATTACCATATACTAACATGTTGATAAACAATGAGCGGATATAGAATATGTCGCAGTAGAGTTGATAATATAACATAATAATAATTTAATTCTAAAACTTCTTACTCATGTCCATTGCATAAAGGAAATGCAAAGGTAGGATACTTGCCTGAGCTATTGCTTACAATAACGCAACTTAGATTAATCTTTTATACAATGACCTATCAGTAATAAGATCATTCGTTCGATTAGAATAATATACTATAACGCATAGTACTACATTTCGCAGTCAGCACATAACCTAATCACATTATCACACATATCCAACAGTCATTGAATCATAATTAATCATTAATACAGTCAAAATATCTAAGTCTAGATGAATTTCTGAAACATGTCGGTGTACTGACAGCTTTATTGGATAATTATTGAGTCTAATATCCGTAAGTATCAGTCATATTATTTTTAAATGACTTAATATAATTTTAAAATATTTATTATAATTTATCATGAATTTTCAAACATCAGAATCATATTTAAATGATTTAAACATCAAATAATTCTATTATCATTAACATTTAATCAATATTAAATTATTAATGAAACTGTTGTCAAAATATTAAAGTTATGTATAATAACTCAAAATGCTTTTAAAACATTTATATTACTCTTAAATAATTTTTAAAATATTTAAAATCATTTTTAAATAATTACCATTAATATTAAAATATTAATGCACTATTTATCCAAATATTAAAAGTCATTTATTATAACTTAAAATATTTTTAATTCATTTATATCCTTTTTAAATGATTTTTAAATAAATAAAACTATTTTTAAACTATTTATTTAATATAATTATTAAATAAACTAAATATCATCAATATTAGATTAATATCATTAATATTAAATTAATAATATTTTTCATGACAAAATATCCAAAGTCATATTTTATAACTCAAAATATTTTTATGATACTATAAATGATTTTTAAAATCATTAATTCTATTTTCCATAATTATTTCATATATTTATTAAATAGCTTAAACATCATTAATATTAATTAATTAATAAAATTTCATCACAAAATATTAAAATTCATTAAAAATAACATAAAATATTTTCTAACACAATAATATAATTTTTTTTATGATTTTTCATGAATTAAAATTATTTTTAAATAATTTATTTAATATTATAATTAAATAAATAAATACTTTTTTTATATTCTAAAAATATTAAATATTTTTGAAATATACTCAAAATAGTTTAAAACTATTTTTCAGACTTTAAAATAATTTTTCAGAATTTATTAAGTATTTTTAATAATTAAAATCTAATTTTTCTAATTTTTAAATCATTTTCAGAATTTTCAGAAATTGAAAATTTTAAAATATATCAAATCCGTCGCTAAAGGCTTTAGCGACGCTTATCTGTTGCCTTAGGTGTTCTTGAGCCTCAAGAACACTGACAAGGCAGTTATCAAGGTCCCTAGTTTTGACCGATTATAATTCTCAATTCATTACGTTTCTCGAAAATCTAACACTTAGATCTTGTAGTGCTCATGTAATACTACAATTACCAACAAATATCATGACTAAAAATCATCAGATCTAAGAGTTATTAGCCATCAGAAAGTCTGACAAGTCTGTTCTTCGACTGAAGAACAGCCGAGGTGCCTACTTTGGATCCTTATGACTTCCAATCTGTGTATTGTTTGTGTGATCTATCAATTGGAGTGTGTAGAAAACATGTAGGACTACAACTACAAAGCATCATAACACATTAACATCATAACATGAGCAAAATCTAGCTGGTCAAACTTCAACACGGAATCTGCTCAAAAAAATTATGGGTTTGTGTTCTTCAGCGTTTTCGGTCAACGGGTTTTGACCATGAATAACTCCCGATCTACAAAAGCTATGAACTTGATTCTTTTTGCATATTAAAGACCACATATCCGACTACACATAACAACTTTTAAACAACAAAAATCATGATCGAGCAAAGATTTATATGCTCTGACATTTCCCAAAAAATATTTCCTGGACACTTAGAATATTTTCTGGGTTTGAAGAACAGCCGGTCAATGCCGGTCAACCCACTTTGACCTTAAATAACTTTTTATCCAAAATAGATATAGACCTGATTCATTTTGGAGATTAAAGACCACATAACAAGCTACACATATCAACTTTTAGAACACAAAACACATTAAATATTACAGAGATATAAGGCTTGACATTTGCCAAAAAATCACAGAAAATAAAATTTTTAGATTTTAGAAATCTTCAAATCCGAGCTTCTAAATGTTATGGATCCAACATCTAGCAACCCAGATCATCCTTACACACTATAATCAACATGTTCTAACATTTAAACATAACATCTAACACCAAAAATTTAAAAAAAAATCAAGCTAGAGTTTATACTTTTTCTAAGCTTTGATTCTTGATTTTTGGCTTATGATTTGTTATGATTGGTAGTAGGGATTTGTTTTGGGACTGAAATACTACAATAATTCGTAGGTTTTAGAGAGAGAAGCTCAAGGATGAGAGTTGGGCAATTTTTAGTGTACAAAATGCATTAATTCTCTCTCCAATCTATATATAAACCAAATTAGATGCATTGAATGCTCAAAATGGTCGATTGAATCTGAATATAATTAAGTCTTGGATGCTATATTGGTAGGGTAGGATGTTTGTCATTCTTTGATAGCAATAATGCACAATAATTCACTAATAATACACTAAAGAGACAAAAAGTGCATTTTGGTAATTTTTCATATAATTTCAAGGGCATTCTTGTACAAAGTAATTAAATGTAATATTTAATCACTAGATTGTACTCATTACCATTACCCAATTAATTTCTAGGGTTTGGTAAATTAAAACACTTGTACAATAAAATCTTAAACATAATAATTAAATTAGGGTTTTCAATAGAAAATTAGGGTTCTAAAATTAGGGTTTCTTAACGTCATCAATTAGGGTTTCTAATTGACCATTAGAGTTTTCTAATTATCTGTGTGTGTTACTAACACGGTCGTTACGGTTTCTATCTTCAACCGATTAAGGTTATAATAATTAGGGTTTGTCCTAATTATCGGCGTAAAAAAATAGTAATTAGGGTTTCTTATAATTACCGACATCTTATACACAGTAACTTCATATAACACAGTCACTACTCAGTTATATCTCATAACTGAGTTTAATAATTAGGGTTTCACAACACAGTAATATGCTATGACCTAATTTACCGTAATTGATCAACATTATCTGTCCACATATATACAGTACATATATATAGCACTGAAAAATCAAAATATATATAATATTATATTATTATTCTCATTCCTTGACAAAAATCCAAATTTAAGATTCGGATTCCATATCTGACTTATTCTTCATATACAATATCCATAATCAAGTTAAAATAATTAACTTAAATATTCTGAACAATTCATATAATAAAATATTTATTATATAATTCTAATTGTCACTTCAAATATTATTTAAATAATATTCAATCATGTTTTCACGAAAAATAATTAATAAAAATATTTCTGCTTACAGAGATTAATTACCAAAATAATATAATTTGTAGTAATTAATAATTTCAAAATTATTTCTAATTTTTCAAGTAATAAATATATTTGCGTTTATCGTTCACATTATTTGACACATATTCTTATCAAAAAACAATTTATATGCAAAATTTCTTATCTATTTATATAAAAAATATCGGGTTATTACACCTTTCTAAGGAACATTCTACTTACTACTTCATCACACAGAAGAATAAAAATCTTCCACGATTTTTCAATAATCGGGAAGTTGTATTAATAACTCGGATTCCAAATTATGCTGAGGGGTCACAAGACTGTGAACTAGTACTTCAACACAATCATCCACACTACAAACCAGAGTGTTTATCTATCACAAAGACTAAAAACACCCTCCACACGTACACTAGGTGGCCAGCCTATTGTACCATTACGTTGGGCCGCAACGTAATGTTTTGTAACGACTATATGCGTTACGCTCGGAACCATTGTCCCCGAAAATATGTCCCCTTATAGGGTTGTTCACCTCTGCTTTTCAACAACTGAATCCGCAACAGAGCAATCTAGTTTGGCACAAATACTCAAGAATGCTTGAATTTCATAACTATTTTTCAACAGTCGTCTAGTCGAATCAAATAGCTTAGACTTTTATCAACACTCGGACATCAATCGAATAATTTGGCCAACTTAATTAACCTTCTTCATAATTTAAAAGAAAACCAAAAATTATTTTAAGATGTCATGATACCGTACTAGATTAGGATTCCGTTAAGGATTCTATCATTATGTGACTTTGTCATTCTACATCATACCAAAATAGGCTGACGATCTTTCGATCACAACCAACACTAGGTTCAACTGCATGGATGACTCCATCGTTTACCATACACCATATCAAATGATACACATGGTTAGAAAAACATTTTGAAAATTTTCAAATCATTTTTGTCTTAGCCGAAACAATTAGCATAGACATAAGAATAATGGTATTATTTTTAAACATCATTGGTTCAATCACAAGATCCAATGTTTTTTTTAGGAAAACAAAAGTGCAAACATTAGCACGAAGTCAATAAATTTTGAAAATCTAGCAGAGCTAGAAGATTTAGAAAATCCACATTTCTCCATCAACTTTAATCTTTACTCCATTGCTTTATTCTATCAATCTCTAACACCATCAATGCTCACTATACCAAAATTTCTAACTTCATAACATATATATACCCGATACAGTTCATCAAACTTACCATACTTTGGAAATTTAGGAACTTGTCACAATTTATATGAGTTTAAGAACTTATCCTAGTCAGACCATAGGTGTCCATTCGCTGAAGGGTTCAATTACATTTCATATAATTATGAGTCACGAACGTACCATGTGCATGAGTTTTAAGAACTTGCGCCTAATCTTAATATTCTCTATCTTAATCTTAATAGTCTCTATCTATCAAATATGATATGAGAAAAGAATCACCTTCTCACCATAAGCATATCGATAGACATTCCATTTATTATCATTGTGAGAAACCGAGCGTGAGCATAAAGCCTCTGCCCACACAAAGGTTTGTATAACCCAGCTCTCACATGAGTCCTCAACTGAAATCTAACTTAACTCTATCTCACTCTTAACTTGCTCTTTGCTCGATATGAATTCTTCATATCCTATCACATACAACTCCTCATGAGTTCATATCGTACCTTTTCATAGTACAATCTCTTATAGCATCAAGCTATACACACTTAGTCGTTACAGACAATTTATCACTTCATAGCTCAATCCGATCACGTCGTGATCATCAATTTACCTTAGGGTTCTTTCCCTATTATCAACAAAACTCCACTCGAGTTCATTCTCATTCTCTTTGTCATCTTTATCTTATAGACAACATCTTAACCTTAATTACCGGAGTTAGGAAACTCTTCAATTCTCATTCTCTAGATACTTCAAGATTCATCTTTGAATCTTCACTTATATATATTAATCTTTATCTTTTCCTCTCTCTCAGGTTATAGCCTAAGGTACATTTACCTAAAGTTTATAACCTACAGCTTTGATACCAACCTGTGACGCCCCCAAATCCGTGTTCCTTCGAACCTCGGATCCGGTCCACCACGATACTACTATCGTCAAACTATTTATATATTTTATTCATAACTTAATGACTATAACTTTGCTTATTATAATTTAGAAAATAAATTCTTTCCATTTCCAGGATCTGCGTAATGACCCCCAAACTTTTATAAGTTTCTAATCTTGGTCATTTACTATTCCTGTTTTACATCACATTCGATGTTATAAAAATATGCGAAATAATTTAAACTTTTTAAATCTCCTTTGAAAAATAAATCTTTTATTGATTTCTTAACTTGAATCAATTACAACTCCCTAAATCAAATTATTCTATGATTTACTTTATTCAATTTCTGTATAAATTTTTACATTTCAATTCGAATTCCTCTATGTACCGCCTAGTACAACTTAACATGTATTACACATCTTAAACTACTGTCACGTACATTTTCTAGAACCTAAACATGGTTCAAAAGTATATATTTAAACAAATGAATCAATCTACTTTGACATTATTGATCTTTATCAATCAAGTAGCACGTAATCTTTACCGTGAGTCCTTAACCTGCAAAAGTGGTTATTTGCAAGGGTGAGCTCGACAGCCCAGCAATTCTAACAGTTTTCATGCAGCACATAGCATATAATAGCATATTCAGTTCATGCATTCATAATCAATTAATATTTACTATGCATGTTACTTCTCACATAATAGGCATAGGGATTTACTTCACAAGCATATCATCAAATATCAACTTTCAAATTTCATACATATTTCATATGCATTTCATATATATACATCAACATTTGTATGGCATAATATAGCTCAACTAACAGTTATCAAATTCATATATCAAATAGGAACTGAAAGACTTGCTTGATTCGTAGTTTATTAACTACGACTTAATTGCTTAAAGCTTATCTACACTGCGTGTGTTCCTACACAATTATATAATCATGGATTCATACCCATCAGTCATACATTCATTTATTCTCAATGAAATAATAAATTCTTTTACATCGTTCTAGTTCACTTCTTCGGTATACTTTTAGGATAGTTATGTTGCTAGTCCATTTTACTCTCAAACTTATTCTTTTGAAACAATCCTATTTCGTCTTTTACAGTCTTTAAGTATATATATAGGCATGCTCTAAATTCTAGACAGTTAACAAACTGTTCTTGACTACTCAGCAACACGGCGCGGCCGCGCTGAGTATAAGCTTGGGAGTGGCGCGGCCGCGCTACTCCCTGCCAGAACCAGAACTAAAATTTTCAAAAGTTTAGTTCTCTTATTAGCACTTTAACATATTTTTCTCTTTGAACAATATAAATACATAAAGATAAGGTTTAGGACACATTGGGTTTCCCAAACTTGTTAACGTTGAGGCTAACTTCTAAAACTTTTAGTTTTCTTTTGAACTCAGTTGTTCAACTAAGATTTACATGTTCAATAACCTATTGACCAAGTTGCACACCTCCTCATGTATCTAAAATAGACTTTTGAGATAAAACTCAAATCAAGCATACAACTTCCTTTTTTAAAACTCTTTAATCGAGACTAAAAATGTTTATTCAACAAGGGACTCGCTACGTTAACCATTAAGTCACATAACGATACTAAACCACCCTTATTACGCATGCTTATGTGTATTTATATAACTATCATGATTTATCACTTGAAAACTTACTTTAAGACATGCATAATTTATATTACGTCTATCTAGTTATGTGCATGTATCATTCATATTCAAAGGCATAAACGTCCTATCATGTTTGCACATATAGGCAATGTTTAAAGACCCAAAAATTACTAGTATGTCATCCTACAAGTTCAGAAGTTTAGACAACACAATGCTCATGAATAATGTTTTCAAAACATCTAAGTTTCTTTTCTTCAAATCCATGTCATGACAACCTAATCATGCAAGGCAACTTCGAATCATATGTCATATTTGTGCATGTTTCTCTCTATGTCAAAATATAACCACTTCATGCTTTAATACTTAGTTTACAAAAGATAATGGAGTCTGCATTTGAAATCATTTTATCATGAATGATGTAGTATAGCACATATAAGACAACTTTTAAAACTCTTATCATAAGTAACTAAGTCATGTTAACATCTTCTCAAGTTCAGAACCTAACTCATGTAGCATTCATGCACCTTAGTTTTAATATATCAAATTTTTCTTGAAAACTTCTCTAATACAAGGTCTAACAATTTTGATCATGAACAAGGACACTATAAACATCATATCATGCTTATTTATATTTGAACTCAATCATGTATATAAACCACTAAGTTCAGAACTTGTAGAACAAAAGTTTCCACAACGTTTGTTTTCAAAATCTTTAAGTCTCTTTTCAAAACACATACTAAGTCATGCTAATGCTTTCTATTATGAACAAGGAAATCTTATATGTCATGTCTATTATCATGCATTTTCATGTTATATCACTTAGAATAACATATTCCATCGTCAGGAGCACTATACTTGCGTATGTGCTCATTCGACGCCCTCTGATCGCCTCCGAATACGTAACAGTCACAAAGATTACTATTTTGACCCTTGCTAACGACCTCAAATTGAATACCTTAAAGAACAAAAGTTGTAGGTCTATTCGTCAGTTTTGTACATAACTTTCTCATTTTAAGTCCGAATTAGTTGGTTTTCAATTCATTGGACTCGTTAAACTCTTAGCTACCCATCTACAGAGTAATTATAACACTTCAAAATCATTAACTAACCCAAAGATTAATCCAAAACTCATATTCATACTAAATTTTTATGTTTTTTGAAAAGTTTAGCAAATTCATTCACCACGAATTCGTTTCTCAACTAATTTGGTTCTTTTAACTTCCGCTGTTTTCGTATTGAACTACATTAACAACATCTAACAACAATTCATGGATTACATCAACACTTAGCCATCAAATTTGTGACTCAAAAGTGACTTTTTCATGACATTTCTAGTATTTGAAAACTTAGGAAATCAAAATCATCTAAGTTAGCATCATTACCTCTTGATTACTCCAATTTGCTATCTATAGCTCTCCCAATCTTTCAATTCTACTGACTCTCCATTTCCACTAACTTCCAATAGCAAAACTCAGACATTTCAAAACAACGGGAAAGGAGAAGAAGAAGGCTCTATTTATAGAGGTTTTGTTGCCCAGTTTCTAGCTTTGCACCAAGGTTTGATTCAATGGGAAATGGAAGAAATCACTGGGCAAGAAAGAGTTGGCCAACTGCCATCCTCCATAGCCATCATCAGTCTCCTTGTTTATACGCAATAGAGGGGGATAGGTCATTGGTCTATTACACGGTTGTTTAATATTTGGGACAATAAATTTGGGACAAGCTACATTACTTCCTTACTTATTAGTAAAATGATCCCCATTCTACTAAAGTTAATTCGTTTTGGGCTTATTAAATCAATTATAATGACTTAACATTACTACATTAAATTAAGTTATAGGCACATATATACACATATATATGTACCTATCCACATATAGGAAGCATGCTTATATTTTAAATATATACCAATATAATCTTATTATATTAATAACTTACTTATTTGTTTTATGTCAAATAAATAAATTATTCATCTTATTAATTAATTAACACTAATATTAATTAATTCATTCCTCATTGATTAATGTAATTATTGATCTCTATAACGATTAATTATCTATTACGTATAGTAAATAAATATAAATCTTATTATATTTATAGACACGTTGCTTATTATTATTATATCTCTAACAATAATAATCACATATCATTAATTAATCTCCATTAATAATTAATTAATATTCTACAATAACAATTAAAAATTAATATTAATTAATTATTCACTTAATCATTCCTTCGTCGATTAATATCATTATTAATATTTCTCATCACTGTGCCACACAAGGCTTTATACTCAAATTATATTATAATATTACATAATATAACTTAATTAACCAATTTTAATTTCCATAAATAACTTCTCATTCAATTCATGATTCGTTATCTCAATCTATTCATGGACAGTTGGAACACCAATTATGGTCCTTATTATAACATATTAGTTACTAATACACAAATCCTAAAGTTTATATTACAAACTCATCATGAACAGTCTACAGGCCGACGTGGCTGCTCTGGTCTTAGGCTTGAGAGTGGCGCAGCTGCGCCACCTCAAGTTAGGATGCAGACATGTTATGCTTTAAATCGAAACAGAACTTAACTCGCAATTCCTTTAACATGCTCCCTACATACTATCTTATTATACTAACCAAAATCAATTTCTTTTTTGACTTTACAATATCAATTTCTACATTGTTCAATAATTTAGAGATTAAACTTTAAGTTCAACTCTTCTTTCTTTAACCTATACATTTAACCATATCCCAATATTAGTCAATAAATCTCTAAAAATATTTATCTAAAGATATATCGATTTTCTTATCTCGTCAACAATGTACATATGTACAAGTCCAAACCTAGTACATATCGAGTCTTTAATGGTATTCAATATAGTACACTGAGTGGTTTTCCACAAACAAACAACAAATTAGTTTCCGTCTCGTCTACACTGTTTTCACAGTGAGTTAGATCAGTTACTAATTCGTATATACCTCCGCTTTCTGAAGGAATCGTTTAGCCCAGCTCATATACATCCACTATTAAAGGGTACGATTGCACTACCTTAGACTTGATACCTACTCGTACATATACTCAAGGAATTGGTGATTATCAAGATTTTTAATGTCACCAACTTACTATGATAAAATAATTTCACATAAATTATTTAATATCGATAGATCAATCTTATCCATCTTCTTACTAATTCATCTCTACAATGTATAATAAATACATAATAACAATATATATTTATTAAACACCACATCACTTGTTACATATGTGACGCCCCCAAAATAGGTATACATCACCTATCCTGAGTCGCTAGATATCACACTATAAAAATCAAATACAAACTTTATTTACACAATTGTTGAACTGTCGTATAGAATACGACAGTGTTAACTGTGAGTTTTAATACAAATGTATGTAACTCTCATGGTGCCTCGACCATAACCTTACAATGGTACTTTACATAAATGTATAGTCAAAAACTATTTTAGAAAATAAAATCTTTGGGAAGTGATCAAGGAAACTTTCGTACATGGGAGGCCATGCGTCTAGGTTATGATAGATATCATATGTCCACAGAATTATCCTTGGTTGACCCAATAGACCCCAAAGAAAAACGAGAAGATTTGTGACACCCCCAAATATCGGAATTTCATTACCTCAAGATTTGGTGTTCACGTAATCAAAACATTCATTTATAACTACCCAATCATAAATAAAATTAAATAATAAACCTGCCCATACAGGAATTACATAAAATGATATCTCCCAGGTTATCTAACCTTTACATACAATCATTCATGCGAAAAATTTAAATAAACTTCATTACATTCTTTAAACCAAAGTCTGATAATAAAACTATCAAAACTATTACAAGTCTTCAGTACTTGTTCGTCTTTCCCTTTCCTTTACTGGTGCTAGGTACGTCGCCCTTTCCATCTTTAGCTGTAAGGATTTTACAGGCAAGAGTGAGCAAACAAGGCTCACTTGAAATAACAATGAATAACTTTTACATTCTCTGCCCATTCAGGGGCTCAATAGAACTGAATAATAAGTTTTATTAACATCTTAAACATTCCTTGCCCATTCAGGGGCTTAATAGAACTGAACAATAAGTTCTATTAATACTTTAAACATTCACTGAGGGTCTAATGACCACGAACCTTGTCCACAGTTATAAGTAATCTTTCAACTTAAATTTTTACGGTCATACGACCATAATGACTTTAAGGTACTTAGGGGGATCAACCCTTCGTACATGTATTGTATACAAACATTTCAGCGCAAAGTACAAAACTAAGCGTAACCCCTATAAATAGGGTTGTTCATCTCAGTATTTTAAGTACAAGTCCGCCCCAAAGATAGTTTGGTTTGGATACACTTCAAGGTAATTTGGAGTTCAACGGACATCAATAAGGAATAGTTGAATACAAGATAATAACACTATGTTATTCAATGATCATACTGAATAAACATTTCTAAGTTCATACTTTAGGAATAATCTAATAGCATAACAATTGAATAATTTACCATACCTTGCTTTGAACAACATTAAGCTAAGGTTACATCTTAGAATTTAATATCAAGCATGCACAACAAATAATAACTTGAACGATAAACTAAAGGTACTTGCATGCTAATATAACAAGTTTAGAGTTAAGAAAACTTGCACAATTATAAAAGTAGGGTTAGAGAACTTGCATAAGTATAACATAACAGTGAAAAGTAACCTTGCTGAATAATAAAGTAGCAAAAGTTAGGGAACTTACCTCGTGCGTAGGTTAAACAATTACTATTCACGTTCACCCCAAGTCCTACACATACCATATGTATTGACAATACACATTAGTTACACTAACATTACCTTTATGAGTTACTTTATTACTCTTAGTATAGCTACTAACTAAGTTTAAGTTTAAACAGCATCACATCTTTTCATGAACATTACTTTTTAGCTTTATTACAACTACTTAAATGATCATGTCATTGCAACACACGTACATTAACAACTTGATACAACATCCTATTACATATCCAACATGTTATCATTAAGTTATACTAATACCCAAAGGGTTGCACTTGCATTCGTGCATCCCGACACCCTCCGATTGGCTCCAAATACATAATAGTCTTAAAGATGGCCATTTTTACTACTGTTACAGATCTCAAATTAAAAAACTTAAAGCATGAAAGTTGTAGGTCTACTCGTCCTCTTTCCGAATCATCTTGAATTACCTCAATCGGAGTTCGTATGAAAAAGTTATGGACGTTTTATTACAGGAGGTCAAAACTGTCCGACCCAGGCCACTTTTCCAGCGCTGGGGCACGAACAGTGGCGCTGGGGAGTGAGTACCAGCGCTGGGGCGCGAGCTACAGCACTGGGGCGCAAGCTACTGTCCCATTTTTGGCGCTGGGGCGCGAACTTTGGCGCTGGGGCACGAAATTTGGCGCTGGGGCGTGAATTTTGACGCTGGGGCGCCGAAACTCACAAAACCAACCCAGAAAGACAGAGCAAAGCTACTGTTGTAACGACCCCAAAATAGGTTCATTCCACCCAACCCATTCTGAGTCGTCAAATACATGGTACAGAAAACAACTACAACTTTATTACAACAATTGTCGTGCAAAATACAACAACACATATGATGTGAGTTTGGATACAAATATATACCAAATGTGACTCATGTTCCAACCGTGGACATCACCTCACAATAACACCTTACATAAAGGTATAGTCAAAAACTGTTTTAGAAATTGGAATATTTGGGAAGTGCTCAAGGAAACCTTCGTACATGGGAGGCCACGCGTCTAGGTTATGATAGATATCATATGGTCACAGAATTATCCTTGGTTGACCCAATAGACCCCAAAGAAAAACGAAAAGATTACTATCATATTCTTCCCAATGGTGAGTCTTCTCTTGACTTATCATTATCTCCACTGTCTCTAATTGAGAATTATACTTCAAACAAACACCAAGATTATATAGGTAGTGCCCATAGATATACTCAGCAAGTGGATGAGCACAACCCTGTCCTATGATGACACGAGGTTGTATGTCATTAGACATCTTGTATGATAGTGACAAAACACCCTTCCAACGTTGGGTTCGCCTCACCCTATTTTCTTCACCAAATATAACTACTAAATGATGACCACCGTTCTATTCCCTTGTTACCCCCGCTCGACCCAGCTACACTCTTATTACCTGAAAAGGAATTGTGAAGCAAAAGGGTGAGCACAACTAGCTCAGTAAAGAATATCATGACTAAAGATAATTAAATTATCAATAGCCTTCATCAATAATAAATCAGAGATTTAGAACATATGGTAAATGATAAAAATTTCAACCATAGTTGCAGCGGAACGAGCAATCCATTAGAAGAGTCAAATAGACTATAAAGTCTATTATCTTCTCCATGTTAAAAATCCACCAACAATGTTTTATCCATGTAACATCACTCAACAGTTCCTTTCCACAATCATATGAATAACTCATAATCATAATTGTGACTATAAATTTTCTTCGCACCCAGGACGAAGAATATTTTCATCACCTGTCTTTACCTGAAACATCAAAGATCATGGTTATACCAAATCACAATTCCTGTTTATAATCATACTAACAAATCCATCTTTGCACTACGGGCCAAAGATATTCATCAACAAACCATCTTTGCACTACGGGCCAAAGATATTCATCAACAATTCATCTTTGCACTACAGGCCAAAGATATTCAACAACAGTTCATCTTTGCACTACAGGCCAAAGATATTCAACAACATATCATCTTTGCACTACAGGCCAAAGATATTCATCAACAGTTCATATTTGCACTACAGGCCAAATATATTCATATCTCAAAGAATTATAATCATTTTAGAATTTATATAAACAATAATTATAACCATGTTGATCAATTCACCTTTGCACTTAAGCTTAAGATATTCAATTATAAATTCAATGGTCATGATCATACCAGTCACAATTCAACTTTGCACTACTGGCCAAAGAGAACCCATAGTCATGATCATACCAGAAATCTACCCATCTTTACACTCAAGTCAAAGAGAAATATCAACATCAAAGTTATAAAAATGTTATATATGATGATAAAAATAATATGATCAATATATAGTTTTAATCTCAAGAGTAATATTCGTAACTCATGAATAGTAAATCGTGAATAGTAACTCATGAATAGTAACCCCGACACAAAAGATAGAAATTCCACAATAAAATCCATACTAATATTTCGGTATAATGATATTGAAAGAATAACATTACTTAAATTTATAAACAATTTATTTTAATTGTTTACACTTTACTAATTAATGCATTTAATCATCATAAAATGTCAACTCTTACAATTTCATCATCAATAACCAAAACCCTCATCAAAAATCTGCATATACCTCATATAGGATTCTCAAGCCATAAAATCCTATTTTCCAATTTTCCTTCTTCACAAAACGAATTTAATTCATTTACTCATAACTAGACCATTTTCATGAAAAATACCAAATCAGTTCCAAAAATATTTCTTTTCTGGAATTTAGCATAATATAGTCCCATAGTGAACATATATTTTTCTCAGAATTTTTAAAAGTCATTTACTATTTTTCATATGGCCAAAATAGCCGAATATTTAGACATTTATCAAAAATTGTACTTTTGTCTAAAAATTCTGAAATTTACAGAGTATACTTCTATCATATACATGTACTCCCAATAAAAATTTCATCAATTTTGGAGTTAACCACAAGGAATTATAAGCTGTTACTTCTAAAATAGTCTTTTCTCATAAAATTCATAACTCTCAATCTATACATCCAAAAATCACCATTTTTGGACACAATCAAGAAAACTCATCAAAATATCATTTTAAATTTTTCCAGAATTTTAATCTATACTTCTGACTGGATATCGGATATGATGCTGAAGGAAACTTGCACTAATGAATAGCAACTCACCAAGTATATAAAAACTCACAAAATATGCTTCATAATATAGAGACAGAAAGAGAGAAAACTTATGTTTCTGGTGTGATTTTCAATTCTAACTTAGCCCTCTATTTATAGGAAAATTTTGGTAGGTTTGACCTGCAACCTGGTGGCTTTACCTGCTACTATTCCCACCCACCACATTTGAAATATAATTCAGCACATTTCTTCACCAACCACAAGTGGGGCCCACCAATTCTAGAATTTTCCACCAAAATGATAAACTCCGAAAATTCAACAATTTCTGAACCAGTCATCTCGTAAAATTCATAATAAATCATACGTTCATTTTTAACGGTTCAAAATTTGTGGACATATACTCAACTTATATATGTATAACATATCCAAAAATTACCACAATCCAACGGTCGGATTAAAAATTATAACCCCCGCAAAATATCTCAAAAACCCTGATTTTTAATACCTCCATTCCGACAAAAATACGGATAAAAACCTCAACATTAACTCCTTCATTTTTAACCACAAATGTGACGCCCCCAGAATAGGTATACAACACCCATTCTGAGTCGCCAAATACATGGTACAGAAAGCAAACTACAACTTCAATAATATAATTGTCGTGCAAAATACGACAACACATACTGTGAGTTTAAATACAAATATTGTCTTCTAGACAATATCCACACTCAAATAAATCCTCATTACAATTATTCAAACACTATTTTACAGAAATAGTGAGGACTGCTAATACATCTTTCTAGAACCATTACTCCATACCCCGACTAGATCCTGCTATGTTCTCACCTCCTGAGAAGAAAAATGGAACAAAAAGGAAAAGGGTGAGCTCAACTAGCCCAGTAAAGAATATTATGACTAAGATAATATACAACAAATTATCGTTAGTCTTCAACAGGGAAAAATCTGATAAAATATAATCGACAACAAGTTTTAGATCAACAACTGCAGCGGAAACAGCAAACCATTAGAAGAGTCAAGTAGAGAAAGAATTCTACTATCTTCTAAGATTTAAAAGTCCATCATCAATATTTTTATCCCTGTAACATCAATTAATAATCATCTTTAACCAAATATTCATCTTTGCACTACAGGCCAAAGATATTCATTTGTATCATCAGTCGGTCATGTTCATCTCAACACCTGTTCATCTTTGCACTACAGGCCAAAGATATTCATCAAGTAATCATACATCTTTGCACTACAGGCCAAAGATATTCAGTAATATCATCATTTAGGACTGAGGATGATGAAAAATATCTTAAAGAGAACGAATCCAATGAGATAGAAGGACAAATAGTAGGGATTCGTATAACAGTTTATCCAAGATCAATAATACTTCATAATAATCAATTGTGAAGCAGAATTCAAAAATAAAGATCAAAACATAGATACAATCAAAGATAGTAACCATAATAGACATCTTGGACAAAAAGGAAAAATTTTATTTTTCGGTGAATAGTGCCGTATTCGTGAATAGTGCCGTATACGTGAATAGTGCCGTATACGTGAGTAGTAACCCCCGACACAAAAAGTTCCAAATTTGATAAAAATTCAGATCAATATTTCAGCATAATGATATTGAAGAAAATAATACCATTAAGAAGAAAATAATATCCCTTACCTCAAAATATCAGTACTTCTGGTCGGAATACCGGTATAAGGCTGAAAGAAACTTGCTCTGATGAATAGAAACTCTCAAAGTATCTAAATACTCACAAAATACACTCAATAATCTAGAGAGAGAAAGAGAGAAAACTTGTTTCTGGTGTAATTTTCAATTCTAACTTAGCCCTCTATTTATAGGAAAATTTTGGTAGGTTTGACCTGCAACCTGATGGCTTTACCTGCTACTATTCCCACCTACCACATTTGAAATATAATTCAGCACATTTCTTCACCAACCACAAGTGGGGCCCACCAATTCTAGAATTTTCCATCAAAATGATAAACTCCGAAAATTCAACAATTTCTGAACCAGTCATCTTGTAAAATTCGTAATAAATCATACGTTCATTTTTAACGGTTCAAAATTTGTGGACATATACTCAACTTATATATGTATAACATATCCAAAAATTACCACGATCCAACGGTCGGATTAAAAATTATAACCCCCGCAAAATATCTCAAAAACCCTGATTTTTAATACCTCCATTCCGACAAAAATATGGATAAAAACCTCAACATTAACTCCTTCATTTTTAACCACAAAAATATATCCCTCATTTATATCCACATAAAATAAATATTTCCTTATCATATGAATCAATAATTAATTATTCATAAATAATATTACAGAATCACATTTATGACAACCAGGCCGTTCCCAGGAAAGAGGGGGCTTTCCAATAAGAATTTCTCCTTACTGGCGCGCAATTAGATGACCAAACCTCTCCTTAGACAGAACTTTCTAGACATTGCCAATAATGTTATCTAATAATATTATTCAAATAATATGAATTATTGATCTGATAAATGAAAATACTGTGCAGCAACAATTATTGAAACAACAATAATATAAAATATCAACGCAGCAATTATTGAATCAATAAAATAAAATATTGAATAATAACTACTGTAACAATTATTGAGTAGTGCCTTCTTACGTACGAATCAATAATTCAACTATACTGTGCAATCCGTGTGCTACTATGCAACCACGCGTTATTACTGTATTTTTAACCACCGGGTATTTAAACAGTGTTAACGGTAACAACTACGCCGTTATTAATAAACAACTTATACTTGTCGTTTTCTTCATCCAATCGCTTTCCGTTATGGGGCCCACACAAGGCTGCGTCGTCGTACGAATATTCCCCGACAGCAAGAATATTCCACGACCAACCGAATATTCACCGACCAAAAATAAATATTTTATAACCACTTGCTTATTTTGCAAAATTTGCACATTTCACCCATAACCAAAGTATTATATCAAATTAACCCCTTATTATTCACAATAATATTTAGAGAAAATTTGATTTTATTCATTAATAAGTTGGGGTCTTACAACCTCCCCTCCTTATGAAATTTCGTCCTCGAAATTGACGTACGTACCTGATGTTTCAAAAAGGTGAGGATACCTCGCTTTCATTTCTGATTCCAACTCCCAGGTCATTTCTTCAATAGCATGGTTTCTCCACAAAACCTTAACTTGTGGTATAACCTTCGTGCGTAGGACATGCTCTTTCCTATCCAAGATCTTAACAGGTACCTCCTCGTACGTTAAATCTTCAGCTATCTCGTCTGGTTCTAACTCAATAATGTGGTTCGGGTCTTTAACATATTTACGAAGCATAGATATGTGAAAAACATTATGAACACGAGACATGCTTGGAGGTAATGCGAGTCTATATGCCACATTTCCTATTCGCTCAAGAATCTCAAATGGACCAACAAATCTTGGATTGAGCTTTCCTCTCTTCCCAAATCTTGTAACTCCCTTCCATGGTGCAACACGTAACAATACATGATCCCCAATATTAAATTCCACGTCCTTCCGATGAAGATCCGCATAACTCTTTTGTCGATCCTGTGCCGTTTGTATACGTTGTCGAATCGTTTGGATCTTCTCTGTAGTAATGCGTACCAACTCTGGTCCCAACAATGTTGCTTCACCCACCTCGTCCCAGCATACTGGAGAACGACATTTTCTTCCATACAACGCCTCAAATGGAGCCATACCTATGCTCGCCTGATAACTGTTGTTGTAGGAGAATTCCACCAATGGTAGGTACTTATCCCAACTCCCTTTGAGATCTAAGACACAAAGTCTTAATAGATCTTCAAGAGTTTGAATAGTCCTCTCTGATTGTCCGTCCGTTTGAGGATGGTATGCTGAACTGAATCGTAAATCCGTGCCCATAGCTTTCTGCAAGCTAACCCAAAATCGTGAAGTGAATCTTGGGTCACGATCCGAAACTATGGATACTGGCATGCCATGCAATCTCACAATCTCGTTCACGTACATACTAGCAAGACGTTCAAGGGAATAAGTCTCACGTATCGGCAAGAAATGAGCGGACTTGGTTAATCTATCAACAATAACCCAAATCGCATCTATGCCTTGAGAAACCTTGGGAAGACCTGTAACAAAATCCATAGTAATGTGTTCCCACTTCCATTTCGGGATCTCAAGTGGTTGCAATGGACCCTTTGGCACTTGATGCTCCGCCTTTACACGTTGACAAGTTAAACACCTCGAGATAAACTCCGCGATCTCTCTTTTCATATTGCTCCACCAAAATGTATGTCGAAGATCGTGATACATTTTGGTACTCCCAGGATGGATTGCAAACGGTGTGTTGTGTGCCTCCATCATTATTCTATGCTTCAAGTCAAAATCGTTAGGAACACAAAGTCTGGAGTTGACTCGAAGTATTCCTTCTTCATCGATTCTTGCTTCTGGAATAGCACCTTCTTGCACTTTCTTCTTCATACGCATCAGCTCTATATCCGTAGCTTGAGCAGCTTTAACTTTATCGATTAAAGTCGGTTCTACTCGTATATTTGATATCATCATGTGGGTACTTGGAGCCTTCATCTCTATCTCCATCCTTTGCAAGTCATACAAAATGGGCCTTTGTGTTAAAAAAATTGCACTCGTACCCGCATATGATCTTCTACTCAATGCGTCAGCTACTACGTTTGCTTTTCCAGGATGGTATTGGATGGTATGATCGTAATCTTTCAACAGCTCAAGCCAACGTCGTTGCCGCATGTTGAGTTCCTTTTGGGTGAAGAAATATTTGAGGCTTTTATGATCTGTATAGATCTCCACTTTCTCCCCATAAAGGTAGTGTCTCCAGATCTTCAACGCAAAAACGACTGCTGCCAACTCCAAATCATGAGTAGGATAATTCCTCTCATATTCTTTGAGTTGTCGTGAGGCATAGGCTATGACTTTCCCATGTTGCATGAGAACACATCCTAACCCTTTGCCTGAAGCATCGCTGTAGATAACAAATCCATCCGAACCAGATGGTATTGTCAAAACAGGTGCCGAAATGAGTCTCCTCTTGAGTTCTTGGAAACTCTTCTCGCATTCCTCACTCCATACGAATTTTGTATCTTTCCGAGTCAGCTGAGTTAACGGAGTAGCGATTCGAGAAAATCCTTCCACAAATCTCCGATAATAACCAGCTAAGCCCAGAAAGCTACGTACTTCGGTTACCGACTTCGGTTGCTCCCAACTTTGTATGGCTTCAATCTTCGCCGGGTCGACAGATACTCCATGTTTTGACACCACGTGCCCAAGGAATGCTACTTCCTCAAGCCAGAACTCGCATTTCTTCAGTTTGGCATATAGCTTGTTTTCACGAAGCCTTTGCAGTACCAGCTTCAAATGGCGCTCATGATCTTCACGGCTTTTGGAATAGATGAGGATGTCATCAATAAAGACAACAACGAACTGATCCAAATATTCTTTGAATACACGGTTCATCATATCCATGAAGGCAGCAGGAGCATTAGTCAATCCAAAAGACATTACTAAGAATTCATAATGCCCGTACCGAGTTCTGAAGGCAGTCTTTGGAATATCCTCAGTTTTAATCTTCAGCTGATGATATCCAGAACGAAGATCGATCTTTGAAAAGAATTGTGCTCCTTGCAACTGGTCAAACAGGTCATCAATGCGAGGTAGCGGATACCTATTCTTGATGGTGACATGGTTCAATTCTCGATAGTCAATACAAAGTCGCATACTCCCGTCTTTCTTCTTTACGAATAAAACAGGAGCACCCCAAGGAGACGTACTAGGACGAATAAAACCGATGTCCAACAACTCCTGTAGTTGGACTTTTAACTCCTGAAGTTCAATAGGAGCCATTCGATATGGGGTTTTAGAAATGGGCTTTGTACCGGGTTCAAGGTCAATAAAGAATTCAATTTCTCGTTCCGGGGGTAGACCGGGAAGTTCTTCAGGAAATACATCGGAAAATTCTCTAACAATAGAAATATTATTCAAATCTGACTTGTCTTTGTTCAAATCCATAACATGGGCTAAGAAAGCTTGACATCCGTTTTTCAATAAACGAATAGCTTTGTGGCTTGATATGACAGTGACTGATTTTAGTGGTTTAGTAGTTTGAATTCGTATGACAGGTTGGTTAGGAATATGAAAACTAACAACCTTACGAAAACAATCAATTTTAGCATGATGAGTGGTTAACCAATCAATTCCTAAAATCACATCAAAAGCAAGTATCTTTAAAGAGATAAGATCAACAGGTAATGTGATAGTGCCAACTTGGATCATGCAAGATTTATAAACTGTAGATGTAACGAAGGTTTCACCCAACGGAGTTTCAACAGATAAGTTAAAGTCCAATTTCTCCGGAGTCAAGTTTAAACGTTGAGCACAAGCAGGAGAGATAAAAGAATGGGTAGAACCGGTATCTAGTAAAGTATAAACTTCGCAAGAATTCAAGATTAGCTTACCCGTGATCACCTCGTTCGGGTTTCTCACGTTTTGGCCAGTTACGACAAACGCTCTTCCAGGAACCGCTGATTTTGCCTTATCCGGGACAGCCCTTGGAATCACCACTCCCGCTGAACTTGGTTTCGCTATAGTACAATCTCGAGCGATGTGGCCTTCCTTCCCACAGTTGTAACACACCTTGGATTGTTGTGGACAGTTTGGGCTGATATGTCCCTCTTTCCCGCATTTGTAACATCTAACTGGCGGTCGTTCTCCTCCCCTAAAATTTGTTGTTGGTGCTGGTGCTGGTGCTGATGTCTTCCCGTCATTGTTGAATCTCCTCTTTCTGAAATTTCCACTTGACTCACCTCTCCTATTATCATGGCCACGATGACCACCCGAGTGGTTACCGCCTTTGTTCGTATTTTTCCCTCCTCGTTGGTTATCATCGCTCTGATGATTGCTGTCACCGGTATGACCCTGGTTGTGGTCCCTCGGTTGAGTATACTCATTATCTCTCTCTAATAATTGAGCCCTGTTTACAACATCTGAATATAAAGAAAATTTATGAGAGATAAGATATTGCCGAATCTCGGGTTTTAGACCTCTCAGAAACATCCTTGTCATTCGTTCCTCATTTTCGACCAAATGAGGTGCAAACCTGGATAACTCTGCAAACTTCGCCTCGTACTGGGACACCGTCATGTTGTTTTGTTCCAGTCTAATAAACTCAACCTCCTTCATATGACGAATACTTTCAGGAAAGTACTTGTCATTGAACAGTTTTTGAAATGTTTCCCAGGACATGTTGAGTGCGTCAGGCTGGGTACGCTTCACAGACTCCCACCAGTAGTCTGCCTCACCGCGGAACATAAATGTGGCGAATGGAACCTTCTGTTCCTCCGTGCATCCCAAGACATCAAATATCTTGGTAATTTGCTTGACCCACGTTTCCGCCATGATCGGATCCGGCTTTCCCTTAAATTCTGGTGGTCCCAATTCTTTGAACTGCTTAGCTGTGACAAACCGCGCGTTGTTATCATTTCCACCCGTATTCTGCACACGAGTCTCCCTCGTCTGATTTTGCATGAACTGCAAAAAGCTCCTAAACATTCCATCATTCATCGTTTGCTCGGTAACGTTGTTTACAGGAGGAATATTGCCTTCCTGTTGCACGTTCCCCTGGGTAGTGATCAAAGGTGTCTCCACGGTCTGATTTACTCCATTATTAACGTTCTCAGCTGCCATTCTTAAATACTGCCATAAAACAAGGGTTAATAGTCATGTCATATATTATCCCTATACTCTGACCGACCAAATAAACACCAAATAAACTTAGTCAGGTCATACTAGCGAAGGAATTCCCCGTCTCTCCCCTCCTAGTTCTTGTCTCACATCTCAGCCAGGGATCATATCCCTAAGCTCTGATACCAACTGTGACGCCCCCAGAATAGGTATACAACACCCATTCTGAGTCGCCAAATACATGGTACAGAAAGCAAACTACAACTTCAATAATACAATTGTCGTGCAAAATACGACAACACATACTGTGAGTTTAAATACAAATATTGTCTTCTAGACAATATCCACACTCAAATAAATCCTCATTACAATTATTCAAACACTATTTTACAGAAATAGTGAGGACTGCTAATACATCTTTCTAGAACCATCACTCCATACCCCGACTAGATCCTGCTATGTTCTCACCTCCTGAGAAGAAAAATGGAACAAAAAGGAAAAGGGTGAGCTCAACTAGCCCAGTAAAGAATATTATGACTAAGATAATATACAACAAATTATCGTTAGTCTTCAACAGGGAAAAATCTGATAAAATATAATCGACAACAAGTTTTAGATCAACAACTGCAGCGGAAACAGCAAACCATTAGAAGAGTCAAGTAGAGAAAGAATTCTACTATCTTCTAAGATTTAAAAGTCCATCATCAATTTTTATCCCTGTAACATCAATTAATAATCATCTTTAACCAAATATTCATCTTTGCACTACAGGCCAAAGATATTCATTTGTATCATCAGTCGGTCATGTTCATCTCAACACCTGTTCATCTTTGCACTACAGGCCAAAGATATTCATCAAGTAATCATACATCTTTGCACTACAGGCCAAAGATATTCAGTAATATCATCATTTAGGACTGAGGATGATGAAAAATATCTTAAAGAGAACGAATCCAATGAGACAGAAGGAAAAATAGTAGGGATTCGTATAACAGTTTATCCAAGATCAATAATACTTCATAATAATCAATTGTGAAGCAGAATTCAAAAATAAAGATCAAAACATGGATACAATCAAAGATAGTAACCATAATAGACATCTTGGACAAAAAGGAAAAATTTTATTTTTCGGTGAATAGTGCCGTATTCGTGAATAGTGCCGTATACGTGAATAGTGCCGTATACGTGAATAGTAACTCCCGACACAAAAAGTTCCAAATTTGATAAAAACTCATATCAATATTTCAGCATAATGATATTGAAGAAAATAATATCATTAAGAAGAAAATAATATCCCTTACCTCAAAATATCAGTACTTCTGGTCGGAATACCGGTATAAGGCTGAAAGAAACTTGCTCTGATGAATAGAAACTCTCAAAGTATCTAAATACTCACAAAATACACTCAATAATCTAGAGAGAGAAAGAGAGAAAACTTGTTTCTGGTGTAATTTTCAATTCTAACTTAGCCCTCTATTTATAGGAAAATTTTGGTAGGTTTGACCTGCAACCTGATGGCTTTACCTGCTACTATTCCCACCTACCACATTTGAAATATAATTCAGCACATTTCTTCACCAACCACAAGTGGGGCCCACCAATTCTAGAATTTTCCATCAAAATGATAAACTCCGAAAATTCAACAATTTCTGAACCAGTCATCTTGTAAAATTCGTAATAAATCATACGTTCATTTTTAACGGTTCAAAATTTGTGGACATATACTCAACTTATATATGTATAACATATCCAAAAATTACCACGATCCAACGGTCGGATTAAAAATTATAACCCCCGCAAAATATCTCAAAAACCCTGATTTTTAATACCTCCATTCCGACAAAAATATGGATAAAAACCTCAACATTAACTCCTTCATTTTTAACCACAAAAATATATCCCTCATTTATATCCACATAAAATAAATATTTCCTTATCATATGAATCAATAATTAATTATTCATAAATAATATTACAGAATCACATTTATGACAACCAGGCCGTTCCCAGGAAAGAGGGGGCTTTCCAATAAGGATTTCTCCTTACTGGCGCGCAATTAGATGACCAAACCTCTCCTTAGACAGAACTTTCTAGACATTGCCAATAATGTTATCTAATAATATTATTCAAATAATATGAATTATTGATCTGATAAATGAAAATACTGTGCAACAACAATTATTGAAACAACAATAATATAAAATATCAACGCAGCAATTATTGAATCAATAAAATAAAATATTGAATAATAACTACTGTAACAATTATTGAGTAGTGCCTTCTTACGTACGAATCAATAATTCAACTATACTGTGCAATCCGTGTGCTACTATGCAACCACGCGTTATTACTGTATTTTTAACCACCGGGTATTTAAACAGTGTTAACGGTAACAACTACGCCATTATTAATAAACAACTTATACTTGTCGTTTTCTTCATCCAATCGCTTTCCGTTATGGGGCCCACACAAGGCTGCGTCGTCGTACGAATATTCCCCGACAGCAAGAATATTCCACGACCAACCGAATATTCACCGACCAAAAATAAATATTTTATAACCACTTGCTTATTTTGCAAAATTTGCACATTTCACCCATAACCAAAGTATTATATCAAATTAACCCCTTATTATTCACAATAATATTTAGAGAAAATTTGATTTTATTCATTAATAAGTTGGGGTCTTACAACAAAAATATATCCCTCGTTTATATCCACATAAAATAAATATTTCCTTATCATATGAATCAATAATTAATTATTCACAAATAATATTACAGAATCACATTTATGACAACCAGGCCGTTCCCAGGAAAGAGGGGGCTTTCCAATAAGAATTTCTCCTTACTGGCGCGCAATTAAATGACCAAACCTCTCCTTAGACAGAACTTTCTAGACATTGCCAATAATGTTATCTAATAATATTATTCAAATAATATGAATTATTGATCTGATAATGGGAAATACTGTGCAGTGACAATTATTGAACAACAATAATATAAAATTTCAACGTAGCAATTATTGAATCAATAAAATAAAATATTGAACAGTAATTACTGTAACAATTATTGAGTAGTGCCTTCTTACGTAAGAATCAATAATTTCAAAAATACTATGCAATACCGTGTGCTACTGTGCAATAACGCGTATTACTGTATTTTAACCACCGGGTATTCCAACAGTGTTAACGGTAACAACTACGCCGTTATTTGTAAAAACTCAAATTTATCGTTTTCTTCACCCGACAGTTATTCTGTTATGGGGCCCACAAATGGCTGCGCCGTCGTACGAATATTCCCCGACAGAAAGAATATTCCACGACCAAACGAATATTCCCCGACAACAATGATTATTTTATAACCACTTGCTTATTTTGAAAGAAAAATCATATTTCACTCATAACTTTAAATTTTTATCAATTTAACCATTTACTGAATAGTAATTATAAGAAAAATTGAATACTTTTATTTTATAAAATTCGGGGTCTTACAACTGTCTAATTTATTTTTAACAGTCAATGACATCCAACAACATGTATAACTTCATGAAAATTACACATAAAAGTTATGAAGCATTTGTGTACGAATTTTACACAACTAAACAACAATATCAGAGAACTAATTATTTGAAAACAATGTTTTCCTTTAAAAATCAAAACTCCATTGTTGATATCTAAAGTACAGTGAACGAAATTTTCACTGTTATCAACCAAATTTGATTCCTTTGAAATACAAGTATGCCAACATCTAACAAATTAACATGTATAGTTTAATTAACATATACAAGGTTCAATTCGCGTATTAGTTCACAATTTTTGTTATCATGAAATCATATGTTCGTATATATATATATATATATATATATATATATATATGTGTGTGTGTGTGTGTGTGTGTGTGTGTGTGTGTGTGTGTGTGTGTGTGTGTGTGTGTGTGTGTGTTGTATGCTAAATTACGATTTAGAAAGGGAACTTGGTTTTACAGTGGAATATATATATATATATATATATATATATATATATATATATATATATATATATATATATATATATATATATATATATATATATATATATATGCTAACTATAACAATTATAACAATAAAAACACATAACATCATAACCAATTCTAGAACATGTTTTACAGATAATTTTTGGTAAAAACCTTAACAGAGTGAATGACTTTCAAGAACACAGACTATCAAATTCACAGTAAGTATATAGCGTGAAACATATATGATTACATACACATAATTTAAGGTTATAAGCACATACCTTTTTGTTGATTTTAAAAAACTTTGTTGTTCACTGATAATGATAATCTCAGAGCTTTTCTCTCTCTGTCTCTCTCTCAACTATCTCAGACAAACTTCAAATGTTGATTAGGCTTAAGCCAAAATAGCATATACGTAATATTAACTAAAACCAACGCTTACCTTTAAAACTAAAACGTATAAAACTGACGCTCAACTAATGATCGTATTAATTTAGCAGTTACCCAAAATAATATATATTATATATATATTTTTTTTAATTAATAATTTAAATTCAAAAAAAAATTCAAAAGCCATAAGGCTTTGTTTGGCAAACCATTAAAAATTTAAATGATTAATATACTTACACCTTGTTTGGCAAAACTAAATTAAAATGACTTTAATTTATTTTAATAACTCTTTATCACATAGTTATTTGTCACACTTTATGTAATAACAATTAAATAAATTACTTAATCACATAACTCAATCCACATAACACATTAATTGACTAATCACATTAATTATTTAGCAAATAAATAATTAACTAAATAAACTCAATCAAATTGAACAATTACTTATTCAATAATAAACACATCCAATAAATATTTATATAAATCAGTAAATATTTATAACTTACATTTAAAAATATGGAATGTTACATCATTTGGGGGTGTCACAAGATTACTATCATCTTCTATCCAATGGTGAGTCTTCTCTTGACAAATAACTATCTCCACTGTCTCCAAGTGAAAATTATATTTCAAATAAACTCCAACATCATATAGGTAGTGCTCGTAGATATACTCAGCAAGTGGATGTGCACAATCATGTCTTATGATAACACGAGATTGTATGTCATTAGACATCTTGTATGATAGTGGCAAAACACCCTTTCAAAGTTGGTTTCACCTCACCCTATTCGGTTCACCAAAATTAAATATCAAATGACGTATACAATACGACACACTTATCTAAAGTTCTTAATAAAATTATTTCCATACTATTTAGGGAGAACCTCAACAGCTATAGACCACCGTTCTATTCCCCTATTATTCCCGCTCGACCCAGCTACACTCTTATTACCTGAAAAGAATTGTGAAGCAAAAAGGGTGAGCACAACTAGCCCAGTAAAGAATATCATGACTAAAGATAATTTACATCATCAGTAGCCTTCATCAGTAATAAATCAGAGATTTAGAACATATGGTAGATGATAAAACTTTTCAACCATAGTTGCAGCGGAATGAGCAATCCATTAGAAGAGTCAAATAGACCATAATGTCTATTATATTCTCTATGTTAAAAGTCCACCAATAATGTTTTATCCCTGTAACATCAATCAACAATTCCTGTCCACAATCATATGAATAACTCGTAATCATAATTGTAATTCTAAATTTCTCTTCGCACCCAGGACGAAGATAATTTTCATCACCTATCTTCACCTAAAACATCAAAAATCATGGTTATACCAAATCAAAATTCCTGCTCATAATCATACTAATAAATTCTATCTTTGCACTACGGCCAAAGATATTCATTAACAATTCATCTTTGCACTACAGGCTAAAGACATACAACTTTATTTTAGAATAGTCAAGTAGGGCATGATATCTACTATCTTCTACAAATTAAAAGTGTATAATCAATATTTTATCGCTGAGACTCAGCTTAATAATTAATCAACATCATCGAATCACCCCAGCACTACGGCCAAGGATATTCGTTAATATCACATCCTTAAATTTATATTTCATCGTTGAGACTCAGCTAGATAATCAATCCATATCACTGAATTATCCATGCACTACGGCTAAGGATATTCGTTAATATCATGACCACGAATTATCCATGCACTACGGGCCAAAGATAATCGTGTTTTCATCAACGGTCATGATCATGCCATAAAACAATTCATCTTTGCACCATTGGCCGAAGAGAATCCATAGCCATAAGCATACTAAAAACTGTCCATCAATGCACTACGGCCAATGAGGACTTTTACCATATCATTTGTAACATTACGGTCATGATTATACCGAATAATCCCTGGTCATAATCATACCAAGTCTATCTATGCACTACGGCCAAAGATGACTTTCAACACAATATAAGCATGAGGATGATGACATTGATATAAGTATTAATCAAACGAAAACAAAGATAAATATTAAAGACATTAAATTTATCCAAATATTATCAATCACTTAATAAACTCATAATCTAATATTATTAATATTATAATAATATTTTAATCACTTCTTAAACTTATAAACAATTTATTTTAATTGTTTACACTTTACCAAATAATGCATTTAATCATTCAAAAATGTCATACTCATAAGATTTCATCACCAATGATCAAATCCCTCATCAAAAATCTGCATATACCCTATATAGGATTCTCAAGCCATAAAATCATATTTTCCAATTTTGTTACTTCACGTAACATATTTAATTCATTTACTCATAACTAGTTCATTTTCATGGAAAATACCAAATCAGTCTCAAAAATATTTCTTTTCTGGGATTTAGCATAATATAGTCCCATATTGAACATATATTTTTCTCAGAATTTTTAAAATTCATTTACTATTTTTCATATGGCTAAAACTGTCGAATATTTAGACATTTATCATAAATTGTACTTTTGTCTAAAAATTCTAAAATTTACATGGTATATTGTTGTTATATAGATGTACTCCCAATAAAAATTTCACCAATTTTGGAGTTAACCACAAGGAGTTATAAGGGTTTACTTTTAAAATAGTATTTTTCTATAAAATTCATAACTCCTAATCTATACATCCAAAAATAGCCATTTTTGGACACAATCTAGAAAACTCATCAAACTATCACTTCAAATATTTCTAGAATTTTTGGAGGGTCAGAACAATTACGAAACTGCCTACTGGCAGAAACCCCTTTTGAATAAAAATACTATTCATATGAATACGAAGGATCATTCACCATGCATGCGGTAATCCACATAGACAGGTTATTCCAACAGAATAATAAAGAATGAAATAACATAAGAATTCACCATGCATGCGATAGACCGCACAGACATGTTATTCCAACAGAATAATAAATAATGGAACCAGGTCAGGTGTAATACGCACAGACAGGATATTCCGACAGAAAAATAAGGAATGGAACCAGGTCATGCGTAAACGCACAGACAGGATATTCTGACAGAATAATAAATAATTGAATAATAGAAGAATTTCACCATGTATGCAGTACTTCGCATAGACAGGTTATTCCAATATAATAATAAAGAATGGAATAACAGAAGAATTTCACCATGTATACGTTAGTCCGCGTATACAGGTTATTCCAACAGAATAATAAGGAATGGAATAACAATAGCACTCTTCATGAATACGAAAGAAATAATACCCCTTACGAGTATAACAAATAATATCTCTTACCTTAGAATAAAGTTGGATACTGGAATAGAGAGGTAGCAGACTTCTCTTCTTCTTTCACTCTATAATTTCTCTCCTTAGAGTTTCAGTGAATTCATAAGAAATAATGAAGGAATGAGCTTCTATTTATAGAAGAATGGATTAAATAATAACTAATTCATGAATGGTCCAGATTGATTTACTTTTAAACGGACGGTCCAGATTGATTTACTATAAAATATTCTAATAAAACAAAATCTTTTAAATAAAATATAATATATTCTATTTATAGTCTAATAAAACGAATAACTTTATAAAAGTATTCTGTTTTATATAAAAAGATTTTACTATACAAAATACTATGCAGGCACTATGCAAATACTATGCATAATAAAATATAATGTATTCTGATTATTGTCAAATAAAACGAATAACTTTATAAAAGTATTTTGTTTTATATAAAAAGCTTTTACTATGCAAAATACTATGTATAATAGAATATAATATATTCTATTTATAGTCTAATAAAACGAATAACTTTATAAAAGTATTCTGTTTTATATAAAAAGTTTTTTTGTTTTATTACATTAATAATACTAATAAAACAAACTTCATCATCATTATTATCATTCACATTATTAATCGACCAGGTCGTTCCCAGAAAAGAGGGGGCTTTTCAATAAGGATTTCTTCCTATTGGCGCGTAATTAGGTGACCAAATCTCTCCTTGGCAGAACTTCTAGACATCGTTAATATTACAAATAATAATGTTAATAACTTCGTTATCTCAATTATTGATTTAATAATATATAAAATATCGACAATAATTGAATCAAATAACGTGAGATACTATGCAACAATTACTGTAGCAATAATTGAACAAAACTGAGTAACTTCTCACGTAAGCATCAATAATCAATACCGTGTGCTACTATGCAACCACGCGTATTACTGTACTTTTACTACCGAGTAGTTCAACAGTTAAAACTTCCGCCGTTATTTTCATAAAATTATTTTTGTCGTTTTCTCAATCCGATAATAATTCTGTTGTGGGGTCCACCAATGATTGTACCGTCGTACGGATATTCTCCGACAAAAAGAATATTATACAACAACTTGCTTACTTTGCTAAATTTTTACATATTACCCTTAACTTTAAACTTTTATCAATTTAACTATTTACCAAAATAAAAAAATTGAATACTTTTATTTCATAAAATTCGGGGTCTCACAACATAGCTCATATTACCCTATGTAACACAATACCACATACCTCGCAACAAATAACTATATATATATATATAGAGAGAGAGAGAGAGAGAGAGAGAATCTCAATATATATATATATATATATATATCAAAGCAGTAGAAAGCTTCAAATCTAAAAAAATCTTACAGCGAGCTGCCAAGAAGACTTTAGACCGCTTTTGAAGCTTGAAAACTCGGTTTCCACCGGTTAAATTTTGATATGTTGTAGAATAGATGCTTACAAGTGTTTGGAAAGAAAAATATCCCAGTTTGGAGCACTCTAGAAAAGGTTAAGGGCTGAAATGGACAAAGTTTTCTCTCTTTTTCTTCTTTTTTCTTACATTTTATAGCTGACTATTTATAGACCAAGGTGGTCGCGGGTCTACCTGCGGCTCCCCGGGTTTCCCCGGGCCCTGTGGGTCCCGTCATCTCGAAGTACGTGCACTCAGATCAACGCGATGTTTGCTCGAACCTTCATAACTTTCAATCCGGGAGTTCGATGGAGGCGTGCCATACCATTCCGGAAAGCTCTTTCCGAGACATACGCAATGACATAGGGCTTTCCCTTTTCTGAATTCGAGAAGATGGGTCCATGACCAAAATGGCATCTCCGGGTCTTCGCAGGCAGTTCATTGAGATATTTTGCGTAGTTTGCACTCGAAAGTGCTGCAATGGCTCTTTGTGATCGTCTCTAGACTTGATATGTTGTAGCTGTCTTTCCTCAAGTATTTTCGGGGTTTGACTATTGTTAACTATGTCTTTTCGTAGGTTTATCTTCGAGGTTGATTTGATGTTCCACAGGGATGTTTCCATGGATAGATTTGATGTTGTGGTCCTCCAAGGTTTTCTTTGGAGTGTAAAAAAGATGTTTTTTTCCTCCTGCATAGTTAGTAATAAGAAAATGAAATTTTGATTATCTACATCAGCTCAATAGCCCTATTCCAAACCAACCTCCAGAGGAGTTATCATCGATTTTATCCCTGATCCTATTTATAGTATGGAAAATTGATATCTTGAGTCCCTCCCAAAGGCGAAGGGTCAAATAGCATTTTTGATTATCGTAATTGATTACGTGACCAAGTGGGTGGAGGTTAAACCTCTTCGAACGATCACCGAGCAGGATTGTATGTAATTTTTCAAAGAGTCGATGGTGTTTCGCTTTAATATTCTCATGGTTATGGTGTCAAATAACGAGCGTCAATTTATGGGGGTCAAGTTTGGTCAGTTCTTAAAGAAGTTGAGCATCCAACATCATACGATCTCGGTGGCCCCACCTCAGTCCAACGGTCAGGTCAAGGTGACGAATCGAACCTTATTAAATGGCATAAAAAAAATAGACGAAGCTAAGGCCGATGGCCGAAAGAATAATGTAGTGTCTTGTGCTCTTGCCAAACTACGCCTCATACTACCAAGGGGGATGATCTCATTTTTGGCTAGCGTACGGTACCGATGCTCTTATTCTAGTGGAAATTGGGTCTCCCTCTCTTCGGGTTGGCTGTTTACCAACAACGAACTACTCGACATTACAATCGGAAGGTTAAGCAATGAAATTTTGAGGTTGGATATTTGGTGTTTTGTGAGGCCGAGGCTTCTATTCCTCAAAATATAGGTTAACTCATGCCTAACTGGGAGGGACCCTATGAAGTCACCGAGGTGCCAAATTCGAAACGTATCAACTTCGGACTATGGAGGGTGTCGAAATGAAGAATACATGGCATGCAGGGAGGGTCCACAAGTATTATTAATAAGATATTTTTTCTATTTACAAGTATAGGTTTTTCTTTTTAGAGGTTACAAATATAAAGCTGGAGTGAGTAGTTGGTTGAATTGTAGCCCTATTACATTATAGATAAAGAGTTAATTTTTCTTTTGAATGGCTTACATTTGCGAAAGTTGTAAATATGTAAACATTTGTCCATTACATAAAAGGCATCATACAGAGTTCTTAAAAATTCAAAAATATAAAGTTAAGGATCAGCAGAAGGATCCTCTTTGGTTTCGGTTCCTTCCTCTCTTTGTCATCAAAAAAGCCAATGAGGAGGGGGTCGAAGTCGGCTGCCTTGATCTTAGCCTTGGAAAATTATTAACCTTTTATCAAACTGCACCACAACAGCTTCGGTCAGCTCAAGAGAAGTTGTGTACTCATCAATGCCCTTCTGCTTATTAGCTTCGGTGATTTGCCGGCTTCGGGCCCGAAGATCGTTTATTTCTTTCTCCAGATAAGAGGGTTAGGTCCTTTATCTACCTATGTATGTCCAAGAACTGGCTTTCTCAGTCTTTGACAGTTCGTGTCCTCCAAAAGTTTATGCCTTTGTTCGGCTAGTACGAAGCTTTGACATTTTAAAGTTTTTAATTGGCATAACAACTCTTGGGATTTGATCATGGTGTCGGCATTATGATCTTTTTCTTTTTAGAGTTCGGCTAGGAGAACCTTGGCTTCCACCCGAAGGCGTTCGATTTCGACCTTCAGCTATTTTTCTTGAGAGGTTGCCTCGTCGAGCATGTGAAAAACATGTCTGAAGGCAGCAAAACCTTAAACATAAAGCTACTCGATTAGGTTACAAAAATAATAAGTATAGAAGGGAAGGAAAATGTATGTATACAACACTTACTCGACCCCCATGGAGTGGACTATTGACGAGGAGTTATTAGGGGGTTAGTCCATAGAATTTTTCATCATCGACTGGAAGGATGAAGGCATCAAAAATTTTAATGGGATAATCATTATGAACGTCTTCGGGCCAAAAGGTAAATAGTGGTGGGGTTCTCTATTTTGGGTCAATGGTCGATGGGGAATCAGGTATTATTAGGGAATGAGTTAGGTTTTGGGAAGAGTCAGCAGGTGTTGTTGGTGTCGTTTCTGTGTGAGCTTTCTTTGATGAGAGAGGATCAAAGATTAATTCTCTGGGTTTCTTTTTTTTATCGGGAACGACATCATTATGTGTATAGCTTTGGGAGGTAGAGGATAAGATCGGTTCTGGAATAATACCTTATGGAAGATCTGTAAGACCCCAACTTTTTAAAAAATTGAATTTCCATTATTATTTTGAATAATAAGGTGTTAATTTAATAAAATACTTTAGTTATGGGTGAAATGTGCAAATTTTGCAAAATAAGCTAGTGGTTATAAAATATTCATTGTTGGGGAATATTCGTTTGGTCGTGGAATAGTCTTGTTGTCAGAAATATTCCTATGATGGCGCAGCTATTTGTGGGCCCCCATAAACAGAATAATTGTCGGATATAGAAAGCGACAGAAATAACATTTTTAAAAATAATGGTAAAATTTTTACCGTTAACTGTTGAAATACCTGGTGATAAAAAGTACAGTAATACGCGTGGTTACACAGTATCACACGGTATTGCACAGTATTTTTGAATTATTGATTCTTACGTAAGAAGTCACTACTCAATAATTGTTACAATAATTAATGTTCAATATTTTATTTTATTGATTCAATAATTGTTACGTTGATATTTTATATTATTGTTAATTCAATAATTGTCACTACACAGTATTTTCCATTATAAGATCAATAATTCATATTATTTGAATAATATTATTAGATAGCATTATTGGCAATGTCTAAGGATGTTCTGTCTAGGAAAAGGGTTTGGTCACCTAATTGCGCGCCAGTAAGGAAAAATCCTTATCGAAAAGCCCCATCTTTCCTGGGAACGACCTGGTTGTCAATATTATAGTTCTGTAATATTATTTATGAATAATTAATTGTTGATATATATGATAAGGAAATATTTATTCAATGTGGATTTAAATGGAGGAATTTTTAGCATGTGACATTTGTTGAAAGTTGGTATTTTATCTTTTCTGATAAAATAATTCATTCAAATATATTATTATAATATTACATTATAGTAGTATGATGTGATTATATAATAGTATGATTTTTATAATTTGAGTGGTAACATTATTATAGTAAATTCGTGGTATAAAAGTAAAATGAGGTGGAAGAGAACAAATTAAATTTAAATTCTTATGATGTGAGCAATGATGTCATCGGAAAGATGAGGTAATCAATGATGTCATCGGAATGATGAAGTAAGCAATGATGTCATATAATCAATGATGTCATAAATTATGGCGAAAAGACTATTTTACCCTTACTCTGCCAAGCCTATAAATAGAAGCTCACTTTTTCATTATTTCTCACCAATTCACTAAAGCTATAGAGAGAGAAAGTACAGAGAGAATAAGAGAGAAAGAAGAAGAGTATTCTGCTATTACACTAGTGCAGTCTCTAAATTTTTATTAAGGTAAAGGGTATTATTTCTTTCGTATTCATGAAGAGAGTTCTTTTCTTTCAATACTCGTAAGGGTTATTATTCCATTCTTTATTATTCTGTTAGAATAACCTGTCTACGCGGACTACCGCATGCATGGTGAAATCTTTTTGTTATTCCATTCTTTATTATTCTGTGGAAATAACCTGTCTACGCGAACTACCGCATGCCTGGTGAATAACCCTTCGTATTCATTTGTTATCAAATTGTGAAAATGATCTGTCTACGCGGACTACCGCATAACGATTAAAAATCTATTTGCAGTTTCGTATATTATTAATTTTAGATTCCTAACTCTAAATTTACTACGGTAAGTATTGCTTCTATAATTTCTGAAATGATCAAAAATTCCATGAGTTTTGCGCTTCATCTAATATCATTTCACTGGAATATTGGTCTAAACTTTCTTATAAAAATTTTACCTTTTCATGTCGATGTTACTATTCACGTATACGACACTATGCACGTATGCGTCACCATTCATAAATACGACATTATTCACAGAAAAATTAAATTTTCTTTTTTTTGTCCAAGTTGTCTATTATGGTTACTATCTTTGATTATATCAATGTTTTGATCATCATTTTTGAATTTTCCTCCACAATTGATTATTTTGGAGTATTTTTGAACTTGGATAAACTAAAGTACGAATTCCTAATCTTTGTCCTTTTATCTCACTAGATTCATTTTCTTTAAAATATTTTTCATCATCCTCAGTCCTAAATGGTAATATAACTGAATATCTTTGGTCTGTAGTGTAAAGATGAATGATTACCTGATGAATATCTTTATCTCGTACTGTAAAGATGGATAGGTGTTGAGATGAACATGACCAACTGGTGATACAAATGAATATATTTGGCCCGTAGTGCAAAGATGAATATTTGATTCAAGATGTATATTGATTGATGTTACAGGGATAAAATATTGATAATGGACTTTTAAATCATAGAAGATAGTAGACTGTATTCTCTACTTAACTCTTCTATTAAATTATTATTTTCGCTGCGAATATTGATCTAAAACTTGTTGTCAATTATATTTTATCTTATTTATTAAAGGCTAACGATAAATTTTTTTTCATTATCTTAGTCGTAATATTCTTTACTGGACTAGTTGAGTTCACCCTTTTTCTTTTTGTTCTATTTTTCTTCTCATGAGGCAAGAATATAGCAGGGACTAGTCGGGGTGTGTAGTGATGGTTCAAGACAGATATTATAGCAGTCCTAACTATTTTGTAAAATAGTGTATCAATAATTGTAATAAGAACTTTATTTGAGTTTGGATATTGTCTAGAAGATAATATTTGTATTAAAACTCACAGCATATGTGTTGTCATATTTTGCACGATAATTGTAATAATGAAGTTTGTAGTTGTTTTCTGTACCATGTATTTGGCGACTCAAAATGGGTTGTGTGGACCTATTTTGGGGGCGTCACAGTTGGTATCAGAGCTTAGGGATATGGTCTCTAGCGGAGATCGGGGAATAGAACTAGGAGGGGAGAGACGAGTAAATTCTTCGCTAGTGTGTCCTACCTAAGCTTATTTATTTGGTCGGTCAGAAAATAGGGATAATATATGGCTTGTTAATTTCTTTAATTAACCCTTGTTTTGTGGCAGTATTTAAGAATGACATCTAAGAATATTGAGATGAGCAATGGAGCACATGAGACTGTTGAGACACCGGCAATCAACAACCAGGATAATGTGCATCAGGAAGGTAATATTCCTCTTGTAAATAACACCACCGATCAAATGATGAATGATGGGAAGTTTAAAAGCTTTTACAGTTCATGCAAAACCAGACGAGAGAGACTCATGTTTAAAATGCAGGTGGAAATATTGGCAACGCGCGGATTGTCACAGCCAAGCAGTTCAAAAAGTTAGGACCACTAGAGTTTTTGGGAAAACCGGATCCGATCAAGGCAGAAATATGGGTTAAGTAAATTACCAAGATATTTGATGTCTTAGGATGCACGGAGGAACAGAAGGTTCCATTTGCCACCTTTATGTTTCATGGTGAGGCAGATTACTGGTGGGAATCTGTGAAGCGTACCCAGCCAGCCGCACTCAATATGTCTTAGGAAGCATTTTAAAAATTGTTCAATGACAAGTACTTTCCTAAAAGTATTCGTCATATGAAGGAAGTAGAGTTTATCAGACTGGAACAGAACAACATGATTGTGTCCCAGTACGAGGCTAAGTTCGCGGAGTTATCCAGGTTTGCACCTCATTTGGTAGAGAATGAGGAACGTATGACGCGGATGTTTCTAAGAGGTTTGAAACCAAAAATTCGTCAATACCTCATTTCTCACAAATTTTCTCTATATTCAGATGTTGTGAACATGGCTCAATTATTAGAGCGAGATAATGAGTTTGTTCAACCGAGAGACTACAACCAGGGTCATACCGGTGGCAACAGTCATCGGAGCAATGATAACCAACGGGGAGAAAAATATTCGGACAAAAGCAGTAACCACTCTGGTGGTAATCGTGGCCATGATAGTAGAAGAAGTGAGTCGGGGGGAGATTTTAAAAAGGGAAGGTACAATAATGACAACTTAAAGACGTCAGCACCAGCATCAACTGTGCCTAGGGGAGGAGAACGACCACCGATCGTATGTTATAAATGCGGGAAAGAGGGACACATTAGCCCAAACTGCCCACAACAATTCAAGGTGTGTTATAACTGTGGAAAGGAAGGTCATATAGCTCGAGATTATCCTATAGCAAAACCAAGTCCAACAGGGATGGTGACTCCAAAGGCTGTCCCGGACAAGTCGAAGTCAGTGGTTCCTAGAAGAGCGTTTGTCGTGACTGCCCAAAATGCCAGGAACCCGAACGAGGTGATCACGGGTAAGCTAATCATAAACTTTTGCAAAGTTTATATCTTATTAGATACCGGTTCTACCCATTCTTTTATCTCTACTGCTTGTGCTCAACGTTTGAACTTGACTCCTGAGAAATTAGACTTTGACTTATCTGTTGAAACTCCGTTAGGAGAAAATTTCATTACATCCACTGTTTATAAATCTTGCTTGATTCAAGTTGGCGCCATCACATTACCTGTTGATCTCATCTCTTTAAAGATACTTGCATTTGATGTAATTTTAGGGATTGATTGGTTAACCACTCATCATGCTAAAATTGATTGTTTTCGTAAGGTCATTAGTTTTCATATTCCTAACCAACCTGTTATACAAATTCTAGCAACCAAACCACTAAAGTCAATCACTGTCATATCAAGCCATAAAGCCATTTGTTTATTGAAAAACGGATGTCAGGCTTTCTTAGCCCATGTCATGGACTTGAACAAAAATACGTCAGATTTGAATAATATTTCTGTTGTTAGTAAATTTCCTGACGTATTTTCTGAAGAACTTCCTGGCCTACTCCCAGAGCGTGATATCGAATTTTGTATTGACCTTGAACCTGGTAAAAAACCCATTTCAAAAACCCCATATCGAATGGCTCTTATTGAACTTCAGGAGTTAAAAACCCAAATACAGGAGTTGTTCGATATTGTTTTCATTCGTCCTAGTACATCTCCTTGGGATGCTACTGTTTTATTCGTAAGGAAGAAAGATGGGAGTATGCGACTTTGCATTGACTATCGGGAGTTGAACCATGTCACCACCAAAAATAGGTACCCACTACCTCGCATTGATGACATGTTTAACCAATTGCAAGGTGCTAAATTCTTCTCAAAAATCGATCTTCGTTCCGGATATCATCACTTAAAGATTAAAACTGATGACATTCCAAAGACTGCTTTTCGAACTCGATACGGGCATCATAAATTCCTAGTCATGTCTTTTAGATTGACTAATGCTCCTGCGGCCTTCATGGATATGATGAACCGAGTATTCAAGGAATATTTGGATCATTTTGTGGTTGTCTTTATTAATGACATCCTCATCTATTCCAAAAGTCATGAAGATCATGAGCAACACTTGAGACTGATACTCCAAAAGCTTCGTGAAAACAAGCTATATGCCAAGTTAAAGAAATGCGAGTTCTGGCTTGAAGAAATAGCATTCCTTGGGCACGTGGTATCGAAGTATGGAATATCAGTTGACCCGACAAAGATTGAAGCAATACAAAGTTGGGAACTACCTAAGTCAGTAACCAAAGTACGTAGCTTTCTGGGCTTAGCTGGTTATTATCGGAGATTCGTGGAAGGATTTTATCGAATCGCTACTCCATTAACTCAGATAACTTGAAAAGATACAAAATTCGAATAGAGCGAGGAATGTGAGAAGATCTTCCAAGAACTCAAGAGGAAACTCATTTCGGCACCTGTTCTGACAATACCATCAGGTTCGGAGGGATTTGTCATTTCCAGCGATGCTTCAGGCAAAGGTTTAGGATATGTTCTCATGCAACATGGAAAAGTCATAGCCTATGCCTAAGACAACTCAAAGAATATGAGAGGAATTATCATACTCATAATCTAGAGTTGGCAGCAGTCGTTTTCACGCTAAAGGTCTGGAGGCACAACCTGTGTGGGGAGAAAGTGGAGATCTATACAGATCATAAAAGCCTCAAATATTTCTTCAACCATAAGGAACTTAACATGCGGTAACGACGTTGGCTCGAGCTGTTAAAAGCTTACGACCATACCATTCAATATCATCCTGGAAAAACAAACGTGGTAGCTGACGCATTGAATAGAAGATTGTATGCGGGTACGAGTGAGATGTTGTTAACACAAAGACCCATTTTGTACAACTTACGAAGGATGGAGATAGAGTTAAAGGCTCTAAGTACCCACGTGATGATATCAAATATATGAGTAGAACTAACTTTAATTGATAAAGTTAAAACTGCTCAAGCCACAGACCCAGAGTTGATGCGTATGAAGAAGAAAGTACAAGAAGGTTTTATTCCAGAAGCAAGAATCGATGAAGAAGGAATACTTCGAGTCAACTCCAAACTTTGTATTCCTAACGACTCTGATTTGAAGTACAAAATCATGATGGAGGCACACAACACACCGTTTGCAATCCATCCTGGAAGTACCAAAATGTATCGTGATCTTTGATATACATTTTGGTAGAGCAATATGAAGAGAGAGATCGCGAAGTTTATCTCAAGATGTTTAACTTGTCAACGTGTCAAGGCGGAGCGTCAAGTACCAAAAGGTCCATTGCAACTATTGGAGATTCCAGAATGGAAGTGGGAGCACATTAACATAGATTTCATTACTGGTCTTCCCAAGGTTTCTCAAGGCATAAATGCTATTTGGGTCATTGTCGATAGATTAACCAAGTCTGCTCATTTCTTGCATATACGAGAAACTTATTCACTTGAACGTCTTGCTCGTATGTACATAAATGAGATTGTGAGATTGCATGATATGCCAGTATCCATAGTTTCTGATTGAGACCCAAGATTCACTTCACGATTTTGGGTTAGCTTGTAGAAAGCTATGGGCACGGATTTAAGATTCAGTTCGGCATACCATCCTCAAACGGACGGGCAATCGAAAAGGACTATTCAAACTCTTGAAGATCTATTGAGACTTTGTGTTCTAGACTTCAAAGGGAGTTGGGATAAGTATTTACCATTTATGGAATTCTCCTACAACAACAGTTATCAGGCAAGTATAGGTGTGGCTCCATTTGAAGCATTGTATGGATGAAAGTGTTGCTCTCCAGTATGTTGGAATGAGGTGGGTGAAGCAACATTGTTGGGACCAGAGTTGGTACGTATGACTACAGAGAAGATCCAAATGATCCGACAACATATACAAATGGCACAGGATCGACAAAAGAGTTATGCGGATCTTCATCAAAAGGACGTGGAATTTAATATTGAGGATCATGTATTATTACGTGTTGCTCCATGGAAGGGAGTTACAGGATTCGGGAAGAGAGGAAAGCTCAATCCATGATTTTTTGGTCCATTTGAGATTCTTGACCGAGTAGGAAATGTGGCCTATAGACTCGCATTACCTCCAAGTATATCTCGTGTTCATAATGTTTTTCACATATTTTTGCTTCGTAAATATGTGAAAGACCCAAACCACATTATTGAGTTAGAACCAGACGAGATAGCCGAAGATTTAATGTACGAGGAGGTACCTGTCAAGATCTTAGATAGGAAGGAGCATGTCCTACGCACAAAGGTTATACCACAAGTTAAAGTTTTGTGGAGGAACCATGCTATTGAGGAAATGACCTGGGAGTTAGAATCAGAAATGAAAGCGAGGTATCCTCACCTTTTTGAAATACCAAGTACGTACGTCAATTTCAAGGACGAAATTTCATAAGGAGAGGAGGTTGTAAGACCCCAACTTTTTATAAAATTGAATTTTCATTATTATTTTGAATAATAAGGTGTTGATTTGATAAAATACTTTAGTTGTGGGTGAAATATGTAAATTTTTCAAAATAAGCAAGTGGTTATAAAATATTCATTGTTGTCGGGAAATATTCGTTTGGTCGTAGACTATTCTTGTTGTTGGGAATATTTGTACGACGGCGCAGCCATTTGTGGGCCCCATAAACAGAATAACTGTCGGATATAGAAAGCGATAACCTTTTTTAAAATAACGGCAAAACTTTTACCGTTAACTGTTAAAATACCTGGTGATAAAAAGTACAGTAATACGCGTGGTTGCACAGTAGCACATAGTATTGCACAGTATTTTTGGATTACTGATTCTTACGTAAGAAGTCACTACTCAATAATTGTTACAGTAATTACTATTCAATATTTTATTTTATTGATTTAATAATTGCTACGTTGATATTTTATATTATTGTTAATTCAATAATTGTCACTGCACAGTATTTTTCAATATCAGATCAATAATTCATATTATTTGAATAATATTATTAGATAGCATTATTTGCAATGTCTAAGGATGTTCTGTCTAGGAAAGGGATTTGGTCACCTAATTACGCGCCAGTAAGGAGAAATCCTTATCGGAAAGCCCCCTCTTTCTTGGGAACGACCTGGTTGTCAATATTATAGTTCTGTAATATTATTTGTGAATAATTAATTGTTGATATATATGATAAGGAAATATTTATTCAATGTGGATTTAAACGGAGGAATTTTTAGCATGTGACATTTGTTGAAAGTTGGTATTTTATCTTTTTCGATAAAATAATTCATTCAAATATATTATTATAATATTACATTACAGTAGTATGATGTGATTATATAATAGTATGATTTTTATAATTTGAGTGGTAACATTATTATAGTAAATTTGTGGTATAAAAGTAAAATGAGGTGGAAGAGAACAAATTGAATTTGAATTCTTATGATGTAAGCAATGATGTCATCAGAACGATGAGGTAATCAATGATGTCATCAAAACAATGAGGTAAGCAATGATATCATATGATCGATGATGTCATAAATTATGGCGAAAAAACTATTTTACCCTTACTCTGCTAAGCCTATAAATAGAAGCTCATTTCTTCATTATTTCTCACCAATTCACTAAAGCTATAGAGAGGGAAAGTATAGAGAGAATAAGAGAGAAAGAAGAAGAGTATTCTGCTATTACACTAGTGCAGTCTCCAAATTTTTATTAAGGTAAAGGGTATTATTTCTTTCGTATTCATGAAGAGAGTTCTTTTCTTTCAATACTCGTAAGGGTTATTATTCCATTCTTTATTATTCTGTTAGAATAACCTGTCTACGCGGACTACCGCATGCATGGTAAAATTCTTTTGTTATTCTATTCTTTATTATTATGTGGGAATAACATGTCTACGCGAACTACCTCATGCCTGGTGAATAACCATTCGTATTCATTTGTTATTAAATTGTGAAAATGATCTGTCTACGCGGACTACGGCATAACGGTTAAAAATCCATTTGCAGTTTCGTATATTGTTCATTTCAGATTCCTAATTCTAAACTTACTACGGTAAGTATTACTTCTATAATTTCTGAAATGATCAAAAATTCCTTGAGTTTTGCGCTTCATCTAATATCATTTCACTGGAATATTGGTCTGAACTTTCTTGTGAAATTTTAACCTTTTCATGTCGAGGTTACTATTCACGTATATGACACTATTCACGTATACGGTACTATTCACAAATACGGCACTATTCACAGAAAAAAAAATTTCTTTGTCCAAGTTGTCTATTATGGTTACTATCTTTGATTGTATCCATGTTTTGATCATCATTCATAAATTTTACTCCACAATTCATTATTATGGACTACTTTTGAACTTGGATAAACTAAAGTACGAATCCCTAATCTTTGTCCTTTTATCTCACTGGATTCATTTTCTTTAAAATATTTTTCATCATCCTCAGTCTTAAATGGTGATATAACTGAATATCTTTGGCCTGTAGTGCAACGATGAATGATTACCTGATGAATATTTTTGGCCTGTACTGCAAAGATGGACAGGTGTTGAGATGAACATGACCAACTGGTGATACAAATGAATATATTTGACCCGTAGTACAAAGATGAATATTTGATTCAAGATGTATATTGATTGATGTTACAGGGATAAAATATTGATGATGGACTTTTAAATCATAGAAGATAGTAGACTGCATTCTCTATTTAACTCTTCTAATGAATTGTTATTTCCGCTACGAATATTGATCTAAAATTTGTTATCCATTATATTATGTCTGATTTATTAAAGGCTAACGATAATTTATTTTTCATTATCTTAGTCATAATATATTCTTTACTGGGCTTAGTTGAGCTCACCCTTTTCCTTTTTGTTCCATTTTTATTCTCAGGAAGCGAGAATGTAGCGGGGACTAATCGGGGTGTGTAGTGATAGTTCAAAACAGTTATTATAGCAGTCCTTACTATTTTATAAAATAGTGTATCAATAATTGTAATGAGGACTTTATTTGAGTTTGGATATTATCTAGAAGACAATATTTGTATTAAAACTCATAGCATATGTGTTGTCGTATTTTGCACGATAATTGTAATAATGAAGTTTATAACTATTTTTTGTACTATGTATTTGGCGACTCAGAATAAGTTGTGTGGACCTATTTTTTGGGTGTCACAAGATCGGTAAATCAGGTCAACAGTTTGGAGGAGATTTTGGACGAGGCCTTGACTAGTTTTCATTTTTTTTCTTTTTTGTCAGTGCCCTTTTCTCCTCATCTTTGAGCTCCCACAGCACTCTTCAGTGCGGGCACATGGACGGCTGAAAGAGATGTTACCGCGATTAGCTTCGCCGGTTGTGATATCTGAAAGTTTTAAATTCTTCTTCCCAATCCTGAAAGGTAGACTCGAATTGAACCTGAAGGTGATCTTTGAGGGTTCTCCCCAGTTCGGGAGTAAATGGGTGTCGGGGTCCTTGATATAAATCCAGTATGAATGTCACCCATTATTTTTGGAAGGGGTTTTCATCCATACACGTCTACAAGGTTATTTTGTTCAAATGGCGATACCCCGGTTCCTTCGAGCGACCTAAGGTGAATATGGAAATTTAAGAATAAGCCTAAGGAGGGTTCAACTCCACATTCTCGACAGAATGCTATGAAGAAGACTAAGTGAATATAAGAGTTCAACACCAGTTATGCGATCCCAATCCCAACAAAACATTGGAATGAAGAGATAAATTCATGAAGATGAAATCTTACTCCGTACCTCAAGACATATATGGGAACAACGACACATTCACCCTTCGGGCGCTAGTACATTCTCTCTGATAAGGTTGGAGCTCGAAGTTCGTACTGATCGGGAATCTGATATTAGGATCAGAGATTGGGGAGAAGGCTTTTAGATACGAAAATTTTGGTGTTGATATGAGAGTAGGCTTTGTCGGAATGGTAGCGTTCTCGAATGCCCATTTCCCTGGTTTCGGCCTCACTTATCTCAGGTGATGAGGGGTCTTTAGTTATGGGTGAGAAAAGGGTTTGGAGGTGGAGTCAACAACGGTGACGACGGTAAACTGAGTTACAGGGAGGGGAATGTTATCATCAATAAAGGTGATTATTTTTTCAGTAGGGTGGTTATGTTGTTTCTGTATATCAGCGTCAGTGGTTAGTGTCATCGAGGTGGATTGTGTGGTGTTGGGGGTTATTTGAGTAGTTAGGTCGGCCACGATAGGGGTTTGGTCGATGGGAAATATGGTACTGACAGGATGTTCACTGGACATGATGAAGGAAGTATTGTCAGGGGTAGAAGTGAACACTACAGTTTGACGAGATAAGTGGAGTATTAGTATGATATGGCGCCTATGCTCTCAAAGAAGTTTGGTTTTTTGGATGAGAAGTGACGGTTCAGATGCTTGGGTAGGAAATTTAAAGGGATAAAATACCGTACGTATGATAAGGACACGTTTCCCCATTTATGGCGTAATGATGAAGTTGGGGGGGTTTTGTCTGTCACGTGGCATATTGGGTTGCAAATTTGACTTTTTTGGTAAACTAATTAAATACTTAATTTGCTAAATAATTTTTATACTCTCTTATTTGAAATTTCTTATAATATAATATGAGAATGGTGGGCAATGTTAGAGTGTGGTTTAATGGGCCCGAGGGATTCGGGGGACTCACGTCATGTAGCTAGATGGTGTTACATTAACAATGAGAAGTTTGATTTTCTAGAAGGGTCACATTCCAAATTGACTTATAATCCCTTGTCTTATTTGACTTCTTATTTCTGAAGAAGTCAATTCCTATTCAGTTATGAGACTTATAGTTATAAGGAATCTCTACATAGGACTTCTATTCTTACTCGGAGACGGGCATGATAAATTGAGGCGGTGTGATAAAGCTATAAATACGGTCATAATCCATGTTCAAGGTACACACATTATTTATTCTTACCCACTAAAGCAATTACATACCTTCATTGTTGACCTTTTTAGCATGTATTTATTCTCACAACGGAGCTATCATTTGACGACTATTGTTGACGATTTTAGCATGTACTTATTCTCACACCAGAGTTATCCCCTGGCGGCCGAAACCGTAAAGCTTTTTGATGTGTTTATTTGTTCACTGTGCATGTTTTAAGTTCGTTGTTTGGTGATTTAATGAGTGAATTCTGGGTTAACAGTGTGCATAGATGGAGTTAAGCGAGGTGGGATACAAACCCTTGTTTATGGTGTATTAAATGGCGAGATAGGAATTGACATTTCTTTGAGGATGTGGAGAAGTTTGTGGCTCATCTTAGATCCTTGTTTTTGCACTTATTATATTTTTGGCAAAATGAGTTCTATCTGGACTCTAATGTATCTTTTACATGATATTGGCGCCCATTTTATTTAAATATTTGGATAGTGGATTGCACCTTTTTTTTTGACATCGTTCGAATATATAATCTTTTTGACATATTACTACTATAATTAAAAAAAAAAGTGAGAGAAAAAGAAGAAGTATTAACATCTGGTTCTTGTCCCCATGGATAATTTCGAGCTCCCTACTTGCATTAAATTTTAAAATGCTTTCAAACTGCATTTTTTTAGAGGTTATTTCAAAAACTCTTTATTCTAGCTAACAAAGTAGCCGGTGAATCGATGCTCCTACAGTTTAAGTAGTTAGAAAAGTTGGATTTATGACACGTATTACGTACTACAATCTCGGATCTTATTTATTATTGACATATTATTTTGTTTGCTAAGTCAGCTTCTTCTGCTTCTTCGTTACCTGAGTTACAGATGCCATAGTTTAATTTCATCTATAGCCAGGTAAAGATGCTTAGCAGTAGTATATGTGTATTCTTTATCCTGTTTTGGTTTCGGCCTTGTGCTTCTTCGTTTTGGAGTCTTTTGAAAGAGAGTGCTCCCACTTACTTTTTTTTTATTTACAAATATGTCACCCACGGTCCCATTTGTTTTTTTAAAAAAACTCCAAAACGACGTAATTTTAATAAATGAGTGCTATTTAAAGAGGAATGCTATTTAAGGGGAATGCTCTTGATCCTTGCTATATATATATATATATGGGACCGCATCCATGGCAACCGGTTGTAGCGGCTTGTCACTATTTATATTAGTTTGTAATATTATTAATACTATTATATTAATATCTTGTAATATTAGTATTTATAATATTTATATTTATAATTTTAATATTAGTATTAATATTTTGTAATATTATTAATACTATTATATTAATATTTTCAAATATTAGTATTAATAATATCTTGTAATATTAGTATTAATACTATTATATTAATATCTTGTAATATTAGCATTTTTTAGTGATCTTAATAGTCAAGGTCAAGGTGATTTTTGTTTTTCATGTAGGATGGAGTCTCATGACTATGCCCAAGTAGTGCTATTTAAAAATGTAATCAGTCTACCATGTTTTTCAAGCTGAAGCACTTGATTTATATAAACAGTGCCACACTGTGTTTCAAATGTAGCATAGGACTGCAAAACTAATTGAATAAATAGTCTACTTGGAGGTTTTAATTTTAAGGCTGATATGCTTTGCACAGGTTGTTTATATATGTGATATGCTGGATTGTTTCTTAGAAAAAAATACATTTCCAAAGCCTTATCTTCAACCCACCAAAACACTTGCATTCTCACAAATTGAGTCGGTCATTTCGTCTAACAATGGAACTGCGTTATTGAGCTCGGAAATTAAAGAGGGGAAATTGATTCATGCTTCATCAGTTAAGGTGAGAGGTAATAGGACAGAGCTTCAGGCTTCATCAAATTCGGAAGATGATTGGTGTAGCAGTTGCAATTATGAGGAATTGAACTCCTGAATCATTTATTGAAACAGCTCTCCAAAAGTTCGTGCTTTTGTCAATTTGACTTGATTATATAATTGTCTAACTTTAGCTAAATAAAATGAGAGCTACCCATAAACGAAATAAAATTGGCACTAGAACGAAATATATATGCTACCCATAACTAAATAAAATTGGCAATTAAACGAAATATTTAGCAAAACAGCATAACAGCATTTGAATTGAAGGACAAAGAACATTAATTCCTGTACCAGTCATTTCACATTGTCTGGAAGAAACAATGTAGACAGACAACTGAACAAGACCTAGAAGAAGATATAAGATCATATTTATCTTCATTTTAACCACCACACCAAAATCATAATTCAATTAATTATCCAGTTCACAGCCACGTAAAAGTAGTTTACAAACCCTGCCATCGAGAGTCCCTTGGCGTCCTGTTAATTTAAATACATTGAAAATAAGTGAGATTTGGTATAATAATGTTCCTTTCTGCAAGAAGCAGTAGCCTAATCAAGCACAGAAACATTGGTTAACAAGCTTAATGTATTGAAGTTCTTGTACAAATGAAAAGCTACGTAAATGACCCAAAAGCTACGTAATCACAATCCGCTCATTAATTTTATTTTAGAGTAACGCCAATGATCCTATCAGAATCACATTTTAAACAATAAAACTTCACTTACAAAGAGAATCATAAAGTGGAAAATAGAACTACAGCTAATTACAGAACTACAGCTAGAGTTGGATATATATCTATCATACAATGGTTTCATTACTTGAATTTAATATATAAGCTCTAGTGATGATAATGTCATATATATACTCCAGGGTGGAAATTTCCATATAAAAAAGAGAAGCTTTTATCAGTGTAGAAGTAAGAGCTTAGAGTGGTGAAAGGCACATCACACACAAACTTGCTCCATTTGAATAATATTATGCTATCTGAAAGCAAAAGCCAAAAGGTACAAAAAATAAGCCCTTCATAAACCAAAAAATTCAAATCTAAAGTCTAAACACAGAAAGTCTAAAACATTACAAATAATGAGGAAAGGACAGAAAATTTCAATCCACCACTTGGCAACAGGATCAAAATAATTGAAAGTGGGAATGACTCAAAAAAATATACGGTAAAGAAATATGCAAGAAAGATACAACTGGTTGTCAAGTGGTTGTTCTTACTTTAAATGTTTACAAGGAGTCCATCAGGAAGCAAGAGCAACCAATATTTATATATGGTACTATTAAAATCCATCATGAAGTTAAACCCCCCAATCCTAAACAACAGTAATGCAATCTGTGCCTAGATAATCCTTTTTAAGGAAAAAGATACCACAGGAACTTAAAGCTAAAAGCTAATTACACCAATCCAAAACAACAGTTATGCAATCAGTAAGAACAAGGAACTAAGTAGAACTATGTTCATAAGTAGAAGTCATGTTAACTGACTCGGATACACTAATTCCACCACACTCCATTTCCTTGTTTCTTTCGGAATCATTCTTCCCAATAATTTGCTTGATCTTTTCATATCCATTATCTAGACATTCGTTTAATACATTTGTGGCTTCTTCATTTGTGAGAGCACTATCAATCAAATCTAAAGAACGTTGAATCAATTGACCACGTAAGAGTAAGTATAACTTGTCATCTTTTATCGTCACACCATTATCATCAATTATACAACTTGATTTTGTTGTCTTTGTCCACCTCTTTAAAATGTATTTTGTAGGGAACTTGTCAAGATCATGATACTTATTCAAGTAAGCTAGTACATGCCGACATAGGATTCCCAAACTCTCAAACTTTTTGCAAGTGCATGTTGCATAATCCCAAGATTTGTCATAATGAATTTCTCTTACATTACACTTGTCGACATTCCTTCGGCAAATCTTATATACATGGTAGTTGACATCCTCCTTCATAAGTTCAAACTTATAATTCAAGGTCTCACACAACTCATCTTTAAATTTATAATACATAGAGTATGTATAAATGTCAACCATTTGACTTAAGAAGTGATTGGCAATTTTCATTTTCGGTCTCTCAATCAAATCTTTGTTATCTGATTCCAACTCTACATGTCGTTGATGTTGAAGGCCCCGACCAAATTGAATCATAAAATCCACTAATGAATTTTCTTTAGAAACAAATCTTTTGAAAAACGAATGACAACTCTCCGCTCGTTGACTACTTGACATGTCGGCTGAGAAAACATGATTCACATGTACGGGAACCCATCTACAACGGATGTCATACATTGATTGTAGCCATTTATTAGTAGTCAACCCACTTTTCTCCAACAACTCCACCCAAGTGGAGTCAAATTTGTTCACAGTCTCTGAATTCCAAATGCAATCTGAAAACTCTTTATAGTAAACACTTAATTTTACTGAGTCAATCTTCTCTGAAAATTTGGTCAAAATGTGCCAACTACAATACCTATGAAATGTCTTGGGAAGGATATGTGAAATGACATTTGTCATAGCCGGATCCTGATCAGTGATAATCATCTTAGGTGCATCACCTGTAATTGCTTCTAAAAAACACTTGAAAAACCAAACAAAAGTATCTATGGTCTCATCACTTAAGAAAGCACAACCAAATACAATAGTTTGACCATGGTTATTAACCCCCATTAGTGGTGCAAATATCATTCCGTAACGATTAGTGTTGTACATGGTATCAAAAATGACAACATCGCCGTAAAATCTATAAGCCCGTCTAGAAGTTGCATCGGCCCAAAAACAACGAGTAATCCTTTTTTCATTGTCTGTGTCAATTGTAAAAGTGAATGAAGGATTCTTTTGTTGTTCTAACTTCAAGTACTCATTCAACATATCGCCATCTTGTCCCTTCAGCTCATTACGATTGTCTCTTTCAAAGTTATACAAATTTCGTTGCGTGTAACCAATATTTTCAATCCCTCCCGTCTGCACTGCTTGTATTGTTGGCATTGTGGTATATTCACCATGCCAAGTTGTTGGCTCAAACATTTTTGGGCAGCAGACACATTACGGTGCGATCGTAAAAGATGTCTCTTATGTGGGGTTACAATGGGTGACAATGGCCCTCCTCAGTTATGGCAACTACATACAAGTCATTTCTTTTAACCACTACAATTCTTGCAGTACAACCTTCTTTGGTAGATCCACGTTTTCTTTTTGCATCCACATTGGCCAATAGTTTGCCCTTTCCTTGCTTATAACACACATACGACTTCCTACAAATCTCATCGCTTCCCTCCTTTTTTTTCTCAGTGTGCTTTCGCACACTAAAACCAGTATGCATTGCATATGTATTGTAAAAAGTGTAAACTTCGTCTAATATTTGAAATTCTTGACTTAGCTTAGACGTAAACTCGTCAGCTACTTTAGGATAGTACACAACAGTTTTAACATTGTTCACATCCAACCCCTCTTCACTCAAGTCATCCCTCTCCATCTCCATTTCAAAATTGTAAATGCATGCTAAATTCATTTCTGCATTATCCCCAAAACTATCTATTTCATGGTTCATGGCATCCATAATAAACAACAGTTCCCTGAGAATAAATATAAAAGAATGATTAGGTCCACACTCAATAGAAATAATGTAGCAAGCAGAAATAAAGTACATTTAACATTATGGATGTTAAATAATGTAGCAAGCAGAAATAAAGTACATTTAACATGATTGTTTTTTGTCAATAGCAACAATAAATTTCTCTTCTCCTTTCAAAAACTCAGCTTTCATCTCTTAGCCCATGTTTAGCCCATGTCCACAAATATATGTTTTTGGATCAAGTAGAACATAGGATAAATAAATTTTCATTTGATATTATCTACTAAAATAATCTTTTAGGATCATCTTCCAAAATACTTGAATCTTTCTAAAACTACCTGCTCCAACCTCGAATTCCTATTTGATGAGCTCTATTTTGCCCTGCTTTCTACATTCAACATATATAGCTACTATTAAATTTCTATTCAATAGTTATAATTTACAGTAAATTTTTAAACCCCAATACATATACCAGGTTATTTCCTCAACCTCCTAACCCCTGTAAATATTTGAAAACAAATAAATACTTCATACTCAAATAAACATCCATAAACACACCTTAGAATGTTAAACCTGCCTTACATCACCCACCTCCAGTAAGTATGCACATCCTCCACTAAACAAATTATAAACTTTACAAAGGAAAATCCCTAAAACTGAAACTATTGTCAACTCAAAACAAAGAAAAATTCTTGAATTCAAACTATTGTCAGCTCAAAATAAAGGAAAATCTCTGGTACTCAACAAAATAACTAGGTCAAACACCTAAAAGCAATTACTGAAAGCAATTATTGAAAACCAAAACTAAAAATATCTAAAAATTTAAGCATAATTCAACACTAACAGCAACAAAATGCAGAAACCCACTTCAAATTTTCTCAACAGTAGACAATTCAAGCATCAGCATTGTTATAACTTAATTTAGAAACATGACTTTCAACTTGATTTAATTGGTGCAAATCGAACACTGGAACGAGAAGAAAAAAAAGGGGGGTTTGTTGCTCTGACCGAATTGGAAACGACGATATGGCCGGACGAGGTTAGGAGATCTGTACTGCAGTTGGGTTTGGTGAGCCGCACGAAATCGACAAGAAGGCCGGACGAAATCGACGAGAGTGAATCGAGCTCAGGTCTCATGTTGTTTTGGCTGATCAGAGTGTGAGGAGATAGAAGAAATAAGGGTTTCGTTTTGTCTTGCTGTTCAGACTGCGAGGGGATAGAAGAAATTTGGGTACCGTTTTGTTTTGGCTGAAAAGAAATTTGGGTCTTATTTATAGGTGATTTGGGTGAGTTAGGTAGTGGATGAGCACCTAATCGGGCATATATATATATAGAGAGAGAGAGAGATAGGCCCGATCAAATGCTTACCTTATCTAATTCACTCAACTCACTTATTTAAATCCTCTTATTTCTTCTCTCTCCCGGCACTCTTATCGGCCATAACAAAACAAGACCTTCGCTCGATTCACTGCACGGCTCAAACCTAGCTCACCAAAAAAAACTCTCGTCGAGCAGATCTCCTAAATTCGAAACCATCTCGAAAAATTCGTTTCCCAAGTCGGTCAGACCAACAAACCTCTACCGAAAATTTCGTTTCACCGATCTGCTAAGGTAAAATCCCCTACTTTGTCTGTGCCCGTAAGAGTTCGAGGTATTAATTGTTGATTGTATTGTAGTTTGATGGTATTGCATAAAGTTGGGATTTTTTTTTGTGGGAAGGTTGTTTGTATTTCTCTTTTGGGCTTCTAGAGGATAAATTGGGTGTCTTGCGGGTCTTTTAATATATACTCTTAATAATGTTGTATGGTCATTTTGATACTTGAATTGTCTACTGTTAAGAAAATTTGAAGTGGGTTTCTGCATTTTATTGTTGTTAGTGTTGAATTATGCTTAAATTTTTAGATTTTGTGTTTTGGTCTTCAATAATTGCTTTTAGGTGTTTGACCCAATTCAATTCATGAAACTTTGGTTGAGTTTTAGGGATTTTCCTTTGTTTTGAGTTGACAATAGTTTGAATTCAAGAATTTTCCTTTGTTTTGAGTTGACAATAGTTTCAGTTTTAGGAATTTTCCTTTGTAAAATTTATAAATTGTTTAGCGGAGAATGTGCATACTTACTGGAGGAGGTCCCTAGTGGTATTTTACCTTTTGCAATTTTTCGATTTGCAAGCATAATATATTCCGGTCATTTTCACTGTTTAAAAAAAAATATATCTTGAATGAGTTTGAAGATTCCTTTGCTAGTATTCTCCCAAATAAGTTATCAAGCTAGGCGATTTAATAATTTCTAAGTTTAAGAATGCTATAGATTTGGTTGAACAAAACATGAGTGTTTTTCTTTTCTTTTTTTTCATTAATTATTAATATTTGGTTTCGTTTCAATTATTAGGAGTTATTGAATCCATATTGATTTGAACTTTGATTATTCACCTCAATTCCTTCTGTATTTGTGGAAAGCAGACCCTATGTAAACCAAGAATGCATTTAAACTGTTGCAAGGACGGGGAAGTGACAGAGATTGTCTTATTAATATGTATTTTTAAAGATTGTAAGGCCAACTATTGTACGGATTTATTGGGATGAGGAACTTTTCTTGTCTGGTTGGCTAACTTTGCTATTTGAAATCCTTACAAGAGAGCCTTCCTATGTGTGACAGATTAAGTCAAATAATCTCCGGATTATTTTGAAAGATTAACGTAACAGAACAAGAGATGGAGAACATGCGTGCAATAGGCAACGAAGAAAGAAGAAAATTAATTATTGCACTTGTTTGTTCTTGGTTATTGTTTTTAATCATGTTATTGTAAATTGGAAGTGGATGATTTTTGGTAAATTGCTTAGAGTAATGAAAGTTGTTAGGTGTAATGAAAACCTTTGATGTTTGCCCAAGTTTAATTTTAATGGAATTTCTTTTGCCCTTGTTTGGTCAATTTTTTTTATGTTGGGTGTAATGAAAGTTTGGAATTGTTGCACCAGTATGAAAATTGTTGTCAATTGTTTCCGTAAATTGTTTGCTTGAAATGAGGCAGTAGTTGCTAGGAATGTGGTGTCCTGGGTATATTTGGTGGCAAGTCACCTTTCCATATAATACTAATGAAAAGCAATTGTTACCCATCTCCTGAAGTTGTTTATTATTAATGTTTGAGTAAGTAATTGCTACCTTATTTTTTGGTGCAAGTAATTGCTACCCATGTCATGGTAAATGCATATACTTTTTTCAACGCAAGCCGAATATATAAATTGAACAAAATGAAATAAGCAATTGCCTAATATAAATTACGTCTCTATTTTGGATTCGGAAAGAGAAAGAAATTTTTTGTTTTCTAAAAAAAATAAAGGAAAGGAAAACCCTTTTTCCATTCTTTTTCCCCTTAGCTAACCTAGTTTCAAACAAAGCCTAAGAATTTACATAAGACACATTAATCTTGCACTAAACTAAACACAATCAATAAATAAAACTCTAACCCATAAAATAAAGAGTACTTATATACAAACAGTTATGTTTGTCCATTCTACATTGTTTGGAGTTTCAACAAACTAAAACAAAATCAAAACATGAGTAGCAAACAAACCTAACTCCAGTACTAGAACGAGGCAAACAAAGTTTCTCTGTATGCGTAAACACACCTACAGAATACTAAAAATCAAAAAACTAGAAAACTAAAAGTTAAATCTTTAATTATGGGATATCAAGGAAGCTATAAAGAACTACATATTAGGTAATGGTAAAACACAATGAGCTGAAAATCATATTCCCAAACCCAAACAAGTACAAAGTGAATAATTCTCCACAAAGCTAGTACAGACTTACTGAGAATTCTAAGAAGCAACGCCAACAAAATCAAAATATTAGTCAGAATCCATCTTCTCCATCTTTTATCAAGTTAAATATGTCAGAGCACTCCACTAGACAATATTGACGACTTCGGAATCCTTGCCTGAAATTACTGTCAATGCGCCAATGCAAATTCCACCAAATCCCAGTTCGTGACATAGAACAAGAAAGCAAGCAAACTAACTCATTCTCTCGGTCACATCCTGAAATCCAATTGACAAAATCTACAAGGATGAATGCAAAGAAACCCATTACAAGACCAAAAACTGTCAAATCCATACCAAGAGAAATTGAACCGAAGTGATTAATGAACTGTATCAAAAGGAGCATGATTTACACATTAAGAGCCATAACAAAGAAAAAGATCATATATTTAGTACTGAGAAAGCACTTGTTTCATACTGGTGAAGGAACACCTTCTAAGCTAGTATGAATTATGGGGGTTTCCATCCATATCCTTATGATTTATGAGCTGGATTTCCTACATAATACCACTGTTTTGTTGACCCGGTTAAACATGAGACATTCATCTCAACTTTTACCGGAGTCTTCATAGTATAAATTTAATATGGCAATTTAAAAATGATTTCCCAAGTAAAATTAGACACATTCTTTACATAGTATTATGAACCATAACAAATGAAAAGGTATATCCATCTCTTTTTATTACCAGCAATTTAATACATTACATCATTTCTGTGTTGTAGTCATGCAGTAAAAGATGTGATAATTCATTAATTGTTACTTTCTAGAATACATTATATTAAGATAAGTATGGAATACTAAACAAATTATAAATTTTACAAAGGAAAATCCCTAAAACTGAAACTATTGTCAACTCAAAACAAAGGAAATTTTTTGAATTCAAACTATTGTCAACTCATAATAAAGGAAAATCCCTAAAACTCAACCAAACTTTCATGAATTGAACTGGGTCAAACACCTAAAAGCAATTATTGAAAACCAAAACAAAAAATCTAAAAATTTAAGCATAATTCAACACTAACAACAAGAAAATGCAGAAACCCACTTCAAATTTTCTTAACAGTAGACATTTCAAGCATCAAAATGACCATACAACATTATTAAGAGTATATATTAAAAGAACCGTAAGACACCCAATTTATCCTCTATAAGCCCAAAAGGGAAATACAAACAGTATTCCCACAAAAAAAATCCCAACTTTATGCAATACCCATCAAACTACAATCCATAACAACAATCAACAATTAATACCTTGAACTCTTACGGGCACGGACGAAGTCAATTAATATATTTTTTATTAGTTATGTTTTTTTTTTAAACAAAAAAGGCAGGGTAAGCTGAGCTCAATAAGGATGAGCTTAAGATCCTTGCTATATATATATATATATATATATATATATATATATATATATATATATGTGTGTGTGTGTGTGTGTGTGTGTGTGTGTGTGTGTGTGTTTGTTATGGATCAAAAATGATATGCATCTACGCTATTAAATAGTAGCGAATGAAGTTAAAAATAGCATAGCTACTAGTAATAGTGGATGTAACCCGTCAACCGCTACTAATAATAACAGACGTGAATTTTTCAATTCTAATCTCGGTCATTGGTTCCTATATTGAACGATAGAGATGGTGTATATCCATTTTTAATCCTTAACAAATACATAAGCTTAGAGTACCACTTGAACCAAAGGGTCTTGGTATATATATATATATATATATATAGAGTAAGGATCTTAAGTTCACCCTTATTGAGCTCACCCCGAGCTCACCTTGCGTTTTTTTTTAAAAAAAAAAACATAACTAATAAAAAATGTATAATTATTTTTGGAATTGAAATTTTTTTTTAAAAAAAGTGTTATATATATATATATATATATATATATATATATATATATATATAGAGTAAGGATCTTAAGCTCACCCTTATTGAGCTCACCCCGAGCTCATCCTGCTTTTTTTTTTCTTTTTTTTTATAAAAAAAACATAACTAATAAAAAATGTATAATAATTTTTGGAATTGAAAGTTTTTTTAAAAAAAGTGTCTTGGGTGTGATTTGGGTACATATAACAAAACAGTGTTCTGTACAACACTGTTTTGTTATATGTACCCAAATCACACCCAAAACACTTTTTTTAAAAAAACTTTCAATTCCAAAAATTATTATACATTTTTTATTAGTTATGTTTTTTTTATAAAAAAAAAAGGCAGGGTGAGCTTAAGAAATGGACTGTATATATATATATATATATTGATTTGCCAGTTTTGTGTTGTAGTTTTTAGGATTTAGTAAAACAAATGTTATTGACCCAAAATTGTAAAATAATAATATAGTATAATAAAACCAGAAAAAATCATTATCTAAATTCTCTCAATTTCCGTGAAATCTCTTTCCTGATTTAGGTCCTTTACACGTCCTGTTTATCCAAAATCTAAAACGATAAAACTTTGTTACCGAGTTTTAAAAATGACGGAAAAGAAAAGAAATGAATGAAAATTTTAAGTTTTCAATCTTATTTTGTTACTAAGTTTTTAAATAAATAAGAAAAGCGAAAACAGAGACAAAAAAACAGAGACAAAAAACTTACTCATTGTCATGTGAGGCAATTGAAATGGAATTCAAATTTTACTTTCTTGAATTAGCACTCTGGTGCTGGGCTCATCTGTAACATTGGCATAGTGAGAGAGTGAATATGGCCTTATATATAGAGAGAGGCTATATATGTACAATTGCTAGTTATGAAAATGAATGAATGAACTTTACTTTTTCTTCCTAATTTTCTTATACTCTCTTTTTACTTTCTAGTTTAACCTATGTCAAGTCCAGATTTGATGTGTTATCCCCGTCCAAGAGCATACGATGCTATGAGATTTTGGTGTCCAGAACCGTAAAAATAGTACTATATCCGTTCCAATTTATAAGATCAGTGTTGACTTTAGAAAATCAACCTGAAATATTTTTAAACTCAAAATTGAAATGATTTATCAAAAAATATTAAATAACATATGTTATAGTAAGTAGTACTTTTTGAATAGTTTACAAATTTCAAGACTAAAATTAATTTAATTTATGTCAATTTTGAGTTTAAAATTTTTTAAATTTGACTTTAAAAAGTCAATAATAATCTTATATTTTGAAACAGACAGAATATTTTAAATGTAAATCTTAAGTTTTCTTTTCTTTTTCAATACAAAATTTTAAGTTTTATTTTTATTTCCATTATAAATTCGTAACAACATAATTTTTTTTATTATAAAATTTCTATTCTCCTCAAAATTTAAGTTTTTTATTCTTATTTTCCGTTAACTCTAAAAACATGTAGCTTAAATTCACCCAAGTTTTTAATCCCTCGTCAAATTTTGAAAATCATGGATAGCCCTCTATCTTTTATTGACCAGTTGGATTGTCATCATTTGGTCGGCCTCGTTCACAATGATCTCATATGCATATGCATATGCATTTGGAATACCACAATGAAATAGTACAAGCAACTTCTGCAACCCCTGCTCTGTATAAGTGCAAGTTTGACTACACAATAGATTTGTGAGAATAATTGGTTCGCAAAAAATAAATTATATTGAAGAAAATTATTAAGACTGAATTGTCGAAGAAAGAGGTAATTATGAGTCCTATTATTTCGTTCTAGTTTGATTAGCATCAAAATGAGCAATCTCATCACTATCGCGTTCAAAACGATGCGTACATCTCACACAAGCCTTGATTTAGGGAGACCTTATTTTATTTTTTTGTTATATTCAACTGAAATTTAACATTTTTGCATTTGACAATAATGGATCCCAAGACCTTATTGTTTTAATAGATCGTTTAAATTGTCAAAGAAAAAGGTGATTCAGAGTCATTAAATCGTTCTAGTTTGATTAGCATCAAAAAGAGCAATCTCGTCACTATCTCGTTCAAAACGATGCGTTTGTCTCACACGTCTTGATTTAGGTAGACCTTCTTATTGTTATATTAGTTTGTTCAAATTGTCAAAGAAAGAGGTGATTAGGAGTCCTATTATTTCATTCTAGTTTGATTAGTATGAAGAGCTAACATGTCATCTTAGCAACACCTCCATCACGCATCAACAAACAGGATTTAGGGGTCGAAGGATCCTGGTATTAGTGATCGAATTGGGGTTGGTGGATCCTGATCAGTGTAACCGAAATAGGGTCAGAGGATCCTGATCTTTGTGATTGAATTGTCGAGTCTAAGTGACTCAATGCCGAGACTCTATGACTAGAAGGAAACTTTGTGGTTCGGTTGTAAATGGTCTGTTGGGCTTATATCATTTGCGGATATCTTACTTATGGAGTAAAAGAGTGGACTCAGAGTTGTTTAGTCTTCGAACGACTTAAAATCTCATGTCTTTTACTTTACGTCATTTACTTTATACACATTATAACTGCTATATCTGTTATGTGTTTTCATACCGACAAGACTTAATTTAGATATGTGATTTAATTAAATTTTAAGGGGATTTTATAAAAGTAAATGTTGTGTTTAATCAATATGATTAATTGATTACTTGATAATACATCTTTAATTAATCGAAATGTTTTTTAAAAGATTTATTCAACCCCCCCCCCCCCTTCCCCTCCCCTCCCCTCCCCTTCTAGATCTCAGTGTGCCTCTAGGAAACTACAAGTGGTATCAAAGCGGGTTCTCATGAATAAGCTTACACTTTGAGTTGATCCAAGGCATTAACTAAAACTAGTTCTAAACTAGGTAGTGGAAGTCAAACACATCTTCTAAATGAAGATGAGCTTACATGTTGAAATCTATATGTGCATGGATATATATATAGAGCAAGGATCTTAAGCTCACCCTTATTGAGCTCACCCTGCCTTTTTTTTTTATATAAAAAACATAACTAATAAAAAATGTATAATAATTTTTGGAATTGAAAGTTTTTTTAAAAAAAGTGTTTTGGGTGTGATTTGGGTACATATAACAAAACAGTGTTATACAGTCTGTACAACACTGTTTTGTTATATGTACCCAAATCACACCCAAAACACTTTTTTTAAAAAAACTTTCAATTCTAAAAATTATTATACATTTTTTATTAGTTATGTTTTTTTTTAAAAAAAAAAAAGGCTGGATGAGCTCGGGGTGAACTCAATAAGGGTGAGCTTAAGAAATGGACCGTGTATATATATATATATATATATATGCTATCTAGAATTGATCTACGTGCGCAAACGAAGTCATCGATATTATCAGACAAGCCTACCAAGGTTAAGATCAATCAGTAAATGAAGTTATCCATCTATAGGAAAGTGAAAGTGATGTCAGAGCTAAGAAGTTTATGGTCATAACATTGAATTGTACGCTTAAAGATGTCAGAATCTGCACCTTTGTCAAAGGAGTCTTAGAAGCTATCTAAAAGTGATCAAGGGCAAAGCTACATTCTATGTCATACATGTCCCTGAAGAAAGGATCATTGTGATAAATGAAAGATTCAAATACTTCTCAAATGATCTAATACAAATGGCAAGGTCCATCCCAACAAAAATCTAAACCTTAAGGTTCATTCGAGCTTTCCAAGAAATATGGGGTACCAAGATTTTCCTTTGTTTTAAAGTAAAGGATCTGCTAGATATGCTTTGTTCGGAAAGTCTATATACAAGGCAAAATGATCATTCTGGAGATGCTACAAGTGATGGGTGTTGGTGATTCTCAAGACTGCATATTTTTATCCAACAACATAATGCAATGACTCATGCAGAACCACTAATTCTCAAGAGATTGACATCAGTGAGGTAAATGACATTATCTTTTCTAAATGTTTATAATGATGATTGTAGAATTGCTTTATATGATATTATGTATGTACTGCATTATTCTTTGAATTGTCTATCAAATAATCATTTTCTTCTTCAAAAGGAGAGAGAGAGTGCAAGCAGACCTGTGATGTACTCTGCGAAACACCGTCTCTTTGTCCAAGTTTGAGGCTGAAAATGAATCTTTGAGAAAGATATCTGAAATATATGCACTGAGAAAGTCTACTCTTGCCTCTGTGTTAGAAATGACAATCTTAATATGAAATTGTTCTTTCTCATGTGAAACTGACTGATCACTAGTCAAAGAGTTCTATTTCTGACAAAATCAGTTTTGAAGATTAAAAGACTTATCTTCTACTTTAGATGAGGAAAACCCAATGGAAATTAACAATAATAATTATCTCTCTTCTCATTGGAGGTATTGTTATCATTGAAATCTAAAGAGATTGTTAAAGCTGAGTATCTCAGGCTGATTCGACTGATTCTGACTAGTTCATTGTGTCATAGAACTAGTATTCACACAATGTTCTACGTTTCTGATAAAGCGCAGTGTAGTCAAAACTACAACTGTACCTCGAAGAGTCGTTGAGTCTAATCAACTCAACGAACTAACCAGGTGCAACTCGTAGAGCTGATCATTACTATACAGTTGTTCAAAATCGTAGAATATAGTGAAAGTAAAAAGAGTATCAATTAAAAGGAAAGGATTTTTCATCCATACAAGTTCTATATGAAAAGGATGCTCACAGACACACTTATGAAGCATATTATCTAATTTAATCCTCGTATAAACTGCAATATGTGCTTTACATTACATTGTTATAATAATGTCATTACATGTGGAAAATATATCAATGGGTATCAAAGATAGAAGTTTATTAAACTTGCAGGTACAAATATTGTCTGATCTCTATTAAAGATTCCAAGTTGATGCTTGAAGCTCATGTCTGTCATCAAGGAGCTCATGCCAATTGCCAAAACCAAAAATCCAAATTGTCTTTGAAGATAATATCTCAGATCATCAGATGTTACTGCCCAGTAGACCTGACAAAATATGGTTATGAGTTGGTTTTGGTTTTAAAAATATGGTTAACCAACCATTTAAGAACTAAAACCATATTAACCATTTTTAATATGGATAATGTGAGTTGGAACCATATGTTTATAGTTAAAAACCATATTAACCATTTTAATAGGATTATAGTTCCATGAAGGCCTGATTTGACACTAAAGGCTTGTTTGTTTATACGACAGTGTAGCAATCAATATAGTTCCATGAATGTTATTATGTTATCATCAGTTTATGCAACAAAAAATATAATTCTTTTTCGACTTAAATTATAATAATTGCAACAAATATTGTCAAACGACTAAAAAGAACATGAATACAGTTTAATTTTTTTATCATAAAAACTATAAAGTAATTTATGTGTGTAATAATATGATATAAAAATTATTAATATAAATAATAAAATGCTAAAAAACTATACTAATACAATTTTAAAAGAACATGAATACAGTTTAATTTTTTTTATCATAAAAACTATAAAGTAATTTATGCATGTGTAATAATATGATATAAAAATTATTAATATAAATAATAAAATGCTAAAAAACTATACTAATACAATTTATAGAACATACAATTCCAATTGCGACTTATTAATTTATAGAACATACAAGAAAAGAAGAAAATTGAACCATATAATTCTATAGACCATATTAAAATTTAATTAATTAGACAGACATATTAAAATTTAACATTACAAAACATATTTTCCCAAAGTCAATTCCAAAGGGCTAAGCCAACTCCTTTCATAGGCATCTACACTGAAATGTGCAAAAGTGGCTTCCAAATTATAAAATAACATCAACCAGGCCTCTATAACCAGTAACTGCAGTAACTTGAATAACATAACAAGCATACTGTTGAATCTCCTTGAAGAGATAGAGATGAAAAAAGACTTTAAACCAAAATAACAAGATCAAATATAGTATACATGCTTTAAATAATATAATTGCTCACCCAAATTGTGTAATTTTCTTAATCCACCCTACTTTCCATGGTATCAAGTCCAATAACTATAGGCTCGATGTCAACGATTAATTCTTCCTCTTCCTCGTCTTCTTCTTCTTTATCATGTCCAGTGGCTATATTTAAAAAAAATCCAAAATCAACAACTAAAGAAAGTCAAAATAACAAAATTTTAACATTTAACTTAGTAATGTTTGAATATTTAACATCTGAGCCATACAACCAATTTCGAGTACACAATAAAGCCTCCGCATTCTCAGGGGTGATTGAGCTACGGTACTTGGTTATAATATGCCCTCCCATGCTAAAAGACGACTCCGAAACAACAGTAGTAATCGGAATACTCATAATGTCTCGTGCCATAACTGATAACACTGAATACCTATTTCTATTTGCTTTCCAATAACTAAGAATATCTAGATGCATCTTTCGATTAAGACTACTCTCTTCCAAATAAGATTTCAATTGCGACTTACTTCGATCGGAACCATATTTTTGACTTAGAAAAGAGTCGAACTCCTACAAAATTTTCACAATAGGTAAAAATAAACAAGTAAGCATATATACATGTAGATATATAAACATCTTCAAAAATTAAGAAAATAAACAATACTTAAATCCATATCATCAATATCATCTTCATTATCTCCATAAAAAGTTGGACGAGATGAACTAGATGTAGAAGAATAAGTTGAAAAACGACAATAATCCTTATAAAAGTCACTCAACTTATCACGAACAGATTTCACCCTTTCATTGTATGTCCTTGGATATAGTTTCTTAAAAACAAATTCCACAAACTCCAACTTGAAACGAGGATCCAAGATGACGGCAAATGACAACACCAAACTATAACACTCCCAATATTTTTCAAACTTCGCATTCATTTCAATTGCCATATAATATAAAATGATACTTGGATCATCCATCTCATCGTAAATAAGAGATTGTATCTTCCATACCCCATGAAAATAAAGATTAGAGGTAGGGTATTGAGTTCCTGAGAAAAGAGTAGTGATATCATGGAATGGTTTCAAAAATTTAGCAATCTTTTCAACTGTTTTCCATTCTTCCTCCGTTGCACAATCCTTGAAATTTGAGTCAACTAATTGTAACTGATAAAATGCAAGTTTGTATGTCAAAGCACTATCAAGCATCAAGTAAGTTGAATTTCATCTTGTTGGAACATCTTGGCGAAATTTTTTACTACTCTTCAATGAGATTTGAGCAACACATTCAGCAAATTTTATCAATCTTCCTTTTGTCCCTTTCACATATTTCACATTTTCTCTAATTTTGTTAACACATTTTTCAATCATCTTAAGACCACTTTGAACAATTAAGTTCAAAATATGTGCACCACAACGCACATGAAAAAATTCCCCTTGACAAGGTAATGTACCGGTCAAATTCAAATGACTCTTCACAACATCTACCATGCCATTATTTGCCGATGCATTATCTAGAGTAATGGTGAGCACTTTCCTCTAAATCCCCCACTCTCTTAACAAACCAATTACCTGCTCTGCTAATAAAGGAGTAGAGTTGTCTGGGATTTAAAATTAAAATAAAAGAGTAGAGTTGTCTGAGATTTATTTTTATTTTATTAATAAAAAAAATCATTTTAAATGTAGCTTAATGCTTTAACCTTTTATTCAATCGACTTGTGTTTCTAAATATCTTTCTTTCTTTTTCGAAAAAATTTATCCATTTATTGAAAATTTTGAAAAAGAAAATTCCAGTATTTTTTTATTAATTTTGCTTTAAACTCATAAAACTTACAAAAAAATCTCAAATAAGGTAAGTTAAATGGACAAAAACAGCTTGAAGGAAGACATTCTCCATCCAAAGAGAATATTTGAAATTATGTTTTAGAGCAGGATAAAAGGCGCCTCTTAGAAAGTATTATTTCAGAAAAACTACCACTATCCTACCTCAAAATTCTTATGATTTTATAAATATATCGTAACCCCCATCGTCTTTCCCCTCTTGTAATCGCGAGCAAAAAGAAGGCGGATATTAGCAGTAGGGCGGATATTAGCAACAAAATTCAAGCAAATTACATTACTAAACATCATAATTGAGTGAATTTGAGCAGAAAAGCTTACCAGAACTAGAGATCTGGACACGATCGAAGCAGATCGGGGGCTTTCAGAGCTTAAAACCTCATAAAACAGAGTAGATTGAGATCGTAGATATAGAGAGATAGAGATCAAAGAGATATAGATAAAGTTCGAGGGAAGAGGGAGGAGTGAGCGTGTTTGGTGCGGTGTTACTCAGAGAGAGAGAGGAGTGTAATCCGATAGAAATATGGGTTAAAAATGGTTAACCGGTTAATTAACTATATTTATTTTAAAAAATATGGGTTGAAACTTTAACCAACCTGAATAAATAAAAATGGTTAACCGACCCATTTGGTTCCAGTTAATATGGTTTGACCCAATAGTTAACTATTTATATTGCCAGGTCTACTGCCCAGTTAAGAAGTATTACAGAGAATACTCAGAATTTTGACTCGAGAAGAGCATAAGAAGATTGGAGATGAACGGGAAAAGCTACATAAAGACAGATGATCGTTGAACTGATTGAAGTTGCAGAGTGAAAGTTATGTCATCAAGTCAACATTTGACCGAGGAAGTTAAAAAAAGTCAAGCTGCAAAGAAGTAAGTCTCACGCTCTCAGAAGAAAAGCTAATGTTGGGAGCAGAAACAAGACAATAATGAAGTTGCAGTTTTGAAGCGACGTGCACTCAATAAATTTATGAAACGTGTCCCACTACACAATATTAGAGGGAACTGAAATGAAATCATTTCAAAATACTGACGATTACCCTTCCAATCAGCCGCCTAACCTCTCTATTCCATCAGACTCTACAAGCTACTAAACTCTAAATTGTCCAATCTTTACAACTAGAAAATCTCTTTACAATCTTCATCCTAAACCTAATAGCTTCCGTATCTCTCAAAATCGTATACATACTCTCAGAACTTTAAGTAACCTAGAAACAGAATCATCACCAAGCCAACCATAATTCTTCTGATTGAATACTCATCAATAAACAAATACTTTACCATGGAAACCGCTCAAGTTATTACTGGTATCCAGCTTGGATTTGACAAGTTCGATTCCTCTGAGAACAAGTTCAAGGATAACTTAAAGGTTGTAAAGGAGGCTGGGTTCCTTCAGTGTCTGGGTTCTAACACCAAGGTGTACTCAAAATTAGTATAAGATTTCTATCTGAATGTTGTGGTTAAAGATGCGGTTATAGCAACAAAGGTGAAGGGAACAAATCTAAAGTTAGGAGCTGTTGAGATTAACAAGGATCTAGGCTTTACCAATGAAGGCCTAACTAATCTTGAGAATTTAGATATAGAAGAAGGTACGAGGATGATGGGGTATGAGAAAAATCCAAATCTCAAGGGTATGAAGAAAAAGATATTTCCAGAAGATTCTGAGTTTTTGGCGGAGCTAGTAGGAAAGTGCATCTTGTGCAAAGATTCGGCACATGACATAGTGACTTACAGATGCAGTTCATGACTATCATACTCATGAAACAGAGAGCAAACTTTGGGTTTGTGATCATCGATTGGATAGCAAAGCAACTAGAGGAGATAAAGAGAAAGAAAGCTCCAGATAAGCCTGTATTGAAGATTTTCTACTGCAGATTCCTATGTATCATTCTGAAAAAGAAACTGAAGAACAAGATTAAAGATGATGAATGAGAAAGCTTGAAAGTTCATAAGGTGATGTCTCCTAATCTATTCGACAATTGGAAAAAGAATCCAATGGAAAACAAGAGATTGAGAATGCCTGGCAGTGGTAGTGGAGATATTTCCAAATCTAGCAAAGAGAAGAGAAAGGTGAATGTAATGAAGAGCGAATCATCTGAGTCTAATATTTTGTATCCCCAGTATCGACTCCGGTAACACATTCAAAGAAAAGAGCAAAGATTGAGGAAGGAGCATCAATGGTTGCTGAGAAGTGTCAAGTTGTTGATCAAAAAAATTCTGAAGAGGAAGAGGTCTCAGAAAAACACATTTTTCTAAGCCTGTGCAGAGGAGACAAAGCGCAAGACTGCGACAGATGATGAAATTTCCAGGTCTTAAAAGTGATGAAGGTATTCCTCATATGATCATTGATCTTAGCGACAATGATGAAGAAGAAAAATCTATGGGCATGAGTCAAAAGAACAAAGAAAATGAGTCTGACGAACAAACTTCGAAGGCAGATGAGACTGAACTAAAAGTTGAAAATAAAGATGTAGTGATTGAAGGGGTTTCAGAGCCTGAAGAAGAAGAAAGTGTTAGTGAAGAATAGAGATTGAAGAAATTGATAGATGAGTTTGTTAGAGTTTGCATATTTTAATTTGATGATGAATAAGCTTAATGTATATTTGTACCAATATGATATGTACAATCCTTATAAAGAATTGATCAATTGTACAAGGACTTCGAATAGAAAGATCACATAATTTTAGGCTGATCTTAAAAGAAGCTGAATTGATGTATAGTTGATAGGATATTGTAAGATCGTAAGGTTACCTTACTACTTGAAGTACAAGATCGCAAAAGAAGCACAAGATCACAAATACATCAAGAGGAAAGCTGAACTACTTGGAGTAATCAAAACTCTTTCCTTCGTAAAGTCTCTTCAGATTTTTAAGTGAACAAGTGATCTTTCCAGCCAGATAAACGATCGTTGATAAAAAAAACTCGATCGTAGAGCAGTCAAGTCTGACAAACTGAATGACATTGGAACGTTGCAAGTTGAAGGTCCCAATGCACTCTCAAAATAACCTTGGCGAAAATTGAAGATCAAATTATGTGTCTAACAACTAATTGGTGACAGTGACACGTCAAGGGTGTTAGGTGAAAAAGCAAACTGATGTTACAAGCAAGGAAAAAGGAACTGTCTCCGAAATTTAAAATGTTAACATCAAGTATCCTAGTACATCTAAGCATTAAATGTACAAACGGGCATTTTGTAACGGGAAGATTTCTCAGCAGAGTATAAAGGGCTACAAGGATTCAACTTTGAAAGTGACGAACATTGATCAAAAGCCAAAAACACTGCTAAAGTCAAATAATGAACTCAACGATCCAATATATAAAGTTCGAGCTGCTAAGTACCTGAGAAGATAAGCTTAACGCAAACTTAGCACCACCTCACAACAAACATAAATCATTAGAGCATCTGAAGGCTAAGAGTCCTCGTCTTTTTGACTAAATATCCAAGTTTACAAGGCTTAAAGAGGGCAAAAGTGTCTTAGTTATTGTGTCTAAATATCCAAGTCTGTTGGGCTTGAAGAAGTCAAAGTGTCCTTGTCTGTGTGACTAGACCTTTAGTGGATTTCCTACTTGAGGAGTAGAAAAGTGGAGTAAGAGTTATTCAGTCTCCGAACCACTTAAAATTGTCTGTGTATTTGCGTGCTGTTTTTTGTTTCTTACCTGCTTATTTATTTATCTTTCAATTTGTCAGAACTACTATTTATTTTTTAGATCTTCAAGGGGTGATGAAGAACCACAAGTAGCCAACATGTGTTTGATGGCCATAGAAGGAAACTCCAACTCAACCACTGATCGTCGAGAAATCGATATCAGTGAGGTATTTAACTTCAACTCTCCTAATGTTAATATGGATGATCTTAGATCTGCCTTGCATGATATTACTTCTAAATTACATAGATACATAAAGCTATTCATGGTTCTATCAAAGGATTATTCTCTTCTTCGAGAGGAGAAAGTAAAAGTGCAAGTAGAATTGAAAACCTCTCTACGAAACACTACCTCTCTATCCAAGCTAGAAACACAGAATAAGGATTTGAGAAAGATAACTGAAACAAACACTCTGAGAGAATCTATTCTTAACTCTAAGATAGAGGAAATAGAAAAGAACATCTTCATGTGGAATCAATCTTCCTCATCTATGAACTCACTGATCACAAGTCAAAGGGTGGTCTCTAACAGATTGGGGTTAGGATTTGATGGTTTGTCTTCCTCAAATCTAAGTATGGAAAAATATCTGAAAACAAACAAAAACAATGCTTTTTCCTCCTATAGAAACATTGTGTTTGTGAAATCCAAATAAGTCACTAAACCATGTATTTATTTTATACCAACCTATGCTGACCAAGTTGTTGTTTCAAAAGACAACAGTTCACATATTGGTTTGGGCTTTGTAAAATCGCAAAGTAAGATTAAGTCTACGACCATGTCTAGAATAGTCGTAGAGATTAGAAATAACTCTACGGGTATGTCTGGAAACAATCGTAGAATTGGTTCTTACTTTACGAAATTTCAAAATCGTAAAATTGTATGGAGGCAGAGAGATCAACCAGAAAGAAAGGCATATCAACCATATAAAGTTCAAATGAGAAGAAATCCACACAAAATACACAAATTGTTATAAGTATCATAGATATAGGTATAAATATGTTGATTACTACAATGCATATTATCAACCCAAGATTAAGCAAATTTGGGTTCCCAAGATAATTAACATTGAAAGACCAAAAAGAGTGTGGGTACCAAAATAAAAAATGATTATCCATGCAGGTACCAAGGTCAACTGAATCCGTTTGGTATCTTGATAGTGGATGCTCAAGGCACATGACTGGAAATAAGGCTCTTCTATCAGATTTTAAAGATAAAGATGGTCCAACAGTTATCTTTGGAGATAATAATTCTGGTAAAACCAGAGGATATGGCTCTATAGGAAAAAGAGTTGTTTCTTTCAGCAAAGTAGCCTATGTTGATGGACTCGAGCACAATCTACTAAGCATAAGTCAATTATGTGATAAAGGACATCAAATCAATTTCCTCAACAACCAGTGTCAAGTTTGAGATCTGGAAACCAATTTTGTAAAGCTGACTGGATCAAGAGAAGGAAACGACTATATGATGAATAAGTAAGTTCCTCAGTATCAGCTTATTTCTTCTCAAAAGCTTTAGAAGACATAAGTTGGTTATGGCACAGGAGACTATCTTATCTAAATTTCAAGAACATTTCAAAGCTTGCATCAAAGGATCTAGTCAGAGGTCTACCCAAACTGAACTTCATAAAAAAAAAGACCCTGCAAAACCTGTCAACTGGGAAAGCAGACCAAAAGCTCATTCAAAAGCAAGATGACTAACTCAAATAAAAAGTCACTACAACTTCTTCATATGGATCTCTTTGGGCCTATTACAACAAATAGTCTTGGAGGTAAAAGATACTACTGGTAATAGTAGACGATTATACCAGGTTCACATGGGTATTCTTCTCAAGTTCAAAGGACAAAAACCAGTACTCAACTGATCAAATTCTTCAAGGTAGTGATGAATGAGAAGGGTGAAAAGATAAAAGCTATAAGGAGTGATCATGGCAGGGAATTCACCTATTCTAAAGTAAATCAGTTCTATGAAGACAATGGTATTCAACACAATTTCCCGTCATCTCGATTTCCATAACAAAATGGAGTAGCTGAAAGGAAGAACAGGACATTAATTGAAGCAGGAAGAACTCTTCTGGCTGTAGCTAGACTACCAGAATATTTCTAGGCAGAAGTTGTTAACACTGCATGCAACACTCGGGATAGATCCTTTATCCACACTACGATCAAAAAGATGCCCTACAAGTTATGGAAAGGAAGAAAGCCAAACATTATTTATTTTTGTGCCTTTGGTTGTGCATGTTACATTCTAAACAATGGCAAAAGATATCTGACCAAATTTTAGCCTAAATCAGATAATGGAGTCTTTCTTGGATACTCTATAGAAAGCAAAGCCTACAGAGTTTTCAACAAGAATACTTTGACAATAGAAGTATATATTCATATCACATTTAATGAATCTGAGGAAGGTGAACCAAACAAAAATTGAAGAAGTCATGGAATTAGAACCTCAAACTGCACAAAATTCTACGATTGATGAAGATGCGCACCAAATCCTACCATCGTAGTACCAGATAAAGAAATCGTAGAGTCGTAAAATCCAAATACTGAAACTCTACGAACCAATGAAGATGCAGAACAAGAACCAAATCTTGAAGAACTTCAACAAAAAGGCAAAAGGACTGGCGTTCCATTCGGATCCAGAAGGGCAAGAGATCACACTCAAAATCTAATCATTGGAGATCCAAGTGCACGTGCCAGGACAAGATCAGTCACTTAAAATGAATGCTTCTATCTAAGTTTCTTTTCTCAGATTGAGCCAAAGAAGATTGAAGAAGCTCTAAAAGATTCAAGTTGGATCGAGGCTATGTAAGAAGAGTTGAATCAGTTTGAAAGGAGCAAGGTTTGGAGGCTGGTTCTTAGACCAAAAGATTATCCCATCAGAGGCACAAAATGGGTTTTTAGAAATAAGATGGATGAAGCAGGTGTGATCACAAGGAACAAGGCATGGCTGGTAGCAAAAGGATATTCACAATAAGAAGGAAATGATTATGATGAAACATTCGCACTTGTTGCAAGACTGGAAGCCATTAGGATGTTTCTAGCCTATGCAGCTCACATGAAATTCAAAGTCTTCCAAATGGATGTCAAGAGTGCATTTCTCAATGGTGAACTTCAACAAGAAGTTTATGTCGAACAACCACCAGGTTTTATCAATCCTACTTTTCCAAATTATGTCTTTAAACTTGATAAAGTACTATATGGTTTAAAACAAGCACCTAGAGCATGGAATGAAACAATCACTAATTATCTTGTTGAAAATTGATTTACTAGAGGAAGATTTGATACAACTCTATTCCTTAGGAAGCATAAGAATAAAATCCTATTAGTTCAAATATATGTTGATGATATCATATTTGGCTCTACTGATGAAAAATATTGTGAGAAATTTGCCAAGTTAATGTAAAGTAAATTTGAGATTAGTATGATGGGTGAGCTTAATTTTTTCCTTGGACTTCAAGTCAAGAAATCTGAAGAATGAATTTTTATCAATTAAGCAAAGTACATCAAAGATCTTTTGAAAAAGTATGGCATAGAATCAGCCACCCCCATGAAAACTCCAATGGCATCTGCTACCAAACATAACAATGATGAAAATGGTAAAAGTGTTGATATCACTCAATACAGAAGTATGATTGGATCTCTCTTCTATCTAACTGCTAGTAGACCAGATATCATGTTCTCAACCTACATTTGTGCAAGAATTTAAGCTAATCCTAAGGAATCTCATTTAATAGATGTGAAAAGAATTTTTAGATATATGAAGGGCACTCCTTACCTGGGCCTTTGGTACCCAAAATAGTCTCCCTTTAATCTGATAGGATATTCAGATGCAGATTTCGCAAGTTACAAGATAAACAGGAAAAACACTAGTGGGACATGTCAATTACTAGGAAATAGACTTGTATCTTGGTTCAACAAGAAGTAAAACTATGTGTCAACCTCCATTGCCGAGGACGAATATATCGCAGCTGGTAGTTCTTGTGCTAAAATCTTATGGATGAAGAACCAACTTACTGATTATGGATTTGATTTCAAGTTTATCCCTATATTTTGCGATAAAACTAGTATAATTTCAATCACTCATAATCATGTCGTGCATTCTAGAACTAAACGTATAGATATAAGATATCATTTTATTAGAAATCATATTCAAAATGGAGATATCTCCTTGCATTTCATTCAAACTGATGATCAACTAGCAGATGCGTTTACTAAGCCTCTGGATGAATCTAGATTTAACAAGCTAATAAGTGAGTTAGGAATGCTAAATTTGCACCTACAACACTGTTTCTAGATGACATTATCTAAGTGCAGAAAAGAGAATTTTAACGCTGAAAGTGATCGTAGAATTGTAAGTGGAAAATAAAGCTAATACTTATTAACTACAAAACAGCAGAATTGAAATGATGTGCAGAGTATCATGTCATGGCACGCGTCCCACCCCACACAACTAAGAGGGAAGTTACATGAAATTATTTCAAATTAAATCTTTGACCTTTACTCTTATATTTTGACATCTACTAAATCTAAATATTCGCGCTTTTCAAAATATCCAAAAGTTTTCTAACCTTATATCTCAAAATCCTTTGAAAACTTGATCACTTGTGTGAAATTTTTAGAAAAGGTGAATCAAGATGGAAAACTTCCACATCGTAACCGGTATTCAGCTTTGCTCTAATCAGTTCATTGCTCAAGAAAAGAACATCAGAGACATTTTAAAGCTCGTTAAAATCATTGGTTCTCTGAATGTCTAAACTTCAACACCAAAATCTACTCAGATCTCATCAAGGAATTCTATTTAAATGCCGAGTTCAAGGCTAGTGCGATAACTACTAAAGTCGAAGGAGTCGCACTTCAAATGGGAGCTGCCGAAATCAATACATGTCTGGGTTTTAAGAACAAAGGTCTCACTTCACTGGATACAGTTGATTTTAATGAAGGAATGACATTAATGGGTCATAAGAAGAACCCACAGTTAAAAGGGTTGAAGAAAAAGGAATTCCCTCAAGAGTATGAGTTCCTTACTGAAATTGTGGGCAAGTGTATCATCTGCAAAGATATTGATTATGACTCGGTAAGTGAACTTTAATTAAAGTTCATGATAGTAATCGTTCAGTCTAAGAAAATCAATTTTGACGCTATATTTGTGACTTGGTTGGGTAAATGGGTTAAAGATTTTGAAACATCACAAGCGGCAAGAAAGTTTGCCCCCAAATTATTTCGTGGGAGACTGGTGAGTATTATTTTGAAGGAGTCTGTAGAAAAGAATTTCAGATAATGAAGGAATCCCTCGTAATGCAAATAAAAAGATCACCCCCAAATTGTTTGAGCACTAAAAAAGAAACCCTTTGGAGAATTTAAAGTCCAAACTGTCTGAAGGTGGAAGTGACGGAACTATTAGTGAAGTGCAGAAGCCAGTCAAAGCCAAAGGAAAGAGAAAGGTAGACATTATTTAAGAAGAGGAAGAAGTTTCTCAAGGATCTGTTTCTCCTCAGGTTCGTAGAATACCTGATCAGCCGAAGCAGAAGAAATAAAAATTGGTAAAGACAGTTGTCCAAGAAGGTCAAGAAGATGCTCAGAAAGAAGTACAAACATCTGAGCAAATAAAAGATATTGAAGATGTCAATATTCCTCTATCCTAGATGATTCTAAGAAAAAAGAGGCAGAATCGTCGACAAAAGTCTACTGTGCAACTAGAGGAACGAGTTGGAGAATCCATGCCTCCTCAAATTAAAGAATAGAATAAGAGGAAGAAGAAGAAGAAGAAGAACATATGTTGATTCAAAAGAATCAAGGAAAGAGAAAATCATATTTCTCTAGCCTAAGGGTAGAAGAAGATCCTGCCGAACAAGGTTCCACTCGTGAGCCTCTACTTAATGATGAATTGATGGCTGAGATGTTTGTTATGCCTGAGCCGCAACCAGTTGAAGAAACAGAGCATGTTGATGTAGATACAAGTTATATGCCCAAGAAGACGACAAAGAGAAGCAAATTAATTAAAATGACTGAGAAAGTTGATAGAAGACAGAGAAAGGATGAAAGATTGGAAGCTGAACGACAAAAGAAAAAAGAACCAAAGGCAGAAAAGAAGAGAATAAAAGAGGAAAAGGAAAGAGCTAAGAACCAAACAAAAGGATGATTCAGCTCAACAACCACCACATTCTTCAAATGCTTCTCTACGATTGACTCATGTCATCTCCAGTATCGTAGAGGATGCTACCACGGGTTATGACCCTCCGATCGTAAAACCTGAAGATCCTACCTCTGGGGGGGAGCATCAGCCTGAAAATACTATTTTTGAGGAGGAGCAACCAAGGGAATTTCAAATCCCTCCCTCTTCTCAACCATCGACTTCTCAACTAGTGCCAGAACACTCTTGGATACCTCCATAAAGAGCATATCAAACAAGGATGTGCAGAGTTATTCTTACTGGACGAGAGGTTCCAGAAACTGCTCATCTACTACCTAATGAGTTTGAAGGCACAGGGGCAGGTCGAATGAGAGTCGTCCATTCCATAGATGATCTATATACTCTCTTTTATGATCTAGACATTGATCGAACTACAACTGTGTTTGAACCAAAAGGTGATCAATTATTTTATTTCATGTCACGGTTGCATCTCCTTCGAGCAGTCATGCAACGTGATCATAGTTTTGTTCGTTGGGCATACACTACTTATCCCAGTCTACCCCTCATATCTCAAAACTTTCCTCGAGTTTTAAGGTATGCTATAAAATTACTTTGCTCTACACCATTTAATAAAGAATCTCGTGTATTTCCTCCGGTGTTCACATTTCTCCTTTCATCTTCTAGTTTTCATGACGAAATCTTTAGTTTACCTTCTTGGATCTCTAAGCGACCTTCTCACTCTTATACATCAGCATCTATTTGTTATGAAGAATCCTCTCCTCCTCTATATACAGAGTCTCCTAATTCTACAAGAAATGTAAATAATGCAAATCTTCAAATCGTAGAATTTTAATCCCATACTGAATCTCAATTGCCCTCTCTCTAATCATAGAACTTTTATCCCCTACGACCAAAATTATACCTTCCACTTCCCAGACTCGTTCTCCACTTCCCATAGTCGAATCTCTTTCACCCGTTCATACTTCTAGTCTCTTAGCCTTTCCTCATCATTCATCTCTTCATTCCAATACTTCCTCTCCATGGACTTCAGATTCCCTAGACACCAAATCCCCTAATCTTAAGTATGATAAATTTAAGGTTGGTCCTCATCCCTCTCCAAAACTAACACATTTATCAATTTCCACAAATATTCCCTCATCCTCTCAAAATGAAATCTTTAATCTTCTTCTAGCTCTGATAAATTTATCTCAAAGCCCTCAACCTATTCCGGAGGTCACCCCTGCTCAAGTCATGGATCGTCTGAACTCCCTCACTCATCTTACTACTCAGATGTCCCATGATATTGATGATAAGTTGACACAGAACAACGCAGACCTTCAAGATCACATGGATAAAATCATTACTATTGTACGTGATTTACCTGGTGTAACGGGCAGAGAAATACACAAACAGCTTCAACAGATGTGCATTGATATAACCAGTTATCTCCATAAGCACGACAGAGTATTCTTCGATACTCTGACCATAAACACGCCATTATAGCTCTTCAAGAACAGCATAAGTCCTCTCTCACCTCCGTCACTGAAAAGCTTTTTGCGCTAAGTGGTACTCTCTCAAACTTCATGAGAAATATGGAAGCTCAAGTATTCAACAATCAAGCCTCTGCTGTTCAGCAATATGAGCAAGCCACCACTCGTCAAAATGAAATTCGGGTTGATATTGCAATAATGACTACTCAACTGTAGGAAATTGTTGATGTTGTGCAACGTCCAACTTGATTTTCTGATGCCAAAAAAGGGAAGAAAGAGAAACGACAAGAAGACAGAAATAAAGGGGGAGTAAGTCAATCTCAGGGGGAGAAGAGAACATGAAATCAAAAGTAAATATCTATTACCCCTCCGATCTTTAGATCGAGATCACCTCATCATCTTCTATCAGTTATTCCTCTAGAGCAAGGGAGATTCTCTTTACGACAAGAATCATTGAGTAGAATAACTCATACTGGTATCCAGATTCCTACTGGTGATCCTACATATCTTAGGAGGAATTTTCAAGGAATGCATATCATAGGAGAAGAGATAATGGATGCAACACACCTTGGTCCCAAAGATTTTGCAGAAGAAATAAGAAGAAAAGCTAATGAAGACAGAATCAGAGCTAATCGCAAAAGAGTCTGAAAAGAAATGGCTCTAAAAGGAAAAAGGATCAAGGAGGTAAAATTGAAACTACTCAAAACTTGTATGTCATGTAATAGCTGAAATCTTTATTGATCATTATCATATATAAATAAATTCATGTTTTTGATAAAATCAATACAGTAGCTCACTATATTTTAAGGTATATTTAATTTCAAGTTACTGCATTTTAGTACTTGATGAATGTTATAGAACTACTTGTTTTTTCATCATCAAATAGGGGGAGCTTGTTAGAGTTTGCATATTTTAATTTGATGATGAATGAGCTTAATGTATATTTATACAAGTATGATTTGTACAATCCATATAAAGAATTTTTCAATTGTACAAGGACTTAGAATAAAAAAATCAAATAATATTAGGTTGATCTTAAAAGAAGCTGAATTGATGTAAAGTTGATAGGATGTTGTAAGATCGTAAGGTTACCCTTCTACTTGAAGTAAGATCGTAGAAGAAGCACAAGATCACAAATACATCAAGAGGATCATTGAACTACTTGGAGTATCAAAACTCTCTGCTTCGTAAAGTCGCTTCAGATCGTTAAGTGAACAAGTGATTCTTCCTGCCAGAAAAACGACCATTGATTAAAAAAAACTCGATCGTAGAGTAATCAAGTCTGACAAACTGACTGACATTGGAACGTTGCAAGTTAAAGGTCTTAATGCACACTCAAAATAACCTTGACAAAAATCGAAGATCAGATTATGTGTCTAACAACTAGTTGGTGGCAATGACACATCAAGGGTGTTAGGTGAAAAAGTAAACTGATGTGACAGGCAAGGAAAAAGGAACTGTCTCCGAAGTTTAAAATGTCAACATCAAGTATCCTAGTACATTTGAGCATTAAATGTACCAACGAACATTTTGCAACGGGAAGATTTCTCAGCAGAGTATAAAGGGCTACAAGAATTCAACTTTGAAAGTGACGAACATTGATCAAAAAGCCAAAATCTCTGCTAAAGTCAAAGAATGAACTCAACGATCCCATGACCAACTTATAAAGTTATTAGAGAATCATAAAGTCAAGTAAAGCTCGTTTAGTAAAGGCTAAACGTAAAATACTCCAAGAAGACGATGAATGAAAGTCATATCGTAAGATAACTCCAAGATCGTTCAGTAAAGTCAATATCGTAGAGTCAGCCTCAGAATCGTAAAGCATCATTTGTAAAGCTGACTATAGAGTTAAACGTAAAGGCAATCGTAAAGCTCACCTACGAATCTTGGATATAAGCTGAAGGTCTAACAAGAAGTTGATCGCATCATGATATACTCTAGGGGTATCTGAGTATAGTCCTCACCAGAAGGAATCCCCATAAAGTCTCTACAAAGGATAAATTGCAAGAGTATTCTGCCTGGTCAAAAAGCTCAAGACAGTTCGCAGAGTAATCAGGATTTCGTAGAGCAGTAGCTGACACTGTAAAGCATCAAAAGACAACTAGATCAAGAAGTTGTCTCAGGAATCGTAGAGTTGTTAAGGTGTTCAGAGAACAAAGACGAGTCTGAAAGTCTGCCCAAGCCTGACTCAAAGAGCAGACAGAGGAACTAGCAGAGAATCAGATAATAAGACAGAAGTAAAAGTTATAATCGTAGAGAAAGCTCAAGTCTACGATTTTCATCACTCTTCGATCAACAGACAGAAGAAAAGATAGTTGAGCATAATGTAAAGCTCAACTCTACGATTCTTAAGACATCAGATTGTAGAGCCAAGTCAAGTCTGACATGAAGACTGACAATGAGACATTGCAAGTAGAAGATCCCAAGGTGTCAAACAATATATCCTTGGTAGAAATCAAAGTTGTATCCACTGGCTTGTTTACCGAATGTGATCTGTCAAGGAAGTAGGTAAATGCGATCTGTCAAGGAAGTAGGTAAAGCTGCAACTTGATGTGACAAGTCCTAAGCCAGAAAGTACGCCGACACAACAGCTCCAGAAAGTCAACGTCAAGGATACCAAAGTATATGTGCATTAAATGTTCCAATAGACACTTTGCAACGGGAAAATCTACAAAAGACTATAAAAGAGCACCAAGATTCAAAATCAAAAGGGGTTTTTTGCAGGAATGGTGGATAAACATTGAAAAACGTAGAGTGTAAGATCAAAAAGGAAAATGTAAGAACACACTCTACGATCCACCTAGAACACAAAAAGAACTGCACATTCCAGCCACACATAAAACATAAGACCAAAGGCTGTCGCACCAAAAATAGTGAACTGAAGCACAAAATAAAATTCCGAAGTGCAGGCCTGAGTTAAAAGGAAAAGTGATACAGTTTGCACAAGTGCTAGAGCTACAATGCCAAGATAAGTGTAAAAATGTGCTAAAAGGCAGAAGAGTCAAAAAGCCAAGGATCCAGAGCCGGAAAGTCAAGAATAAAGCGCAAGAGCAAAGAGCAAAGAGCAAAGAGCAAAGAGCAAAGAGAAAAGAGCCAGAGAGTTAATGAGCCAGAGCTAAAGTGCCAAAGCCAAAAGTACGAAGAAGTATGCAGTTAATGTTGGCGAAGTAGGAGTGGCAGATCTGAAGGAAAATTTAAAGTATCACTCTACGATTACCAAGAACACTCGGAGTCAAACAGATAAAGGCTGTTAATCACAAGAAAATGTCAAGCTTAATGGAATAGCTTAGCAACACATCAATTATGATCATGAGTAGCTGCTGACTACAAGAAGAGATCGAGTCTCAATGACAAAGTTCAACAGTACCAAGAAGATGATCACAACAATGCTCTTAAGTACCAGAAAATGAAGAACTAACATGTCATCTTAGCAGCACCTCCAACACACATCAACAAACATGATTTGGGGGTTGGAGGATCTTGGTCTTAGTAAACGAATTGGGGTCTGTGGATCCTGGTCTATGTGACCGAATTGGGGTCAGAGGATCCTAGTCTTAGTGACTGAATTGCCAAATTTAAGTGACTCGATGCCAAGACTCTGTGACTCGAAGAAACCTTTGTGGTTCGGTTGTAAATGGTCTATTGGGCCTATATCCTTAGTGGATATCCTACTCGTGGAGTAAAAGAATGGATTAGGAGTTGTTTGGTCTCCAAATTACTTAAAATCTCTTTTATATTTTACTTTACGTCATTAACTTTATGCACATCATAACTACTATATCTGCTACGTGTATGCATATTTAAAGGAAATTTTATAAAAGTATATTCCGTTGAGCTTAATCAATATGATTAACTGATTGCTTGATAGTATATTTTTAATTAATCGAAATGTTTTTTTAAAAAGATCTATTCAAACCCCTCTAGATCTCTAGTACACATTACATTTTAGGTTGTCACGTGAAAATTAAATTTATAAATGTTAGAACTAAAAGAGACGACTATTTCTACAATCTCCCCTCTCGCATGAGTGGAGCACTGCTTATTCTACGTGTGAAACAATTTCCAGAAACGTTATTCCATTTCTTCAGAACTTTTAGATACAAATATCATCCTTAATTGCTATGTATGCTAGAACAAAATGCAAATGCCAGATAATACGTATATGTGAATACGGTACATTAATGGCTTGATTTTGCAACCTGATCAATTATCACTTCAGAGTAATTATTGATAAATTAGCAGCTTGATTTTGCAACCCGATCATTTAAACTTCTATTCCAGAGAACTACTGATAAAAAATTCTTACAACACATAATTTATTAGGTTACTCTAAACTGATCTGCGAAACAAGGGCAACACTATAAAAGACAAAATGAGAGAAAACTTCGCCTAACCTGTTCTGGATAAATGTAAAATAAATAAGGAAGCTGAATTTTGTAATCTCTGTGGTGTTATCATATTCTTCGTCAGTGTTAGTTCTTTGCCGCGATGTACCAATGCTTCTGAATAGAAAATTGTAACGGAACTCACAATTCTGTTAAAACTAACTCGTCAAGCAGTTCGAATGCAGCCAATAGTTTTCTTTCTCTGCATATTAATTCTATCAGAAGTTGCCATGATTCAGGCTCAGGTTTAAATCCCATGTCCACCAATCCAAACAATATCATAGCTGCATCGGCTGCCCTTCCAGACTTAGATAATTGTCCTAGTAACTCATTTGAGGTGGCAAAATGCGGCACAAACCCCCTACCTAGCATCAGACTTAACAATTTTGTTGCCTTTTCAAGTTCTCCTTCCTTGCACAAGTAATTCAATACAATCCTGTAACTTGCTTTGTTCAAATAAATGCCATTGCAGGGTAGCCTCTCGAGCATTTCAAGAGCCTCATCGTATCTGTTCTGGCTGCATAATCCCCCCAGTATAACATTGAAGGTTACGACATCAGCTCTGCATTCATTTTCTTTCATCTCTTTGAGTAACTCGATAGCTTCATCTATTCCACCAGACCTACACAGGCAAGTGATTAAAGTGGTGTAGCCAACTTTATCAGGTTTCAGACCAGCACTCTTCATCTCATCAAAAATTTCCTTGGCCTCTTTCAACCTTTCCTCCTTACAGAACCCATTCATTAAGGTTGTATAATTGATTATATTTGGGTTGCATCCATTCTTTCTCATGAAATCGAGTATCTTCTTGGCTCGATCAGCTTTCCCTCCGCGGCAAAACCCAGTAATCAAAATATTGTAAGTCAAGGTATCAGGTAATATCTGATTTTTTGAGACCATTTCCTCAAACAGGTCAAGTGCTGCTTGAAGTCTACCACTTTCACATAGACCATTCATCAGAGTTGAGTAGGTAATCAGGTTTGGACAAGAAATTTCCGACTTTTTCATCTCTTTCACAACTTCAAATGCAGATTCAAGATTCCCATTATTGCAATGATGCTTAACCAAGATGTTAAAAATGCAGGTATTCGGCTTCAAGTTAAGATTCTTCTTGGTATTCAATAGAAATGTCCTTAACAAATCAACTTGCTTTGATTCAACCAGGAGATTAAGACATGTGCTAATGGCTTTAAGGGAGGGTTTTTCGCGAACAATTGGCTGAATTGCAGAGAACATCTCTACCACTCTTTCATGCAGAGAGGATTTAGAGAAATGTGTCATGAGGTTTAGGAATATACCTTCATTGAACTTGCAAGTTTCGTAGGTCATTTGATGAAGAACGGCATCAATGGCCTGAAATTTCTTGGACTGAGCAAGTTTATTGAGGATAACAGCATAGGTAGAGTTGTTATGATTGAAGCCCTTCTGATTTGAGACCTTGTTAAAAATTTCAAGAGCTCGCTGTGGACTTTTCTCACGTTTTATCAAGTTCACGGCAGACTCGTGATGTATAAATTTGGGCTTCCTCGGTGCTTTGATGGTGTTTGTCATTTCATTCAGAGGATCTGGTCTTCGGGAGGTGGTTTTAAGATATTGAAGAGGAGATATCCATGGAGTTGATGATGATGACTTAGAAGGTAAAGAGGAAAACCAGCGCCTCTTATGGGTAGCATGTTTAACTGAATTCATGAAAGCTGGTAAGGTTGGATACAAAACCTCATCATATAGAGAAAAATCGGTTAGCCACTAGCTTTCATTCCCAATCAAATGCTGTCCTAATAAGCACTGAGGCAAAAAAAAAAGAGAAATTAGTCACTGAATGAAATGAAACTACATTTATCTGAAATATTTAGCTTATGGACCTCAGTTGGACAGGACAGTACAAGGAATTAAAAGTTTCAGTAAACAAGAAGATATAAGAACCAAACATCCAAGGAGGTATATTAGTTTTTCTTATTTATTTAAAGTAATTCTGTATATTTGTTTTAATATTGTTTTGCGTGCCAAATATTTTTATTAACAAAACTCGAAGCACACGGGGGGGCATAACTAAGTATCCATGTTGCTCAATATTCTTCATTTATCTTCTCATGTAAAAGGGGTTTTACTTTTTACGTAGCATAGAGTGTTCAATTGGCCTTAATGCTTTTCAGGTGCATGTCTAATGATATAGAAGATTCGTATCCACACCCATGTGTCTCTAGCACAAGTAATTCAAATTTAGAAGTCACAGAACTGCAGCTCATAACATAAAAAAAAGTTTCTTCTCTTCGATTTGGTATCCCCTCCCTGTTTCGTTTGTGACTTATAACATGGTGTGACCAACTTATAAGTTGTTGTTTTTTTATTGTTTTTTTATTTGAGTGTTCTTCTGTAACTTAATTTCTAACTTACAAATTGTTTTTAAGAAGTAACAACTTCTTACTTCTAAAAAATGACTTGTAAGTTATTCTACTTTGACCAAATTTAATGATTATTTTATCCTCCACAAATTACATATAATCTCTCTCTCCTTATATCTCCCTCTGTAAAATCAACCCATGTAACTAAATGAAAAATAAGTTAACTTGAAATTCTCATATGGACAATTTTACAAACATTTGGTGAGCAACAACTTTGTACACAGCTTTGTAAACCACAATATCCCCAAGAAGTGGCAAATAAAAGTATTATAGATTATCCTAAACAGTAAATATCGAGTACTTTATAATAGAATAAATATTTCTACAATTAGGAAAGATAGAAAGAAAACAAAAAGGTGCCGAAGCAACGGTCTTACCTGATAGTAGACCAAAGAAACAAAGTGCTCCAGAAAACCAATTGATGACGATGATGAAGCCGAAGTAGTCGTCGGAGATAATCGCCGCCGAGAAAAAGAGGTGAGAGTCGGGTTGCTCACTAGTCTTGCACCGACTCCGCATCCATTATACTCCATGAAAGCAATGGAATTCTTATTTTTGAGTTTTTGCTAAACTCACAGGCATTCACCCATACTCATAACTGCAACAATAGAAAATAAAATCTTACTAACTTGTTTCCACAAAAAGTTTTATTTTGATTTTTTCTTTAAATTTTAAAATTGATGTGATTTTCATATGTTAAAATTATAATGTAGTATTTGACTAAAAAAATATATAAAAGAATATTTAGTTGATTCGATTTAGTTAAAATAGTAAAAAAGAAGCTTATAAAGAGAGAATCTAACTAAAGCAATTATTTTTATTAATAAGTTTTGAAAATAAAAAAACATCTTTTTCCTTTTCTCTTAAATTTTTAAGAAAATAATTTATGTGTCGATTAATTTTATGTCGAATATGTATCATGCATAGTTATCAAGGCTAGGGGTGAGCATTCGGTTATTACCCGAACCGAATTAGCTTTTCAGTTATAACCGAAATTCAACTGTTTTAGGTACCCGAACTACTAACCGAATAACCGAATTAGTTATTCGGATATTTGGATAATAACCGAATTTAATACTAGTTTGTAAGCAATCAACTGAATCAAATGTCTAACTCTCAACAACATGTAGCCAGCCAAGCCCAAGCAGATCTAAAATTAGTAATTAACATGATTAAAATTAACAATACATAATTAACATGATTCAAATTTTCAGTACATAATCCATAATGTCACAAATTCTAGGCAATAGACACTGAAGACTGAAGCAGTGAAGCAGTGAAGCACAAGTATAACAGCAGAACAGCAGAAGCAGTCATAATTTCATAATTCCATAAGACTATAGCTACAGCACAGGAGAAACAGGTCATCAACATGCAGGCCAGTAACAGAGGTCATCAATTTTCAAGTTTCTATACCACATACTTCTAGTTCTAGTCGGTGTCACAGAGGATAACTTTTCATAAGAAGTATATAATAACTGGTTGATCTTTTATAAGTTTCTTATTTTCAGAACGAAGGGATTGTTTTATGAATTGTTTTCAGAAAGAAGGGATTAATTTTGTAAGCAAGTTAAAGCAACCAAACAGTAGAGGAAAATATAAGTAGATACCTCGAACTTCGGACATAGAGACCGCCGGAGGAGATCGGAGGAGGTCCGTCCGGAGGCGAAGCGGAGTGCCGTACTGGAGTTTTGGCTTTTGGGTTAGGGCAAATGCAATAGGGCAGAGAGTGAGAGATCCGAGGGTCAGGGCAGAGGTGAGAGATGAGAGAATAAAGATCTAAGATCTGGTCTGAGACTGAGAGATGAGAGCAGAGAAATCGATTTGGGGCGTGGGGCGAGAGGCGAGAGATGAGAGTCGAGTCTTCGAGATGAGTCTTCGAGAGATGAGAGATCAGAACTTCTGAGATCTATGAATGAGAAGTACGGAGTTTACTGACTATTGACTACGATTATAATTTTTAAACCATTTTTTTTTTATTTCGAATAACAAAAAAACAAAATCCAAAATCGAAACCGAAATCCGGAAATAAAATCGGATATAACCGAATTACTAAATTAATCAAATAATTGAAAAAAATTGGTAAAAATAATTCGATTCGGTTCGGTTATTCGATTTTATCCGTTTTTTGCTCAAACATAATTAAGGCGTCACGCCAAGTTGAGGCGAGGCAACAGCCGGCGGTGAGGCGACGGCCGAGGAGCTTAAGCTCTTAGGCGACAAGGAGCCCCGACTAATCGTCCACAAGTCGTAAGCAATGTAAATTTTATGGGAATTATATATATTTAATATTTATATGAATATTGATATATTTATTTTTCTAATGATTTACAATATTCATAATATAAGTTGTAGCATATTAAATCCCAACAAGAAGTGAACAAGATCAAGTCAAAATGAATAATTTTATTACAGTTGTAAACTTGTAATTTTTTAGCGATCGCTGATAGAAATCTATGACCGAATTCGGTCGCTGATATCAGTCGCAGTTTTTCTAGTCGATAGATGTCCATCTTATCAGCGACCGCTAGTAGCGAAGGATACAGTCGCTAATTTGAGTCAGGCTGAGTCAACCTTTAGCGTGACGTGGAGCCACGTGTCAACTGTGACACCCCCAAATTCGGGTACTTCAATTCCACGAAATTTGGTGTTCACTGTACAAATATCATCTATCTATCTACCCATAAAAAATACAAACCATGCAATAGATAGAAATAAATCCTCTCCTTAAGGATTTACAACATCTGAATAATAAATACAATCACAAGTCAAACTAACCTTAAACATCTGTGCGGAAACATAAACAAATAATAAGTCTTAAACAACATCAAGTCTTGACAATAACATTCATAAAATTAAATAACACGTCTTCATCACTTATTAGCCTTGCCCTTGTCTTTGCTAGTAGAAGGCTCATCGTACCTTTCGTTCTTAACTGCAATGTTATTATTACGCAAGAGTGAGCATGATTGCCCACAAGTATAAAAATGAAATAACAATATATAATAACATGCGAGTGAATCAAAGACTTCTGAAATAAAAGCTCAACTTTTGAATCAAGAATGAATAACAAGAATTCAAAAGATTTCTGAGGGTCATAAGACCTTGAATTATGTCCTAGGTTATCAAGGGTTATACTTGAAACCTTTAACAATCATAAGACTATGGTCTCTTCTACTCGTACTTAGGGGGATCAGCCCTTAGTACCATACTATGCACAATATCTTAACGCTAACGCATAAGTAATCCCTATACAGGGTTGTTCATCTCAGTTTAACATCAGAGTCCCCATCAAAGGAAGTTTGGTTTGGATAATTCAATAAGAGTTCTGAAATTTAGAACGTTCATCAACTATGGACTAGTCGAATTAAATAAGGGTTTACTAGTTTAATAAGGTTCAACAATAAATGATAATTAAATTGAATAACAGTCTTAAGAGGTATACAATAGATCAAGTATTGTATAACAGAATCATACTTTGAAATGATAGATCATCATTAATATAACAAACTGAACTTGAATTATAAACTTGAATAATGATAACAAGTAGGGTTAGGAAACTTGACTCATGCGTAGATTACACGTTCTTCGATATAACCCTACATACTATTTTCATTCACAACTCTAGTTAATTATAATGTAACTAGTCACCATAAGCTAATTCTTTTGTCTAAACTTTGGTTATGACTATACTTAGTCAAATTACCACACTAATTGTCACATAATATACATTTCACGAATAATAAGTTAACTATGCTTTCAATAATTCAATCCACGTGCACTTATGTTATTGACATGTTACGAATCTGTATTAACATCTCACTATACTTCTAACATATTTTTATGTTCATTAGATTATGTTAATATCACATTCATGGACTTGAATACTTAAAAAAATTTCAATTCTGGACATTCTGTAGAGTGGCGCAGCGGCGCCACTGATAGGCTTACTATCGGCGCTGCGGAGCGGTGGCGCTGCAGATGGACTCTTGGCGCGGTGGCCCTGCGGCGTGGGTATTAAGGCACAGTACTGGCGCTGCGGCGCGGCGAACCAGTAACTGTTCTGCAATTCTCGAAAAATTGCAGAACATGGCCAAAACCTCCATTTAAATTATTTCTACACGAATTTAGATATACCCAAACATTGTAATACACATCTAATCATTACTCAACCCTTCTAGCATGATTTTAATAAGTTAAAACATATAATTAACATAATCAATACATGTAATTTTACTATTCTTGATGTTCTTAAAAGTTTTGAAAACAAAACATGCAAATCACTACTACGGGTTCGTTATAACACCGAATCCGTTCATTTGAAGTTTGGTCTCTTCATTTTAATATACATAATCCATTACAAGCATAAATTTATGATATAACTTATGATAGACGTATCAAATTTGGTGAGTAAGGCCATATGGCCATATTTTATACTTTGTAATTTTGTAGCAACAATATACGACATATTTTTATGACACTGATAATATGGTTTATACAATATATATAATCAAATACGATATGATAACATCTTAACACATACACAAACCCATAATCATAACCTTTTCTCATTTACAGAGTTTTTAACAAAACGTGAAGCCATTTTCTTAAAACTTAAACAATCGTAAAAAAAATAGAAATTGGGTTAAAGGAATTACCCAAAGTATAAAGTGTAAACTAAGAGAGCCTTGATGATCCTTTCTCAGTTATTAAATCAATCACACACACTCACAATTTCTCTCAACCTCACAATTTCTCTCTGTAATTTGCTTTGAACACTTAGAAAATAGGAAGAATAATAATACGACGTACTAATAAAAGAACTGACGCGCAGAGTGGATGTCAGTTACCCAGTAATGGTTAACTGCTTTCAACCTCTACTAGGGCCTCGTTTGGCAAGCCTTAAATGGCTCAAAATCATTTAATTTAATAACTCTTTTATCATATAGTTTAATAATGTCACATCTAATTATAAAATAAATCAATTATCTTATTTACTTTACTTTAAATAAAATATGATAATTTGTCATTAATTCATATAGTCACATAATTAATTTCTTATTTATTAATTATGTCAAATTATTAAATCTTTAATTAATTATTACATTAATTAAAATAACATTATGCTTATTAAATATTTTATTTAATTCAATAAGCTCACATAAATACATACTTTGAATAATAAATATTCTCCACATTAATTTAATAAATATAACACATATAATTAATTTAATATATCACAATTGCATCAATTAATTATTTAATCTAATAATTAAATCATCAAAAATATTTATTTAATCCAATAAATATTAAAATTAAATTACAAAATCTCGTTTGTCACATCTTTCCCCCCTTAAAAGGATTCTGCCTCCAGAATCACGACTCAATAAATTCGACCCGTTACATACTCCCCCTTTACAAAGATTCTGTCCCCAGAATCGCTTACACATAATTCAAGTAAATAAATGTGGGTAATTCTTCATCATATTCTCTTCGAGTTCCCACGTTGCTTCTTCAGCGCTGTTGTTCCTCCAAATTACCTTAACAGAAGGTATTACTTTATTTCTGAGAACTTGTTCTTTTCTGTCGACAATCTGAGCAGGAATTTCTTCGTAAGATAAGTCTTTTTCAAAATGTAGGGGTTCGTATTCAATTACATACTTGTAATCGGGTTTGTAGGGTCGTAAAATAGAAACATGGAAGATGTTGTGGACATTCTCGAGTGCTGGAGGTAAGGCTATCTCATACGCAACTTCTCCGATTCTTCGCAGTACTTCAAATGGTCCAATGAATCTTGGGCTTAATTTTCCTTTCTTTCCGAACCTGATCTTTCCTTTCCAAGGTGTGACCTTCAAGAACACATAACTACCCGATTCAAACTCGATATTTTTACGATGTGGATCGGCGTATTTTTTCTGCCTATCTTGAGCTGCTACTAGTCTTGTTCGGATCACTTTAACTATTTCTGCTGTCTGCTGTACCAATTCTGGGCCTAGTAATTGTCTTTCGCCAACTTCATCCCAGTATAGCAGAGTTCTGCACTCTCTGCCGTATAACGCTTCATAAGGCGGTATGCCAATACTAGCGTGGTAACTATTGTTGTAGCCGAACTCTACGAGCGGTAGGTGATCATCCCAATTACCTTTAAAATCCATCACACAAGCTCTTAACATATCTTCTAATGTCTGAATCGTTCTTTCACTCTGCCCATCGGTCTGAGGGTGATAAGCCGTACTCATCCTCAACTGCGTACCCATGCATTCCTGTAGACGTTTCCAGAAGTTCGATGTAAAGCGTGGATCCCTATCGGAAACAATTGACACCGAAACTCCGTGTCGCGAAACAATCTCTTTCACATATAACCTCGCTAACTGATCTAAATTGAATCTGATTTTGATTGGAAGGAAGTGTGCGGATTTCGTCAATCGGTCAATAATAACCCATACTGCGTCTTAGCCTTTCTGAGTTGTCGGTAGGCCAACCACGAAATCCATCGTAATATGTTTCCATTTCTATTCTGGAATTTATAAAGGTTGTAGTAACCCACTCAGCCTCTGATGTTCTGCTTTCACTTTCTAACATGTCAGACACTTGGCAACACACTCTACAACCTCTCGTTTCAAATTCGGCCACCAGAAGTGTTGTCGAAGATCTTGGTACATCTTAGTACTACCAGGGTGAATCGAATATTGTGAGCTATGAGCCTCATTCAAAATGTCTTCCTTAATCTCTGGCACTGGTGGTACCCAAATTCTGCTCTCAAATCTTAGTAGTCCCTCATAGTCTATTTTGAATCTCGGTTCAGTCCCTTCAGATATTTTTTTTTCACTTTCTCACATTCTTCGTCCTAAAGTTGAGCTTCCTTAGTTTTATCCAGTAAAGTTGTACCAGATTGCATCTGGAATAGCTTCTCATCTATTTCCATAGGATACTTCACTTCCAACTCCAGTTTCTCCATTTCTGAAATTAGTTCCTCCTGAACGGTCAACATCATTAATTTCTCCTGACCCTTTCTACTTAAGGCGTCGGCAACCACATTTGCCTTACTTGGATGGTATAAAATCTCACAATCATAGTCCTTAATTAATTCCAACCACCTTCTTTGACGCATATTTAAGTCCTTCTGTGTAAAAATATATTTCAGACTCTTATGGTCTGTATATATTTCACACTTCTCCCCGTAGAGACAGTGCCTCCAGATTTTCAAGGCAAAAACTACTGCAGCTAACTCCAAGTCGTGGGTCGGATACCCCTTCTCATAATCCTTCAATTGTCGTGACGCATACGCAATAACTCTACCGTTTTGCATAAGTACACAGCCAAGTCCTTTATGTGACGCATCACTAAAAATAACAAAATTTCCTGTATCATCCGGAAGAGATAACACAGGTGCCGTACTCAACCTCTTCTTCAATTCTTGAAAGCTTTCCTCGCACTTCTCCGTCCAAACAAATTTCACAACTTTTTGAGTTAAATTCGTTAGCGGAGTTGCGATCTTGGAAAAATCTTGAATGAATCTTCTGTAATAACCTGCTAATCCAAGAAAACTTCGTACTTCCGACGGCGTCCTCGGCTGATCCCAATTTATCACGGCTTCGACTTTGGATGGATCTACCGAAATTCCGTTTTTATTGATCACATGCCCAAGAAATTGTACTTGCTAGATCTAAAATTCGCATTTCAAAAACTTGGCATACTACTTATCCCTTCTTAAAGCCTCTAATGTTAACTTCAAATGTTCTTCATGTTCTTCCTTGGTCTTCGAATATACCAAAATGTCATCTATAAATACCACTACGAACTTGTCCAAAAACGGCTTGAACACACCATTCATTAGTCCCATAAATGCTGTAGGAGCATTCGTTAGACCAAACGACATTACTAAAAATTTGTAGTGATCATATCGTGTTCTAAACGCTGTCTTTGGTACATCCTCTGGTCTCACCTTCAGTTGATGATAACCACTCCTCAAATCTATCTTGGAAAAGTATTTCGCTCCTTTCAATTGATCAAACAGATCATCGATCCTTGGTAATGGATATCTATTCTTAATTGTGACCTTATTCAGTTCTCTGTAATCAATGCAGAGCCGCATCGTTCCGTCCTTCTTTTTCACAAACAACACCGGCGCTCCCCACGGCGATACGCTTGGTTGAATGTACTTCTTGTCCAGTCATTCTTGTAGTTGTACCATCAATTCTTTCATCTCAACTGGTGCCAATCGATACGGTGCCTTCGATATTGGAGTCGTTCCTGGTGCCAAATCGATCACAAATTCGACCTTTCTATTTGGCGGAAGTCCTGGCAAATCGTCCGGGAATACGTCTGCGAAGTCCCTCACTACTTGTATCTCTTCTACTTTCGGATTCTCTTTACGACTGTCGACTATGTATGCTAGATATCCTACACAGCCTTGTCTTAACAATTTCCTAGCCTACATCATCGTCAGACAACTCGCTTGTCTAGGCGACTTGCTACCATAAAATACAACCTTTAATGGAGTCATAAGGTTAATTCGCTTCTTCTGACAATCAATTACAGCCCCGTAATTGAATAACCAGTCTATTCCCAAGATAACGTCAAATTTCCCAAGTCGAATAGGGATAAGATCTACGTTCATGATATTACCCTTAATATCCACTCTACAGTTCTTATGTACGTACTTAACATGGATTATTTCTCTATTCGCAATTTCTATGTTCATGGGGTATTCTAACTCATCCTTAGGCAATTCTAAGTTCTTAGCAAAGTCATCGGATATAAATGAACAAGTAGCACCCGAATCAAATAATACATAAGCATTAACTCTATTGATCGGAATGATACCTGACACCACATCACACGACTGCACTGCATCCTGCACCGTCATATTGAAAGTCCTGGCGGTCGGTCGGTTAGTTGCGGTTGGTCCTGTGATGGTCAAGGCGCTTCCACTGCTGTTTTCCCGGTTTCCTCCTAATCCTACCCCTCCAGATCCCTTCTTAGGATAGTCTCTTGCCAGATGATCCTTTGAACCACAAGTGAAACAGGCACCCTTCTTTGGGTTAGGACACTTAGGTGCTATGTGGCCTTCCTGACCACAATTGTAGCACACTCGTTTACCTTTCATACAAACTCCCAAATAAGCTTTCCCGCAGGTCGGGCATGCTTCGATCCTTTTCTTCTGACCTCCTTGTTAATTTCCAGATGATGAGTTGTCAGACCACCTTCTCTTCTGATTATTATTACCTCCTGTGTTGCTTTCACTAGCCTTGTTGATTCCTTCATTTTCATTCTTCTTCTTCTTCTGATCTTGATTATATTTGGTTACCGCATCACTTCCACCTTCAGCGAGTATGGCTTTCTCTAGTACCCCGACGAATGTCTTCAACTGAAACATCGACACCTTACTATACAACCATGGCTTCAGTCCTTGATCGAACCTTCTTGCTTTCCTCTCATTCGTGTGCACTTGATATATGGCAAACCTAGCCAACTCATTGAATCTTGCCACATAGTCTGGTACGGACATATTCTCCTGTTTTAACTCTAGAAACTGAACCTCCATTTGGTTCTGCGAACTGGTCGGGAAATACATCTCAAAAAACATTCCCTTGAATCTCTCCCATTTGATCATACCTTCTCCTCCACGGACCTTGTTTGCCTGCCACTAATAACTGGCTTCAGAATTCAGCATAAACGTTGCGAAAGCGGTCTTTTGATCCTCTCTGACTCTAGCGACATCGAAAACCTTTTCTATTCCCATAACCCAAGTTTGAGCTTCTATCGGGTTCATGAAACCTTTAAATTCTAGCGGTCCCACCGCCTTGAAATCTTTGAACGTTGTATTCGATAGAGCTTGAGGTTGATTATTCATCGTTCCCGCTAGTAAATTTACCAATTGCTGAACGGGGTTAGCATTGGCGTTGTTGTTGTTCGTTGATTCTTCCTGAGCTGGTTGACGATTTTGTCTTCTTCTTGGTGGCATATTTCTGTTAAAATATATACTTATTAGATCTTTATTAAATTCTCTAAATAGTTAAGGCTTAACTCAACAATTTAACATAATCACTTAGAACACTTTCTTAAACAAATTGATATATTAATTTAATCAAAAGTTTTAACATCAAATGATAGCATCACTGCTATTTACATAAACTATCCCGAGATTGGAATCTATAGGATTTAAAACATCAAAATATTCCTTCATTCATAAACACATCAGAATTTATATCTAAAAACCAGATAAGTTTTCACATAATTAAACAAATTCTATCACTGCCTGTTAAGGCGCCGAATAGCCTTGATACGTTCGTCTTCCATGATGCGACACATCGTCCTGCGATCCAGTATGTATGTTGGTAGTCCTTCGAACTGGATTGGGTACCTCAAAACTCGATCCTGGGCTTCATCCATTGCATTATTAAGTGTAGAGTACGTCTCCCCAAGCTTAGCCTTCTTTACACGACAATCCTCTTTTGCAAGATCAGCAACGTGATTCTCTCACCCAGCCCTCCTCGGCTATGGTCAGCCTTTCTGAGCTTTCCTTCAGTTCTTTCTTCAACTTCTCTATCACTTCGGACTTTTTCTTGGTTTGACCCTTCTCGTGGACCAAATCCCATTCTACATTTCCTAGTTTTGTGTGGAGAGTCACAACTTCCCTATCTTTCTGCTTGATGGTAATCTGCTGAACAATCGTTCGCTCAGTCAGATCCTGGACAGTGTCACGTAACTCTACATTATGGTCATATAGCTCATCGTACATCTCAGCATCGATGGAGTTCGGCGGGAACTCCTCTTCTTCCTCTTCCTTCTAGGGATCCTCCTCTGGATCAGTCTCAGGCTCATGCTCCTGACCAACAACAGTGATCAACGGATATATCTCTCTCTGTACTAATTGCTCCCTGACGACATGAATGTCTCGGGTCTCCTCCTCCGTAGGAACTCGGGGTTCCTCCTCCCCAGCTCGACTAGCTCCTCCAACATCTGACATCCTGACAACACATTTCAAGTTTTAGTTACTAAGTCGTACTAGTGCGCACATAATTTAGCACATAAGCACATAAAATAATTTATTATCTTCAATGAATTAAAAAAATTCATTTCTTAGAACTCGATAAGAGTTTTCCATCACTATGTTCTTCCTATAAGGCTATTACCTAAGGTTGTTCCCCCACCTAAGGTCGTTCCCCCACTTAAGGTCATAACCTACAGCTTTGATACCAACCTGTGACACCCCCAAATTCGGGTACTTCAATTCCACGGAATTTGGTGTTCACTGTACAAATATCATCTATCTATCCACCCATAAAAAATACAAACCATGCAATAGATAGAAATAAATTCTCTCCTTAAGGAGTTACAACATCTGAATAATAAATACAATCCCAGGTCAAACTAACCTTAAACATCTGTGCGGAAATATAAACAAATAATAAGTCTTAAACAACATCAAGTCTTGACAATAACATTCATAAAATTAAATAACAAGTCTTCATCACTTATTGGCCTTGCCCTTGCCTTTGTTAGTAGAAGGCTCATTGTACCTTTTGTTCTTAATTGCAATGTTATTATTACGCAAGAGTGAGCATGATTGCCCACAAGTATAAAAATGAAATAACAATATATAATAACATGCTAGTGAATCAAAGACTTCTGAAATAAAAGCTCAACTTTTGAATCAAGAATGAATAACAAGAATTTAAAAGATTTCTGAGGGTCATAAGACCTTGAAATATGTCCTAGGTTATCAAGGGTTATACTTGAAACCTTTAACAGTCATAAGACTATGGACTCTTCTACTCGTACTTAGGGGGATCAGCCCTTAGTACCATACCGTACACAATATCTTAACGTTAACGTATAAGTAATCCCTATACAGGGTTGTTCATCTCAGTTTGACATCAGAGTCCGCACCAAAGGAAGTTTGGTTTGGATAATTCAATAAGGGTTCTGAAATTTAGAACGTTCATCAACTATGGACTAGTCGAATCAAATAAGGGTTCACTAGTCTAATAAGGTTCAATAATAAATGATAATTAAATTGAATAACAGTCTTAAGAGGTATACAATAGATCAAGTATTGTATAACAGAATCATACTTTGAAATGATAGATCATCATTAATATAACAAACTGAACTTAATTTATAAACTTGAATAATGATAACAAGTAGGGTTAGGAAACTTGCCTCGTGCATAGATTACACGTTAATTATACAAGTTCTTCGATATAATCCTACATACCATTTTCATTCACAACTTTAGTTAATTATAATGTAACTAGTCATCATAAGCTAATTCTTTTGTCTAAACTTTGGTTATGACTATACTTAGTCAAATTACCACACTTATTGTCACATAATATACATTTCACGAACAATAAGTTAACTATGCGTTCAATAATTCAATCCACGTGCACTTATGTTATTGATATGTTACGAATCTGTTTTAACATCTCACTATACTTCTAACATATTTTTATGTTTATTAGATTAGGTTAATATCACATTCATGGACTTGAATACTTAAAAAAATTTCAATTCTGGACATTCTGTAGAGTGGCGCTGCGGCGCCACTAATAGGCTTACTATCGGCTCTGCGGCGCGGTGGCGTTGCAGCTGGCCTCTTAGCGCTGCGGCGCAGTGGTGCTGCGGCGCGGTGGCGCTGCGGCACGGGTATTAAGGCACAGTACTGGCGCCGTGCCGCGGCGAACCAGTAACTGTTCTGCAATTCTCGAAAAATTACAGAACATGGCCAAAACCTCCATTTAAATTATTTCTACACGAATTTATATATACCTAAACATTGTAATACACATCTAATCATTACTCAACCCTTCTAGCATGATTTTAATAAGTTAAAACACATAATTAACAAAATCAATACATGTAATTTTACTGTTCTTGAAAGTTTTGAAAGCAAAACATGCAAATCACTACTACGGGTTCGTTATAACACCGAATCCGTTCATTTGAAGTTTGGTCTCTTCGTTTTAATATACATAATCCATCACAAGCATAAATTTATGATATAACTTATGATAGACGTATCAAATTTGGTGCGTAAGGCCATATGGCCATATTTTATACTCTGTAATTTTGTAGCAACAATATACGACATGTTTTTATGACACTGATGATATGGTTTATACAGTATATATAATCAAATACGATATGATAACATTTTAACACATACACAAATCCATAATCATACCCTTTTCCCATTTACAGAGTTTTTAACAAAATGTGAAGCCATTTTCTTAAAACTTAAACAATCGTAAAAAAAATAGAAATTGGGTTAAAGGAATTACCCAAAGTATAAAGTGTAGACTAAGAGAGCCTTGATGATCCTTTCTCAGTTATTAAATCAATCACACACACTCACAATTTCTCTCTGTAATTTGCTTTGAACACTTAGAAATTAGGAAGAATAATAATACGACGTACTAATAAAAGAACTGACGCGCAGAGTGGATGTCAGTTACCCAGTAATGGTTAACTGCTTTCAACCTCTACTAGGGTCTCGTTTGGCAAGCCTTAAATGACTCAAAATTATTTAATTTAATAACTCTTTTATCTTATAGTTTAATAATGTCACATCCAATTATAAAATAAATCAATTATCTTATTTACTTTACTTTAAATAAAATATGATAATTTGTCATTAATTCACATAGTCACATAATTAATTTTTTATTTATTAATTATGTCAAATTATTAAATCTTTAATTAATTATTACATTAATTAAAATAACATTATGCTTATTAAATATTTTATTTAATTCAATAAGCTCACATAAATACAAACTTTGAATAATAAATATTCTCCACATTAATTTAATAAATATAACACATATAATTAATTTAATCTATTACAATTGCATCAATTAATTATTTAATCTAATAATTAAATCATCAAAAATATTTATTTAATCCAATAAATATTAAAATTAAATTATAAAATCTCGTTTGTCACATCAACGACTGGGAGTAGCGACCACAGGCAGTCACTAATAGTAAAATTTTTTTTTAGTTCTAGTCGCTAAACGGTAATAGCGACCGCGTGCGGTCGCTGATACTAAAATTAAAAAAATGGTTGTTTTGTGGATTTTCTAAAAAAAATTATACCTGTTTTGTACCTAGTTTATATCCTAACACAACAATATCTATAAATAAACTAACATCCATATAAATCCATTGATATATCCATCCATATATACAAATTAATAAAATCAACACAATAATATAAATATCCGCGCATGTTGTGCTTATATATATAAAAACAAGTACCGTACGAGTAAAATTTATATACAAATGTCATAATGTATAATATAAACATGCATCCGTACATTCAGTCGGTAAAAATAATAATTCAAATGTCGATTAACAAGAGAAGGGGGAATACAAATGTCTTCACGAATCAATATCGTCCAAATGGGGCTGTAACAAAAGAATAAAACATGTATTATTGAATGTAAAGTTAAACTAAACATGCAAAGCTAAACATAAAACTAAAGAACATAAAGCTAAACAATGACAAGATTACATGCTCGGGCTCATCCTGGTGTTGTGTTGATCTCGCTATTGCATCTACTAACTCTTCAGGACTCAGAAACTTCAGATGCCCACCAAGTGTAAGTAAAAGATTTCGATCCTCATATATTACTCTCACACAAGCAGCAGGAGTGTGCGACGTCGGATGGCACGAGGATCGAGTAGACTGACTACCATAGCTGCATGTGCCACTGATAGTCGGTCGTTGTCCTTTGCCTTTAACATAGTTCTTCCTCACAACCGACGCTCTCTCCCACAATTATTGATCAATCGACGACCGTGGGGTGCCTTCAGGATAGCGCTCATTCAGTAGGCTCTTATAAATGTCCTATCAGCAGGTTAAATATTAAATAGTTAAAAATAAATATAAAATGCTTAAGAATGACGTAAAAATTTATAAACATATCAAAGTACCACTATCTGGATAACCTTAGGCAAACCATCGTCGTGGCCACGTATACATCCAGCTAATGGATAGACTGATCGTGAGACTGAGCCTCCTACAAATTATGCTCGTATATTAATATGTAAACATGTGATATACTAAAACTTAAACTTAAACTTTGCAAAATACGTACCCTTGCAGCAATATGTTGTAACTGTGATATACTGCCGCCCCTATATGTGCCTTTGGCTTGTCGCCTTCAGGATCACCTGAGACTCTGTTAGTGGTGACAATCTTACGTCTTTTCACCAAGCTTTTAGCTTGCCACTGCTCACACATCTGAGCCCATATGGGCTGCACGCACCACCAGCGGCTATGCTCGTGCATGTAATCCTCTCTCTGCCATGAATGGTCGACCGATGCATTATGCAGGGCTTTCTGTCGTTCCTTGTTCAAGTTATCTTTTGTTTAGACGACACATTTTTGCCAAAACAACGTCTGTATTACTAATGCATGTGCGTCGTCCCATATATATCTTTTCTGCAAATAAAACAACAACAATAATAATAATATTAAGACGGTGATAATATAATCCAACACTACTAAACAATATTAGTTAATTCATTAATTATATTATCTGTTAGAATTTTAAAAATGTATATGAAATTCAACCCAAACTGCATCCTTGTGGGCAAGAGGTGTTCGCCCACGTAATCACTAGCCTAGGCCAACTTTGTAAGCATAATTGTGAAATGTACTTCACAATCTTGCTATCTTAAAAATCACTACAATATATAACAGTTTACATTAAGATAAGTGATTTTATTATAATATTTAAAGCAATTTACATTAGTATATATCTACAAAAATGGTAATATAAAATGCTTATATATAATAGCTAGATAACGTACGTGATGTATGGAAGAGGTCTGATCTATATAAGAATCAAGTCATCCGGATTAGCTGAGGCCTTCGGCACATGATTGGGCCCCCGACCCAAGCCGCGCTTTCTTTGCTCTTGTTCATAGGACATCTATAAATACAAAATTTTAGGATGTTATTATGAGTTATATGATACTACATATACAAATAAAATGACAACAATGACAGGTAATTGTATGAAATAGTTAACTACGACAACTATAAATGAAAGATACATAAACATAACAAGGATATAACATACATGTATATATGTAATTTTATGTAATACAAGTAAAAAATAAACATACATTTTATTTTGTTAATCATTGTCTAAGTCAGAATCATTTTGTATACGTATTGGAGATTCATAACCATCATCTTCTTCAAATTTAGTGTCAGCGGCAGTCAATAACTCTTCCTCCTAAGTATAAATGTCATCTGGCACATGTACTGACTCGGGAACCAATTCATCAGGTTCATCTCCACCCTCTAATTGGATTACTTCATTGTTGTCCTCCACATTTATTATAGGAGGTCAATGTAACATTTCCTCTTGGTAGAACTCCTCATTTACTACTTGTACATGACTACGCGCGGGAGTATGAATTATAACTTTCCAATCTGCAGGTGGTCTATCCCTTTTCTTAACAAGACTAGGAGTTAGTATACTTGTACTGTTTGATTTGGCAACACAAATGGTGCGTTGACGTACGTAGACCTATGGAGGTCAATATCGATGATTCCATGTAAATCGACATGTTTCCCTTTTTCTGAATCAAAACATCAACATTTGAACAAGTTAAACTGACCCCCACAAGTACCCTTGTATGACAACTCTATGATTTCCTCCAACTCCCCATAAAAAGCATAACCAAACTCATTGTAATAATCTCCTTGAATACACACTCCAATGTTAGTTGTTCTTTTACCACGACCATATACCTTTGTATGAAATTCACAACCATTTATTTTGTACCCATTGTGGCTGAATTAGTCCTTATTCGGGTCCATAGCTAGGACTTGTACATTTGGAGGAATCGTTCCCTCATTAAGAGCTTACAAAAATTCTATTAAATTTAAATGAATTCATAAATTAATACTTTATATGTCGTGCTTAATTAATTTAACTTACTTTTTCCTTTAGCCAAAGTACAAATTTTTGATCACGACTGAGTTGAATATCTTTATCAGTGATGTTGGGCTTATTTGCTTTTAACTCGTCATTGTATGATCTATACAATTTTATAAACATTAACATATATTAATATAAGATTTCAAGTTAAGATATAAGTCCAATAAATATGAAATTTACATGTATACCTCAAAAATTAGTTAATCTTTTCGCAATTGAGAAGAATGTAAGTATGTGCAACATGTAATTCTTGCTCAGAGAGGAATATGTGCTTCTGTTTTCCATAAGCGCGACCCGGTAGACCAAATACAGAAAGTCAACTGTAACGATCGAGAAATTTTGGTAATTTTGTAATTAATTTAAATATTTATTGAATTAAATAAATATTTTAAATAATTTATTTAATGAGAAAAATAAATAATTGATGAAATAGTGGTGCAATAATTTAGTAACTAAATTGATTAATGGTAATTTTATTATTTAAAATTTGATTTAATGAAATAAATAAATTAAATAAAATAAAATGTTGTTCTAGTCTAATTTAATAATTAAATTAGATGTACAATAATTTATTAATCATAAGTATTATTATAATAAAAATTATAATTATTATAACTATAATTGTAAGGTATGTAAATTGGTTACATGTGTGATAAATAAAAACTATATGATATAAATAATATAAAAATAATCTAGTAGGGGGAAAGTTGTGTTAGCCAAACAAGGCCTTGTGGCCTTTGGCTTATTGTAACTGACGTTACCTGTTTGGGTTTTATAACTGAAGTACGTGAGTACGTGGGTAACTTCAATTTATTTCTACGTGTCCTATTTTGCCTAAGGCTAGATAACAAAGTATAGAGAGAGAACTTGGTAAGAAGAGAGAATCACAGAGAGAGTTGAGGGTTGTGCTGTGAATTGGCCAAGAAGAAGGTTTTTAGAACTTTGTTTACATCAAGAACTAAAGGTATACTCTACTCTTAATGTTCATGTTTTGAGGTCCCATAATTATTTTCTGTAAATTTCTAAATCACGTTGGATTGATACATAAATGTATGTATGGTGTTATAATCTGTTAATAATCATGTATGAGTGCTATTTGATGATCAAAGAACGTGAAAAATTGGTTTGTATGAGGAAAAACAAATAACAGTGTTTATGCATGAAAAAAGGTTTGTTTAAGTACAAAATTTGATGTCCAATATGTGATATAATCTGTAAATTGGTGTTAGATTGTGTTAGTACATCAAGAAACGAAAACAACGTAGTTGGAATGGTGTCAATTGGTTAAAAAAACGAAGATTTGGCGATTGAATTCGCTAAAAGTGTTGAAATATGAAGAAATTGGTAAAAACAAGATTTTAATCCTCTAAATTTGGTTATGTAAGTTGTTTTAGGTGTTAGAAGGATTGTGTGTATATGCTATGTGACTTTAGTTAAGTTTGTCGTGTGTGGGTTATCCATGTTATCGTGAAATTGGGATTTTTGACCTAGAACAGAGACTGTGTTCGAGTTTCTGCAAAACTGTTTCTGGTGCCGAACAAGGGTGCGCTGCCGTGCGGGTGCGCCATATACAGAGGGTGTCATGGCGTGGCCGTGCCAGTGGTCAGTCAGACCCAGTGTTGAGCTGTTACCAACATAACTTTGGAAATGCTAACCTAACTTATTTTAATGACCCTAAAACATGTTATAAGACATAACAACATGTTATAATCACAACGTTGAAACTATAAATTATGAACTAATAGGTTGTGAGGGTTTGGAATGTGATATCATGAGAATTGAAATTTGTTTTGCAATCACCAGGTTGTGTACTAAAATATAATTGAGAGTTCAGTTTCTTGGTATATAAATGATTAGGATAATCAGACCCTAAGATAAAAATTATAGACTTGGTTAAAATGAGAAGTAAACTAATGAAGTTTGTTTTAATATAACTAATTGGTATTGTTATCTTAATGGTATATTGTGACGCCCCCAAAATAGGTATACATCACCTATTCTGAGTCGCCAAAAATATGGTACAAAATTCAAATACAACTTACTAATACAACTGTCGTGTATAATATGACAAAACATAAACTGTGAGTTTGAATACAAATATTGTCTACTAGAGAGTATACAAACTCAAAAGGAGTCCTCATTACAATTATTATCCCACTATTTCACAGAATAGTGAGGACTACTAATGCTATCCTCTGGACCATCACTCCGTTCCCCGACTCGTCCCAGCTATATTCTCATTTCCTGAAGAGAACAGTAAAAGAAAGGGTGAGCTCAACTAGCCCAGTAAGAAATATTATGACTAAGATAATGCATAATAAATTATCATTAGTCTCCATCAATGTTAAACTGATAAAATATAATAGACATCAAGTTTAACAGCAGCGGAACAAGCAATCCATTAAAAGAGTCAAGTAGAAAATAAAATCTACTATCTTTTATGATTTAAAAGGTTTTTCATCATTGTTATCGCTGAGACTCAGCTTAATAAATATTCCACATCCTCGAATCACCCCTGCACTACGGCCAAGGATATTCTTTAGTATCACGACCACAATTATCCATGCACTACGGGCCAAGAATATTTGTGTATTCATTAATGGTCATGATCATGCCAACAACTGTCCATCAATGAACTATGGGCTAATGAGGACTTTTACCATGTCATTTGTAACATTACGATCATAATTATACCGAATAATCCTTGGTCATAATCATACCAAGTCCATCTATGCACTACAGGCCACATATGACTTTCAACAGAATATAAACATGAGGATGATGACAATGATATAAGAATTCAATAAAACAAGTTCAAGAATTAATTTATTTAGGAACTAATAACGTCCAAGTTGTCAACATGATACTGCTTTGTGCAGTAAAATTCAAGAATGCTCAGAAGAATATTTACATGAAAAGATACTGGATGAAGAGCAATTATCAAGGATATTCTACTAATTTTATGGAGTATAGAAGTCAAAACTTTAACCAACTGAGTATAACAAAGAATGAAATAACAAAAGAAATCACCATGCATGCGGTACTTTGCATAGACAGGTTATTCCAACAGAATAATAATAACGGAACCAGGTCAGACAAAATTTGCACCGACAGGATGTTCCAACAGAATAATAAAAGAATGTCACCAAGTATAGGATAGATCGCGTATACAGGTTATTCCAACAGAATAATAAGAAATGGAATAACAACAGTTCTCTTCATGAATAAGAAAGAATAACACCCCTTACCGTAAAAGAAACTGAATATAAGAGTAGAAAAGTAGCAGAATACTTTTCTTCTTTCTCTCTATAATTTTCTCTCTCTAGAGTTTCAGTGAATTCGTAAGAAATAATGAAGGAATGAGCTTCTATTTATAGGAGAATGGAAGTGTACTGTTTATGAACGAATTATTTCTGCAGAATTATTTCTTCAATTAACTAACAACTAAGTCAAACAACTAACCAATAAGATTTCAATAAAAATTAAAATATAATACATATATATATAAACACATGTTTTCAACTTATATATATCAATATTATATATACCACTAGATTTTTTTTCTCCCCCATATCCAACATCAATCTCCCACCCTCCCAATAATCACTCTTACACATCACTATCACACCACCACTTTTCCACCATTTTCCACTCATACACCTATCACTTTCACATATCATTTTCTCCCACCATATACTCAATACATACATATACTTCCATACGTATACTCTTCCATTTCCAAAATCATTTTTCCAACACAAATGGCCCCCACATGTGGGCCCACCTTTAAATAATTTTTTTCTGATTATTTTAAAAAATGGGTAAATAGGAATCCATAAAATAAGCAAAACTTCATAAAAATCACCTTAATAATTTTAACAACATTTATCATCTTTATTATAATTCATAATATTAATCGACTAGGTCGTTCCCAAGAAAGAGGGGGCTTTTCAATAAGGATTTCTCCCTATTGGTGCGCAATTAGGTGACCAAACCTCTCCTTGATAGAACTTCTAGACATCATTAATATTGCAAATAATAATATTAATAACTTTGTCGTCTCAATTATTGATTTTAACAATATATAAAATATCGAAAATAATTGAATCAAATAACGTGAGATACTATGCAACAATTACTATAGCAATAATTGAATAAAACTGAATGACTTCTCACGTAAGCATCAATAATCAATACCGTGTGCTACTATACAACCACGCGTATTACTGTACTTTTACTACCGAGTAGTTCAACAGTATTAACGGTAAAACTTCCGCCGTTATTTTTATAAAATATTTTTGTCGTTTTCTCATTCCGACAATAATTTCGTTGTGGGGTCCACCAATGATTGCGCCGTTTTCCCCGGCAAAAAGAATATTCCCCGACCAATCGAATATTATACAACAACTTACATACTTTGCAAAATTTATAAATACTACCCACAACTATAATATTATATCAAATCCACACCATAATATAAAAAAAATATTTCGAGAAATTTAAACCTTTATTCATAAAATCTGGGATCTCATAATCTCCCCTCCTTATGGAATTTCGCCCTCGAAATTAACGTACGTACCTGGTATGCCGAACAGATGAGGACACTTCGTCAGATTCTAACTCTTGAGGTATAACCTTTAAGCGTAGAATATATTTCAGGATTTTAACAAGTACATCTTCATACGTTAAATCATCCGCTATCTCGTCCGGTTTTAAATCAATAATGTGGTTCGGGTCGTCCACATATTTACGTAACATTGATACGCTAAAAACGTTATGAACACGTGACATACTTGGCGGTAAAACGAGTTTATAAGCCACAGTTCCTACTTGATCGAGGATTTCAAATGGGCCAATTAAATCGAGAATTAAGATTTCCTCTCTTCTTCGATTCTTGCTTCTAGAATAACGCCCTCTTGAACCTTCTTCTTCACGTTCATCAGCTCTGAGTATGTAGCTTGAACGGCTTTAACTTTATCGATTAAAGTCGATTCTAATCGTAAATTCGTTATCTTCACGTGAGTTCCTAGAGTCTTTAACTCTATCTTCATCATTTGTAAGTTATACAAAATGGGTCTTTGTGTTAACAACATCGCACTCGCATACGATCTTCTACTCAATGCGTCAGCTACTATGTTCGCACTTCCACGATGATATTGAGCGGTACGATCGTAATCTTCAACAGTTCGAGCCAACGTCTTTGGTGCATTATACGTTCGTTTTGGTTGAAGAAATATTTGAGGCTTAAGAAATGGGTTTTGTACTGGGGTCAATACAAAATTCTATTTCACGCTCTAGGGGTAGGCCAGGAAGTTCTTCAGGGAATACGTCAGGAAATTCATTAACAATAGAAATACCATTCAAAACTGTAACTCTCATCCAAGACTTGGATACCACATCACATTGATAACTATCAACTTGCCATCGTCATTCACGACGTTGCCTACAGAAAGTCTGGCTTCGGTACATTCCACACAAGAAAGTCAACAACAAAAGGATTGGGACTCTTTATTTATGGCTTGATATGACAATGATTGACTTTAGTGGTTTGGTTACTTGAATTCGCATGACAGATTGGTTAGGAATATGAAAGCTAACAACCTTACGAAAAGCATGATGAGTAGTTAACCAATCGTTTCCAAAAATCACATCAAAGGAAAGTATTTTCAAAGAGATAAGATCAACAGATAACGTGAAAGTGTCGATTTGAATCAAACAAGATTTATAAATAGTGGAGTTAACGAAGGTTTCTCCCAACTGAGTTTAAACAGATATATCAAAGTCTAACTTCTCCGGAGTTAACTTTAAACATTGAACACAACTAGGTGTAATAAAAGCGCGAGTAGAACCGGTATCTAACACGGTATAGACTTTGCAAGAGTTTATGACTAACATACCCGTGATAATTTTATTCAGGTTCCTCGTCACGAAAAAAAACGCTCTCTCTTAAACTACTGACTTTGGCTTGTCTGGGACATTCTTTGGTGCCTCCATCCTAGCTGAACTTGTCTTCGGTGAACGACAAAATCAGGCTAAGTGACATTCTCTTCCATAATTATAGCATGCTTTGGACGACATCGCGCAGTTTGGACTGATGTGTCCCTCCCCTCCGCATTTGAAGCATGTGATAGGTGGTCGTTCTCCTTCCTTAACAACGGGTGCTGGTGCTGAAGTCTTTCCATCATTGTTGAATCTCCTCTTCTTGAAATGTCCATTCGTATTGTTTTGACCATGATTACCACCGAAGTGATTACCATTTCTGGCATGTTGATTCCCTCTATGCTTATTGCCACCGTTTTGATGACTGTTATCACCTGTATTATCATTTTTCCGGCTGCTCTCTTTTGGTTGCTTTGACTCGTTATCGCGCTCCACTAACTGAGCCCTATTTACAACATCTGAATACAAACACAGTTTATGAGAAATAAGATATTGACGTATCTCCAGCTTCAAACCTCTTAAAAATATCCGCGTTATTCTCTCTTCATTATCAACCAAGTGGAACGCAAATCAGGACAACTCGGCAAACTTGGCTTCGTACTGCGACACGGTCATGTTGTTTTGCTCCAACTTGATAAATTCCACCTCCTTCAAGTGACGAATACTTTCGGGAAAGTACTTGTCGTTGAACAGCTCTTGGAACTTCTCTCAAGACATCTTGAGTGCGTCAGGCTGGATACGTTTTACAGATTCCCACTAGTGATCTGCCTCTTCACGCAACATAAAGGTGGCAAAGTGAACCTTTTGCTCCTCGGAGCATACCAAGATATCAAATATCTTGGTGATCTGCTTTAACCACGTCTTCGCCTTAAGTGGTTCTGGCTTTCCTAAAAACTCTGGTGGTCCCAGCTCCTTAAATTTCTTAGCGGTGACCAACCGTGGGTTGCCATTGTTTCCTCCTGTATTATGAACAGGAGCCGCCTTTGCCTGATGTTGCATGAATTCTAAAAAGCTCCTAAACGTACCGTCATTCGTCAATTGATCAGTGTTGTTGTTTACAGGAGGATTATCGCCATCCTGTTGCACATTGTTCTGATTATTGATCTGTGGAGAATCAACAGTCTCCTGTGCTCCATTGCTATTCTCAACATTCTCGGATGTCATTTTCAGATACTGCCACAAAACAAAGGTTAATTGACATGTAACATATTATCCCTATATTCTGACCGACCAATTAAATGCCAAATAAACTTAGGTAGGTCATACTAGCGAAGGAATTCCCCGTCTCTCCCCTCATAGTTCTATTCTCACATCCTAGCCAAGGATCATATCCCTAAGCTTTGATACCAACTGTGACGGCCCCAAAATAGGTATACATCACCTATTCTGAGTCGCCAAAAATATGGTGCAAAATTCAAATACAACTTACTAATACAACTGTCGTGTACAATACGACAAAACATAAACTATGAGTTTGAATACAAATATTGTCTACTAGAGAGTATACAAACTCAAAAGGAGTCCTCATTACAATTATTATCACACTATTTCACAGAATAGTGAGGACTACTAATGCTATCCTCTGGACCATCACTCTGTTCCCCGACTCGTCCCAGCTATATTCTCATTTCCTGAAGAGAACAGTGAAAGAAAGGGTGAGCTCAACTAGCCCAGTAAGAAATATTATGACTAAGATAATGTAGAATAAATTATCATTAGTCTCCAACAATGTTAAACTGATAAATATAATAGACATCAAGTTTAACTGCAGCAGAACAAGCAATCCATTAAAAGAGTCAAGTAGAAAATAAAATCTACTATCTTTTATGATTTAAAAGGTTTTTCATCACTGTTATCACTGTGACTCAGCTTAATAAATATTCCACATCATCGAATCACCCCTACACTACGGCCAAAGATATTCTTTAGTATCACGACCACAATTATCCATGCACTACGGGCCAAAAATATTTGTGTATTCATTAATGGTCATGATCATGCCAAAAACTGTCCATCAATGCACTACGGGCCAATGAGGACTTTTACCACGTCATTTGTAACATTACGGTCATGATTATACCGAATAATCCTTGGTCATAATCATACCAAGTCCATCTATGCAAGTTTCCTTCAGCCTTATACCGATCAGAAGTACTGCTCTTTTGAGGTAAGGGATAGTAAGGGATTTTAAGGGTTGTTATGTTTTTCAGTTTCGTAATTTTTCTGACCTTCAAAAATTCTAGAAAAATTTGAAATGATATTTTGATGAGTTTTCTTGATTGTGTCCAAAAATGGTGATTTTTGGATGTATAGATTAAGAGTTATGAATTTTATGAGAAAAGACTATTTTAAAAGTAACCGCTTATAACTCCTTGCGGTTAACTCCAAAATTGATGAAATTTTTATTGGGAGTACATGTATATGATAGGAGTATACTCTGTGAATTTCAGAATTTTTAGATAAATGAACAATTTTTGATAAATGTCTAAATATTCAGCTGTTTTGGCCATATGAAAAATAGTAAATGACTTTTAAAAATTCTAAAAAAAATATATGTTTACTATGGGATTATATTATGCTAAATCCCAGAAAAGAAATGTTTTTAGAACTGATTTGGTATTTTTCATAAAAATAGTCTAGTTATGAGTAAATGAATTAAATATGTTTTGTGAAGTAAGAAAATTAGAAAATAGGATTTTATGGCTTGAGAATCCTATATGAGGTATATGCAGATTTTTGATGAGGGTTTTTGGTTATTGGTGATGAAATCTTATGAGTTTAGCATTTTAGGATGATTAAATGTATTATTTAGTAAAGTGTAAACAATTAAAATAAATTGTTTATAAGCTTAAGAAATATTATTCTTTCAATATCATTATATCAAAATATTGGTATGTATTTTATTGTGGAATTTCTATCTTTTTGTGTCGAGTTACTATTCACGAGTTACTATTCATGAGTTGCTATTCACGAGTCACTATTCACGAAAAAAATTGGTTTCTTTTTCTAACCAAATTATAGTTGATTTACGAATATTACTCTTGAGATTAAAACTATATGTTGATCATATTATTTTTATTATTATATATAATATTTTTATAACCCTAATGATGATATTTCTCTTTAACTTGAGTGTAAAGATGGGTAAATTTTTGGTATGATCATGACTATGGGTTCTCTTTGGCCAGTAGTGCAAAGTTGAATTGTTGATTGGTATGATCATGACCATTGAATTTATAAGTGAATATCTTTAGCTTAAGTGTAAAGGTGAATTGATCAACATGGTTATAATTATTGTTTATATAAATTCTGAAATGATTATATATTTCTTTGAGATATTAATATATTTGGCATGTAGTGCAAATATGAACTGTTGATGAATATATTTGGCCGTAGTGCAAATATGAACTGTTGAGGAATATCTTTGGTCTGTAGTGCAAAGATGAATTATTGATGAATATCTTTGGCCTGTAGTGCAAAGATGAATTGTTGATGAATATCTTTGGCCCGTAGTGCAAAGATGACATGTTGTTGAATATCTTTGGCCAGTAGTGCAAAGATGAACAAATGTTGAGATGAACATGACCAACTGGTGATACAAATGAATATCTTTGGTCGTAGTACAAAGATGAAGTTATTAGTATGATTATGAACAGGAAATGTGATTTGGTGTAACCATGATCTTTGATGTTTCAGGTAAAGATATGTGCTGAAAATTATCTTCGTCCTTGATGAGAAGAGGAATTTAGAACTACAGTTATGATTATGAGTTATTCATATGATTGTGGACCAGAATTGTTGATTGATGTTACAGGGATAAAACATTGTTGGTGGATTTTTAACATGGAGAAGATAATAGACTTTATAGTCTATTTGACTCTTCTAATGGATTGCTCGTTCCGCTGCAACTATGGTTGAAATTTTTATCATTTACCATATGTTCTAAATCTCTGATTTATTATTGATGAAGGCTATTGATAATTTAATTATCTTTAGTCATGATATTCTTTACTAAGCTAGTTATGCTCACCCTTTTGCTTCACAATTCCTTTCAGGTAATATGAGTGTAGCTGGGTCGAGCGAGGATAACGGGGAAATAGAACGGTGGTCTATAGCTGTGGATGTTCTCCCGAAGCAGTATAGAAAAGTTCATTTAGTAGTTTTATTTGGTAAATCCAATAGGGTAAGGTGTACCCAACGTTGGAAGGGTGTTTTGCCACTGTCATACAAGATGTCTAACGACATATAACCTCGTGTCATCATAAAACATGGATGTGCTCATCCACTTGTTGAGTATATATACGAGCACTACCTATATAATCTTGGTGTTTGTTTGAAGTATAATTCTCAATTAGAGACAGTAGAGATAATGATATGTCAAGAAAAGACTCACCATTGGGAAGAATAGTAATCTTCTCGTTTTTCTTTGGGGTCTATTGGGTCAACTAAGGATAATTCCGTGGCCATATGATATCTATCATAACCTTGACGCATGGCCTCCCATGTACGAAGGTTTCCTTGAGCACTTCCCAAAGATTCTAATTTCTAAAACAGTTTTTGACTATACCTTTATGTAAGGTGTCATTGTGAGGTGATGTCCACGGTTGGAACATGAGTCACATTTGGTATATATTTGTATACAAATTCACAACATATGTGTTGTTGTATTTTGCACGACAATTATTATAATAAAGTCGTAGTTGTTTTCTGTACCATGTATTTGGCGACTCATAATAGGTTGGATGAAATGGACCTATTTTGGGGTTGTCACAACCGGGCCATATAAAATAGTTGCCTACGTACTCCTATTGAAGAGGAGATCATGTCGACGTAGTTTGCCCCTCAGGACGATTTGTAGCCGAAAAACTTGATCCCATGTGCAGGTCAGACTGCGGGGAAAAAGAAATTTTAATCCTAAGTTCAGGATAAACTGCAGGTGTGAAAAAGTTTGATCCCATGTGTGGGGACAAACTACAAGTGTGAAAGGTTCAATCCTTAGTGGGATAACCGAAGTTGTATGAACGAAATGAAGCCAGCTGCTGGCTTGAAAAGTATGTTTCCCTGAGGGGTAAAGTGTGGCGAAGAGTTGTATGTAGTGAAGGGTTAAAGAACCGGAATGACTGGTGATCTGATGATCCAACTCCAGGATGTTTGCTTGATGGTAACTTCAGACATAGTACCATTTCACGGTGTCCGAGTTGATGAGTTGTGTAAATTCATCGCCATCCATTTCCTGCAATCTGAGAGTGCCTCCTGTCAATACTTACTTGACAATAAACGGGCCTTCCTAATTAGGAGAAAATTTTCCCTTGGACTGATATTGGTTATCAATGATCTTCTTTAAAACCAAGTCATGTTTCTTAAACTGCAGTAGTCGGACTTTTCTGTTGTAGGATCTGGCGATCCTTTGTTGATATAGCTGACCATGAAAGATAGCCGCGGTCCGCCTTTCATCTATTAGAGACAACTGGTGATACCTGTCTTGTACCCATTGGTCTTCATCCAGCTGAGCGTCTATCAACACTCGGAGGGATTCCATTTCAACTTCTATGGGGAGCACTGCTTCCATCCCATAGGTTAATGCGTAGGGGGTTGCCCCAGTGGAAATGCGCATTGATGTTCTGTAGGCTAACAGAGTAAGAGGCAATAAGTCAGGCCATCCTTTATGGTTGGCAAACATCTTTTGCATGATCTTCTTGATGTTTTTGTTAGCCGCTTCAACAACACCATTCATCTTTGGACGGTAGATGACAGAGTTAAGGTGTTTGATGTGGAATTTACTGCATAACTCCTCCATCATTTTATTGTCGAGGTTCTTAGCATTGTCTGACATAATTACCTCTGGTTGTACATATCGACAAATGACATTATTTCTGATAAAAGCAATGATGACTTCTTTGGTAACCCTAGGGTAGGAGGATGCCTCTACCCATTTGGTGAAGTAGTCGATCATGGTGAAGATAAAGCGATGCCCATTACTGGCTTTGGGATCGATGGGCACGATCACGTCCATTCCCCACATTGAGAAAGGCCAAGGTGAACTCATATTGTGGAGCCCCCTTGGAGGGGCGTGGATGATATTTCCATGAATTTGGCATTGATAGCACTTCTTGACATGATCATTATAGTCAGCTTTGAGGGTAAGCCAGTAATGTTCTGTTATGAGGATCTTCTTAACAAGTAGGGGGCCGCTCATGTGTGGACCACATACTCCACCATGGACCTCATCCATGAGTCTCTGAGCTTGGTCCTGGTCCAGACATCTGAGGAAACCTAGTCCTGCATCTTTTTTGTAGAGTGCATCTTCGCTCAGGTAGAATTTCATAGCAAGTCGATGGATCCACCTTTTCTCAGTCGGGCTCGCCTCAGTGGGTGTAGATCCATCTTGTAAGTATTCCTTGATATGCTGATACCAAGGATGCTAGATGGGAGGTAGCTCATCTGATACTTTTCTAATATAGTTCCCATAGGCTGGTGCCTTGTGCAGGGCAAATGTGGCTCTTGGCATGTGTTCCTTGTCCGGTATATGAATCAAGGAGGCCAAAGTTGCTAACGAGTCTGCGAAGTCATTCCTATTAGGAGGAATGTGTAAAAAGGAGATTTCTTCGAACTCCAAAGCCATCTGTAAAATTTGCCTATGGTAAGGCAGCAAATGTAGCTCTTTAGTTTGATAGATTCTCGTGGATTGTCTGATTATCAACTTTGAATCCCCAAAGACAGTTAACCGCCTGATGCCCATTGAACGTGCAAGTTTTAGCCCCATGAGACAACCTTCATACTCAGCTGTGTTATTGGTACTGACAAACTACAATTTGACGGCGACGAGATACTGCTCCCCCGTACCGGATACCAGAACTGCTCCAGCTCCAGAAACTTTCATATTAACAGCTCCATCGAAATATATTTTCCATGTATGGCATGTATCGTACTGATGGTGTTGCTGAACTTTCATTACCCCTTCATCTGGGAAGTAGGTTTCCAAGGGTTTGAAGTTCCCCGAAGGTGCGACGGCCAGTTGATCCGCAATTCCTTGACGACTTTTGCGTCACGTAGACGATATCAAATTGTTGTAGGATCAACTGCCATCTGGAAAGCCGACAATTTAATATGGGTTTATTGAACACGTACTTGAGAGGATCCACACGGGATATGAGATGGGTTGTATGACCATGGAGGTAATTCTGTAACCTCATGGAAGCCTATGCTAAAGCACAACAAGTCTTCTTAATCAGAGTGTACTTGTGTTCATTGCTGCTGAATCTTTTGCTGAGGTAATAGATGTGACGCCCCCCAAAATAAGTCCATTCCATCCAACCTATTTTGAGTCGCCAAATATATGGTACAGAAAACAACTACAACTTTATTACAACAATTGTCGTGCAAAATACAACAACACATATGCTGTGAGTTTGGATACAAATATATACCAAATGTGACTCATGTCCCAATCGTAGACAGCACCTCACAATGACACCTTACATAAAGGTATAGTCAAAAATTGTTTTAAAAATTAGAATCTTTGGGAAGTGCTCAAGGAAACCTTCGTACATGGGAGGCCATGCGTCTAGGTTATGATAGATATCATATGGCCACAGAATTATCCTTGGTTGACCCAATAAACCCCAAAGAAAAACGAGAAGTTTACTATCATATTCTTCCCAATGGTGAGTCTTCTCTTGACATATCATTATCTCCACTGTCTCTAATTGAGAATTATACTTCAAACAAACACCAAGATTATATAGGTAGTGCTCGTAAAGATACTCAGCAAGTGGATGAGCACATCCCTGACTTATGATGATACAAGGTTGTATGTCATTAGACATCTTGTATGATAGTGACAAAACACCCTTCCAACGTTGGGTTCGCCTCACCCTCAACAGCTATAGACCACCGTTCTATTCTCCTGTTATTCCCCACTCGACCCAGCTACACTCTTATTACCTGAAAGGAATTGTGAAACAAAAGGGTGAGCACAACTAGCTCAGTAAAGAATATCATGACTAAAGATAATTAAATTATCAATAGCCTTTATCAATAATAAATTAGAGATTTAGAACATATGGTAAATGATAAAAATTTCAACCATAGTTGCAGCGGAACGAGCAATCCATTAGAAGAGTCAAATAGACCATAAAGTCTATTATCTCCTCCATGTTAAAAATCTACCAACAATGTTTTATCCATGTAACATCACTCAACAGTTCCTTTCCACAATCATATGAATAACTCATAATCATAATTGTGACTCTAAATTTTTCTTCGCACCCAGGACGAAGAATATTTTCATCACCTGTCTTTACCTGAAACATCAAAGATCGTGGTTATACCAAATCACAGTTCCTGTTCATAATCATACTAATAACTTCATCTTTGTACTACGGCCAAAGATATTCATTTGTACAAGTTGGTCATGTTCATCTCAACACCTGTTCATCTTTGCACTACTGGCCAAAGATATTCAACAACATGTCATCTTTGCACTACAGGCCAAAGATATTCATCAACAATTCATCTTTGCACTACAGGCCAAAGATATTCATCAACAGTTCATATTTGCACTACAAGCCAAATATATTCATATCTCAAAGAAATATATAATCATTTCAGAATTTATATAAACAATAATTATAACCATGTTGATCATTTCACCTTTGCACTTAATCTAAAGATATTCACTTATAAATTTAATGGTCATGATCATACCAGTCACCAATTCAACTTTGCACAACTGGCCAAAGAGAACCCTAGTCATGATCATACCAATAATCTACCCATCTTTACACTCAAGTGAAAGAGAATATCATCATTAGGGTTATAAAAATATTATATATGATAATAAAAATAATATGATCAACATATAGTTTTAATCACAAGAGTAATATTCATAAATCAACTATAATTTGGTCAGAAAAAGAAACCAATTTTGTCGTGAATAGTAACTCGTGAATAGTAACTCATGAATAGTAACCTCGACATGAAAAAGGTAGAAATTCCACAATAATATACATACCAATATTTCGGTATAATGATATTAAAAGAATAATATTCTTAAGCTTATAAACAATTTATTTAAATTGTTTACACTTTACTAATTAATGCATTTAATCATTATAAAATGCCAACTCTTAAGATTTTATCATCAATAACCAAAACCCTCATAAAAAATCTGCATATACCTCATATAGGATTCTCAAGCCATAAAATCCTATTTTTCAATTTTCTTACTTCACATAATATATTTAATTTATTTTTTCATAACTAGTCTATTTTCATGAAAAATACCAAATCAATTCCAAAAATATTTCTTTTCTGGGATTTAGCAGAATATAGTCTCATATTGAACATATATTTTTCTCAGAATTTTTAAAACTCATTTACTATTTTTTATATGGCCAAAATAGCCGAATATTTAGACATTTATCATAAATTGTAATTTTATCCAAAAATTCCGAAATTCACAGAGTACGCTGATATTATATAGATATACTTCCAATAAAAATTTCATCAATTTTGGAGTTAACCACAAGGAATTATAAGCGGTTACTTTAAAAATAGTCTTTTCCCGTAAAACTCATAACTCTTAATCTATACATCCAAAAATCACCATTTTTGGACACAATCAATAAAACTCATCAAAATATCATTTCAAATTTTTTCAAAATTTTTTAAGATCAGAAAAATTACGAAACTGAAAATCATAACAACCCTTAAAATCGCTTACAATCCCTTACCTCAAAAGAGCAGCACTTCTGACTGGATATCGGATATGACGTTGAAGGAAACTTGCACTGATGAATATCAACTCACCAAGTATCTAAATACTTATAAAATACACTCAATAATCTAGAGAGAGAAAGAGAGAAAACTTATATTTCTGGTGTGATTTTCAATTCTAACTTAGCTCTCTATTTATAGGAAAATATTAGCACGCCGAAGCAGACTTAACCTGCAACCTGATGGCTTTACCTGCTACTATTCTCACCCACCACATTTGAATAAAAATCTCAGCAAATTTCTTCACCAACCAAGAGTGGGGCCCACCAATTCTAGAATTTTTTACCAAAATGATTAACTCCGAAAATTCAACAATTTCTGAACCAGTCATCTCGTAAAATTCATAATAAATCATACGTTTATTTTTAACGGTTCAAAATTTAAGGACATATACTCAACTTATATATGTATAACATATCCAAAAATTACCACGATTCAACGGTCGGATTAAAAATTATAACCCTCGCAAAATATCTCAAAAACTCTAATTTGATTTTCAATACCTCTGTTCCGACAAAAATACAGATAAAACACCTCAACATTAACTCCTTCATTTTTAACCACAAAAATATATCCCACATTTATATCCATATAAAATAAATATTTCCTTATCATATGAATCAATAATTAATTATTTACAAATAATATTACAGAATCACATTTATGACAAACAGGCCGTTCCCAGGAAAGAGGGGGCTTTTCAATAAGAATTTCTCCTTATTGGCGCGCAATTAGATGACCAAACCTCTCCTTAGACAGAACTTTTTAGACATTGCCAATAATGTTATCTAATAATATTATTCAAATAATATGAATTATTGATCTAATAATGGGAAATACTGTGCAGTGACAATTATTGAAACAACAATAATATAAAATATCAATGCAGTAATTATTGAATCAATAAAATAAAATATTGAACAGTAACTACTGTAACAATTATTGAGTAGTGCCTTCCTTCGTAAGAATCAATAATTGGTGCAATACCGTGTGCTATTGTATTTTAACCACCAGGTATTCCAACAGTATTAACGGTAACAACTACGACGTTAATTATAAACAACTTATACTTGTCGTTTTCTTCATCCAATCGCTTTCCGTTATGGGGCCCACACAAGGTTGCGCCGTCGTACGAATATTCCCCGACAGCAAGAATATTCCACGACCAACCGAATATTCACTGACCAAAAATGAATATTTTATAACCACTTGCTTATTTTGAAAAGTTTTCACATTTCACCCATAACTTTAACTTTTTATCAATTTAACCATTTACTGAATTGTAATTATAAGAAAAATTGAATACTTTTATTTCATAAAATTCGGGGTCTTACAATCTCCTCTCCTTATGAAATTTCGTCCCCGAAATTTACATACCTGGTATTTCGAAGAGTTGATAATACCTTGCTTTCATTTCATATTTCATCTTCCCTGTCCTCATGATTTCTCCATTGCTCATCTCCTATATTTCAGATATCATTCTAGAATACAGCTTCGAAACAAAGATTAATTGAACAAATTAACATATCACATAATATTCCGATATTATGACCGACCAACAAATAAGCTTAGGTAGGACACACTAGCGAAGGATTTACTCATCTCTCCCCTCCTAGTTATATTTCCCGATCTCTGCCAGAGACCATATCCCTAAGCTCTGATACCAACTGTGACGCCCCCCAAAATAGGTCCATTCCATCCAACCTATTTTGAGTCGCCAAATATATGGTACAGAAAACAACTACAACTTTATTACAACAATTGTCGTGCAAAATACAACAACACATATGCTGTGAGTTTGGATACAAATATATACCAAATGTGACTCATGTCCCAACCGTGGACAACACCTCACAATGACACCTTACATAAAGGTATAGTCAAAAATTGTTTTAAAAATTAGAATCTTTGGGAAGTGCTCAAGGAAACCTTCGTACATGGGAGGCCATGCGTCTAGGTTATGATAGATATCATATGGCCACAGAATTATCCTTGGTTGACCCAATAAACCCCAAAGAAAAACGAGAAGTTTACTATCATATTCTTCCCAATGGTGAGTCTTCTCTTGACATATCATTATCTCCACTGTCTCTAATTGAGAATTATACTTCAAACAAACACCAAGATTATATAGGTAGTGCTCGTAAAGATACTCAGCAAGTGGATGAGCACATCCCTGACTTATGATGATACAAGGTTGTATATCATTAGACATCTTGTATGATAGTGGCAAAACACCCTTCCAACGTTGGGTTCGCCTCACCCTCAACAGCTATAGACCACCGTTCTATTCTCCTGTTATTCCCCACTCGACCCAGCTACACTCTTATTACCTGAAAGGAATTGTGAAGCAAAAGGGTGAGCATAACTAGCTCAGTAAAGAATATCATGACTAAAGATAATTAAATTATCAATAGCCTTTATCAATAATAAATTAGAAATTTAGAACATATGGTAAATAACAAAAATTTCAACCATAGTTGCAGCAGAACGAGCAATCCATTAGAAGAGTCAAATAGACCATAAAGTCTATTATCTCATCCATGTTAAAAATCCACCAATAATATTTTATCCATGTAACATCACTCAACAGTTCCTTTCCACAATCATATGAATAACTCATAATCATAATTGTGACTCTAAATTTTTCTTCGCACCCAGGACGAAGAATATTTTCATCACCTACCTGTCTTTACCTGAAACATCAAAGATCGTGGTTATACCAAATCACAGTTCCTGTTCATAATCATACTAATAACTTCATCTTTGCACTACGGCCAAAGATATTCATTTGTACCAGTTGGTCATGTTCATCTCAACACCTGTTCATCTTTGCACTACTGGCCAAAGATATTCAACAACAAGTCATCTTTGCACTACAGGCCAAAGATATTCATCAACAATTCATCTTTGCACTACAGGCCAAAGATATTCATCAACAGTTCATATTTGCACTACAAGCCAAATATATTCATATCTCAAAGAAATATATAATCATTTCAGAATTTATATAAACAATAATTATAACCATGTTGATCATTTCACCTTTGCACTTAAGCTAAAGATATTCACTTATAAATTCAATAGTCATGATCATACCAGTCACCAATTCAACTTTGCACAACTGGCCAAAGAGAACCCTAGTCATGATCATACCAATAATCTACCCATCTTTACACTCAAGTGAAAGAGAATATCATCATTAGGGTTATAAAAATGTTATATATGATAATAAAAATAATATGATCAACATATAGTTTTAATCACAAGAGTAATATTCATAAATCAACTATAATTTGGTCAGAAAAAGAAATTAATTTTGTCGTGAATAGTAACTCGTGAATAGTAACTCGTGAATAGTAACTCATGAATAGTAACTCGTGAATAGTAACTCATGAATAGTAACCCCGACATGAAAAAGGTAGAAATTCCACAATAATATACATACCAATATTTCGGTATAATGATATTGAAAGAATAATATTCTTAAGCTTATAAACAATTTATTTAAATTGTTTACACTTTACTAATTAATGCATTTAATCATCATAAAATGCCAACTCTTAAGATTTTATCATCAATAACCAAAATCCTCATTAAAAATCTGCATATACCTCATATAGGATTCTCAAGCCATAAAATCCTATTTTCCAATTTTCTTAGTTCACATAACATATTTATTTTATTTTCTCATAACTAGTCCATTTTCATGAAAAATACCAAATCAGTTCTAAAAATATTTCTTTTCTGGGATTTAGCAGAATATAGTCTCATATTGAACATATATTTTTCTCAGAATTTTTAAAACTCATTTACTATTTTTCATATGGCCAAAATAGCCGAATATTTAGACATTTATCATAAATTGTAATTTTATCCAAAAATTTTGAAATTCACAGAGTACACTGATATTATATAGATATACTTCCAATAAAAATTTCATCAATTTTGAAGTTAACCACAAGGAGTTATAAGCAGTTACTTTAAAAATAGTCTTTTCCCGTAAAACTCATAACTCTTAATCTATACATCCAAAAATCACCATTTTTGGACACAATCAATAAAACTCATCAAAATATCATTTCAAATTTTTTCAGAATTTTTGAAGATCAAAAAAATTACGAAACTGAAAATCATAACAACACTTAAAATCCCTTACAATCCCTTACCTCAAAAGAGCAGCACTTCTGACTGGATATCGGATATGACGCTGAAGGAAACTTACACTGATGAATATCAACTCACCAAGTATCTAAATACTCATAAAATATACTCAATAATCTAGAGAGAGAAAGAGAGAAAACTTATATTTCTGGAGTTATTTTCAATTCTAACTTAGCTCTCTATTTATAGGAAAATATTAGCACGCCGAAGCAGACTTAACCTGCAACCTGATGGCTTTACCTGCTACTATTTCCACCCACCATATTTGAATAAAAATCTCAGCACATTTCTTCACCATCCAAGAGTGGGGCCCACCAATTCTAGAATTTTTCACCAAAATGATTAACTCCAAAAATTCAACAATTTCTGAACCAGTCATCTCGTAAAATTCATAATAAATCATACGTTCATTTTTAATGGTTCAAAATTTGAGGACATATACTCAACTTATATATGTATAACATATCCAAAAATTACCACGATTCAACGGTCGGATTAAAAATTATAACCCTCGCAAAATATCTCAAAAACTCTAATTTGATTTTCAATACCTCTGTTCCGACAAAAATACAGATAAAACACCTCAACATTAACTCCTTCATTTTTAACCACAAAAATATATCCCTCATTTATATCCACATAAAATAAATATTTCCTTATCATATGAATCAATAATTAATTATTTACAAATAATATTACAGAATCACATTTATGACAAACAGACCGTTCCTAGGAAAGAGGGGGCTTTCCAATAAAATTTTTTCCTTATTGGCGCAAAATTAGATGACCAAACCTCTCTTTAGATAGAACTTTCTAGACATTACCAATAATGTTATCTAATAATATTATTCAAATAATATGAATTATTGATCTAATAATGGGAAATACTGTGCAGTGACAATTATTGAAACAACAATAATATAAAATATCAATGCAGTAATTATTAAATTAATAAAATAAAATATTGAACAGTAACTACTGTAACAATTATTGAGTAGTGCCTTCCTTCGTAAGAATCAATAATTGGTGCAATACCGTGTGCTATTGTATTTTAACCATCAGGTATTTCAACAATATTAACGGTAACAACTACGTCGTTAATTATAAACAACTTATACTTGTCGTTTTCTTCATCCAATCATTTTCCGTTATGGGGCCCACACAAGGCTGCGCCGTCGTACGAATATTCCCCGACAGCAAGAATATTCACCGACCAAAAATAAATATTTTATAACCACTTGCTTATTTTGAAAAGTTTTCACATTTCACCCATAACTTTAACTTTTTATCAATTTAACCATTTACTGAATTGTAATTATAAGAAAAATTAAATACTTTTATTTCATAAAATTCGGGGTCTTACAATAGATAGCTCGTTCTTGGCCTCTATTGTCTTTCTGTCCCAGCATACAACCCATGACATTGTCACTTATGGACAGGTACATGAACAGGGGAACATCATCCCTGGGTAGGTACCAAAATGAGAGCTTTGACTAGCTACTCTTTAATTGTGAAGAAGGCCTTCTGGCACTCGTCGTTCCATTTCATGGAGGAGTTCTTCCTTAACAACTTGAAGATAGGCTCACAGGTTGCTATGAGTTGAGAAATAAACTTGCTAATGAAGTTGATTCTTCCCAAAAATCCCCGTATTTCCTTCTCTGTCTGAGGAATGGGCATTTTCGTGATGGCCTAGATTTTGGTGGGATCCAACTCAATCCCTTTGTGGCTGACTAGGAATCCTAACAACTTGCCTGATTTAACGCCAAAGGCGCACTTGGCTGGATTGAACTTCAAGTTGCATTTACGCAACCCGTTAAAGAGCTTTTTGAGATGGTCTAAGTGGTCTTTTTCCCTTTGGGACTTGACAATGATGTCATCCACGTTGATCTCTATCTCTTTGTGCATTAAGTCATTGAAAAGAGCCATCATAGCTCGTTGATAAGTGGCTCCGGTATTGATGAGGCCGAATAACAATCGTCTATAGCAAAAGGTTCCCCAAGGCGTGATGAAAGCAGTTTTCTCACGATCTTCCTCAACAACCATAATCTGGTGGTATCCTGCGAAGCAATCCGCAAAGGAGTACATGTCGTATTGAGCAGTATTGTCAATGAGAATGTGGATAAATGGCACGGGAAAGCTATCTTTAAGGCAAGCTTTGTTCAGATCCCAGTAATCTACGCAAACTCGCACCTTCCTCCAGGCTTAGGCACGAGAACTATGTTGGATATCCATTCAGGATATATGGACACCATGATATTACTAGCTTGAAATTGTTTCACAATTTCTTCTTTCACCTTTAAACTCCACTCAGGTTTCAATCGCCTGAGTTTCTGCTTGACTGGTTTGAATCCCTATTTAATGGGAAGGCGATGAAGAACAATGCCAGTGGACAAACCCACCATGTCTTCGTGAGACCATGCAAACACATCCTAGAATTGGGTTAGTAGCGTAACCATGTCATTCCTTTGGTTTGGGGTAAGTTCTAAACCAATCTGGATTAACTTAGGGCTTTTTAAGGTTTTGAGATTAAAGGAAGTGGTTTGATTAAGGTTGGGTTTAGGTTTATCTTCGACCCATTCTTTAATCTCCGGAGGCACCTCAATGTCCTCGTGTATTTTCATCAAGGCTGAATCCAACTTTACATCAAAGTTACAATCCTTGTGGAGAAGAGGCATCTTATCATCAAGTACAGGCACATCTAAGTTCAGAGTCCTGAAACAAAATATGCTTTCACTTGTATATATAAAATGGTTTAATCATACAAAGTGTTAGCATGTACTGACAAAATAACTGCTAATACTGTACAAAAAAGTAAGAAGTTATGATATCTACAGGGTAGAAAGAGTTCCTACCCGTTTTACCCTCGTCGACCAATACAAGGAGTGCTGCTCCAATTGTCGAGGGAAAAGTTCTGGTGGACTGCAGTGATGGAGGGGCTGTCATCGTCCTCCTTCTCCCGAATAATGACTATTACGTCTGGACAATCATCGTCTGGGGTGTATCTGTTTGTATGTTCATCATGGACAATGATGCGTATGCCTAACATCATTCTTGCTTAATTCTTTATTCCTCTTCTTCTAATATGGGGTCTGGAACAAAGACGTTTTTCTCCTTTACTGGTATCGGCTTGGGAAATACCATAGCCATTACGCTGGATGGCACCTTTACCGGAGGTTGTTCAAACTCAGGATTTGTAGGTGGAGACAATCATCGTGTAACTGAAGCTGGAGGAATCTGATGATGCTTATGTGGATTCCTGTGATTGGAACTGGCAGAATAGTCCAGTCTAGCTGTCCCAGTTTGACTGCTCACTTGAATCGGGTGCTTAATACCCTGATGACTTTTACCCAGCCCTTGTCCTGGCTGATGACCCAAAGATATCATTTCTTGAGTAGCCGACATTACTTCAGCAGAAATCTTGGGTGTGAGAGGAGGCGCCCCAATAGGGTGGTAGTGAGTGTTGCTCACCTCTAGGGCCTGAAAACTGACCGGCTCAACTTCTGAATTAAAACTGATGAGGGGTATGCCACTTTGTTTAGGACATTCCGGTTCAGCATTAACCATGACTAGACTGTCATTAATGATGTATTTCAGTTGTTAATGAAGAGTGGAGGGGACGACCCCAGCTATATGAATCCACGGTCTTCCCAAGAGCAGGTTGTATCCTGAATCTATTTTGAGCATGTGAAAAGATACGCAGAATGTATGGGGATCAACCTCGATTGGTAGCTCAATCTCTCCGACTGAATTTCGATGAGATCTGTCGAAAGCTTTAATAATCATATGGCTACTTCGGATACGTTTAAGATTGATGTTCATCTTCAGTAAAGTAGCATAAGGACAGATATTCAGAGACGAACCTCCATCTATCAAAACTCCAACTAGCATTTATTCAAGGGACAAAACCGTAATGTGCAACGACTTGCAATGACCGGTCCCTTCGAGCGGTATGTCATCATTAGTGAAGGATATCACATTGTTGTTAAAAATATGATCACCCAGATGTTGAAATTTCTCCACATCCACTGATTTCGGCAAGTAGGCTTCTTCCAAAACCTTCAGTAAGATTTCCCTGTGATCTTCAAAAGTTAAAACCAAGTCCAGTATGGAAATTTGATGCGGAGCTTTTCTTAAGCTTAAAACCACCTTGGCTTCATTATGACCCATAGTGCGGAGGAATTTTTCAATTTTCTCCATGGGTATTTTCCCTTTTGATTTGATGGCATGCTTTATCACCCGTTGGGGAAGATATAGTGGATTTTCCTTCGACACTGCAGCAGTTGTATGAGAGGTGGATCCTTCAGCTCCTCTATAATTCCATGGGGCTTTTTGTAAGCTGATAACATGATATTGTGGTCTGAATGGAAAGTTGATTGGCTCTGGAGTAGCCACTTTCAAAGGATTGTCAACTCCTTTGAGTTGAGTTGCTTGTATTATGAAAGGTGTGATAGTCCCATCAGCCTCAGCGGATATAACTACTACCAGTCCCTTCCATTTATTAGGATAAGTATTCTCACTCTCGAATAGCACAATATCGTTGTCTGCCAGTTGCAGGGCACCGCTATCAATTAGATTTTGAATAAGGTGGCGGAGTTGAAAGTAGTATGTACACAAGCCAATCATTTTGATGATAAAGTATATACTTTGTAACAATCTTATTCATTTATTAATAAAAAAATATTAATTTATTAAAGACTTTTAATTATCTACATGATGCTGCTTTATAATATGTGATAAACCCATAGTTTTAAGCAATGCTTTTAGAATAATAATGATGATCATTCTAATGAGATCTAAATTCTTAGAAAGCTTAAAACTAAAATAGTTCCCAATCGTTGGATTACTAAATTGGGGATTAGTAAGTCCGGATAGAATGGTACATACGTTGCTTGCTCATTAGATGAGGATGATTGATCTCATGATCATTTGTGTGGAGACACTAAAGTAAGTATGTAGGTGCTTATTGGAGAATAAGTTCACTGAACGTGGCTCGCTAAGGAATACCTAATGGAGTTTTACTTGCATGTTAATAGGAATTCATGTAGTGATAGTAGTAAAAGTGATCATTGGACTTGAGATTATCATAGTATCTTGTGTATGATGAGTTATACTTTGACTTATTCCTTAAGACCCTTATGGTATATCAAAGGATATGCTTGGGTATAATAAATTATACATGGAGATAATGTATGATCAATAAAGAATCTACCGCTTCTAGTAAAAGAAGAGAAATGTCCTATGTGATTAGATTTGACAACCAAGTAGTCCTTGGCCAATGAAGAATGAAATTAGAAAGGAGTTTCTAATTTACATTATTTGGAGTTGAGCATTTAAGAGTCGAAATACATATAATTAAATAAAATAAGACTTGACAGTAATTCCATGTCTTATATTTAATTGAGACATTGTATGGTGGAAGGATTGAATTATACGGTAACTATTTACTTAAAGGTTCTTTTATGATTAATATTAAAATCTATATTATTTGAAAAGTCGTTAATCACTATGGAGGCTTATCCCTATTGTAGAATAAATATTATTTATTTAAATAAATTAATGGTTTAATTTATTTATTTAAATAAGATTAGAATTGTTCTAATTGATTTATTCACAACCGGTTTAATATGGAGAACCTAAAGGGTCACACCATAAAGGGAAGAATAATTATTTAAGAAGTAAATGTCATAATCGTAATAATAAGTTAAGTATATTTAATTTAATCTATAGTGATAGAATAAATTAAATAGCTTAATATTTATAATTTAATATTTTGGAAATATTAAATATAAATTAATAAGAGGAGTCTTATTATTATTATTATTACTATTATTATTATTTAATTCCTAAAGGAGTTTAGGAATTAATTAATAAAAGTACTCTCATATATCCTAATAAGATTAGGAGGCTAATTAATTAAAAGAGTTTAATTAATTATTCCTAATAAGATTGAGAGCCTAATTAATTAAAGGAGTTTAATTAATTAAAATAAAACTCAATTCCTTAATTGTTAAGGAGAGTTTCCCACGTCTATAAATAAGATGAGTCTTATTATGGGAGATAGGAGTTGTTGACTTTTTCATAACAGACGAAATTCTAATAGTTGGGAGAGTACACCCTTTTCTATGAGAGATAGAAAAACTAGGGTTTTGCCAAATACTCATCTTCTTAAATTTTTTTTTCCTTAGTGGATCACCTCTATAGGCCAAACACTTGGGTGACTAACATTGATCAAAGGAAGGAACCAAACCCGGTGGATTTAAGTTGAACACGAAAAAGATTGGAGATGAACTTGTACCCGAGGAAGCTCGAATCTTCAAGGGTATGATTCTTGTTCTTTATCTTTCCGTTTAATTAATAATTGTGCATAAAGGATGATCCGGGTATATGGTTTGTAAAATTTTAAAACTCTATTTTATCACGTTTCCGATTACTTTATGCAATTTGATTGCGTTCATAAAAATTACAAACCTAACAGTGGTATCAAAGCCAAACATTTATGCAAATTATTAATTGTTCAAATTTGATATGTATATTGATATGTGTTTAGAACAATTTAATTGGGCATAATTTTATTGTATAAAATTTATTTTAAAAAAAATGACTTGATTTATTGATTCCGTCCTTAAAGGGATTATTTATATAATATATATAGTTTATAAAAGTAATCCTACAGAATATATTTATATGATCTTGGACTTGAAAGGATGAATGGATTTGTTTTTCCAAAAACCGTGTGGGCCTGATTACGGTAATATATATATATATATATATATATATATATATATATATATATATATATATATATATACTATTCTTAATTATTTTATAATTAAAATAAAAAGTTTATTTTATTGCATGAGTTTGATATGTACATTCAGTTCATTTATAATTCTCAAATGTTCTAAGTTATGTTGTTGTTAAACAACTATTGTGTTATCAAGTATTGTTGATTCAACTAGTTCCCTAGTTGATGATCATTAAACTTCAATTACCCTTAAAAGCTTATCCAAATCAAACTTTCTTTGGTGCGGACTTGTACTCTAAATACTGAGATGAACAATCCTATTTTTAGGGGTTTACGCTTAGCGTTGAAATGGTTGTGCACAATACATTGTACGAAGGATTGATCCCCCTAAGTACGTGGAGTCCTTATAGTCATATGACTGTTAAAGTTAAAGTTGAAAGATTACTTATAACTGTGGACATGGTTCGTGGTCATTAGACCCTCAGTAGTATATTTAAGAATGTTAATAGAACATATCATTCAGTTCTATTGAGCCTATGATTTGGCAAATGTTGGAATGTTAATAGAACATATCATTCAGTTCTATTAAGCCTATTATTTGGCAAATGTTGTAAAGATATTTATTCTTATTTCAAGTGAGCTTTATTTGCTCACTCTAGCATATTTATACACTTATTGCAGCTATGGTTGAGAATGTAGATAAACCTACAACTAGCAAAGGAAAGGCGAAAATGTACAAGTGATGAAGACTTGTAATTTTACTTTATTGTTATAATGATAGACTTTTAATAATGATGTGATGTAATAATTTTATTTCCGTACTTATATGATGTTCAAAGGTTAGACAACGTGGGAGATAATATTTTTATTAATGTAATCCTGTATGGGCAGGTTTTATTATTCAATTTTATTATGATTGGGTAGTTAGATATGAATGTTTTGATTACGTGAACACCAAATCTTGAGGCAATGAAGTACTGAGATTTGGGGGTCTCACACAAGTCCAGCTTGGAATTATTAGGTGCAGCTAGAAATGTAACAATAATGTATGATAATGGCATTGTATGTTAATTAGGTTATGAATTGTGTATAATTAGGTTATGTTAATTAATATGTAAAGTTTAGTGTGTAAATAATTTATGTTTATATCTTCCGTAATAGTAATATTTATAGAATTATTGTACCGGATCCGCGGTGATTTGGGACCCGGATCTGGGGTCCTCACAACAATCACACGCCACTATGATTAGGTCTAAACCTATATTCCATCTCTCGAGTTCATATGGGTTGTCAAGAAATTGGTGATCAAGTAATTTATTCATTAAGCATAAACCATAGTAGACAAATCTAGAATAAATCTTAAAGAATTAATGCAGAGGCATGTCAATCCTCGTTAAACAAAAAGATCCATCGTAGACTTAAAAAGTGATTTAGTTCATGATGAATGAATAAGAAACTAAAATTCATAAAGATACTAACATTCTGAATACAAAGATGAGTATAAAGAATTAAAACTGTAAATGGAGCCGCTGTTCTTCTCCAATCCCCTTTGTATTCTTCGTGCTCCAAATCTTTGCTTCAATCCTCCACTTGTGATCCAAAAGTTAGGGTTCTGTTAATGATGATGATAGATGTCCTTTCTGCCCCTGTATCTGCCTTTAATACTCTTCTAATCGTGTCCCGAATCCATCAACGAAAGATCTCCAGAATCAGAACTGAACAAGGAAACTCCATATTGACAGCCGCGTAGCCCACCCCGACGGGTGTACCAAATCCTTTCGGGTAACTTGTGACCCCTACCACGGCGGGTAAATTAGCTTATAGAACCCCGCCCCGGTGGGTGTGCTAGTTGGAAATCTCCTCCAATTTGGCTTTGAACCATGCTTTTTCCTTCAAACCAATTCCTATAATTCAATTCATAGAAAACGAGTAAAACAATATAAAAACATCTTAAAGTAGCACCGAGTTAAGCTCGACAAGTACCCGATTCGTAGGTATAAACCCATTCCTCAAATTCCCCCAAACTTAAGACTTTTCTTGTCCTCAAGCGAAACATAATGCAAATGTAAACTAACTATATGCCTACGAATTCAGCTGTCAGCAAGTATTATCATTCACCAAGATCGCCTCAGAGAAGTCACAATAGAAATAAATAGTAAATCCCACCAAAACATGTCAGCAATCCAAACCAAACTGCAAATCTATACCTGTTATTACTGATACAGTGTGTGTGTGCTCAACAACCATGGAGACTAACTACAAATCAAATGTATCACATAGTATGCTTCTTAGATGAAAGTACACAAGTTTAACTTAAGAAATTGTGTAAACAAGCTACGCTCAGCTAAGACTCAACAAATACCAAATCAGAAGTCAATATGGGATATTTTTGCTACCTTTATTCAGTTACTGGGGAATTTTGCTCTTTTTCCCGTATTACTACTCTACTCGTGACTGTGTAGTATCTAGTTCCCTTAGGCTTTTTAATGTCACCCAATTAGTGAGCTTTCGACCAACGACTCCCAAACCAGATGGCTTTAGGGTGCTGGGTGTAAAGACATTCCCTTGGGCGTACTTATTCGAGTAATAAATGCCATAGAACTAAACTAGTCATAGTGTTTATTCATATTTTTTTACTCTTGTGTTTGTTTGTTTTTTATAGATAGATCCCATTTCTTCCCCCAAACTTAGGTCTCTGCCTAATCCTAGCCTTCACCACTAGTTCACTAAATTTCTTTCATTAAACCCTCAATTTCCCTCAAGAAGTCAATTATGTGTATATTTTAACGAAGTAAGTCTAAATGGTCATCCTATTGTGCTATCTGGTTACATCAGTTTTAAACAGGTAAAGATTTACACCATGGTACGAGATTACATATATGCTTTAGTTATCATTGCCGTTCAATATCTATGCAATTCCAGTCTCATCACAGGCTAAGATAACTTCATGCTCACTGACATGCTAGAATCATGCAACATGAATAAACTATGCGCGAAGATGTGCAAATAACAACTAAACTAACTAAACAAATCTTTTTGTGGTTTTCTGATTATTTTTTTTAATTTTAATTTTTTTTCAAATATATGCAATAAAATAAAACTACTATACAACTAAACAAAAACTATCATGCAACTACTAAATGATATGATGTACAACTACCCCCAAACTTAGAACACGCAATGTCCTCATTGTGAATGGAATAAAACTTAAAGTATGGAGGACTGCCCTGAACAGCTACGGGTCAGGCTCGACCACCTCAACATCCGAATCTGACGGTGGGTAAGCTGGGAGCGGCTGAGGAGTCGAGAATTGGAAAGGCTCAGTAAAAGGGTATAATCGTGCAAATGCCTCGACTACTGTAGCATTGAAACTATTCTAAGTATTCAACATGTTGTTTTATCTCGCCGCTAACCAGTTGGCCTTTTTATCCTCTATTTTGCTTCGTGCATCCAACTGTTGCAGAAGAGTTAGGAACTGGGAGCTAAACATGAACTTCATCTTGCGTGATGTGCTCAATTTAGTAGCATCCCTAGCCTCAGGTAATATATCATCTGCAAATTCATCATAATCTGCATCCTCTGATTCTTCCTACTCCTTATCTGAGTCTGAAGGAATATAAACCCTTGTGCCCTTGGATGAGACTTAACTCCTTTCCACACTGAATACTTGGCAATCAACTTACTATCCAGTAGTTGTATTGGTTATTATAACGGCTCCTCGGCTACCCACCTAACACCAGCGCGGCGGCACAACCCACAAATAAGGGACGGATGTGGCAATCCTCCCAGAATAGGCCCTTTCAAGCATCGGCGGATTGAAAATTTTATGATTTCCCCTATGTCAATGGCGAAGTCCTTTATAATGACGTACAATAGTGAAGCTTTCTCTTTTGTGATTTCGCTAGTATGCTGAGAGGGGAGGAGTTTGACACATATAAAGGCATTCCAAATCTTGACGTACATGCTCAAATATTTACTTAAGAATAGTGTACCCCATTTCTTGCCTTTAAGCCACACAGTTTTTGGCCTGCAAATTTCGGTCAGAATCTTGTCGTAATCTGGCCCACTATCTAGGAAAGCTGTGTACTGACACACTGCGAGCGCTCGTAGGTTGTAATAGTTATTGATAGCGACAGCACTGAATGCCACCATTTTGTCCCTAACGAATGCAGTGAATGGAGCCATATCTTCGATATTCGCGTAGAATTCTTTAACCACTGCTACCACTGCTGCTTTGGGTTGATCAGTGAAGGTGTCCCACACTTTCTCGTTGATTTGGTGCCACACAGTTAACCCTTAAAGTTTCAATTGACCAAATTGTTCTCCCAATTTAACCCCATAACTCAATCTGGCAACAAGGAGTAATCAAATTGTGTTATTTATGTATGATTACCCGTGTTGAATTTGTATGGTGTGGCAAGTTAGGGATGATTATTGATGTTGGACATATTCTAATCAAGCCATTTATCTACTCGGATTCTACCCGAAAGGAAGATATAAGTTAAAGCCCTAGGTTATGCTCAATAATGCTTGATTAGGTGGTGAATCCTTGCAATCCGAAATGGATATGGGTTGGGAGGACGAATTTGTTGAGGAGATTGTGTGTATGAGTGGTTTTTTAAGGTTAGGTGTGACGCCCCCCAGAATAGGTCCATACAACCCATTCTAAGTCGCCAAATACATGGTATATAATTCAAATACAAATTTCATTTATACAACTATTAATTGTGGTGTAAAATACAACAAAACATACACTGTGAGTTTTAATACAAATATTGTCTCCTAGACAATATTCAAACTCAAATAAAATTCTTATTACAATTATTGTCACACTATTTTACAAAATAGTGAGGATTACTAAAATAACCATCTTGGACCATTACTCCATTCCCTGACTAGTCCCAGCTACATTCTCGCCTCCTAAGAAGAACAATGGAACCAAAAGAAAAAGGGTGAGCTCAACTAGCTCAGTAAAGAATATTATAACTAAGATAATGTAGAACAAATCATTTTCTGTCCTCAACAGGGAAAAATCTGATAGAATACAATAGACAACAAGTTTTAGATCAATAACTGCAGCAGAAATAACAATCCATTAGAAGAGTCAAGTTGAACATGATGTCTACTATCTTTTATGATTTAAAAGTCTATAATCAATATTTTATCCCTGTAACACCAATCAATAAATATTTCAAATCAACGAATTATCCATGCACTACGGGCCAAGGATATTCGTTAGTATCACTAGTGGTCATTATCATGCCAAATAACTGTCCATCTATGCACTACGGGCCAAAGAGGACTTTTATCACAACATTTGTCTATAACATTACAGGTCATGATTATACCAACAAACAATTCCTGGTTATAATCATACCAATCAATAGTCCATCTATGCACTACGGGCCAAAGATGACTTTTACCACAACATAAGCATGAGGATGATGACAATGTTTAGGTTACTTTTTATGCGTTTTATCTTCATTTTGTAGTTTACATGGCGGAAACTCTTTTGTTAGCATCGTGGATGGAAACGACGTGTTATCGAGATTGTGGTGGAGTGAAGATGGAGCTGGCATATGAAAGTGAGCATGGCAAGTGGAAGTGACATGGAAGTGAAAAGAAGAAGAAGCTTGAAGCTAGCATCAACAGCTAAAGGACCAAAAGTGCACCAGCAAAGGACTAGCAAACATCCTGCAGAAAAACACAGCAGCGCGACCGCGCCTTTATAGAGCTTGGACACGGCGCACTTGCACCAGCAGGAAATCTCAGCCAGAAGCAGCGCACCCGCGCCCCATTTTGCTTACGAGGTGGCGCGACCGCGCCAGAGAAATCTTGACCAGTGTTGACTTTTCATTAAAAATTCTATTTACGTGTTTTTCTTTAAAGGGTGTAATTGGATGTTATAGACAGTAGCTTTAATCATTATTTTTACTATTCCAGGGTTTTGCTGAGACACATAAAGTTCATAGCTTTTACTTCTACTTTTTGGGCTTCTCTCTTGCCTCTTTGTTAGATTTTCATTTTTAGGGTTTTGATTTGGTTAATTTGGGAATATTGATTCAGTTTTGAAGGTTTTCATTGGACAAAGAAATCTCAGATTTGCACTTTCTTAATCTCTTGCTTCTCTTTGTTTTCATATTATAATCTCATGCTTGAACAGATTCCCATAATGGTTATTACTTCAGTGATGAACTAATCTCTATTATGGGATTCTAATGGATCTTTTTTCTTAGTTCAGATTTCTATGCCTCTTTGTTGGATGTGATTGATTATGCATGGATTGCATAATAAGGTTGTTTTAATTGTTTAGATGCTTGATCACCGTATTAATTTGTATGAACTTGGAAAATGAAGTACAAATTCAGATTTAGCCATATTAGCGTTTGTTCATGAATTTTACATGTGATAGATGTCATGATTCATAATCCGGATAGACATATACCGTATTGTCGCGTGTAGTCAATTGAGAGAACTTGTGCTTAAATCCATATCACTCATAAGTCATATAGAAATATAGCGGTTTAGGTAATATTGGATGTTCACTTATATTTTATCTTTTGTGGATTTTAAGTGATATGATCATGGTATATCGAGAGATAGCCATGCTTTACGTTTGTGTTCTTGACTAGCAATCCGAAGTAATCATTTAGAATAAACAAGAGGTATATAATTTGAATAAGGCACTAAGTGAAGTTAGAATCCCATATCTTCTTAATTTGAATCATTTGCTTGTTAGTTAGTTTATTAGTTGATAATCATTCTAGATAGTTAATTCACATCTTAATCATTCGTTTAAGCATGCTAAAATAATTATAAGTTGTTGCATGTTAGACTAAAAATAATCATTTTTCTCCGTGGGATCGATACTTTTCTTACCTTATATTACTTGTGGACCGCATGCACTTACGTGTATATGACTGTTTTGATAACACCGAAACAAGCAAACAACAACTAATAATTATTGTGTAAAATACGACAAAATATACGTTGTGAGTTTTAATACAAATATTGTCTCATAAAAAATATTCAAACTCAAATAAAATCCTTATTACAATTATTGTCACACTATTTTACAAAATAGTGAGGATTACTAAAATAACCATCTTGGACCATTACTCCACTCCTCGACTAGTCCTAGCTACATTCTCGCCTCTTGAGAAGAGCAATGGAAAAAGGGTGAGCTCAACTAGCCCAGTAAAGAATATTATGACTAAGATAATGTAGAACAAATTATCCTTAGTCCTCAACAGAGAAAAATCTGATAAAATACAATTGACAACAAGTTTTAGATCAACAACTATAGCGGAAATAACAATCCATTAGAAGAGTCAAGTAGAACATGATGTCTACTATCTTCTATAATTTAAAATTCTATCATCAATATTTTATCTCTGTAACACCAATCAATAAATATTCCACATCAATGAATTATCTATACACTACGGGCCAAGGATATTCGTTAGTATCACCAGTGGTCATGATTATGCCAAACAACGAGGGCATACATATAATATGGACTATCCACATGCACGAGAGCATGCATATATGACCATTTATAGGCACCCAAGACATAACTCAAGGGAAATATATAAATTCCCAATATAATAAGAACAAAACAACTACTAGGGTGGTTCTTTACCACAATCGAATTAAAAACTCCTCTTTTGGTAATTTATAATTTTATAAAATCAGAGAATATACTAAAACATTTGGTTACAACAAGAAGCAAGCCCTTGCTAACTACAACAACTTCAACATCAATAATACAAAAGGCAAGGTAGAAATTAAGCTCCCTATTTCAGTGTGTTTCCCTAAAATAAGGTTATGATCAAATAAAAGTTCAAAGGAAATAGCATTACACAATTATCCAAAAACTAAAATTTCCAAATCTGCCACAGGGGTGAGCATGATGCGGTTTGGTGCGGTTTGAAGCTCAAACTACACCTAAAACCCCTTAGGTGCGGTTTGACAAATTCAAAATTGCTCATAAAATCGTTTGTGATTGGTACGGTGCGATATTAAACTGTGCGGTGCAGTTTAAATTGGTGCGATTTTGGTTCCAAAACCAATTGAAAGAACAAAATTTTATTCAATTTAGCATCACTACTCTAATTTTGTGACCATATTTTAAAAATATTTATCTCTTGACCTGGTTATTTCTTTGGTGCGGACTTCTTGTGTAATTATTTCTTAGACTAACTTTATGGCCATCCACTACTTGCAAACCTCCCTTCCAATCCAACTAGTAGTGACTTGAATATGTCATTTTTCCAATAAGGTCTAAGCCTTCAATATAATTTTTTTTCCACCTTAATCAAATAAACAATCATTTGGAACCTTTAATTGTGTGATCAATAATTTTTAACATGGTTGACTTCATTACAGTCATACTTTCAGAGACATCAAGATCATGCATCTAAGATACATACACACACATGGTGTGACGCCCCCAGAATATGTCCACACAATCCATTCTGGGTCACCAGATATACGGTACAGAAATCAAATACAACTTCATTTATACAAATGTCGTGCAAACTACGACAGCACATACGTTGTGAGTTTTAATACAAATATTATCTCATAGACAATATCCAAACTCAAATAAAATCCTCATTATAATTATTATCATACTATTTTACAAAATAGTGAGGATTACTAAAATAACCATCTTGGACCATTACTCCACTCCCCGACTAGTCCCAGCTACATTCTCACCTCCTGAGAAGAATATTGGAACAAAAAGGAAAAGAGTGAGCTTAACTAGCCCAGTGAAGAATATTATGACTAAGATAATATAGAACAAATCATCCTTAGTCCTCAACAGGAAAAAATCTGATAGAATATAATAGACAACAAGTGTTAGATCAACAACAGCAGTGGAAACAACAATCCATTAGAAGAATCAAGTAGAGAATGATGTTTTATATCTTCTATGATTTAAAAATCCATCATCAATATTTTATCCCTGTAACACAACTTAATAAATAATTCACATCACCGAATTATCCTTGCACTACGGGCCAATGATATTTGTTAGTATCACCAGTGGTCATGATAATGCCAAACAATTGTCCATCTATACACTATGGGCCAAAGAGAACTTTCACCACAATATTTGTCTGTAACATTACAGGTCATGATTAAACCAATACATAATTCTTGGTCATAATCATACTAATCAACAGTCCATCTACGCACTACGGGCCAAAGATGACTTTTACCACAACATAAGCATGAGGATGATGACAATAATATAAGAAATTAATCAAGTGAGATCAAAGATAAATATTAGACATTTATAATTCAATTTATTCAGAGTTCAAGAATGTCCAAATTAGCAACATGATAATTAATAATGGAGTAAAATTCAAAAAAAAAATGGACAGAAAAGAAACTAATTTTATCGTGAATAGTACCCCGAGTGAATAGTAACTGAGTGAATAGTACCCCGAATGAAAATATTAAAATTTAATAAGAAAGTTCAGACCAATATTCCAATGAAACGATACTAGATGAAGTGCAAAACTTAAGGATATTCTACTAATTTTAGAGATTATAAAATCAATATTTACCATAGTAAGTTTAGATTTAGGAATATGAAAAGAAATAATATACGAAACTACAAATGAATTTTTACCTATCATGTGGCAATACGCGTAGACATATTTTTTTTACAAATAAAGAATGAGTACGAAGGATTATTCACCATGCATGTGGTAATCCACGTAGACAAGTTACTCACACAGATTAATAAAGAATGAATATGAAGGGTTATTCACCATGCATGCGGTAATCCGCGTAAAGAAGTTATTCCCACAGATTAAAGAATGAATATGAAGGGTTATTCACTATGCATGCGGTAATCCGCGTAGACAGGTTACTTCCGCAGATTAATAAAGAATGAATACAAAAAATAATATCCCTTACCTTAGTAGGAGATTGAATATTACAATAATGAAGTAGCAAAATACTCTTCCTCTTTCTCTCTATAGTCTCTCTCTCTCTATAGTTTTAGTGAATTCGTAAGAAAGAATGAAGAAATTAGCTTCCATTTATAGGAGAATGGACTAAATAGTAACTGATTCACGGACGGTCCAGATTGATTTACTATTAAAATAGACGATCCATATTGATATACTATTAAAACCTTAACCGACGGTTCATATTGATTTACTATTAAAACCTCAACCGACAGTCTGAAAAATTAGTACATCTACCCATGGAATAATAAGTCAAACTTACAACAAACGCCTCATGACAAACCCCTCTATTTATATTAAAAATTGAATAAATATTTACTACAAATCACTTGTCTTCAATAAACATATTTTTAATCTTTTAACAATTATTCATCATTAATATTACAACTCATAATATTGAAAACCAGATCATTCCCAGGAAAGAGGGGGCTTCCGATAAGGATTTCTCCTTATTGGTGCGCAATTAATTAACCTAACCCCTTTCCTCGATAGAACTTTCTATACATTGTCAATAATATAAATAATAATATGAATAAATGTGTCTTCACAATTATTGATTTAATAATATAAAATATTGTGCAGATGATACTGTGACAATAATTGAATCAATAATATGAGATACTATATATGCAGCAACTACTGTAGCAATTATTGAATAAAACTGAGTGATTTCTTACGTAAGCATCAATAATCAGAGATTACTGTGTGCTACTGTGCAACAACGCGTATTATTGTTCTTTTATCACCGATATTTCAACAGTTAATGGTAAAAATTTTACCATTATTTTTATAAAAAAGTTATTTCTGTCGCTTTCTATATCCGACAGTCATTTCGTTGTGGGGTCCACCAATAATTGTGTCATCGTACGAATATTCCCCGACAAAAAGAATATTTTCTGACCAAACGAATATTTTATGACAACTTTCTTACTTTATAAAATTTGCACATATCACCCATAACTATAGCATTATATCAAATCAACACCTTAGTATTTAAATAATATTTAGAGAAAATTAAATTTTATTCATAAAAAGTTGGGGTCTTACATTAGGTTTCAAAAATATGTATTTGGAATGGATAAGGGCCGACTGCAGTTGGGGTATTTTAAAAACTGAATTCCCGTACCCCTGCCGGGGCTGGCTGTTTTTGGCTTTGAACCCCCTCTGAGGTGGCATTGGACAGAGGACTCGGCGTCGGGGCGTGCTCTGGGCTCACTGGGGCTGCATCTGGCAGAGAGTTTGCTATCGGGGGCGGCATTTGTAGGCGTAAAAAGTCCCACGCGGGGGGGGGGCATGTATTTTTTCCTGCTCTTAAATTTTGTACTTGTTATGCAGACTTGCCACTTGATTATATCCTCTCAATATGTTCTAACTCAGACCAATGAGCTCTAGCATGATTACCCTTTGTAATTCACCAATACCTGTGCTGAATACAATAACAATTGTCAGAACAAGCAATATGGAGACAGAGCTAATAAAATGTTATGTATAACGACTAACTAACTAACAACTATTTACAATATGTCCTAATGAAAAACTAGATTCTATCTACTGAAAACAAAAGTAAAGAATGGGTTGCCTCCCATAGAGTGCTTGGTTTTAAGTCTTTTAGCCTGACTACTCCCTGTTTCATACTAGTTCAGCGACGTTAACCGAGGTTGCCTGGCAATCGAGGTCACCACCCCAATAATGCTTCAATCGTTGTCCATTAACTTTGAATGTTTTCGCTGGATCCCGGCCATATAGTTCTATGGCGCCGTGTAGAAATACTGTTTTGCTGGTGAATGGACCCGACCACCTGGATTTCAATTTCCTGGGAAAGAGTTTCAACCGAGAGTTGAATAATAGTACTACTTGGCCCGGTTTGAACTTCCTGTCCAAGATTTTCTGATCGTGCCACCGTTTGACCTTTTCCTTGTACAATTTGGAGTTCTCGTACGCCTGCAGACGGAATTTATCTAACTCGTTGATTTGCAGAAGTCTTTTCTCCCCTGCTGCTGTGAGATTTTAATTTATTTTTCGGATGGCCCAATAGGCTTTATGTTCAAGTTCCACTGAGAGGTGACACACTTTTTTGTAGATAAGCTGATTTGGAGACATCCCTAACGGTGTCTTGTATGTTGTGCGATAGGCCCATAACGCGTCGTCCAGTTTCAGAGACCAATCTTTTCTATTCGGGTTCATTATTTTCTTTAAAATTTTTCTCACCTCTCTATTAGATACTTCTGCCTGGCCACTAGTTTGGGGGTGATAGGCAGTGGCAATTCTGTGGTTGACCCCGTACTTAGTCAAGAGGGTAAATTACTTGTTGCAGAAGTGACTTCCCTCATCACTGATGATTGCCCTTGGGGTGCCAAATCTTATAAAGATATTTTTCTACAAAAATTTTAAAACAACCTTAGCGTCATTCGTCGGTAGCACTACAGTCTCAACCCACTTAGACACGTAGTCTATTGCCAACAAGATATACAAATTATTATATGAAGGTGGAAAAGGTCCCTTAAAATTGATCCCCCATACATCAAAAACTTACACTTCCAGCATCATGTTGATTGGCATCTCATTCCGTTTGGAAATGTTGCCCACCCTTTGACACCAATCACAATTTTTCACAAACTGATGTTCATCTTTGAACAAGGTGGGCCAATAAAATCCTACTTGTAGTACTTTGACCACCGTCCTTTCACTTCCATAGTGTCCCCCATATACCAATGCGTGGCATGCCTGTAAGATACTTTCCACTTCACTTTGTGGCATACACCACCGAATCATTCTATCTGCACACTGTCAGAACAAAAATAACTCGTCCCATATATACCACTTCACATCATGTAAGAATTTCTTCTTTTGTTAACATGTCAAATCTGGAGGGAGGGTATTACTCACCAAATAATTGGCAAAATCCGCAAACCATGGGAACTCGTCGTGAATCATAAATAATTGCTCATCTAGAAAAGATTCATTAATCAACACTTTATATGTCTTCTGTTTATCTGGATTCTCTAATATTGAAAGGTGGTCTGCCACCTGATTTTCTGTCCCCTTCTTATCTTTGATTTCTAAGTTAAACTCTTGAAGGAGAAATATCCAACGAATTAGTCTAGGCTTAGAATCTTTCTTTGCAACTAAGTACCGGATAGCCGAATGATCGGTGTACACCACCACCTTAGTTCCAATTAAATATTAGCCAAATTTATCGAAAGCGTACACAACCGCAAGTAGTTCATTCTCGGTGGTTGTGTAATCCAGTTGCGCATCTGTCAACATTTTTCTTGTATAGTAGATTGTGTGAAAAACTTTATCTCGGCGTTGTCCCAAAATAGCCCCTACCACATTATCACTGGCATCACATATCAATTCAAATGGCATGGTCCAGTCCGATGCTACGATCACAGGAGTTGTAGTTAATTTCTTTTTTAACTACTCAAACGCCGATATACATTCTTCATCAAATCTAAATGGTACATCTTTCTCTAATAAACTGCATAAGGGTTTTGAGATCTTGGAAAAGTCTTTTATGAACCGGCGGTAGAATCTGGCATGCCCGAGAAAACTGCGAATATCTTTCACTAAAGTTAGCGGTGGCAAGTTTTCTATTATTTCCAGTTTCGCTCGGTCAACTTTCAACCCCTTTTTCGAGACTTTATGTCCAAGTATGATTCCCTCTTGAACCATAAAATGACATTTTTCCCAGTTAAGCACCAGATTGGTTTCTACGCATCTTTTAAGTACCATGACCAGATTCTTTAAGCAGTTGTCAAAGGAATTCCCAAACACTAAAATGTCATCCATGAATACCTCGATTTTGCGTTCCACCATATCTGAAAATATTACCATCATACATCTTTGAAAAGTCATCGGTGCGTTACACGGTCCAAATGACATCTGCCGAAAAGTAAAGGTACCATAGGGGCACGTGAACGTTGTCTTCTCTTGGTCTTCCGGTGAAATTACAATCTGATTGTAACCCGAATAGCCATCCAGCAAATAATAGTATTTATGCCCCGCTAGTCTGTCCAACATCTGGTCAATGAAAGGCAATGGAAAGTGATCCTTTCGGGTTGCCTTATTTAATTTCTTGTAATCCATGCATACCCTCTAACCGATCACTGTCCTTGTCGATATTAGCTCATTATTTTCATTTTTCAGCACTGTCATACCACCCTTCTTTGGGACACACTGTACAGGGCTCACCTAAGAACTATCAGAGATAGGGTAAATTATTCCAGCATCGAGCTATTTCAAAATTTCATTTTTCACTACCTCTTTTATAATCAGATTGAGCCTCCGCTGTTTTTCCACTATAGGCTTACCATCATCTTCCATCAATATCTTGTGCATGCAGAATGAAGGGCTTATTCCTTTGATGTCGACAATAGTCCATCCAATCACTATTTTGTATTCTCGAAGAACCCTAAATAGCTTACTTTCCTACGATTCGTTAAGTGCAGATGCAATAATGACAGGTAAAGTAGATGAATTACCCAAAAATGCATACCTGAGGTGTGTAGGAAAAGGCTTAAGTTCAAGTGTGGGTGGTTCCTCTAGTGAAGGTTTCATCCGCACCGACGATTTTTTTGCAGTTTCTAATGGTTCAAACAGAATCTTGAATCTTCTTACACTAGGTAACGTATCCAACATGTGCACATACTCAATCAATTCGGGAACATCCATATCAACATCTCACAGTAATGTGTTTTCCAACGGGTCCCTATTCATGCCTCACATCAACTCTTCACTCATCATATGCTTAACCACATCCATCCTCATCTGTAGGGAATTTCATAGCTTTGAATACATTAAACGGGAGCTCTTGGTTTTGAACTCTCATACTCAATTCTTTTTTTTTTGCACATTGATGAGAATCCTCCCAGTTGCTAAGAATGGTCTCCCTAAAATAATCAAAATGTCCTTGTCTTCTTCGTAATCAAGGATGATGAAGTTAGCTGGAAATATGAACTTGTCTACTTTGACAAGTATATCTTCCATAATTCCCCTCGAGTATGTAACTGACCTATCCGCAAGCTGTAACGAGATGTTCATTGGTTTTGGTGCCGACAAACCCAACTGAGTATAAACTGATAATGGCATTAGATTAACACTTGTACCCAAGTCACAATAACACTTGTTTAAGGACATGCTTCCAATAGTGCTAGGAATGGTGAAGCTACCTGGATCCTTCAACTTCGGAGGTAACTTCCTTTGCAAAATCGCGCTACACTCCTCTGTTAATTCTACTATCTCGTAATCCTCCAATTTTTTATTTCTTGACAAAATACCCTTTATAAACTTAGCATAACTCAGCATCTGTTCTAGGGCTTCTGCAAATGAAATGTTTATTTGTAGCTTCTTAAATATTTCCAGGAATTTGGAGAACTGTTTATCTAACTTTTACTTTTGGACCCGTTATTAAAAAGGTGGTGGTGGATAGACAACTGGTACAACAATTGCCGGTTTCTTAGCCACTGATCTTTCTTCACCCTTTTTCTCTTCAACTATTTTTGGTTCTCTTTCCTCAGCATCTTCCCTTGTCGTCGAACTTTTTGCACTTTGCCCAACTAACTATTTTCCACTCTGAAGTGTAACAGCTTGACACTGCTCTTGACCTCCCCTAGGATTCTTTTCGGTGTCGCTCGGCAAAGACCCTTGAGGTCTATTGTTCAAAGCACTTGCAAGTTGTCCTATTTGAGTCTCCAGATAAAAAGGTTTATTTTAATCTTTAAATAAAAGTTTATTTTAATCTTAAAATTAAATTTCATGCTAATTAATTAGAGTTGGAATTGGATTCCATGATAACTAATTTGAGTTGAAATTAGATTCCATGTTTTTTTAAATAAAGGAGTTTATTTAGATATGAAATAAGATTTCATATTATTCAAAATAAAGGAGTTTATTTGTGAATAGGAAAGAGATTCCGTATTTTCTTAAATAAAGGAGTTTATTTAGATATAGAATGAGATTTCATATTATTCAAAATAAAAGAGTTTATTTATAAATAGGAAAGAAAATCCGTTTATTTAAATATGGAATAAGATTTCATATTATCAAAAATAAAGGAGTTTATTTTGACTTGAAATTGGATTACATAATTAATTAAAATAAATGAGTTTATTTTGAATAAAGAATTTGATTAAAATAAAATAGTTTATTTTATTCAAAATTGGATAAATTAAAATAAAAGAGGTTTATTTTGATTTAAATTTGGATTAAAATAAAGGAGTTTATTTTGATTCAAAATTAGATTTTATGCTAACTAATTTTGCCCATTAAATGATATCAATATATATATTGAATGCTTATTATTCATGAGATGAATATTATTTATTGCTGCATATGTAGATGTGTATGATAATAAATGGGATTGATTATGGACTATTGACCAATGTGATTGAATTTTATTTTAGTTGGATGCAAAAATGTATGAGTTTTATTAATAATGGGGTCTGCATACATCGTCTTCTCTAATTTATCTTAATGTAAATTCTAACTCCCTCTTATGTACTTCCCCTTGACTGTTGATCAAGGTTTCTATTTATTTTAAATAGTTTTGTAATAGGAATAATTAGAATTAATTTTGAATAATTGGAGATCAAAGAACAAGGAGCGTTTGAAGACCCGTTTATAATGGAGCCCGGGTTTAAATGTAATAGTTATATTTAAATATTAATTTTCGCACCCCTAGGGTTTGACCTTTTGGTTCACTTGGTGGCTCTAGTGAAACAAACTAGAATAAAAGTCCATAATCAATCCGGGTAGAATATAGTATTCTATATGTGTATGTTTATACTATATATATATATATATATATATATATATATATATATATATATATATATATATATATATATATATATATATTATGCAAACATGCTTCGCATGTTCATTAATATGACGCGTATTTTATATATATATGTGTGCATGCGCGCTAAAGAAGATGAGACAAATTAATAATAAACCCCTCAAATATTTTATATTAAGTTGTAACGTTCAAAGATATTTGGGATATCGAGCATCGCCTTCTAGCATGATAGAAATAATAGAGTATTGAATATTTAATATGAGTTTGTTGTGCACACACAAGGTACGTATTAAATATTTAAGATGTTATTTTTATTACAGATGATGTTTATAAAGAAATTGAACATTACTGCTTTATTGTGCACACACAAGGGTTGTAGTTTTCTCTTCACTTATATATAAATGCTGGGTCTGACTTAACTTAAATCATTTTAGTTCGGATGTGCACACACTTGATCATTATGATCTAAGAGACTGTAACGATCGAGAAATTTATAATTTAATTTAAATATTTATGGAATTAAATAAATATTTTAAATAATTTATTTATTGAGATAAATAAATAATTGATGAATTGTGGTGAATTAATTTAGTAACTGAATTGATTAATGTAAATTAAATTGAGTGTTGATAATTTTATCTGAAGGATTTAATTTAAGGAAAATAATTTAATTAAATCAATTGCTTAATATTTAAGAAAATAATTAAATTAAATGAATTGTTTAATTTAAAGGAAATAAATAAAATAAATTAGATATATAATTATTTAATTATTTATTATAAGCATAATTATAATAAAAATATAATTATTATAATTATAAACTATAAGCTAATTAAAATGGGTTACATGTGTGACAAGTGTAACTATATGATATAAATATTATTTAAATAATCTAGTATGGGGAATTAGTGTGTAACCAAACGTAGCCTTATGGCTTTTGGGTTATTTTAACTGACGCAAACCTTTGACTTATTTTACTTGACGTTAGTGAGGGAGTGGGAGTCGGTTTATAATTCCTACGCGTATTATTTCCTAAGGCTAGCGTTCAGTTTTCTTATTCACGTATTTGGCTAAGGAGAAAACACAGAGGGTGAGAGAAGTTCAGAAAAAATTGAGAGGGTATTCTCTGAGATTTCAAGAGGAAGGAGAGAATTGCTAAACCTTGTTATCATCTCTTGTTAGCATATAATCAAGGATTAAAGGTATATATTATTCCTATTTTTAGTTTTAGTTTTGGTAGTATATATATATATATATATATATATATATATATATATATATATATATATATATATTTTGATATGATTTGGAAATCATGTGAATGGTGGTAGAGGTATGTGCATATAGTTTGCGAAATCTGTAATCGTCATGTATATTTGATGCTTGTTGGTCAAATTCGTGAGAAATTGGTGTGTAGAAAGAAAATGAAATATCAGTGTTCATATTAGAAAAATAGCCTTAGAAAGCACCAAATTTCATGCCTTATATGAGTTGTAATTTGCGAATTGAAGTTGGAGTGTGATAATATGTTAAGAAACGAAAGCGGCGTAGTTCGAATCGTGTCAAATGATTAAGAAGCGAATTCGTGGTGATCGAATTCGTTAAAAGTATAAAAATGAAGAAATTTGGAAAAAATATAGTTTTGATTCTTCAAAATGATGTTTATATAATATTTTGTATATAGAATGGTGTTTAGCATGTGTAAATATAATATGACAAAATTTTAGATGTTGAAGTTGGGAGATTTTCTGTAGAATTAGGATTTTTGGCAAAAGCAGAGTCTGATTTCGAGCTTCTGCAAGAACAGGAACTGAGGCATCACGCGGGCGCTTTGCATATGGACGCGGGCGCGCGGTTACCCAGTGTATTACTGGCGCGGCCGCGCCAGTAGCCAGTCACAGACAGTGAAGTCTGCTTAATTGCAGGTCATGCGTAACAGACTTGGGTTAGTTTAGCATACATGTTAAGGATATTAAAACATAAAGTGAACTACAATAACAGATTGTCATACGTGGTAATACAAAGTATAAAAGATTTTTAAGTGATTGTTAATTAAGTTATATAATGAAACTAAAAGTGATGTTTTCAAAAGTAGAGATGAACAATTAAGTTGTGTTGGCTTGTAGTGCGATTTTAGATTCGTTAAATATGTTAACCTAAATGGTTAGGTGCTAGTTTAGGGTTATGACCTAAATGATGGTTTAAACCCCTAAAGCTAATGTTCATACAACTAATTGTTGTTGCGATTTTTAATGATGTATGTAGGGTAATTGAAGATTATATTACATTTGTGTAGCTTACAAACAAGGCAAGTTCTGTGACAACCCCAAAATAGGTCCATTCCATCCAACCTATTCTGAGTCGCCAAATACATGGTACAGAAAACAACTACAACTTTATTACAATAATTGTCGTGCAAAATACAACAAGACATATGCTGTGAGTTTGGATACAAATATATACCAAATGTGACTCATGTTCCAACCGTGGACATCACCTTACAATGACACCTTACATAAAGGTATAGTCAAAAACTGTTTTAGAAATTAGAATCTTTAGGAAGTGCTCAAGGAAACCTTCGTACATGGGAGGCCATGCGTCTAGGTTATGATAGATATCATATGGCCACAGAATTATCCTTGGTTGACCCAATAGACCCCAAAGAAAAACGAGAAGATTACTATCATATTCTTCCCAATGGTGAGTCTTCTTTTGACATATCATTATCTCCACTGTCTCTAATTGAGAATTATAATTCAAACAAACACCAAGATTATATAGGTAGTGCTCATAAATATACTCAGCAAGTGGATGAGCACAATCCTGTCTTATGATGACACGAGGTTGTATGTCATTAGACATCTTGTATGATAGTGGCAAAACACCCTTCCAACGTTGGGTTAGCCTCACCCTAGATGATTCACCAAATATAACTACTAAATGATGACCACCGTTCTATTCTCCTGTTACCCCCGCTCGACCCAGCTACACTCTTATTACCTGAAAGGAATTATGAACAGAAGGGTGAGCATAACTAGCCCAGTAAAGAATATCATGACTAAAGATAAATAAATTATCAATAGTCTTCATCAGTAATGAATCAGAGATTTAGAACATATGGTAGATGATACAAATTTTCAACCATAGTTGCAGCGGAACGAGCAATCCATTAGAAGAGTCAAATAGACCATAAAGTCTATTATCTTCTCCATGTTAAAAATCCACCAACAATATTTTATCCCTGTAACATCAATCAACAATTCTGGTCCACAATCATATTAATAACTCATAATCATAACTGTAGTTCTAAATTCCTCTTCTCATCCAGGACGAAGATAATTTTCATCACCTATCTTTACCTGAAACATCAAAGATCATGGTTACACCAAATCACATTTCCTGTTCATAATCATACTAATAACTTCATCTTTGCACCACGGCCAAAGATATTCATTTGTATCACCAGTTGGTCATGTTCATCTCAACACCTGTTCATCTTTGCACTACTGGCCAAAGATATTCAACAACATGTCATCTTTACACTACGGGCCAAAGATATTCATCAACAATTCATCTTTGTACTACAGGCCAAATATATTCATCAATAATTCATCTTTGCACTACAGGCC